>OY720395.1:16427934-18827934 GCA_963082905.1 Oligia fasciuncula
TAAGACATATCTTATCACTACCGTTGTGAGGTCTCTAACGGTAGTGAAGCATTTTATGTGTAGCGCTATACAAAAATGTTGAGCTAGTTTGAGAATGAGATCTTTTTTTTTATTTACACCCATACATATGTGCTTCTGATTACTTATTTTACCGCATTCATCGCAAAAAACGTGACTTTGTATCCTTAACTAGACATTTTTATAACCCTTCATCATTTTCCTGAAATTAATCATCTCTTTATCGTGTATCAGTAACAATTCCGTTTTGCTAGATTATATTAAGTAGCTTTAGGTGTAGTTTAGATTGTTTATTCGAACAACAATGTGACCCATTTGGGTTACTTCTACCTAAAGATCCTTTAATTTCTGCAGCTTTGAAGCTAGACGACGTGAAGCCGCAGCTAACAAAACAAGAGGACACGAAGCCAAGCCAGGCGGAAATAGCAGCAGCGGCCGCAGCAG
Source organism: Oligia fasciuncula (assembly GCA_963082905.1). Lineage (NCBI taxonomy): Eukaryota > Metazoa > Arthropoda > Insecta > Lepidoptera > Noctuidae > Oligia > Oligia fasciuncula. The sequence goes on from OY720395.1 coordinate 16,428,397, forward strand.
CACAGCAGCAACAACAACAGCAACAACAGCAGCAGCAACAACAACAGCAGCAGCAACAGCAACAACACTCGCACCAACAGCCAATCCAGGTGTGCCAGGTACCTGGACACAACTTTACGGTAAATCAACTGAGAATTCAAGGCATGGTTTGTAGGTGTACTCGATGTGTCAGCATGAATTAAAATCTTCATTTAAACATTTGTTTCATAATTAATATTTGTGGTTTCACAGTGTAGATCTATTCTTTAACTGAAAATATATAGAAATACACAATGAGTTACCGTTTCTTTATCTGCATTTTCTATTTCTTCATCTGAGTATGTAGAATTTTATTTTCATAGACCTTCGTGAACTCTTTTTAGTACCTTTATTTTTTTTTTATTTTTAGTATGAAGTTTTACGTACGTTTTTAGTTTTTAATTTTTACTTAATCCTTATGTAGTAAACTTCAAGAATATAATTAGAATGGCTTTAGTCAAATCTTAAAATAAAATAAGCATCATAGGCACAGCACACCAAGCTTCAATTCTCGACACAAAAAAGAATTATCACAAAACAAAGTAAACATGTACGTAGAAAGGTCAAACAATAATAGGTACATTTTTAAACTTCCAGAACACAAACCTGGTTCACACGAGTGCAGCAAGTGCAGCAGTAGCAGCAGCGACTGCAGGTATGGTCGTGTCCTGGTCCTGTGAGCTGTGTGGCAGACTGTTCGCCACCAGGGATGAGTGGAGCGCCCATGCCAAGTCACACTTACCCGATACCAAGCTGCTACAAGACAAGATGCAGCAGGCCACACAACATCAGGTAGGATCCTTACTTGATTTCTTAATAAAACTGTAAATGAAATAAACGATCCGGATCGAAGGACCAATTTTAGAAGTATGAAAAATTAATATTTTTCTTTTCTCTTTCCAGCAACAAGAAAAGGTGCACTTATCAAATCAGGAGAAATTACAACTACTCCATCACCACAATCAGAATCAACAGATTCTGAACGGCCACGGCATCGCGACGGCATCTGTGTCTACGGCGACAGTCGTCAACGAAGGGGGAGGTGGAGGCGGAGGAGGGGCGTACTTCACTCATGGTCACACACACTACGCCCCGGAGAGACAACACACACATGCTCACCACTTGTGTCTTATGTGCAGACAAGAGTTTGCAGGGAAAGCGGAGTTTATGTTCCATGTGAGAGGGCACTTCGAAGGGAAAGTGAGCGATATCGCGGCGGCTGATGTGTTAGCGCGTTCTTTAGTAGACAATTCTGGGCTGTGTACCTGAGCCCCGCCAACGCCCCTCAGCGCATTTCACTCGGATGCATGTAACAAGGGCGTCTTCCAGGACGATACCATCATGTTGAAGTTTTGAGTCGCTAGTTGCGAGACATTTGAGGTTTCCAAGTGGGGTACAACGTTAAGACAATTAAGGCCATTATTGATAAGGTTCGTAAAAAGTGGTTTTATCGTTATTTATTGTTTGGCAGCAGTCTACCAAGGTTGGTTTTAAACTATTTCGCAATAGACGAGAATTGTTAAGCGGTAAAATAAAAACCAAAATTTTTTATAATATTATTTTTGCAATAAAAAAAACTTAACAGCCAGATGGTCGAATACACATGGCAGTGGAGTGTCCTAAATCATAAATTAGCTACGCCTTAATAATTTTATGGAAGGCAATACAGTAAATATTTATATCAGATCATAAATACTAGATACCTACATGATTATGTCTATACAACGAATGTATGTTTGCCTTTTCAGCAATTGTACACAATTTCTGGTTATCGGTAATATTTGTTCCAAAACTTAACTTTGTGAAACCTTTTATATTTTTTCTTCAAATGTAAATTTGTTTAAAAGTAAATTCGTATGGTTAGTGTAAGCCGACGTTGGCACGGACGTAAAAATATTGCGGCGGGATTTTAGCGTACACTGGATTTTCAACTCTCGGTCTTGAGCCGAGCATTGAGACTCCAATAAATTGCATTCCAGAACGTCAAAACACCACACTGTTGGATTTTCAACTCTCGGCGCCAAGCAGTGCAGTTAAAAAAATCGCCGCGGGAAAAACACGCCGCCGCCGTCAGAACCTGTGGGCTAATTGCGCAACACACTATCAGTAGCTTTGCTTTCATTTTGACAGTTCAACAACATTCATTGCGTTATTTACGTTGTTGAGCAGATACATTTTTCGTACATGTGAAGCAATGGAATAGCAATAATCCTTCAAAATGATTCGGATTGAGATTAATAGTGTGTTGCAATTAGGGTGTAGGGCTAATTGTTCCAAGTCAATAATCTTCCTATTGTTTATAATGTTTCTAGCCCTTTAAACAGGCAAGGTCAATGTTTTAACTGATATTACTGCTCTATCAAACTTTGAATTCAGTTTTCAATGGATTCGTTACAGTTTCGTGCGTGCTCTAATCCCATTAGTTAGTTAGCTTTTATATAAAATTATGTATTAGTTCTGCTAGATGGTCATATATTATTGGAAAATTGTGTAAATAGGTGATAATTATTTTTAAGATATAATGTTAAATAGAATCCGATAACGTCGCTTTATTTATTTTTAAATTAGAATTTAAGTAAAAATACCTATCGGGGGATGAGTGATTCTAGTCATTTGAATCTAGTCTGTGGAACCTAGTCTTTGGATCCTAGTCATAGAGTAAGTTTGTGTATAAAATTATTTTTATATCGACCAGTTGTGGTCAAATCTTATAGTACTGACTCTAGTACCCTAGCACGGAGTGTGTACCTAATTAGAAATGTAGAAGCATTATATCTACCAATATTTAATGATTGGATATTGGCTAGATGGTGAACTTAATGTAATTAGGAATAAAATTCTATGAATGGGCCATTTTCAACAGAATTTTATCAGATAGCAAATGCCTATTTTCACACAAGATAAGAAAACCCGCAGTTCTCAATGAAAATGAAAAATGCGTGCAAGTACGCGGGGTCACCAAGCCGCGGGGTAATTGCGTAACACACTAACATTAGCAATGGCTTTAATTTTGACAGTTCAACCACATTCATTGCGTTATTTACGTTGTTGAGCACACAATTTTTTCCAACATATGAAGCAATGGATTAGCAACATCTTTCAAAATTATTCAGATTATGATTGATAGTGTGGTACGCAGTTAGGGTGCAGGTAGTTGCATCAACCAATTAGCATTCAATAAAGTTCTGTTGAAAGAATCGCATTCAAATTATAATTAATGAAGAGGTAGGTATGTAAGAATACCTAAATTAACCAAAATGCTTTGATTCGAATCGGAAAACTAAATTATCCGTAAAGGAATCGAAAACTAAGTTTCAATGTAGGTAGCTGTAATCTAACTAAAGCCTCCATTTCTTTCATAAAATGCCTGTAAAAACTGCTACATTTTAATTGATTTTTCACACACAGTTGAACTGAAATCGAAAAAAACACTTTTTGAGTAAAAAAATAATAATAATTCATAGGTACCGTATTGATACTCAAAATAAATTCTTATTAATGTCCGTAGGTATATAAAGTAAAAGTATTCAAGAATACAATGCATTATGACCAAAAATAAGGCATAATACATTCACAATAGTTTTAGTTAGGTGAGTAGGTACGAGAGCGCAAAAGAAATGGAGGCTTCATATTCAACACATTAATCCTGAAATAATTCAGACTTTAGTGCCGATGTCGTTTTGCTACAGATTTTTATGCTGCCGCTTTGATTAATTAAACATTGTACATTAAGGAAGCAAAAATAAATGCAGGGCTTGCTTAGAGGCTGATGGATGACACCGTTGCGCATGTGCTCTTTGAGTGCACAGGCGTCACCCACATCTGGGGGCCTAAAAAGGCCACTTTGTCAGACTCATAAAAGGATAACATTATAATAATTATTTTATTAATATGGCGAAGACAGTCCGTGATTTTTTTTTTGCTGCACTCCGTAGGTATAATCAAAGAGATTGGGATTGGATTTAGATTGATTGGTATTTTAGCACAGACAATAAAAAAATAACTGAAAAATCCTTCACCAATGGGATTTGTTACGATTAACTTAGTTAACTGTCCATTATGATTTATAATGTACCCCTCCGTGCCTCGGAAAGCACGTTAAGCCGTTAGGGGTCGTCAGAAGCCCGAAAGTCTGACAACCAGTTTTACCAAGGGGTATCGTATTACCCAGTTACTGGGTTGTGGAGGTCAGATAGGCAGTCACTCCATGTAAAATGCTGGTATTCAGCTGCATCCGGTTAGACTGGAAGTGCCTACATTGCACAAGGCCAGGCAGGTCTAATTCAAACTGGGCGAATAAAAGAAAGTTACACAGGATGATATGAAAAGGGTAGCACAAATGAATGTAAATTGTGTTTCATAATCAAAGCGGAGCAGAAAGAATGGGCACTAAATTACGAATTGACTGTACTTTTAATGATAGTCTAAAATATTTAATCGATTCCATTATAGGTAATAGGTACTTCCCTTAAGGCGAAAGCGTTCAGGGTAACCCGCGAAATACAAATTCTCCTACATTTTTGCAATTTGCTGGTCAGTATCAGTATGTTGATCTAAATATGATTCGCGGCCGTAACAAATATTTCCGTATTTACAGAATTATATTCATAAAAATCATCAATACAACTCTCTAAGTTCATATTACCCTATTGAATGACTATTTCATGAAATTATGACATTTGAGGTCAATTTCCAATTAAGGAGTTATACAGGGTGTCCAGTAAATAGCACGACATACTGCAGGGGGTGATAGCTAGGGTCACTACCTATCAATACAACACAATATATGTTCAGCAAAATCTTACGGATTTACAGTTTTACAAAATTTTCCGAAATACCGAAAAATCTCTACCTTGAAACAGATTTTTAAGCATCTCGTAATGAAAAAATCCTTTTCTAGTACTTTTTTTACATCAAATTATTCGTGAATAGTTACTTTACTCGTTGATAAGTCTTTTTTCTATCAAAGACAAGAAAGTTTTGAAGAAATAGTTTTTTTTGTTAAAATTTTCACAGAACAATTTTCTTTTCGCATAACTTTAACCTACAGTGGTGAAAAAAAAATGTATGTGGCAGTTTTGTACAACAAACTTAAAAGATAGCCTGTTTAATGGTGATTTAGGAAAGATACAATACTAGTGCATTTTCATTAAAAAAATACAAAAAAATGCTATTTTAGTTCCAGAGAAGCTGATTTTGTTGAAAATGTAATTAACGTAATTTTGACAACAACCACTATAAGAATAAGTAATAGCTGCTCATTTACGCGAATTATTATAAAACTAGTTGTGACACGTAAAGTGCGACATGCACGCGTAATGACTAAAGATTTTTACCTGCTCGCCGACCGACCCGACCCGACCGGTTACTGTCTAACAAAAGAAGCGCATGTGCTATCCCGCTCTTTCTTGCATTGTGATTTTGTGTCTCACTCTCAACCTTATTTGCGACATTTGTCAGTACGCTACCTTAAACCGTGCGCAACGCATCTCTGTGTTCACAAATTATTGTTTCGTACTAACGACTGTTTTGTGCCTTGGACCCCGGACTTTGTTTGCCTTACGATTTGGATTTTTTATTGTGATCACTACGACGACTTGGCGACCACCTGGACTTTTGTGTTTTATAACATGGCCAACCGCCGCGTTTTTCCTGGTTATACGCAGCGAGAGTATGCTCAATAATTTGTGAACACAGAGATGCGTTGCGCACGGTTTAAGGTAGCGTACTGACAAGTGTCGCAAATAAGGTTGAGAGTGAGACACAAAATCACAATGCAAGAAAGAGCGGGATAGCACATGCGTTTCTTTTGTTAGACAGTAACCGGTCGGGTCGGGTCGGTCGGCGAGCAGGTAAAAACCTTTAGTCATTACACGTGCATGTCGCATTTTACGTGTCACAACTAGTTTTATAATAATTCGCGTAAATGAGCAGCTATTACTTATTCTCATAGTGGTTTTTGTCAAAATTACGTTAATTACATTTTCAACAAAATCAGCTTCTCTGGAACTAAAATAGCATTTTTTTGTATTTTTTTAATGAAAATGCACTAGTATTGTATCTTTCCTAAATCACCATTAAACAGGCTATCTTCTAAGTTTGTTGTACAAAACTGCCACATACATTTTTTTTTCACCACTGTAGGTTAAAGTTATGCGAAAAGAAAATTGTTCTGTGAAAATTTTAACAAAAAAAACTATTTCTTCTAAACTTTCTTGTTTTTGATAAAAAAAAAACTTATAATGAGTAAAGTAACTATTCACGAATAATTTGATGTAAAAAAAGTACTAGAAAAGGATTTTTTCATTACGAGATGCTTAAAAATCTGTTTCCAGGTAGAGATTTTTCGGTATTTCGGAAAATTTTGTAAAACTGTAAATCCGTAAGATTTTGCTGAACATATATTGTGTTGTATTGATAGGTAGTGAGCCTAGCTATCACCCCCTGCAGTATGTCGTGCTATTTACTGGACACCCTGTATTGCTCACTATAATGATTATAATTCTGTAAAGTTATATTTGTTACGTGAATCATATTTTAATCAACATACAACTTGACACCGACCTGCAAATTGCAAAAAACGTAAGTAAATTTGAATTTCGCGGGCTATCACTGCGCATCCCCCATAACAAGATAATGTAGTACCTTATATTCTCGATTTATTATTTGGAAGGTCGCCTAGTGAGTGGTAAAGAATCAGGCATGATGACAAGGTTGGATGTTATCGCGATGTTGCTTCTCATACCTAACGTTTTTTAGCATTGTAGTCAAGTAGATCTGAATTCTATATATTGTAACACTGATGCACATTTGTTTCAATAGACGTTTGAAGATAAAAAGGAATACAGCACATGCCATTAATTTCGTACCTAGGAAATTCAAATAAATGTTCATATTAATAAACTGACTTAATTCTAAAGGATCCAGTTGAGTGGAAAAAAGAAAGGGAGGCATTTGCCCTGCAGTGGTACAATAGGGGATAATTATTATTATATTATGTATTAATAAAAATTAAATATTATATTATACAATATTAATTCTATCAGCAAGTCTTTTAAGTTTTCCAAGCAGGATAATCGTTAATAATCCAAATTAATGACCTTTAAAAACCATGTGGTTTCTGTATTCCTTTTAAATTCGAATGTTTAAAATCTTCTGTACCGAAGGACCAATGTTGGACAATGTTCTATGACAACTTAAGGTTACAATAAACCTTTTAAAATGTTTTTCAGCACATTTAAACAACACTCGTCTTTGTGTAGGTAGGTACAGGAGATTTAAAATAAGATTTAAGCTGCGTGTAGATCACGCAATTTTGAAAATGTTTCTGAATCCTGTAAATAAGTTTTAGATGTTTTGTGCTAGAAGTACCCCATAGATTGTGATGATATCTGTTTCACGACAATGCTGCGAACGTTACTCGTGATGAATTGTGGCATCGAATGAACATTTTGGTGTTTAGTTGTAAGGCATAGTGTTTGTTCCACATTGAGTTAGTAGCGTCATCTTTCTTAGATGTTAAATCGAATGGCACCTTTGTTGCAGTTCTTGCTGCAATTCTGCTTAAACAAAATTATTTATATTTAATTCATTTTACGTCACTCAAACAAAACTACTTTATAAATCTTTACAATATCTTCTTTTTCATTCGTACGAAGACCGAGGATAGGAAATTTTATATATGTAAAATAGTAATGTATTTTTTTTGTTTGTTTAACAAACATTTTCCCCCAAATAATATACGGTTAATAAATATCTAATTAAATTCTACCAATCAGAAGAAATCATAATTTTAAAATATAATATTTAACTGGATGTGGAACAAACACAGAATGAATTTACCCCAAAAAGGGGTAAGTCAGAGCACGATGGAAGTTACAAATTTGAATAGGGATAGGCTTGTATGTTAAATTGTTCACGAAAGTGTCAATATAGGTGGGACGTTTATGCAATATTAATAGTTTTATATGGTTTTTAGCATAATGTCGTATATCAAAAGTATCATATTCAACAATGTATATGTACGACTCGCAGAAATCTCCCCTCAATCTGTTTACTAATTTAAGTAATCATAGAATATTAATTAAAGTAAGAATAAAATAGTATTTAACAAGGATTTTCAATAATTAAATAGGTTTCGGTCCAAAAAAGTATGTCAGTCTGTTCCGAAATGGACAACTTTAGACGTATTCCACATTGGGCACCCGCTTAAATGGCACCCCGAGTGAATGTGTCGCTGTGTGTCAGGTGCATTCACTCAGGTGCCATTTAAGCGGGTGCCCAATGTGGAATACGTCCAAGTTTATACTTAAACATTGCCATTCCTTAATAATATTAATAAATAAAATCATTGTTCTGTAATTTAAGTATAAAATAGATCGTATTGACGAAATTGGCTTTCAGAATGATCTCAAAAATCTAGTCCTTAGCATAAACTAAATAAACATTATATAGAGTGTAATAAAATACGCTTATTTTACTTAGATTTAGTACCATTCTATGTATTTTATCTTTATGTGCTTCCCATTTCTTGATTAACTCTTATTCAACACAACTAACAAGTAAAGGTCTGTATGTCTGTATGTTACTTTTTCACGCCTAAACCACTAAACGGATTTCGATAAAATTTGGCATGGAGATAGATTGCATCCCGGGGAAGGACATAGGATAGTTTTTATCGACATACCTCGAGGGCGAAGCCGCGGGCGGAAGCTAGTAATACATATTTTATAAAAAGTCGAACTACACAATTCTATCGTTGGTTTATTGTGTAAAACGTAAATTCTGAGAATATTTTTGCAGGAAATTTACAATTTCATACACAGAAATTCTGCAAAGCATTTCTTTATAAATGTCTGTTAATAAATCTTATTAGATGTAATCGTTGTCTTAGCATCGCTAGGTATTGTAACATCTGCAATTTCACAAGTTTTGTACTAAACAACTTTATCATTACCACCATAGAGTTTATATCCGTTCCGTTCCTGCTGATTGTTCTCTGAAGTAACATATTTTTTATTATCGAGGTCAAGAATAGCCATTTCATTTCAGGGCTTTCAGTTTTACTTACAACAATTTCTTTTGTACCAATGATTCGGTAGAGGGATATTCTCAGCAGCTATGAGAAAATTCATTTTTAATTATAAGTAATACCTAACTTTATTATCAGCCGACCTATTCTGTAATAGTCTCGCCTTGAAAACTTAGGTGAAGTGAGCTGTCAATAGTGTCAATCCTAAGCATCGGGTGGAATGACTCACTTCAAGCTCACTTTACTTACGAGGTGTCACGATGAGATTTTTGCAGAATAAACCGGTAGGTTTTACATCATTCCTAAATCAAATAACGTACACACCATATTACATAACAATGATGAAACTTTTTGAATATCATCATCATCATCTGCCTAGCCTTTTCCCAAAAAAAAAAACCATATTACATAACAACATACATACAACATAACCAGCCTATAATGTTCTCACTGCCACGGAACGGAGGTTCATGTCCACTGTTCTTTTTGGTTCTAGGACGTGCCGGTTTCCTCACGATGTTTTCCTTCACCATTAAGATAAAATTTGGTATGGAGGTAGCTGACACCCTGGATTAACATATAGGCTACTTTCTATCCCGATATTCCCACGGGATCGAAACTTATGCGGGTGAAACCGCGGGGCGCAGCTAGTTTTTTCGACACAGGCCTCCTCTATGTGAGAAGGAGTGGGCCGTAATCTACCACGCGGGCCCAGTGCGGGTTGGCAGATGTCACATGTCTTCGAATTTTTGGTTCTAGGACGTGCCGGTTTCCTCACGATGTTTTCCTTCACCATTTTGAGAGCAGTGGTGACGAAATAATTTACACAAAGTAAAGCGCCTGTCTGAGTTCGAACCTACGACCTATACACCTCGTAAGTCGCGGCCGTTACTACTTGGCCACCACTGCTCTCCCATATTACATGTTAAGCACTAAAATGGTCCTTTTGTACGGACTTAATTGTAATTTAGTTTTATATTTTATGTCACTTAGCAGACCTTAATGCAGGGTTATTTGGGTCATACCAATAATTATAATTTATAGTAATAAGTCTGTAATATTGATTGTAATTTGAAGTTAGAATATTACCTAGGTATTAAGAGACCACGTCCGAGACTGTGGCGAACACATAATAAGCTATCATAGTTTTAAAAATAAATAATTGTATACTTACTGATTTAAATGAAACTGCCCATGAATTGATACTTACATTACTAATTTAATTAAGCAAAAGGAATTATTGTACAAAAGATCAGTAACTACTCGATATGGTAACTACTTAAATGTTTAGGAATGCCTCCGTTTGTACATTTTTGATGAAAAACAAAACTGTGATCGTGATTTGTTTCCTTTTATACATTTTACAAAAAGCTTATTTTCCTTTGTACATTCTCTTCTTACATAAATTATTCGAGTGCTTATTAATAATTCAGGAATTTAGTAATAAACATTAGGAGCAATAACTTATGATCGCATATCGTAAAATTAAAATTTGTATAAATAATATTTTAAAAAATTGATGGTGATGTAAGTATTGCGAAGTAGCGAGAGTTTTGGAAATTAAAAAGAGAATAAATCATTTTGTCGTTTTATTTGATTTATACAACACAATCAGTCTACCTAGCCGTTTCTCAACTACGTTGGGTTCGGCTTCCAGTCTAACTAGATGCGGCTGAATACCAGTATTTTACATGGAGCGACTGCAACCTGACATCCACAACCCAGTTAGTAGGTAATACTATACCCTCTTGGTAAGACTTGATTGTCCTACTTTCTAGACTTCTGACTACCCATGATGAGTGCCCAAGACTTACGAGGCTTAAGAGGAAATGCGGTCGGAGACACTTTTGAAAAAGCCTAAGTAAAAATTCTTAATTCGAGGATTGGCTCTCGCCTGTTTCCTCCTCCAATATTGGACCAATTTAAAAGATATTTCATAAACTGAATAAGAAGGAATTATAATGTCTCCCTATAATGTTCTTTTTTCATTAACAGTTGTCAAATTTCTATACTAGGCACTGACCTCTAGGCTCTATCATACAAGTTGTATAATACAGGATAGCAAAGCAAGAAACACAGGATAACAAATAATACAGGAAATACAGGATAGCAAATAATACAGGAAATACAGGATAGCAAAGCAAGAAATTGAAGTTACTCCATTGTGATCTTTTTTTTGATTTTTTTTTACGATATACAACCTACTTCGCGACCCTCAAAATTATGACATTAAACACGAAAAAAAATACATAAAATTATAGGTTACTTTTGGTAATTTGTTATTAAATGCCGTCAAAATTTTAGTTTTACAATAATTTTGTTATTGATGATTTAAATTATGTGTTTAAAAATACTAACAATATAACGTTTAGGATATTTTTTCTGGTAAGTATACCTAATTGTTTAAGTATACCTAATCACTGGTGCAAAATGGAAATATAAAATATTAGTAAGTACGCAGACTACAGCCCAAACCAGAAGGGTACTATTTACTATCATAATTTCATCACAAAAACAAGACATCCAATCCACCTGCCTCTCCAAGCGATTAAGCTCCTTGGATTATATCGTTTTTGGGGAAAACAGCATTTCTTGCAGTACTTAACAACGTTTCTGTGGACACGGGGTTTTAGACAGAAACTGTGACACGAGTGCACTAAGCTAGTACACAGGTACTAATTTCACGTGTGTGGGTGACGTAGACGACATTCTACAATACTGAACAATTTCTTCACTTAAATACCAACTTGCAAAATAATGTTGAAATATAAAAATATTTAGATTATGGATTAATCTAAACTTTTTTACTTATTAATATCAATCAATGCTATCCTATTTAAAAGGCCCAAAGAAAAACACAGTAACAGTCTCCAACTCTAAACACAAATCAATAAACCCATACCACCGCGTAAGCAGAATATTTTTTTTTTTTTTTCATTTTTACTTTTCAGATTTTTGTTTTCTTATTTAGTTGAACATGGAAACTGCAGGTCTAAGAATTAAATTCAAACCCCTCATCCATAAAAACACTATAAATAATGCTAAGTGTTTCTTGGAAATTGTGCCTGAAGTGTCAAGTATTCAAAACCTAGACAAATTCATTTGGAAACAAAAAAGCAATTTAATAATATATACGATACCCATGACGCACAAAGTCGTCCTGCAGAAACGGGTAGTTATACGAGATAATAATGATACCACCGTCAAAACATACCACTCCTGCGTCGATTTGTTACTAAAATCTTCAAATCCAATGCTTGGTTGCCTTGGTTTCGGCGACGTCACAAAAATAATAAGCGATACGTTAATACTTAATAAAAAATGTCTGGACAACTGTACGAGCGAGGAACATTCTAGTCATGGTTTACCGGATAGACGCAAGCATTCTGATATCGATTTGATCCTACCTATTTGCCAAGATACGACACACACTTTATTGCAGCTAGAAGATGTAAAAAAGAAACAGACTAAAACAAAAATTATGAACGACAAAGGTATGCGCTGATACGGACACCTTAAAACTGCGCAATGCTCGGCAATTGTGGTTCACTATGACGCGTCACGCGTGACGTCTCGGTAAAGACAAGCAATGTAAGGCAATGTTAATAAATTAAGAAATTAATAAACTATTGTTAATAAATTGACAAGAATTGCGCAATTTTAGTTTCCGGCTACAATACATTGTGATCACTTGAGATATTTTTTTAAATATTTACTTTTTTTTTTCAGTACAAATTAAAACAAAAAAACGAAAGGAATTTCTAAACGTAGATCTGTATGGCGATTCGTTAGACAAAATAACAAATACAGAAAATGCGTATCCCATATTTGGTGATACCGTACAAAATGAAAACGTTGTAAAAACAGTAACAGCAAAGAGTTTCGTAAAGGGTGAATCCACACGATGGCTAAGTTTATCTCCGATATGTTCAGTTAATACTTATGAATCTCCGTTCATTAATAAAATTGTATCGTCCAAATCTGTGACCTGTAAAATACATGAATCTCAAAGAGATTTAGTACTGCTGGGGAGTATTAGTTCACCGAGTGATTTGTCCCGCGATAATCAAGCACTTTCTACAATAATTGACGTAACCAGACAAAACTCACCAAAAATATTAAGGTTACTGTGTAAAACTTCACCAGAAATGAGAGTGGTAGAATATGTACAATATATCGAAAACGAAATGTTACCTCTGAAAATGTTGTTCAATGATATAAAACGTAAATGCACTGCTCTCGGTGTAGAATTTAGCAAACAACCTTCAAAACAATGCATGACAATTACTACTGTGTCCACCGGCAGTGGGCCAGAATTGTCGATTGCTGCAGATACTATAAAATCAAATCGTGCTGTTTATAAGATTGTGTTTGATGGATAAATTTATTAAATGTTATTTTACCGCATGTTGTGTATCCTTTTACTCTAGGTTCATTATGCTGTATATGTAAATGAATAACGACGAATAACGTGACGCCGAAGAGGAAACACTGTTGTAAGTCCCTTGTTATAGGAGATGAGCCTAGTGCCATGAACCGGGCACAAATCCTTAGTTGGGACTGTTACTACTTCCTAATGAAAAACCTAACACAATTTGGCAGACTTGAGGTTTGAAAAAGAACCCCGAAGAAGCAGTCGATCTACATTTCTAGAATTAATTGGCTTTTTTCTAGTTTCAATGTCAATATGACTAACCAGCAAGCAGTAGTGGATCAAATCGTACAAAATTTAGCATTTGAGGTAGAAGCTGTTCCTAAAAACAAATCAATCCAAGACACTAGTATTTCTCAAAGTACACCACTTAATGTGAAAATAAAAGTTAGGAAAAAAGATGAAATACTTAGGCAACATGATGTATCGATCGCTGACGATACTCAGACAGCTGTACAAAGGATTCGACTAGTGAACAGTGATCGAACTATCATGACTTTCGATGTGTTCATGGAAGCAGAATTTGAAAAGAAACCATCAAGGAACCTTCGAAAACATATTTTTGATATTCTAAGACCAGGTAATTACGTCTTTGTATACCGTCTATTAGTAAATTTACCCACAAGAATAATATACCGTGATACTGGGCCTTTCACACCACTACGGAAGAATTTTGAAGAGAAGTCATAAATTATGGAACTATCTTAATCGCATTTGCCAAGTGTATGCTAGTTGCTGCACATAACGTTATTTATTTATTGATAATAAACACACTAACACAACTCACAATTGGCAAACATTTTCAATATTACTTTATTACAGGAATGTGTTTGGGAGCTGTGGATGATGACGAGTACCCTTACATGCCTAGTTCGTCATACAGCGCTAATATAACTGAACCTAGCGTGGCAAATAAATCAGATGGTACATTATTGAAACAAACATTTACACTTTCCAAAAACGTTTATCAAACTTACAGTGCCTCAACTCAACCGGGAGGGCAAAAGCGGTTGTTTGGAAAGTGTAAACCAGGTTAGATAAAAGTGTACATTTTAATTTTGATTTTAAATTTATATCTTACTAGCTGCACCCCGCGGTTTCACCCGCATACGTTTCGATCCCGTGGGAATATCGGGATAAAAGTCTATAGCCTATAAGTTAATCCAGGGTGTCAACTACCTCCATACCAAATTTTATCAAAATTAGTCCAGCCGTTTGAGTGTGAAGATGTAACAAACATATAAACACACACACTCACAAACTTTCGCCTTTATAATATTAGTGTGATTGAATTATTTTCAGAATTAAGTATGTGTTTTTCTTTATCATGATCAAAGTAACACAATGCTCCTGCATCACACAAAAATATAAAATTCTTATACCTACTCAACATTTAACTGAAATTTCAATTTGCGATTACAGGGGGATGTTTGGATCCACCGTTTAGTGAAGACAAATATTCTTACAAGCCCAGTATAAGAGCAGGACCTGAACGAGAAGGAGAAGAACTACTTGAGGAAGAAGATGTTGGATCAGATATTTATAGTAAAAAAACACCCATCACGCTACATGATGAGGAAGTACAAAATAATGGAAGACATAGTTTAATTTTCGATAGTGGGTTATTCAAAAAGAAACGAAAATCTAGTGACAAATCAACTAACACAAAGCTACCAGATAAAACTGATTCTATTGTAGATATTTATCAAGGGGAGTCGGCGACAAATTCTGTGAGCACACATTCGAATTCAATTATAACTTATCCTCCTAAAGTAAGAAGTGATCCAAGAATCAATGATGATAAAACGGTTAGGAGTAGAGGTCCTAGTGAAGACAAATCGAAAAAGTCATTCAACGACCATTCAGAGCCCTACTTTGTTCCTCCAAAAGGAGTTAATCGTATAAAAGAAGAAAAAACATTGGATCCAAGTGACTATCCAAAACACCTATCATCTGATGCTACGGATATAAGAAACTCAATTATGGAATCTTTCAAAATGCCTGTTCCCCTACCCATTCCTATTCCTATAATATCGAATAAGCGAAAATCCGAAGTTATTGCTACAAATGATAATATATTGAACAAGCAAAGTGATAGTGCTAATGTAACTGAAACAGATGCAACACCAGACCAAAAGCCACAAGATCAGGAGTCACAGGATGCAATAAACTTAAAAGACACTGATATGCCCTCGCGACTTCGTCGACGTGACACATCGGCTACTGGAGATACTGATGACAAACTCGTGGAGTCATTAAAAATTGCAACTTTAATCCCTTCTAATGTTGAACAACCCATCACACCGGATGAAATAGATGACCAAAACTTGCATGAAATAAAATTACAACCACTTAGAGAAATAGACAGTGAAAACAATATAGAAGTCACTGCACAACCTAGCAATAAAAACAAAACACAGTCTGTAAAGGTGCCAGTACCCATTCCAGTCCCTTTTATTTTTAGAGAGGCCAATCGTACTGCTACTCTGGACCCAAAAATGATAAATGATAATGTACAAAGAAGCGAAATGAAGTTAACCGAATCAAAGCAATCAATGGAAACAAAAACAACACCACCAACAATTAAAGATACACCTTTTGAAGACTCTAAAGAAATGCAGCAAAATATAGATCCTGGGAATAGATCACGGAAAAGTGCATCAACTGCAACTGCAACACCTAAATCGCAATTTAGTGATATAGAAGCATATGCAATTCCAGAGAATTATCTTCGTACTAGAGGTAGTTTTTCAGAACAAGAAACTTACACTGAAAATTCTGTAAATATAGCACCAACAATAGAAGAGGTTACAAAACGAGATTCTAAGGGAGAAAAGATTACAGAAGAAGCGGCAAAACAAAAGGATATTAAAAATAAGGATTCAACTGCTACCACAGTCGCCACCATCGCCACTGCCGCTGCTGCTACTGCTACTGCTGCTGTTGTGATAGAAGATAGTTCAGAGATGTATGACATGCCAGATACGGATACGCAACAAAACAAAGGTTCTCAACAAATATCGCTGTCTAAGCTTCCTATTTTAAAAAGAAGTATATCTATACTAAGTGGAATCAAGACATCAGCAGCATCAGTCAAAGATAAAACAAAGAGGAGTGACCGTCCAGACAAACATTTGGATAATGTCGGACATAGAGACACTGACGAAAGTATATCTATACTAAGTCAAGGCAAGACATCAGCAGCATCAGTTACAGATAAAACAAAGAGGAGTGATAGTCCAGACAAACATTTGGATAATGTCGGGTATAGAGACACTGATAAAAGTATATCTATACTAAGTCGAGGCAAGACATCAGCAACATCAGTTACTGATAATACAAAGAGAAGTGATAGTCCAGACAAAGATTTAGATAATGTTGGACCCAGAGACACTGACAAAAGTATATCTATACTAGCTCGAGGTAAGACATCAGCAGCGTCAGTAACAGATAAAAAAAAGAGGAGTAATAGTCCAGAAAAACATTTGAATAATGTCGGACATAGATACACTGACTTCAGTGTCCATTTACACGACAAACGAACATCTTCATCTAGTGGGCCGACTTCAGCAGCATCAGTTAAAGATAAAACAAAGAGGAGTGATAGTCCAGACAAACATTTGCATAATGTCGGACATAGAGACACTGAAAAAAGTATATCTATACTAAGTCAAGGCAAGACATCAGCAGCATCGGTTACCGATAATACAAAGAGAAGTGATAGTCCAGACAAAGATTTAGATAATGTTGGACCCAGAGACACTGACAAAAGTATATCTATACTAGCTCGAGGTAAGACATCAGCAGCGCCAGTAACAGATAAAAAAAAGAGGAGTAATAGTCCAGAAAAACATTTGAATAATGTCGGACATAGAGACACTGACTTCGGTGTCCATATACACGACAAACGAACATCTTCATCTAGTGGGCCGACTTCAGCAGCATCAGTTAAAGATAAAACAAAGAGGAGTGATAGTCCAGACAAACATTTGCATAATGTCGGACATAGAGACACTGACAAAAGTATATCTATACTAAGTCAAGGCAAGACATCAGCAGCATCGGTTACCGATAATACAAAGAGAAGTGATAGTCCAGACAAACATTTGGATAATGTCGGGTATAGAGACACTGATAAAAGTATATCTATACTAAGTCGAGGCAAGACATCAGCAACATCAGTTACCGATAATACAAAGAGAAGTGATAGTCCAGACAAAGATTTAGATAATGTCGGACCCAGAGACACTGACAAAAGTATATCTATACTAGCTCGAGGTAAGACATCAGCAGCGTCAGTAACAGATAAAAAAAAGAGCAGTAATAGTCCAGAGAAACATTTGAATAATGTCGGACATAGAGACACTGACTTCGGTGTCCATATACACGACAAACGAACATCTTTATCTAGTGGGCCGACTTCAGCAGCATCAGTTAAAGATAAAACAAAGAGGAGTGATAGTCCAGACAAACATTTGCATAATGTCGGACATAGAGACACTGACAAAAGTATATCTATACTAAGTCAAGGCAAGACATCAGCAGCATCGGTTACCGATAATACAAAGAGAAGTGATAGTCCAGACAAAGATTTAGATAATGTTGGACCCAGAGACACTGACAAAAGTATATCTATACTAGCTCGAGGTAAGACATCAGCAACATCAGTTACCGATAATACAAAGAGAAGTGATAGTCCAGGCAAAGATTTAGATAATGTCGGACACAGAGACACTGACTTCGGTGTCTATATACACGACAAACGAACATCTTTATCTAGTGGGCCGACTTCAGCAGCATCAGTTAAAGATAAAACAAAGAGGAGTGATAGTCCAGACAAACATTTGGATAATGTCGGACATAGAGACACTGACAAAAGTATATCTATACTAAGTCAAGGCAAGACATCAGCAGCATCGGTTACAGATAAAACAAAGAGGAGTGATAGTCCAGACAAACATTTGGATAATGTCGGGTATAGAGACACTGATAAAAGTATATCTATACTAAGTCGAGGCAAGACATCAGCAACATCAGTTACCGATAATACAAAGAGAAGTGATAGTCCAGACAAAGATTTAGATAATGTCGGACCCAGAGACACTGACAAAAGTATATCTATACTAGCTCGAGGTAAGACATCAGCAGCGTCAGTAACAGATAAAAAAAAGAGGAGTAATAGTCCAGAAAAACATTTGAATAATGTCGGACATAGAGACACTGACTTCGGTGTCCATATACACGACAAACGAACATCTTTATCTAGTGGGCCGACATCAGCAGCATCAGTTAAAGATAAAACAAAGAGGAGTGATAGTCCAGACAAACATTTGGATAATGTCGGGTATAGAGACACTGATAAAAGTATATCTATACTAAGTCGAGGTAAAACATCAGCAACATCAGTTACCGATAATACAAAGAGAAGTGATAGTCCAGGCAAAGATTTAGATAATGTCGGACACAGAGACACTGACTTCGGTGTCTATATAGACGACAAACGAACATCTTTATCTAGTGGGCCGACATCAGCAGCATCAGTTAAAGATAAAACAAAGAGGAGTGATAGTCCAGACAAAGATTTAGATAATGTCGGACACAGAGACACTGACAAAAGTATATCTATACTAGCTCGAGGTAAGACATCAGCAGCGTCAGTTACAGATAAAAAAAAGAGGAGTAATAGTCCAGAAAAACATTTGGATAATGTCGAACATAGAGACACTGACTTCGGTGTCCATCTAGACGACAAACGAACATCTTTATCTAGTGGGCCGACATCAGCAGCATCAATTAAAGATAAAACAAAGAGGAGTGATAATCCAGACAAACATTTGGATAATGTCGGACACGGAGACACTGACCTTGGTATCTATAAAGACGAAAAACGATCATCTTTATCTAGTGGGCCGACATCAGCAGAATCAGTTAAAAATAAAACAAAACGGCATGATACTCCAGACAAACATTTGGATAATGTCGGACACAGAGACACTGACTTCGATGTCCATAAAGACGAAAAACGAACATCCTTAGCCAGTGGGCCAAAGTATGGAACAGATACCCTGGATGCAAAAATATCGGAACCACCTAGTGACAAAGAATATCTTAGTCAAACTGAGAAAAAAAATTATGACGATAACATTAATTCTTATACTGAAAGTCAATCTAGATTTACAGGCGAGGGAAATATGAATTTTAAAATAGCTCCCATAATTATTGATAATACCGAACCAACTCCAAATTTTGAACCACTTCAAGAAGTTTATAGTGTAACAAATTTCTTCGGTGAACCAATGAATACAGGACATGATTTTAACCCCAGTGGTGTTCCATTGACAACACAAATAGTTTCAAGATTGGAGAAGTTTGATGAAGATGACGGTACACATTCAACAGTAAGTCGTGAGTTAATCGGAACTAAATCCGTTATTTACGATACGGATGAATATATTCCTACTACGTCTGAAAAAAATGCTGAAAGAATTCCTTCTTATGATAAACATGATAATCTACCTGTAGATATAGTAGTACCATCTATTCAATCTACGAGCACTTTAAAAAGTGCTATGAAAAAAGATACAATGTCTGTAGAATTGGGATTTCACAGTTACCTAAATGATAAAAATGAAAGAATGCTTCGAACTTTCGATACAGCAAATGCACCAAAACGATTGCAATATGATTCGGTTACAGTACTAAAATCTCAAATTAGAATTTCTTCAAATGAAATAAGGATTCCCGTAGATTCGGAGCATGATATGTCCATACAAATCAAGAAATCAAATGCAAATCAACGTGTTTCCATAAGCGAGTCTGGATTTGTGAATGTTATTGACAACGGTAGAGTTAAAAAACAAAGATCTCCTGTGCAATCTAGTGGTAAGTACAAATAGTTTGAAATACAAAGGTATTATCGTTATCCCCGTGATCCTGACAGACAATGGCATTTGTTCAATTTCCTCAAAACCAAAAAGCGTTTAAAGATTACTCAACCACGTTCATTATCATTAAGAGATAACTTTTGAAACTCTGTATCGTTTCCTTCGACCGCACTCAGCAATAGAAATTCATGTTGCTTATATTATGCAATTAATATAAAAACCAGCATTAAGCTATTAACTTTTCTTCAGATGCCGAAATGACAATTCCAGAAGCGAAAGCGGAAGTAAAAAAGGATAATATACTCGAGAGCGATGCAAGGGATGACCACTTTATTGATTATTATGAACAAGAAATAGTTCCATTGCAATTAATCATAAAGAACCTAAGAGATGAAATTGACGTTCTAGCAGCACAACAATTAATATTCAAAGATAAATTAATTTGTGCAAATAAATCAATGATACCGCGACTGGTTCACTCGAATAAAAAATGTTTTGGATGTGTAAGGAAATAGATAACAGAACTATAAGAAGAAATAAACCTTTTATACAAATACTGACACAAGGTTTTTAGATATTGTTCAACTTAATTAAAAAGGTATTTTAATCATTTATCAACAGACTGCGACGTTTTAGCTGCAAGGAGCTGTTTTTCTTTTCATGCTCCACGCACGGACTTTAAAACATTTACGAAAGAGTTCTGCAGATGTAATAAAAATTTTACTATGGAATTAACCAAAGACGGTTAGGTATATTCTCTTTGGGATTAACACACACATGGATATCTTGTTTTAATCAGCTATCTAACAAGAATATTTAGAGGTGCCGACTTGCCGAGGAAACAAACACAACATACGTCCTGGAAGGAACACATTAAATTACAAGTCAACCTGTATATCAACCTCCAATAAAAAGGACTGCGCTACTGCTTAGTGCTACCTATTTCTTTGAAAGTCTCCTCGCTTTCTTAGACCATACTTACAATGCTATGAGAAATCCGTGGTGGTAGCCATTTTTCTTTAAGCGTCGGAGGTCAGGTATTTTATGCAGTGCAAGTCAACGTTACGGAGCACCGAAATAGAGTGCGTGCCAAACAGTAATCACAAATTGATTCCAGATAAACGCACTACTTTATAAGTCGCGCTTCTACGCTAATTATTGCTTTGTATCATATCACTCGTGTAAATGGGACGGGTTTCAGCACTAACTAATCAGTTATTGTTTTGAAATTATCATCGCTAGTTTATTGTTCCTAATAAATTTTTATCTGCACTCGCGCTATGTCGATCAAAAAACAACGCTTTTTGATACCGGTACAGGGAGTCGGCAGTGTTTTTTAATTAGTTTTTAAGTTTTATGTGTTAATAAAATGGACAATAAAATAAATACAATTGCTGAGGGTGTGGACAGTAAGGAGAAGTATACGGCAGATCTGGAACAAGCCCTGGCTGTGGCAGGTAAGCAAGAGCTACACTTTAAATGTTTTTATTACAATCATTTGAAAACGTGTTCGTGTCCCTCGTGATCTAATTACTTCAGCCTAGACATTGATATCTCAGTAAACTAACATTATATGTACCTGGTAGTAGGAAAATAATAATCACGGTCGTACACAATGCAGTTTATTGGTAATATGCTCAACATTTGTGTGTCACAGAGTTACCGCCAGATTTTTATCGCATTTTAACTAGGAGTAGGTATCTTTTAGGAGAACAGTGTTGGCCTAGTGGTAACGGCCGCGACTTACGAGTTGCAGGTCGTAGGTTCGAACCCTGACAGGCGCTTTACTTAGAGTAAATTATTTCATACCCATTGCTCTCAAAACGGTGAAGGAAAACATCGTGAGGAAACCGGCATGTCTTAGAACCAAAAACTCGAAGACATGTGACACCTACATCCTACCAACGCGCACTGGGCCGGTGTTGTGGATTATGGCTCATTCCCTCTCACAGAGTCCCGTGGCCTGTGTCCCAGCAGTGGGAACATTATAGAATGATTATGCTTACTATGCTTTTAAATGCTAGTTCAATGTTCGAGATTGAAACAGAAAGCTTATATGCTGTTTTTGAAACACTTAATACTTACATAAGAACGCTTTCCCATACTCCAACATACAGAGCTCTCAGATTTCTTTATATCGTCGTTGCGACTTTAAGACCTCTTTTATGTGTCACTTTTGGCAAAATCACTTTTTTACGCCAGCCGATTCTACATTTTAAAGCTCTATCGAATGCAAAAACTCATGTGTATACGTTTAAATCGTAATTTATTTACAAAATTCAAGATCTCCATCGTGCTTGCTAATTAAAAGTTGGTGCTTAAAAATCTTATGTGTCAAAAAAATTAAAACGATTTTATCGTTTTAATTTTTTTACAAGAAACTATACTTTTCATTTCAATTAACAGTGGCAAAGTTAAAAGCACGAAAATCATGTGGCTGATACCTATATTTTTTGTTGTAGTTGGTTTCATTATATTTTTTTCAGTAGACGGTTTTTATCGATTTTCTCATAAAAATGATTTTTACTCATAAGAGATCTTAAAGTCGCAACGACGATATAATTAATACCTAGTTTGCTATTTGCACGCCGAAATTAATGGCAGAATAAGAGATCAATATTTATCTTTAAGAACCTTCTGTACCTTATTTACGCAAATAGGTAAATGATTTTGATTTTTGTTTTTTTTTTTTGAGCTTGATAGTAACGTATTCCTTCCTATCCATTTCCATACAATTGATCAAACATGAGCCACAGTCCGCGACTGTGCAGCCACATCACAAACAACGCATCACTTCTTGTCGAGCTGCTCTCTGCACTGTGGAAGACGTTTGCGAGGTCAACGCTAACGCTGTCGAAGTGACCGAATGCTGGTCCAAGCTTATTTAGAAATTAGAATCCCTGTAGGTATTTAATGGAATCATCGAGACGACGACGAGAAGAAGAATCAAACAAAATGTTTATTAGTTCCTACCTAACTTTAAAATTGTTGAGCTGTGAGACTGGTTGCATGATTACAGTTACTATAACTCTTAATTTTCCTACTAAGTTCATATAGAATTTCAAAGTCACATTATACCCAGCAGTTTTAATTCTTTCAACCTTCGTTTCAGGCCTCGGATGGTACAACATAAAGTATTGCTTGGCTTTAGCCGTGTTTCTGATAGCAGCTATCGTGGAGCCGGTTGGCTACTCCTTCGTATTACCAGCTGCGATGTGCGATCTGGACATGACTGATAGCCAGCGAGGATTCATTGCTTCAATACCTTATATAGGTAAGACACTGAACTAATATGTCTTCTTCGTCGTTCTATCACTACAGAAGATTGTGACCATGATAATCTTGTATAATCATGACGCTTCTTCAAGCTCTTCCAAAATGCGACGCCCGCACCTCTCTCTGAACCCTCCTTATCACAGCGAAGCCTCACATAAGAAATAATTATCTCTAGGTATCGTCGCCACTTCGTTTCCATGGGGCTACCTCGTGGACACTCGGGGTCGCAAGATTGTGGTTATATACGCGGCCCTGCTTGCTGGGGTATTTGGCATCACAGCTGGATTCATGCCGGGACTCGTAAGCTTTGCGGCTTTCAAGTTTCTAACATCACTTTGGTAATAACAGTTGGACTTCGGACCAATATTAATAACTTTAGTTACTTGAGTACCATATTCTCGCCTAATATGTCAAATACTGTTATTCAGCATAGCTTGCCCGGCAGCAGTCCCCTACACATTCATCGGGGAGATCCTGCCTGCCAGGTCTAGAGACATTGTCCTGTCCATTATCAACGCCCTACAGATAAGCGGCACAGCTTTGACGTCTCGTAAGTATTTGTAAATATACTATTAGCCTGTAATACAAGACGTAATAAAAAGTAATTTAAAAAAATTAAACCGACTTCAAAAAGAAATTAACTCAAAATTATGAAATAACTTTAATTTCGGAAGTCGGTGTCTTGGGATCTGTATTTTAGTTTTATGCCACCGACTTCCGAAATTAAAGTTATTTCATAATTTTGAGTTAATTTCTTTTTGAAGTCGGTTTAATTTTTTTAAATTACTTCTTATTTCGTAATTTTTAGTTTTTGCACTAGTATTTGACCAAGGTTTTGAGATGTTTTCCCTTTGACACTATACCCGTAGATCTTATCAATAAGCCAGGCCGTCATACTTACACGTATTAGTCCATATCTTAAAAGTTACTGAATCGATCTTGATGAAACTTGCACTGTTCCCTAAGTTGAAGAAAATGTAAGCCAATAAAAAAAAAATGGTCACGATCCGATCAATAGTTCCGGAGATATGCCTGGACAAACATACATACATACATACATACATACATACATACATACATACATACATACATACATACATACATACGTCTATGAAATTTTGTATATTTGTTTGGAAGCCCTAATAGATCATCATATGTGAATATAATGCAATTCCAATAATATTACATACATACGTATCGAATTGATAACCTCCTTTTTTTGAAGTCGGTAAAAAATCAGAAAAGGACCGAGCATTGATCGCTACAACTTTTCCCTCGATTTGTGCTAATTCAAATTCGAATCCCCAGGTTCGGTATGGAAGTGCATTACTTGTTCCGTTGCAAAAAGAGATGTCGCTAGGGACGTCTCTATTCTATCTATTTTCTGCTAAGGTCTAGAGTTTCCTGTGGAATGTTTGGATAATAAGAATAAAAATTATGGAAACAAAAAAAAAACAATAGGTTTGAGAACAAATAAAAAGGCCGCTAGCATAAGTTTAATCAGCCTAAAATGTTCCCACTACTGGGACTCCGGCCTCCTCTCTGTGAGAGGAAGTGGGTACTGTAATCTACCACGCGGGCCCAGTGCGGGTTGGTAGATGTCACATTGTCTTCGAATTGTTGGTTCTAGGACATGCCGGTTTCCTCACGATGCTTTCCTTCACCGTTTTGAGAGCAGTTGTGATTATTTACACAAAGTAAAGCGCCAGCCTGGGTTCGAACCCACGACCTACAACTCGTAAAAGTCACGGCCGTTACCACTTGGCCACCGCTGCTCTACAAACAACACAATCATGAAATTAACAAAAAATCATTCATACTATTACGTATGATTATGATAACATATTGCATGTTATCATAATCATACGTAATTTTAAAGCATCATTCGCGTATTAAGATAACAAATATTCCAGTGTGGTTATACGATAATGACTGTATAGAAATAAATCATGATTATGTCCCTACCTCCCTGTATATCTTTACTAGGATACAATCCATAGGTACTAATCCATATTTAATATTATAAATACGAAAGTGTGTCGGTTTGTCCGTCTGTCTTTTACCTCTTTACGCTTAAACCGCTGAACCAATGTAGATGAAATTTGGTATAGAGATAGTTTGAGTTTTTATCCTGGTATTCCCACGGGATCGACACTTACGCGGGTGAAACCGCGGGGCGCTGCTAGTAATTTAATATTTCTTAAACAATGAAGCCATTTTCTTTTTCAGTACTGGCTTGGGGAATACTGCCCCTTGACTTCCGGATAGACTTCGGATTATACATTTTCAGATCCTGGAGACTCTTGGCGATCATAAACGCATCCGTCTTCTTAATAGCAGCAGCTCTACTGTCTTGCGGTCCTGAAAGTCCAAAGTACTTAGTTTCTCAAGGCAAAATGGATGAAGCACTCAAAGTTCTGCAAGGAATATACGCTGGAAATAAGAAAAAAGCACCGGAAGATTTTCCGGTAAGTAAATTAATATTACATTATAATATACATAGGTTCCGCGACTTACGAGTTGGTCGCATGTCCTAGAACCAAAAGTTTGAAGACATTGTGTCATCTACCAACCCGCACTAGGCCCGCGTGGAGGAGGCCGTGTCCTAGCAGTGGGAACATTATAAGCTGATTTTGTAATCAGCTTAAACGTTGCTTCCCGATAATGTTAACTATGGTTTCGAAACTAATCAAGTCATCCAAGTTTCAATATTTTACGTATATCTAAAAACCGAGCTACCGGTAATTTTTTACTGTTCTTTAATGCCTGGATTGATATCTGTTAAACAGGTATTTTGACTTGTACCTCAAAAGGAAAACACGGAACCTTTATATCCTATGTACCTACCTTGGATCACTTCGTTGTAAGTCTGTCCGTCTCTCTGTCAGTCTGTCAAGACCCTTTTTCTCAGGAACGTCTGGGTAATTATTTTGATTTGTACCTCAAAAGGAAAAACGGAACCCTTATAGGATCACTTCGATGGTGATATGGACGTACGCGGTCTAAATCAGAACAGGTAATTTTTGGTTAAATAACCGACAAAAAATTTCAACGCAAGGGGGTTCAGAATTTTGTACTGAACCCATGGCAACAGGTTGTGCGCTGATATTCCTCCCACGCTGTACAATAACAAAGGAGGACTTCCCATGGAATGTGATCTAGAGGAAATGTTGTGATGCTACACTTAGCAAAAAGGTTTCTGATCTCAAACTATTTAGAAAAGTAACAGTCCATACTTTTCCTTTAAATTATTCCTAAATCCGCCTTTTTGGCCTTGCACCAAAACCTGAGCCCTGAGGTGACCTCGATACTTTTAATCAGACCACTCACACCTCAGCCTTTCATTTCGTCCAAACATCTTTAGCTCCATTTTAACAAATTAATGTTTCAGATTAAACGCCTGGATGTACCTCCTCACGACGACACCAAAATAGGTTTCCTGAAATCACTAAAAGTACAGAGCTTACCGTTATTCAAGCCACCATATGTAAAATGGTTTGCTCTGAACGGATTCCTTCTGTTTGGCTTATTCTCATTGTAAGTTTAATGTTAATTTTCTTCTCTCGGATTGGGTGATTGACACAGATGTCCTTGAGAAACATCACTGTGGAGTTTTAAATGAAAGTAATTGTTTAATCTGTGTAGTTCTTTGACGAATCTTCCAAAATATATTTTAAAATAAATACTAAAGAGTTGTTTAAAGATGACGTGGGGGACAATATTTCTTACGTCAGGGTTACGATACTTGTTTTTCAGATTAAACGGTTTATACTCGTGGGTACCAGATGTACTGAACAGGGTGTTGACCGGTGACGGGGAAGGTAAGACGGCCTGTGACGTCATCTTTGACAGATTTAATCAGGTTAGTATTGAGATTATGAATGCAGAGATGCGAAAGGTGAAGGACTGAATGAGAGAGAGGCCTGAATGCCATACTCCAGAGTGAATTCGACACGTCTAGCTGGTGATATTGTGTTTCATCTACAAATGCATAGTATACATATAAACCGTGCGCCCGCCCGATGGGTTTTCCGATCGGCATCGGCATAAATGACAAAATTCCATACAAATATTCAGCACCTATTTATAAATAATTTAAAAAATATTTCCTTAGTACTCACTTTCATTATTTATGGAACTCGTAAGATAAACTTTATAAGTACTTCTAGATCCAGCGGTTTAGGCTGTACCTACGTCAGTGAATTTAAGAATTCTAATAGATGATTCTATGTGTAACGAGCAATGTTCTTTTGTTTCAGACAGTAGAAGAAGACGCTGAATGCGTAGATACTATAGAATCACAAACATTTGTAATCAGTTCAGTGGCAAATATAAGCTGTGCCGTAATAGCCGTGGCAGTCGGTAGCACAGTCAAGTTTATCGGCAAGAAGAGGCTTCTAATTGTTGTGTTCTTCGTAATAGGAACGTTCTGTATTCTCATCAACTTTATAACGCAAGATATGGTCTTCGCTGTGCTCATGTCTTCGCTCCCAGTCCTGGCTCTCGCGATTGGACCCGTGAATGCATATTCTGTGGAATTTTTCCCTACGCATTTGAGGTAAGACACTGTTGTATAAGGCGATAGCGTTGATGTTTTACCGTCTTAATATTTCACGACGATTAAAATGTTATTTTGTGATGATTTTAGGGGCATGGCTATAGGTCTAACCATGATGATGGGTCGATCAGGCTCAATAGTTGGCACTAACGTCGCAGGCGTTCTTCTGAATGTATTTTGTGAAATGACTTTCTACCTGTTTGGAGGCTTATTAATTTGTAAGTAGAAGTTTTTTCTAAGATTAATTTGTAAGAATTTGTAAGTAGTATAAGATACTACTTTGTACCTAAGATGGAGTAAAGAGCAGCCTGAGTCCAGGAGTAAGATAGAAAAGATTAACAAATTAAGAAAAAAAAATTGTGCTCAAGAAAAAAAAAATTGTGCTCGCTCATTTAGTAGGAAGTAGAGTTCCAGTTTAAGTGACGGTTCTTGGGGGTAAGGGCTATGTCCAGCAGTGGACGTCTTATACATATATATATATAACATATATTTAGAATCACGCATCTGTATTTACAGTAGTAGCACACCCTTATTTCGCCGTCCCGTGTAATATAAATCCCCTAAAATTAAAATAAATATATTTTATATAAAATAGTCTCGATAATAGGCAGACACTTAGCAGCAATGACACTTAGGTTAATAAGATCTTACCTTTATCAAAACAATGTATTTCTAGCAAATAAACGTTTGATTTGATAAAATTATATTTTGTACTTTTGTTTTTTCAGTTTGCGGCGTACTCTCGTTTTTATTACCAAGTTCTCAAGGACCGCCTACTAATAAGAAGCCGCAACAAATTGAAGATTTGGAGTCATAAATATGTTTATATGATTAGGCACTATTTAGTTTTAATTTGTTTATATATTAAATTATTCGTCACTCAAATTTAAATTGTTTTCTTTAGAGGCTGGGTTTTTAAATGCACACAGTGTATGATGTACTGTCTTATGAACATGATAATTGAAGTAGACACCAGTAGCATTTCACAAGAGCTATTACAGTAATATACAATCCACTGGCCAGTTTCATAGAAAAGTAATTAATTATGGTTATAGCGAAAATATTAAAATAGTCTATATTATGAATTTATGAGTGAACAGACTTTAGTTGTGGTTAAACCAAAAGTGCACAAAACCCTAGCACTAGCGTATGTGTACCTATACTAAAATAGAGAGCCATCCTTGCTGACTATTTGCGCTAGTGACTGCGATTTCTTAACGCCATTCGAAATTCTAAGTATTCGAGGAAATTACTGAAACGAAAAATCTATGGAAATGCGCCTGTGGTGCTCATTTCTTGCACTTTGTCGTTTTTGTCATACTATCGCCTTAGAAGGAAAACGTCGAATTACTGTTCACCTAATAGATCTAGCATTCACCCTGTAAAGACCTTAAAACAATGATCACCTTGTATGAAAAAAAACAAACAATAAGATCTTACACTGTTTACACAGACTTATGAAAGCTTTTGACAAGGTAGATCACACACAGCTTATAGAAAAAATGCCTTAAAACTGCAATACATGCATGGTAATTTTTGTATAGCTAGTTAGTACATACACTTTATTTCGTTTGTTCTCACTAGTTCGATTCATTAGTTCGATCGTGGAACTAGTGAGATTTTTTTTTCTCAATTGTTCGACTGTTACGTGATCAAATATATTTACCGCAATTTTTATAAAAAATGCACAACATCAATTTGTCCGCATGTTAATTGCATTTGAGCATCAATATCGACGTGTAAATTTAGTTTCTGAACGTTGTTATAAAAACAATTATAAATTAGGAGCTAGCTTCATATCTAAGTAAATTAATAGTAAATTAACAAAAAAATAAGATTACACAAATCATCGTGATATCACCCGGAAGTCGTCCACTGTACATTTCCTTTGTGTCACTGACTCTGGCAGAGCCACCATCAGGGATTTTAATTTTGAAACACAAAAAAGTAGTCGCTAATTAGTCGGAAACAGTCGCCAAGTCACAGATTTAATCGGGTCTTAGTTTAGGAGATATAATAAGTTCAATTAGTAAGGTCCAAGAGCTAGTCGAAGAGTTTTTTCGTGAGCTCTTCGATCTAGCTCTTGGACTATACCTTACTAACAGATGTCTCCCATGGGTCCCATATATTCCATAAGATAAGATGGGGGAGAGCCATCTAAACAAGAAAAAGAAAACGTCCAAACCATTCAAATTAAAAGCAACTGTAGAACTTGGCTGCATGCGAAAAAAACTCACATGTTCTATAGTTTGCTAGGAAATGATCTGCTAAGTTCACGTACACACTTCTTCTTTTTCGTCGGTATAACTCAATTATGTCCGACCAGTATTTATAGCTCTATAATTGGCTTCGTTTAAATCCTGCAGGTGCAGGTAATTGTGCTTAAATCCTGTGAAGGGGCTCCGTACTGGCACTGTGTTTGAGATAAGTGGAGGATACCCCATGTGACCAGATTATTTCTAGCACGTACACACTTTATTGCCCGCTTTCACTAACAGTAAGATTATTGCATTGTTGGATAACTCTTGGTTCTGAGTCGAACTTTGCTTATCCAATGGCGTGCTGTTATTTTGGCGCTAGCTTCAGCTGTCTGCATCCTATGACACGGCGATACTGTAGTTTCCCATTAGTGAAAGCATTTTCGGAATTGGTTCTACTGAACCGATTAGATTGATTGTATGTATTGGGTAATTTACCCCCTACATACAATCTCACAAAGACCTTTTTTAATATTAGTATAGCTGCGCCGCGCGGTTTCACCCGCATTAGTGTCGATCCCGTGGGAATATCGGGATAAAATCTATCCTATGTCCTTTCCCGGGATTCAAAATATCTCTATACCTTTCATCTAAATCGGTTCAGCGGTTTAAGCGTGAAGAGGTAACATACAGACAGACAGATAGACACTTTCGCATTTATAATATTAGTATGGATTACATTTAAGGGCCTGTGCACACCACGTTTTTTAAACGCGCCGTTGACGCGCGTTTATAGCGATACAGATGTGAGTCAGACGCAGCCTGTAGACGTTCTGTAGGATAAAAGCGCGCCGTCGACGCATGTTTCTAAAACACGCGTCAACGGCGCGTTTAAAAAACGTGGTGTGCACAGGCCCTAAGTGGCACCTAGTGTTAGTGCCGCTGGATGCGAGAAGCACAAAACCGGTCGATGCTTGGAGGAGGCCTATGTCCAGGAGTGGACGTCTTTCGGCTGAAATGATGATGAGTCTGAGTCTGAATCTGAAAACAGGGGGGCCTAAAAAGGCCACTTTGGCAGAATTATAAAAGGATAACATTATGAATCATATGGCGAAGACAGTCTGTGTTTTTCTTTTTTTTTTCGCTACGCTACGTAGGTATAATCAAAGAGATTGGGATTGGATTGATTGGTATTTTAGCACAGACAAAAAAAAACTGAAAAGTCCTTCACCAATGGGATTTGGTACGATTAACTTAACAGTTAACTGTCCATTATGATTCATAATTATATCCTTGTATGATCCTGCCAAAGTGGCCTTGTTAGGCCCCCAGGTGCGAGCCTATATTGTGTATACCTACCTCCCAAAACCTGTTCATCTCCTCTAAACAGCGGCTTTATTATGAAGCATCTATATTACTAACGGCCACTTGTGAATTTAGCAATGCCTTTTCAATTAATTATAATAGCTCTACGGATGAAATTAAACGCAGCAATACAAGAATTGGTACTCAGGGTCGTAGAGATAAAATTGTCTCGATTGATTCTCTCGGTTTTAAAATGGCCAGGAGCAATTCTCGTCAATTGGTTCACTCGACGTAAAAATGTCTTATGAAGTGGGAACACCTCTCTTCGATTTATCTACTAACCAGGGCAATATTTCTACACCGACAAATAATAATATTTACGCATACGCATACACATACGCACTCACAATACAGGAGAAATTCCTAGTGTGGGGCAACGTTTTTAGAAAAAAGAAAAAAAGAAAGAAAGATATATACAGGGTGTGTCGTAAATAGTGGTCCAGAGTAAAGGAGTCGATACACTGTATTCTTATCACATACCGAAATAATAACCATTTTCAGTTAAGGGTCTACGAAAAAACAAATTAATTTCTTTAAGTACCTGTGACTTTAAAATATAAAAAAGGGTTGGATATCATAGTACACATATTCAAGAGTTCTAAAAAAAACAGAATTAAAAATATTGATATTTATGGAAATTACAGCCAAATTCGTGAAGCAAGGTACAGAAATTTTAAAAACAACTTTTTTTTTCGGAGACCCTTAAAGAAAATGGTTAAAATTTCGGTATGTGATACATAAGAATACAGTGTATCGACTCCTTTACTCTGGACCACTATTTATTTTATTTATTTATTTATTAACACTTCATGCACAAGTAAAAGAAATACTGTACAAAGGCGGACTTAATGCCTGAGGCATTTTCTACCAGTCAACCTTAGGGTGATGCAGAGACAAAACATGGCAGGTGCAACAAAAGGGATAAATAGCTAGGAAATGTCTATAAAATACAAGAATAAATACTAATACATAGATAGATACATACATACATACATACATATAAACAAAATCTTTGAGGAGAAACAAATTATCGGTAGAGGAGAAAACGAATCCAGCAAATCAGCGCTGAGATGTAACGGCCAACTTTTGACGGATATGTTCACGTGCCTTCACTTTAAAAGATAACCGACTGGTTGCCATCCTGATGTTCAGAGGGAGCGCATTCCAAAGAAAGACCGCTTGGACAAAGAAAGAAGACCGAATGAAGCCAGAACGGTGAGAAGGACATCGTAGAAGACGATTGTTAGTGGATCGAAGATTCTTAGCATGGGCAGAGCATAAATATTGAATTTGGGAAGTCAAGTAAGAAGGAGCAGTGGGATTATCAAGAATAGAGAACAACGTATTTAGAGCCCTTAACTCTCTGCGCTGGCGAATGGGTAACCATTTTAAAAGCAGCCGATGCTCGGATACATGGTCATATTTACGAAGATTGAAAACGAATCGAATGCAGTTATTCAGAAGACGGTCAAGTTTATTGAGGAGATCTGCATTCAGGTCATAATAACACACATCACCATAGTCAATTATGGGAAATATTAGGGATTGTACAAGCATTGCCTTTATGTGTGAAGGAAGAAGGTTTTTCAACCGATAGAGCGACCGCAACGTTCCGGTGACTTTATTACATACAGTCGTGACCTGCTTTCGCCAGTCAAGACAAGTGTCGACATGCAAACCAAGATTCTTAACATCAGAGCTAAACGGGATGACTGACTTGTCGAAGATTACAGGTGGCACAGTCAATCCATTCAGCTTCCTCATGCTGTAGGGGCTGCCTACTACGATAGCCTGACACTTGGTGGGGTTAACGGCCACCCCAAATCGGTCAGACCAGTTTTTAACGACATCTAAATCCCGGTTTAGCTCGTCAATCGCATCCGGTATGTTGTCGACACCTGCCCGGCAGTAGAGCTGCAAGTCGTCAGCATAAAGATGATACGCAGTTCGAAGCTGGGTAGTAATGAGATTAATAAAAATGGAGAATAAGAGAGGAGATAATAAATTTACGACACACCCTGTATATATTTTTTTTATATATTTACCTACCAGCACCCTAATTGCGTAACACACTTTCAATCCCAATCAGAATCATTTTGAAGGATAATATTGATAATCCATTGTTTCATTCATTCATTCATCATTCATAATCAGCCTATAATGTTCCCACTGCTGGAACACAGGCCTCCTCTCGGTGAGAGGGAGTGGGCCGTAATCCACCTCGCGGGCCCAGTGCGGATTGGCAGATGTCACATGTCTTCGAATTTTTGGTTCTAGGACATGTCGGTTTCCTCACGATGTTTTCCTTCACCGTTTTGAGAGCAGTGGTGATGAAATAATTTACACAAAGTAAAGCGCCTGACTGGGTTCGAACCTACGACCTACAACTCGTAAGTCGCGGCCGTTACCACTTGGCCACCACTGCTCGCCACTTGGCCACCACTGCTCCCATTGTTTCATACGTTCGAAAAATTTATCTGCTCAACAACACACGTACTCCTAAATAACGCAATGAATGTTGTTGAACTGTCAAAATGAAAGCCACTGCTACTGAGTGTGTTACGCAAGTACCCCCACTGCTCTGTGCTGGCCATACCGACAGCATCCTCCTGACTTCAGAAATCTGTGGTGAACTCATGGTGAACTGGTGATGGTCATGAGATAAAAAACATAAATTTCTTGGGTAGGCTATGTTCTGCAGAAGAGCGTATATATAAGATACGTAATGTCTTAAGAAATGTATAATGATAATAAAATTACTTAAGGAAATCATGTAGCTTGATATCTATATATAGTATAATTTATTTACGAACATATATCTCAGCATTATTTAAAAAGATGATTGAGGAAAACAACTTCCATAAACTAGTGGATAAAATAAATTGCAAGTAATATCATAATAGATAAGGATAAAGGTCATAGCACACATATCAACTCGGAATGAGATCGTCACCGTATCAACTCGAGCCATTCAGTATTCTTTGTATGAAACTCCCTACTGCAACACACACTAATCGGAATCTTAACGTAATCGCCTCGCCTCGGGACAAGCTCGCGAACCTCGGCGATACGGTTACGATCTTTTTCCGAGTTGATATGTGTGCTATGACCTTAACCAGGATTTTGCCTAGAAATATACAGGGTCAAATTAAATTAACTAGCGAAACTCCGCAGGCGTGATGAGTATATAGGGTGACTGGTAATTAGTGACCAATACTTAAACACGTGATTTTACTCATCATTATGAACAACTTTTACTATGGGACCAATCCTGAAATCGTGAAAAAAAAAACAGCTGTTCTCTACATTTTGACGAGTTAGACGACCATAAATGTAGGGAACAGCAGATTTTTTTTTTCGCGATTTTATATTTGGTCCCATAGTAAAAGTTGTTCATAATGATGAGTAAAATCACGTGTTTAAGTATCGGTCACTAATTACCAGTCACCCTATATATGCATACAATATCTAAACATGATAAAACGAAAAATAAATTTATTTGATAATTTTTTTTGGGTCGTCAACCGTCTATAGTACTTATCTATAGCCACAGATGGTACCTACTTTCTTTACGTACCTACTCACTACGCGGTCGACATTAAAAACGACTCCAAAACCTAAACCATTTTGACGATAGTACCTACTGCAAGCTTGTTAAGTAGATTGATGCTACAATCTACATAATATTATGGTAGCTATACCTATCCTAAAATCTTTCTACCCTGTCCATTCTATTCATAGCTGTCCCCCCCACACAAACATAGCTGTTCCTCGCCTCCTTGAAGAACAACTCTCGCTGCACTCACTCCACAATAGTCACCTTCACTCATACACTGCTCATCTGAATTACTCACATACGTCTCCTACTTGTATAACACTTCACACAAGATGAACACTCACTCACACATCGTCTCACAACACGACTCAACAACTTCTGCAGAATTATAGGTAGGTATTTTTAATTGTTATTACTTCATCTTTTATTTGTGTTATGCATATTGTTTAAATTCGACTCTTACACGGTATCTCTGTAAAAGCTAATTCTAGCCGTGGAATCGACCTGGTGACCGGTTTTTCCAAAAAACCTATATAATATCAGGCACCAGTCTCTCACAAAGGTGGAATACAGCTGAGACATTTTTTTGTACCATTAACTTTATGTCAGCTTTGTGAAGAGAGAATAAATAATAATCACACTAATATTATAAAGGCGAAAGTTTGTGAGTGTGTGTGTGTGTTTATATGTTTGTTACTTCTTCACGCTCAAACGGCTGGGCCAATTTTGATAAAATTTTGTATGGAGGTAGCTGACACCTTGGATTAACATATAGGCTGCTTTTTATCCCGATATTCCCACGGGATCAAAACTTATGCGGGTGAAACCGCGCGGCGCAGCTAGTAATTCATAAATGTAACCATAGTTTTCAAGATCATAAGTAGTTAAATACTTACTCCACAAGACATGGCAGACGTCTTCGGAATTTATTTTATTGATAAAACAAACCGTCCTTGACAACCGTTTTTGTTTGCTCTTCCCAATCCTATCGGACATTTGCATTCATTTTTGTCGTGTAAACATAAAAAGAAAATAAAACTGTCACAATTTGTTTGTGACTGTGAATATTTACGACCGAATTTATCGACGAAGGTTAATAACATTGAATCGCACTCACAAAAGGATACATTTTCGTATCAGTCCTTATATAGCCGGGTGAAAGCTTCAATGTCATCAACGAAAATAAAAGACTGGAATCAAAGTCAATGACTGGAATAAACAAAATCGTGTAGTTTGGGAAGGGGAACGGAGTTGGGACCGTGAGCCGGACTATCTCACAAATTAATTCCTGATAAACAAGTTTATAATTCGTACTCTTACACTAATTACTGGCTTTGCATCGTATCGCTCGAGTAAATCGGACGGGTTTTAGCACTAATCAGTTAAATAATTGGAATAATTATCGCGTGGTTTCGTTCATCAATACAGTTTTATCTGCAGTCGAGCCATAGCGACTAAAAGCAATGCTTGTTGATACTGGTGGTGAACTGTTTTTAATTTAATGTTTAGTTTAAGTATTATGTGTTAAAATGGTAAATAAAATAAATACAATTGCTGAGGATGTGGACAATAAGGACAAATATGCGGCGGATTTGGACCAGGCCCTGGCTGTGGCAGGTAAGCAAGAAAGTTACATTTCATTATTTGTGCCCCAGGAGAGAATTTATTTTAGCCGAGACATTGATGACCGCAGTAAACCAATATTGTAGACGATACTAATGGAAATGTACGTAAATAAACATGCGAAACTTTAAATAAGTAGGTACCTACTTAGTTATTAATAGCAATATTCACGGTCACATACTATACAGTTTATTAGACTATGGTTAGGTACACTTGATTTTTTTTCTTGATTAACTACAAAAATACGACATTTTCCATAAATAAAATGAACGAAAAATGGGTGTAGTGTAAAGTATACAATTCGAAACTTGAACTCTGAAAAGTTACTCCACATTGGCCAACATTGATTTGATTAAAGACATTTATAATTATAATCTACTTATTATATAAGTATTTTTATCTATTCGTTTTGTGTCATAGCATAGATATTACAAATACCTAAATAATGTTTTCGCCCACAACGATTCCTTTAAAATGAAGAACACAATTTTTTATGGTTAACTGTTCTATTCTTATTCCTATTCGGTATAAGAAGAAACCTTTCCCTAGCTTTGGAGCAGTAATATTATTAGTTAGTGTCCTAAAACAGGATAGACACAAGATGGACACTAACGGATAGTCGCCCTAAACAGGTTTGTAAGATAGAACCCTTCGAGGACAAGTTTAAAGCGGGATTGGCTTGGTTTTTAGAATAATTTAAATAAGCTTAAAGAGCTTTAGGTAAGCAGTTTCACAAATTTTGTCAAGGACTACTTGAATTTAAGATTATATTCTAGTACTTAATTACCTACCTCGCGACATTTACCTATTGAACAAAAATGAAGTTCTCAGAAAATGTTAACACAATTCTTAGCAATAAATGCATAAATAAATAGACACTTAATATTGACTCAAGCAGCTGCATCCGGTCAGACTGCAAGCCGACCCCAACACAGTTGGTATAAGGCTAAGCAGGTGATGATGATTGACTGAAGCCGAGACTCTAATCAGGATTGTAGTAATCCATACACTACATCCATCGAAATCTAATGCAAGACCATATATAAATATATTGGTTTTTCTATTGTGTTACCTAACTTTTTTATCCATAATCTAAAGTGCCATATTTTTTTTGTCCTAATCATTTTTGTCCGAATGATAACTTGCCCGAACTTAATGTCACATAATATCACATGAGATAAAATTGAAATCCCTAAATACAATATGCCCTAAATTTGTTTGTAAAAAATAAATATTACAATCAATAATATACAAAAGACTTAAAACCGTTTTCAATAAAAGTTTATAACTCCGAAATTCAAATTATTTAATGTTTATTTATCCTAATAATGTTTTTAAAACAAATTTGCATTACATGCATGCAAACAAGCATGCAAGCAAGCATGCAGCAAGCATGCAGCATGTAAGCGAGCATGCATTATGCAGCAGACGTGGTTTTTGTCACGGCTCCGGCGCTGCGGGTCTCCGGCAGTCCCACGCGTGCTAATTGTCGCAGACGGCTTTCGCTCACCACCACTGCCTCAGCCGCGGCGGCTCGCTCGCAGCTTCCTGCTCCTCAGCCCGCGGGCAGCCCCTACGCGCCTACGCGATTCTACATTACACTTTTCTATTCCGTGATTACACTCTAGGGGTAGGGCAGACAAGACTGCGTGAACTCGGATTTACAGCGATTCGTTTCTGTCACTAAAACCTCATTTTTGGCAAATGTTCTAAGACTAACAATTTTATTATATAAATGAACATTCGGAATAATCGTAATTTATTCCTATTGTGTGAACGCTCCCCTTATTATCATAATCCTCGTGACCTTATACCAATTTATTTGCAGTCGACGCTGCGCGCTGCACGTATTTTCCCGCCAGCAGTACAACCTACGTCTCCGTTACCAGTCATCTCAACGCTCTCTAGCTGTCTTTGCTTCGTTCGTTTCTACAGTTATTTTACCTCAAATTTTGCATCACTGTAAATCACAGTCATCTTTATACTCCTTGTAATAAAGTTGCTGTTAGGTTGCTGCCACAAGTTTGTAAAAATCACAATGATCTTTATTCTCGTTAATATAAGGTTGTTGTCGGGCTGCTGCTATCAGATGTAAAAAAACTGTGAAAAGACTGTAGCCATGTTATCTTTCACACAATGCATCCATTTCCTCTTTGGTCAGTCTCAGTCCTTAGCCTACTACATTTCTACTGAATACTTTCTTTGTGACTCATCCTCATTCCCCCGCAACACCTGCCCGATCCTATTCCCTAAATCGCCGCTTTATTCTGTAACAATCTCACTGTGAAAACTTAGGTGCAGTGAGCTAGAAGTGTCAATCCCTAGTATGAGCTCACTTCACCTAAGTAGATCGACTGATCCACTGGTGGATCCTTAGCGGGAGGATCTAATTGGGGATCAGACTGGAACAGTGGTTTTTCTTGTCACCATGGTACGAGCTACTATCGAGAAACAAAAGCAGTTACGTGATTCAATTATAATATCAATGTTATCCAGTACAGCCTATTATAGGTACCAATAAATAGTGATAACGTACAAGGAGATAATGAAGATTTATGAAACACATTAGCTGCGATTAATACCATCAATAAACCGTGCTTGCACATTAATGCTAACATTTGATTTCATAGTTTTACATACAATCGCAATATAAACAATTTGTTCGATAAGCCTTTCTGTACAGTATAGCAGTAATAATAATTATCTAATCTAATTTTTCCTCATTGTCAGCCACCAATGAGAGCTTATCAGCTAGGAACATTGATACATGAAAATATGACGTATTTTTTTCCGATCCGGTCATATCCAAAAGCAACATAAACTAAATATCTCTCATATACCTACCTACATCTGCATGACCACTAAGCTTCTAGGTACCTGCTTCCGTTTCGATTCGTTTTTCTCTTTGGCTCTATTTTCCCTTCTAATTGGGGCCTACATTCTTGCACTCATTTTCTATAATTATGTACTCTTGATCATGCTCATGATCTCTTTTACCCTCCTCAATATTTTCTAAGATAATTGGATTGGATTTGGATTGCATTGGTTTGTTTTTCTGTCCAAGATACTTTCTCCATTCGATACCACATCACATTACAAATTGTTTTAATTTTTCTCGGCCTCTATTCTAATTTCTACCGTGTAAGGGTTCATATTTTGCCGGACGGCACGTACGTGTTCCACGCGCGCCTCAAAGAGATGTCAGCATCGAGGAGGGGCCCCCATATGGCCGAAGTCTGCCGGGTCAGCGGGATTGTCCGAAAGGGTTACCGCTGGCCCGGAACACAAAGGGCTAAGGAAGGAACACGGGTGGGTTTTAGTCAGTAAGAGTCTGACACTCCCATCCGCTTCACCCAAAGCGGGCCCTTTTTTTTGCGGATGGTAAATTATCAAATGACCCCCATTTGATAATTTACCATCCGCAAAAAAAAGGGTTTATA
This sequence comes from Oligia fasciuncula, assembly GCA_963082905.1. NCBI lineage: Eukaryota > Metazoa > Arthropoda > Insecta > Lepidoptera > Noctuidae > Oligia > Oligia fasciuncula. The sequence continues at coordinate 16,468,778 of OY720395.1, forward strand.
TTTCGACAGTGGCAGCGTATAGGACTTACCTACATATTATATGCGCCAATGTTACCCTTCCGAAACATGCACTCTCTACAATAATTTTAGTACACCATACAAGTAGTCCAATAGGTATGTAGATATATTACCTTCATGCCAAATTAGTGCTATTCTGTTAAAATCTCACCGTGAAAACTTAGGTGAAGTGAGCGTGGAGTGAGCTGTCAATAATGTCATTTCCTAGCAAAAACAAACTCACATCACCTCAGTTTTTACGGTGAGATTTTTACAAAATCGACTGGCTGCAGTTTTATGGACAATAAAGTACTTAATAAGTTAATAATATTAATAATATTTAACATTTGGATATCAACTGTTTGCTATTAAATCCCAAAGAAACATGCAAATTAATTCAACTAACACATGTGTACCTAATGATTATAAAACGCAGCTTCAATATAATTAATTCCCATGTCACTAGTCAAACACACTGTAACAAACAATAGACGCAATTTAAAGTAAACATTCTGTTTTATTAATTGTTTGTCTTCACTTATAGCTATCGGTACTTAGTTAATCTTGCAAATTCCAAAATTCAAAAAGGACATTAGGTAAACCTGGGGGGCAGACCGATTCCGAAACAAGGACGGAGTCTCAAATTTATTGCTATAGGTCAAATTCGTGCCCCTGCAAATAGCAGAGACAAGTTCGAGGACCGGGCACTATCTCCGATTAATCATTATGTATGAATCGGCCTTGATCAAAGATTATCCCATCGGGTCATTCAAAGTAATTACCTACTTACTGACTTCAAGAATCGCTGCAAGTATGTCTTTGATAGAAATTCATGAATTCGCTGAAAGGCTAGATAATTAACACACTTAACACAGCTAAACAGAAACACTAAAAACAACTATTAGTTGGCAAGTGATATAAAAAAACAGTTTAAAAACTAAAACCCTACTACTGAAAAGGATGAAACAAGAAAGTACCTTCCCGTGGTCCCATGCCACTGTACTAATACATCATAGCATATAAGCTATTTTAGCATGCGACCACGGGAAGGTACTTTCTTGTTTCATCCTTTTCAGTAGTTTTTAAACTTTTTTTAATTATTTTGGGGCTTATTTCAGTAATATTTATATTTTTGAAATGTGCTAATTAAGCCCTTTCATTTGATACCCCACAAGTCACCATCCCAATATATTTATTTTTTAAACCCTTTACTTTATGTCCTCTAGAGGGCGCCATATTGAATTTAGTGTGACGTCACAGCCACCAGCGGACGGTCAACACCCTTCTAACGATACCTACCTCATTTTTCAAATTATTAGAAGTACTTTTGAAGTTATGAGGGAACAGATGAACATACATCATACATACCGGTCAAAATCATAACCCTCCATTTTGCTTCGCCGTAGTCGGGTAAAAAGTAATCTTTACCACAGTCGCTCGTTCACTCGTTCAGCGCTTCAATTTTAAAGCAGTTCCGGATACACTTCTATAAATACCAGTACTATTCCCACTATTAGGCCTACAATGAGTAGGTACACCGGTATGCTTCATCCATTGGCGCTGCATGCAATTTCACTCTACATTTGGTTTTATTAACACTTTCAACCTTCGTTCCAGGGCTCGGATGGTACAACATGAGGTATTGCTTGGTATTAGCCCTGTTCCTGATAGCAGCTATCGTGGAACCGGTTGGCTACTCCTTCGTGTTACCAGCTGCGATGTGCGATCTGGACATGACTGATGGCCAGCGAGGATTCATTGCTTCAATACCTTATATTGGTAAGATACTGAACTGATAAGCGCACCCTGGGCTGTCAGCTCCGCTACCTCGTTGTCTGGCGAATATTTAACTAAATCATAAGGGTCAAATCATAAGCTGTTATACAGGGTCAAATCATAAGCTGTTATACAGGGTCAAATCAAATTAGCTAGCGAAACTGCAGACGTGATAGGTATAGATATCTATTATGTGAAAAAAAAAATGATGATTTTTTTTAGGGTCAACGACCGTACGTGATGTAGTTACTTAAAATATCAGTTTAAGAAACTGTTTTGTTTTTTTTGTAAATGATGGGTATCGTAATTTAAACAACTTAAAACAAAAAGGAAAGGAACTGATTTTCTCAAATCATACTTCAAATACCATACTACCACACAATATACACAGTGCACACCATAGCGACAAGTGACAGTCATGAAAAGAGCTTTTCAACGACATGGGTCCGGTTGTTATTGGTCAGTTGGGACATCCTGTCGCATCATCCTTTGACAACTGTGCGCAACCGCCTTCTTGGAATTTATTTTTGACCTCACTATCGGCTTTAGCACCCTCGAAAACCATGAAAACGACACCCATGATGATACATTTTACAATTTTCGCAGCCGCCATCTTGATTTTCATTCTGACCTCACTATCGGCTGGCATAGCACCCTCGAAAATCTTGAGAAAGTCGCATGGAGGGCGCCAACGCGCGAATGCTTTTTCGATACGTGACGATTTCTACCAAGTTACTCTTACGTACAACAAGTCGCGCTAAAGAACTTCGTTCCAATAATCATTACCCGTTATAAACAGTTACCCATTGAAGGCGTCATACAACTCATACATCTGATACATCGTTAAATAATTGTCAGCTATGATTTTCAGAGTAAAAGTTATTTCATTACTGACCGTTATTGGTAAAACAAATCGACAATCTTGTACCTGCCAATCCCGAAACGTATTTCGCCAAATTTCTTTCTAGTACCTAGGTAGGTATAAGTTGATATTGTTCATTTATTTTCTCCATAATCTGAAACATAGAGTATGCCAGGCATAGGTCAAGATCTATAGTAAATTCAAAGAGCAAAAATAAAAAGCGATCAAGGCCAAACACTGTGATTGTCAGAGAAATTGATCAATTAAAACCAGCAATGCATTTAGTTACCTTAATTATGTATAATAAAGAATAGAATAGGTACTGGGCGGTAATTTTTCCGCTAAGTTAATCGTACTATGATCATCGTATTATTATCTTGGGAATTTGTGATTTAGATGAAAATAATTTATCTCTAGATAATTACCCCGATTTACACTTATAATATTATCATTGCCCGATAGCGTAGTTGCAGTGAAATCATGGTCGTTGTTGGGAAAATGCCACACTTTCTTTATAATCTGCCATTATAACAGCTGATTTAGAAAAACTAGAAAGGCCGCCACTGCGCTCAAGAGTCGTTTTGGCCAGTGGCACGGCCGCGGCTTACCTACGTGTTGCAGGTCGTAGGTTCGAACCCAGACAGGTGCTTTACTTTGTATAAATTATTTCATCACCACTGCACTCAAAACGGTGAAGGAAAAGATCGTGAGGAAACCGGCATGTCCTAGAATCCAAAATTATAATGTTAGTTGCGCAGTAAACTCTGCTTGCGCGTTGCAGGATTTTTCGTGACGTCAGTGTGGTGCGTAATTTGCATATGGCGGTGTATATACAGGCTCATAAACTTCAACTTGTATACTATCATAACCTTGGATATTATAAATTTTAGGTATCGTCATCACTTCGTTTCCATGGGGCTACCTCGTGGACACTCGGGGCCGCAAGATGGTGGTTATATATGCGTCCCTGCTGGCTGGAGCATTTGGAATTACATCTGGGTTCATGCCAAACCTAATCAGCTTTGCGGCTTGCAAGTTTCTCATGTCACTTTGGTAAGATTCGGAATTTTAATAAATATTTTTAAGTTCCTATATTAATTTACTCATGTGCTAGCCGATTTCCAAAGAAACTCAGCAGAGTAAACCTTATGGCTAAAAGACTTAATAAATTGAATAAGGCGGATTTTTCAATCACACAAAATGTGAAGAGAAGCAGACATGTTTACGACATCATTCGATTTAAAAATCTGCAAGATTGATAACGACGAAATCGGGTCATGTGAAGCACCTCGTGATTACTGCGGGGTAATTGCGTAACACACTATCAGTAGCAATGGGTTTCATTTTTACAGTTCATCAACACTCATTGCGTTATTTACGTTGTTGAGCAAACACATTGTTTGAACCAATGAACCAATGGATTAGCAATATCCTTCCAAATGAATCAGATTGAGATTGATAGTGTACATTACGCAATTTGGGTGCGGGTCATGGGAATCCGATGGTTGCAAGCGGCGCAAACCGATTGTTGTGGCGATAAGTGGGGTTTTATATTATATCCAGCAGTCTCTCGAGTTATAATAATATTAACACGATGATGAAAAATCAACGATTCTTCCCGTAGGTACCTACCCTAATTGCGTAATACATTTACAATCACAATCTGAATCATTTTGAAGGATATTAGGTACTAATCTATTGCTTTTTGGCTGTTCTGTAAATAACGCAATGAATGGTGTTGAACTGTCAAAATTAAAGCCATTGCCACAGCCATTGCTATGGTTAGTGTGTTACGCAATTAATCCGCCGATTCCTTTTTAAAACATTTTTCTGAACTACGTGTAGTTGACTACTTTTTATTCTACTGAAGCGCCCCGCGGTTTCACCCGCATAAGTGTCGATCCCGTTCGAAAGACACGTGGCGCCAGCTATTATCATAATAACGTTATTGTTGTTTTCCTCGGGAACAGCACTTTTTTTCGGGATAATAGGTACCCTATGTCCGTTTCTTTTGACCTGACAACGTATATGTATATAATATAAAATTTCAGGATGATCAGTTCAGTGATTTATTTAGGTGTGAACAGGGAACAAACAAACTTATTTTCTTTTCTTTCTTTTTTTTGTTTTTTTTTTTTTTGTTTTAAACTTTTTTTCTTATTTTTTTTTTTTATTTCTTATTAGTTAGGATTCTTTCGGCCTTAACATGTCAATTACTGTTGGTCAGCATAGCCTGCCCGGCAGCAGTGCCCTACACGTTCATCGGTGAGATCCTACCAGGGAAGTACAGAGATGTGGTCCTGTCCATCACCAACGCTCTACAGATCAGCGGCTCTGCGTTAGTGCCTCGTAAGTGCCTATTCTTTTCGATATAATTTATTTGCCTCTTCTCATTCAAAAAAAGAATTTAAGAGCGTTTACGCCGTACGGCATTTCATACCAACTTTCAAGTCCTTGTTTTTTGAAATGAATGAACCTTCATACGCATAGGCAGGATACAACGGTCTAAAAAGTTTTTCGAAAAATAGTGTTACAACCAAATTAAATCGATTTTAAATGTTCCATAGAAACAGACATTTCCAGTTATCTTAAATAAGACATTTAGAAAATGTTCTTAAATAACTTTTAGACATTTTCGAAATGTCTTATTTAAAAAAAGATAACTGGAAATGTCTGTTTGTCTGGAAAATTTAAAATCGGTCTAATTTGGCTGTAACACTATTTTTCGAAAATGTTCTTAATTAACTTTTTAGACCTTGTGTCCTGCTTATGCGTATGAAGTTTCATTAAAATGAAGTTTCATTAAATTTCGAAAAACAAGGGCTTGAAAGTTTGTATGGAATGCCGTACGGTGTAAACGTTCTTAGCGAGCACTTAAGACCCTAGTCGTATAATAGCTTCTTAAATATTGGCGTTTCCAAGTCAATTGACTTGACAGTCTGATCTTTAATAAAAGTCCTGATTTCCTCATAATATTTTTGATCAATCAGTAAATCAACAACGTCCAATTTTCAAGACAAATGGAATTAAGACTGGAACCCTGCATATTTCGAAAATTATAAAAAAGTCTTCTCATTGTCCAGTTATAGCATGGGGAATACTGCCCTTAGATTTCCGGATAGACTTCGGAACATACTTATTCAGGCCATGGAGACTGTTGTCGATGATCTACGCAACCATCTTCATCATAGCTGCTGGTCTGCTGGCTTTTGGTCCTGAAAGTCCAAAATACTTGGTCTCTCAGGGCAAACTGGATGAAGCACTCAAAGTTCTACAAACAATATACGCTGGAAATAAGAGAAAATCACCCGAAGATTTTCCGGTAAATATTTCATAATATGCTTCATCGTAGCATTTTCAGGTGCCACAAATCGGGAAATTCACCACCTTCTGCCTCTAATCTCTTTCTAACTTTTTTGTTACAATAAATTGACAAATGAATGTCGATGGCATTGACATATATCTATATTTCATTGGTCGATGGTTTCAGATTAAGCGCCTGAATGCAGCTCCTCATAACGACACAAAAAAAAGTTTCCTGAATTCATTAAAAGTACAGAGCTTACCGTTACTCAAGCCTCCGTATTTAAAATGGTTTGCTCTGAACGGATTTCTCATGTTTGGCATATTTTCAGTGTAAGTTTAAATTACTTTTCTTTTCTAGTGTAACATTCTACCATCCTAGACTGGTATAAAAAATCTGTTCTGGTACGGAGGTGACCCCAAAATAAATGACAAATTGCTTTGATAACGCTTGTGGGCAATAAAGCCTCTCCCCAACAGGCGCGTTTTATCGGTCGATAATATCGGATGCGTTATTGCGGTAATGCATCCCGATTACTTGCCAGTTGCCAAACAGCTGCGTTTTTACTGTCCGATATTTCCAACGTGTGCGTGTAACCTACAGTAGGTACAGTGGTGCTATTCTGTAAAAATTTCACCGTGAAAAATTAGGTGAAGTGAGCGTGGAGTGAGCTGTTAATAGTGTCAATTCCTAGCAAAAACAAACTCACTTCACCTAAGTTTTCACGGTGAGTTTTTTACAGAATCGACCGGCAGGCCCCCCCCGCCCGCACTACGCGTTCCTACGTTATTAACGCAGGTGTGTGTAAGATCGTATGCGTCATAATACAAAAAGAACTCATATCGGAATATCGCAAGACGGAGGAATGCATGCGTGCTTCTTCTATTGCGTCGTTATTATCGCAGCAGTGTGTAACTTCGTGGCCGACCTAATACAAAATGTACTGAAAACAGATATCGCAATAACGCATCCGATACTATCGACCGATAATAACGCGACTAACGGCACAAAATTTTCTGTAGTTGAATTAATTGTACTCTATTCAAAATACAATGAACATTGGTGCAGCTTCATAACCACGAAAAGCCACACAGGTTTTATTACTTAAACCAACAGCAGAATGTCGAAAACTACAAGTACCTATTACGTGTTCCAAATGCATATTATGACATCGTGTATTTCAGATTAAACGGTTTATACATGTGGGTACCAGATGTGCTGAACAGGGTGTTGACCGGCGACGGAGGGGAAGGCATGACGGCCTGTGACGTCATCTTTGCCAGACTTAATCAGGTTAGTACCTATAAAGAGTACGGTAAATTACGTAATCTATATTCCACAAAAGCCTTCAAGCCCGGAGTGAGGCAATATTATGCTGTTTTGATAACTTTAGGGCCGAGGGGAGGTACATACCTAACGTGACCAGACGTCCCGTTTTGAACGGGACTGTCCCTTTTTATAATTACGAGTCCCGGTGTCCCCGAATTAGCCCTTGGGACGCAAAATTGTCCCGTTTTCGGACACCGCGAGAAAATTTGAAGAGTGGAGCCGGCCGGACCCGGCCTGACGCGAGCGGTATGCGAGAACGAGACCACGTCATCGGTCTCATCATCATCATCATCATCGGTCTCGTCATCGGCATGCTACAAATGCTCCAGTAGAAAGAGTATTTTCTATGAGAAAACTTAATTACATACCTATTCCGGTTCTAAAGGCGATGTTGATATCTAAGGTGAATATAAAAAAAACGTGCCACGAGTTTCATTCTTACTTAAAATCATCACCTGCTTTATTGAAACAAATTTGTTCCTCTGATAAATATAACTAAACATTTTGGATATAGTTTTTAATTCGTAACTTTTAAGCTAAGTAATAACTTTTTCTGAGTAAATCATTTTAAAAAAGTGTTCTATTTTTCATTGCCTAACCTGTTGATTGACCTAAATAAACCTATGTCCCGTTTTGAGTCAAAAAATTAATGGTCACGTTATACATACCTGATGTCACCAATTGCGTAATAACTGTAACAAGCAATCTTCTTTTGTTTCAGACGGTAGCAGAAGACGCTGAATGCGTAGACACTATAGACTCAATAACATTTTTAATCAATTCAGTGGCAAATATAAGCTGTGCCGTAATAGCCGTGGCAGTCAGTAGCACAGTGAAGTTTATCGGCAAGAAGAGGCTTCTAATCATGGTGTTCTTCGTAATAGGAACGTTCTGTGTTCTCATTAACTTTATTACGCAAGACATGATCTTTGCTGTTCTCCTGTCTTCGTTCCCGATTATGGGCCTCGCTATTGGACCTGTGAACGCATATTCCGTGGATTTTTTTCCTACGAATTTGAGGTAAGTACAGCCAAGACGCGTGGGCTCGCAAAATATGGAAGGAGTGGGAAAGAGCAGGATAGAAAAAAGAAGCCTATACTGTGGTAGTGAGGTCCCTAACTCCCTACCAACAAATGAACACAAAGATTAAACTGTTCCTTTGTAATCTTTCAGGGGCATGGCTGTAAGTTTAACCATGATGTTGGGTCGAACGGGCTCAATTATAGGCACCAACCTCGCAGGCATTCTTCTGAACGCATTCTGCGTATTGACTTTCTATCTGTTTGGAGGTTTATTAATTCGTAAGTATAATATAAGTAGTTGTAGCCTTGTAGCATGTAGGTACAGTTCGCGTCAAATAACTTTGCCGCTCTGAAGTAGGCATCAAATCACTGCGCAGTAGTTAATCTTATTAATAAAACAGCAGCCCGCATGCGCGACTAGCGAAAAGCTTAGCTTCAGAGCGGCAAAGTTATTTGACGTGAACTGTTCCTTAGAAGAGATGGAAGAACTTTGCACAGCAGTGGATTATACTTCTAAAAAAATCTAAGGCATATACTCACCTATGAAAATGATTAAAATTACAGACTACCTAGTCTGCTAAGATAGTTCGCAGAAGTTAGGTAAGGTCACCGAAGGAGATAATTACCTGGGGTTGTCGGATATACCTACCTAGTTGAGGTTTAGTAAGAAACTGATGGATGTTTTTTAATAAATTTTAATTGAATTAGTAGAAAACAAACAGTATTTTTCAAATTAAATTTCATTCGAAACTGTCCATTGGTTTCTAAATAAACTTCAACTACCTACATAATATCCGACGACACTGGTTACTTATCTCTTTTGATGACTGTACCTACCTCATGACGCATATAAAATCTTCCCTCAATATAATAACAAGAAGTACTCCATATAATTATCTCCTGACGATGATCTCGTATGATCTACAGCGTCTAGGTAAATTAATTGAAACTTAATTTTTCCTCTTACAGTTTGCGGCGTACTTGCATTCTTATTGCCAAGTACACAAGAACCGCCTACTAATAGGAAACCGCCACAAATAGAAGATACCAGACTGTAATAAGAACAACGTACCTAGTTTTAGGATTTAAATATAATAGGTTTCTAATAAGAATTAAATTATTATTAATTACGTAAGAGATTTTAATGAAAAGCTACGTTTTGTGTTGTTACTAAATTACTTCCTCTAAAAACCCCCTTTCCCTTAAAAACGTGAGACTACACAAGACCTATAAAGTGCCATGTCATCACAGGCCTTCACTCTGCCAGTTTCTTCGAGCTGGGGTTTTAATACGAATACTAGGCATTAACTCACCCTCTTTAGCAGGCAGCTAGTTTAAACTTGACACACTCGCAGTGACTTCAGTTGTCGGTGACTCGCTTTTACCAAGCTTTTCACAGCAGATGTGTTACTAAAGCGATTTCAAAATCTGTGTGTGGACGTGAGATTTTGAAATTCACTAGCTGCCTGATACCTAATACCTACTCATTGACCTCTAAGTACTTTTATAATACAGGTTAGTGCCTAGCCTACACCTTTATTACACCTTATTAAATCCCACGTCATAGTATGCATATAAGGTGCTAAGACAGAGTGCGGCCTAAAAGACATGTTCTCAAACTTTTTTTTTGTTCAAATCTATTTTTTTAGTCTGGTCAGAGGGAATGGTTTGTCATCACGGGAAAATATCAATGTCAATATTTTGTCTAAACAAGTGTCAAACGCGCATTATGTTTTCATTTCGATTTCGGATTCGGAGATTTCGGAGTAGCAAAACATTGAACCAGTCGTCTTCCGAATTTTAAGATAATTATTAACTATTATGCATAACATAGACTCTGACAGTGAAGATGAGTTACCGTCAGGATGGGAGCAAAAGTCAACAGAGGATGGAAGCGTTTACTTTATAAAGTAAGTGACTATCAACATAATTGTCTTATCTTGTGGTTGTGTTTTCGTACGTAACGGTGCTTTGATCTTTGTGTGTCTTCAGCACCTGTACGAATAAGACGCAATGGACACACCCAAGAACAGGGCGAAAGAAGGAAATACCAAAAGAGCTACCTTTCGGCTGGTCGAAAACGGTGGATGATGAAGACAAGCCTGTCTATGTACAGAAGGAAACTGGCAATAAAACCTACGTGGATCCCAGGTTAGCGTTCGCTACAGATGCGAAGGAACATGTGCATGACTTTCGACAGAGATTTGATGCTTCTTCCACAGCTTTTCAGGTCAGTTTAGTGGTAGTATTATTCAATAGGTAGTCATTTTTAGCTTTAGATGCTTGAATTTTCTGACTAAACAAGGCTGAACTTAAAAGCTTTGTATATTTTTAATTAATCTTTCAAATTGCAACTGTCCCAAAATAATCAGATATTACAAATTTTTTTGTTTTGACGAGTTTGCTAGGAACATTTGATCCTTATGATTGACCCTATCGATTAGTGCCGTAAAAGTATAGGATGTTATTTTTTTGGATTTTATTCAGTTCGATTCCCGGGTGTGGCAAGCGTATTTTCAAAAATCCTTAAATTCAGTATTGCTTCTTTTTAAAAATAAAGGAATGTTTCCTTTGAGTAACATTTGCTGTCTTCAGTATTTAGAGTACTTTTCCTCCAGGTACGCTTCGAAAATTCCACTCTGTATAGTAACATGATTGTTAATTCTGTAACAAGAATCGGCAAAACTACATAAAAGCTTTTAAAAGAAATAACTTTTTTTTCAATCACAAATTTTCTCACTATTTGTTAACTTTATTAGTGAATAATACAACTTATTGTTTTTCATTTAAATTAAAGAATACTTTCTTTTACTAGGTGTTACATGGAGTTGACTTATCAGGAAAATATGCACTTGTAACGGGTTCCAACGCAGGCATTGGATATGAGACTGCAAAATCACTTGCAAGGCATGGCTGTAATGTTTTATTCGCAAACCGCAATATGGAATCCACTCAGCAAGCCATACAGACCATAGTGCAGGAAACGAATGCATCAGAAGATGATTTAAAATCCATACATTTGGATTTAACTTCCCTACAAAGTGTAAAGAAATGTGCTGCTACAATTAAAACCGTGTTTTCAGAGTATGTATCTATTGCTTCCTTACTTGTCATCTTATTCAAGGAAATATGTTTCTTTTTTATTGAAATACATAATGACAGTAACCATTTTCCTCATAACACATACAATGTTAATTTACTACTATGTTAGATGTAATAGTCTAGAATTTATGAAAATTTATTATTATTAATTATTTGTGTAAAATATCACCGCATAGCCTAAACCGCTGGTCTGAGAGACATCAAATTTGGAGGGTGTGTTCTTTGTGATGAGTAGGTATCCACTAAGAAAGGGTTTTTCGAAATTCCATCCCTAAGAGGGTGGATGGGGGGAGAGTGAAATTTCACACTTACGAAGTCACGGGCAGAAGCTAGTCGTTACATATAAGACATTGGTATAGTCTAGCAGTATTAAAAGTAAGAAATCTGCTGAAACATGTTATAAAACATCCCTGAAACTTTTCAAACTATGAATATTATCCAAGGTTGCCTGGACAAGATCATGGAAAGCGATAAGACCGCTCATTATATATTTTGATTTATTATTTGTTATGTATTTTTGTGGTGTACAATAAAGTATATACAAATAAATTAAGGTGCCGTGGTGGCCCAGTGGTAACGGCCGCGACTTACGAGTTGTAGATTCGAACCCAGACAGGCCCTTACTTTGTGTAAATTATTTCATCACCTGCTCTCAAAACGGTGAAGGAAAACATCGTGAGAAAACCGGCATGTCCTAGAACAAAAAAATTCGAAGACTTGTGACATCCACCAACCCGCACTGGGCCCGCGTGGTGTATTACGGCCCAGTCCCTCTCACTGAGAAAAGGCCTGTGTCCCAGCAGTGGGAACATTATAATAGGCTGATTATGCAAAATAAAATAAATGTTATAGTCGCTATACAAAAAAATCGTAGACCATCATCATTATAATATTATTTTTTCCAGCCACCTCGACATTGTAATTCTGAATGCAGGAGTATTTGGTTTGCCATACACTGAGACGGAAGATAACATTGAGACAACTTGCCAAGTGAACCATGTCAGTCACACATACTTAGCTTTATTGTTGGAGCCACTGTTGAAGAAAGGCTCTCGAGTTATATTTGTTTCATCAGAATCACACAGGTAAATAAAATATCTCATAATCATTAGATAATTGAAATTATATTATATTTCTAAGATAATGTGATGTAAAAAATAAGTACATTAATATATTTTTTTTAAGTATGTGCCTGATTATAATATAAATATCCCGTAAATATTATTTGAATAATCTTTCATTTTCAGGTTTGCTGACCTCAAAAATGTTTTTACATTACAAAATATTGCAATGCCGAAAGACGCTTACAGCTCTATGATGGCCTACAATAATTCCAAATTGTATAATGTCATAACTGCTAAGGTAACTATTGAATGCCTTTTATATTATTTTGTTCCTTTACTTACTGTATTTTTTTTTAATATTTCTTAAAATAAAAAGGTAAGTACAAAAAAAAACATTCAAAATATAAAAGGTAGTGGTCCGCCGGTGTCGGGAGCAGGGTCCAAGGTACCGGTGGTTAAGGCTCCAAAGACAGGAACCTCCTCACGATACGAGCCGTATCGAGGAGTACTGCCTTCTGAATCAGGCCCTTGGTCCAAACGCCTAACGAGAGCCTTGAGAGATGTTGATCAAGGCTTTCGGCCATCAGGCCATTGTCAGTTACGACTATCGGCGCAATGACAGCCGAGCTCACGTTCCACATGACAACATCCAAGTCGAGATATTTTATTTGTTTCTCTTTCTCAACTTTCACGAGGTTCTCGTCATGTGGAATGGTAACATCGACAATCATTGCACGGCGCGCTAATCGAGCTATCACCACTATATCAGGCTTATTGGAGATAACAGTCCTATCAGTAATATCAGGTCTGTCTCACATTGGTACATTGTCATTTTCGCGAACAGGAATTTTACCATATATAAAATTTTTCTGTACGTGTGTATGTCACTGAACTCCTCCTAAACGGTTGGACCGATTTTGATAAACTTTACGTTAATCCCAGTAACATTGCATCCGATCTTTATTAGCAAGAGACGAAATTGCAACAAATAACAAAATCTGATTTTCCGTTTTTTTGTTTAACATTTCAGGTGTTAAGCGAAGAATGGAGGAATAAGGATATATACGTGAACTCCCTTCATCCTGGAAATATGGTGTACACAAATATAAGCAAGTCATGGTGGCTCTTCAGATTAGCATTCTTCCTAGTCAGACCTTTCACGAAATCTATGGTAAGTTACAATAATATCATGGAAATTATTTTTTTTTTTTTTGTTTTGTATCAGGGTCATAGACACGCAAACTCTAACCATAGATTCAGTGCATGATTCTGAATTCTCCCTACGCTGAAATTTTTCGTCGGTTATGAAAAAATATTAGTCCGTATTAATCCGACTTTTTTGCCTTATTTATACAACGCGAACCTTTAAATCTTAATTTGGAAAATGAGATTTTGATTTTGAAATATGAGCTACGTAGTAAATGCGTAAATTGAGGTATTACCTACACACAATATGAGGTCGTTTCGTGGCACGTTGCGACGTCGTGTCACGATGCGATCTCGGGTCGTGGAAATCTATGACGTACATTGTAAAAATTCACGACACGACGTCGCATCGTGGTACGATGCATGGCACGTCATGTCGTGATTTTCTAGAGGAGAACACGTACTACGATGCGACGTATCGTGTGTATGTGTTTTACTCAATACAGCTGAAAAATACAGGGACAAATGGCAGCGCATTTTAGGTAATGTAATATGTATACATGATGATAAATTAGGTATACCATTTATTACATCAAAAACATTATTAAGTATTTATTTATGTTATCGAAATACAAAATACTCTGTTACAGCAACAAGCAGCATCTACAACAGTATACGCAGCGACCGCAGCCGAGCTAGAGGGCGTCACCGGTCTGTACTTCAACAACTGTTTCTACTGTGAAGAATCCGCAATGGCCCGCGACAAAAATATAGCCCACGAACTGTTCGCCATGACGCTCAAAATGATAGCCGCTCGTGTTGGCCCAGACGGTCTGCAGAAATACTTGGACAAATACACGACCACAAAGCCTCTTAGTAAAGAAGAAACATCGGATGGAACGGAAAAGTCTGCAACTACTGACTAATGGAATAGAATTTAGAACTTTAAGGGCCTGTGCACACCACGTTTTTTAAACGCGCGTTTGTAGCGATACAGACGCGATACGCACGCGAGTCAGATACTGGCAGGCACAGGATAAAAGCGCGCCGTCGACACACGTTTCTAAAACGCGCGTCAACCAAGGGGGCGTTTAAAAAACGTGGTGTGCACAGGCCCTAAGAGTCAAGTGTTGTTCAGGTTACTTTGTATCATATAAAGTTCAGTCTAAATAATTATATTTGTATTAATCATTCCAGGGTTCTGATAATTGTTTATAATTTGTACTTGTCTGTTTTAGAGGATCATCTGTTCTATAGGATCATCCCATATAATTAATACTTAAAACAACAGTTCTTTAGCAGTGAATTTTAAGCAAGTATATTGCATGTACTACCGAATATTGCAGGTCTCAATATCAGATGAAATATTTTTAACCAGAAATTGAGTGTCCAAACTGTGCATGTGTTTGTATCCCGAAAAGGTCCTTAATAATCTCACTGGGTGCCTAATAGTTGGTTGTCGTTTCGGGAATCTTTTAGAAAAACACTAATTATGATGGAGCAGCCCTACCTAGACAAGACTGAGGTGGATGCGGCCAACGAACTGAGAAGACGTCGATTACAATACATCGCGATAGATAAATAAACTTGCTCTATTTGTTAATTAATCAATAATTTGACATTACTATTGTTATAAATTAATTTATTTTCATAGATGTACTAATATCTAAGTACTAATAAATTCTTCCATAATTATGCCGCATAGGTATTGTGCTGAATATATTTCTTTACAAAAAGGTTTACTTATTTGTTAATTTATGAGTTGAAAGCCTACTTGTATAATCAAAACATAACTTACGGCTTTTGTTTTTTATTATGTGTAGGTATGTGTTTACTTGTGTTATCTTAATTAATAAGAAAAACTAACTAACTATACTTTTAATCAGTTTTCCTCTTATGGGGTCATTGTACCTACTCATCATTATGAACAACTTTTAATAAGGGACCAAAGCTGAAATCGCGAAAAAAATCGGAAAAGTTGTTCTTAATGATGAGTACAATGACCCCCTACGAGGAAAACTGATTAAAATTTCAGCCTGTAGAATGATGAATATTTTACGTAACAAACACCATATTCGGTTTATATTATATTTTACTGTGGATGTTATTCTTATTGTTTACCTGTAAACAATATTACAAGTATAATATAATTTTTATAACAGAAATAAACAACTAAAAGCCCATGGTATTTTATTTTATAAAATCTCTACAAATCAAGAACCACTCGAAAAGTGGGTGTAGGTACTTAGGTGCACGTACCACGCATAATCCTTCGCGGAATACAAGCGTGATGTTATGTGTTAAATCAAGAAATAATATTGGCCTTAGTTTGCCAAAACGAATCAATTCCAACATTTTAGTTTTTAAGTTTTTAGATAGTCTATAAAAGCTATTTTCTCTAACCCTGATTTTATTTTAAAGGTATACTTGTGTGGGTGGGTCTATTGGACGGTTTCTGCTGGACAGAAATTAGAATATTGGATCGTATCTATTGAGACATAGTGGTTTGGATCGTTTTGACAAAATTAAATCCTAAGAGATATCGAAAAGACGTCTTTTTGTATAGGTATGTACAGACGCCAGCACATCAAGTTACTACAATCTGTCAGATTTCTTTAATAGATTTTCAACTTTATTGCTAAAACATAAGGTTCAAGGTTGATTGGGAAAATCTGACAGTTTCGGGTAGGTTGACCTGCAGCTGGCGTCCGTACATTTTATAACACCCTCAGTGTTTTATTATGTATACAAAGAATTATGCACTCAGGGCCTTTCTTATATTTCATTCGCCACATTCATTAAAATCCATGTAGCATTGTATGTTCCTTGTTTTCAGATATTTTGTTTGGCGTGGTCTATGAGCATGGTTTGACGAACTCAAGTCGAACATTTGTTATACCCGACGTCAAGGCTAAAAACATGTTATCGAGAATGCAAGTCTAACTTATTTGAGTGCATAACCAAATAATTTTTTAACATTATCTGTGGAGAAAACATGGCGACTTTGACATTTTTTATGTGTCAAGGTAAATTGTCAAGAAGTATGAAGTAGTAAAATAAAATAGTTTTATTAATCGTGTTACCTATGCAAATATTAAAATAATACGTGTTTTTAATTTAATTATCATTCCATTGTACAAAGCAAATGCGTGAAAGTCAAAAAATAAAATAAATCCCGATATTATTAGATGAAATTAATGATGCTGGTTCGGACGCTCATAGCGGTCATTGAATTTCCTTTAAATAATAAAAAATGTTCTAAGCAATATATAAGTAAATAATGTTGTTGTTTACTATGGTTGTGTGTGTACCTAAAACTATAAAAAGTTAGTGATTGCCTTCGCCAAGATGGGGGACAAAATGAACAGAGAATACTTCGAGCCTGGGGCCACAGCCTTCAACTACAATAATGTGGTAAGTAATTATTATTGCCTCACTTTTACTTAGAAACACAATGAAATTTATCGTACCCAAGTAATTTTATACAATAAATCTAATTTACCAAATCGAGTTTATGCCATAGAGTCGACATTTTATGAAAACTATGGACGAAATAATGTTCTATCTATTAAATTGTACTTAGTACTAGTCTGAATTAACCTTGGAACATGTCTAACTTACTGAAACAAAGATATTTGCAACAGTGGGTACTTAGCATACAGCTAAAGGTCGACTGCAACTTTCTGAAGCCAGATTACCCCCCAGTGAGTATAAGATTGGGGTTACGTACCCCAAGGGCATATAATTATCTTTATTATTGCGCAAAATGCATTTGAGATTTGTGTTATTTCGCCACATTCATTCAGTGTTAGACAGTGGCTAAAATTTATTGTTTTTATCATTGCTTTTAAATTATACAAGATAATTTGCAAGGTGCACAAACAAGATATTGCTATATTGTAGTTGTTTCAAAGACATTGAAACTTAAACCTTCTAGTCTTTTGTTTACCAGGAAATTGTAATAAAATTGCATGTCTATATTTTGTGTCCTTTGCTGTATAAATATAAAATATTTACTTGTTGCATTGTTACTTTGGACGTAGGCTTAGCTTATTTTTATCTTAGCATACAAATTACCGGTGGACCCTGGGACTGTATTCCAGTGTGTATACAGGTTGGCAGAAACATTGAGACGCAACCAGTTACCATGAATTCAGTACCTACATGATTCTAGTACACCCCTTTGTTGAAATTTTATGTAGGTGTTAAAAAAAATCTGTTTCATACATAAATTGACGGTGAAAGTAATGCACTTTTCTATGAAACAGCTGTTTTTCTATAACCAACAAAAAAGTAATAAGCTGGGGCCCGCTGAGTTCATTATAGTTTGTGCATCGAAGTGCCCACCACCCTGTATTATCAGCCTGTAGTTTGCCCACTGCAAGGCTAAGTTTGGTCAGAGGGTGATCTTAAGGGTAGTCCTTCTAAACTTCCACACTTTTTACAGACTTCAAAAAAAAGGAGATTATCAATTCGACACGTATGTATGTAATATTATTGGAATTGCATTATATTCACATATGACAATCTATTAGGGCTTGGCTTCCAAACAAATATACAAAATTTTATAGACGTATGTATATATGTTTGTCCACGCATTTCTCTGTAGCTATTAATCAAATCGTGACCATTTTTAGGGTTCCGTACCCAAAGAGTAAAAACGGGACCCTATTACTAAGACTTCGCTGTCAGTCCGTCCGTCCGTCTATCTGTCACCAGGCTGTATCTCAAGAACCGTGATAGCTAGACAGTTGAAATTTTCACGAATTAGGTATTTCTGTTGCTGCTATAACAACAAATACTAAAAACAAAATAAATATTTAAGGGGGGCTCCCATACAACGGCGTTTTTGCCTTGTTGTACGGAACCCTTTGTGTGCGAGTCCGACTCGCACTGGCCAGTTTTTTTTTATTGGCTTACCTACATTTATTTCAACTTAGGGAACAGTGCAAGTTTCATCAAAAGCGATTCAGTAATTTTCAATCATTAAAGTCATCAACACAACTCTCTAAGACCATGTAATCCCCAAGAATGACTATTTCATGAAATCTTGACATTTGGGGATTACATGGTCTTAGAGAGTTGTGTTGATGACTTTAATGATTATAATTCTGTAAATACATATTTGTTACGACCGCGAATCATATTTTAATTAACGTACAACTTAATACTGACCGACAAATTGCAAAAAACGTAAGAAAATTTGAATTTCGTGGGCCGCCTTAGAGCTTCCCCCTTAATATTATGCTGAGTTGTATGTGTATTCTAAAAAAATCATAGCAACTTTTTGTGACCCTGATTATTAGTTATTATGTAACTTTTTAATTCAGTGATGGCCAGGCTTGTGTTATTTTATCCAAATATGCACATAATAATGATAATATGCACATAATAATGATAAATGTATCCTAATGTGTATATGTGGGTGTACATAAAGGTACACCTCTACCCATCACTATGGGGAATTTTAATTTTCCAGAAAGAATGGAGGTTCTTTTCTCCCAGCAGTAGGAGAACAGTCCGCAACTCTGATATAATATACTTGCTCTTGCCCGTGGGTTCGCTCGCTTGTGGGTATGACAAACCCTTTAAAACCATTTCCATGCAAAAATACATATGTGACAACTTTCATGCTGATTGGTCAAACGAACGGTGTTGGAGTTTATCAATCTCATGTGTATACCTTTTTATAAATAAACAGGGTGGCAGGAACAACACTACGCAAACTGAAACCATGAATTCAGCACATGGTTCCCCCTTAGGAGATATTTTAAGTTGGTTACCAAAAAAAAAACAGGTGTTTCATATAAAAGAGCAAGCAAAATGTATGGAACAGCAAAATTTTATTAACGTTTTGACCGCCACACGTCAAAAAACGTGCCCTCGGCGTCAAAGTCTGTCATGTAGTCGAACCGTGGCGTTTTCTCGGTACATTTTGGTTTGTCATCTATAGGTAGATGACTGTGGCGGTCAAAAGGTTAATAATAAAAGACATTTTTTTTCTATCTTCAGAATCATGTTTTCTGAGTCCATGGTAACAAGTTGCGCGTCAACCCTCCCGTCACCCTGTAGATTACATAACTACAAATAGGTATCCTTTAAATGATTTTCACACTGAGTCACAACACACAAGATAACATAATTCAAGGTTACCAACCTATGCCAAGAATCACAGCATATCTTGAGCTGCACTTTGCTTAGTTTACATAAGTTAAGTTTCATTTGAAAGTGCTTGCTAGCTTGCACTCTGTACCTTCCAAGTACCGTATTTATTTGCTTACTTAAGTACCTATTATCTTATCTAGCTGCTGTTTAATGTCAGCGTTAATTCTAGAAATATTTTTGTTATTATTTCTTATCTAAGTTACTTTTAACTCTGTGCTTTGTTATTTATTTTACATTGGTATGATCTATTTATAAATTATGTTTAATAGTGCCGATTCTGTTGTTCACAAACTAAACTAAATTTAAGTTCAGTGCATCTTTTTCTTACTACCTATTTCATTAGGAAATTGACGTAGGTAATTTTAGTAGATAAGTTTTTAATCATGTCTAAACTTGTATGGAGTAGTGTCAGGCGCTGATTAATTTGACAGAACTAGGTAAACGAAAAGTAGAAAGAAAGAAAAAATTAACTCAAAATTATGAAATAACTTTAATTTCGGAAGTCGGTGTCTTGGGATCTGTATTTTAGTTTTATGCCACCGACTTCCGAAATTAAAGTTATTTCATAATTTTGAGTTAATTTCTTTTTGAAGTCGGTTTAATTTTTTTAAATTACTTTTTATTTCGTAATTTTTAGTTTTTGCACTAGTATTTGACCAAGGTTTTGAGATGTTTTCCCTTTGACACTACACCCGTAGCTCTTATCAATAAGCCAGGCCGTCACACTTACACGTATTAGTCCATATCTTGAAAATTACTGAATCGATCTTAATGAAACTTGCACTGTTCCCTAAGTTGAAGAAAATGTAAGCCAATAAAAAAAAATGGTCACGATCCGATTAATAGTTCCGGAGATATGCGTGGACAAACATACATACATACGTCTATGAAATTTTGTATATTTGTTTGGAAGCCCTAATAGATCATATGTGAATATAATGCAATTCCAATAATATTACATACATACGTGTCGAATGGATAACCTCCTTTTTTTTGAAGTATGTAAAAAGATGCACTGAACTTACATTTAGTTTAGTTTGTGAACAAGGGAATCGGCACCAATAGTTATTTTTATCTTTATTGCTTAAATGTTATTTTTTTCCTGATAAATTTAGTTACGTAAAATTAACTGAATGTTGAATGAAAAATGATGTGAACTGGTAACAATGATAGTAAGGTTGAGCCTATATTTTTTTTTAAGTTTATAGAGTAAAAGACAATACCTAGTTAATTAATTAATTAATTAACTTGAAAACTATTAAAATGTTTTACCACTCAACATGTAGGTATTATGATTGAAGTGTTTCTATTTTTTCACATTCATTATTACATTTTCTATAATGGTGTAATAATAATAATATGTATGAAAAAAATAAGCAAAATGATCATAGGGCATCAAAAAATTCGTCCGCATCGCTGTCAACAGGAACAGTGCCCAAAAGGCTGGCAGCATTGCCACGTTGTATGGCAATGCTAATTCTTTGGCCAAGAAATAGGCCAGCCCTCTGGTCACGTGAAGAGTCGACTAATGGTGTAATTAGAAAACAAAGTGATTTCAGTTTTGAAATGTTTACACCTGGCATCACCAAAACAAAAGTTCAGCCGAAAAAAGTATTACAAATTTTAAACATAATTTGCGGTATCGTATGTGTTACACCATAATAATATGAGCATATGGAGCTACTCGCAACATTAAGCACGTCAAAGTAATATGTGGTAATTTACCAACATGTGCTTACAAAATATGCAAGAATATTTGAAGTAAATGCCTGCCTACTACGTGAAACTCGTTCCAACGAAACATGGTACGTCTCCACCTTAACTGCCAGATTCCGAAAGATTTCGCCATGATACGACCAGCAACCTATGTATTTATGTAAAATTATTGTTGATATGCAATGTCTACATGTTGAGATAAGTACGAAATATGAACTTATCTTTATAGCAATCGACGAACGTTAGGTTCCTCAGTTTCGCGACGCCTGCCTCCGTGATACTTTATCATCATCTTTAATATGCATACAAAGATGCAACTCCATATCGCCTCTTTGCTTCAATAATGTGGTATCTTGGAAATTGAAATTGTTGGACTTATCACGTTATTGAAGCAAAGAGGCGATATGCGGCGAAGAAAGCAATGTGAAACTTTAGATTTGCTATTGTTTACATGCGCTGAACTCGACAACGTTTTGTAAACATTTTAATTGGAAATTACGACTGTTAATTATTAACCGATGTTTGCCTCGTGAAAGTATGTACAGTCAGACTAGAAATGCTGATGATATTAAAGTCGCATGCTCTTACGTATAGGCGTTATTCTTCGCCGGGTTCCGAATGCTTCGGCGCGGGAAGTTAAAAAATAACACGCCATTGTTCACAATTTTCTATTTTGCCAACAGTTTGCCGATGAACAATAATAGTATCTTGATCCCACGACGAGACAATGCGATGTGGGCCAAGCAGCTGACACAATTTAGTTTGCACGAAACGCCACGACTCCAGCGCTGAATTAATTGTGCAGTAAAGTAATATCTACTTTTTACTCCCACGCTTCCACCTGTGCGATGCGATCGTTTATGCATCCATGTACGTAGAGTAGGTTGTTTTGTGTAAATAACTTATTTACATAAGGCTGTAGGGACCTCGCCACATAAAGTATTCGCGCAGCATCTGCCACCGCACAGCTGTCGTGTTTGTTGCAAGAAGCCACTTATTTCGGAGCCTGTATAAAGAAACTTGTCTTATATAATCGACAACATGACTTATAATCCAGAAGAAAGAATAGGCTATCGTATTAATTACGTCCATGTTTGTATTACTCATGCTCATGCATATATTTTCTTTTATGAGTTGATTACGGCTTCAATATAAAAGGTTTGCCAACGCGAGGTCGTGTAGCATAGTCAGCCTATAATGTTCCCGCTGCTGGGACACAGGCCTCCTCTCTTCGCGATAGAGTGGACTATAATCTACCACGCGGCCCCAGTGCGGGTTGAAACACCTAAGAAAATGCAACATTTTCGTTGCAGAGTAATTTTGTTTTTTGTAACTATAATAAAGAAAGAAAACGATTTTTTATAGCGTCTAAGGTCGCATGTTCAGAGTAGCTGCTGTCGGTGCCAGGGTACCAGGGACGACGCTCGCGTGAACCTTCCCCTCACTGCGATACTTAGTTACATTTTGTATGGGACTCGACAGCATTGCATTCGTTAGCTACGAATTTTATTACAATTTTGTAATGAATTATGATTTTTTGCGTAGACTGCGTAGTACCTATATAATTTTTAATAACCTAGCCATTTTCTTTGCACTACGTCACCAACTTATCTACATACAGAAGAAATTGAGTCCCAAATTTTTGGATTTTATATTTCAATGCCATCCATTATAAACTTATGACTTTAATTGCTTTTGTTATGAAATCCTTTTCCTAATCCGTCTATCCAAATCAAAGTTTTAATTTCTAAAGAAAGAGTCTTAGCAATTCTGTATTTTTTTAATCAATAATCTCTAGAGATTACCAAATTAATTATTATAATATTATTCATAGCTATCGACATCAATATCATCATAGTTTCAGTTGTTTCGTGTACACTCGATATTAAAATTGTATAAGGTACGTAACTACCGATCGCGTGCTTGTGGCAAAACCTATCTACCTAGTTGGCAATGCTCAATGTTCGGCTCTGTCAGCCAGTCAGTTTCAGAGAGTTGCGAAATATTTTGCAGCCCGCAAGTCGCGACCTCCACGCTTACCATTGTTACTTTTATGTAAAGTTAATCTATAAACATGTGCCTTAATTAAGTGTCTCGTGAAAGGAAAACGATGAAAAAAATCTTGTTTCCAAAAAAGAAAGTGAGGAAAACGGTGCGTGTTGTAATGTAATGTTATAGATAACGTGTAGTGGTGCACTTAGCGAGAACATTGCACGGGTAAGCTAATCAGATACGTTATCTCATATACCTTTGCTTTGTACTTGAGCCGAATAGAAAGTCATTTCTTTTTTGTAAGAAAACTGTTATCTTGCGCGTTCCTTCTGCATAAACCGACTTGGGCTCAGTATTGCGCCTTGCGAACCTACTAAACGGTAGCAAAATTTTAATTCGTAAATACTCGACAAGTTTACTCAATTTGTAATGCAGGAAAAACTTGGAGCAGGAAAACAGTTTCAAAATATGCATTTTTCAACCACATTTTGCCTCAGACCTAAGTAAAGTACTGCTGTCTGTGACATACCGTCGTCCATTCGGCTTGCGTCATTCGCTCGTTCTAGTCCAATCGCTTTTTTACCTTATTTCGATTACATCAACTAATTTCGCGTTACATCGATACCAGAAGTTCTGTGAAGATGGAAGAATTTCCATTAAGGCGTAATGTTCATTTTGCGCAACGTTATAATAGCCTATTGACGGGTTAAGAAGTATTCCATCTAATCAGATGCTTATCTTTGACTTCTGATATCGCAACGGACAGTTCCATCTTAATACAACACGATGTTACCATAAATACTTTACTATTTTAATGATTCTGTTGTAAACTTCTATCAATTGCCTTTAAGTCGACAAAGGAGACATGTTGAAATGATTGTTTGTCTTGTCAGTCATTCTATAAGTAATATTTCTCAACTTTTTAGGAACGCAAATTCAGAAACGTAACCTCTATTTATCTATACTTAAATCAACTTTTTATATCCCCATAACATTGTTTAATTTTGTAGGTCTACCAATCACGTCATTAAGATGCGAAACGAGTTGCAGCCAAGTTGGGGCCGATTACAGATCTTAAACACTTAATCACTGTCATTATGAATGCAACAATGGAAAAGTCTATAATATTCTTTCCTCTTAGTTGAGATTTCTAACCGCTAAATCGCAGACTGTTACGTTTTATATCGACTCGAATTTACATCGATTTGAATTGATGTTTAATCGATTACTCATTTCTGGTGTGGTATACACTCATTGCAGCCCGTATCCAATGCAAAGATGAAAGCTTTGCCACTCACATTTTGTTGCAAGTCCGGGTGTATGACTACATTATTCGCTATTCAACGGTAATTAGTTACTTTCTCCATTTACCTTTCCGAACTGCTAATAGATTGTACTGACAGTTAATAAGTATTTTCATAGTTTTAACCTTCACCTTTGACTTCAAATAAAAATTAATGAATAAATCTTTGCCCGAGAATTAATATACAGGTACTTAGATAGGTACTTAACAAACAGAAGCGATAAGTGAATAGTTTAACACTTCCAACGTTGGTATCTACATCTACATATTAGCGTTTGCAGTGCTTACTTGTGTAAACGTTATGCAAAGCTAATGAAGACACCCTGTATCTCCTGTGAATTTTTAATCGGATAAAATGGAAGGTACAGTCAACAGCAAAAGTAGATGATCAAAATCAAAAATTCAATACTAATGAACGGAGTTCGCGTCAGAACTGTGTAGCGTCGAAGTACTACTACTTAGAATACTTACTACGTAGTATACTTTAGAATCACTTCGACGCCACACAGTTCTGACGCGAACTCCGTTTATTAGTATTGAATTTCTGACTTTGATCATCTACTTTTGCTGTTGACTGTACTTAGTCGCCAAGTAGCTTTTGTAAGAACAGGAAAGTACACTAGACGGCAGACAGCGTATTAGTCATCGTTTTGTTTTTTTTAATTGTTAGAAGCTGCCATTGGTAAATATTGGTCCCAATTAATGGCATTATAAATCATTTTCTCAGAAATGAAACATTCTAAAAATTCTTTGAGATATTTTCTCCTTCTGGCGTCACCAGATTTAAAATCAAATCAAAGCATATTATTCTATACTTCGATAGCTACCTAATTGATTAACCAACTCAGAATCTACCTACTTGTAGTTTAAATTAACGCAGAATTCCTAGCAACTCACTTGTTGGGCTTGCACGTTTGGAAACCCTACATTCGTTTGCAAGGGCAGCCGTCTAGTCGGAAAAGGAAAAAGTAATTAAATCCAAATAAAAAAATAGCTTTCTATAGGTTCTTTCGTTGGCTTCGAAAATTTTACCAGGATGCATCTACATGCTTCTGCTAAATCACCTCACTACATAGTATGATCATATAATGTGCACATATGCGTACCAAATAACGAAACTGCTTTCTAAACGCAGCCCGCATTTCCGTGTCGTCACGCTTGTTGCACACTGTTGTCACCGCAGAGTGGTAACCACTAACATGTAAGTACCCTCCTATTTAGCTAATTAACATGAGAACTGACCAGCAGAATTTGCGGTGTTAATGCTCGGTTCAACTTCAGCCAAAAGGCGCGAAGATGAAGGGTATGGCAAAGCCAACATTGAATGATTCACTTTCGTGTTTATCAAGATGCAATTAGGTGCGTCCTCCTTTAATGACAAAAGTGAACCATGGTTTGCCATTAGTTATTTTGCCTTCACGTTCAAGAGTAGCGGTACTTTAATGTACGTTTAGCACAGCCTGTACCCTAATTGCGTAACACACGATCAATCACAATCTGGATGATTTTGAAGGTATTCCTAATCCATTGCTGCATATGTTCGAACAATTTGTGTCCTAAACATCATAAATAACTCAATGAATGTTGGTGAACTGTCAAAATGAAAGCCATTGCTACTCTTAGTGTGATACGCAATTACCCCGATGTACAGTCAGCCCTACTACCACCTACCTCGTTGATTGACTAATATTTTGTCAGGGCATGAGCTTTCGAAACATTTGTGATATGAGACAAGATGATTAACCAGTCGCATGTCTAATTAGCAGACACAATAGAAATTCCCCTGAATTTACCCTGTACACGACGCGACATGCGAAGGGCTATTAATTTCAACATGTGCAGTAAGTATGTTGGCTTTACTCACGTGCTTATTATTCCGTGAATTTCTGCTTATTTCGGATATAACCCCTGAGCCTCTACATGAGCTGCTGATCACACTCGTGGGTAAAAACACATTGTTGATTGGCTTATACGTTATCAGGGCATGAGCTTTTGAAACATTTGTGCTGATAATATGAGACGAGAAGACTACTGATTTGCAACATGTGCAGTGGAAGTTTGTTGGTTTTACTCACGTGCTTGTTCGGAGAATTGCTGCTAATTTCGGACATAAATCTGAGCCCCTACACGAGCTGCCGATCGCATGCGTGACGTGGCTTTGGGCATCCCCGTGTTCACGTGGGAAAAGCCACGTTCGTGTAACTAGGTACCTATCTACTTGTTTAAGAGTCGTAAATATGAACGTCCCTAATGTTATAAAAATAAATACAAATACGTCAGTTTTATATAATTAAAATTATGTTTAGTCATCGTCGTTAGCCTCATTAAATATTGCTGTTCCGTCTATGCCTAAATGTCAGTATTTACCAGAATGCATGGTAGAATTGAAATATATATTTATTTAATGCTCAAGCTTTTCCCTTTTTTGTTTAGTTCGAAAACAAAAGGGTTTGAAAGCGTAAGGGCGCTGCGCGCTGTTAAAAATACAAAGCACGATTGTTTGATAATATTTAAGGGTAACGAGGCTTACATTTTCATGTGGATTTTATTTAGAGCCTAAAACAATGTACTTAATAAGACCTTTTTTGACTCTACCTCCTCCCTGACCAATTAGTCTGTTTAAAATAAAGTCATTTGAAGGATACGACGAAAGTCGTGTTTTTATTTATCCTTCGGTTTCGCAAGTCACATATGAATTGCTAATATTGTAAAGGGGTAAAATTTGTTTGTAAGTAGGGGGGGGGGGGGGTGTAATCTCTGGACTTACCAGTTGGATTTCAAAAATTTATGCTTTTTGAATTTAATAGCCCAATTCTTTAGGAAGGCTATAGGCTACTTAACATCCCGCTAGGGCCCTTAGGAGCGGAGCGAAAACAAAAAAGTCGGAAAGAACGCTAAGCAAAAACGAAGTCAGCGCGGCTAAGCGATGCGATGCGACCGGGTTGGTCGTGGGTACAAGAAATTTTATTCGGACGTAGTCGCGGGAAAAAGCCAGTATAAAATAAAGACATTTGAAGGAAACGACAAAACTCGTGTATTTATCCTTCAGTCTTGCAAGTCACATCTGACTGCATTGACTCATTTGATTACCTGCCTACATACTAGATACATTTGGCAGTGTTGTGTGACGAAAGTCATTACTTACGTATCTTTTGTTTTTACGACCTCGAGACATAAAGCCTAGCTTATTTAGTTTTAGTTATTTGATTCCACCCACGCACGTGTTATTTTTAGGGTTCCGTACCTCAAAAGGAAAAAACGGAACCCTATAGGATCACTTTGTTGTCCGTCTGTCTGTCAAGACCCTTTATCTCGGGAACGCGTGGAGGTATCGAGTTGAAATTAAAACCATATACTCAGGTCTACAGTCCCTTGAAGCATGCGAAGAAATCAAACTTCTAAGTTAACATAAACAAAAGATAAGGCCGTTTATGCTGCAAAAAACGTATATTTCGACACTATCAAGGGAATCAAAATTTATAGGAAGGTAGTACCCTATAAATTTTGATTCCCTTGACCTAGAATCATGAAATTGGGGAAGAAGCAAGGTCATGTAGCACAAATAAGAAAGAAAGAAAGGTAGTTTACATTACAAAAAAAAAAAAAACCCGTTATAAACTATTTACCGACTCATACTTGACCGGTTTTTATTAATAAAGAATTTGAGAAGGCCGCGTCTGCTAGACATTCAACCAGCTTACATGTTTCCTTCTAAGGTATTTCATATTGTAAATGATGTAATGGTATTCACAGCAAGGTATTGTCTCAAAGAATAACAATTCTAAACATAGTAGCCTACCTGATATTTATTTCTGATGAAGTCGTTAATCGTGTTATTGAAGGGTTGATCCATAAAGGTATCATAACAAACCAGTTGGTCAGTAGTGATATCATGTGACTTTTACTGAGAAAAATGATTTAAATACTAGCTATAGAATTGATCTAACTGCTAGATCCGTCATAGTTCTGTGGGAATATCTGAGTAGATAACATCTTTATTTTAATCTGTGGCATTGCCTTTTGAGGATAGGCCTTTCCCACAAAAGATAGTATCTACATATCTATCATACAATCTCAATATTTTCGAAGAGACTCTAGAGAGATAATAATGAATGAAGTAAAGATTTATAAGTAATTATGAAAAGTTGTAATGATTTGAAAACAAGTTGAATGCTTCAGGCAACCTATAAACGAACGTTTTGAAAACTTAGTGCTCATACACACGAGCGGCACCCGCCGACGCGTATTTGAGTACTGTGCTCAAATCCACGAGCGGCACGTTGTCGACGGCAGCCGCCGACGACGCGTATTTGAGTACGGTGCTCAAATACACGAGCGGCACGTTGTCGACGGCAGCCGTAGACGCGTAATTGAGTACGGTGCTCAAATCCACGAGCGGCACGTTGTCGACGGCAGCCGTAGACGTGTATTTGAGTACGGTGCTCAAATCCATGAGCGGCACGGTGTCGACGGCGGCCGTAGACGTGTATTTGAGTACGGTGCTCAAATCCACGAGCGGCACGTTGTCAACGGCCGCCGTAGACGCGTATTTGAGTATTTTGAGTACGGTGCTCAAATACACGAGCGGCACGTTGTCGACGGCAGCCGTAGACGCGTATTTGAGTATTTTGAGTACGGTGCTCAAATACACGAGCGGCACGTTGTCGATGGCCGGCTGCCGTAGACGCGTATTTGAGTATTTTGAGTACGGTGCTGGAGAGACCGCTCGTGTATTTGAGCGGCACGTTGTCGACGGCCGGCAGCCGTAGACGCGTATTTGAGTATTTTGAGTAGGTACGGTGGGTGCTCAAATACACGAGCGCCGCGTTGTCGACGGCAGCCGTAGACGCCTGTCTTCGGCTGCAGTTTTCTCTGCCGTTGACGCAGGCCGCTCGTATAGATATATGAGTACTTACTTAACCGTGTACAACTTTGAACAACAAAAGATATATTGGTACACTTAATTGGATTTGAGGTTTCTTTTGTAATTTCGCAGTAACATGTATTAAGAAATTCTCATAAACCTTACCTTCAATTATTCTTATCGGGTTTTCCGAATTTCGTTTGAGTAACATCACGTATTACCTAATGATGTCAGTATTACAAAAGTTATTCTGAAATCCATGATACATACACATATAAACTCATGCTCCTTCCTATGGGGATAGGCAGAAACTACAGAACGCCACCTGCTACGATACTTACATACTCATTTTGCTTCGTTTACGATCATACATCTGAAAGGACAAAGAACCATGATCTGCTCATGAAAATGAATGTTGTTAATGATGGTCATCGAAGGTGTTATTGTCTAGCTTGTATAAAAACATACCGATATAGAAAACATCTTTCTCCTTGCAAATAAATAAAACATAGATACCACAAAATACAGAGAGTACAGAAGGATGTAAATTCGGCACGCATCATAATTTTAAGAAAAATAAATTGAGTATGAACGCAGCGATGAGTGAATGAGAGAGTATGTGTGGGAAAGAGAAAGGAATAGAAGGGGAAGATGGCGAGCGAGCTAAAGGTGAAGACGTTATGTTTTTCTGTAAGAAGTTAAATAAAAGAAGTTTAAAGAATTTTCAAGCAGTTAAGTTTATTTCGGTCATCCACACACCCCCCTACATGTACAGTCACGAGCAAAAGTATGTATATGTCGCAGGGAAATGAGGTTATCAGGGATTTCACGAAATCCCTTGGGATATCACGAAATCCCGGTAGATGTCGAATATTCTGGTTTTTACGTCTTCTTACTAAAACCATCTAGTGATATGACAAAATACTAATATAAAGTCAGAGATATGTCATTTCACTAAACTAAATGTAGTGAAATAAAGAATACTGTTGATAAATAAAGTAATAAAACAAAATTACAAATTAGCTGTTGTATTTTTGTTAGAAAATAAAGTTTTAATCAACTAAACAATAAGCTGACAATGATATCAGGTATTATACCTTTTTCTATTACGTGGATTCGTTCATTAGGTACAAAAAAATAAATGTAAGAAGCATTAATAAAACAAATATATACTTCTAAAAGTATGCGAGGCAACAATTAAGACGACGACTAACTCCTGATGGAAAATGGAAAATCTTCTTATTTATTTAAACAAGGCAGTGATTTGTGGCACCTTGAATTACACAAAACATTTAGCTTCTTGCAAATACATCTTTTGGTTTTGCACTGGTCCTTTGATTTTTCACGAGCGAGCGAGAGAAATTCATGGCTCGATTTTTATTCGGCAGTATCCGCTTTTCTGACATTTTACTACATTTAGTTTAGTGAGATGACATATCACTGACGATAAATTGGTGTTTTGTCATATCACTGGATAGTTTTAGTAAGAAGACGTAATAAACAAGAATATTCGACATCTACCGGGATTTCGTGATATCCCTAGGGATTTCGTGAAATCCCTGGTATCCTCATTTCCCTGCGACATATACACTTGGATATATTCAAATGCGATTTTCTCCTTTATTTTTGAATGAAATTTTATATTATTAGGAACATAGTATTTTCGAACCAATAGGTTTATGTAAAGTGTCGTATTTCAACGTTGCATTCATTATTTCGTGAAAAAATCGCAATTGAAAGTTGCCAAGTGTTGACATATTAGTGCTCGTGACTGTATGTACCTACCTACTTCACTTTTCATACCTACGCGACGCTCGGCGGTCGCGCTATGGTTGTCAATTTTGGCTTATGCACAAAAAACTATCGTGGTAGTGGCACTCGTATCTAGTTGTTTGATTTATTGTTGAGCTTATTCTACAATATTAAAACAAAATAATAAACATAGTAAGTATTACAATACAAAAAGTTTACAGAACAAAAACATATAAAATTTTACATTTAATTTGTCAATTTTCACTATCGAAAATCCCTAATAACTTCAAAACGGACTATCCTATTTACACAATTTATTTTGCCCTATCCGTTTTAGACCTAAACCTATCAAATGACACAAAAAAAAACACAATATTTACACAAAAAAAAATCATGTTTTCAAATTACGTAATAGTTGGTGGCGTGAATTTACCTTGCAAAAAAGTTACTTCGGTTATACTGATTAAAAATAGGAAACTATTATATAAATCGAGGTTAGATAGCCATTTTTTTGTTGCTCCATTTTTGCACTTCACAGACGCGTGTCCTGTCCCAACCAGTCCGAGATAACGTGTCCGTGAGCGGTGTCTATGTGTGCGTTGCTCGAGCGCACTTTGTATGTAGATTGACTTCTGTACTCTCTGTATTTTGTGCTCTCAAGCAAATTGATAAGCACGATAAGTAATGACATAAGATTATTTACGAAGAGATAACCCATAGATATCAATAACATTCATAATGGCGTTTGTCATAATGAATAGCTAAACCGGTATATCCAACAATGGGTTGAATAATGAACCATTATGCAATCCACTTACAAATGATTTTATCTCGATCATCAGCATTACCGATGATTTTTAATGGACACTGCCTCTGCTACCAAAACTATCATCATACCGATCCAATCTTAATATTGATTTAATCGGTTCTAGCATTTCGTTATTCGAAAGATATCACTCTTATCAAATTGATGGGCTGTTAATAGTGGTCAATTTAATTTCGTTTGCATGGATGATTTAATTTGTTAAAGTTTCTTCGATAACTTATTGTTCATATCTTATCTTTACTTCTAATTATGTCTTTCTTTCCAATATATGCGCATTTAATCAAATTATTCATTGTCAATTCATCAGATATTTAATTTTCGCTGGGACATATTTAACATAACTTGGATCCAGAAGAAATTCTTAGTAGGAAAATATGTCCCGGCTCTGAAAAGCAAATTAATTTATGAAAAAGATAGTAGAATAAATTCTCATTTGGTTGACTCCATTAATTTTGCTCTACGCTAGGTACTGCTAATGCTTTTTTCCCTCGCAAGAATAAACTGGGACTTGAAAACTTATCATCGAGATATCAAGTCGAAACCTACGCATTAGAGACTCAAATAGAAAATCATAGTAGGTAGGTCCTGCTTTAATTAGTCTTTTAAGTATAACTAGTGCTGTTCCGGTTACTTCCAGTTGACTCATCCAATACCTATGAGAATGAAAACATTTGATCGATTAGGTACAGATTAGAAACTGTTTCATCCTATAAATAAACTAATTGCAGTTTTCCTATCAACATCTTACCTAATGACGCTGCCACGCCAGTTTAAGTAGAAACCTTAGCTGATCTAGATCGCTCTATTTTTATTCAAGTTGATCTTGACTCGAACAAATTAGCCGCCATGGTTGTGAACTCGACTGGTGTAACCAATATGCATCGAGGTGTGTACCTATCCAACGGTTTTCTAATGTGATATCGGCGATCGCGTCCGGCCGGGGTTTCATTTCGCCGAGTCGACTCCAATGCTACTATGTTGTGACCAGTTTTTATATAGGACACTTGCCACTGTTGTGATTATACCACGATAAAGCAATTAATACTTCTTGAGCATATAACTGAGGGGCAATTCTCGTGATTTTAAGAACGTTCACAGTCTGATCTCAGTCTCAATCTGTCAAAAATACCTGTAATTTCCCTACATTTTTAAGAAGTTTTTGACATTTGTTTGTCGCCGAGATGAGACTGCGACTAGATTTTAAACGTTTTTTTTACATTACGAGAATTGGCCTTCAGGTCGTTTTCTGATGTCACAGTAAATGTGTCTTTGAATATTGTCAGAAAGTTGTCGAGTTGTTACAGACATTATCTTCGAAACAATTGATATCAGTTTGGATTGATTTACAATCGACTAATTTGCGGTTTGTATTGTTGATAACTATTGATTGTAGCCATATTGAAATTGTAGAACTTTCGAAAAACAAGTTGACATTGCCGATCGGGTTTCTTGGAATTAGTGCTCCGAACGATCAAACGGAGAGAAATCCACTAAGTGCCACTAGAGGTCTAGTTTGCTATACTTCTCTGTCAAACAAACTTGCGACCTGGCTTGATAAATTTACTGCCTTGAACATTTGGTTGTACCTTATCGAAATATTCTGACTGGACTGGGGCATATAATTCACAGTAACTGGTCACACTACACCACTCAATGTTATTACTAACATTGTTATTAATATTAATAGCAGTGGACGCCAGTAATATTATGTTGTGACTTGACTTATATCCTGCCACACCGAACTGTGTATTTAGTGCTACAGATAATACAAATTATTTCGAACCTTCTTCGCTGTAGAAGTCTAGCGAACAGTCACTAATAGCGAAAGATAAATGTAATAAAAAGGAACATCTAAATGTGCAAATATTTAGACCAACATCAACAGTCCATTCTATGAAACTAGTTCACCTCCTAATTCAGCTCAACTATGCTCGTAAATAGTGACAATTATTTTCGTAGTTCGTGACAGAGGTGATTACATATTTTGTTATGGAATAGGCGACATGACACGTCGTTAACCTATTTATGGCAAAGACAGTGGGTAGCGTTTTTATGAAGCCCCACCTCGTGGATCCCTAAACATGACCAACCCTTTTGTAGCACGCGAAACAGGGGCGGAGAACAATTCGAAAACTACTACACTGCATCACCTTGTTCTTTTTCTGCAGTAATCTGTTAAGTTGATTTGATCAGCAGCAATTTCTTTGGTATCTGTAATGAAGTTCGTAGCGATTACGGCAGATTATTTATTGATTAGTGGTAATAATGGTAACTAATAAGACAGTCGTAGCATTGCCTCGTATCCTTTAAAATTGGCTTCTTAAAACAAAGTTAGTTGTTGTTATCACAACTTCGCTCTGCGGTTTGCTATAACTATTTACCTCAAATAAAAGTTTATGATGCAGAACTGTAATTATGCAAGCTTGACTTGCATTAATTTATTGTTTATCGACAAGATGTGAAAAGTGTACAATGTGCGTTAGACTTTCCATTCAACAGCCAATTAATGGAAAGTGTTTTCTGCACAGAAAGTCACAGTAAACTTAGAAAAAAATCGAAAAAATCACAAAATAAAACTGCACATCGCTTGATTGACAGCCGCTACAATAGACATTTTTTTATTCAATGCGACGCGCTCTACTTACCCACTCAACGTAGTACGCTAATTTTAAGACAAATTCGTGACAATTAACCGTATCGATGGTAGCGATTTAAAAATCGTGAGTCATTTATGGTCGATTTGTAGCCATGTCAGCTCGATAGTCTATACTAGCAAAGTAAACGTGTGGGTACTACCTACCCACACGTTTACTTTGCTGTCAGTTTTTTGAATCGATGTTCAAATATCAAGAGCTTTCGCTGAGTTACATAACTTTCCCTATAACAAACGTAACTTAATTATGTGCACACGAGCGTACATGAATGTTCACGACTTGATCGCTAATGCCAATTTAGTTGATATTATCGGCTTACGGTGCATATTATGTGTGTATTACCAAATCTCTTTGTCTTTCATTTCTATAATTGGTATTCGTGTATTTATCGCTTTCGATACGACGATATTAATGTAAGCTATCCTTAACGTCGCTTTAAAACATTTATTTCTTCATTGTTATTCATAAAAGAGACTAACTCTTTGTTTTTAGGTCCACCAGGGACCACCTGTGGCGCTGCCCGTGGTTTTCTCTGAACTGAGCTATTTTTGCTGAAAAAGTGTTAAACCGTTTCAAATTGTTCCCCTGAAGAATGGAAGATGCAAGATTTACAGCAGTTTCTATTAAACTGAAATACAGCGCGCAAAGAAAAATTACTTCCAGTGCACCTAAGGATCCCTATTTGTGCAGAGCATGATACAATCACATTATACGAACGATAATATAAAAACCAATGCGGTTTCTCCACACCGCAAACTCGGAAGTACTTACCACAAGTGCAGTATCAATAAAATTATTCTTTTATAGCCAATATATGGACTGCAGAGTAAGACATAAGCTTTCAAAATTGCCTTAAAGCACATCGCTAGATATCGATTTCTTTTCGATGTTCCGGTCCAATTTCACTCCGGTATCGATTTAAGTTTATAATCTGTATAGCTTTTGTGTTTAAGTCCATACGTTGCCCCCGGCAGCAATTTGCTTGTTAATTTTGATATATCGGTTGGTATTCTCTAAGGAGAAAGCGATGGCACCGGAAAGTAATCCTTTGCCATATTTCACGGCTTTCATCAATCAGAAGCCATAGACAGGATTGCCTACATTGAGAACCCGTTTCTTTCTGATGAAGTAGACATGTTTGTTTAGTTTAAAACGAGTCGTTTTTTAATAAATATTTAAATTGCTTCTGAATAAGTTGCTGCCTCGATTAATAGGGTCACAGTAATTGGCAAGACAAGCCTCTGAATTTGAAAGTGATAGTATTTGTACGTGTGAAGTTATTTACTTTTTGCCAAATTTTTGTACAAAAGAAAACGCCCTAATTTTTTATGCTTCAGATATCTAAGCTTCATGAAAAATTTCCATTAATCGTATAGGTACACGTGAATACATCGTGAGGGCATCACGAAACATCATTAGGTATCAAATAGATTATTCGTATGAATCGTGACGTACTTTCGTAATAGGTACGCGTTAAACGTCTGTCACGTACAATATCTCGGACGGCGTCGGATTTTAATCGGCGAAAGTAGTTGTGTTGCGTGTTGCGCGTGCGCAGAAGTTTGATCGTTGCCGCTATATTAGAAAGAACAGAAGGCAGACTTTTAGCAAGACGTGGATTCTTGTGTTAAGAACATAACACGGTAAATAAGCCCCAATGCCCCAACGGTCTTGGCAAAATGGATCCATTTCGAATTATCACAGCCAATACAGGAGCAGATTCCAATTTCCAAGCGATGTTCATGAGTTGGTCAGCAAAAGATCTTTTGTTTTAAAAGAGGTCCTTCGGTGCTTGCACTTTTGGTTGCTCACTATTCGTTTGGTTAAAAGCGTCATTTTGTAGTAACCGACGCAATAAGTGTCAGCAATTTGCCTTTCCTAGTGTTAAGCAACTGTTTCCCTTTTATGTTAACATAATAGAATTGAATGTTAATGTGTGTAGATTAAATGGAGAGAAGCAGTCAAAGACTTAGACAGTCGTTACGTTAAATCTTAGATAATTCATGCAGTAATTTTGAGATTGAACAAACATATTGATAGTAGGTACTAAAATTTAAGTTATAGCTTTTGAAAAAGGAATAAAATTAAAATGTAAAGTTCCCCATAACATATTTAATTATTTATGTAAAATAAACGAGGAGTTAGTACAAAATGTCAAAGAAAATACGTAAAAAAACTGATCTTTTTTCCTGAAAATGGCTCTTATTACACGCGGCCACACGATTGGGTCATTTTGAATTAACAATTTACTCCGCAGAGAGCCGTAATTGAAAATATCGAAACAATTCTATTAGATAAACTATTTCGGGGCGAAATGAATAATTGTCCTGATTGGGTCGATGCTGTAAGTCATTACGCGATCAAACCACGGCTATCTCTTCTGCGGGCTGAAATCGCTAACGTGCTTTCATTACCACATGTACACAATTGAACATTGTCAGTACGAATTGCGAAATTAGATCGTTGTTAAATTGCTTTTCGTCATATGATTTAGTAAATTACCGTCAAAACTGACAGGTGTTATACATAGGTATACCTAAGTAATAATAACATACATTTTGATTCCATGTAACGTCTACTCCCATTGACAGTAATAGTGTTAGTATGATTCTACTAATAACAATATTTGTGTACTCACTTTTTTTTGCCACAGCCGGACTTATATGGCGTGACTGCTGGACATTCATTAAATTAATGAAATAGCAATTTCGACGATGCCTCACCTAATTTTGTCAAACGTTCTAATTTATGGAGAGCTATCTAAATGTACGTTGCTTACCCCAGGAGGGTCATAAATTGGCAAGTTCCTTTGTTTTAAGGCTTCAGGTCAACAACCACGCCTGTTGTGATCGCAGACGTCATCCGATTACTCTCGCTTCTTTCCACTCCGACTCAAGCGTGTTACTGTGTCACTTTCTTCGTCTTCCGCCACTGATTGTATCAATACTTATATGTTTATACATTATGCAAAATATGTATATTTAAATCAGTAACGTCACATGACACGCTATCAAACCAGGCCTTTCCGGAGAAAAATGACACGAAAATGTCAATTGTAAATCAGGATCATTAGTTTGATCTAATATAATGAAATTAATAAAATTACATTGGAAAAAGCATAATCAATTCCAGGTTCAGGTATTGTATTGTTGCATAAAAGCACTCATGAAATGAGTAAGGTAAGCACGATCACGAACGCGGTCTAGTCTATACAAGCTAAACACATAAATACCAACATCCCGCGCTCAAAGATATCGGATGCGTGCTTCGCGCTAAATATATCAGCTCACCAACTGTTTCATTAGTTAATTAGCGAGGCAAACACGTTTCGTTTGTTTTAATCACGTTCTGATGACTTATAAAACTTTCTTTATAAGTGCATTGTCAAATTTCTCTTTGCAAGAACGCGTGCCAATCTCTTGGTAGTTGGCACAATGGACAAATTAGTGTGTTTCCATCTGCTATTGTTAACACCCAACTCGAGAACTTAAATAATTACAGCCTCTTTGCTCTGAACTGTATGTGAAACTTCAAAAAATAGCTGCGTATTAACGAGCCAGTTTTAATAAAAGAACAGTTGTTAAGCATCTGGACCAATACGGGGTTACATCAATATGACTGTATTGCAATTAAACGAATGCAGTCTAAGTGGCCTTTGGGGTTGATATAGAGAAATGTATAATGTCAACGGATTACTAGAACCGCACGTGCAAAACTATAACGTGCCGACTTTGTAAATTAGAAAACTGTCTAAGTGGTGACAGGGTAATAATAGCTTCTTTGTCAAGTTCCTGCAACCTTACTTGCTCGCTCTATGAGCAAAACCATCGTCAGTCTGTTGATAGCTACATTTTTATACATGTTTTCGATCTGGCAGAGACACTAGTCTAGTCCAATAGGCAAAAACATACAAAGGTTCCTCACACTTTCGACCTTAAGGTAAATAAGACCAAGTTTTGAACACATGACTAATTAACATAATGTTGGATATTGATGGTAGAAGCGGTAGCCTAAGCTTGCCCTTTACCACCAAGCTTTTAAACCTCCAACAGCCAACTTTGCGTGGACGCCGAGCAAACTTGACCTAAGCTGAACTGTTAATGATTGGCGTTGGATAGAAGCTAAATGTTTTTATAATAGTTGTTATCCATATAGTCGTCAATCATTTGGTAATTACCACTGGCATAAATCAAATGGCTGTAGGTGTCTCATTTGAATGAATTTTCATACTAATATGAAAATTGCTATCTTCTCAAGAGAGCTCTCTTTTGTTTATTTCTAAGAAAATAGGCAGTTGAAAATTACCAGCTTGTCAGTTATTGAACTTAATTAATATTAATCACCCAAGCCCACATGACTTGTGTCAAAATATCGTAAAGCTGCTACGCTTGAAGTTCTACTTATTTTTGAAGGTAAAAAGCGTGACGAACATGTGTGTACACTGTACAATAATAATTATATTCTGTGATAGAAAACAAACATAAATCTTTTTATTATTTTGAAATTGGTTAATTGTTTCATCTTGAGTTTCCTCGGCCTACTGCAAGTGTCCGCTTGGTATAACCGGTCTACTAACTACTTCCTTTATCTGCAATCTTTGATAAAGTAAGACAAAAGTTTGAGTTTTTACTTGATAATGTTATCAGTGTTCAGGTGGCTGGCTAGCTTTTCTAACGACTCCCACGGGAGACAAATAGTTAAGCCAAGATCATTCTGCGGTACTGCTACAAAAGCTAAATCCGTTCCCTTTGTCTCTATTATGTTACGATATTGTTTTAAGTTCCGCTTTACCCACGAATTAACCTTAGCTGTCGCAATATCCACATGCTCATTATAATTATTCTTCGAGTCGAATTGCCGAGAATGTCGTTGCAATTGCAAAGCATTATGTGTGTCAATGCTAATAACAACTGGCGAACACCCACTCTACACTTTTAAGGTCGAAGTTTAGGTGTATATTTTGAAAGCACTGATTTTTATGAACTCATCTTGTATAGAACCTTCATGATACATATTTTCAAAGCTGTGTCGGTGACATACAGATAGTCAAACCCCTATCAGTATGTCTGGAGGATTGGCAGTCGCACCCACCTGTTTGCTAATGGCGTCATACTCATATCCCGATTACCAATGCGATAGCCGGGCTTGCTCATGGAAACTGGGAGAGGCCCGTGTTCGGTAACACGCTACATGCATACTTATTGGTTAGTATACCATGACTAAATTTACATAAAAGTAATAATTTACCCTCTTTCTTAGTCTTCCAAGTCTTTTACGAAGTACCTACTTGTCTGTAAGCTTTGCATAAAAACTTTCTCGTTTCAACGAAGAACTCGTAAATAAAGACTTCAATGCATTGGTTTTTACGTTTCACATTTATTTGACTCCTTTAATAGAATGAAAGACAAACGTTTGTTATTTGCCTTTCCTTAATGGAAGTGAGCCGTTTCCAAACAAGTTACAGGCTTCTGTTACGATTGTTCGAATAGGTTGACATGTCCGAGATTTTTGGAAATACTTTGCATACAAAAATATGACATGTTTCTCTATAGCTTTCACACTATTGTTATATCATTGGCGCCCCCATGATTCCCATAAAAACAGGGAAAGTATACAATCTACGTGCCGCTGGCGTCACGCCCATCCTACGCCGTCTGTGGTTCAAAAGAAAGTGAAATTATGTTTCAGTGGACATAATGTTTTTCTTGCATAACGTTGCGAGGGTGGACACTTTGAAATATTTCTTTTTTATGTGAGATTTTACCTCTAAGCTTCTCGGGGTCACAAAGACAAACACAGTTTTTAAACTGCTTATCTGCCCTCGCAAGATATAAAAGTCAACATAGCTGAAGCGCGTATATGACGGACTTCCAAAATATGTACTTTTGAAGTGTACAAACTGAACTGCTTAAAACATCTTACTCTCAAACTGATTACTAGTAAAGTTTGGTTATTCTGTTGGGCTTGGGCATGATGTAATTTTGCCTAAGTAAACGTTCTAAAAAAAAATGAGCTGGCGGAAGGGTACAAATTAATCGTTCACGGTTGCTGGACAGCGCCCTCGCGTTCGAGGTTAGAGCGATTCGCACGTGCACCATTAGAAAAAGTCAACAAAAAGCTATCACGATACCCGCTTGTTATTACAAGGAAGTAATTACCATGCCGCTGGCAAGTTGTTTGACCCCAACTTTGAGAATTAGTTGCTATTGAGAATGATCGGAGCTCCAAGGTGACTCGGGCAGTTATGCTCAATTTGGTGTTGAGTTTTCTAAGCATGTGATTATGTAAGCTATTGTGTGATGAATGTGCTGAATATTTCTAAAAACTTCATCGCTAGTTTGTGGTTCAACATACACAACAAATTATGTGGTTTTCAAATAAATATCTTCTTACTTTAAGCCACGCAAGTTCTGAAAAGCACCGTATAACTCATATTATAAGATCCAACTGAATATCGACGTTATTTCAGTCGTAAATAGTTCTACTATTTACATAAACCTGACCTGACCCTGGTGGCTGGTACTAAGGCCACGATAACCATAAAGCAAACATTACTGTAAAATCAGTATTATAACGTTATATACTTTCAATGTGTGCAATACTATCTCTGAACATTTTACGAAGGTTTACACGAAATTATTGTAATAGGTATTCGTAGGCGGTGACGTTGGTGGCTGGTACCGATGCTTCATAATTCACAATGCCATCAGATAACCTCACGGCGCTGACTGTTTTCGTCAAATATTGATTGTCTCGTGAACTCCCAGCTATACCAACCACACGGAACGATAAATACGACCAACGCTACCGATGAGCATCGACACTTGATGACTAGAACCAGCGTGGGATTGAGAAAGACAGACAGCCAATCGTGGACTGCTAATGTGCTAATTACCATTCCATATTGTATTCTGAAATCTATTGTGGGTCTTCATTATTCAGCTGACGTAGCTGCTGTGTAATTTTTCTTCACGTAGGCTCATTGTTAGATATTCTTTACAAAAATTTCTGCTTCATTAGTCTTTGCTCGGGTTGACGAAGTGAAATAGCCACCATATTTCTACTAGGCATGATTAAACTTTCTTCTGGGTACCCTCAATACATATTTTAAGTTGGTAAAAAGCACGGATGAGGTTGCTCTAGGTTGCTACGTAAGATCTTCTTGCTGAGCCAAGTGGAACATCGACGTCCTAATTACACAGGTAATAAATACTTAAGTCACGCGATGTCGCGAGATCACGAGAAAAAACACACGGAAATATTTTTTCTATTCTTCATAATAATACTGGTGCTAAAAGTAGAAAGAGACATTGCTATTTCAAATAGCTTTTCGGCACTGGAAAAAATTCAGTTCGTACCTATTTAAATAAAGTTGAATTTTCCGTCTCTTATTTTAATCCAATATCTTTTTTTTTTCAAAAAACGCGTACCTATTCGCCAGAGTAATCCCGTCTAAATGCCAAGATCCAATCTTCGTCTGAGTCTGGTCTTCGCTCCATCTTATATCATCATCGGCCTAGCCTTTTCCCAACTATGTTGGGGTCGGTTTCCAGTCTAACCAGATGCAGCTGAATACCAGTATTTTACGTGGAGCGACTGCCTATCTGACCTCCACAACCCAGTTTCTGGGTAATACGATACCCCTTAGTAAGACTGGTTTTCAAACTTTTGGGCTTCTGACTACCCGTAACGACTGTTAAAGATCCACGAATGACAGCCGGGACCAACGGCTATAACGTGTTTTCCGAGGCACGGAGGCTGCGCTCCATCTTATATCACACTTGAAAATGGTTGAAGTAGCTTATAAACTACAAAAAATGTATGTCGCATCGTTAGTTTTAAATGTAATTCATACATAACCATAACCCAGGTGTCAACTACCACATCCAACTCGTAATCTCATACAACAATACGTGTTTAAGAAAAATAATTGCTTCCTACATCTTCCTTTCCAAGCAACTGGGTCCGTCCGGTATAGCAATAAATTCGTGTGGCAACTCTTATAATGAGACAAGCTCCGAATGTTAATGATTGCACACGCAACTAATAGCCGGCAGATTTTCACGCATTATTTATGTTACATGTTGGCTAATAGTGGTCAACTATGTTGGCTTCTTGCTTGATTTCGCATAACAAGTGCAAACGCAATTATCCGAAATTGGAGCATAACTGCTTTGCAAATGTCCGCTGATGGATTGAATACCCTTTTTTCAGCGACGACAGGTAAGTAAAGTGCGCAAAGACCCATTTAGGAGACAAGGAGATTTGTTGACCAACTGACCCGTACAGTTATTGCATTTCCTTAACTTTCAAATCAATTATTCCCAAATCTACCAACAAAGCAATTTTACAAATAAAGAAATGTGTTTTAAATTTTACAACTGATTATAACTCTCGTAGTCTACGACTGTTACATCTCGTCAACAATAATTGTTTCCAGCAAATTCGTTTCAGCATACAATGCTCTGACAGTTGAGACATTTGAAACACTAGTATATTTCATTGTGTTATTTAACGCCGCCACGCCATGTTTAAATATCATCAAGTTACCCCATCCAGTATCCAGATTACAAATCGTGCAGCTGCAGAGTTTTTGGTCTCCACTCTAACGGCAACATCATTAAACTTTTTTAAACACTGATTGTTTCATATTTTGCAAGTTTTCTATTTGATTGTGCTCTACATTTGAGTCAATATTGACTATTGAGTGACGCATGAAAGACTCGCTTCGCTTACAATCTGGATAACTGATAAACTAACAGTTCTATTCTACGATTTTCACATGCAGTGCAAAAACATGTGTGCAGCTTTACGCGATGCTTGAACATTACATAAAATGAGAAGTATAAATGATTCTATCTAATCTAACAAAAGACGAGGCACATAAGTTTGGCGGCGGTGCTCATACTGACAATTACACAATCTAATTGCTGATGATGTAAGTTTTTGTTTTACGAAATAATTGTATGTATGTTCTGGATAACAAAAAAAAAATGGAAATAATGTCGATTAACTAACGCCCCCGCCCATATCATCAATTCCATTCATCACCTAATCATTCTGTTGAGTAGTTATCTCCGGGGCTTGCAGAACTTTACAAATAATGTATTATGTCGACACCAGCCCACTCATCGAAGATGATGAAATGGATATGGATCTCAATCTCAATATTCTGCCCTGTCATTCAGCGTTTTAAAGAATGTGTTACACTATCGTGTAATTACTTCCTACAATGCAGTGGCCCCGTTTTTAATCAAGAGAACTTCTAATATTGAAGATGTTACTGATATTACCAAATATTTTTCTTTAGCTCAAATTAAATACCAGTTGAAATAATTGTTAGTCACTGATATTTTGATTTGTCATCGTGGGAAGACTATTTCGTCGAAGGGTTAACAACTCCTGCTCATTTTATTAACCTGTTCCCTATACATATTCAAAGTCTGTTTCTCATTAATAAACAATGTCGTGCATCAAAGGAGCAATTCCAAGGATCGTTACATTTTAAACTTACACATGTTATCTGTAATGAAATAGGTAATGTTATGAGAACTCACAGGACTGTAATGAAATATGTAATGT
This sequence comes from Oligia fasciuncula, assembly GCA_963082905.1. NCBI lineage: Eukaryota > Metazoa > Arthropoda > Insecta > Lepidoptera > Noctuidae > Oligia > Oligia fasciuncula. The sequence goes on from OY720395.1 coordinate 16,513,234, forward strand.
TATCAGAACTCACAGGAGTTACAGGAACGCCATGGTAATTTGTTACCGTAGCAAGAAGTCGAGCATTGAGTCATCGTGACCTTATATGAATTTTTTACTTCCTACTTAGACCAATATAAAAGAATAAAAAAAAACTCCTTAAATTACAGCCAGGAGTCGTACGTATGTCGTCATTGATAAATACCTTTGGTAAAAAGTTTATTGTGATATGAAATTACGTTAGATGTATTGTGATGGATGTGGGTGTCGTATGCGCAGTCGTCGTGACGATAGGATGTTTGCAGTTTTGCATTACAAATAAAGAGTGTTCGTGCGCAGTGCACATCGTTAGCCGTCAGGTCACTGGCTGCCTGTCAATTGTGTTCAACATTGTCAATTCAACTCATTGCCTCCATCGCTGTGGTAATAGTGCTGTGTACACTTTAAACATCGAAACAGACGTCAGTCTCGTGATACGATGCGGTTTGATTGGATTTCAATTGAGTTGAGGCCGCTCAAGTGTTTTGTTAATTGTTAAATTATTTTACAAAAATGTGCTTTGCGAACGTGCACGCAGTCATGCAATATAACCACCTTTCTATACATACGGTAGATCTTTTTGTACGATAAATATACATACGATACATACGGTAGATTTTATTGTACGATAAATATGCTCAGAACAATCCTATTCTCAAATCAGCTTGCATATTTAAGATCGGTGTTTATGTGAGTGTTTATTTAAAAAATCGTTTGGTCTGCGCATTAGAGATATGAATTTCAAATCTTAGTCTCCATTAGCAAGTCATCATCATTATTATTCATTTTAATTATTCGACTGAATCCAAGCGAAAGAGGGTATTGTGTTAATCAGACTTATGTAAATTAGTTTGTTGTATGTTTCAAGTAGGTAGTCGTTTCTACTTGTAAGTTCAACACTTGGAATTAAAATGGCTTCTTTGATACTTACAAGGCGATTCTGCTAACCGATACAAGGAAACCCCACCTGTTATTAGGTTAAATATAGAAGTCATTCTGAAGATCATCGTATTATAGATGCAGTTATTCACCCGCTAATAACGTTCGTTAATAAATTCCTTGCACAATGGACGATCAAAAGGTCATTATAGAAGCTTTAATAGGCGAGTCGTGAAGACTACAAGGATCGCTAAAGTTAATTCGCAGCTTTCAAAATAACACCAGAGGCAGTTGTCGATTAAAAAAATTCATCGTAACCGGTCGGACGGCATTCAATGACATTTACATTAATGTTAACAAACTGGACGAGTCACCTCTGCCTCGGGATGTAAAAAGAAAGTAGTTAATCTCGCACTCCTACAAGCTGATATCAACTTATACGCTCAGTTCATGCGTTAGAGTTGCATCGTCGTTGCGCTCGCGCTCTTGAAACGTTCTAACTCCGATAGATAAAATATCGGAGGTCAACTTGTTATCGGAAAGTCAGAACTGCAATCAGGAATATTATCTTATTGCGTGATGCGGTTATTTTCTTCCAAAAGTATAGCAGTTTATATGTGGCATGAATTTATGTTTCTTAATTTCAGATCTAACTCCCGAAGTCATTTGAATAGCAATAAAAAGTTTGCGTAAATAGATCCCGCCGTTAAAAGTTTATTTTCTTACATATACTATTAAAGTTCGTTAAGTGGGCGGAAAATTGGTATAGTCAGACATATTAAACTTTCCGCAAACGGTTGATTACGTGGCTGCCTATTTCGGTTAATCAATAAAAGACTATAACGAAAAGATTTTTAAATACCCTCACAGATTTAATGTCGTCAGACCGTATCGGGCATTATGGCAACTGTCCATTTTAGGAACAGACGAGAAAGACCTCTCGGGTCAAAAACCTTCATTTAAACGCTAGAAAATGTAACTGGTTTAAGGGCAGGCCCAAAGGAAAATCTTCAATCTTAGATTAGATTTAAACAGTAGTAAATCATGTTCAAATTGAAAAAAAAGTGTATAACAGGAAACTTCATTATAAATGTGAGGGTCGACCCAGACGAAAACATGATACGATAAAATTTTCTCGATAGAAAACCATCACAAAGTTACCTCTAATTTTCAACTATTTTGGTTTGCATTCTATTTTGGTGCATATTACTGAACCACAAATTAGATAAATAATAACACTAATTATAACCTAGCGATGACCCAAGCGATTTTTTTAAATAATGTCTATTATATAAGATAATCGAATAAAAAGCATTTGGCGCTTACTACATTTTTAATCCGCGAGATACGCTGTCTTCCGTCTCGCGTGACACGAGCTTGAGGCATCAGTTTGTTTCACCAGTCAGTACCATGGTCAGTACCCCTCGCTCTGTTGAGACGGGAAGTCTATGACAATTTTCTCCGCGCCTAGCAACCATTATTATTATCGACATTTTGTTGAATAATAAATGGGAAACAAAAAAATACAATGAAAAAGCGAGAACTTAAACACTTGAAGACTAAAATGATTGCTAATTGCCGAAGTCGAAGGTTTGTATTTATATCAAGGTACTTATGCGTATAGTATACGCAAAATAAACAGATGATTTGACCGCTCGAAATGATCGTTTATTGTTTTCGTGCGAAATTATATAATTTAGCTAGAATTTATTTTTGATAATATGTGAGTGTTGTCCACGCTTCCTCACTAAAATTAGAAATACGAAAGAATTACAATATCCCTCCCTCTCGACCCGTCTCTTTCTTTGTCTGTTACTTTTTTACAACTAGTCGAGTGAGGTATTAAAACAAAGAATGTAAGATTGTTCCAAAAACTCGCTTGTTTTTTAGGTATCAGTTCCCGGAAAAGGATATTAATAGATATTATTAAAGGATATTTTTATTTGGAGAGGAAAGGCAAGATGGAAGTAGGTAGGTATTCTAAAAAGGAAGCAAGATTATATTTTTTGGGTAAAGGAGTGATTTTTGGCTCTTTCCACATCGGAAGGAAAGACACCATAGGATATAGAGTAGTTTAGGATATAGCATAGAATAGGAAGGATTTCGTCGAGGACATCCCAGCATCATTTTCCAACTGATACAGTCACTACTAACTGCATTAGACGTGATTTTAACAACGCTCTTCTTAACATCACAATCAGAAAATTTACTAAAAATAAATGGGGGATGGTCCGGAGTTGGAACATTTGAAAGATAGTTTACTGTAGCTGCTTTTAAGGTCCCATTACAGTAGGGTGAAGATGAGAAGTGTTGATTCAGTAAATCAATAATATGTATCTAACAATCGATTCTTGGCGTGATTTTAACTTCCATGGATTTATGAAATTTCTAGACTTTACCTAGATCTCCGTTTTCAAGTAATGTGTGGTTATGGCGGCGTTGGGAATCTCTACCGGTGGGTATTATTGTTATTGCAGCGATTGCGAGCATCCACAAGGACGGTTTGACGAAGAGGGCCGATACTTCATTTTGTTTTAGTTTCAGCTTTCTTATGCATGATGCTTCTAATATCGTCGCAGATGCTTGATTTTTACTGCATGAATTGAGCGTGAACATCGTATATCTGATTGTCTGTCAGCAGATTGACTTTTTCATCCATTGAATCGACACTGAATAAAGGACCCGACGAAAAATAAATTCAAAAACAATTATTGTGATGATTATAAGATATTTATTATCATTGTGTTTGATTTGCTTTTATACCTTTTGGATTTTTTATCACCTATTTTATCACTTCTAATTTTTTATGGTGGAATGGAGTATACAGAACTTTTATTTCTCAACATACAAACACAAAATAGGATTGCATTGTATATATTACACAAGTAAAGACATTCTTATCACTGCACACATAGTATAACACAATAAAGGTACAGTCGTAATAAAAGTACATTTTGCGAATTGATGATTTTGTGAAACCGAGAGCGTAGCGCATATTACTATTTTGTCCAAAGAAATTTAAAAATAGAATTTCAAAAAAGTCTTTGTTTTCAGGGTTCCGTAGTCAACAAGGAACTCTTATAGTTTCGCCCTATCCGTCTGTCCGTCCACAGCTTAGTTCAGAGACTCTTAGTACTAGATAGCGATAATTTGGCATGGATATTATATGTCGCATTACTGGATGGCCGAGATGCGATACATCGGGTCTTCTTCACGATCCAACATAGTTTAGATAGGTGTGGGCACTGCAGTAGGTACTCGAACGAAAAGATTATTTGAATTTGAAGTAACTTTAATAAACTAGCGATTAACAACCGAAACGCATACGTGCGTCGGAAACTAACACGTGTGTTGGTATTGAGCGTTTGCCTAGAATGTCCGAGCTCGACTGTCGATTGTCGCAACACTCTGTCTCTCCACCAGTCCTCGCTGCATCCCGTCCACCGATGATCGTGTCCAAGCGGTAGGGCTCGCTTGCGTTTCCGATCACATGATTTTTCGTTTACCAATCAAATTGTTAGATGGCGCTGTTCACTATACTGTGGCGTCATCTATCCGATACGACATATATATGAATCACGCCGAGAAAGTGGTAAAAAAAAAAAAATATGGTACCTTCTCTACACGTAAAATGGGGATGTTTTTTTTTCTAGTCTACCCCGTGGTGTGGGGTATCATCGTATAGGTCTTTCAAAAATATTGCGGGTTTGTGGAAACAATTTTGCGATTCAGGGATCCGTTTGTGAAATATATTATAGCTTTAAAGTGCTAATAGAGTCAAAAACAACCATTTAGCTGACAGGGGTTCCCCCCTGCCATCTAAATGGTTGTCTTTGGATATGTGAAAAAAATCATGGTAGTAGTATATAATAACGAAATTAAAAGGAAAACTATCACAGCTAAGTAGGCTTTACAAGTTTACGAATAATAGTCGACCAACTTACATGTATGGGAAACATGATTTTCAACTATAATGTTAAGTTTGTTCTTGGGTAAATTCATTTCAACTACGGAACTCTTCATTGTGCGTGGTGCGACACGCACTTGGCCAATTTTTATCTGAATATCCTGCATATACTACGCAAACGCACTGCACTTGAAGTTTAGTGTACAGAGTTTCGTTGCGCGCGTCGTCACGCCACCCGCGGTTGTTATTTGCACTAATGCGGGGGTTGGGAGACGCGCAGGTGAAATCAGATTTTATCCTGTCATTGGGCCCACTCTTAAGCTTGGAATAGAATACTTGCCATGAATTCTTACCCTCCAGTTTAGCAACTTGAGCAAAAATACACACATCTATACATCGTTTATCTGCCGCCCACGTAAGTATCTTGTATTGATTGCCACCAAACGTTCATTTAATGGAAATTATTGTCAAATAAACCTCGTATATTTATATGCAAGCAAGGTGTAAATGCTGACGTCATTTGAAACCACGAAAGCCGGCAAATCTTGTTGAGGAACCTCTGTCACATTGGCCTGTTTTATCTTAACAAATCCAGTAGCTATTTATTTGAAAAAGTGGTTTTGTTGCTTTTTTTATTTGAAGAGGTATAAAGCTGTCACGATATTTTCAGTTATCTTTCGAGAATGAGGACAGGGCAAACTCAAATAGTCGCATGCTTATCTTAAGTCAATATTTGTTCCAACCGGAACTCGTCTCCGGAACTGGCTGCAAAGTTACGAACTAAGTTTAATTTACCTTGTAAGTTTAAATAGCTTTTAGTGCTTTACTAATTTAATTATTTAAATGACAGGAAAATTATTCCAGGGCAGGTATAGTACGGTATAGGTCAGGCATTGTATATCCAGAGAATATAAAGCTTGAAATGCTTGCTATTAAACCTTCTGCAGTGTGTCATCATCTCATCTTAGATTTTCGGTTACCGTATATTTTTAACATTTTCATAGTCTTTACCTTTTCAGCCTCGTCCTTGTCATCCAAAGTTTAGGCTTCCTTCATTGCATCAATAACTTAATGCCTCATATCAACGTATCTACTTATATCAATTATTTATCCATATCACGAGTCTTCTTAGGACTTTCTTTTTACTTGCTCATTACTTTCTTCAACAGTCTAAGTAAATTACTTAGAATCAGTTACACACACGAGCTTCTTGTTTAATCATCGAGTAAATCCATAAACGGATAGCATCAAAGAGAAATGTGGCGTTGAGATCAAATTCACAACATTGTTACTATTGTAGATTATTCGCATATCTGTCTCTCTACGCTCCAGCGCAAACGGATGTCGGTGGAGAAAACTTTGATGTTTTATGTGTTTTCGTACATATCCGCGTCCATTCATGTCGCGACGCAAGTTGACGCAACACTTATATTTACGACGAATTTATGTTTATTAAAATATGATACGATTGGATTTAGTGCTCCGACGCGACGTTGGGTAATCGGTTTGCTTGTAAGCAGGATACGATCAAATCTTGAAATTAATTCCAAAACATTTACATAAACACCCATTGAAAACTGTTATTAAATTCAGCATCTGGCAAATATTTTCCAAATATGTTTGGGCTCCTAAATAGAAAAGGACCTGAAAAACAATGATGCTACGTGTTATTTTGTTGTCCACTTGAAACTTCAATAGGTACATCAATAGGTACTCTTAACGTTCATTGTTAATAAATAACATAACAATAATGCCTGCGTGTGCCTGTTTGCACTTCATTGACGTCAATTTGTTTCTATGAGACATTATTATGAGTATTGTTGTCAGCTGTTTAGTTAAGAACTGCTGTTGACTAAGTAACGAAATCGCATGAATTATCTTATGATCTAAATTAATCACAACGTAAATAATAAATTATCTGTCAATGGTATGCGTTATCATTATCACCAAGAAACAATAACATTGAGTGCTAATTGGCGATAATAACCCTTTATTGTTATGCTACACGTAAACTCATTACGACTTACTTAATGAGATAAGACTCACGATATATTTTGGACTGCTTAGAGTAAGTTTTCAAACAGTCAAACAAAGTGCAATAAACTACAATCGTGCACATACCTATTGTATACAGGAGGCACGTCTAGTCTCGCGAAACGTGACGTGAGTCGGCCTTGGCGGTCGGACTCCAATCGGCTAACGTCGTTAGCATTCGATATTTGCTTTTATCTCTTTTACACTCAATGACTGCGCTGCTCAATCCGTCTCGAATTTCCACACGCAACATTCGAGGAAACTGACACAGCTGGTACCAACGCTGTCGAGAATTTGCACCTTATACCGAACACGGCAAGGTGCATAACCGCAGACACAACATGGCCGGTTATGGACTTGTGATTCTGGTACGTCATAATCGTTCTTTCTCTTTTTTCCGAGCTCGCACTACTGCCTTCTAGCCAGTACGGTAAAAGCTTTGAAGAGACACGGACTGTCACGTAGTGACGTTCAGCTGAACCCGTAACCGAACCCGAGCAAACCGAATAATTGACGACGTGATCTGTTACGATTGCAGTAATAACTGTCCATTCCAATCATCTTGCAGTGCCTTTAGTGATATGTATATTAATCGATAACAAAAGTTAAATAAATCGAATAAAGTTTGTCACATTGGAAACTTCACATTTCGATTCGTAGGAAACGGCCACTATTGTTTTCAAAACATACGATTGGTTGACATGTCACCGAAAGTGTAGTGACTGAAAACAGGGAGCGGTAACAATTATATTGTGAGTGCGTGTATTGGATACGGCCCAGTGAATCGCCGGGCCCCTCTCGTGTGTCTCCAGTGTTGAGTTACGACTCGCGGTATCAATTCTATTGAGGAGCAAGTGACTGATGGAGAATTGTGCTAACTTTGGGAAGAAGGCTGCTGAGAGCGGGCGTCATGCTGGCCCGCGTGCTTGTGTCTAGTGTACGCAGACTCCGGCAAAACGGCGGCTACAGAGACAGCCCCGGTACTCGCACCACAGGTTCGCTTTCTTTATGTACAAACGTTTAGGTACTTAATACTTGTTTACTGGTAAACGCTGATTTTCTAACTTTTGAATAATTGATTGTCAAATACTACACTGTTCGGTCGTGCATATTCAACAATTTATGGACAAGTTTCCAAGGTAATTTGTGAAGGGTTTAACAGATAAGTTATTGGATTGATAATGCGTACGGGCGCTGAAGTCGAATTAGTAATTTTAGAACAGAATCGACAAATAGAGCGATTATCTTGTTTATAAAACTGTAAACTAAACCATATTTAGATCAAATGTTATCGTGGAAGACGATAAGCAACCTAGAGTGAATGCCTCAGAAGTCACCACTCAATGATAAATGTTTGTTTTCACTTCATTCCGTTCACAAAAATAAAAATAAAACAAGTCTAGAGCTAAAATATTTGAATACGTATTTTACACAAAAAGTTGTAACAAGGCGTTATTTAGTCATTTGCAAAGTTGGCATGACTCACACTAGAAAGTAGTTTCCGTAATTATTGTCTGCTTTGTATACACGCTATAAGTTGTTTTTTAACGGAATAGCCACCATAGTATTGAACAAACTACGTGAAAACAACAAAGATTTGAAATTCTCCAGTAATTGATGCGATTCATCTGGGTACTGTGTAATTAACAGAAAGTTGTTCCATTCCAATACTTTTGTCCAACTTGATACGGGTGTTTGGGTGACAGATGAACTATTCAAAGTGAATATTACATTGCTAAACGCAAAAAAAGAAACCATAAATCTTTCCAGGGCTGATAAAGGAAAGATGTCTTCAATTTGCTTCTAGACAGTTCACATCTTAGCTAGAGTCAGAAAGCCCCATTATTTCTTGGCACCCTTTACATTAATGTTTGTACCTCAGGTAATATTCCTAAATTAAAACGTAGGAGCTAATCTGCAAATGAAAGATAATCATAATTTAAAGGCAGATTAATATAAAAGGCGTGTTTTAATTTTATCTATGTCCGCATTACTAATTGCCTGATCTCGTGCATGAACTTTGTCTACACATTTATCCTTGACATGTCGGCACACATAGCCAAATATTTCGAAAGGCTAACCACCTGCATTCCGACTGCTTTTAAAACGATTCAATCAGTAGTAGATCACGTCATATCAAGAATTGTGTTTTAGGCTTGCCAATGAGCTCAAGACTATCTGCTTATTGAGCCCAACTAGAACTAACCATAACCAAACATGAAAGAACGAAAAGGAACGAATGGTATGTATGTATAGCAGCTGTACCTACTGCGATCAGGCTAATGAAAAGAACCACGGACGGTGAATACATTAACGCTTCGTTTATCCTAAAAATATTCAGATAGATTTCTTTCACATCTCTGTAGTAATAAAACAGTTTCTATTACCCAACTCCTATGATTAAATCTTAATAAATCGGTACCGTGGACGGCACCATAATTCCGTAACACACTATCAATCAGAATCTTAATCATTTTGAAGGATATTGCTAATCCATTACTTCATAATGTTCGAAAAATTTATCTGCTCAGCAACGTAAATAACGCAATGAATGTTGTTGAACTGTCAAAATGAAAGCCATTGCTACGGTTAGTGTGTTACGCAATTACCCCGCTGATGCCTATGGCCAATATTACTAACTTGCATGGCATTGTATTGATCACTTTTGTCCAACATTGCACCTTTTTCGCCTCCGAACGTTTCAACTTTCAACCCACGTGCTAATTCTTCCATGCATAGAATATCATCAAAGCACTGTGTCATAATTTTTGCGTCCATCCACTTCTCGTTGACGCTTGCTTCTCTTGCCCGCGACTTCGTCCGCATGAAATTATCGCCCGCCCGCGCTCCTCTCCGTTTTTGCTTAGCGTTCTTTCTGACCTTTTTTGCTCGGCCCCTAAGGGTCGTAGCGTGATGTTAAAAAGCCTATACCTCCCTCAAGAATTGGGCTATCAAATGCAAAAAAAATATTAAATCCGACTGGAAGTTCAAGAGATGGGCGCATTCAAACAATAAAATCTTCAGCTTTATTATATTAGTTACACTATAGAGAGATAGATATGCATGCCATTGTATACATCAGTTTTGTCCAACATTGCACCTTTTCTGGCTCCGAACTTTTTAACCCACGCGGTCACGTCACCCCACGTGCTAATTCGTCCATGCTTTTAAAGTATCATCAAAGCATTGTGTCAAAGTTTTTACGTCCAGCCACTTCTTTTTGGCAATAGGCCGGAAAGACGTAACACCATAGAAGTTATTTCCCAGTCGGTTTGCCTTTAAGTCATTACCTTACTTTTTCAAAATGCCGTATTGTGTTTAGTTACATAAGTCACTTATTATTGTCAGAATGTAGGTTAGGGGACAGTAGCGTTTTCCAAAACAGTATAATTATTTAGGACTGCGAAATGGCGGACATTAGGTAGTGGTTTGATAGATTAAACTAACTTAACAGCACGCATTATGTTTCAAGGTAGGCAATGGAATTAAGGTAAATTATGGTACGTTTTTTTGTGCCTGTTTACTACTGAAGGTTGATTTCGTTATCTGGTCTCTGTCTTTTGTTAAGCGAATCAGTTCTTTAAGTAGATTTATGAGTAAAGATTCTTTAGACTGAGTAGTTATTACAATTTCATTTCACACGTAAACTAGTCATAACTTATTCAACTTGCCACTTGCACTCAATTTAAAACCGAATTTTCCAGAAGAGCAATCAAAATACGAGCTCTGCAGCAATAAAATCTACTTGACATAAAAATATAAAAAATATTGGTGCTACAGCTAGCGGCAGGAACCTCGCAATCGTACGATTAATAAAGCAAAAAAAGCCTTAAAACGTTTTAATTAGTGGCGGAATAGTACTGAAGGTCTACCCAGTTGTTTTCGAAATGAGGTCGTCCAAATAGACATCCGTCTGGTGCTTCGAAACTTCGTTTTGGCAACGCTACCCTTTGCCGCAGCCCGCAGGGCACTTAATTGGGATACGAATTTAATTCGACCTCCCAATGTATATGTAGAGTTATTTATTGTCCTAATTTACCTGCATACGTTTCCACTTGAAGGGTCTCTATCAAATTGGATTTAGTTGTCGTTGTGATGTTAGTTCATCCGATTACCACATTATTTGCCTTTCCGCAGTAAGACGAATTGCATTTTCATTGAGATACATTGTCGTGAGTTTCCACTTGATGTATCCGGCTGCATCTATTTCGTGCTAGACGTGTCAGGTGCAATTTATTAGTCCCTAGAATACTACACACGTTTTTAACTTTTTCAACCTACCTCTCTCCACAATGTTTTCGTTCGAAGAAATTGAAAGTTGAAGTGGTACCTTTCTTGATGTTATGTCTTGGTTACAAATTATGTCTACATGTAGATTAAAAAAAAAAATATTATCTACTTAAGTATATTAAAACTTACAACTTACTGCTTACTCTAGGATGCATATCCGGTAGGCTCTTAAATCCTTACCTATCCTACGGGCACGTCTTCCCTACCATTACCGCGCCCCCGGGGTCTATTCCTTGATATGCAATGGTCGCTGTAGAACCATGAACATGAGGCTACAGGAGCTAGTGCGAATCTTGGGGTTCATTCGATTAATCGAGTCTGGTTTAACCAAGCTGGGATCGGTGCAATTCATTCATACTTAAGTATATTAAAACTTACAAAGTACGTCCAATTTTTTGCGTAAATTTTGGCAACATTTCCAAAAGTTTTCGTTGCATGATCAAAAGAAAAAAATCAGAAGTTATTTGGAGCCGAACATTGGCCAACCTAAGTAGCCCCCTATAACGCCCACCCGGTCTCTTAACCGGGCACATAATGTAACAAGAAGTCCATCAAAGTAGTTACTAGTTAGGGATGGACTTAATTGGTTTGCGTATATTTTAACGAACATAAAGTGAGAGATTTTGGCACCAAAATATTTCATATCTGTTACTATTTCTTCATCCTAATCTTTCGATATCTGTTTATCTCTTTTCTGACTTCTGACATCGGAACTTCTGCAATTTCGTATCTTTATCTCTTCCAATAAAGCGATATTTTCTTCCCAATTCTAAAGATAATTATTTTGTTGAGTGACGAATTCGCTAAAGATAAGATATTGATGTGTGATGTTTTAAAAACAAACACCAACTGTTAAATGATTCACGCGTTTTTTAATTTGTAACGAATATTGGTTTTCATAGTTCCTCGTCTAAAACCTGTGATGTTGTAAACTCACGTTTACCTTTAAGCATATTATTAAGTAATTCGACCTGCAGGCCACGTGCTGCAATATCATTTTGAATTGTGAAAAGGTTGCCATAAACTAAAGTGCACAAATATTTGCCAACGACAAGTTGGTCACCTACGGGTTTAAATTGAAAATCAGCAATTTGAACTCGGCTGGCTGTGCGTTGAAATTGAATAGCGCCTAGCAAACATCCCAGCAAGTTTTGTTAACTGCAGTCAGCAAAAAATAAAATGAATAATTAAACCTCAATTTATCATCTGCCGCAACGTCATCGACTTCTTATATCGTTCCTTTTGTGTGGCAGGTGGGCGCCATGACAAAATAAATAATTTCCGGTGAACGAGTTTAAAATACATTAAGAGCGGCTTAAACTACAGCAGCAGGCTGCACGAGATAGAAACCTGGCCAGAAGCAAATGCTTCAAACTTTTACTTAAATACGTCGTTTAGCACACAGAACCGTGCAAATCTGAAGTCAATTTTGTATTGGATGTCTGTATCGTTTTGGAACGCAGTTAGTCATGGCATACTCTCCCCGATATCAGCGCCCTTGGGTGCCCAAATGGTTTTTTGTGTGCTCAATTAGCCCATGTTTTGTGAACCAGTGCGGTTCTTTCCGTCGTGACGTTAAAATCGAGAGCACAGCAGCACAAACGGCAAGTTTCACTCACAATTTTTTTTTCTACGCAAATCCAATTTTATATTGCCAATAGCTTTGGCCGTGATCGCTTATTAATTGTATGGTCTACAAAATGAATATAATCTGCAATGGATATTACTCTTAATGGCAAAGAAAGTATTACGGAAGGGTTAACTAACTTAAGAAGTTTTAACCAAGAGAAAGTGTTACTAAATCGATTAGAAGCATTTCATAAATTATTACTATGCACTTAACGACTTGTAACACGTTTATGCAATACCGGTGGTACTAACTGGCACGTGGAAGCAAGGCTCTGTCGTTCAAATCGCGATAAGCCATTGCCGTACGTGATAGATTATTCACAGCCACCGTATCCAATATGTCAAGTTATTTCATATTTATTACGTTCGTTAAAGGTTGTTGTCCGTTTCAAACTCGACTAAAACGTCCTGCATATGAAACGTGTTCGTAGAAACACTATTTCATAAAAAGCCCGTCCCTTATAAAGTGAGCAACGCTTCGATAGCCACCCTACTGGTAAATACAGATGCGGTTATAGGCGACGATGGCCAGGTATTAACGGTTCGCCGTTCATCCAGTTCTACCATATGAATTTAATCTACCGATGCCATCGTTAACATTAAAACTTTATTCGTATTCATTACCTAGTCTGAAGAATATATCGATCAGCTATCAGTTCAAACGCTACGCCCGCCCACGCAAATGCTAGTCCTAAATGTCAATACTTAAAAACGAATTACAGAACAATAGATGTTCCCATGAGTAGTTTCGAGCCAAATAAGTACAGATGAATAGTTGTGAAGCGATCAGATCGCAGATTTGCTGGCTTTGTTGGGTCTGAACGGTTTGCAGGGGCGTTTATCGTGAGAGGTGACCTTGTGCCGTCTGACATTGGACGCGTCGATTTCGAATCAAGTTTTGTTGCTCACAACACCTCTGCGCCCGCGCACTAACCAAAATCATTTTATAGGGTAAGCAACGCAACTATCTTTTAGTTTATCTCGTTAACTGACGCTGCTCTTTGACTTCAAAGAAGACATTAGCAACAATTTTATCAAAAAAAATCATCATCACATTATGCTATGCAAGAGGTTTTTGAATCCAAGGTGGTACTGTTTAACTTACCAAGCATTGCACAAGCGACGGGTAACGGCTCGCACCTTATTTACTGTGCGGTGGTGAGTTCCGTTTTGAATTTGCTCAGCGCGCGTAACGCGGTTGGTGTTGTTCCAACGGCTTTCTATCTGTTATCTCGAGATCACCACCAATTTAGGCCCAGTAGCCGATGCCGGGTACGATTAGGGACTTGTTGATTAAATGTTGTAAAGCTAATAATCCGATTAAGCGGCTTGTTGATCACTTACTCTGTCCCTTTCTGGGTCACCAGAGCTGTTGTCGACGTTATCTTTGTTAGATTTATCCGATCGTTGCGCTAGAGTTGTGACTCCTGATATTAGTAGAAAATATAGGCTCAAGTTTACCACTTAGTATTTTATGTGGGTATCGATAAAGTCACGTTATATGGCATCCATTTTCATGTTCCAGGCTAATGCCACCAACCGCATGCGAAGTGCTGCGGTTGTTTGCCATCTACGGTGCATTCGTCTCGAACGAACGACGACCTAAGATTTTCTATGATTTATGAAATCAGTTGGATCTGACAGTGATACTGATCAAATAGCAATTTTCTTGTACAAATTTTAAATGAAATAATGGTATTTGAAGTAAAAAAGTATATTCGTCGATGTAAATTGGTCCTATGAACCTACTGGGTTTACTTACTGCATATCTGGTAGATGATTGATTAATAACAGCAAAGGCATTGAGTAACCCTGGGGTGCTTTAAATAATTCATCTATTTACAGGAAGCAACTATGGTACCCAAAGGATTTAAAATGATGTCATTCAATATGGCAACAGTCACGCGAGCTTACGCTACAACATAAATAGAAAGTGTCAAATGCTTCGCATACGTTCGCTGTACTGAATAACTAACACTCCTGCTGCTCATTGTACCTCCCTAATTAGTTCTTGCTACATTTCAAAGGTAGTTTGCTTCTACGTTGTTGCAATTGCTTCTGTAATTCTTAAAACTCGTTGTGGAAAACGCATCATCCATAATAAAGTCACCTTTTATAATTTTCAAGGAAATCAAGATTTTTAACTGGCAGTAACGGAATTTGGGGTAAGGTCAGACGCTCTGTAACCGCCGCGGAGATGTGAAATGCGATTGTCTTTGTAAATTTCTGATATCGGCCTCAAGTCTGCTATTATTACAATAGTGTCAGAATGGTCTATCATTGATTTCATAATTGTTGATTTTGACAAGTTTGGTAATCTACTAATTTAATGGCGTCATTATGACTTTCCAATGGCCAACCACTGACACTCCATTGAAAGAAATGGCATAGAATGGTAATCTCGTACATAATAACAAATAAATGACTGACTTAGGCGTTAATCTGCTAACATTTTGACAGTTCTTTTGATCAGTGACCTACCATTAGAACGTCATTGTGCAGTCATTGCTTTTAATTCGTTACGAGTATCGTATATGTTCTGTGCCATTGACCGACCAATGATCGACCATTATGCATTTAGCAGATTACGAACTTTTAGCAAAATGACAATAGGATCGTGTTGGAATGACGAATTTATAAAAATAGCAGACTTGGGCCCCTGTCTGTCTGCAATGAAGTTGTAAATGGATTATAAAAACAAGGCGAAGTCGAGACAAGTTTTTATTTTATCCGGTCTCACATAAAGTAACTCAAGCGGTGTCATATAGGACGTAGAGCTAAATAAAATAATTTCCGTCGTGAAGGGTGATTCGATTGGACATTGGTGGCTTGGTGGACGGTTCACGTTTGACTGCACGAGACGAGGATACCGGTCATGCAGAACGGACTTCCATTCCACACTCAATGTAATCTTTAGGTACAGTAATTTATCCTAACAATTTTCTGTGTACGTTCTAAAATATTGATTTCAATGACAACGAAACCGCATTCAGTAAATTCGTGTATTGACGCAATTTTCGTTGCAAGAAGCACAATATTTACAAATGTAGCTTGTATTTGTTTTTGTGGTATTGGCTCAGCTATAACGTTTTCCTAGTGTGTGTGAAATATTACAAAGGAAAAATTTTTGCGCTCGCGTTGCTTGCAAACCAAACCGACCATAAAATGAAACTTTCAAGCAAACAAGTGTGAATAGATGTTGGTTTTAGCAGTTAGCTTTGAACAGGCATTTCTGCGACTACCACCAGTATGAAAACTGGTTACTGAACCTAACATAGTACGTTTAACTGAAAGTTTGCTTGGGTCAAATACCGAGAAAAAACCGGCCAAGTGCGTGTCGGACCACGCATCAATGAGGGTTCCGTAGCGCGTAGCAGGGATGAATTTATCCCAAAAACAAAGAATGATGGGCATTTTTTTGTATGGAGCCTGGCCTGATGACCAATAGACCATCTCAACTTATTGCTTAAATTATTACCGGCAATCACTGTAACAAAACGTTTTATCTCTGAGGCACGGAGGGGTGTTGGTATGTAAAAATGGTCACCCATCCAGGGACCAACCTCGGCAAGCGCAGCTTAACCTGAACGATCGACCCGTGCGGCTGTTATTACTTAGCTATAAGCCCCCTCAATGTTATGAGTCAATTATAACTATGTATTCAGCTGCATCCGGTTAGACTGGAAGCCGACCCCAACATAGTTGGGAAAAGGCTAGGCAGCAGATGATGATTATTGAGATAATCAAACTGCAGTGGACATTAGCGTCATAAACTAATACGTTTATATGGTACTTGCAGTGCAGGTCTGATATCTCTTTAACCCGATATTTCACAGCCTTCTGCTAAAAAATTGATGCTTATGATATAAACTTTCATTTGATGTATAATTATGTGGTTTTTATTGGACATACCGGCCAAAACGCCAATCATTCTTTAACATTGTAGTTGAAAAACATGTTCTTCACGTATATCGATTTATCTCACGGTCAATTCTCCAACTGCAAATGTAAGTTTATAATCGCTAAAAGACTTTTTTTTTTGTGTTGTGATAAAACTACAAATGGACGATTTTTGGACTTTTTCCTTTAACTTGCTTCTTGCCAAACTTCAGGATTCTATGTCAACGAGAAGTACCCTTAGGTTTTCATTTATTTGCGAGTATCAAAATATATCGCATAAATAGCCGTATTTTCTTATTGCGTCGATTATAAGTTTGATTTTTTTGGAACTTCAACGGACCGTAGACCTACGTATTTGTTAATAATCTCAACTTGATATCTCCACGCATTGCTGAGAAAAAGGGTTTTGACAGACTGATAGGCAGACGTACAACGAAGTGATCCTATAAGGGGTTCGTTGAGGTACGTAACTCTAAAAATGAATTAACATTTTCTGATATAAGTCTAGAACAATCTGCACCTATTTGTTAGTTGTCTGGCCTAATACACTTGTAATCACGTAGCCAACGATTGTTACGCTCATGTATGTACGGACTACGGTTATTGTTCGCTTTGAGCGCATATCGGTCGTTGTTTACACAAGCGAAGCAACAATACGGTTCATGGAACAAATTGACATGGCGACTTCTGCGAACCGCTGTCATGTAAACAGCACCTAACTATGCATATCGACTTTGATACCACATTAAAATTCTATGCTAATCATAATTTCTTGTTTAGCTTGTCGTTGAAAATTATGCTTGTTATTGCTGTCTTTAGAAGTTCTGGAAGTATTATTAGATCTATTACTGTTTTATTCATCGCCTTCATGGAAACGTAGACTGACTACACCGATACTTTCTTACGCAAAATCATAAATACATGTACAGACGCCACCAGGTCAACCTACCCGAAACTGTCAGATTTTCCCAATCAACCTTGAACCTTATGCTTTAGCAATAAAGTCGACAATCTATTAAAGAAATCTGACAGATTGTAGTAACTTGATGTGCTGGCGTCCGTACCTACCTCATGCAATGCACAATATTCTGAGATGACACATTTTCGTGTAGAACTGCAGATGTTCTAACTTTTGACCTTTAACGCGGTAAGATATCTATGTTCTTTCAACATCTCTACCGAATTCTATACCGATCACAGAACATTTTGTTTTCATTTCGTCGCTCGTATCTAGAATGTTATTGTTGTTGTGCTAAAGAGATTGTTCAATATTGACTGCTTCATGTATTGTATTGATTTGATAGTGATTGACGGCGTTGTATCAAGAAGTGCAATGCAAAAATGATGTAAAAGTTTTGCAACTACGACAATATTGACATCACGTAGTTAAAAAATCGTAAAACGCGAATGAGTTATTGCTATAAATTTCGATTCATTGCATCACGACGACAATAATATATTTTGATGGTATTATTAAAATAATAACTGTAAATGTAACATTGTACCTACCGTTACATAAAGTGAAGTATAAAGTATAATAGAATTGCGGTGATGTAAGCATTTCCCATATTTTGCAACCTTAAATGAAACTATGCCATATTAATTACTGGTCATAAGCGTTTTATCTGCTCACTGTTTTGGTATTTTGTTTTTGAGATAATTCTGCTCTGGTAATGTTAATTACGTTAGATAAGTTGGCTAGATGGTAGTGATATGACAATTTCTTAATTACTTAAGTGTTGGACTGGTTCATTACCTGTTAAATTACTCGTATACTTAATCATTTACACATTACTTTCATTAAGTAATGTCAACAAGTGAAACTTCAATGTGGAAATCCTTTGCTTGGGAAGTATAGGTTTAGTACCTATCTTGAACGTTTCTTGATGAAGTCGTAAACTGCTAAGGAGAAGCAGGGAAGTTTACCCTATTATTAGCAGTTAAATGTGAAAGCTTAATGAGCTTGAATGCCTTATGATGCAAGTGAAAATACACAACTTCTACCATGAAGATTTAATTGACTCTTAAAATCTAATCGTAAATGCTGCAATCTGGGGTTTATTGACAGACCACAAGATTCGCTTACCTCTCATCAATGCCACTGAACAAAAGTAGTATAGCAACTATAACGCCAACTTATATGGAACCATAAAAGGACGTATAATATGCAGGTCGCGTAGCGATGCGTTACGCAGATATGCACGAGCCGCTGCATAAAGTTCCACTTGCCTTCTGTATCAAAATATAACAGAAAAGTTTGTGACATTTCTCAAACAAACAGAACAATAAGCCCTATAGACTTCGAGCGATTAATTGGAATTGACATTAGCACTTGTGTGACTCCCACGGCTCCACCCGCGTGCAAATTGTTGACTCAGCGATATGGCGACACTACCTACCTAAACTAACTTATACGAAAGGATGGACGGACGCAGGCGAATCGCGTAGCGATGAGTTGCACGACATGGTTCTGCAGTTAAAACTTCGATATGTTGAACGTACTAAAATAAAACATAACTGGTTGTCATGCAGATGAACTGGACTCGTTTTCTTTAATGTTCAATGTCAATTCTTAACAATTGTAGGGTTGGTAATGCTCGTTGCTCGTCTTTTTAAAAGGCTCTGAATGCAAGTTTACTGCTAACACGTGTTTCATAAGATAAAAGGGCTGGGAGGTTTTCGCGAAAATCGCATTTTCGCCATTTCCAAAGAGAGGACAGCCTTTGATTAGCCAATATGGCTGAAGAATCTAGTATTGAGCATTATTTAAACCAGTGATATTCTCGTCATCCTTGGCCCTAGCAGCTTTAAGTCTAGGTGGATGCGGTGTAATTAATAAGTTGTTAACATGAAATAATTAATATATTACTGAGGTTGATTGTATGCTTCCAGCTAGTTGACTTAATTACTGGTTGGTAAGCCATTAACAAAGTGACCATTAACCCAGTATTATTCTATTTTACTCTCACAAATGCTAGCGTAGGAAGATAGCCAGCCGATCCGTGTTTCAATTTGTATTTCTCTGACCACTATGGAAATACATCGATATTGTGGCTTGTATTCGTGGACCCCTGGGGTCTTTATTTTCAATTCCCTGGACTGTTGTACACCATATGGCACTTGGAATTACAGAATTCTAATGAATAAATTACAGAATGCCTTCAAAGGCAATTTACATTGAATTCTTGGAGTTTTCTGCGCAGCTTTCGTATTTTGGGAAGTGCAGTTTTGTTTTGAACCAAACTTTAGAAAACTTCGAAAATCCTGAGGCGGGTTACGGTTATAATTTTTTGGGACGTTTTAATTTAAATCTTTTGTTTCAGTATTAACAATATAATAACTTTTAATTTCGTTTAGTTTGTGATATAAATTATGTGAGCCAATAATAATAAAATTGTTATTCTTCTTTTCAGGTAAGCATGTCCAAATTTTAATGCTGTGTTGAAAAGCGTTTGTAGGTAAGAAAAATAATCTTATAGTTTACTTTATCACGTAAACAAAACAATTAACCTTTGTGCCGACAATTATTTGCATCTGTTTATTTTTCTTTGAAACGTTTAGCTGCACTTGGACTAAAAATAGTCGTATCTTTATAATTTTACGAGCGAGATATGTAATCCTAACGACTGGACTTAATAATCACGTCCTGCTTGTTTAATGGGACTTTCACTTAAGTTTTAGGGCTCCGGCTATAAACATGACTTAGACGTGGATTGAACTTTAAATATCCCTCAACCGAAATAATATTATATTATTTAATCCACCAGCACGACCAAACATCCGTTTTGTCCAATCTAATCATTCTTCCCGTATTGGTACTAAGGTTTCTTTTTAGGGTTCCGTACCAAAATGGTAAAATGGAACCCTTATGGTGCGACTCAGTCTGTCTGTCCGTCTGTCACAGCTAGATATCTCAAGAACTACCAATGCTATCAACTTGAAATTTAGAATAGTTTTAGATGACGTTTGCCCATTTTGCAAGTAAGAAAGAATTTTTTTTTTTGCCTCTGAATGTAAATTTCGAAGTGGGGCTACTAGGGCATTTGGGGTATCATAATTATGAAAGAGCGCAGTTTGCACATTCTTAAGGACGCGTTTACGAATTGACGCGCTTCAATTTTAGGTATTGAGTCTCACTACTACACGTGCACGGCTCACACACACAGCGACATGCGCGAAGCGGTGAAATTATGAGTAAACTGACACGACTTGATACTTGAGCCTAATTTTATTTAATTTTTGCCATGTATTTTTTTTTAATATTTACTTAATTTCACTGGACAGTGATTAATCAAGTACTTGCCAAAGTACGTACCTATGTATTAATTGGAACTAATAGCCGAGCTGAGCTAGATGTGCCGAGTTTGGGCTCATTTCGTTAGTTATGTTGAGACCTTACCTCCGGACTTGATGGAGTGACCTGCAGGTGTACTTCGAAGACTGCTACTGGAACTAATAGCCGAGCTGAGCTAGATGTGCCGAGTTTGGGCTCATTTCGTTGGTTATGTTGAGACCTTACCTCCGGACTTGATGGAGTGACCTGCAGGTGTACTTCGAAGACTGCTACTGGAACTAATAGCCGAGCTGAGCTAGGTGTGCCGAGTTTGGGCTCATTTCGTTAGTTATGATGAGACCTTACCTCCGGACTTGATGGAGTGACCTGCAGGTGTACTTCGAAGACTGCTACTGGAACTAATAGCCGAGCTGAGCTAGGTGTGCCGAGTTTGGGCTCATTTCGTTAGTTATGTTGAGACCTTACCTCCGGACTTGATGGAGTGACCTGCAGGTGTAATTCGAAGACTGCTACTGGAACTAATAGCCGAGCTGAGCTAGGTGTGCCGAGTTTGGGCTCATTTCGTTGGTTATGTTGAAACCTTACCTCCGGACCTGATGGAGTGACCTGCAGGTGTACTTCGAAGACTGCTACTGGAACTAATAGCCGAGCTGAGCTAGGTGTGCCGAGTTTCGGCCCTTTTTGGTAGTTATGTTGAGACCTTACCTCCGGACTAGATCGCGTGACCTGCAGGTGTACTTCGAAGACTGCTACTGGAACTAATAGCCGAGCTGAGCTAGACGTGCCGAGTTTGGGCTCATTTCGTTAGTTATGTTGAGACCTTACCTCCGGACTTGATGGAGTGACCTGCAGGTGTAATTCAAAGACTACTACTGGAACTAATAGCCGAGCTGAGCCTGGTGTGCCGAGTTTCTGCTCATTTCATTGGTTATGTTGAGACCTTACCTCCGGACTTGATGGAGTGATCTGCAGGTGTACTTCGAAGACTGCTACTGGAACTAATAGCCGAGCTGAGCTAGGTGTGCCGAGTTTGGGCTCATTTCGTTAGTTATGTTGAGACCTTACCTCCGGACTTGATGGAGTGACCTGCAGGTGTACTTCGAAGACTGCTACTGGAACTAATAGCCGAGCTGAGCTAGGTGTGCCGAGTTTGGGCTCATTTCGTTAGTTATGATGAGACCTTACCTCCGGACTTGATGGAGTGACCTGCAGGTGTACTTCGAAGACTGCTACTGGAACTAATAGCCGAGCTGAGCTAGGTGTGCCGAGTTTGGGCTCATTTCGTTAGTTATGTTGAGACCTTACCTCCGGACTTGATGGAGTGATCTGCAGGTGTACTTGAAAGACTGCTACTGGAACTAATAGCCGAGCTGAGCTAGACGTGCCGAGTTTGGGCTCATTTCGTTAGTTATGTTGAGACCTTACCTCCGGACTTGATGGAGTGATCTGCAGGTGTACTTGAAAGACTGCTACTGGAACTAATAGCCGAGCTGAACTAGGTGTGCCGAGTTTCGGCCCTTTTTGGTAGTTATGTTGAGACCTTACCTCCGGACTGGATGGAGTGACCTGAAGGTGTACTTTGAAGACTGCTTCTGGAACTGATACACGAGTAGAACTAGCTGATAAGAATGTGTATAGTTTTTAACTCTTTAACTCGATTGTGATTTTAGGCCAAGACCTACGTTTGGGAAAAGCTCTGGTAAGAAACTTCATAGATCCAAGATTTAAAAGAAATATGGAACTACAAGAACATACACTCACTGTATAGTGAATGAAGTTAGATCACACTAATATTATAAAGGCGAAAGTTGGGGGGTGTGTGTGTGTTTATATGTTTGTTACGGCTACATGTTTAAAAAAATCGTTAAAAATTTGTAAAACAAATACAACGCAATGGATATTGTTGTACTGTCAAATTGGAATGGATTGCCATTCCAAGTGTGTTACGCAATTATGATAGCGTACTAAGCAGTGGCGTGCATTGCATATAAGCAATGCACGCCACTACCTCGATAAATCACCATAAGCCTGTCAATTACATTTTAGTGTATGTAAAGAAACTCACTAAATTATCATACCTAACAAAAAACAAAATCTTCATACATTTACGCGCGGCAGTAGGCAGTCGCCAGACGGCCTGCCTACTTTAGGTTGATAAATTGCGAAGGTCGATCAATCAGCTAGTTCTACTCGTGTATCAGTTCCAGAAGCAGTCTTCAAAGTACACCTTCAGGTCACTTCATCCAGTCCGGAGGTAAGGTCTCAACATGACTACCAAAAAGGGCCGAAACTCGGCACACCTAGCTCAGCTCGGCTATTAGTTCCAGTAGCAGTCTTTCAAGTACACCTGCAGATCACTCCATCAAGTCCGGAGGTAAGGTCTCAACATAACTAACGAAATGAGCCCAAACTCGGCACATCTAGCTCAGCTCGGCTATTAGTTCCAGTAGCAGTCTTCGAAGTACACCTGCAGGTCACGCGATCTAGTCCGGAGGTAAGGTCTCAACATAACTACCAAAAAGGGCCGAAACTCGGCACACCTAGCTCAGCTCGGCTATTAGTTCCAGTAGCAGTCTTCGAAGTACACCTGCAGGTCACTCCATCAGGTCCGGAGGTAAGGTCTCAACAGAACCAACGAAATGAGCCCAAACTCGGCACACCTAGCTCAGCTCGGCTATTAGTTCCAGTAGCAGTCTTCGAATTACACCTGCAGGTCACTCCATCCAGTCCGGAGGTAAGGTCTCAACATAACTACCAAAAAGGGCCGAAACTCGGCACACCTAGCTCAGCTCGGCTATTAGTTCCAGTAGCAGTCTTTCAAGTACACCTGCAGATCACTCCATCAAGTCCGGAGGTAAGGTCTCAACATAACTAACGAAATGAGCCCAAACTCGGCACGTCTAGCTCAGCTCGGCTATTAGTTCCAGTAGCAGTCTTCGAAGTACACCTGCAGGTCACGCGATCTAGTCCGGAGGTAAGATCTCAACATAACTACCAAAAAGGGCCAAAACTCGGCACACCTAGCTCAGCTCGGCTATTAGTTCCAGTAGCAGTCTTCGAAGTACACCTGCAGGTCACTCCATCAGGTCCGGAGGTAAGGTCTCAACATAACCAACGAAATGAGCCCAAACTCGGCACACCTAGCTCAGCTCGGCTATTAGTTCCAGTAGCAGTCTTCGAATTACACCTGCAGGTCACTCCATCAAGTCCGGAGGTAAGGTCTCAACATAACTAACGAAATGAGCCCAAACTCGGCACGTCTAGCTCAGCTCGGCTATTAGTTCCAGTAGCAGTCTTCGAAGTACACCTGCAGGTCACGCGATCTAGTCCGGAGGTAAGGTCTCAACATAACTACCAAAAAGGGCCGAAACTCGGCACACCTAGCTCAGCTCGGCTATTAGTTCCAGTAGCAGTCTTCGAAGTACACCTGCAGGTCACTCCATCAGGTCCGGAGGTAAGGTCTCAACATAACCAACGAAATGAGCCCAAACTCGGCACACCTAGCTCAGCTCGGCTATTAGTTCCAGTAGCAGTCTTCGAATTACACCTGCAGGTCACTCCATCAAGTCCGGAGGTAAGGTCTCAACATAACTAACGAAATGAGCCCAAACTCGGCACACCTAGCTCATCTCGGCTATTAGTTCCAGTAGCAGTCTTCGAAGTACACCTGCAGGTCACTCCATCAAGTCCGGAGGTAAGTTCTCATCATAACTAACGAAATGAGCCCAAACTCTGCACACCTAGCTCAGCTCGGCTATTAGTTCCAGTAGCAGTCTTCGAAGTACACCTGCAGGTCACTCCATCAAGTCCGGAGGTAAGGTCTCAACATAACTAACGAAATGAGCCCAAACTCGGCACATCTAGCTCAGCTCGGCTATTAGTTCCAGTAGCAGTCTTCGAAGTACACCTGCAGGTCACTCCATCAAGTCCGGAGGTAAGGTCTCAACATAACTAACGAAATGAGCCCAAACTCTGCACACCTAGCTCAGCTCGGCTATTAGTTCCAGTAGCAGTCTTCGAAGTACACCTGCAGGTCACTCCATCAAGTCCGGAGGTAAGGTCTCAACATAACTAACGAAATGAGCCCAAACTCGGCACATCTAGCTCAGCTCGGCTATTAGTTCCAGTAGCAGTCTTCGAAGTACACCTGCAGGTCACTCCATCAAGTCCGAAACGAAATAATAATATTATGAATTTATAATCCCTACTTACTTCTAGAAAAATTATAAGACTGTGAATAAAATCTCTCCTTGGGTAGTAGGTACATTATAGAATGCGTGAAGTATCATGTTTGGTATGTCAAATATTTTGTATCCGTACAGCGATCTTTTTCAGCACAAGCTGCTGCTTACAAGCGACACAGAGTCCACTCACGACGGCGGCCGAGCGCAGACTAATATTTCATTACAAATTTTTGTGCAATAAACCAAGACAGTGACCAGTAAAATAACCCTTATTTCAATCCAATAAGATTCACGCGTTACAGCTAAATATGTGAAAAAATAGACTCCGATGTTTATTTTTTTCTGAGCCTATTTGTAACATTTTGATAGTTCTTTTTAGTACCTTTTTGAGTTGAACATGTCTGCTTACATAAAATATTTTTAAATAAATAAATTTATGTTATTAAATAGAAGAAAAATATCCCCAAAGTCAGCACGATATCGTCGATTTTGTGTGAAGAGGCAACGGAAATTATTTTTTACTATATTAAAAACCAACATTTTTTAATAAAAAATAGCTACCATTTGAAGATGAAGGAGTAAACTATCTGTGGTAATTATTAGTTACATTTGGTTTAGTCTCATTTTGCTGCAAAGTGTACCGTAAAACTACTTATTTTTGTCAGATTCGTAAACGCGTCCTTAAACACATTTTCTTTTTTTTTAGGCCGCATAGTCTTCGATGTTTGTTGAAAAACGTAAAAAAAAACCGTTCCCCTCCTTTATCTCCGAAGTTTGCATAGAGAAAAATCTGAAATAATTCTATGTGATAGAAGGTTATGTAAAGATTACAGGAAAAATAAAACGATATCTCTAAATATCACACTTTTTCAGCAATCTTCAACAAAAGTTACGCTAAAACAGCAATATTCTTTAAAATATTGCTGTTTTAGGTAAGCGCCATCTCTGCGCCGTCACTGCTGTTTGGTCATTTGAAGGTAGCTTTACACTTTTCTTGATCATACAGTAAAATTTTACGATCAACCAGTCCAACCCAGCATAAGAGTAATAAAACACACCGATCATAGAGCTGCCCTCACAATGAACTCACAAGAGTACGATTGAACGTTCAGTCGCGTCAGAGACGAGTGTAATTCAATTACCGGCACCTCATAAATGGGTTAGTGGCCCGGCTTCCCCGCTACACAGCAGTAACAGACGTCATGTCATTATCACATTACCAGTTATGTTGTTTTCTCTTGCGACCTCTGGATCTGTTTCCTGAATAAACTGGAAAATGTCCAGGGAACGATAACGCTGGATATAGACTTTTGTTTTACCTACGTTATCATCGTTTGAAGCTGTTAGTCTCAATATTTTGTGCTTTAGTTTTTGGCTAGTAATCTCAATTGAATATGGTATGAACAAAACGAAGAATTGCCAAACTTAAGTGGCAGTGGCCAGGGCACATTGCTCGCAGAACAGATGGCCGATGGGGCCGAAAGGTTCTGGAGTGGCGACCGCGTACCGGAAGACGTAGCGTTGGAAGACCTCCCACAAGGTGGTCCGACGACCTTGTGAAGGCCGCAGGAGCCCGTTGGATGCGAGAAGCACAGAACCGGTCGAAGTGGAGGTGCTTGGGGCCTATGTCCAGCAGTGGACGTCTTTCAGCTGAAATGATGATGATGAACAAAACGTAAAGCTTCAACATTTGAACCAAAATAGAGGAGGCAACATTACGTGTGTCACTGTGTACACTAGTGTTGGTTCAGTCACACAGGCGCACCTTAATTTTTTCCGTGAGCCATTAATTTATTGACCAGAATAAGAATGAGGCCAGTGCGTTTTACTTTAGTTTTACGCAAACAGGATACACACATCAGGTACACAACGCATTCATAAGGCGCCAATCTTTTCCAAGGTTTACACGGTCAGCACCGTGTGAAAATATTGCTATAAATAGGTAAAGATCTTATCGCAACGCTGCTTACTTTAAATTGTAAACAATATTAGCCTTTTATGTTCTTAATAAAAAACCAGGCATATCAGCTAGTTGGAATTTAGAAATAGGTGCTTTCACGAACCTAGTTACGTCCGACTCAAATGAGTTTTTTGCAGTAGGAGTTCCTCAAGGAGCTACACATAGGCCCGTATTACGTCATTCATTTGGTTGAAACTAGCCAGCTAGTAAAAGTCAGAGCGTTTACACATGGCGCCTCATCGGCAGTGTTTTTCGCCGCCGTGGTATCAAAACTTATCAACACTCGCCGGCGCGCGCCGTAGCCGCGGAACCATGTGTAAGGGTTCATACAAATCCAAAGGTAACTAATACAGCGGCACTGCGGGGCGGCGATGCCGCTGCAGCAACGGCATAATGTGTAAACGGCCTCACGGTTGAGTCTTGAACACCGTATTACAAAACCTAAGTGCGTTTGCGCACTGTCTCCGATTCAAATCCGAGAAATGGCGGACAGAAGTGCCCGTATAGTACCATTTGTATCAAGTTATGCGCTCTAGATCTGAATGTCATCCGTACGAATTTAGAACATTTCCATTTCCGATAAAACTGGTATCTCGATTTCGGATTCGGATAGGATCTAGTGCGCAAACGCTCTTATTATTCCGAGTACGGGTCTTGTAATTTAGAAAAAGGGGCTTTCAGGTGTCTACCTCCAAGTCAAATAAATTTTTTACATAAGAAGTTCCTCAAGGGCTGTTAAGGAGCAACCCTAAAAATTGTCAACCACAAGATCTATCGGTATTGAAATTGTGTTGTAAAAGTTCCCTTTGTTTATCTCCATTACTGCTAAATTTGTTACAATAGTTGATTTGTAAGAATTACGAGGAATTTCGTTAGCCAAATCCTTGTTAGATCTTCATAACCTTTGCGAACCACCATGTTTTTGGAAAACATAGAATCACTGTGAACCAACTTCAAGTTCTTGGTATAAATAAAAGTCCTATGGTAATGAAGTTGATAGCCCTTAATATTCTTACAATATATTCTTGAAAAGTATCGGATATTACTCAACATCGAACGACAAAAATACGCAACGGAAGGGAGCAATGTCAACCAATTCGTCCGGCCATTCATCATATTAAGTGATATTTATTGTCAGCTTAAGGGTGTAAATCAACAGGGGAGCTGTTCTGTTCCCCCGCTGGTAATTTAATTTGATCCGAAACAAGTTTGAGAGTCTCCTATTACAAAAAGAAATTTTCATATTTCGCGTTTGTTAATAGCCAAGTGGTTAGAGGGTTTATAGAGGTATGAGGAACAGGGTGTAAAGTTCACTCAACCTCCATAGAAAAGGGAGGATCCTCCGACCAGACGGGTGTTGTGTCTGGCGGGCAACTGCCCAAAGATTTATGTCGGGGCCGTTGTATCTATGCTAATTGCGCGGTAAACTCTGCTTGCGCGATGTAGGATTTGCGTGACGTAGTATGACGCGTTGTTTTGCATGTGGCGTTGTAGATACCGCTACAGGTTATTTTGTGCGTCTCTCTGTTCGTTACATTACAGAAAACTATGATTGAAACTGGCTGCACATATAAAATATCGTCACTCCAATCGGTAATTTTCGATTTTGTTTAATTACCAGGCCATCATTCTGTAAGTTATTATTGTACTTAGCTGACTTAAAGGAGAGGGCTTATGAGCCTGATTAACAGCCTTTTCCTGCTACAATCGAAAGTGGAAATCAAAGACATCACGACTGACGTCTAATTTCTATTTTAGTGTACACTATTACGTGTACAGATGGCATTTGATCGGTATGCCGTTTGAAATAACAGCTCGCGTGGAGCGACACATTCAGGAGGAGATATGGAACGCAGCAATTTGAATTCGATATAACGTGTGTTGGATGCTGGTCTCGAACGAATAACTTTCTACTTTTTTTCTCCTTAGAAATCGCGAGAAAGCATCTGCTAGTGCATAATTAGCTGATTAAAAATATTCAATTTATACTTACGTGCTTTTGGTAATTTGGAATGTCATCGGTTTTCTTATACATTGTTTGTTGTCCGGATAGGTATCAAATCGATATCTGTAATGGGACCTGCTACTTTTTCATGTGAAAATCTGTATTTAAAGTCGGTTTATATATGTCATTTTATGCAGGCAATTTTATTAATTCTGATCACGCGATCGCTCACTATGCGGGCTGTGCAAGCTGGTTTTATTGTTTTAGGTAGATACTTGGTGAGGAAAAAACTATGTGAAACTCGTTGATGGACGATGTTTACTTTGGGCGACGTCTATTCAAAATTTAAGTTGACTTTGAGTTGCGAAATCTGTTGACTTTATACTAGCTGGAAATCCGGTGAAACATTGAAAATTACGACAATTAAACTTTTCTTGCAATGATGATTTTTTTTGGTAGGAATATTGACGGGTTCTAATAGATTTATCTTACTTTGATCCCTAAAGCCTTTCAATGATTCATAATTCTATTATTATTTTCACCCAGCAATTATTTCGATTCTCGGTCTCGATGATGTATTTGCCTATAACTATAGCAAATAATAATTACGCAATATTAAAGCCCAAAAGTCATTGTTACACCATTTACTTCGGTTTTATTTATTGGTTGAAACATTTGCCTAACGTCACGTTACGCCCCAACTATCAATCGTCCAGATTTCCAGAACGTTTGTCAAAACAAGTTTTTGTCGTTGTTATATTTTTTTAATGGCATAAAACAACGGATGACATCGGCGGACGTTACGGGACATAATTTCCGATGCAAAAAATTTAAATGTCTGTCGCTAGTTTTTATAGTTCACCTTATTGAATTAATTCGATACGTTTCAGCAGATTTTAAAATATAGTATTATTTATCTCTGACGCATCTCAAATATTTTATCGAACAACTTTAAATTTAAATATACAATATAAGTATTGTTTATCCAGCATTTTTTATCTCGATAGTATCAAAAGTGTAATCGCCTTGAAATGTCACATGATACTGCTGTCATTTGATAAAGGAGAACTAAAAGTATCATGTTGTATCGGATTTCAATTTAACTGGATATTTCAGCTTTATATTAAAACGGATTGTTATTTTATTCAGCCTTTGTTCCAATTTTGGGCTAAGGTTTCGGCGTGTTTCCGTTGCCTTTATTGT
Source organism: Oligia fasciuncula (assembly GCA_963082905.1). Lineage (NCBI taxonomy): Eukaryota > Metazoa > Arthropoda > Insecta > Lepidoptera > Noctuidae > Oligia > Oligia fasciuncula. The sequence continues at coordinate 16,543,477 of OY720395.1, forward strand.
TGCCATTGTCGCTGTTCCAAATTGAAGGCATTGGTCTCCAAACAGTTTTCGCGGTACTTGGACTTGTGAAACTGGAAGAATGAAGAGCTCAGATCTTCCAACAATGTGCACCGTTACCCTTTTGTCATCTTCTCTCTCGCAGTGGTGACCTTTACATAAGTTTGCTATAGTAAACTTGACCTTCCATACTTCCAATTCCATTTAGTGGTCATTGGACCGGTTCAGTTAGATTTGCATGCTGTAGTTTCTATCTTACTCGTTGGATAAAAAAACCAAGCATGCTACTATCCATAGCCCACTGTCATGTCATAAGTACCTTTCGGACATTTGTATTATAAAATGAATAATGTTGTTAATCAAATAAAACCTGTTTGGAATCTATTGTAACATCCAGCTGGGTCCCCGTCGATGACGTCACTTCATAGTGTGCGCGCGCGCCGTGGACCGTGACGCCGCTTCCGCCGCTGTTTCCGCCTTCTACCACAGAATTATGTGAACTGTTCAATCGGATTTAATTTCGTAATAAACTTAAAACGGGTAATGTCTTCAATGACTAGCCGGTAGAACGACCGTTCTGTCTTATTGACTAGTACCTAGTCCTACATTATGAAGAAGGTCAAGAATACTTTACCTTTGTTTGCTTCATATCATTGGCTAGTGCAAAAAACTCTTCATTATGCATTTGAAACACGAACGTGATCCTATGTCAAATATAGTTTTTATTAAACGATGGTTTCTATTGCTCAGCGTTCGAAGCGAATCATTAAGCTGGCCGTTAGATTAATTAAAACATGAATCATAGCATAACTCGGGGAAGTCAACAGAAAGTCGATACTGGTATTACTTTATAAAACAAGACATTATTGAACCACAGGAAACCAGAGCTGGTCGAGTCGGACGGCCGCGCCTCGCCTGATGTCGTTTCGAGTGACATATTGCCACATGATACCGCATTATCGGATTTCGTCGTGCACTTTAATTAGCGCGTAGAGAAATGCTTGCTTAGGTCGTGATATCACTCCATCTAAGCCATATTTCTGGTCTAAATATGAATGCGAATAGCTGTGAGGCCTCGTTTTGAGTTCAACGGGTGTTGGAGCGCGCCATTGTGCAGTCTCATGTGCGCACCGCATACCTAATTATTTAGGGGAAGCTGCAGTTATGAATATGATATTGGTTACGTTTGCAGTATATTTTGCTGAGAGACTGATCCGAATGAAAATTAAACATCTAGGTCGAGCCTAATTAGCAGAATTGAATACGCGAATCTAGGATTCTCAAAGCAGAATAAATGCTAATAAGATTGGATAATACCTTCACGTATGTAGGTATTTCTTTCTTCCGCCTCAACAAACCCGGTAATGGTACACATGCACGTTGATGACTCATTCAAAAGCCGGTACTGTATTGTGTAAAGTTTTACCATACAAGTTTACTGACCCTTTAAGCGATTAGCTGGACGGTATACAAAATCGATGTAAAAGGCTTAAGTATCTATCTATACATATAATAAATTTGTAGAAAAGTGGTGTCTGTACAATGGAAATATATAAAAAAAAAGTAGCAGGGGTTGTTATTATATCGATGCCGAACCCGAAATTGTAATTAATTTTTTTTTTGTCTGTTTGTCTGTTTGTCTGTTTGTTTGTGCACGCTAATATCAGAAACGGCTTATTCGATTTAGATGCGGTAACTAATATATTGTAGTAGGCTTCACTTAACATTTAGTGTTTATTTCATGTCAATCGGTTCATAAATAAAAAAGTTATGTCAATTTAAAGAATCACGGCGAACATTTGTTAAGGTATTCTATCAGAGAATCAGAGTACGTACACGCCTCGGGCCTGCGCGTCCGATCTTCGGAACTACTGCACGGATTTGAATGATTTTTTTTTTGTTGTATAGTTATTATGGCTGGACAACATTCAGGCTATAATGTTTCTTGGTAACTTGAACACCTGATGCAGAACCGAAACAGACCAGCTTAACTATAAGAGATACAAAAATGGTACCATAGCAAAAATTGTTCCACGTGATGAGGATTTTCTGCTGAGACAATAAATTTGAAGATCTGGAACACCTGATGGGGAACTCCAAGAGCCCAGCTACACCATAACACATATAGGAATGACGTCTTAGTAAAAGTTATTCGGTCTGATGGGCATTTCCTGTTGACTTATAAAAATCGAAGATCAGAAATATCTGATGTGGAAATCTAAGCTATCACTAATTTCACCTCCACGCGGTGAAGGCGGTAACAGTTTAGGACTGATTTTCGATGACGATGGTATATCATTGAAAATTTGGCTCCCATTTATTTTTTTTTAACGTGAAGAAATGCTCATGCATTCTGCACTACCACGGGGAGATAGTCCAGTTATGTGGGACTCTAACCCACTAAAACTCCACTGTGTCCTCCTCTGCCGCTTACGGCGGGAACATGGGCACGCGTTAGCACTCATCCGTGAACCCGCCGCGGCTGTCCGTCACCGGACACTCCGCTGGGGAGTACTCCCCAACACCGGCGCACCAGAACACATAGCACGCCGTGACCACCCCAGGGACCAAACCACCACATGGGCCAGACGATCCCGTGTCTGGGCACCCTTGGTAGGGGAGCAGTCACTTAGATTTTAATTGATCAGGTATCTTCATAATAAAACTATAACCATGCCTAGAAAGAGGTCAAATCTTTCCCAATGTTCCAAAGGAGCTAAAAGATTGAGGATCATAAGATCCCAAGAATCTACCGAAGAGCGTCAGGAGAGACTTGATGCTGTTTGAGAACATCAGGCTGCAACTCGCTCCGTGGAAACCTCTTCGAATCGCGAAGCACGCCTGCGTTCTCAGCGTATTTACGCATCTACATCCAGATCTCTAGAGACCAGTGAAGAATATGATGCGCGACTGACCGCTGATACGGTGAGATTATCATACATTGTTTCGAACACGCACACATCAAAATATTCATAATCAGAAAGTGAGAAAGAAAGAATTGCTGGAGTACGGCATGAAGAGACAGATTAAGAAGAGCGCAACGAACGTTTGAATTCTGATCGACTTCGACATTCTCTGAACAGAATGTCGATATCATCTGAAGAATCGGATGTGTCTCAAGATATAGCCGTAGGGCATGGCGACCTTCCTTGGGTTGATAAGGAACGGAGTGCATTTACGTATACTCCTATGATTGACTACGCCACATATTCCGCCATCTGAGGTATGGTTAAAAATTTTACTTTTTGTGAAGCTGTTAAATAGCAAAAAGAAACAAACGGTATGTGTTGCTCAGGTGGGAAAGTACATATTGAAATATTACAAAATCCTCCAGAAATATTAAGATCACTGCTAATCGGTGACCATCACAGTCAAAACATTTCTTGGACAACATACGTTCGTACAATAATGCCTTTCAAATGACATCTTTTGTTGCGAAACAGATTTCAGAAGGCCCATTTATGCCAACATTCAAAGTGCAAGGCCAAGTTTACCACCCTATTGGTTCATTATTGCCTGAAAATGACGTCTCGAATCGTCTCGCGCATCCCGTTGTTATCCAGTCCCCGGGTTCTTAGAATTCGACATCAGACGTTTCAGATCTTCGATTTTGACTACCCCGTTGTCGCTGGCATAACCAACAGGATCCGCGTACGAAGTCGCGGGCAGAAGCTAGTATTGAACTAAATTTAAATAGAGTTAAATCTAAAATTGTAGCTTTAGTAGCATAACTCAATAACCCTTCCAAAAACCGCCTAAATACTTATAATGAGTTTCGTGAGATTAGGCTAGAGCTAGACCATTCATAAAATGTCACCATTCAGTACTTCAGCCGCGCATAGGGATGAAAATTCTGCTCATCTCATTCTGCAGTTGAAAATTCTTTATATGGGACTATAAAAGTATTTTATTTCCAAGTCCTATTTCTTATAATTATTATAAACTTTGCTTTAAGACTTAGTTTTATTTTTCTAAGTCTTCGTTGCCATAATACTACCCACTAAACTTTTTTATTTTTATAATCTTCTTGAGAAACAAAGCGATTTTGGCAACGTCGTATTATGGAGCGATTTAAAACAGACGGATATTATAATAACAAAAACAAAACCGAGAGTTGTCGTCGATTTCCTGATTATATAATCTTTTATTTTAGAGTTCACGGTTAATTATAACAATGTTGCATCACTCCATTAGCTCTACTTATCAACACCGATAGTCCGATAAATTGACATTTTATGAGTCATGGATTAAACCCATCAAACGCTTGAGCGATAGAAAGTGTTGAACTGACGATGTTATAGAGTTTCGTGTAACCTTTTACGAAACGTGTCGTGCATGTGAATTATTTATTGTGCAGCTCGATTTTAATCCGCTCTGCCGATAACGAAATGAATTACATAGGATTTTGAATTAAGAGGCGTGAGCCAGGGCTGAGGTGAAAGTGTCCTACTCTCAGAACAATCGATTGTCGTTCTTTGAAGTGTCACTAAGATATATGATAGATATCTCAGACTTCCTAGAAGCTTATGTTGCAAGATATGAATACTTTCAACACATCAATATACCTAGATCACGTCGATCACAGTCCGACTCTATACAATTTACATTCAGTAGAAAAGAAAACAGATGTAATTACGTTGAATTTTACTGCATCTGATTAAATTTGAGCTGGAGTAAATAAACGTACGGCGATTGTGGGAGGTGAAAGAATTATGGTAAAAAGTTTAAAGTCGACCCAGATTACCGACCATGGCGCCGGTCGCGGACGTTTTCTTGTTTATACGATAAAGCCGTTCCACAAACACTCGTTATATTTATGGCCAGACAAAAAAGAACTGTTAGATTTAATTGGAAAACGACCCCCTCGACGAATGATAAATAATCATGTCCGTGTCATTATAATAAGTATTGTTTCTTTTACAACAAAAACAGACGTGTTTAAAGATAATACGCCAAGGAATTCTTTATAAGATACTTTGCAGCTTCAGACAACATGAGAAGTCATTATCTTCTTCTTAAAAGCACATGGACGCGTCAAGTCGCAAGCTCATTAAAGTTTAACAGTCACTCCTCCGAGAGTTATTTTTAAGTTAAAACCAAACACGGTGTTCCAAGTTTGTATACTTGGCTTCACCTGAAACATCTTCTAGCGTGTTGAAATAGTTAAAGCGATGCAACAACGTCTATTTCTGTTTCGGGAGCACCGACCCATTGTCGAATACACTTCATTCACAGCTGTGATGATTCACTGCATTGTTCGCGCCCACACTTAAACTCTCTAGACCCCCATGTGTTATCAAAGTTTAGACACTAGACAGTGCCGATACAAACCGACCCACTTGAATATGCCGAAAGCGATATCGTTTCGTTTCGTATCTTTTGTATTGCAAGAGAAACCTTGGCCGTAAGCTTTTTTGTCCGATACTTATCTGCTGTTTTTTGTGAAGTACAAATTGCTGCAGGGTGTGAAAAAGGCTCCGTTAAGCCACTTGAAGATACATCTAATACAGGATCAGAGTGACACAAATAGCTGTCGGAAAAGGCAGTGGCCTGTGTGGCTGAGGGGCCGGTCTCATTAGTTCCGTTAAGAAGACTTAAGCGTGCCACTGCAACTGTACAGCTGACGCTAATGCACTAAATGTAGCAATTATACATTAAAATACCAGTTCCATTGACTCATTGGCCGAGCAAATGAAGAGTACAGTTAATTCTTGACGCACGATTTGTCTCTATAGAAAAGCAAATACATCAATGTGTTGTTAAACAAAATGGGTCATGTCTTGTGCTCCCGATATCAATGTAAAGCTTTTTAATTAATACGAAAGCTGTAAATAAGGTTATCAATCATGTTAAATGCCTTTATCTTCATTTGAATATGTGCTGAGACCGTGCCTGGACAGACAGCCGAGCCATTAGAGGCATCTCTTTAAGTAGTACATTTAATGACTCATAACATACAGTTGGGTGCGTATATTGACGGCACTTATGAGTCGTTCACCGACTTCTAACATCAATTACACCAATTGGTGTTATCTCGGCTGAGTGCATCTGTGAGCGCTTTTCGTTCTTGCAATAAACCAATGTTTCACACTACACACAATACTGTACTGTGAACGATCAGTATCTAGACGTTAAGTAACATAAGCTTACGTTTAGTTTCCTCAATTCTCACTTTTCTGTCTGTATCAAATACTAGGCCCCCCCGCGGTTTCACCCGCATAAGTCTCGATCCCGTGGGAATTTCGGGATAGAAAGTCATAATTATGTCCTAATCCAGTATCCTAATTGCGTAACCCCCTATCAATAACAATCTAAATCATTTTGAAGGATATTGCTAATCCATTGCTTCATATGTTCGAAAAATGTGTCTGTTTAACAACGTAAATAACGCAATGAATGTCGTTAAACTGTCAAAATAAAAGCCATTGCTACTGTTAGTGTGTTATGCAATTGGTCATGGTCTACCCATGTGCCAAATCGTATTATCCATCCCGTTCAGCCGTTTTAGCGTAAAAGCTTCACAAACAAGCATACGAAAAATCACATATTTTGTGTTTATAATACTTCTGCCCGCGGTTTCACCCGCGTGGATGTCGTAAATTATCACACAGGAACTTGCTACCTAGTCAACAAAAATAGCCTATGTCGGTTCCCAGGATGCCATCTATCTGTTTGCCAAATTATATAAAAATCCGGTCAGTGGTTTAGGCGTGAAAAGGTAACATACAGACAGAGTTACTTTCGAATTTATAATATTACTAGCAGCGCCCCGCGGTTTCACCCGCGTAAGTTTCGATCGCGTGGGAATATCGGGATAAAAAGTATCCTTTGTGTTAATCCAGGAAATGGTCTATCTATGTACCAATTTTCATCCAAATCTGTTCAGCGGTTTACGCGTGATTGTGTAACAAACATCCAAACATCTTCACAAACTTTCACATTTATAATATTAGTCCATCCATACTAATATTACAAATTCGAAAGTAACTCTGTCTGTCTGTCTATCTGTCTGTCTGTATGTTACCTTTTCACGCCTAAACCACTGAACGGATTTCGATAAAATTTGGCAGAGAGATAGATTGCATCCCGGGGAAGGACATCGGACAGTTTTTATCCCAATATTCCCACGGGAACGACACTTATGCGGGTGAAACCTCGGCGCGCTGCTAGTAAATTATATAGTTTGATTTGTATGAAAGTATGAATATATTTTTGGTAAGTAAAAAATTCTTATTGATTCAACTTGGTCGGGTTTAGTTAGGTCAATATCCGTAATATTGCCCTGTTGGCCTTGCGCTCGCGCTGGTTAGAATGTGTAAATGGGTTTAGCTTTAAACTGGAAATATTTCATTTTATCGCCTACCATTCAATCTCTGCTGTTATTGTTCCGTAAAGTGCATTTCAATGGTATGACCAAAGTTATTTATTCTGCGATGATTGACTAGGAAACAACTAGAATTCTAGATTATAGACTGATCGATGTTCGGATGAAAGTGACAATATTTCCTCAATATTCAGTATGTTTTTTCTTTCCGTAATTTACTGGTTCGATTACGTTTTTATATGATAGATATTGCTGAGGAATGAAAGTTGCGTTTCGTTAGTTTTCTTCATTCTATTCTAATATCCCACTATTATACAGGGTGGGCAAAAAATCGTGGATCAAACGAAATAGGGCGATAGTTGGGGTTATTTGCAGTAAAAAATATATGTGTGGCCCTAACTTGATCACCATAAAAGTTATGACAATTTGAGTGTTTACAGTAAGGTATTTTTTTACTGCAAATAAACCCAACTATCGCCCTATTTCGTTTGATCCACGATTTTTCACCCAGCCTGTATATTGTACTAGCTGCTGCCCGCGACTTCGTTCGCGTGACTTCATACCTTTTGATTTTCTATCTTTTTCTAAAATAAAAGTAGCATAAGTTACTCAGCTATCTGCCAGTGAAAGGGCCGTCAAAATCGGTCCAGCCGTTTCGAGGTTTAGGTGGAACACACAGACAAAATGTTAAAAAATTGTTGTTTTTTTGTTTGTTATAAGTACCGTTGTATACTTTCATAATTATGCATTTAGTAAAAAGTAAAATTACAAACAGACACTTCAATTATATCTATTTATATGTATACTAGCTTCTGCCCGCGACTTCGTCCGCGTGAAATTTCTTGTACCCCCACCCCGTCGCGTCGCAACACTTCGTATTCGCTTACCGTTCACTCTGAGTTTTTTTCTTTTTGCTCGGCTCCTAAGGGTCATAGCGTGATGTTAAATAGCCTATAGCCTTCCTCAAGAATTGGGCTATCAAATGCAAAAAGATTTTTTTCAAATCTGACCGGTAGTTCCAGAGATTATTGCGTTCAAACAAACAAACTCTTCAGCTTTATTATTAGTAAGTATAGATAAAAAACTCTATGGCCCATAACTCCTTAATAGGTACCAACTCTTAACATCTTACACACGTGATAACTTTTAAACGAAATATCCGATTGAGATGAAACAAAAAGTATTTTACTTCTTCATAAATACTCTTGATAACATAATGCTTAATTTCGATAAAGATTAATATTACGATACATATTTAACGTAGTTTTTTTTTCTTCAGACGATTTAATAATTATTTTGAACACAAAATCGGTTATTGTGATTAAACCATGATAGCTAGATATATGTTCTCGCGGACTTTTTTGTAGGTCTTAATGGGCTCTACAAACCCGTAGTACATCATTTTGTTCTATTGTCAATAGTTTTTGCAGCGCACGCAAAAATAGGTTTTCGTTTTTACACCTTGTGTTACAAAATAGCAATTTTATTACGGATCCCTAATTTTGAAAAAAAAATATAGCCTATAGCCTTCCTCGATAAATGGACTACCCAACACTAAAAGAATCATTCAAATCGGACCAGTAGTTCCAGAGATTAGCGCGTTCAAACAAACAAACAAACAAACAAACTCTGCAGCTTTATAATATTAGTATAGATATGTATGCCCATCACTTGCAGTTGTTGATCTTCAAAGAATTTATGAATGATCGAATCCGTTTCTATCCGTTATCAGTAGATTTTAAATCAACTCTTCTATTTGAGCGATAATATTAATACCAAACGCTTTTATCAGTACATCGTGGCAGTAGAGATATTTACTAACGTCAATATAACTGTGTAGTGAAATCTGCTGGGATTTAAGGCGATTTAAAGGTAGGTACGTACTTATAAGAAAATCTATGGAAACAAGGAAGTTCCTATTGTAAAGCTTAGCTTGACATGGGTCGACTTACATAATCTTCCTTACGTCAAACATTTCATGTTAGCCAAAACTTTGGCACGTTTACCCATCGTCTTCAAACAATAGAAGCGTTGCTGGTGCGAATATCATGTCAGCAAGTAGCTGTTTTACAACATTTTTAGATAAATTATCTAGGACTTAAGTGAAAACGTTAATGTTTTTTTAATATTCTGTGTCTACTGTCTACCGCTATTTCAATTACTTTCTCTTTAGATTTTCCGATGTTTATGTCTAAAAAAAGATTTCGCTTTTGTTTCTTAAATTCGTTTTTGGTTGGTGTTGTATGAAAATAAATATAGCTACTCGCGTTGAAATTGTAACAACACCATTGGCAATTGTATCAATGTTTTCTGAAACACTAAAGTGGAGTTCATTAAAAATTGCATAGTCCAAATCATTCTCAAACATGTAAAAAATGCGAAGACTTACTCCAATACTGACACATAAAGCACATACAAATTCCATCCGTTGAATTTAAACAATGCAACAAAATTAAGAATTTACGCAACATGAGAAATATACGCTACATGAAGATTTCTGATTAAATAATACTACAAGTAATTAATTAGCTTTTATTACAAAGGTGAATCACTGCAAGTGTATTCAAAGGTGTACTATATCCCGTTAAGTTAGCAGTAATATATGCAATTGTCATTATGAATAAATGGATATGAATAATACAATGGCACAATTAGTTTTTTTTTTTTTGATAAACGGCTCTCAATTTACATGCTTTAATTATATAGACAGCAATAGCTGTCTATAATATTATGTATACATTATAATAATAATGTATACATACCTAATCAACCTATAATGTTCCCACTGCTGGAATTCAGGCCTCCTTTCTGTGAGAGGGAGTGGGCCGTAATCCACCACGCGGGCCTAGTACGGGTTGGTGGTGGATGTCACATGTCTTCGAATTTTTGGTTCTAGGACATGCTGGTTTCCTCACGATGTTTTCATTCACCGTTTTGAGAGCAGTGGTGATGAAATAATTTACACAAAGTAAAGCGCCTGTCAAGGTTCGAACCTACGACCTACAACTCGTCAGGCGCGTCCGTTTCCACTGCACCACCACTGCTATTATAATGGTATTTCTTCAATAAGTATTCCTACTCGTTATGGTTATGAGTTATGACGTATGTACATGAAAAAACATTACCAATAACGTATGCTACCCGTTAAGTTTCGAAACATGTTTGATAACAATTATTGAATAACTCACGGACAGTACCTAACCCTTTCATTTCATTTGCATTCTCAGTTGCACGGAACACCAGTATGTAATCAATTGTGAACATCGTATTAATAAGTAACTACAAATATACCACCTATATTTCGTGTAATTTTATTATTGATACGTTTCGTTTCGGGCCATTGTGAAAGGTGAAACGTTCCAGCAATTATAATTATTTATCGTGTTTAATGGAATCTAGTTACAAAATGTCTAACAATCTCTTGTTTTGATGTGTCCTGTCATGTGGATCGGTATGGCATTAGTGGTTTTATTACGTACAATGTAATGTGCATGTGCCTAATGAATGACGCACTAAGCCGGGTTGCGGCAGACACTCAGCCGTAACTTGGGCACGCCCTATTCATTGGATAGCGCACCTGGCTGCTTATGCGTTATCTGCTCATGATTGTACTTTGGCTCGTGCTAACAATTTATATCTAGACAAGATATACTTACTGTTCGAATTGCTTTCGTATCCTTCAAGATTTTCTCATTTCTATCTTGTCCAGAATCTGAAAGGATTTCAATAATTTCGTTCCACATAATTTAACATTTCAGCAACTTACCAACTCGTGACTGCAATTAGATAATTTTGTCCAATAGTTTTACTTGATAAAAAGTCATCCGTTCCACCGTACGAGATTAATTATTAATTGGGATAAATACGTTTCGCACGTTGCAATTCATCAGCCATTCGGAATAGATGGTGGGTGCAACAATCATGCACCCACGCTCGCTCTGAAACAATGAGTCGTGAATGAGCCGCTAAACACAGCCATGTATGGCACAACATCCTACGAGTCAATTCTACTAATTTATTGTTGGTATATAAACAGAAACTATGTTCTTTTGTACAACATTGTGAAATAGAAAGTTTGAAATTGCAATTTTACTCAAGTCAACATTGTATTATTCAGCCACAAAACAGTTGAAGATTTGTGGCATAGAACCTTGCTGTATATGCATTGCATGTACAGCAAGAAGTATTTAGATTTTCAAAAACTTTCTCAAATAATATTAGGTACGTAATTCGAGGTTTTCGGCAAATTAATTATAAGCAGCGATATTCTCTTTTGTCATCACCCCACCCTATCATCAACGAATTATGAGCAAGCACCTTTATCAGACTCTTTCTCCGATCACAGGTACGACAACTAGTTACATTGTTCTTGCAATTTATGGGGCAGCTGCACTACCCGACCTTTAAATGTCAATAAGGATGACATGTCTGGAGTGAAGATTGTCAAGATTATGAGCCTAATTAGATTGCACATAGTCTGTGGAGGCCATATGCGTACGTGCACGTGCGTCGATATTTTGCGTACGTGAGGGGTCGAGCGTTCAATGAGAGGCGATTAGTTTAGAAATAACATCGGGGCTATTAGGAATACTTTAGTGCATTGCTGCGGATAGTAATATATTTGAAATAGAGAGGAGGATGCCCCACAGATTCATAAAAGAAGACGTTATCCAATGGAATATTATGTCAATGGTGCAATTCTATTCGAGATAGGCACAATGATTCTCGTCAATTCAACCCTTCAGCGAGGAAGAGCTGCCTTCAAAGAAGCTTCATATAAAGCAAACATAGCTAGACTATATAAGAATAGCATTATAGCTGCCCTGAGAATTCACATAGACAAAAATGTCCACGAGGACTATTAGTTATTGTTAGAGTTCACAAAGGGTTGTTTGATAATTAATTCAATGATTGAAACCGATGTTTGCGTCATTATGAGAATTGAATGGTTTATTTTGCAAACTTGACGTCGTAGGTACGAAATGAGCATTGTTCGATTTATTGTTGTCAATGGGATTATTTGTAAAAACGTACCTAGCGTTTGTCTTGTCAATATTACTTGGTTTTCTTATCTCTGTTTCGAGTGTCGCTATTGTGTAGTCATTATAAATAGTCTTAGTTTAATTGGATTCGAGAAAAACTCACGAAGAACGATTTCGATATTGGTAATATTGAGGCGTCAGCTATGGGAATGGTCTCTCTTTTTTATGAATCAATGCATTCTACTTGATTTGTAATTAAGTAGAGTTATAGCGGTTTTTCGATCGATACAATTATTGCCGCGCAATGATTTGATTAGATCCGTGAAGGAAATACGTTAAAATTGGTCCCTTAACATGCAATTGTGTTTTTTTTTCAATGGCCGCATGCACCGGTTTGGTTTCACGCTTTGTGGGCGATTGGGCGGCGCTCGACCACGCTTGGTTGTTCACCGGCATGCGGGTCTTTTCCGTATGCGTGCACTAGTTTCCAGCTAAAATACATAAACGTATAATTTAATACTATGACTTCGCTTTATCGCATTGTGACAAGCTTTTTGTAGTATAGTTTATGGTTCCATATTTGATGATACACCCTTTTGTTATTATTTGGATTTGATAGCCGAAATCTGCTAAATTGATGGGAGTTTAGAGCAATTTCAGATAGTACCCATAAAACGAGTTCACGTCCGAAAACGTGTCACCGAGTGATGGAAAGCAAGATAAATCGAAGTTCCACGTTCATTCAATTTCAATCCCAGACAATTTGCGTAGGTACCTAATAAATTTCTATTGTTAGTCATTTTAATTAACGCCTATCAACACATGAACACATGCTTATGCACTTAAGAAATAATGAAGTATGTTGATACTTAATTCTTTTTTTAAAACCTTTTGTTACGAATATATAGGGTGACTGGTAATTAGTGACCGATACTTAAACATCTGATTTTACTCATCATTATGAACAACTTTTACTATGGGACCAAACCTGAAATCGCGAAAAAAAAATCAGCTGCTCCCTACATTTTGACGGGTTAAGCGAACATAAATGTAGGGAACAGCTGATTTTTTTTTCGCGATTTCAGGTTTGGTCCCATAGTAAAAGTTGTTCATAATGATGAGTAAAATCACGTGTTTAAGTATCGGTCACTAATTACCAGTACATATATTATATATTTTTTTGCTGCATGATATCGTGTATTGCACTTATTTGAACAATTATCATCGCATACCGTATGAACAGTTACAAAACTGTCTATAATTAAAAATTGCTGTCAGAAAGCTTGCTTTCAAAGTCAAAGGTGTGACTAATGTGCGTAATATGCAAAATATGAACTTGAAGTATGTTTCGCACTATTGAATTAAACCCACTATCTTACATGTATTCATTCTCAGGGATTAGTGTTAAATGTTTCTTTATTTCTTCATCCATTTGATAGATCGCGATTTCCTTTTACACAACGTTCCACATTAACGTTATAACAATTAAAGATACATCTCACTCTATATTCACTCTTCCTCTATTAACACTGTTACTCCGCCATGAAGAAAATCTGTTTCAAATTACCACAGTACAAAAATCTTACATTTTTTGTTGCTCCACAATGATCTGAACGCACTTTTTGTCTGCCTCATTAGCTGTGTCGCAACAAAAAGTTAACGAGGATAATGTACGAGTAAATATCGATAGTGAAATCAATTGCAACGGATCTCGAGGTCTCATAATATCGAAAATTAACCCTAAAATGGAATTGCAAGCCAGAGAGTGAAAGCATGCAACGCTTGATTGGATCACGTTGCTCCTCGCTTGTTTTGTTTTATTGGCAAGTGTCAACCGTTTGCCAACATCCAATTCGGACACGGTTGGTATCGTCAATTCTTCTTGGATATTTACCAAGTTATAAACACTGTCAATGATTTTGTCACAGCTTAGGATCAAGTGTAATAAAAGTATACTATAGCAGCGTAGAATAATTTGGTAACATTGATTGTAATTGTTAAAGCATTTTCCTTTCACGGAACGAATTTCTGACTATGACAGCAGAGTTCAGGGTTTTTCAATGTAATAAAACCATCAACCCATATATTGCCAGACATAAAATCATGCAAAGTAATTAATAACACAGTAATTGCTTTAATCAACTGTTGTTGCTAAAGGTATACAATCTACTGACTTTTCACAACAATTTATTTGTTTGTTCACCTCGGCATTTTTTGTTCATTAATCAACAAATTTTTTCTGCAACCTGGAATCTAGTCTGCTAGTTCTTTTTCTACTTGATAAACAGTTGCTCTTTCTTGTCAAGTTTCATTGCCTGTCGTACGAGGGTGCTTTAAGATTCCTAAATATGGTTGTCACCATTCCTGAGTTCCTGACGGAAAAACTCTGTGGATGCGTAAACTAAAGATTCGGTCCTACTTAACCAAGTCAATAACATTTTTAGTTAAACCTTTGTCCCAATAATTGTCTAGATTTGTACTGTTTCAAATACTTCTTACATAATCCAGAATAATGCTGATTCAACAAGTAGGCACCGGTAATTGTGTCACCAAAATGTAGTCTAAGTCTTGACGGCATAATATTGTAGAATGTGTCGAATTCGGTATAGTGATGAATATAAACTGAAATGATTTAGCTGATGTAGTAGAGTAGACGGCTATACGTAGGTGCATGAGGCACCTACGTATAGCCGTATGTGTTGGAGGAATCAGAGCATTACTTCCATAAGTATTAGTTATGGAATATTTTTTGCCTTTTCCAGTTTGCCCTCTAAGTATAGCGTGTTAGGTAACTTTAAAAATAATGTTTTTTCTCGGATCTCCATTACTTTTTTGTATCTTTGCCCGTACATTTGGTTATCATGATACGTGTGTCCTATTTTTTGTACTTGCCATTTGATGACTTATCGCGTGTTCTAACATAATTGATGTACACACTGCACGCAAAATAATTATGGCGTTGTAAATGATATGTTTATTCCTTCATAACTAGTGTTTTATGAAAAACACTAGTTATGTTTTTCATAAAATGACTCAGCCTTGTTTCTCCTATTAAGAGAAGACCTTGATCTTTCTAATTTAAATCATCTTATATTTTGTATTGCTACCACTTGTAAATCTACTTTGCAAAGTTAAAGCTTGGTTGAAGCCAACTTCGTTTATTAAAACCTCTTTGTATACAATGAAGGACTTTTGGGGCTTCACTTTTGCAAACAAGCATAACAATGCTTACAATAGAGTTTATTGTTTTATATCATGTAATTCAAACCTTGACTTTGCGAAAATCTAAGTCTTATTGGGGATAAGAAAATGTTTATAAAATATTTCTTACTGCAGTTTTCAACGACGACGCATAGCTTCGTTTGTTAAATTTTGTTTCGTTACTGAACGTGAACACTGAATTTAGGTGTAGCGCAGCCATTTGCAAACGTATGTACGCGTGCACAAATGCGGTTTACATTTTTACCTCTCGAAATAGGACAATGAATACGACAGTGTGCACGATTTCATTTTTTGCGAAGAGCGAATTTTAATAATTTACCGGTTGGTCAACCAAATCGGCCAGTGATGCGTCTGATTTGACGTGATTCTGATTAACGTGACATCAATCAAAGCAAATACTTCGAAAGGATCTAATCTGCATTCGCGATTTATTTGCCAAAAATGTAAACAAATATAAGTTTATGGAAAAATAACTTTAAATTTTATTTTTATTTTATTTTATTTATCAAATTATACACAATAAAGTTCAGTTTACGCTACAACTTCAAGCATTTGTATAACTTTTTCAATGCTAGTCACTCTGAAATCAACAAATAAAGTTGATATTTGTTTAACTTGAAGTAATATTATGTAATTTGAAACAAAGTTTGAATAGACTTTACATCATTTTGTAAATATTATGTCACAGTTTACATTATTGCCCCTCCTATTTGCAGTGTCATTTGCAATAAAGGTTGCCAATTTCTACTGTATTGTACACATGTTTCGCAAACTATCTGTTGGTTTTGCTTCAACGTTGCAATGTTTTCGCAGGTGCAAAATGCTTGTCACCACTCCGCTTCGGGCAAACTTTTTCTGTTTCATGTATAAAGAGTTTGTTTTGTATTATAATGCAAATAGTGTCTCTTTTCTGTGTCGCGACTCGCGTTATCACGGCTTCCATAAAAGGCTTTCTATATTATAATAGTTGGCAACAACTTGAATAAGTAGATTTCTTTTAATACGACCTAAATACACATCATTGTTTTAGAGCCATTGGAATGCTCTGAATACAGATCACGGATTTTAAGATAAAACTGTGTTGAATTAATAATAATAATTATATTATTATTAAATTCATGAGCACTAACAATACCTTTTGTATTAATTATCGCTTTCTCCTCTAGCGTGTTGTATTGTGGTGTCAACTCGCTTACGTTATAAATTCCAAGAAAACATCACTTTTGAAATCTTCTTTATAACAATCCGTGATTATATGATTTTTCCCTGTTTATTATTCTTGCCAATACCTTCATAACATACGATTCTTACCAAGGGGTATCGTATTACCCAGTAACTGGGTTGTGGAGGTCATATAGGCAATCGCTCCATGTAAAATACTGGTATTCAGCTGCATCCGGTTAGACTGTAGGCCGACCCCAACATAGTTGGGAAAAGGCTAGGCACATGATGATGACCTTCATAACATACGATTGTTGACCTCGTTGGTCTAGTGGTCGCAAGAGCTATCGCTGAGCATGGGGTCCTAGGTTCGATTTACAGGTCGGGCAAAGTGTTATTGGGTTTTTCAATCTGGAACTTTTCAATAGCAGCCCGTAGCCTGGAATTATGGCCGGTTGTTGACAGTAGGCTCGCCCCCTATTATATGGGACTTAAACATAACTAGCGAAATGTGGGTGTAGGTACTATAGGTATACCTCAGCCCAACCCGAAGGGAAAATAGGCCTGATGTTATGGATATAGTAGGTATCCTTTGTTGTGTTGTGTTGACGAACGTTAGGTGGTCGTCACTTGCCATAAAGCGGTCAAATGTCTATTCAAACTTATGTTTCAAATTAATATTATTATTATTTGTCAACTTTATTTTAATTTAATGGGTATGTTGATTTCAGTGACTAGCACTATTGAAAAAGTTATAAAAATGTTTGAAGTTGTAGCGTAAACTGAACTTTATTGTGTGGGATTTAAAGTAATTTTTCCATAAACTCATATTTGTCCACATTTTTGGCAAATAATTCGCGAATGCAGATCAAGTACACGTTAATAAAGCGGTTAGCACAGTTCTTCGTTAAAAGCTGCAGTAAACACCACAAGAGTTGTATGTATGTATTGGTTCATATTAATTTACTTACGTAAGTAAATGTTTCTCAGTCATATTCAAACAGAAACCTTGCCTTATCCCGAACCTCAAAATAATGAAAATAGCTTTGCTAAGTTTGCTAACATTTCAGCTGACGCTGAAAACCCTTGCACCCTTTCATAAGCAAATTAGTTGTGCTTATTATTTTGCATACAAACACAAAATATCATCATCATCATTTCAGCTCGGAATCACCCACTGCGGGGTATTAGGCCTCCCCTTTCGTCTGCCACACTTCCCGGTTCCGCGCGTCCCTCATCCAGGTGTTTCCCGCACTTTGACGATATCGTCAACCCAGAACGCGCTTTTGGACACAAAATATACGAAATAATAACTTATTCACTTAATTTTATGACCACTTTTATTGCTTCTACAGTTTTAAATAAAAGAACAGAGCGTTTCTCAGTTTGCCGTAAATCGTCGACAAAATACGTAACATAGTGGTTATGTATTTGACAATTACGTGAAGAACTCTGTAGATTGTGTAAAAACGTGGGACTACGAATGTTCCTAATATCTCGTGAGTATGACAAATGTTCTAGATACACTAGATGTGTTTTTATACACATTATGTATAGGGAATGGTGGATGTGGCTTCGAAGTCGTGAGTACTCGTGAGCATTCGTAATCGATGTGAAGTGATACCTGAGGCACGTATTAAATACAAAAGGTTTCTAAATGCAGAGAAACAAATCCCGATTTCAAAGTGCGATCGTGCCTTCTAAAAATAAATAAATATTTATTTAGAATTAAAACTGGTAAAATATTATTATCATTAAAATCTTAGAATTAATTTACAAACGTGTTATGTGAACGTGTTCGGGTACTTTGTTGAACAGTTGCTAGACGCCTGTTATGTACAAGGAAAAACCTGTACCACATGCGGTAGGAAGGCCTCCCATAAGGTGGACCGACGACCTTGTGAAGGCCGCAGGAACCCGTTGGATGCAAGAAGCACAGAACCGGTCGAAGTGGAGGTGCTTGGAGGCCTATGTCCAGCAGTGGACGTCTTTCGGCTGAAATGATGATGATGATGAATGCGGTAGGAGAAAAAAAAGTCCTTGACACTAACTGACGCGAAGATCTTAAAAATGGATGAGGGAAATAAAATCTCGAGAAAAAAACCTACAATCCGCTCGAGCATCTAACGTTTCAGAGCCATTCAACAACGTGACTGCGAAGACTCAAACTCAAAACTCGAACTCAAAGCATAATATATTTCAATTAAACCATTTACAGGCACTTTTGAATTGTCAAGAAGTCGGTCAGTCAGAAAATATGAAGCTAGTTGCCCATTCCAAAGCGTAGGTACCTATGGAGAAGAACGGGCAAGAAACTCCATGGACACTCTTTTAAATTATATATTTACAAAAATAGTAGTTACTTCATTAATGTTGAATTTAAAATTATATGTGAGAACGATGTAAAAAAAACGTACACGTTAAAAGCGTCCAGAGTACAGCAAATAGCAAGAAAACAACAATCCAAAAATAAAAACACAACCGAAAATTCGCGCACCGGCTGCCAGCTGTTCCATGGGGGGGTACTAAGTTTTCGCAGTTTAATCTTAACAGATTACAAGTAGACACTGCTTTCCTTCCAGCTGATATTATCTTTTAAGCACCTGTTACAACGCTCACAGAAGCCAGGAAGAGATGAGATGACCTTATTGTAAAGCAAAGACCACACACAGCGCTAAGAATGCAACATACTCATCCAACATCAAATATTTCAGATTCAGAACGCACGAAACACTTCGACACTGACGAGTGTTAACTGTTTACCTCCCATCAGTTTAATATCGTACAGAAATAAACGATACACTGTCTTCAAAACAAACAGGGCGTGCGTTAATAAAATTAGAACTTAAAATTCCACAACGGCCCGTAGATTGCCCAAAAGTACCGTTGCTGTTAATCTTTCTAATTAAGCACCTCATAATTTCTTTGCCGTGGGCCACAGTAAACGCAGAGTGAATTTGAGTGAACAGCACTCGCTACGTGTAATGTCTTTTCATACACAATTACACACCTATAACTTTTACAAGTTTTTAATTAGCTTGCTTATAGCTTAGGTTTCACGGGCTTTCTATATTCACTTGCGGTAAGTACAGATTTGATTGAAAATCATCATGGTCGATTGATTAGTAATTTTAGTACCTACCCGTGGTTTTCGCTTGAACGATGTATAGTGAAAATTAGGGCACGAGTAGTTTTCGCGGCAATGGTGGAATGTAGATATAAATCGATTGGATATTTTGATCGTGTTTAATTCATCCTTCATCAATTCGCTTCTAGTTTACATCACACTTACAGAACAGTCGGTGATTCTGTATTGCTACAATCGTGCTATAGCATCCAAACAAATGTGATTTTAGCACGAATAAAGCTTTTTGTTTTGCCTCTCATTATTGAAGGTCGGTTACTCATCCTCTGCAAATTCTATTACACACTTACCTAATCTTCAGTTCTCGTAATTAAGAACGTTGTACGCTTTATTACGAATAACATTAAAACCACCTTCGAAACCGTACTTAATGATTTTCTATGACATAAAAACGCAGGAAATGCTTCTCTCATTAACCGATTACCTAATCAACCGACCGGATTTCTTATAATAATTTTCCGCCTCATTGTTCAGAACGCCATCCTTGTCCCTATTCACAGACGAAAATAATTTGTACTCGTAATAGTAACATTTATTTTAATCGATGCAGATTACTCGTCACGTTGTTCGCCCGAGTACACAACTGTAATAAGTGGTTATAGAAATTATTAAAAAAAAAATAAGTACCCGAGAATGTGGCTAACGCTAACGGTAAGATAATAATGCTGGTTGATATTCATCGCGGCGCATGTAGAGCGGTCATCGAAACGAATTCGTCTCGTAAAACGTATGTATACGTGGTGTATCACGTTCAGTGATTGGGCCATCAAGTGATAATGGAACACCTGATTGTTTTGCCAATATCCGTTGTCACGAACATGGAAAGCTTTTAGCAGAAGCAAAAAGCAGACTGCTCTGTCTCAGGCCAAAATTGAGTTGAAACATACCTACTTAAATAAAAATACATTATGAACTTTTCAGCATTCTTCATTGCCAAAGTTTGATTTAGGATAACTAAGAATGGATATTGAATTTATTCAAACCAATAAATATTCAATGTGAGTCAGAGCATTTACACAAATAACCTCCTTTTTTTTGAAGTCGGTAAAAATTGGTTCAAACTTTATCACAATAACATTTAATGTTAGATGGGAAATCTATTGTACTATTTTTTACCCGAATAATATCAGCCGTAGCCATTGGCCATAGTCAACTCACCTACTGCGTACTTCACAGGCGTTTGTCCTTGTATAGCACCTAGGTTGCAAAATTAATCATTATCTAGTAACTTACCTACAGCAACATTTTTTAAACCAGTGACAATACAATTTTAGAATATCTTGTCACGACACTTTGTAACGATTGTTGGTAAACCTAGTAGAACATTACACTTGCGTTATAGTTTCCCACCGTTCTCACACTAAAATTCGATATGTTTGACAACTGGGTAACCCTTTTTCAGGGCTTATGATATTGTAATTCCTCAAGTACGAAATTGAATTATGGAGGCCAAATGGCGCTCGGCCGTGTAAAACTGATTTCATCGGTATTTGGTTAGACTGGGAGCCTATTATACATAAACATAATTATAATAGAAGAGTCTAGACAAATGATTACATTATATTTTACTGAGCTGTATTCTTAAAGTAAGTAGTGGTCAGTTTTTTAGTACCTATCTGGTACTAAAAAAACTGACCACTACCTATAGAACGTTTTTATGACTCGTTGTCCTCGCTCTCACTCGGATCTACGTGATTTATCAATCTTCGTCTTTTCAATTTGACAGTGACGCATTCCCACATTTCGTTTGATTTGTTTCAAGTAGGAGGCACCTACATGACATGTTATTGAAGATACTTGTTTTATCTTATGTATTGAAGATGGTGAAATCTTCCACTGCATCGATTGGCAATGCCGTCGTGATTGTATAAACATTTAGACATCCTACACTGTGTGCAATCTAAATACTCATCATTACTCGCATTTATGAAAGTGTCATTATGTTATGTACATGTGCACGCGTCCATAATTTGCATATTGTTACGTCTCGCCGGGTGAAAATAAACAATCGACAGATCCGGCACTAACATCTAATCACGACGGGCAGCTTAATGTCATAACACATTAGTGAATTGCTATTATAATATCACGCAGCTGCTGTGGATGTAGACACGGCCTTGCTCTGACGCAATTGTGAAGAAAGTGAAACTAAGAAACCTCCAAAAGTAGTGTCATTGAATGAAAAGTCCGTCGATTGTTGCGGTCGTTTGTCAACAGTCTATAGGCCGGCCATTACCGCCACAACGCGCTTTCTCGACACCGTGCCGTACTGCCATTGTAGATAACATAACTGGTTTTCGTTAATTGATATGGAATTATTCAAAACCGTAAACCAATACGTCAAGCGGAAACGATTTTATACAATCCTGCAAACTTTCCTTTTCTAGAGTGTAGTAGAAGAGTCCAGCAAGTAACGCAATACATTGCGAATGCAAAGAGAACGGGCTGCTATTTTCCAAATTTGGTGTCAGACACTTTAGTATTGTTAACAGTTAAAGCGTAGTAAGGCTAAGTTATTGTTCCAATTCCAACCCAACCCAAATGACACCGTTGAGATAGTTCATTCACCTTTTAAGTTTATTCTCTATTATAGAAACCAAAATTAGTTACTTAGTTTCACACAATCCCCGAGCTGACTCAAAGATTGATAATTTCATAATGTGAATCATCTATTTCCCAACTGTTCCATTCTGTTTTCAGATGGAGACATGTGTGCGTCATTCAGTTATCTAAAATGACTAAACCTGAAGACTAATAGCTTTCTGTACTGAATGTGACCTCAGACAAAAACGTT
Organism: Oligia fasciuncula; assembly: GCA_963082905.1. Taxonomy (NCBI): domain Eukaryota; kingdom Metazoa; phylum Arthropoda; class Insecta; order Lepidoptera; family Noctuidae; genus Oligia; species Oligia fasciuncula. The sequence continues at coordinate 16,566,102 of OY720395.1, forward strand.
TAATAAAGGGCTATCTGTATCATGCTATGTTAGCCAGCGAAGTTTGAACAAAGCTCCAGTCCAATATATCTGTCAATGTATCCGTTTCTGTATGTTACCAGATGATGTCCTTTTAGCAACTGACACAAAAGCAAAACGAGGAAAGCAGTGGTTCAGACAGGCTGTCAATTATATTAACGACTGAATGTGGAACTCCGTATTGTTTACAGTAACAATAGCAATCGTGTCACACATACATACGAATTCGATTCAATATAACATTATTTATGTTATTCACAAAAAAACTTCCAGTCTGTCTACCGAATCTACAGTTGCACGTTTATTTTATCTCAAGAGATACCTACAAATCTTTTCGTACCTCGATAACAATGGTATGTCGCAAACTCACAATGTAATGTTGAAATTCGACCCTGCTGCATTATCAGCACTTTGAAAACGACATCGGCATTCTCTGTGGTATGTAGCATAAGCACTCTTATCATACTGATAATGGTTTAGTAAGTTATTGACAAAACTATGTCAAAATTGTTCAGTGAAACATTGAACACCTACATGGAATACCTAGTGCTTATGTAATAGATTCCTTTGAATATGATGATATACAATTGTTGTAGTTTCGCTAAGCTTCGTAACACTTATTACGAGTCATGTTTCAAATTGTGGTTAATTAAAACTGGATTAATTTGCACTTAACAGGCCAGTAGACCAGTTCATTCGTTCACCTATTTTATAATGCTCCTGATTTAACTTTCGCGCAAATTGGAGGTAAACAAGAAAATCGAAAAGGTATTTTTAGCGACTACTAATACAATTTTAAATAGGTACTAAGAAAACAGTCAACTGTGCTGATAGCCTAATATAGCCAAGTTTCCAATTTTCGTTGGAAATGTCAATTGCAGGCTTTTAACTGTTAGCGTTAGCGAGGTCTGAGAAGCATCGCAACAGAGCATCTAAGTACCAAGTTTACGAAACATCTGATTACTATAAACTAGGTCTTGTGGCAGAAACTGATGGAAAATACAGATTGCATTAATTTATTCACCTCATTACCTTAATTATTTGTCCAAATTAAGACCAGTACCCGCGTGGAAACCTGTGAGTTTAAACACTTAACTACCTGACATAAAATTAAAAAAAAAATGTTCTATAGAAGTGGTAAAAAAAACTTAATAAAAAACGGTGTTTTATCCAGCTTTTTAATTCTACCGACCGAGAAAACATGACATGTGGTGATGATTTCATGACCTAAAAAAACAGGATTAGGTAACTGGTTAAAATAATGCCGATTTATTTAATCCGGTTTGAACTGAAACATTATGGTCCTACCTTAATAACATTTGGTTGGACGTAAGACCAACCAATTCAAAGAGATTTAGCAATAGAGTTTTTATAATGCAACAGCACACAATGGTCGCGAAGGAAGAGAGTCGTGAATTGTGGACGCTGTGTCCGGGACGCACTCGACCATAACGCAATTTTACGCTGGGGCGCACGGCGACATTATTTGTGTTCCTTTAAAAAAAAACCCTGTCTGCTAATGACTGTGTGATTTACTAAATTGCTACAGTATTGTGTGCGATGCTTGTTTTAGCTGGCTAAAGGTAAAATACTGGCCTCAGATTTGATCGCCTTACCCAATGTGATCTTGTGAAAACCTGCCATATGACTTGCTAATATTATAGTGTTCTGATAATTCGTCACCCTGAAAGAGTCGAATGTGAGCAATTTAAATAACTCTATTGTGGTTGTTTCCAGACGGGCGGTGCAGACAGCGCCAGCGGCGGGTCAGGTGGCTCGGGCATGGAGTGTCTGCAACTGCGCTCGCCACCCGGACCATTTCACTACCTCATCTCGGAGCAGGCTAAGTCCCTCGTCGCTCTACAGGTTAGTCATACAACGACTAGGTTCCTTAATCAACTACCGATTCCTACCTACCGCCTCCAGTGCAAAGCAGAGTTAAAGTGGATGATGGCTCGCATTCAGGCTAAAGAATTCTCCATTTTGACCACAATTATATAGCTTTCAATCAATGAGTTTTGCTAACACTGCGAGCCGCATTATCCTCTCTCTCTCTCATTACATAAACTGTTGATTGGTGAACGTGTTTTCTGATTATTATTTATGAATATTTCCTATTAATTAGGAACTCCAGAATGAAGTCGGAGCTTTACTTGAGTTTCGCGACCTCGTCATCGAGACATTCCCGAACCTGCGCTCCAAGATGGCGCCGTCGACGCCCGCGAGCGGCACACGTCGTGACTGGGAGCCTGGTGTGCGCGTGCGCCGCAAGCTGGCGGCCGGAGCCGGAGACGCCGCGCGAGCCAAGCCGCAGCCCTCCGTGCAGGACTCCGGCTTCAGCACTGAGACCTCCTGCGGGAAAGACGCGCACTCCTCCTCAGCGTCGGCCTCTGCGTCCGCCACGCGCTCGCGCCCTCTCGAAGACGAGCTGTGGGCGCTGCTCGACGTCATCCAGAGAAAGGGAGTGCGGCTACGTGACGAAGCAGAACAGCTACGTGGCGAGCTCGATGATCGGCACCCCGTTGACACCGTGGAGGAGTCGTTCGCGCGCGCGCTCACCGACGGAGCGTGCGCCTCGTGCACCGACACCGCGCGGCTTCGCGCCGAGCGGGACGCGCTATTGCTGCGTGCGGCGCAGCTGGAGGCGGCGGCGGCGGCGGCTAGCCCGCCCGCGCCGCGCACGCCGCTGGGCCGGCTGGACGTGGCTCTTGACACTCCCTCGCGCCCGCCGCGCGTGTCCACGCCTGACTCCAAGAAGTTCGCGGCGATTCTCCTCGAGAGCAATCCTGTCGAACTTCAGAGGCAGCTGCTCACCTCCACCGTTAAGAATCAGGTATGCTTTCATTTGTTGACAGACGTTCGATAATTTGGAATAAGTGAACAGATATGTGACTGAGAATTTACAAAAATACCGTCTGGGCTAAGTTCTAAAGGATGGTTCCTATTAAAATGTTTCCTACTTGAATCAGTCCGCCTTTGACTTTGTTGTGTTTAATCATCAACCGTATTGTTTAGTGTGCCGATTTGATCTTCTCAGACGTGTATGGAACTTGCGGTAAGGTGTCAATTTTAGGAAATTTCTTGCCTTTTGAATCGTTAGAAATCTGTGTTGCATTACCAAAAAGATAAAAACGGTTAAAGTTGTTAATTGCAGAACGAGTGAGGTAACGAAGTACGTGCCATTCGTGCTTCAAAACTGTCGTTGCACTAACGAGCTGCCTGATGCTGTGACGTAATCTTAGAGATTTCGGCAGAATTACGCAGATCTGTGTAGCTAATGGAGTGTGTCCGCGACCGCGCAGACACCGCCAATCCGCCATTAAACTTCAAATCCCTGCTTAGATTAAGTTTCTTTGTGTCGTGGACATCTATATGTTTAGATATCATTATGGTCACTATGTTCGTCCTCGCTATAAACATTGCGCTTTTTTGTTTCCATCACGTTCACGTGCAAAACCTATCTCAAAACAATACCATACGCTATCTCTATCAACGCATGTGTCATTGTCATAATCCTTGGCCTATTCTAAATTATTGATAGCCATTGAACGGGTGACTAGTGCGTTTCCTTTTTATGATTTGCTATTTCTTTATGGCCAATCTTATTTATTTAAATATCACCTCCATCAGAAGGAAGGTGAATTATTCTAGGTTATTATTGCCTGGTCTACGTTCATGTACCTAAATAAATCATCCGAGTATGTAAATAAGTCATGCTGAAGGCTAATATTATTTTATTGCTTGATGTGCGTACCTACTTTTACCGTATGTTAAAAGAATCATTTATTATCTTAATCATTAAAGTGTACAATTAATGAGAATCGATTCTGCGTTGCTCCCTAACATTAATTATGTAAGTTTACAAAAAACTGGTGTCCTTTAGCGCTACAGTAACTAGAAGGAAGTTGGTTTTTTATATAAAAAAAAGAAGTAGGAACTTGTGCACTACCGCAAATTAAAAGCGACTTTGTCTAATTTGTTAAACAAAATGTTTAGCTCAAGTTGGTAACAATGTGCATTTTGAATTGGTTTAGCATTTTGGCACCTATCTACCGTGCAAGTTTCAATGCATTTTGCTTTAAACATTTGGTGATGGAAACTAAAAACTTGTATAATAATAATTGTACAATAACGTTTTATACTTGTGAACTTGTGATAACTCTTTATTAAGCCATAACAGAACTTTTACATTACGTTATTTTTCGTGGAATAGGTATCTATGTTATATAAAAGATAATAATTATTAATTCACAGGTTAAAAGACTCATCATGAATATTCAGTTTTACCTTTGATAATGGTTAGCGTCATCGAACGCAAAACAAGTAGATAAAACGCGTTAGATTATTGCTTGGTTTTTCCTTCCCTGTAAAAGCGCTATTTTTAAAAACTACAATGAAATGGGGAAAACGATCTTATTTATATTCGACGACTGAACAAAATTTTACTAAGATGTTCCAATAAAAACAAGTAAAAAACATTACTCATTAGTATAATGTGCGTTACAGGTATTGAGCGAACGCCTGAGACGCGCGGCCGCGCAGCGGACGTTGCTGATAGAAAGACTGGAGCACGCGCGAGACTTCAACGAAGACCTCAAATTCAGAGTGAGTTTTAATTGATTTCTCGACAACTAGAATTATAGGTCTAAAATATGTCGTTGGAACTTTGGGAGGCCGAAGATATGCTTTGCTTGCGTTGCATCAATTGCACGTACAAAATGTAGAACATACTTACTTCTTTTTGAGGATAAAGCGTAGGTTGCCAAGTTGAAACGAGTTTATAAAATATTGCTTGCTCGTGTGCTAAGTTATGCAACGTTTCCTTATCATTAACTTCAGGCCTAACGGAATTGTCAAGTTTATCAGGTCCTGCCTCCGATATGATACGTACAGATTGCGGCTCAGTCGTAAAGTTTTATTACTTACTAATGAAACGGAAATCTACAGGAATTTGCCTCGACTAAGGATAACAAATTAGTGTCGTTGACTCATGACGTTTTGTCAGACTGAAGACGTTGTGTCAGGCTTCCTCTACAGTTCTCGCAATTACTCGTACTTTTGCGTCTTTTACCATACCAAACCAATTACACCTGTAAAAATTAGACAGATGTTGTTTGTAAAGTTCGTTATTCATAAAATAAGTAGCTTTTCTGCTTTTTTTTTTATTAATATGAGTTTTTTGCTCTGGCTGGAAGCCTTAATTTATTAAGCCATCTCTTATATGCAGCCCAAAGCTTCCTAGGTAGATCTGTGAGATTCCTTGAAAAAAAGCAAAATTTTTATTCATTGCTAATTTGGGACGCATTCTGTTCACAGCTGGAGGAGAAAAGCATCGAGCTAGAAGGAGCGCGCGCTCGCGTGCGACAGCTGGAGGGCAAGCGGCGCAGCCCCGCGCGCTCCGCCTCGCCCGCGCGCGACGCGCACTCCAGCATGCGCGACATGGAGCCGCTGCACATGCCGGACGAGCACGACGACGACGAGGCGCGCATCCAGGACACGCCGCGCCGGCGACCCTCGCGCATCCCGCTGCACACGGCGCGGCCGGCGGCGCCCGGCCCGCGCGCGCCGCCGGCCCGGCCGCCGTCGGCGCACTCGGTGCGCTCGGCGCGCTCGGCGACGTCGGGCCGGTCCGGCTCGGCTCCGGCCCGCAAGGAGCGCGAACCCAAGTCCAGCGTGCCGGTGCGGCGCTCGCCGGCCGCGCCCGACCCCAAGGTGCGCGCCCGCTCGTTCTGGAACGCGTGGTTCTTTCCAAAAGATTCCGGCTCATAGCCGTGTGAGTGCCCGCGCGCGCCGGACCTGACGTTCTCGTAGTTTCTCGTGTCGGGCCGCGTCTCGCATGCCATTATGTCGATCGTAAGTTTTGTTTCCCCGTCGTTTCGTTTCGCTTCGGTTACTTTACCGCCGGGGCCCGCCCCGATTCTAGTTTTATTTAGTTTACGTAGAGCGAGTCGGTCCGTAGTGTAGGCGAGCATGTGCTAACGATTGTGTGTCCTCGTCACTAACTATAGCGACGGTTCGGGTGGCATGAACATCTTTCTTAAAGTACTGAAATAATACCTATTGCATCAAAATTCTAAACTTAGCTCAATCATTATTTTTAAAATACATTGTAGAAAGTCAGTATTTAGGTCGATTTTCATATCACTAGCCCACATATTCATGTTAATATCAATTGACACATTTTGTTTGTAAAAGTTGTCGTACTCCGAACCTGTGAGCCGTGTTACTTTCATAGATATTCTTTTTATTTTAAATCTCTAACTATCTCACAATTCCTTCGTGCGACATCTTTCAATGGCGTGGGATTTTACATACCAACAAAATCAAACTATAAACCTTAACTTATAAAAAACCATTATTAAACTTAAACATTTTCGAGTGTTATTTATTCCGTGCACATTTTAACATTTTTTGTGACTTCTGGACATTACTGAAGACTGGTATGGTAAGTGCAAGATAAAAATACATTTTTATAAATTGTATAATTATTTTCGCCACTACTCACTGTACGACACATTATATGTTAGTTTTGAGTGTGTTAATTTTATTGTTTATGATTTTTGTATTTTTATTTGTGTTTGTATTGACATAGTGGCATAATGGCACAGAATAAATTGGCTAATAACAAAGCAAATATCGATGCTCTCACATGGCCTAAACACTGTTGGTAATTGGTTTGGTAACTAATAGAGTAATAATAAGTTATGCACATATGATGTACTCATAAAATAATACCCAGTAGTTCATGTTTATTCACACGGTGGAGTCGTAGCAGTAGATATCACGAAAAATTGCATTACTTTTGTACCTTTTATTCGAATCACGAAGTCGTCAGTAGTCATCCTCACTAGTAATATTTAGTTCTCACTGGAAATAACTAAGATAACATTATTATATTTCCTTAATTATGATTAAAGCCGACCTATCTACTTCGGCCTGAACTCGCATTCGTGCAGTTCCGTGGAGGATGACTAGCGGCGACTCGCGGGCACTTCGCGGACTCGGACACTCATTAAAGGTCAGCGAACACCAGCTCGCCCGCACAGGCCGCAGGGAAGCACCGCGACGTTTAACGAGCGTCCGGTGTACGTAACAACGGTTGGGCCTTTCGACAGAGAACCGAAGATGAGGAACGTTGGCGCGAGGCGGCGCTGGCGGCCGAGTACGTCGCGCGCGCAGACCGTCTGGCGCCGCTGTTCCCGCGCGCGCGCCCGCTGCCGGCCCGCCTGGCCGCCTACCCGCCCCACTCGAGCGCCTACCCGCCCCACTCGGCCGCCTACCCGCCCCACTCGGCCGCCTACCCGCCCCACTCGGCCGCCTACCCGCCCCACTCGGCCGCCTACCCGCCCCACCCGCTCGAGCCGCCCTACCCGCTCGCCTACACGCCGCCGCACAACTTGGCGCTGGAGCTGTCGCGCTCCATCCTGTACGAGCGCGCCGACTCTGTGGACGCCACGCTGCGCTCGCTCACGTCGCCCTCACCGCACGTGTCGCCCACGTCGCGCGACCACGACTCGCTGTGGAACGGTAAGCCACAGCAATACTTTGAGAGCATGAACTATGGCGCGCGCGCGGCCTCTGACAATGAGGCCCCCAAGGAGTACGACAGCGACTCGCTAGCGCCCTGAGCCGCTGCTTATAACTATACTGCGTGCTTCTAAATTCTCTATTGAGTATCATTCCACTTTCAAAGGCTCTATGAAATGTCTCGAGTGATCTGTGATATGTCACCGTTTTAAATGTGAACTACCATTATTGAAATCCTTTGTTCGCATTACACGGCCTCTCGTTGGGTGAATGAGATTTTTTTTTTCATTTTATAAAAACCTGTTTTTAATCTATTATTATCTAAGTGTTACGCATGATATGAAATTAGAGTTAATTTTCTGTACTATTAATATATAATTTATATCCATGGCCTTTGGCTTTAATTTTGTGGAGTCGAATAGGTAAATGTTTTTTGATTCATGAAATGATAAATTTAAATATTTACTCACTGTAAATTATTTGGGGTTGATGTTATAAGAATTTATCAAGTTCCATTTGTCTTGGAAGTATTACATGAAATGATAAATCTGCAAATAATGGTAGCTACTCTTAACCTAAGTATTGTCATTCCTAAACCTATAAGGACAGACTGTAATTATTTAATATAAATTGAGTGAGAGCTTGGAACGACTGTTAGCAAGGCTGTGAAACACTGAAGTGTGCTTGAAGTTGTTTCTGATGTAATCAATGAATCAGAAGTAATAAAATATAGTGCTTAGTTAACGTGTGTTGCGGTTCAAGACATACTATTGTTGTATAACATATTCCAATCGTCCAGTGGTGTACGTCCTATGAGACAACGCGTGACTGCCTTGAGTTGTAAGATTACAATGTTAATTCCTTTTACTAGTATACATTTCATACTGCGGACTTAACAAATAGTAGGAGACTGATTTTGTATAAATAAAAATTATAAATGCTTTCTTTACCAATGTAGGGTACCTCCATGTAAATGACCGTAATTTAGTATTTCCTTCTCTTTTTTAAGAATAATGTGTAAAATTGTACTACCAATTAAGCTCTTAAAGATTTAATACTAATAATAATATACCAATTCTATAAAATGTAAATGGCTGTATTTTATGTAATTAAGGATAAATGTTTAGATTAGTTATTTACGTCGACTGTTTATTGTACAGCATTCGATTATACTATTAGAATTTGTAAATTATTAAGCCATTACCTACCTATTATTAAGATACTCATAAATCTATCTAGTTAGCTTGAATCTAGTTGATGACTTATTATGTAAAGTGTACAGAAATCATATCATTATATACAGATCGTAAATAAAATTGTTCATATCGATGCTATCTTTCATTTAAAAACAAACTTCAAAGTTTATGGTTATGTTTTTATTACCTCAACTTAGGAAATACGGCATAAAATATAATGCAAAATAAACTGAGATCCCAACACTAACATCTCAAATAATAAATAGTAAACACCAAAAAACAAAACATCCACCAAATAATAAAAGCCTATGAAAATTGTTATGTACCAGCTGCAAGTTTTGCAATCAACATTTTTATTACAAAGTGTCACTGACTCTGGCAGAGCCACACAATCAGGGATTTTAATTTTGATAACACAAAAAATTAGTCGAAATTTGTCGCCAAATATCAGAATTTGTCGGTCACTGGTTCAAAAGATATAAGGGTTTATAGGTGGCCGATCTGGAGAGTCTCCCCAGCAGGGCCACATTTATATCTCAAAAACTAGGACACCTAGCGAAGATCTGTTTTCTCCCATATTTTATCGCCAATAGGCTATTTGACTGGTTTCTGATAAACATCTCAGATTATTTAATGGTGTCTAACGAGCCCACAAAAACCTATTACTTCAAATTGCATAATGTGTTTCTTTTAGAAAATAGTAAATAAAAATGTACTGTTTAAATAAGCCGCCAAAACGCTATCTTTAACAATATGGCGTCGTGACGTCAAAATACACGTAAACAAACGTTGAAACGGTCGAGATACTAGACAAAAGTCATCCTGTTCTGTCAACGATAGACAGAAATTGACTATATCATGACGTCATCATAAGTTCAGCCAATCCAGACCGTTTTCGATTACGTGGCGCCAGATTTAAAAAGATGAAGTTTTTTCGGGATTTTTTTAATAAATAATACATTGTTTTGTAGTAAAATTAATGCAAATCGATTTTAAAAGCGATAATCTATACGAGTGTCAATAATTATGACCTTATTTTTTACATTGTCAAATAGCCTATTAGTCGGAATCGGTCACTTCTGTCGGCACTCCCAGAGAGCCACTGTTTTTTTTATTAAGGCACTCATGGTGGTTTAGATTAGATGGTCATCTGCTATTATTTGGATGAACAATGATTTATTTAGGCTCAACTCACACCAAAAGAGCGGCGAAGCGCCCTGTAGAGAAGGCGCGCGGATTCCAGCGACTGCCCGAGAAGTCGCTGGAATGCTCGAGAAGTCGCGGGAATCCGCGCGCCTTCTCTTCTTCTTTCATGTGTTTATCGCTGTAATGCCTTGATTTGATATTGTATAGGCAGTCGTACATTTGCACCAAATAAATAAGCTTTTCTTCATCCATTTCCATCAATTCTGTATTCGTTGCACTGCAAGGAATGAATGCGAATGCTCGCGCGCAACAGACGCGCGCGGGGAGCGGGCGCGAGGGGCGGGATTTTGCCAGCGGCCGCTCGCAACTGCTCGAGCATTCTCGGGACTTCCCGCGCAGTCGCACGGCTAATCCGCTGGAATTCCAGCGGCGCCGCTGGCATCCGCGCGACTCGTTCGATTTCTCATGCGATAATAAGTATTATAGTAATGAAAAAATGGTTGCCTGTAAAGTCGGTTTTACGGGCGAAGATTTTACGTGACAACGACCGATCATCCGATCATAGTTGAGTGGGAGAGAGACGCAAGGCATTCGGCGGGCCTCTCTCTCGTTCGGTGACTCATCGTAACGTTACCGAGCGTTACACTTTTTCATAAGTGACTCCCAGTCGCAACCTAATTTAAGACGTTGTCACGTCAAAATAAAGTTAAAATTCATATGACACTGAAACTGCGATCCGCTTCGCCGCGCTTCAACGCTCTTTTGGTGTGTGTTGAGCCTTAGTGTCATTTACATAGGTTATACGACATGCTTATTTATTTTTGTAACATTAGAACATTGGTCTTAATTTACTATTTCTATAGAAAAAAAAAAAATGGTTGCCTGTAAAGTCGGTTTTACGGGCGAAGATTTTACGTGACAACGACCGATCATCCGATCATAGTTGAGTGGGAGAGAGACGCAAGGCATTCGGCGGGCCTCTCTCTCGTTCGGTGACTCATCGTAACGTTACCGAGCGTTACACTTTTTCATAAGTGACTCCCAGTCGCAACCTAATTTAAGACGTTGTCACGTCAAAAACGTATTTTACGCACGTTACGTTTTACAATATCAGGTGGCAGGTGGTGGTGGTCAGTTAAACCATCATCTGCCTAGCCTTTTCCCAACTATGTTGGGGTCGGAGTTAAATACAAAAACAACTATTTCTATAGCTAATCATAAACTGAAATTCTGAAATCTAAAAATCATTCTAGCTAGTCAACTTTGGCCCCAAAGTTACATCTGCTATTTCCAGTGTATCTGGGTTTTTCTGTACATTGATGAAGCCATGTTGCTTTAACTCTGAAAAGAGCACATAATGTTTCAGAGATCAATAAAATAAAAGATAGAAAGAAAGAAGATAAAGACCACAGATCAGATGTTATAAGATAGAAGTAAAGACTAAACTAAGCTATTACCTACATACATTAACCTTTTCTTAAATTGATTTCTGAGTGTTGTAACAATAAGCTTCTTTTTTTTCGGTTGCAATGAAATTTGAACTTTATCATGTCATTGAGTTTAATTCAAGTTTAGAAGAATATAAAGTAAAATTCACTTACTGAGTATTGACGTAAAACACCGCGCAGCTATGATGCGTCTGTACCCGGATATGACGGGACCTTTATCAAGGAGGCTTCTCACAGTCACTGGCTGAAGATCAGCTTTGATGTGTTTCAGGATTTTTATCATTGTTCCTTCGGTTCCCCACTGATCACTGTAACAAACATTATAAATCGTTAGAACTACAAAGGAGATCCATTGTATAAAAATGTATATGCTTAGTAGTATAAACATTTTGTTTTTTTTTTTGACGAATGCTAGTGCACGGGTCAAAAAAAAAAAACAAAAAAAGGAATGTACGTAAATCGGAGTAGTGGTGTTTAATTTATAAGCGCAATAATGAATACATAGTAAGAAATTGTGTTTTATAGTATCGTCTTAGCCTCAAACTGTGCCTCAAGTGGCACTATCTACCATAAAAAGACAAACTGATGATACATACCGTATAAACCTCTTTGAGTCTGTAGTCTGTTCAGAATCACCAAGCGACACCTTCGTTCTATCCAGGCTGCCTAAAGGAGTTTCAGATCGATCACTCCCAGTCTTTCGAGTCGCGGTCAGAGGTCGCTGTGTTTGTGAGTGTGCTTCTACCTCAGGAACCAAAGGCTGTACAATATCTGCCAGACCAGCCTCTTGCAGTTTCGATGAGAGTATCAACTCCGCATCCTGGGGTTGTTGTAGATTGGCCGGTACGTTTTCTTTGTCTGCCTCTACGTCTGAAAAATACTATTATTTTTGTAACTGAATTGAATGAGCGCCTCGTTGGACTACTGGGGGCCTAAAAAGGCCACTTTGGAGAATCATAAAAGGATAACATTATGAATTATAATATGGCGAAGACAGTCCTTGTTTTTCCTTCTTTCGCTGCTTTACGTAGGTATAATCAAAGAGATTGGGATTGGATTTGGACTGGATTGATTGGTATTTTAGCACAGACAAAAAAAAAATAACTGAAAGATGCTTCACCAATGGGATTTGATACGATTTACTTAACAGTTAACTGTCCATTATGTCATCCTGTTATGATTCTGCCAAAGTGGCCTTTTTAGGCCCCCTGGTCGAAAGCGCGACTCAGTTGTTGTGCTTGCAAGTCTGATAGATGTACAGGGCGTCCTCCTTACTCCGCACATGTGTGTGCCGCCAAATTCTTAATGTTACGCATAATTTGTTGAGGTGTGGCTTCCAAATTCATAAATGTTACGCTTCGATCCCTGGGATGGGTTAATAGTTGGACGTTTCCATCAGAAAATATTTTCAATAACAGTCAGGGGTCTGGATGTGTGCTTGGTTAGTGTTCATACATACCAGAGGCACGCGTCAACAGCAGAGGCAAGGCTGCCGTCGTCGACGCGTGTTGACGGCTGCAGTTGCCTATTCGCACACCCAGAACAACACTGCACTAAGTCTAAATTCAGAATCGACGAAAAACCGTAATCTCATATTGATTGTGACAGTTATTGCGAATGTCCTGCAATGCAATCCAATGCGTATCAGCATTATAAGTTCAGTTGATTGTTGCGGCAAATTTTCGGCTATTCAATTATATTTAAAAGTCGATTTTGAGATTTTTCGACATAATACAGTGTTGTTCTGGGTGTGCAAATGTCGTTGACGCGTGCCGCTCGTCGTGTGTATAATAATAATAATAATAAACCATTTATTTTCAGGTAACAAAGACCCATAGACCCCAAAGAACCTTAACCTAAGTATACATACTAATATAGTAACAATTTTGTTAGTAAATAAAACATATACATGCTCATGTATGCTTGCTCAGTGGCAAAAGGCTCGTCTCTCGGTGTATTTGTACCTCTACTTACAGGCAGGAAAAAGAGGCCATGTTATGAATTTAATTATGAATATTGTGCGTTTTAATTTCGTCTTTTTTAAGGTCGTCAGAAACCCGAAAATCTGACAACCAGTCTTACCAAGGGCTATCGTATTACCTACCCACTAACTGGGTTGTGGAGGTCAGATAGGCAGTCGCTCCATGTAAAATACTGGTATTCAGCTGCATCCGGTTAGACTGGAAGCCGAAGCCGGGAAAAGGCTAGGCAGATGATGATGATGATGTGCGTTTTAATTTTGATTGAAATCTTTACCTGTGATAAACTCGGGACACGGTGCGGGTGGTGCATGAAGTGACTGCTCTTTAGCTAGCTGACTCTCACGGAACGACACATAGCCGATAGAGCGTTGTCTTTTCGGCTGCAAAGTAAACAAAAAGTACCTATTATAATCATGTTAGAATTACCTAAAATCATTCTGAAATGACCATCAGTAGTTATAGCACCCTAACAGCATCACCCACTTTCAATCACAATCAGAACCATTTTGAAGGATATTGATAATCCATTGGTTCATGTTCATAATATGTTCGAAAAATATGTCTGCTCAACAACGTAATTAACCTTTTGAACGAAATTGTCACATATACGTGACAAGCAAGCGCGTGCGCTGTACGCCAGTCGTGTGTCGCCTATCCTATTACGAGCGACACAAATATGTGACAAAAAATGCGGTGCACTTTATCACGAAATAAACAAATTAAATAATTACTTTTGTGTTTTTATTTGTATAAGTACCTTAAATATATTTAAAATTGTGGCTTGGCGTGGAGGGCACGCGCGTGCGTTTATGCTCTGGCGTTCAAAAGGTTAATGTTGTTGAACTGTCAAAATGAAAGCCATTGCTACTGTGAGTGTGTTACGCAACTACCCCGCTGGTAATTGGAATTTAATTTAAGACAGCATGTAACGATTAACCTGTAATTAATTTATTTGTATTCAGTTCAAACGTCTATTCCCACCTATTCTTTTACCCTTGGACCTTAAAAATAGCATCAGTAACTTACGCTTTCAACTACAATATCGGGTGCCGCCGTCCGCCTGCGAGCTTGCGACAGCGTCTCCACCTTCTGAGTGAGCATATCCGCGATATCTACATCCATCTGGACACTGACGCGTTGAGGTTCAGATACGTTCAGCATTTCATTCACGGTCACGTTCACTTCGGGAATAGGTGGTTCGATTTGAAACTCGGGCCTGTCTTGAACGATAGGTGCCTCTTGCTCCTCTTCTATATTCTGGAGCATTGATCTCGGGAAAGGACCTGGGGACTTTTGTCGTATGGCTTCCGCGGATTGCTGGAAACACGTTAATAACGATGAGGAAATGAGGAATGTCGGAATTATTCGAGTTAGCAGGTTGATACTATGATGATCATTTGAGGGATCTGTTTTACGAGCAGAAATATCGCCAAAATCATTGCATTTAAAGCAAGGATATTAATAGTACGAGAGACAGAGCCTATATTCTAGGACGAAGCTTACTGCTTGGTCAAGATGAATCTCAATTTAAAAATTAATCAATTGAGATAATTTTAGTGACCTGTTGATTGTGTATACTTAGTAAGTAATACCTATACTTCTTACCTTAATTTCTCTATCCGCTAGGGGCTGTGCTGAGACGACTCCAAGATTTCGTAAGAAAAGGCGCGAAATAGGGAATCCAAAATTTGACACAATCTTTTCGCCGCCGTGACACGGTCGCCGAAAATATGTCTCCGCAGGCACGCGTATGAAGATGATGTCGTCTGAACTATCCTTTGTAAAGAAAATGAGGGTAGTTTTAGGAAAATAAAATTGTTCAGTTGAACCATATGGACACATACCTACAGATAACTTACCAAATTCGAACTACTTACACCTTTTTAAAATATTCTAAAAATGACAGTCAAGGTCCTTATTATTTTGTTTTTTTTTTTTATTATTTACCTCGCATCGTAATTCCACCAAAGGATTTTCAATCCTAGCTCGAAAGTAATTTGGGCCAATCTTCGTCTTCTTATCGACAATCAATTTATTTCCGAACTTGCGCCTTTTCGGCTGTGGTGCACCTTCCAATTCCTAAATCAACCAAATGCCAAAATGTTATGGAGGGAAGGAGGTCAAGATAACGTTTATAATTATGAAGGTATGGAACTCGTTGGTGTAATGTTTGAAAAGACTGAAGCGTCTATACGACCACTACACCAAACAGTTCTTATATATGAGGTCAAGTTACAACAAGGGTAACAGTGTCTAATGCGTTAGTGATATTGAGAGTCCCAAACAATTCCTGTTTTCAACTTCTAGTAGCCTCTTACGACACACTGTCAGGCCAAGAGACGAGCCTTTTAAACCAACATAGTGTTTACAAAACGGGACACAAGTTGCCTACATTGAGCCAATTTAATTTCCGACTATAGGTATAGGTACCTCCTAATACCTCATAGTGGTCTCATATAGAACACTCTGTCAGGCCAAGAGACCAGCCCTTACCAGGGCAAAAGTGTTCCTACCAGTGTAGGGCCACTAGTGCAAGTACTAGATGGGCTTTTTTTAGTGGGGAAATCCTTCCGTCTGAGCAGAACGGAGGGTTCAGTCGAACTCCCACCGACATACCTACCTCCTGTCTCAGACGCCTTTCTCTATTTAGGATTGTGCATTCAATTACCCAGCGCCTTTAATATGAAGTTGAGATAAATAAAAAATTATGATTAGGTACCTCTAGTTCAATTTCCACGAGCTCCTGTATGTTTGGTGGCTCAGTTTCGACTACATGGCTTGGAGCTTCCGCCATTGGCTCTTCTCGCGGCCTAGATAGAGTAAAACTTAATAAGCATGATTTAAGCAAATAAATTGCTTCTGGTTTGGTTGCTTGTAAACACAGCAGTGAGGTCCTGGGTTCAATACCCGGGATAGCCAGATGTGTATTCTGGTTATCGAACCTGGGACCATATACTTTTTGTCTCGCGTCGTAATGCAATTACTACAAAGTTACAAACCCACTCTCCGGGAATAGGAAGTTGCGGAGAGTAAGTTTGTAGTCAGTGTAGTAACTGCTTACCCCTATGACGAATACAGGCGTGATATTATATTACCTACCTATGTCAGTCTCAGTTTTGACGTGACAACGTCTTAAATTAGGTTGCGGCTGGGAGTCACTTATGAAAAAGTGTAACGCTCGGTAACGTTACGTTCTTATTTTAAATTAGGTTGCGGCTGGGAGTCACTTATGAAAAAGTGTAACGCTCGGTAACGTTACGTTCTTATTTTCATTTAATTCCTTGTTCCTATTGTGCAATTTAATTATATTCATATCAATAAATATTCTACCGAGAAAAAGACGTTGTCACGTAAAATCTTCGCCCGTAAAACCGACTTTACAGGCAACCATTTTTTTTAGTTATGGAAGGATTCTTCTACTCGATTTCTGTATAAAAATAAAATACTAACTTATCTGGTTCAGGAACAGGCAATTCGGGAGGCGGGATTTCAGGTATTTCGGGAATGTCTGTAGGAGTGCTAACGTTGTAATATCAAGAAGGAAATAAAAAGATTAAAGGATGGGGTATGGTATGAAATTAATGAATGATTTTAAGGGTGTGGGTGTGGATTGGATATATTCCTAATTGTAAGAAATTACAGTATCATGTCTACCATGGACAGAAGTTTGGAAAGTAATATTACCTTTCTCAAATTCAGGCATCAGTTCTTCTCCAGTAGCTAAAACAAAAAGCTTGTACTGAGTTCAAAATTCATTCACAGGTATAGGTACATACTCTTTTCTATTATTAAGGAACATAAACATACATTTTTTAAACAGCGTGACGTCAAATTCCGAAATAGTTTCCATTTGTGCGGGCTCGTGTAACAATCGCGATTTCTCGTGCGACTTGTCGGTGATATCGAGCGCGACTTCTAGACCGCTATGCGCCGTGGACACATCTGGTTGTACCAACATTTGTTCGAGAGTTCGATCTTGAAGAAACTGAAGAGCTTGGTCCGGAATCTCTTCGCCGAACCCGTCCTGAGTTATAGAAGGAAGAATAACATTCATTTAGAAACAGTTCATGAAACACAAAATTCTAATGGAAAAAATAGTGTAAATAATGTTTTAACAAGAACATTGCGTGCCTATCGCGGCTGCGCCAAAACTTCCATTTCAGCATTAATACCAGACAGATGCAATCTGACGCTAGTTTTCTAATGAACATAGAATGATAGTGTACCTACTGGGATTCAGCCTTCACTTTGTGAGAGAGTGGGGCTGAATACACGCGGAACCAGAGCGGGATGGTATCCTCAGATAGGTCCGTATAAGTACCGGTAAAATGATTAATTTTGAAATAAAACTGACTGTAACTTCTTCAGTTATTTATAACAAAATACAAAAAAAATACTGTAATGGCGACTCATGGTTTTTTATTGATAAAATTATTTATTTAATTTTTACGCCCTGTAGGTTCCGAGAAAAAAAACATTAAGTGGCTTATCATCTTTATACTTGACATGGGGTCGCTTTGATTGCCCCCGTTTTTTGTATGTAATAAGAAACTAGCCCCTAACAGGAAATAAAAACAAAAATTAAAAAAATTGTTCACTCATTAGTTTTTGTAATTAGTATTTACTCATTAGTAATCATCAAAGACACCCCGCTATTCAAATGTCACCCCATTTTACGGTACCTAATAATAAACTTTATGCCCGTTTTCACTAACACAAAGCGACGCCTAAATGAATGCACGCTATTGGATTTTCTATCGACGCGACGCTGAGCCGAGCGTTGAAAATTCAACAGCGCGCTTTTATGTAGACATTGATTTAGGTGTGTGCCTAGTGTAGACTAGGTACCTATAACTTATAAGTAGTATTTTCAGAGACGAACGGTGATATGGCGAAATAGGTACCATGAGTTCTTGATTACGTGAACTCATTACCTATAAAATATAATTATAGCTTAATAGAAGTCTAGAAGGTAACAATATAATCAAACAAGACGAGGGCACACCATCTCGCGTTGCTTTGCTCCAAAATTCCAGGGATTGGAGCAGAAAAGAAACGAAGGCGAAAAATTACAAAAACGACAGTTAATTAACACTATCACTTCACCTCACTTTGCTTCAATTCAAAGTAAAGACTAGCATCATCATCTCATCGGGTCTAGCTGTATGTGAGTTTTAATGTTTGTAAACGCGCCCACAATACAGGAGAAATTCCTAGTGTGGGGCAACAAAAGTTAAAAAAAAAACATTAAAAGTAGGTAAGTAGCTTCCCATTCTATGGTTTGTTAGTAGGTACCTACCTATCTGATTACCCCAATAAGAGTACAGCTTGATATGACGTGTGTGCCTTCATGTTCCTTTTTTGAATTACAGCATGCCCTGTTTGCCTTTCTGATGGATATGATTGGAGATAGAACATAATTACTATGAAATGAAGAATAATATAAGACAGCACTTACATTTGGTGGCAGTAACACTTCAGCTATGGTTGCTTCTTTGAGAGTTATATCAGCAATGTTTGAGACCACATTACCACTTTGCTGTAAGCAAGCATATTGTTTAGTAGAATTAATAGATTAGCTGTATTTAGCTATAAAAGTTGTAGGTACTTAAAACTGTTATCAATAAAGAATTGAGTTAAACGTTAATTCATGGGAAAGTAATTATTAGTTTTCCATTGCATATTTCATAAATAAGTAATGGTATTTATGGGTCTTTGTTGTTGCTTTATTTTTTAATAAGTACAGCACACTACTATTCAATTAATAGTTCATTTAAATGCTGTACTAGCACTAGCTGGTTTGACTACTCCAAAACTTACTACTAACTGATTCTGAGGTATACCTAGACAATTGATATCTCTGCAGAGTAAGGTTTCCCTTATAATAACTAGAATAAACCTGTATCATTTCCTCAATCTTCTGTTCATTTTCAGGAGGTTCTTCAACTATCTCTTGAATCTCCAGCTGCTGGAGCTGTGGGCGCCTCACTTCTTCATCTTGCGCTGTCTCATGGATATTCCATCTAAGAAAATAATGCCATTTGTCAATGTGATTACTAGGATTAAGAACTAACTACCTACCTACTTCAATCATTTGTGATAATAGGATACTTAATAGTTAATTTAAAATTCCTAACGTAATTGTTAAGTTTAAATTTTGCTGATCAGCTATTTATATTTTAACTAACATTAAGTAATGGATTTGCAATAAGTATCTAATAAACAATTATTTCCACTTACTTCTTGTTGGAATGTTTCATTACATGTGCATTGATCATACATAGTTCACCTGAAACAGAATACCTATTTTAGATCTATAGGTAGGCACTTACAATAAGTCAATAGGTACCTACCGAAGTATAGGTAGGTACCTAGATAAACTTTACAGAAATTATATTCTTTCTACAGTAGCTTACCTAACAAAATAGTAGCCTTTCTCTGGTAAAGTCTGGCTAATCCTCGAAGAAGTTGAGAGCTTAAGCGAAGAGAAAACCTGTTGGTGGGACGACCGGACTCGTTCGTCATAACTTCTAATAAATCTTCACTAAAAGGGAAATATATAGGTACAGTTAAGTTAACAAGGGCGAATAATTATTAGCAGTAAATTGACAATAGTGCAAGATATTTTACTTACCATATTCTTCGAATATCTTGAGACCAAAGCTGTCTGTGAGTAATAGTAGCAAAACGTAATGGCCATGAATCTGCGACCCAACACAAATAAAATCGGCCGCCTCTTTTCAAAGAATCTACTGGATAAAACATTTTTTTTTTCAAGAAAATCAGGGAATCTTATCGTGAGCAGATAAATATCAAAAGAGCGCGCGCGGGCGCGAAAAGAAAGATTTTTTCGCTCGACGGCTTGAAGTGACGCATTTTTGCCGCCTTTTTGTTCGGTACGGACTCGTTCAGAAATTAGATTGTGTGTATACATTATACTGCCTATAGACAGCTCACTTTATCTAAGTTTTCACGGTGAGATTTTTACAGAATAGCACCGCTGATCCTAATGATTAAAATTCTGTAAATACATATTTGTTACGGTCGCGAATCATAATGAGAGGTTTTCTTTTTGAGTATTAAAAAAAAAATAGTTTCCAAGAACTCTGTAGATGGCGTTGTACTGACTACGTTACTAGGTGACAAAGCCAAAACGCTTAGAAAAAAAAACATTGCGTCACGTCACACGTTTTTTTTTTCATGGTCTGGCAGTTTGAGTAATTTATGTGGCCTACCCAAATGTCCTTTCTTTGGTATTGTTCGTCGAATCGTTGAGCTCCTTAAGTCTTGAGTTGAGCTGCACGATTTTTGACAAATGCGTACACTGACTGGACAGGTCCTCTCAATCTGTGTGGTTCTTTCCTCAAAAGACCACCTCAGACATCGATCTACATGGTCTTCATATAACCTGACCAAGATTATGTCTGGACTTTAAAAGAGACTCCTCTGAGTTTGTTTCGGCCTTTCTTCTCAGAGTAGTCAGATAGGAAACGCCGACTTAATCTAGTTTAAAAAAAAAACATGATTGACGTGTAAAAGTGTTTGTACAGACGCCAGCAGGTCAACCTACCCGAAACTGTCAGATTTTCCCAATTAACCTTGAACCTTATGCTTTAGCAATAAAGTCGAAAATCTATCAAAGAAATCTGACAGGTTGTAGTAACTTGATGTGCTGGCGTCTGCAGTACAAACCTACTTACAAAAAAATAAAATCATTTCAATCACATACGCTCGTTGACTGACACTTTCGTTTGCTTTCGTTTTTCGATCTCAAAATTACATCCAAGTGAAATAATAACAAAAATATGTGAAGTTCCGTTCCTTGCAGTAACTTACCAAGGTCAGCGCCATCTATCCAGCGACTAAGGGAGAGTAAAAAAAAATAGAAAATCCCTCATTATGTAACGTAAGAAAATTTGAATTTCGCGGGCTATTACCGATGAGTATTATGCTAGATACACACGCAGCGACTAGTTGACGATTTCAAAAGGAGAGTGGGAAACAAATGTATGGGGTCTAGGCCCTTCCTTCAATAGGTACGTACTACATTACCCCTTCACACATTACCCAATTTAGTTTAGTATTTCAGTTGGAGGCATAAGGAGAAGACCGGGCAAGAAACTCCATGGACACTCTTTTAAATCAAAATAATATGGTTACAAAGTCTTGTTTACATCATTCATGTTAAAAATTATGCATGTGAGAACGATGCAGAACGTTAAAAGCGTCCGTAATGAAAAGACGAAAAAAAAAAAATTGCATATTATGCACAGTGTGCTGAAAGTTGCCAGCTCGCTCTAGCACACAGAACACATATACTCCTAGCGCTAGCATCCTACATTCTCATGGCTTCTTTACGTTTACACTTTACAAGTTCCTAAATACAGTATCAATCTTTTTTCCGAGGCGGGGTCACGGGGTGCTAGATTTTTGTTCTACTTCTCTAACTTTTCTGCATAACTGGAAAATACGAGAAGGGTTGTAAAAAAAAAATGGTTGCCTGTAAAGTCGGTTTTACGGGCGAAGATTTTACG
The DNA here is from genome assembly GCA_963082905.1 of Oligia fasciuncula. Taxonomy (NCBI): domain Eukaryota; kingdom Metazoa; phylum Arthropoda; class Insecta; order Lepidoptera; family Noctuidae; genus Oligia; species Oligia fasciuncula. Next base: position 16,587,953 of record OY720395.1, read on the forward strand.
TGACAACGACCGATCATCCGATCATAGTTGAGTGGGAGAGAGACGCAAGGCATTCGGCGGGCCTCTCTCTCGTTCGGTGACTCATCGTAACGTTACCGAGCGTTACACTTTTTCATAAGTGACTCCAAGTCGCAACCTAATTTAAGACGTTGTCACGTCAAAATTGAGCTAAACATACTATTAGAAATGTGTAAATCCGCCACTGGAACTAACCCTCATCTGCCGAAGTAGACGTTACATAAATTACTTTACGTGTAATCCTCTAAACTCTTTAGATTGGCCACATCGAGTAGTAGATGGGATAACTGGAAGGAGGAAGGTGGGCTTTGCCCTGCAGTGGGACACAAACGGCTCCTAATAATAATAATCCCATAACTCGGAGCGATAACAAAATTTTGGCCATATCGTTTTCTATTCAACTCACTGACATCCATAATCTTGTATAATACAGGTCAGTGATCCAACTTTACAGAGTTTTGTCCACCGCTGTCATTGTGAGTAATTCCACTTTGCCCCACCAAGCCCGCCACCCTGGTGTGGCAAAGTGGACTGCCTAAAAGGAGGTGTTTTTTTTTCGGCCAAACTTGTACCGAGGTACAAATTAAAAGTTAAATTCCTTGCTTTAAATTGTGTTATTAGCAGTATTTAAAATCCTCCAATATTTGATAGATTAAGAAATAAAAAATCACTACCTCACATCGTAACTGCGTTCAACGAAACGTTCATAACAGCAGTGACAGCTGACAGCTGTCAAATTAAACTAAATAAATGTCAAGTCTAAATGGGTTATCCAGGTCGTCAAGATTTAAGAAATCAATCGAAAGTCCAGGGAAGAATAGACAAATCAACAATTATGAAATCACGCACGAAATAACGCTCCAAGAGACGGGAAACCAACGAACAAAGGCGAGGAACCGAAACGAAATGATGACATTATTGGTACTAATAAGAAAAAATCGATAATTACTGGCCTTGGCCCACAGTCTTTTGGCTTTTCAGAAAGCTAACCAAACGCATACAATAATCTGAAAAATAAATGTATTTTTTAACTCTTGTTTGCTAAATGTTTCACAAAAATAATGTCTTATTTATGCAAAAAAACTTTTTTGATACAAAAATAAGACAATAATCAGTATATTTTCAGGATAATTTCTTTATGTTACATTTATAAAATGAAGTAACGAAACGCATCATCGGAAGCATGTATCACGAGATTGCCAAATTAATTAATGGGTTGCAAGTTATTAACATCTTTGAACGACAATTTCATGTGGTACAAATGTATAAATAAATCCAATATATTTTTTTTCAGAATCTGCGATTTTTTTCCTGTATTTCAGTACTTTTGTTCATAAGGTACATTGTTTGGCCATAAATGTATGAAAGAAGAAACACCTCCTTTGCAGTGGAATATGCCCCACTATTCTGATTTGATGGGGCGGATAACACTAACCTAACCTAAGCATTTTTTTTAAATAATTATCCTCGTCTAACTAATTCGGTTCTCGATAGCCTGTTAAAAATAATCTCTTTTTTCCATATTTTTTTTCTATATAATTTAGTCGTTTCTGGCACTCGCCGGCCGCTGCCGCGGCACCGCTCGCTCGGCTCGTGCGTAGGAGGTCACAGTTTTAACCTAACCTAACCTAAGCATTTTTTTTTAAATAATTAACCTCGTATTTATGCTAGTGTTATCCGCCCCATCAAATCAGAATAGTGGGGCATATTCCACTGCAAAATTTTAGGCAGTCCACTTTGCCACACCAGGGTGGCGGGCTTGGTGGGGCAAAGTGGAATTACCCGTCATTGTTACCATTTTATAATTTACGGACGTAGCCAGTCTTCACTTGGTGGACAATAACCCATCCATACAAATGAATTTTGCTTGTATACAAATGAAACTTAAAAAGTAATAACTAATAATTTATTAATAACTAAAATTAACTACTACAGATGCAATTCAATACTCAGTTCACATCCACAATTTTAATGTCCATTTTTAGTGAATAATCAATCATCTACATTCTTTACAATATGGCGGCAAAAAACAAGACATCTTAGAACGTAATTTTGATATATTAGTAGTAGTAAAACATACTTTCGAAACTAAATAGCAACATTAGAATAACATGTATCAACAAAGTAGTGGATAGTGTACAATATTCTACAAATACAATACTTTTACCAGAAAATGAACGCTGATATTGAAATGCGAAGCAACGGGACATAGTAAGTACTATTTAGAATTACATAGTGAACTTGAACACTCTTCCAGATTCTTCTACTGCCGACTTCAGTCTTGTTAGCGTGGTTTTGTTCAAGTGTTCAGACTTCAGGCCCGATGCTAATGCTGCGGATAGAGCTTTTTCAGCGTCTTGCAATGTATTTTCAACCATATAATAATTGATGAGGCGCGAGTACGCATTTCCCAACGACGCCAATGATATATCTTTGTTTGATTTCAATAATGTGATAAGTTTCATGATTTTTGCTGGCTCTTTCCTAGTGTGACTCTCTTGCAATAACCTTCTGAATACGACGACAGGTGCCTTGCACAGCCATTTTGACCAAATCCTGTCGGCTTCATTGTCCTGTCCAGCTAATAAAAGTTCCATCCAGAGCAGATTGGCTGGCAGGAATTTTCCTTTCTCTGCGGCAATTTCGGATATTTCAGTACCTATAAAATTAAATTAATTAATTTTAAACTTTAGAATTGTATAGTTGTAAGAGATTTTGGGTGTTCAGTTTACATGGGTTGAAAGAGGTTTGTCTATGAACTCAATATTTAGTAGGTAAGGTTAAGGGTGAAGCGCCAGGGGGGCCATTCAAGTATTACGTAAGCACTAAAGGGGGGGGGGGGGTTTCTTTGCTTATTTTTGATGACATGGGCGATGGGGGAGTCTGGATGCCCCCTGGTGGAGCCCCTGGGTAGTCCGCTACATTAAATTTTCCTTAGTGTCAGGTTGTTTGTTGAAAAATATGATTCGCGACCGTAACAAGTATGTATTTACAGAATTTTGATATGTCATGAAATAGTACAGTAATAAGCACTGGAGCGTTGGGATTGGCACGTGAAAGAGAGGCCTATGTTCAGCAGCAGGTGGCTATGGTTGATGATGAAGGTGACGGTCATTAGGCAAATCATATTCAACCATACTTACATTTAGTAACAAGTTCGTTATCTTGTATAGCAGATGCTAGCGCGCCACTCCTCGGGAACCTTCTCAGCGCATTTTCTAATTCCTCATCTGTTTTAGCCGATTTGACTGACTCCAATACATTGTCGATATGTTGTGCGCCACCGCCTCTCGTGAATGTAGCCATAGTCAACTTATCATCGTATGAAATACGGCGTTTCAGTGAATCGTTTACGTATTTGCCCAATTGTTGTATTTTTTCCACGTTTCCAGCTTCAGCCAAAGATTTTAGTAAGAATTTCAGGACACTTATTTTAGGTATTACTCCATGTTCAATTGATTTCATAGCGACGTCCATTGCTTGTGACAGCTGTCCGTCCTTAGTCATCGTCTCAATATGTGTGGATACATCGTTTTTCGTCGGTTTCGATGGTTCCCTTCGCGTCACGATTTTTTCTACCAGGTCGCCTTGTTTCTTAACCGGTTTGCTGGTTTTGTCTTCTGGTATAATGAATGGTACTTCCCTTTGTTGTGATTTCAAATGCTTGCCGAGATATGAAAGGAATTGGTCGCTGGGGACTTCGCCCTCTTCTTGCAGGAGCGTCCAAAGTCCGAGAGCCTTGTCAGTTTCATTAGTTTTGCAGTAAGTGATGAGCAGGTGGTAGAAGATGTTAGAGCGGTCAATGTGTGACAGCTCCTTTGTAGCTTCGAGTAAACCTTCTAGATATTCCGATTTTCCTTCCTGTAATATAATTATAGCGATGTTATTTTCGTAATATGAAACAGAAGGGTTAAAAGTAAGGGAAAACCAAAGAAATAAACAATGCATGGACTGGGTGAGTAATGATAAGACTTCAAAATCTGACCAGCAGTGCGATTCTGTAACCATCTCACCGTGAAAACTTAGGTGAAGTGAGTGTGGAGTGAGCTGTCAATAGTGTCAATTCCTAGCAAAAACAAACTCACTCCACCTAAGTTTTCATGGTGAGATTTTTACAGAATCGACCGGCTGAAGGCCAATCCCAGTAGTTAAAAGTAATTTAAAAAAATTAAACCGACTTCAAAAAGAAATCAACTCAAAATTATGAAATAACTATAATTTCGGAAGTCGGTGTCTTGGGATCTGTATTTTAGGTTTTGCCACCGACTTCCGAAATTAAAGTTATTTCATAATTTTGAGTTGATTTCTTTTTGAAGTCGGTTTAATTTTTTTAAATTACTTTTATTTCGTAATTTTTAGTTTTTGCACTAGAATTTGACCAAGGTTTTGAGATGTTTTCCCTTTGACACTACACCCGTAGCTCGTATCAATACGCCCGTGCCGTCACACTTACACGTATTAGTCCATATCTTGAAAATTACTGAACCGATTTTAATGAAACTTGCACTGTTCCCTAAGTTGAAGTAAATGTAAGCTAATACAAAAAAAAAGATCACGATCCGATTAATAGTTGCTGAGAAATGCGTGGACAAACATACATACATACGTCTATGAAATTTTGTATATTTGTTTGGAAGCCTTAGTAGATTGTCATATGTGAATATAATGCAATTCCAATAATATTACATACATACGTATCGAATTGATAACCTCCTTTTTTTTGAAGTCGGTAAAAACGTTCAAAATCTAGTCGCCGTCTCATCTCAGCGACATTCAATGTCAAAAACTACTGTCTTACTCTAATAGAGGCATTTTTGACAGATTGAGACTGAGATCAGAAAATTACGAGAAATGTAGGAAAGTAGAAAACATGCTGCACAGTGCACTGACCTCAAGTAAATTGGTATATAGAATAGTAACTAACTTAAGTTCAATTACAGTATATTACCTCAACATATCTCTGGCAGGCGTCATCCAAGCGTCGGTGGCGGGTTTGCAAGCCGGGAGTCTCGAGGATACGACGCGCCTGTCGCAAGCGGCCGCACTCAACGAACGCGAGCACCAAGTCGTGGAGAATGTTCACTTCGCCGTGCACCTGACATAACATAAACAATACAGATAAAGCATGAGCTTTATGGAATATTTAAGAGTTTGTAATTAGACAAAATGGACCTAGGTAACTTTAAGACCACAAATTTTAGTACAAAAATGCGTAGCACTGGTTGGCAAAGCGTATAAATACAGATTACACTCTGGAATTGCGGTGCTTGTATATTTATTGGTTTTCAAGAGCGCGAGAAAATCATTTTAATTTAAATCAAAACGTTCAAAATCTAGTCGCAATCTCATCTTAGCGAAAATCAATGCGAAAAGCTTGTCAAAAATGTAGGGAAATTAGAGGTATTTTTGACAGATTGAGACTGAAATCAGACTGTGAACGTTCTTAAAATTACGAGAACTGCCCTTCTGATATCAATGCTCATAAAAGTCACAAGACGCACGCTGGTGGTTTACAGCAACTACTCAGTCTACTCTAGTACCCAACAAAAGTTTTCACATCTCTTTTAGTGCCGATGACTAATATTTTGTGCGACTAGTACGCAGCGACCTGACCAGCACTGTAGTTTGCCTCATTTAAGTCCTGGAGGGTGCAGGGTATACCCGAACGCAAGTTTTCACTACTCAAGGAAGACCACAAGTACAGCCCGATTCAAACTTTATGAGGCGAGTCGCTGCGCGCGTAACAAATTCAGCTGTCAGCGGGGGTGAGGGGTGAGGTACTGCGCAGCCAGTAGCGCACTTCAGAGCCGCCACAAAGTTCTAATAGGGCTGTAAACAACATCATACCTGTGTACTAAGATCCGCTAACCACTGCAGTTTAGTAGCATCCTCCTTCATGATAAGCGCCTTCATCAGTTCTCCCTTCCATGGAGTACTTCTGTATTTTTTACAGCTGTTCTCGAACTCTTTGAGGGCACCATCTATATCATCTCTCAGCAAGTGCACCTTGATGGAAGGTCCCAGTATTACATTTGAAGGCTCAATGTAATTGTTATCTATGAGAATGTTTGTCATTTCTTTTACCTGAAATAAAAAAATGGTTATTTTTTTTCGATGACTATTTTCTACTAAAGCTTCTTTAAACTTCTTCGATTAGGGATTTTGATCCCTAATCGAAGAAGTTTACAAAAACTTGATAAACATAAAATTTCATGTTTATGTATAAAGTTATTACAAGGGTTATTTAAAGTCGTAAATTCTTCTTTTGACTTACGTGAGCATCATTTTTCTGCTCTGCTAATGTGTTCAAGATCTGCCAGCACTTTGAAGTTAACATGAAGCCTGTGCCCTCCACATCCACCTGTTTGTTATTCTTCAAGTAATCTACAGCTTCGTCAAACCTGTTTGCTCTAATCAGAGCGTACGCCATTAACACTAGTTTAAACCTGTTCAAATGAAATTCTGGCTCTTTTGTGGCGATCTGTGCTTTACATGCTTCAGCCCTTTCAATCTCATCATTTTCACAGTAAAACTCAAATAACTGCGCCAGAGTCGCCGTTGTTAATTCAAAATCAGATGCTTTTAACTCTTCTGTGAAGCTGTTCACCTTGCTAACATTATTTTCTTTTATATAAGCTACAAGTAATTGTTTCTGTAAGCGAGTCAGGTTGGTGACACCCTTAGCCTTCAGTTGCGCTAGCTGATTCTCCATCTGAGCGGTGCTGCGCACGCCCCCTGGCCGGCGCTGGTTCTCAATGGGAACTGGCTCCATATCAGACGTAGAAAGCTTGGTTAATAACTGCGACAAATTCGTAGTCATGTTTTCTCCAAGAAATTCTTCTATCGATTCTGCTGTGTCAGTGGTTATCCTTAAGCCTTTAGCATAAATAGCTCCCAAAAGCTTTTCTGCCAAGTCTGGTTTAATCAAACTTTTGATTGATGATCTTACAATGCGGCTAACTTCGTGGACGTCATTGTTTTCTTCGCCTTGACCTTCCTCTTGGACGGAGTCTTCTTCAGTCTGCGTTGCAGGTCTGCTACTGATGACATGAAGCACTGATGCAAAAGAATCAATATCTTTCGTTTTCGTCACTGCATGGATGAGGGGCCTAGCAATGAGCGCATAGCTGCCCCATGGACGATACAACACTGCAATTTCTGCTGCCTGTTTAAGGTTTCCACTATCTAACAGCTCCACAATCAAGTTTCTTGCTCCATGTATTGCTGGTACATTCGCGATTTGTAGTTTGGTTAAGACATTTTGTGGTGTATCTTTGTTGATCAAGAAAGGAATAACATAATCTCTCAGAGCTTCTCCAGTAACAGTTATGCCACCATTGGACATCTCTTTTAGAATATGCAAAAGTCCCTCTTCATCATTTTCCTTTCCTTTTTGCACTAACAATGGCCAGTAGTAGTGCTGCCTGATTTCTAGACCTTCTTTCTTAAGTTCTTTGAACAGTTTCTGTGCTAACTCTGCTTGGCCGTGTTGAAGAGCTCCTTCAGTTGCAATGAAGAAGGCATTTGGTACCAGACCTTCGCTCTGCAATTCTCTGCAGGTTTCAATAACTTCATCAGCAGGTTTGTTAAGTCTAAGAAGTTGCTTTACAAAGAATGCGCCCTTGAATGGGGTATCCTCCATGGTTGTTGATTTCGGCATAGTTTTCATGATTTTTTTGGCAGTTTCTTCTTGTCCCTTGTTGAGTAGTCTCAGTATGACATTGCATACATCTTGGTTGTATCCAATACCTCGTTGCAAGTGGGGGATCAGTTGCTCCACTTTGTCTCCATGTCCACTGATGGCTAGATGTTCAATGATTTCTAAAACATCCTAGAATAGACAAATGATAAATGTTAAATTACAAACATAATGAGCAAGATGGATAAAACATAATTTTAAAAGCAGACATAATTTGTTTGACTCATAAGGGCCGATTGTTCAATGGTTAGATAACTTTTGTCTGAAGTATAAATATGACAGTTTGAAATGTTTTCTTTCAAAGTTATTTTACGTCTGATCTTGTATTATTTTCAAAATCATAGTGATCTTTATTCTCTTAGTAATAAGTTTGCTGCTTGGTTGCTACCACAGATTTGTCTGTCAAAATTACTACCTATGATCTTTATTCTGGTTACAATAAGGTTACTATTGAGTTGTTGCTGTCAGAGGGAAAATAACTGAACGGACTGTATATAAAACCTGTCAAACGGACCTATTTCTTTCTCAGATGAAACTTATAAATATGACGATTGAAAAATCAGCCCTTCTATATGTCGCCGCCAAGTACAAAAAAAGTGCGAGTCTGACTCGCGCACCGCGGGTACCGTAGAAATTTTCAGGTATGTAAATAGTTTATCACGAGAACTTTTTTTAAAGTAACTACAAATTTACGGTCTTCGGATTTTTACCTTCACCTGTGCTACATGACCTTGCATCTTGACAAACATGATACTAGGTCAACGGGAAGTACCCCATTATACATTTTGATTCCCTTGACAGTGTCGAAATATACGTTTTTTGCGGCATAAACGGCTGTATCATTTTTTTACATTAACTTAGAAGTTTGATTTTTTCACAGCTTCAAGGGACTGCAGACCTGCGTATAAGGTTTTAATTTCAACTGGATACCTCCACGCGTTCCCGAGATAAAGGGTCTTGACAGACAGACGGACAACAAAGTGATCCTATAAGGGTTCCGTTTTACCTTTTGAGGTACGGAACCCTAAAAAAGGCTAGGCTGAAAGGCTAATTAAAATAGTTGGCTGTGACAAAAACATAATAATTATCTATAAAAATAAAGTCGCTTTTCGTGTCTGTATGTGTGACTAAATCTGTTAATCTGTATTGTGTGTCTGTGTGTGTTGTGTGTTGTCCGTCTGTTGTTGTGTTAGTTGTTCTGTTGTTGTGTTAAACTATGCAACCAATTTTGACGAGATTTTCACCATCAATTATATAATTTATTGCAGAAGGTCTATGTTTATAATAAATTAAAATTGGACTTGTACATAATAAAGACATCTCTATGTTTTTTCAATTCGTAAAAACCGTGCGAGCAGGTCGCTAGTAAAAAAAAAACTCGACAACCCGAAAACTGAAATCAAACTTACCCTGTCAGTCAATAAAGCTTCTTTTTCATTTGCAGTTTTGATTGTTGCGTGAATGCCTTCAATATCACCCTGCTTGCCATATCCACAAGCCAGCAGTGTGTATGTACGATTTGAAGGTTCTAGACCAGCTCCAGCCATTGTCTGAAGAACAGCTTTAGCCCCATCAGTGTCACCATGGAAAGCATGGCCCATTACTAGGGCATTTAGCACAGGTTCTGAGACAGGCATGCTAAGTTCACGCATCTTTTCCAGTACTTTTGTAGCACCTTCTACGTCACCCTCCTGGCAGTAACGCCACATTAGTCTTTGGTATGTTACCCTGAATGGAAATAAATTTAGTTAGGCTTATTAATTGAAAATAATGTTTTCCAAACCAGGCACCATACCCCGCGTCGTAACCAAAATGATCGGTCGCGCGAATAATCGTCGCGTTCATTTATGTTTTTGTTTGGAAAAAACCACGCGTTCCAGTTCACCGAACAAAAAGTGTCCTATGATGGTGTATTCGCACGACGATTGCTTTTGGTTATGCGCGGCCTTAGATGAAAATTTATAATAAAAAGTCGCGATGTGTGGCATGTGTATGTGCAAAGTTCGCCAAGACATCATTTTAGTCTTTGCTATCCACCAAAGTCCAGTAACCAAGTGATGCTATTATTATTTATCAAGTGATTTTTACCGCACCCCGCAACCCGCACTGGACCCGCGTGGTGGATTACGGCCCACTCCCTCTCACAGAGAGGAGGCCTGTGTCCCAGCAGTGGGAACATTATATGCTGATTATGTTGTGAAGTGATTTTACTATCTAGTGATGTAAAACATGTTAATTGAGAATCTCGGGTTTAACATTATACCTTTTTATGAGGACACGGCCATTCTCAAATAAAACATACAAGAATAAGTGAATATACCTGTTAGGCTGCAATCCTTTCCTCTCCAACTCTTCGAGGAACTTGGCAGGAGAGAATTGGTGTTCATTTTCAATGTATACTCTTAACAGAGCGTTGTAGTGTGAGATGTCCATAGGAATCCCTCTTTCTGTGAGCACACTCCATATCTTTTGTACCAGAAGTGTTCTCTGTTCCGGTAACTCCTCTGGTACCAGCTCACCTGTTTGTGAAAAGAAACATGAATTCATATTAATACTATAAATTCGAAAGTATGTCTGTATGTTTGTTACCTTTTCATGCTTTAACAGCTCAATGGATATATAGATATAATTTAGCACACCTATAGACAATGGAATACTTTTTATCCCTAGATTATGTTCCCGTGGGATAATATCCGACTTCGACGCGGGCGAAGCCGCGGGCAAAAGTTAGTAAAAATATTTATAAAAAAAGGATTTTTGTCACAGGAAGAAGGAAGGAAGATTGAGGTTAACATAAATTTCTAAGTTCTAACAGGTAGACCCAGTGGTCTGACTAGGCCACATAGTTCAGATCACAGATATAGAGCACCTAGATAACGCAAGAGCAACTACTTCGCGTGCCAAAAATCGCACCAGCTTACGTACAACAACCGTAAGCCGCCACTTTCGCGCTCAGTCCTGTGTATAGCTGGCTGGGTGGGCGTGTGAGCGCTGGCTCTAGGCCCCGGGGGTGGGGCAAGACGGGTGCCGCACGCGGCGGCGTCTTTGAATCGATTTGATTTTCCCATCACTAAATAGTGTGTGACGTCATAGTAGGTAGTCAAAAAATGGCATGCTTGGTTTTCATATAGATTGTGATTGTCTTCGGTATAGTGTCGGGTCAATCTAGCTCTTGGGTCGTTTGCCAGATTCGTAACGGGGTTACTTGTTGACGTGTATAACTGTCCATAGAACCTATCGATCACTCTCAACAGCTCAGGTTTGGCGGATACGATCCTGCCATCATCGGTCTTCAGTTTCGTAAGCTGGCTCTGCCCAATAGACAGATCTCTAGCAAAGGTATAGGTTAAAAAAAAGTATATAATATTTAGTTTTCTTACCACAACATCTAATGACCAGCAGTGACTGTGAGCTTGTGATGTCATTTTTGGATTTGATTTCATCAAGAACTTCATCAATGTCCTTCTTTGTGATTCTTCCAAATCTCCGCACTTCAGCATCTAGTTTTTGTAACAGCGGTTCTAAGTTTTCCTTTTTCTTTGTTGCATAGTCTCTCATTAAAACACTGGAAATTAAAAATTATGTTTAATCAAAGGGGACGCATCATCTATCAGAAGTAAATCGCTATTAATTTGCATTTTTGGACATAATTAGCTATCTTCTTCATGGCGCTGGCACAAAAGTATTTCAAATCTTGTTTGATCAAAATTTCGCCACTTCCACAGCATCATCAGGGACAGCACAGAGGTCACTTTGAATGATTTTCTATTGCATCCACTTTATTGAGCTTTAATGAATCAATGTTGTAATAAGTAAATCCTGTTATCAAAATAATAATGTTACAATATAGTCTGTCAATTTTTTCATGCTGGGGTTCTATTTCTTATTAACCGACCTCAAAAAAGGAGGAGGTTTCTCAATTCGACCGTATATATTTTTTTATTCTCTTGTATAGAAGTTAATTGTTAGAATAGAAAACTGGTAGCTGGGTTGACACCCCAGTTTGCAATACAAAAATAAAAAATTTAAAATATCATACCACTGGTGGGGGCTACCTATTATAATTCACTAAAGATAAGATGTTAAAATAATTCATAGAAATGAGTTAAATATTTTTATTTTTGATCCACAAACAATAACCTTATTTTCCAATGAAAATGTAAACAAAAATAAAATTTTGGATTAACCATTGACTTATATATTACTTTTGAAATCATTAAGAAGTTAAGAAGTGAAAAAACTGAAAAGGCTAACTCTATAGCTGGTTTATCATTCGACACAAAAAATTGCACATGACATTTGTTGGATTGCTTTTATGATAGACGATAGTTTATCAACATAATTATTACAAAATTTAATTTTAACCATTGCATTATACTCACTTATTGGCGGCACTTAAAGCTATAGGACTGATTAAAGAATTGGCTTCAGCGGTCTTAGCTGTGTTCAGGATAAGCGTTCGGGCCGCACCAGTGAAGTATCGCACAAACTTCGTAGACCTTAAAAGCGACGACATTTTGTTGCTGCGGGTCTTTAAAACATTAAAAATTGAAGCAATTCCGCTTCAATTTTGGGAAGAATCACTAAATTTTATCAGAAACCTATCAGGGCAGCTAGAATTAGCTAAAAAAGAAGTTTGAGGTTATTAGTTATGTCACTTGGCGTTTCCAGTCGGTGTTGCTAGATACCAAAAATTTCATTCATTATGAAATTATTTTTAGAGCATTTTCACGTTACATATTCTAGTGCAATGATATTCTTATAATATGATTGTTGTAGTGTGTTTAATTTCTCAAGATTATTTTAAAATTGCATTAGCAATAAAGACAAAGATGCAATATTTGTACGTACATGGACGTAATATATTATAGAGTTACTTCTATATATTACGTCCGTCCATGGAGTGTACACATACTATATAAGGTGCAGGCAACATTATTTATTCGTTCGGAAAATAATCAAATGGGTCACTGATTGAAAACATCACATTGTAGGAAACTGGCACTAGAATAATTAGACCATTTTAAACGAATGGTATAGGCTAGAATAGAACTAAATAAATAGAACCAAAAGTTCGAAGACATGAGATGGCACAGAGTACATTATTGAGATGGCACAGTGCACTCGTGCGGGATGGTAGACACTGTGCCACAGAACACATAGTGTTTGGCCAGATTGGGGAGCGAGGCGGGCGCAGTGCGGCTAACTCAAACATGTAAAGACGGCACGGTTGGCGCAGTGGTTAAGGGGGAAGCTCTAAGGTGGCCCGCGAAATTCAAATTTTCTTACGTTTTTTGCAATTTGCTGGTCAGTGTTAAGTTGTACGTTGATTAAAATATGATTCGCGGTCGTAACAAATATGTATTTACAGAATTATAATCATGACAGTCATTAACACAACTCTCTAAAACCATGTAATCCCCAAATGTCAAGATTTCATGAAATAGTCATTCTTGGGGATTACATGGTCTTAGAGCTTCCCCCTTAAAGATAGCGTTTTGGCGGCTTATTTAAACAGTACATTTTTATTTACTATTTTTTATAAGAAATACATTATGCAATTTGAAGTAATAGGTTTTTGTGGGCTCGTTAGACACCATTAAATAATCTGAGATGTTTATCAGAAACCAGTCAAATAGCCTATTCAAAATGCCTTTGCTTTTATGTTTAATTATAATTTTTTTAATTCGAACAATTTTATTTAATACAGGTTCAAATATCATTTACAATTTTTTGTGGCAGGACTTCTTTTAGGCAGTTTTCCTAAATAAGTTGATATACTTAGGGCTGGGTTTTCAATCATCTCAATCATCATCAAATCATTTTTTTTTAATGCGAATAAATTTTGAAATTTTGACAGTAGTTTCATACAAAAACTGTCTAACGTCAATTTTATTCCTCGAATAAAAGTTATCTGGCGATGGAATAATCAGCCCTTATTCAGCTTGTTGCCTAGACTTTTTTTGAGTAGTGTATGTTGGGGTCAGCTACCAGTCTAACAGGATGCAGCTGAGTACCAGTATTTTGCATGGAGCGACTGCCTATCTGACCTCCACAGCCCATTTACGGGGTAATACGAAAGCCCTTGGTAAGACTGTTTGTCAGACTTTCGGGTTTCTGACGAACCGTAATGACAGTCGTGCTTTCCGAGGAACGGACCGTACTATTATATTATCTAATGAACCATGAACATGTAATGATAGATACTTTAAGAGAATTTTAGAAAGATAAACATAAACAAGATAAATAAAGGCCTCTTCTGTCAGCCTTGTATAAAATTAAAATAATTAACTATGGTTATGTGATTATTAATGAGATACCTATTTACAATCTACTGATAAATTACTTTACTCATGATGGCTATCATTATCGTGCGTCACAGATAATCTGTAAGATTGCACCAGTCAGCGTATCAGTGTTGTACAGGAACGAAGACGCTCATTAATTTACTAAAAACGATAAACTTCGCAAGCAATGGGAAATTGCTGTACGAAACATGATCATTTTAGAGCTGAAGACATTATGGACGAAGAATCTTTACAGGTCAGAGTTTATTAAACAATGAAAAAGCCGAAAAAAGCTGCCGCGTACCTTTGACAGTTTGCTTTGTTTATATTAAGTATGTGGTGTCGGAGGCGCCATCTGTGTTGTCTCAGCTTTGCATAATATTCCCGATTGGCATTGGTCGAATTTCTGGGCAGTTTATCCACAGAGTACTTTTTGATAAGTTTATCCTATACAGGGTTATTTGTAAAACACCAGCAACCTCTTAAGAGGTCATTGTACTCATCATTATGAACAACTTTTACTATGGGACCAAACCTGAAATCGCGAAAAAAAAATCAGCTGTTCCCTACATTTTGACGAGATAAACGAACATAAATGTAGGGAACAGCTGATTTTTTTTTCGCGATTTCAGGTTTGGTCCCATAGTAAAAGTTGTTCATAATGATGAGTACAATGACCTCTTAAGAGGTTGCTGGTGTTTTACAAATAACCCTGTATAAATATGGCTCCATCGGAGTCCAGTCCATCGATAAATTAGCCAATGCTATAGTAACTATTGGTTGGTGATGATGGTACGGACGCCAGCAGGTCAACCTACCCGAAACTGTCAGATTTTCCCAATCAACCTTGAACCTTATGTTTTAGCAATAAAGTCGAAAATCTATTAAAGAAATCTGACAGATTGTAGTAACTTGATGTGCTGGCGTCTGTACTATCGATAACTAGCTGCGCCCCCAGTGCCCCGGGGTTCACCCGCGTAAGTTTCGATTCCAAAAAGACACGTGGCGCCATCTATTATCATAATAACTTTGTTGTTGTTTTCCTCGGGAACAAAGGGAACAGCACTTTTTTCGGGATGAAAGGTACGTACATACATACCTGTCCGTTTCTGTACTATTTGCAAAATTTGAGGATGATCGGTTCAATGGGTTATGCGTGACAAGGTAACAAACAAACAAACTTACTTTCGCATTTATAATATTATTATTTATTAATATATAGTTAGTATTTTATTTTGCTGTCAGTTTTTTGTTGTTGGTTTCTTCTTTTTGCACTCGTGCAGCACAGCACTACAATTTGCGCACGAACCACATGACGTCATTCCTAAACACCCCCCTACACCAAAATGGCCAGCAAAACTTGACATACGGCGAGTTACGGAACTATAATAAAATGTACTGGATTTGACGCAATGTTGACATTATCCGATGCAAGCAGCGCCTCCGTCGAATCTCAAAATAAACTAGACAGTAAGTTGATCTTTACCGGCGCCGGCTGTCAACTGGTGACAGCTGTCACCTGTTTTGTCAATTCCGGTCACCGGGCTTGTTGTACACGAGTTCACAGTGTTCACACGACGCAATTTTACCTGGCGCGGGATTCGGCACAGTAGTTTTCGAACAGAAGGTTCAGCCGGTTGATATTAAAACCACTAAAAATCTCCTACAGTTATAGAAATAAACAATCTACAACCAAAACATAAAAATGGTGAGTTTTAAAATTATTAACTTCCTTTGACTTTGGTTTGACCTTTCGAGTTGTTGCGGGTATTCTTTAGCAATATTGATGGTAGATTGTTACGTCTATTCATGTAATGATACCTAATTATAAAATAAAGAGAATTACTAGATAAGTACAAATTCCTTAATCATTTCGCAGGTAGCCTTTAAGTTATCACCTAGTCTTTAGCTATCAGGTTTTGTTGAAACAACAACATCCATCGCTAAAGCTACTCTAATGATAATTTATTGAATTTGGCTTAACCAATCTCATAAATGTTAATTTTAATTAAAAGTTCTCATCACATCCTTAACTTTTTGAAAGTTTTTAAATTGATTATCCTTTGTAACCATGGTAACGTTAAGCGGTCAGCTCTTTGGCAGTGATCTTGTTTTGTACCTATTACATAATAATAACATTTGGCACAAACATGAACACTGATGGAGTTAGTATTATATTTTTGTTGAAAAGAGCTCAAGTTTCTACATGTAGAAAATTTTTTCTGCTTATTTTGGAAATATGTGGGTAGTCGGTGCAACAAACAATGTCTATGATCTAAAATTAGGAGTTTTTAGGATACTGCTATCTTCCGCCAACAGTTTAGGACAGCAAGGGGAAATTATTATTTAGTTACCATGCAGCTATTCAATTCATACTAATGTTATCAATTTCAACTCAAAATATTGATGCTTCCACAGTCTTGAATTAATGGTTAGTAAGGGTGTAGTTGGTAGGTAGGTAGTGGAGTTGCGGACGCCAGCCTGTAGTACCTATTACCTAGGTAGGTAGTCATGCTACAATAAACTAGAAACTTGAAGCTACATTGTATTCTTTGCTCATTTTCAGGCCGAACCTGTTAAAGTTGTTGTCACCGGTGCTGCAGGCCAGATTGCCTACTCCCTGATCTACCAGATTGCATCTGGTGCCGTGTTCGGCCCCAGCCAGCCTGTGTACCTGCACCTTCTTGATATCGCCCCCATGATGGGAGTCCTTGAAGGTGTGGTCATGGAGCTGGCTGACTGTGCTCTGCCCCTGCTGGCTGGAGTATTGCCAACTTTCAAGCCTGAGGAAGCATTTAAAGATGTTGTTGCTGCATTCCTAGTTGGTGCCATGCCCAGGAAAGAGGGCATGGAAAGGAAAGATCTTCTCGCCGCCAATGTTCGCATTTTCAAGGAGCAAGGTCAAGCCATGGACAAAGTTGCCCGCAAGGATGTGAAAGTCCTTGTTGTTGGCAACCCAGCCAACACAAATGCTCTCATTTGCTCTAAGTATGCTCCTTCCATTCCTAAAGAGAACTTCACAGCAATGACTCGTCTCGACCAGAATCGTGCCCAGTCTCAGTTGGCAGCTAAAATTGGTGTCCCTGTGCAGAATGTTAAGAATGTTATTATTTGGGGTAACCACTCATCCACTCAATTCCCAGACGCGTCAAATGCTGTTGTGACTGTTGGTGGTGCACAGAAGCCTGTGCCAGCTGCTATTAATGATGATGCCTACTTGAAGTCTACCTTTGTCACAACAGTGCAGAAGCGTGGTGCTGCCGTCATCGCCGCAAGAAAGATGTCCTCAGCTCTTTCTGCAGCGAAAGCCGCCTCTGATCACATGAGGGACTGGTTCTTGGGTACCGGAGACCGCTGGGTGAGCATGGGTGTTGTCTCGGATGGCTCATACGGTACACCCCGTGACGTCGTGTTCTCATTCCCAGTCACAACTGCCAATGGCAAGTGGCAGATTGTCCAGGGTCTTAGCATCTCTGAGTTCGCTCGCCAAATGCTTGACGCTACGGGCAAGGAGCTCTCTGAAGAAAAGCAGGAGGCCTTGGATGTTTGCAAGGATTGACCTAGCATATTAATGGAACTATAAGCAATATAATAGCATTAGATTATACATATTTACGATCTGTAGCCGCTACAATATTATTTTATTATCACAGAAAACGGCTTATATAATTGTGGTCACACATTTCACGGTCAGAATAATGAATCTGTCCAATTTGTCATTTCATCAGACTCACAAAAACTGCTTTATTGATTAGGCATTTCTTTATTATAGTTTTGAAAAAACTTTTTTATTTTCATATTTAAAAGCATTTATAAAGATTACGTCATATTTTTGAGATTTTTATTTTACTTTACTGCAATATTGTATGTTACTTACGTCCTAATAAAATATTGTCTATTCTGTTATCATATTTTCTGTTAGTATAATAAAATTGATAACACTCATTGCTCGATGAAGGTCACTGTAAATAAAGATTATTGTTACTATACCATGTATACATGATTTGTATCATATTTGCGGTCCTACACCTATAGTCTGCAACTCAACTGAAAGTTATGCAACCGACGAGCTTTTGATTACCGTCACGACAAATATTATAATTTTTCTCGATGTTGTGGCTATGGTCCACACCACACATGTCCAGCATGGGGCAATGATCCCTGATAGTGATCTAACATAGAACTGTTCAAAAGATGTCTGTGATTTAATACTTTAAGTATTCAGAGTGGTAAAAGAAAATACCAATTTAATTTAAAGGACCTTGGGAACTTTGACGTTACATGTAAATGAACAACTCATACAATAGGTGGGTATCTACCTATTACTTACTAAAAAAATTACAATTTATACAAAACCCCCATATTGTATGTACATGTACAAATACAAACGTCGAGTTTCATCGACCTGCGTCTGCGGTTGTTGAATTGAATATCGTTAATTATATTATTCTAGTAGTTTCTGTAATCTAGATTCACAATTTCTTAGGCCCCGTGTGTTACATAACTTTATCTTGATGATTGTTTTTGATAAATTAGCGTAAAGATATGAGGTACGTAGGTAACGTAGGTAATGAGTTTTTGTCTAATATACCTAGTAGGTATCGTGTGACCAGCGAATCTTAGTAAAGATAACACGGATAACACCATAGCACTATTGTGCTAGTTTCTAAATGCAAACAGAATGGATTCTCTTGTGAGATAAGAACAGCAAACTGCATTCACCAATCTATTTTCAAAGCATAGTGAATTAATTATTATGAAAATATTTCCGCATGGCCAGTCATTAGAGCGATAGAGTCCAACCAATCTATTCTGTTAAATCTCACTGAAAATTTAGATGAAGGTAGCTGTTAATAGTGCCAATCCCTAGGATCAGCCGGTCGATTCTGTAAAAATCTCACCGTGAAAACTTAGGTGAAGTGAGTTTGTTTTTGCTAGGAATTGACACTATTGACAGCTCACTCCACGCTCACTTCACCTAAGTTTTCACGGTGAGATTTATACAGAATAGCACCGCAGGTGGAATGAGTAATGACAGCTCACTTCACCTAAGTTTTCATGATGAGATTTTTACAGAATAGTTAGGCAGAGCCTGGTGCAAGAACGGCTTAAAAAGCAGAAATAAAATTGAAGGACCATACCACATTATGAAGGTTGCCACAACCTTCGACTCCTAGTGATTGGGAGGCCCACAGTGTACAGTCACGAGCACCAATATGTCAACACTTGGCAACTTTAAATTGTGATTTTTTCACAAAATAACGAATGCAACGTTGAAATACGACACTTTACATATACCTCTGGGTTCAAAAATACTATGTTCCTACTAAAATAATATTTCATTCAAAAATAAGGGAAAAAATCGACTTTGAATAAAGTCAAGTGTATACATACTTTTGCTCGTGACTGTACAGTAATGGGAGGTCTAAGGGTCAGTTCACACCGAGACGCGACGCGACGCGCAGTTTTCAAGATAGAAATACAATTACTTACAGACCTTATCTACTACACAAAAAGGTACACGATTCAGTGAGCTACGCCGCGCTGTGCCGCGCGGCGTAGCTCGACGTAGTAGTCACTGAATTGTGTACCTTTTATTAGTGTACCTGTTTGTTACATATTAAGTATCCATAATATTTAATATGTAACAAAAAATAATATGGTGAGAGGAATCGTGATTTTGTACAGTTTCTATTCACTGGATGGCGCTTTATATTTACGTCACGTTTCTGAATCTCGGTGTTAAGATTCTCCGCCGCCGAAGGACCCTCGCGAATTTCCGTAAAAAAATCATACTTACCTGGCATAGGGGATACCGTGATCATTAAGGCGGTTCCCCCAGGGCGAGACCTTCCCATTGCACTGCGGCTGGGTTGACCCCTGCGATTATCCCTAATGTGGATAACTCGGATGCGTAATTTTTGATAGTGGGGACTGCGTACGCGCCGTCCCCTCGGAATTCACTTGTCCTATGAATGAATAATAGGGGTAACACCGTAACTTACTTGGAAGTCGCTTATAATACTTGTTAAAAAGCATGTCTTGTTTTAAAACAGTGGCCCCCCAACATCACAGACTACAATTTAATGCAGGGTAACCCAACATCGTGTTTTACATTTTTGTAATGTTGAATACGTGTTTTTTTCCTATATGCAATAAGCGCCACTCGGTCACAGTCACAATCATTCTACCTATCTCTGCAAGTCTGCATCTCGATGCCCCCGCGCTACCTCGCTCACCTGCCCGCACTCTCCTCACACCATACCAGTGCGTCGATATTACGTCAGTGCAGAGATAATGTGAGTTGTAATCCCCATGACATCTATCTACACACATCAAAAGTGTCTAGGGATCAAGCATTTTTATGCGGATTTCTTGAGATTGAGATGTGGCTTTGTAATAAATTTATGATTTTATAAATTTATATGGATCCTTTTTGGTGCATTTCATAATTTGAATCAGGAACTGTGAATCAAATTCGAGTAAAAGATGAAAATCAGCTGTCAATATTTTCCCTATAAAAACATACAACGCATTGAAGACATTATTAGTGCTACTGTTTCCCTACTACTGATTAAAACCAACGTTATTATGGAGCGGCGACGTCATTTAAGCAGGGAAGAAATGCTCAGAGCCGTGGGAATGATAGAAGCTGGTTCCCGGCAACGTACTGTGGCTTTAGCTCTGAATACAAGTCAGAGTGTTATCAGTCGACTTTGGACACGTTACCGAAGCACTGGTACCGTGGCTGAGCGCCATGGAGGACGGTATCGCTGCACCACACGGAGACAAGACCGATACATTCAAATCTTAACTCGAAGAGCTCCAACAATAACCGCCATGATGTTAGCCGTGAGGCTTCATCACTCTTCAGGGAACTTAATTAGCGACCAAACAGTCAGAAACCGCTTGCATGAAGTGAACCTTCATTCCCGAAGACCGCTACGGGTACCACCTATAGCAATGCACAATCGTAGGATTCGATATCAATGGGCTCTTGAACACAGAAATTGGGCAGAAGAACAATGGCGTTTCGTGTGCTTTTCTGATGAGTCTCGTTTTGGTATGAGACCGGATACAAGACGTATACGACACTGGAGAACCCCTGGACGCCAACAGCGATTAAAATCCTGCCAGGAAGTCCATCCTTATAGTGGTGGAACCATCATGGTATGGGCGGGTATTTGGATCGGCGGAAGAACTGAGTTGATTTGGATCAGAGGCAACCTCAACGCTCAAATTTATGCTGAGACGATTGTATCAGACGTCATCGTTCCTCTACAAGTGCAAATCGGTCCCTTATTTCAGTTAATGCATGATAATGCACGACCGCACACCGCAAGAGTTGTAAGACAGACTCTCGCCGCAGCTAACATCAATGTCCTGCCCTGGCCTGCTCAGTCGCCAGACTTGAACCCGATTGAGCATGCATGGGATATGCTACAGAGAAGAGCTCTGCCGAATATGGAGGGTATCCAGTCGCAAGAAGACCTTTTTTTGTTGTTGCAACGAACATGGGCGGCCATTCCACAGCGTGATTTGGATGAACTCATTTTGAGTATGCCAAACCGATGTTCTTGTGTTGTTAGTGTTCGCGGTAGAAACACGGATTATTAATTGTTTAAGTTACCCAATAAAATTTTAAAGAAAACTGTTATTTCAGTCTTTTTTTCGAACTTTTGTGTTAGTGGTTCAAATGTCAAAAATCCCTTTATTAGGAAAATGGCAAATTTCTTTATTAATGCAAAGGTGACTTGGTTTATCGTTACTGTGACAAACGAAAACACTTTATTTGATGAATCCTTAAAGAAAATTTTAATTAATATCAATCAGGAGAAAAGTTATTGCAAAAATATATGTTGATCCCTAGACACTTTTGATGTGTGTATATATTTATATAAAAGGAGAAACTGACTGACTGACTGACATATCAACGCACAGCCGAAACTACTGGGTCTAGGAATGTGGAATTTTGCACACGGCTTCCTTTTATAATGTAGGGGAGCACTAAGAAGGGGTTTTTGGAAATTCAACCTTTAAGGGGGTGAAAAGGGGGGATTTCGTTTGTATGAAAAATCTTATTCCTTGAATTAATAAAAATAATTCCGATGAAAATAGAAACAAGAATTGCCGAAAATTAATATTTCTGTCAAAATGCAACGAACACACCAACTAGTTGCACGCTTCTGAACTAATCTTCAAACAAGGTGACCTAAAGCAGTTTATGGTGATATAAGTTCCACTTGTACTGACTAGATGGAGCTTTCGCAAAACCTTTTAACAGTCTGTTCTCCTCTTTTCCGATGGGTGTATTTAGTTCGGTTCGGAATTTCGGATACAAGATATTTTTTACATAATATGTACCAACATAATTTGAATTTGAATGTACCTAACATGTTTTGAGCAAAAAATTACCTTTGTAGTTGTATGAGAGAAAAATCTAGTAGCGGACGTACCTACTTCAGAAAAAAATAAATCAATAATAATAAATCAGGTAGGTACTACCTATGTTAGATAATTGAATAAACTCACTCACTATAAAAAAACCGGCCAAATGCGTGTCGGACCACGCACAATGAAGGGTTCCGTAGTTGGAATGAATTTATCCCAAGAACAAACTTAACATTGTAAGTACCTAGTTGAAAATCATGTTCTCCCATACATTGCAATTGCAGCGCTGGGATAAGACCGTACCTATCAGATTACTGGCTAATGTGTCAATCTTATTTATTGCCACATTAGCCAGTAATCTGATAGCCTGATAGGCCTGTACCTATGGTCATAACCCAGCGCTGAACTACCCCAACACACTAGTTTTAGATAACGTTTTGATGATAATAATGATAATGGTCACGTTATCATTATTAGGCTAGTTCTACAAACAAGGGAATAAAATTGAATTATTTTCGGCCCATAGTTTTTTTTAATGTAAATCATTTTAAAGTTAATTATTTTATTAAAACATGATGGAGTAATCTAGAATTGAAAGGGTCAGTCAAAATATTGATTAATTTAGAAGTTATAGGCATTTTTCAATTTGCAGAAGACAGGGAAATGAGAGTAGATACAGGGAAGTGACTCTAGAAGATTGTTTGATCTTAAAATCGACTTGACAGTAAACGTTGTAGTAAATACTAGTAAATATGATATTTATTAAATAAATAGAACAGTTTATATGCAAAAATAAATCTAAACGTGTACTATAATACCAACCAGGGAAGTGATAATTCAGACAAGATAATGCTGTCGTTATAGAGAAATATGAATTATGAAGAATATTGAGTTTTCTTTATTAAACGAAATGAGGCTTGATGGTGTATTCATCATTTATCATCATCATTTCAGCCGAAAGAGGTCCACTGCTGGACATAGGCCTCCCCCAAGCACCTCCACTTCGACCGGTTTTGTGCTTTTCGCATCCAATGACTTCTTGCGGCCTTCACAAGGTCGTCGGGTCCACCTTGTCAGACGCCTTCCAACACTACATCTCCACCACTCCAGAACCTTTCGGCCCCATCGGTTATTTGTTCTACGAGCAATGTGCCCTGCCCACTGCCACTTAAGTTTGACAATTCTTCGGGCTATGTCGGTTACCTTGGTTCTCCTGCGGATCTCTTCATTTTTGATTCGATCACGTAGGGAATCTCCAAGCATAGCCTTTTCCATTGCCCTTTGAGTGACTTTTAGCCTTCTAATAAGGCCCATTGTGAGCGACCACATTTCAGTGCCTTATGTCATGACTGGCAACAACCCACACTGGTCAAAGACTTTCGTCTTGAGACTGCGGTATGTGGGACGAGAAGATGATGTATTAGCTCTCATAAAATCTACAGAAGCTTTTTTTACAGCACATTTCTTTTTTGTAGTGTTTACTGGATCTCTCCAGCCATGCTTTTTCTACAATAGTCGTTTTTCTCGATCCGACATTTCAGAGATAGTCTTTCTTATACTTGTGTTTTCTCTCATTTTCTCCTTTTTTTTCTCAATATTTCTTCTGTAGTCTGCGATTTCCCTTTTGGTTTACTCATATCGGTTCTATAAAGAACTTCGAAATTATTTTCGGCTCTTAAATTATTGGCAAATATAAGTAAAAATAGAATCACATACATTAAAATAACGAAAAAACAGTAAAATTTAGGAGTTCTTATGGCCAACATTCGTCTCCTTCATTAGACCAGCTCAATGGTAACGTAATATTGCATTGTCACCTGACCTAAACAGGTGTACAAAATTTCAATTCGTTTGGACCCTGGGAAGTTGGTCAAATTTTACTTGCAAGATTTGACCCATACATAATAACTAACAAACTAACGCACACGGCAAGTTAAATAAAAGCTTGTAATAACGCAGTGCACATTTTATTTAGTGCCAACAGTCACAGAACAAGCCTTTTATCACTTCTCTGGAGTGTTCTCATTTCCCTGTCTATGTATTTCCAGGGAAGTGATACACACGGAAGTGATATTTTGAATGTTTTTTCCCTAAATCTAGAAGATTGCTTTATTTTATTACAATTAAAATCTCCATAAATCTTTAGTGCAACTAAAATACATACTTACAATGTATTAAAATTAAATAATATTTTATAATTTAACTGTAAATACGTACCATGTGAGTGAGAATTTGACTGACCCCGAACGCAAATGTCACCACTAAACGCACGGACACGACCCGATCGCTGCTCGAATGAAACAAAACACAGCCGTTACATGCTGTCGTCACCCCTTTCTTTCTATTGCCCGAGCGGCAACGTTACTTACTATTCAATTTCAAGGTGATTTTAACAAACTTTTAGGTGACAGGGAAGTGATACTCAATACGCGTCGCCTTTGTAAAGTCGACAATATTCGGAGAAAATAAGAGACCATAAAACTGTTTTAGCGTTTTATGGAAACCTTATGTATATGATTATTATCTTCTATCTATACTTATAATAAATCTGTAGACGAGGCGTTTCTGTACATTGAAAATAAAAAAATAAAAAATAGTTGGGCTGTTATAGGATAACCAACAGATGCCATTTCTTCAATTTTTGGAATTTTTGTCTGTTTGTCTGTTTGGATGTGACAGATTTTGAACAGGCTCAACGTAAAAAGTACCAAACCAATATGGTTCATATTTATACTCAAATATAGTGTAGAACTCGGAGCAGTGATTAGTCTTTGTTTCATCGCAATCGCTTCAGTCTATCAAAAGATATAATCAATTTAAAGCATTCTATAACAATTTTTATTGCAATAAGTGGAAACATGTAATGACATCTATTGGCGCGATATAGTACTAACGAAATCATATTGTGATCTTTAAAACATTATTATGTGTTTAATCACGTCGTAAAGGCTTGCCTTTATGACGAAATAATTATGGTCCTTATGTCTGTCTTATTTAAAAAATAAATAATGATAATGTTTAAATAAATAATATAAACATATATAATAAAATCGTATATAATAAAATCGTAGGAAAGGCAAAACTGTACATAGAATATATAAAAAAAAATACTTAGGGCGTGATCTACAATCGATATCGAAGCCAAAAATATAGTTTTTAGAATTTTTGTCTGTTTGTCTGTATATATGTCCGGGCTAAACTCAAAAAGTACTGCATGGATTTACTTCAAATTTTGCATGAATATTACTAACAGGTCGGGTCAACATATAGGCTACATATTATCACGCTATCACCTACGAGGAGGAGCTGTGAATCTTTATTTTTCTTACGCATTCTGTGACAGCGTGTAATCTAACGACGCATATTTAAATGTTGTTTTTGAGTAAGTCATGCTATTATCTAGCTTTACACTATAAAAACTTTTACGCCACTTAAGTAACTTGGGCAGAGAAACATAGTTTAATGAATGTTAGTAGTATAAGACAATTTTAAAGCAGCGCCATCTATGAGATTTCATAAAAATCTAATCAAGTTACATGTCAACACTTTTTGGAAATTAATAATTTAAATTTGATCATCTTGGTGAGGTTAGTAGTTAGTTATTCTTAAAATTCATAGATGGTAATGTGCATTTTCTTCATAAAAGTTGTATCGTATAGTTCGTTTTGACAAATTCAAGTTCCAACAAAACCCTCAAAATCTTGAGCAGAGTTGAGGAAGACAATTTCAAAAAAATGCGGTGTTAAGTATTACAAAAAAGTTATGTTCATTGATGATGATCATTTCTTCATCAATTTCATGTTGTTAGTACAAAATAAACATTGACTGTTAATACTTTTGTTCGGTATTTATCTGTGTGATTATTGCTTGGTAATTAATATACTTTCATGTCGTATACCTAATTATAAACTTAAATTATACCGTGCATCCGAATAATGGCGAATGCGATTTTCTGCGGTTGTTACTTCACACTGTCCGAGGCAAAGTCTTTCGCCTTTCTGAGGACATTTGATGGCGTGGAGTTTCCCACTTACCGCGCAGCCTGCGTAGCACGTCACCTTCTCGACGGTGACCAAAATTGGGCCCGCGAGGGTTCGCGGAGGCGAGCGCCAGTGACAGTCCCAGCCGCATGCGTGATCTGTTTGCCGTCATCTTGGTGTTTTGTGGAGTCGCGAACCCGGTAGCTTTGTGGGAGAAGTATCGCCATCATCTGTCTGAAGATTTTCTACGAGCTTTGAGGCGTGCTACTGGAGACGAAGTCGGAGACGGCGAAATGACCACCATACGAAATGACCATGTCGCTTTGTTCTCTTCAGAGCAAAAACAAATTTATGACACCGTCCTTGAAAGCGTTTGGCAAAACCAGGGTAAAATGTTTTCTTGGATGCTCCTGGTGGTACAGGAAAAACATTTGTTACCACTGGCATACTTGCAGAGGTCAGGAGGCAAGGCAAAATTGCTATTGCTGTAGCGTCGTCGGGAATCGCTGCCACACTGCTTCCGGGACTGCAAGACAGCACATGCCATGTTTAAAACTCCCATCGATTTAGAGAGCGCCGAAACGCCTGTTTGTGGTGTGTCACGTAACAGCGATAAGGGACACGTGCTCAAGGATTTCTCTCTGATCGTATGGGATGAGTGTACGATGGCCGAGGATCGAGGGCTGACGAGGTGAATGCTTCGTTGAAACGATCTTCGTTGTGGTCACGAGTTCGTACGCTGCGCTTGACCATTAATATGAGAGCTCGGCTCGGCGGCAATGCACGCGCTCAAGAATTCTCCGATGTCCTTCTAAGTCTTGGCGAAGGCACTCTACCAGAAGAGAGAGGTAGACAGGTGGTGCTTCCAGAGTCTCTCGGTAGAGTGGTTTCCAGCTTAGAAGAACTCATTCGCTGTGTGTACGGGGACATTCAGTCGTATACCGCACCAGCAGAATTCTTGGGTGTGTGAGCGGGCCATTTTGACGCCCAAAAATGATCAGGCTGCAGCAATTAACGAATGCATTCTCTCGGAAATTGAGGGGAATGAAGTGGTCTACACCTCGATAAACACTGTTGTCAAGCAAGATGACGCCACACATTATCCCGTGGAATTTCTGAACTCCCTGTCAGCAAGTGGACTTCCAGCGCATACCATCAAGCTGAAGCGGTGTCCCGGTTATGCTTCTTCGGAACCTATCTCCTCCGAAGTTGTGTAACGGGACCCGCCTTAAAGTCATCTCGCTCCACAGACACACCATTGAGGCGGAAATTCTTACGGGTTATGGCGTCGGCGAGGCAGTATTTATACCACGCATTCCCCTCATACCTCATAACTTCCCGTTCCAGTTCAAGCGCGTACAGCTCCCCGTGAGTGTTTGCTTCGCGATGACCATCAATAAGTCGCAGGGGCAGACACTGAGGGCAGTGGGTGTCGACGTCAGGACGAGTTGCTTCTCACACGGGCAACTGTACGTCGTCGCTTGCTCCCGCGTCATCACACATTTTGGCTCCTGGCAGCATAACTACCAACGTAGTTTATAGGGAAGTGTTGTAAGGTATATATGATACCTTTGAACGTATTTTTACTCTTTTGTGTCCTGGAATGTATTCCTGCATTATTTTCTCTATTTCCTTCAGTCACCCCTTATGACTGAACTCAGCAGGATTCCCATATAACTCTCTTCACTTGCTTCGCTTGCAAAAAAAAAACTTATATTTTAATGCTATTTTAAAAGTTGTTTACTTTATAATGCTATAGCGACACTGGCATCTTAGGTATTTTTGGTGCTGTAGCACCTTCACGCAGACGACGTCGCGGGCAGCAGCTAGTCTTATAATAAAATTATTCTATTAAACTGCTTTTTATACCTTATTACATGGTCTTATATTTTGCATTTTGGAATGTCGCCCCACAGGGAAGTGACAATTTTGCCCCTTTTTATGTAAATTTATCGTATAAATATTTGCTTGAGAGAAATGATTTTTAGTGCCCAATTAGAAACCAATATAAACTTTTATTTCATAGTGTCAATTAACACAAATATATAATATATATTATTCTACGACCTGAGCCAACCATAATTCCTCAATTTGTAGAACTAGCCATTAACGTGACCATTTATTTTTTGACTCAAAACGGGACATTGGTTTATTTATGTCAATCAACAGGTTAGTCAATGAAAAAATAGAACACTTTTTTTAAATTAATTACTCAGAAAAGTTACCTATATTTATCAGAGGAACCAATTTGTTTCAATATAGGTAGCAGGTGATGATTTTAAGTAAGAATGAAACTCGTGACACGTTTTTTTTTAATTCACCTTAGTTATCAACATCGCCTTTAGAACCGGAATAGATAATGTAGGTAATTGAGTTTTCTCAGATGTCCACAATTTGTTCATCATAGAAAATACTGTTTCTATTGGAGCATTTGTAGCATACCGATGACGAGACCGATGACGCGGTCTCGCTTTCGCACACCGCTTGCGTCGGCCGGCTCCACTCCTCAAATTTTCGCGCGGTTTCCGAAAACGGGACAATTTTGCGTCCCAGAGTCCATTTCGGGGACACCGGGACTCGTAATTATAAAAAGGGACAGTCCCGTTCAAAACGGGACGTCTGGTCACGTTAATCATTATCTACCACTGCTGCTGATAAACGGCTGTTGATTATTCATTCAACAAATCACAGCAGTTTATTTATAAGTAGATATACTAGCTGATTCCGCAAACGTTATTTGCAAAAAAAAAAATGTTTAACTAGAGATGGGGAAGAATAAATAGTGGCGCGGAACACGATGTCAAAAGAGCATTTATTTTTATTGTTACCTTACCTATCTTACTACTAGAGTCCGGCCGTCGAGAAATGCGGTTCTGAGGCCCGAATTCCTCTGTCGCTGATGTCGGTCGCGCGTACGAATATAGGTACGTTGTGTTCTATGAAGCACCACACTGTGACGCTGACATCAGCGGCGCGCGAGTTGCTACGCGCCGCTGATGACGCGCGTCGGTCTCGCTCGTCAGCGCCGCGTTCGTCGGTCGACTGACGCGCTATAGAACGCTATGAGCGTCCTCACTCTGTTCCCGACCGTCGGCACGCGCGCATACAGTCGCCCGCCACCATGAACATTGATACCGAACGTGTGATTGCCGAGGTGCGCCTACGTCCTGCATTGTGGGATTTATCGAATGAACTTTACAAAGATCGACAATTGGGTGAATGTGATATCTTTTTTTTTCTATATTGACGCCGTCTCCGCTTGCGTAAGTATGCTGCAGCAACTAAACAATTTATAAACGGGTTCATAGTAATATCCCAAATTCAAACTCCGCTTCACAAATCCACAACAAATCCACTTGGAGACGCCTGTACCGTGGAGCGGTCAGTATCGCACTACGGATGTTTTCATTGGCGCTGATGGTCAGCGCGCTACGCGACTGACGGTACGCGACCGACGTCAGCGACAGAGGAATCCGGGCCTCAGGCCCGGATTGACACCTGTCAGTGCGACAATTCTAGTAGGTACATACCTAGCTAATAAAGATCACATTCGCAAAACACGTATTCGTTTGCATGAAACTAAGTAGGTACATACTAGGTTTCAAGAACGCGTTCACTCGGCGGCCGCACTGTAGGTGAACTTTGAACGAGGATGCGAGTACTTACCTACATATATTTAACATTATCGAATACAAACATAATTAAGTACATAATGTCTAGGTTGCCTAGGTCACGGGTTCGACCTTAGTCTGTTGTGGTTGTGAGTTATCATGACTATATTAAGTAAGCTTAACTTTTGATCTTGTTTATCAGCGGCGGCCGCCCTACAATTATTTTAGGTGGTGCAAAATCTTAACGTGGCGCCACTCTATGTAAGTAAGTACCATGTTCCTATGATATTGCTTGCTTGCGTGTGGTCGATCGGGTTTATAATAAGCTACCACCATCAATGACTGGTGCCTGGTGGACTGTCACTGACGACGGCAACTTACCACAAAGCCGACCGTCGAATCCTCCCATGACGGCACCCGGTGCCGTCGCACCGCACCGCCCTAGGGCCGCTACTGCTACTTCGGTCGCGTGAAATTTCTTGTTCCCCCGACCCACCCCGTCGCATCTCATCGCCTGCCCGCGCTATTACTTCGTTTTTGCTTAGCGTTCTTTCTGACTTTTTTTTCTTTTCGCTCGTCTCCTACGGGTCCTAGCGTGATGTTAAATAGCCTATAGCCTTCCTCAAGAATTGTGCTATCAAATACAAAAAGATTTTTTCAAATCCGACTGTTAGTTATACAAACTTACAAACTTTACCTCTTTATAATATTAGTATATTTTCATGTGTGAATAAATGGCAAAGAACAAAACCTCGGACAGACAGACGGACATGACGAAACTATAAGGGTTCCTTGTAGGTACTACGGAACCCTAAAAACCAAGTGTATTATTATTATTATAATAGATAGGTGAAAGAGTTTATTTCGAATTTCTGCAACATTAGGAACTGCATTTCTTGCAAATTAAGTACCTACCTAAACTTGTGTCATAATTTGCCTCGTTTTTCCTTTTCCCAAAGTACGAGTATGTTGGGGTCGTTTACATCCAAATAGGTACTACCTACTACTCAGACTTGGTTAGACTCCAGTCTAACTCGATGCAGCTGATTACCAGTATTTTACATAAAGTGACTGCCTATTTGACCTCCACGACGCAGATGCTGGGTAACAAATAAGCAAAAGCCTGAAAGTCTTATTGACTATCCAACGGCTGTCAAAGATCTCTCGGTGTTTAATGGACGGTCTAAGTACCTAAGTATTTAAGGAAAACTGTCCAGATTATCAAAGGTAATTTATCTATACCTAGGTAAGTAAGTATTTATTTATTTGTGAAGGTACCTACACACAAACAAAACGCCTAGGTACTGCTTATTTTTAAAGAAATCCAGTCAGATAGAACCCAGCCAGTTACTATACGGTACCTAATCTAGTCGGCTGCGTGTTTGGTATGTTTGTTAATTCGATTCTCGTGACGGTAATTAATGAGTAGAGAACTGAAATTTAAGATAGGTAGAGGAAAATTATGTAGCTATATTAATGAACATGAAAACAGTATCTGCCCATCACGTAAGTAGGTAGTCTCACGTGATGTCCGTAGATCTGGTCCGAAGTAAGAGCCTAGAGGAACTCCAGAAGGGAAGGGAAAGGAGTTTAAAAGGTCTGTGGCGTACCTACCTTTCCGTTAGCAATTTGGTTTTTTTTTTCAAAATGTAAGTCACGCCATGAAACCTATATAAATCGATAGCTGACATCAATGCATGCACAGAAAACATTAAGACCAAACCCCGTTAGGCTGCCTTTCCACCAGAAATGAGCGAGGATGCGTAGCGAGGGATGTGTGTGAAACTAACAAAAACCAACGCTTACTTAGTTCAAGCTATAAAAATGAAGCGATGTTATTTGTTGGTTTCACACACATTCCTCGCTACGCATCTCGCTTATCTCTGGTGGAACGGCAGCAGCCTAAAGTGTCATGTTTCCGAGAAACGTTCAAAGTTGATCACGTGACATCCATATTTTTTTAACATGCTTATATTTTGTTGCATAAATGCTTGAAATAATCACTCTGAAAGTTTATAGTAATCAAACAACTATGCAGGTATGCCAGGCTCCATATAAAAATCTTCAGTCCTAAGTAGATTATGGTACAGACTGGAGCACATCAATCTACTACAATCTGTGACATTTCTTTAATAGATTTTCAACTTTATTGCTAGAGCATTAGGTTCAAGGTTGATTGGGAAATTTTGACAATTTCGGGTAGCTTGATGTGCTGGCGTCTGTACCTCAGGTATTTTTGGGTAAGTCTGGCCGGATAAGACTATAGACGGACGTCTCCCAAAGGGTCCATTTTCTAAGTCTGGGTAAGTATCCTTAGTTCTTTGTCTATATTCATTTGTTGTTCCGTTATGACGAGGGGATCAGACCGGAATAAATCACATATAATAATAATAATAATAATAATTAGCCCCCCAAACAACCACACGTCCTGATTGACCATCTAATCACGTGGGGGGCGGACACACGAATGAGAAATTACTGGCGTGGCTAACGTGGCTCTGGAAACCCACTTAAAAATGGAGACTCGTTCAAAAAGAAAACGTATAGGACCGCTGCCCGGGGGCGATCGCCGGGGCGCACTTGGAGCTGACGCTGAGTGTCTCAGCATGCGAACCGTCAGCGGTGAGGAGTTGAACAGGCGGGCTCCCACCGACAAAGATGCTACAGCCGATATCATTGACGATGGTGACAGACTGACGGACAGGATAAACACCCCTGTAGAACCGTATAGTCCAAGCACAGTATCATATACACCTTCTAGGCCATCAACACCATCCATACCATCGTCACCTTCCATATCATCATCACCCCCCATTACTAGTTTCAATTCAGTTCAACCCACTTCAACCTTGAATGTTACGCGGGAGGTATCTACCTTCTTACCCGCGTCCACCAAGGCTGGAAAAGCAAGAGTTCGCATGAGATGGAGCAAAGAAGTAAACCTATTCATCATGCGAACTTACCTATACATCACTAAATTAGAGACCGACTTGACTACTTACAGAAAACAACTGCATGAACTTTTTACACGTCAATACCCAGAGATTACCGTTACAGAACAAAGAATTTCAGATCAAAGAAGAATAATAGTTAGAAATAAACTCCTATCACAAGACATAATAGACCAGTTAAAAGAAGAAGTACGTACACAACTACAAGGAGAATCAGAAAATACTGCGGGCGCAATCACTATCGCATTAACCCAAAACACAACCGCGTGTAATCAACAGGAACAACCATGCAGTCAAACAGAACCTATCATACAATCTCAACCTATCACACAATCCCAACCATACTTTCAATCACAAGCGTATTCACAAACCACGCATACATCCACGCAAACCGAAAGTATGACCATAATGTTAGAAAATGAAATTGAGACCCTAGCCGACATTAATACAAATCAATCAACAGATACACATATTCAAGAAATACACGATAAATTTAAAACAGCTCTCGCTCAATATTCCGGTATGGACCCGGCAGCTCGACCAAGACTGCCCAAACTTAGGTACACACCAAAACTATCTCACCTCGTTCATTTATTTAATCAAAAAATTCTCCAACAATATATTAGCGAAGAAACTCACCTAATAGACATTCATACTCTGATATATTGCACAGCGTTAGTAATTTCCGAAGAACTTAATTTTAAAATCACAGAATATACAGGCAATACAAGACAAAGAAATATTAACAAGCCAGCATGGCAGCAGAGGCTTGAAAAAGATATAGAAAAACTTAGAGCAGACTGCGGTAGACTAACTCAGTACATTAACAACAATAGATCAAACAAAGTAGTTAAGAGAATAGAAGCAATATTTAAAAACATGGCTACCCACACGAGACACGAAAACGACAATAGAAAACCGGAAGAATTCTTGGATACATTGAAACAGAAATTAGCCTTAAAAGTTCACCGGTTGAGAAGATATAAGAAAGCACAAGAACGAAAACATGATAACTCCTTGTTTGCCACAAACGAAAAGAACTTTTACAGAAATTTACAGACAGCACAAACTGACACTAACATACTGACAACCGAAAACAATGTAGAATTACCAACAGCAGAACAACTAGAAACATTTTGGTCTGGAATATGGGAAGAGCAAGTGCAACACAATAAAAATTCTG
Source organism: Oligia fasciuncula (assembly GCA_963082905.1). NCBI lineage: Eukaryota > Metazoa > Arthropoda > Insecta > Lepidoptera > Noctuidae > Oligia > Oligia fasciuncula. Next base: position 16,622,073 of record OY720395.1, read on the forward strand.
ATTGGATAACAGACGAAGAAACAAAATGGAGCTCATTAGAAGAAATGGAATTCGTAGAGTTAACTGAGTCTGATATAACTTGTGTTACAGCAAGACTACACAATTGGAAATCCCCTGGTATTGATAAAATTCATAATTATTGGTATAAAAAATTAGAGTCATTACACAAAATCTTAGCTAAAAATCTAACACAAATCATCTTAGGGAAACATAACATTCCTGAATTTATTGCTACAGGAATAACCTACATGTTACCAAAAGCACAGTACTCTCCCCAACCTTCTCAATACAGACCAATTACATGCCTACCCACAATATACAAGATCCTAACGTCCGCAATCACAACAAAAATCAATAAACACATAGAAAATCACAACATAATAGCAGAGGAACAAAAAGGATGCCGAAGGGGCCACATGGGGTGTAAGGAACAACTAGTTATAGATTCAATAATCCACAAACATGCCAACACAAAACATAGAAATCTACACTGTACATACATAGATTATAAAAAAGCATTCGACAGTATTCCACACTCCTGGTTAATTCAAATACTACAAATTTATAAAATAAATTCAAAAATAATAGACTTCTTACAGGATATCATGGCCCGTTGGAGAACTACACTCCAATTAAATTACCAAAACAACGCTATCACCACTCGGCAGATATCCATAAAGAAGGGTATTTATCAGGGAGATTCTCTAAGTCCTTTATGGTTTTGTCTTGCTCTGAACCCTCTGTCCGACTTACTACATCGCAGCCAAGCTGGATATTCCATAAAACATACCACAGAAGAAACTATTATCTCACATCTTATATATATGGATGACATTAAATTATACTCAAAGTCTGAAAAAGAGATGAAAAAATTAATAGATATCACGACAGAATTTAGTAAAGACATTAACATGCAATTTGGTCTAGATAAATGCAAAACAGTTCATATAATAAGAGGTAAAATAAAGCCGGGTGACTATCCTATTAACAATACAGACACAATCACAGCAATGGAACCAACAGATTTATATAAATATTTAGGGTACAGGCAACTCAAAGGGCTAGATCATTCCACAATAAAATACACATTAAACTCAGAGTACAAAAGAAGAGTGATCGCAGTATGTAAAACCCAACTCTCCGGAAAACATTTAATAAAAGCGCTGAACACCTACGCAATCCCGATATTAACATACTCGTTTGGAGTGATCAAATGGTCCAAAACTGACATACAACAAATAGAGAGAACAACACGCACCACACTTACTAAACACAATAACCTACACCCAAAATCTGCAATAGAAAGACTGACCATCAAACGGCAATATGGAGGGAGAGGCCTTATAGACGTCCATCATCTTTGGCAGAAACAGATAGCCAAACTAAGAACATTTTTTCATTATAAATCACACACAAGCAACATTCATAAAGCCGTAGTTATGAACGATATCAATTACACCCCACTTAACCTACACGAACAGATAGATATACAACACACTAGCAACGAAGACCCACATAAGCAAAAGATAGAAGACTGGAAAAAGAAAGTGCTGCATGGACGGCACCCCCATGATCTAGAACAGTCTCATATAGATACAATAGCGTCAAATAAATGGCTTAAAATCGGTAACTTATTTCCGGAAACCGAGGGATTTATTATTGCAATACAGGACCAAATCATAAATACTAAAAACTACAGGAAATTCATTATAAAAGACCCCACAGTAACAAATGATAAATGCCGCAAATGTCACAGCCAACCAGAGACCATACAACACATAACAGGGGCATGCACAACACTCACACAAACAGACTATACACACAGACACAATCAGGTAGCCAACGTCATTCATCAAAAACTAGCACTCAAATATAAACTCATACAAGATACAAACACACCTTATTACAAGTACGTACCACAAACAGTTCTAGAAAGTACCACACACAAACTCTACTACGATCGTGCCATACTAACTGACAGGACCGTTCACTATAATAGACCAGATATAACCCTTCAAGATAAAGTTAATAAAGTCACATACCTCATAGATATTGCAGTCCCTAATACACATAATCTACAAAAAACAATAAGTGAGAAAATCAGTAAATATGCAGAACTGAAAGAAGAAGTGTCCAGAATCTGGAGGCAGGAAAAAGTTTACGTAGTACCCATTGTTGTCTCTACGACGGGTGTTATACCCAATCACCTCCACCATAGCCTTAAACAAATAGACCTAAAAGACTCAATTTATATAACACTCCAAAAAGCCGCAATTTTAAATACTTGCAGAATAGTAAGAAAGTTCATGCAAATTGACGAAAATGAAATCACCCCTCATAACATTAATTCGTAAAAAAAAAAAAAACACCACACACACGCTACATTGACTTGGCTTGGGCCCGTTAAGGTAGCTTAAACTAGCCAAAGAGCTAAGAAACAAAATTCGTTCACCAAAAATATTAATAATATTCCACAACTATCACACAACGCCGTCTAGTCTCAAGCTAAGCAGAGCTTGTGTTATGAGTACTAGACAACTGATAAACATACTTATATATTTCTAAATACATACATATATAGATAAATTACACCCAGACACAGAACAAATGATCATGCTCATCACACAAACATTTGTCCTGGGTGGTTTGTATTGGTAAAATATTAACCACCTCTTAAGAGGCCATTGTACTCATCATTATGAACAACTTTTACTGTGGGACCAAAACTGAAATCATGAAAAAAAAAATCAGCTGTTCCCTACATTTTGACGAGTTATACGAACATAAATGTTGGGAACAGTTGATTTTTTTTTTGCGATTTTAGGTTTGGTCCTATAGTAAAAGTTGTTCATAATGATGAGTTTGTTAATGTTTTACCAATAGGGTAGGTATACCAAATAACAACTTACTCATAACACTGATGGAGTGATACAGCAATTTAGTACAGTCATTCGTTGATACACTATTATTAGTCATAGATAGGTAACAGATGTGCTACTATTTAATAATTAGGTATGTAGGTATCAAAACAATTAAGTAGGTAGGTACTTGAGTTTCCTAACCAGATTTTTAATGTTTCAATTTAGTGCAATAATTACTGTTTCTGTTAATTTTTACCTACCTACAAATCTGCTCGGTTTCTATATGAATATCTGAATATATGCGTAATAGTATGGCTTTGGGCCCGCGTGGAGGTCAATGGCCTGCTCGCTCTCACAGTCGGAAGCAGTGGAAACTTTATAGGCTGATTATGTAAGCTATGTTTATAAGCTGATTACTAAGCTTGACGGCACGGTTGGCGCAGTGGTTAAGCGATTGACTGCTGCGCTGCGTGTCGCGGGTTCGATTCCCGCACGGAACAAATATTTGTATGACCTACAAGTAGTTGTTCCGGGTCTGGCTGTTTCTGTATGTGAGTTTAAATGTTTGTAAACGCACCCACAATACAGGAGAAATTCCTAGTGTGGGGCAACGTTTTTTTAAAAAAAAAAAACTCAAAAAAGATAAGTTTGGTGAAGAGTTGTTCCGGAGTTCTCCTCTCTCAACACTCCACTCCACCAAGATTTTGTCAGAGCAACAAGTCAAGTAAGGTATACCGGCTTGCTTATTTTATCGTCAGGCGATTGAGCAGCACTTTGCCTCTGCTCTACATCAGGCGCGTAATTAAAAGAAAGTAGACAAAGGTGCCGATTCTGTTGTTCACAAACTATTAAGTACAGTGCATCTTTTTCTTTCTATTTCATTAAGAAAAGGACAGGAGCAAAATTTTAGTTTAGTCCTGTCTAATTAATCAGCGCCTGACGTAAATTGACGTAATTTTAGTAGGTAGGCAAGTTTTTAATCACGTCTAAATTTGTATGGAGTAAGTGTCAGGCGCAGATTAATTTATCAAGGATTCTGTTAATTTAACTTTGTTTTCAAGATTTACCTTCTGAATTCAACATAATTGAATAAAAGTTAACTTTTATTTAAAACACAATAAAAGTCTTTAAAAAACATTAATTTCCTTCAAAACCATTCGGATTGTTATTAAAGTCAAAAGTCAAAGTCAAAGCATTTATTTCAAATAGGCACATAAAAGGCACTTTTGAACGTCAAAAATTACGATAAAATAGAATTGATTCTAGTCGCCCATTCCAAAGGGTAGTTTTCGTATGGAGAAGAACGGACAAGACACTCCACCGTTACTCTTTTAAAAAGTTTTACAATATTTTGCATACATTCATTAAATAATGATAATATGTGAAGACGATGCACCTAAAATAAAATTACTATACCACAATAGGTAAAAGAATTAAAAATGAAACCATGACATATAAATTAATTGATTATCTGATGGATACATGGTGCTCACATATTTACAAACATGGTAAAAGTACCTAAACGATTTTCATTTAAAATAATAAACAAAAAAAAAATCAAGTTGTCAGGGTCAATGTCAGGGTGTGAGTTAAAGAAAAATAATTACAGAATGTAGGTAGGTAATGAATGTCAAAAAATAAATAAATTATACAATTAAATTAGCAACCAGTTGGATTTTGTCTAGACTCTAGATTGTCCTATGGAGCAGGACCAGCATGTTTCCAAGCATTCTTATCTTGGATATAATCTTCTAATTTATAGTACCTATGACAGGTCCTCTCAATCTGTGTGGTTCTTTCCTCAAAAGACCACCTCAGACATCGATCTACATGGTCTTCATATAACCTGACCAAGATTATGTCTGGACTTTAAAAGAGACTGTGACCTCTGAGTTTGTTTCGGCCTTTCTTCTCAGAGTAGTCAGATAGGAAACGCCGTTTTCATCTAGTTTAAAAAAAAAACATGATTGACGTGTAATAGTGTTTGTACAAACCTACTTACAAAAAATAAAATCTTTTTACCGACTTTACAAAAAGGAGGAGGTACTATGTTCGGGTGTTTGTATGTTTTTTTTTTTTTATGTTTGTTCTCCGAATACTCCGCCAATTGTCGACGGATTTTCAAAATTCTTTTTTTGTTCGAAAGTAGATAGTTCTGAGGTGGTCCCATTGTCACCAAGTTAGGATCTGATGATGGGATCTTAGAGAAATCGAGGGCAACCCTCAAATTTTATAGGCTCACTTATTGTTTTTCGCATATTTTATGAAGTATCTTGTGTATTTGTGTATGGTTGTCACCATCTCAGGTAGCTGGGCTGATGATGGAAGGTACAACTCCTTAACAGTAAGAAGTTACTCGAACAGGCAAGGACTGTTTTAGTAAATTGTTTTGATGTTTGATAGGGCATTTGCCACATTTGGTCTCATGATCATCAAGTCATGACCTGATGCTACCTAACTCCTCGACAACTAACAGCAGATATATCGTGTTTAGGCTCATTAAAAGGGGCTCGATGTGTGGATAAACGTAGTGTTACTGAGTAACACCGAAGACCTGATGCTGAAGCCAGGAGCATCAGAAAAAGTACAAACCTTGAAATTACAGCACCGTAGTCGTGTTTGGGCTCATTTTAAAAAGGACAAATTTTAAGTTCAATGCAATGTTGACATAAGTCTGGCCTGATGCTGCAGCCAGGATTATCAGCATCTAATCTAAAAACTAATAAAAGGAGAACTCCTCAACAATTAACCCTGCATCGAGAAAAGGAATATTTTATAAAAAGGCGATGGGCAAGTTGACATTAGGCTATTGTAACTTAGATAAATTATAAACAGACCCACTAAAAAGCGAGAAATAAAAACTTTTTAACAAAAAAAAAAACCGACTTCCAAAAAAAACACTACAAACTGAAAAATAACTTTAATTTCGGAAGTCGGTGGCAAAAACTAAAATACTGATCCCTAAGACACCGACTTCCGAAATTAAAGTTATTTTTCAGTTTGTAGTGTTTTTTTTGGAAGTCGGTTTTTTTTTTTGTTAAAAAGTTTTTATTTCTCGCTTTTTAGTGGGTCTGTTTATAATTTTAATTTTTTTAGTTATTATTATAAGATTTGTATCAATCGGATTATGTTGCAGTGGAAGGCACTTTAATTAATTAATATTGATTTAGTTAAAATATGCATTGTAGGTAATCAAGGGGCCCATGGTAATTTATGTCGAACATAATTATGTAAATAGTGAATTCTTAAGTGTTAACCTTTTTTTTTCTTTTTTGGGTGGAAGATTACCAAATAACTACCGCTCCCGCTCAGTACAAGTTGGAGTTTATGAACCTGTGTATATACACCGCCACATGCAAATTACGCACCACACTGATGTCACGAAAAATCCTGCAACGCGCAAGCAGAGTTTACTGCGCAACTAACATTATAATTTTTGGTTTTAGGACATGCCGGTTTCCTCACGATGTTTCTTTACCGTTTTGAGTGCAGTGGTGACGAAATAATTTATACAAAGTAAAGCACCTGTCTAGGTTCGAACCTACGAACTGCAACACGTAGGTAAGCCGCAGCCGTTGCCACTCGCCAAAACGTCTCTTGAGCAGTGGTGGGCTGGGCTTTCTAGTTTTTCTAAATCAGCTGTTTTAATGGCAGATTATAAAGAAAGTGTGACATTTTCCTAACAACGACCATGACTTCACTCCAACTAAGCTGCAATGTTAAAAAAAAAAAAAACTTGTAAATCGGGGTAGGTAATTATCTAGAGATAAATGATTTTCATCTAAATCACTAATTCCCAAGATAATAATACGATAATCATAGTACGATGAACTTAGTAGCGCAAAAATTACCGCCCAGTACCTATTCTAATATATTATACCTACTTAGATAAGGTAGGTAAATGCATTGCTGGTTTTAATTGATAAATTTTTCTGACAATCACAGTGTTTGGCTTTGATCGCTTTTTATTTTTGCTTTTTGAATTTACTATAGATATTTTCTTGACCTATGCCTGGCATATTCTATGTTTCAGATTATGGAGGAAATAAATGAAAAATATCTACTTATTGGTACTAGGAAGGAATTTGAAATACGCTTCGGGATTGGCAAAGATACAAGATTGTCGATTTGTTTGACCAATAACGGTCAGTAATTAAATGACTTTTACTTTGAAAATCATAGCTGACAATTATTTAACGGTGTATCAGATGTATCAGTTGTATGACGCCTTCAGTGGGTAAATGTTTAAATCGGGTAATGATTATTGGAACGAAGTTCTTACGCGGCTTGTTGTAGGAGTAACTTGGTAGAAATCGTCACGTAACGAAAAAGCATTCGCGCTTTGGCGCCCTCCATGCGACTTTCTCAAGGTGGGTGTGAAAGATAATTTTCATGGTTTTCGAGGGTCCTATGCTAGCCGATAGTGAGGTCAGAATGAAAATCAAGATGGCGGCTGCGTAAATTGTAAAAATTTTCATCATGGGTATTTACATGGTTATCGGGGGTGCTATTTCCTGCACATAATTTGTTATAATAATAGGCTTAAAAAAGCTGCTGGACTGGAAGGTTTCAAAGTACAAATCCAATAAAAATAGTCGTTGCATTTAGTTTAAGTAGGTAATTTTTTATTAAAATTGATTGTATCTTACTTAGATACAATATTGCACCTCCGATAAAATAGGGTTACAACTCGAAAAAACTGGATTTTTAGAAAAGCGAAAATTAACTCACGGATTTTATAATCAGTCTTTATTCTTACACTATTGTTAAGTGATCAAAATTATACATCTTGAAAAGCTTACAAAAACAAATATTTTAATAGCCTGTTTTTCAATTTTCCTGAAAAACTTAACTTAAAAAAATCCTGTAAATGATTTATTCGAGTTGTAACCCTATTTTATCGGAGGTGCGATACTTATTATGGAAAAAAAAAATGAAAAAATAAAATAAAATAAGGGCCTCCTTCATGCCCCTTCTAATCACGCGGGATTTCCATCTTCTGTCTTATCTCGTGTCGGTACGAGCACTAGGCACCACAATTTAGCTTGTGTCATGGTAAAATGAATAGCCAGTCAACCAGGATTGTACCGGGACTACCCTTCCCATGGTGTGTAGGACGACAAGTGTATGCCGCACGTCAGTGAAAATTTAGGCGACTGGGACCGGTCTCAAACAGCGGTCCTAGTCGCCTGAGTACTCCGTCAATGGTAACACTTTAAACTTGAACTGCACTGGTCTAGCGTAGCGCGGAGTTTAGTAGTAGGCTGGGTGGTCTGGGTTCAAACTTACGACCTCTCGTATTCGACTCGTAACTCGCGGCTGTTACCCACTGGGCCACCACTGCTCTCTGCAGCACTTTAATTTCCTATCACAAATCCACAATATATACAGGGTTATTGGTAAAACATTAACAACCTCTTAAGAGGTCATTGTACTCATCATTATGAACAACTTTTACTATGGGAGCAAACCTGAAATCGCAAAAAAAAATCTGCTGTTTCCTACATTTATGTTCGTATAACTCGTGAGTACAATGACCTCTCAATGACTAATGAGTACAATGACCTCTTACGAGGTTGTTAATGTTTTACCACTAACCCTGTATATCGTATTAAATTAATTGATTGACGACGTTTACGATAAGAATTCACAGGATTAAACCACATCTAATCAATGTTGCACTATAATTATCTTCACTAATATTTTAACGGAAACATTTGATAAGATTAGTTGGCATATATTTATAAAATTAATTCTCCAACCATTTTATTGTTACAGCTGATTTTGATTGTGGTAGTTAATCATTGTAATTTTTTTTAAGAAAAATACATATGTGATTTTATAAAAAAATATATATGTGCTATTAAAATGTTTTGTAAAGTAATTTTAAATATAGTTTTAGTAAGTTTAGTGTCAGTTGGTTTAGTTAAAGGGCACATTCAACAGCCGATACCAAATGAAGCGTTAGATCAGAATCTTTACGAAGATGTGTTGGATCCAGAACAATGTCTTGAACAAATAGGAATTATAAGAAATAACACGTTACTCACTATGTTTTGTAAGTACTATTTCCATTTATAAACACTTGAGTTGTTAGCTGAACCCGAAAAATAAGCCGGGAGCTTAAGGGGGAAGCGGCCAGCCGTAACAAGTACGGTCGCGAATCATATTTTGTTCAAACAACAATTTGTGTGTTTTTGTTTAAACAACTTGACACTGACCTGAAAATTGCAAAAATCGTGAGAATAAAAAATTATTTCACAGTACCCCTGGCGTTTCCTGGTTTGGGGCTGCGGCTGTGCAGTCTTGCATAGATTCATTAGATAAAAGTCATATCATTTTCAGACCTTGTGATTTGTCTTGTCGATTTTTTGTTTTAAGTTTTTGATTACCTACTCAAATCTAGACACATTTATTGGATGCAGGTAGCTTAATATCTTTATGACGTCACTTATGACGCAACATCTGTCACGGCCCGGGCGACCACCCGCTGCGCGACATGTTTATGACCCTGCTGACAAAAAATGGTCTACTGATGTTTATATTTAGCTCTAGGCACGTAAATGAGGGACATACTTTAAAAGAGTGTACTCTTGAAAATTAATAACTTTTGAATATTAACAAATATCGCACTCATTATATTTTAATCTAACATACTGTAATGTATAGGTATTGGTAGGCCCCCACTTCCAAGTTGTAGGTCGTGGGTTCGAAGTTGTTCGAACCTAGGCAGGCTTTACTTTGTGTAATTTATTTTATTACCACTGCTCTCTAAACGCCGAAGGAAAACATCGTGAGGAAACCGGCATGTCCTACTACCAAAAATTATTCGAAGATATGTAGTATATCAACCCGCCTGGTGGATTACGGCCCACTCCATCTCAAGGTCAAAGCATTTATTTGAAACTAGCTTCTGCCCGGGACTTCATGAAACTTCATCTGCATGAAATGTCTAGTTCCAGAGATTATCGCGTGCAAACAAACAAACTCTTCAGCTTTATAATTAGTATAGATTATAATTAGTACAGATAGATAGATTATAATTAGTATAGATATAGAATTATATAGATTATTTATTATCTTCGTCGTGTGTGTTGAATTGTAAGGCGAGTGATATTGTATCTTAAGATAAAATATTATCTTAGCCGTGTGCAGCGCCCTTTAGTGAACTCCACTGCGGGTGACGTAACCTACGACAAACTTATTATTTGCGGTTGGTACAGTAATCGGGTCTAGGGATCGAACCGCAAAATTAAGTTTGTTTTTTATTGTATATACTTTTCCGGGATAAAAAGTACCCAGTGTGGTGCCTAGGATATTAAAGAATAATTACACCAAGTTTCATCGTAATCGAACCAGTAGTTTTTGCGTGATGCCTGAACAAACAGACAGACAGACAAAAATTTTTTAAATCACATTTTTGGGTTCGGTGTCGGTCTAGTAACGGTAGTTTTAAATTGTTTAGTTTTATTATAATCACTAAAACGGATAATAGTGGCCACTATTTTCCGTTTTAGTGATTATAATAAAACTAAACAATTTAAAACTACCGTTTATACTAATATTAACGTATAATCTTGTGGAGCACAACTTATAGTGCTTATTTTCTGCATTTTCATTCTAAAATAAAAGAAATAACCAAACAAACGATGAGGGCGCCACTGTGCGCTCGGTGCAGTCTTAAAGTAACTATAACATAATCTAGGGTTAGTGTAGCAATTTCTTACAGGTTAGCACCGCATGCCCCTTAAACATAGGTATTAGTGTGCCACAAGCACTGTACTTTAAAATTGAATGCTTTGTTGTATATTGCAAACCTTATCAAGTACTTATAAGTTCCTTTTTCTGACAGTCGTTGATGCTGGCATCAGGATTCCAAGGGGTATTTTGGAAGGCAACACCCTCGACATGGGCAATTATCACCAATGTATCGGTTTCAACGAACCAATCACACCAAACACTGAACTTCAAGGGAAATACTGCATGATACAAGTTCCGATGAACCAAAGTTTTGATTTTCCTTTGGAGATGGATTTCAAAACTTCAAGTTTCAACCCAAATCTTTTACATTTGGATGGAGAGACATTGAAGGCTTTAGAAGAATTTAAGGCTGCGAGAACGGGGATGAATGCGATGGCAGGAGTTGTTGATGATAGGTAATTTTCTAGTTAGTTCTGAAGTAGCCACCATTGCGTAGGTTTATAGTGCAGCAAGCTTACATGGCCCGGTGGGAAATCGCTTAGAAACGTGATCAGAGGGCCTAGACAGCGCAGCCGTCATCACGCCAGATCGGCTTGCTGCACTATACGCATGTACCCACGACGACATTTCCAGCTACCTATCCTACATTTCTAGTACAAGTTGACCTCTTACGTACGGAAAGTCTGTATAATGCGGGGGTAGCTTACACTGCAAATTCCAGCGTGCTGACACTGCTCTGGGGGCCTAAAAATGCCACTTTGGCAGAATCAAAAAAGGATAACATTATGAATCCTAATAAGGAGAAGACAATCCGTGTTTTTCTTTTTTACGCTGCACTACTTAGGTTTAATAAAAGATTTGGATTGATTGGTATTTTAGCACAGATAAAAAAAAAGTATCTGAAAAGTCGTTTATGATTCTGCCAAAGTGGCCTTTTTAGGCCCCCTGAGCTTAGCTACCGCATTGTCACTCTACAGGTGCAACTTTAGTGGGAACATGAATTTTGGCGTTAATCATTTGTTTTCTTTTTCTAGGAATATTATAGAAGACAATCCTCTCGCTGCACTTACTTTCAGACTAGCCGTCTGCATTCCTAAGCCTTGTACCACTGAACAAGCTTTAAATTCTTTCCTATTCAACATTTCTTCAGTAGGATTTCAATACACTGATGAATTCTGTCGTCTGGCTGATGATAAGCCTTGGGTACCTGGAGATACTGTCGCTGTGTAAGTGTAACTATATATTATATACCACGGTTATTTTAAATTGGCTAGCTAAACTCCGCAGACGCGATATGTATCAATATACAAGGTGTTGATTAGCATCCTCGTCAAATTTCAGGAGGTTGTCATAAAAGACATTTTAGTACTTTAGTATTTTAGTACTTATTAAAGTAAAAGGCGTTTGTTTGTGTGTGAAAGCGCGGTTATAGGGCTAGTAACAGACGGATCGCGTTTAAATACGGCTGGTTCACACTTACGGATTTCCGAAAATAAGAAAAAAAAAACCCATTTTATTGTTGATTTGGGTCGAGACTCATTAGCATAATTACGTCCTTGAATTTGACTAGGATGCAAATCAACACCTTGTATAAACACAATAAAAAAAAAAGATTTGAGGTTTTTTTATGGGTGGTCAACGAACGCTGTTAGTGATGTTACTTGAAATATCAGTTGAGGAAAACTGTTTTCTTATTTTTTTTGTGTGAAAAAATCAGCTGTTCCCTACATTTATGTTCGTATAACTTGTCAAAATGTGGGGAACAGCTGATTTTATTTCGCGATTTCTGGTTTGGTCCCATAGTAAAAGTTGTTCATAATGATGAGTACAATGACCTCTTAAGAGGTTGTAAGAGGTTGTTAATGTTTTACCAATAACCCTGTATAATGGAATTCCCATTATACAGGGTTATTGGTAAAACAACTTCGACGTTAATATTTATTTTGTTTCAGAGTCGTTTTCTCTCTAATAGGATTGATAACTGTAATGAGTACAACGTTTGATGTTTGGCAAACAATCATTATGAAAAAGGGTATGTTTTCTTTTCATTTATTACTGTCATAACTACTGCATGTTTTGTTACGTGATATTTGTCGATTGTATTACAGTTTTCCATTTTTAACTGTATTATTTTCATTATCATCATCAAATGCTACTTTATTCTGTAATTCACTTTATGTTTCAGATCCCAAAACAGTAAGCGTCATCGGCAGGTCGTTCTCAGTCTATACAAATGGCCGTCGTGTCATGAGTTTCCAGTCGGGTCCTAACAGCATTGAGTGTTTAGATGGCATCAGAGCTTTAGCCATGATGTGGGTAGTTCTCGCTCATTCGTTTTCATCAGAACCAAATTGGGCAAATCCTATCGATGGCTTTTTGGTAAGTGCTGCAACGCCTTTAAATTACTTTCTCGACTTCTGTCAGTTACCAAATTAATTAGCTAGCCAAACTCCGCGGTCGCGATAAGTATCGATCTCTAAACATGACACATACACCAAAAAATAAATTAATTTGATGCCTTTTTTTAATGCTTTAAGCATTAAAAGATAGATAAGATAAATATAGATGAGATTTTAAGATAGGAGTGAATAAAGTCGAACTGTCATGTCCCCTCGTTGTTAACAGGGAGACAGATCAAACATTTTTTCCGATCTCCTTACTTGTCACAAAGCAGGGTGACAGACCGGAATAATTCGGGCCAAACAAATAAAAAAAAAATTGACATCTTCACGCTAAGAAGAAGATTGGTTATCTCTAAACGATTTATTTCCTTGTCTCAGTGGATGACCTCCTGGCAATCTCTGTGGGTGATATCAGGGACTGTAACTGTGGATACATTTTTCATGCTGAGCGGTTTTCTCGTGGTATATACTACCGTTGGAAAATTTAATTCAAGTAAGTACCGAGTCAACAAATGAGCCGATTGACTGATTTATTATTTTGATAAATACGTGTTCTCAGAAATATCATTCATGTCGTATCGTACTGGCGAGAGTTTAAGAAAGCTAATACTGTAGAAAAAAGTAAGTCATTCGGCAGTATTTTAGCGAAGCATACTACCCAGTTCAGTCCTAAAATAAATGCTAAATTGGCATCACTTTCCTTGAAAAGCTAAATGGTATAAAATCATCACTGCGGAGAATAAGAAAAAAAAAATCTAATACACTTTTCACTAAGAGCCAACATAATTAATTGTGGAAATTAGAATAGAATAGAAATACTCTTTATTATGTACACCAAATAAATTACAGACATAAAAATAGAAACTGTACATAGGGTGACACAATGGGCGGTCTTATCGCTAAAAGCGATCTTTTAAAGACAACCTTTGGATGGATTAAAAACTTTTTAACAAAAAAAAAAAACCGACTTCCAAAAAAAACACTACAAACTGAAAAAAAAAACACTACAAACTGAAAAATAACTTTAATTTCGGAAGTCGGTGTCTTAGGGATCAGTATTTTAGTTTTTGCCACCGACTTCCGAAATTAAAGTTATTTTTCAGTTTGTAGTGATTTTTTTTTCAGTTTGTAGTGTTTTTTTTGGAAGTCGGTTTTTTTTTTTGTTAAAAAGTTTTTATTTCTCGCTTTTTAGTGGGTCTATTTATAATTTATCTAAGTTACAATAGCCTAATGTCAACTTGCCCATCGCCTTTTTATAAAATATTCCTTTTCTCGATGCAGGGACGTTAATTGTTGGGAAGTTCTCCTTTTATTAGTTTTTAGATTAGATGCTGATAATCCTGGCTGCAGCATCAGGCCAGACTTATGTCAACATTGCATTGAACTTAAAATTAGTCCTGTTTAAAATGAGCCCAAACACGACTACGGTGCTGTAATTTAAAGGTTTGTACTTTTTCTGATGCTCCTGGCTTCAGCATCAGGTCTTCGGTGTTCTTCAGTAACAGTACGTTTATCCACACATTGAGCCCTTTTCAATGAGCCTAAACACGATATATCTGCTGTTAGTTGTCGAGGAGTTAGGTACTCTGCAGACTATCCTGACTGCAGCATCAGGTCATGACTTGATGATCATGAGACCAAATGTGGCAAATGCCCTATCAAACATCAAAACAATTTACTAAAACAGTCCTTGCCTGTTCGAGTAACTTCTTACTGTTAAGGAGTTGTACCTTCCATCATCATCCCAGCTACCTGAGATGGTGACAACCATACACAAATACACAAGATACTTCATAAAATATGCAAAAAACAATAAGTAAGCCTATAAAATTTGAGGGTTGCCCTCGATTTCTCTAAGATCCCATCATCAGATCCTAACTTGGTGACAATGGGACCACCTCAGAACTATCTACTTTCGAACAAAAAAAGAATTTTGAAAATCCGTCGACAATTGGCGGCGTATTCGATGAACAAACATACAAAAAAAAAAAAAAAAAAACATACAAACACCCGAACATAGTACCTCCTCCTTTTTGTAAAGTCGGTAAAAAGGGGAAGGACAGACAAATACTGTAGGTAGTCTGTGGTGTACCTATTACATAATACAATAAAACATACATAACGTATATTATACTAATCTAAATAAATATATACATATAATAATAAACATGAAACAGGAGCAAAGAAATTATGATGATGATGTTTAAGGAGAGAGGAAGTGCTTTTTTATCATAATTTTAAAAGTGGACAAAGATTGAGCACGCCTTACCGACACGGGCAAGTCATTCCATAATCGTACTGCTTGAACAGTAAAAGATTTGTCATAGAAACTGGTGGACTGCATCTCTCATCTCTAGTCTCAGGTTTTCCGATGACCTCAGATATCTATTATGTGTGTCATGAAAGAACTTGAAACGTTCTTTAAGATAAGTGGGGGTTTTAGGATTAAACAAAATACTGTAGAGCTGAAACAAGATATGAGAATTTCCGCTTAGGGCGAATTTCACCAAAATTTTATACCTAAAATAAGTCTAAAAGTAAATTCCTAAGTAATCAATTTTGAATTTTTCTCTGTTTTTCTATACTAGAACTGTCAGATGTCAATTTTATTCCACGGTTAAAGTATATCTGACTTTGGTAACCCATAATCGTGTGATATTTTTATCGTATTGGTATCTACAATGAAAAAATCCACCTGCGTGTTTTATTTTGTCATCAATATTATATCGACGTCGTCAATCATTCTTTCTATTAAATTTATTATTTTATTAATAATTGTGGGTAATCAATGTAGGGCGTAAATTGACATTGACATTATTTGACAGGTAATGATAAATGTCAATTTATTGTTTTTACAATACTGATAGTGACAGATTTGTGCTAAGCTAACTTTCTTTCTTTTAACAGTGTTGGCCCACGTTTTTTTTACTAATCTGCGAGATAATTGCGTAACACACTACCAGTAGCAATGGTTTTCATTTTGACAGTTCAACAACATTCATTGCGTTATTTACGTTGTTAAGCAGACAAAATTTTCGAACATACTTATGAAGCAATGTATTAGCATATCCTTTAGAATGATACAGATTGTGTTTGAAAGTGTGTTATTCAATAAGGGTGCTGAAGGAATTCTATCAAGAGTTTATCCGCAAGATTCTTGCGCGTACCTACACATTTGTAAGGTCCAACTCGGGTCGAACAAAATTAAGAACAGTATAATGAAAATATTCTACTATTTTTAAAGCCAAATTAATTTTTATATTAATTATTCCAGAACAACTGCTCAAGAACATCCACTTGTTTTGGCTGAATCGACTCCTGCGCATGTTCCCCTTACTGGCTGTAGCTGCTCTGCTTGAAGCTACCTATCTCAATCGTGCGACAGACGGCCCTATATGGGGTACTGTAGAGGGTCATGTTCATAGATGCAGGACCTCATGGTGGTCTACTTTACTGCATATACAGAACTATATGAACCCCACGAATACGGTTAGTTAAGACAGCATTTTCATAAATATTTTTTATGTGATATGCAATTATGACATTCTGTTTCGTTTTACTATTAGAATTTATATGATTTTATAAAATGGCGGTAAAAACTGGTTTAAAAACAGCACAAAGTAGCTTGGCACGAATAATTTTGACGTATCAAAACGTTTGCTACGAAAGCGTAGCTTACGTCGTGACAGATCGCTTTCGTAGCATCATTTGACGCTGCCTCCAGCGTAGCGGAAGGCAATGCAGGCTATCTCTCGTTTTTGTAAGTGAAATAAAAGAGGTTGGGTTAGGGAATATGCGCTAATTCTCGTAATTTAGAACGTTCACAGTCTGATCTCAGTCTCAAGTTGTCAATAATAGATCTAATTTCCCTACATTTTGACATTTGTTTGTCGCCGAGATGAGACTGCGTTTTTGTGCCGTTTTTGAAGATCGAATGTTGCGTAGGCAACTTGTTACTTATCTCATTGGTTATAGAGCTTAAAGATCTACAAAAAGTAAATGTCAGATAAAAGCAAAATGGTGTTTTTATCTCAATTTTGCAGTGTATTGGCCAGACTTGGTACTTAGCCATAGATGTCCAACTTCATGTTCTGTCACCACTGATTCTCTTCTGGGTTCTCTTGGGAAATAAGAGGATAGCATGGGCAGCTCTACTAACTGGTTTGGTCGGTATCCTGACGGCTTCAACCACCTACAACTTCATCATGGAATTTCCGTCTACTATGTCGAGGTACGTATTAATAGAACAAATATTTTTCTTATTTTTGGACAACATTATCAATAATTCTATTACAGCCACATATTTTCTTTCGTTCAAAGATGTACCAACAAGTTTTAAGTTTCAATTCTCAAAATCAACTGATGTTGTAGAGGAAATTAAGAATATACTATGAATTTACGTTCCCATTATAATGCCAATAGAATATACAGTCATAAGCGAAGCCGCATTTATTTTTTCGCTGTAATTTTGTGATGCATGATGAAGTCTCCTCGTGTAGCGCAGTTTTTTCCGCCAGTTACTCAACTGAACCGAGCGCTCGGCGCATTCTGGACAGTTACATCCAACACCTTATTTGACTGGCCAATTCTTAAACCAAAGCGTTTTCCTACGTCATCATCATCATATCACATCATTTCAGCCGAAAGACTTCCACTGCTGGACATAGGCCTCCCCCAAGCACCGCCACTTTGAACAGTTCTGTGGCTCTCGCATCCAGCGGATTCCTAAATTCGGTTTCTAATTTTACGCCACTAAGACATAATTTACTAGAAACTAAGACATGTGACATCTACCGACCAGCACTGGGCCCGCGTGGTGGATTACGGCTCACAGAGAGGAGGCCTGTGTCTCAGCAGTGGAAACATTATAGGCTGATTATGGACATAATTTATAGACGCAGTTAATGAGAGCATAGCTGCTTCTCTGTCACCTTTATTTTTTAGACACCCACGCGCCAAGGGTGAAAGATTCTTTCATAAATTCGTGAATGTGTGCTCTCACGTTAGCCCAAATCATTCCAAAATTAATTTGTCCGAGGAACGTTTGTCCGAATGATGGTTTGACCGATGACCTGTTTGTCCAAAGAACCTGAAGAAAGTTTGCTCGAAAGATCGTTTGGCCGAAAAATAGGCTTGCTTATATAATGTTCTTGTTTCCAGTCGTCCTGAACAGGTGCTGTACTACACGGTCAATTATTATATGAACACTTTAACTCGAGCCTCCCCGTTCTTCGTTGGTATGCTCTTTGGATACATCGTTAAAACGAAGAAGCTGATTATGTCAAAGGTACGTTAAAATCTTAGCTTTTTATCGGGAGCTAACTCTAGAGAAAAATCTTTAGTCTCGAAATTAGTCTGTAAATCCTGATTAGACAACACACGAGCAATATTTTTTTATAAGTGCTAACGGTAGCTATACAGAGTGAGGACGTTAATACTACAATGAATTAACTATTTTAGTATATCTAACTAATTCGCTAGCTAATTTATTTTGACCCTGTATTGTCGTATTGTCGTCAACACGTGATATGCACTAGAATTAATAAAGAGTGATTTCTGTTTTAATCCTCTCTCTCTCGGTTTTAATGTAGGTATATCCGATTCAGTGAGTGATGACAAAGTATTCTGTTTGTGTTTTGTTTTCACTTATGTCGGCACGGAGTGATTTTTTTTAAAGCTTATTTTGTCCCTCTACAGGGCAAAGGCCTTCCTTTCTCCTTTCCACTCCTCTTTGTCTTGAGCTAGTGTGGACCAATTCAGTCTGCAGGCGTCAAGCTCGTCCCGCGATTTTCAACCAGAGAGAACCAACTCTAAAAGAGCCTTAAAATGAAAGGATCTGAATGACTTACAAATTGGAAGTAATTTAAGAGGACCTAAATATCTTGAAACTCTTTTTGCAGCTGACAACAGCACTTTACTGGTGCGCAGCCTTTTCTCTATCAACCTTCATCGTGTACACCAACTATCCTATCGGACAACCGAATTGGGACAACCAACTGGTTGACAGTCTGTTAAATTCTTTCATCAGACCTCTGTGGGCACTCTTCGTTGGATGTATTGTGTTTGCTTGTGTGAATGGTTATGGCGGTAAGTGGAAATCCATACTAATGTTATAAATTCGAAAGTAACTCTGTCTGTCTGTGTGTCTGCCTTTTCACGCCTAAACCACTGAACAGATTTCGATAAAATTTGGCGGAGAGATAGATTGCATCCCAGGGAAGGACATAGGATAGTTTTTATCAACATACCTCGCGGGCGAAGCCGTGGGCGGAAGCTAGTATTATTATAAATTCGAAAGTAACTATAACGTTAAAAAAAACTGTCTGTATGTTATCTTTTCACGCCTAAACCACTGAACGGATTTCGATAAAATTGGGCAGAGAGATAAATTGCATCCCAGGGACATAGGATCGTTTTTATCCCGATATTCCCACGGGATCGACACTTATGCGGGTGAAAGCGCGGGGCGCTGCTAGTTACATATACAGGGTTATTGGTAAATTATTAACAACCTTGTAGACCTCCCTCTCTAACCTCTTAAGAGGTCATTGTACTCATTATTATGAACTACTTTTACTATGGGGAAAAAAGCAGAAATCGCGAAAAAAAAATCAGCTGTTCCCTACATTTTGACGAGTTATTAAATACGAACATAAATGTAGGGAACAGCTGATTTTTTTTCGCGATTTCAGGTTTGGTTCCACTTTACATAAAACCTCCAATTTAACGGTATTAATAGAAGGGAAAAGGATTTCTCACTCCTTACCTGCCTCACATAGGCGTTGCCTCACAGTCATTGCTTATCTTTCAGGTCCCATTAACTGGTTCCTATCGCTGAAGGTATGGAGGCTCCAGTCTCGGATGTCATACGGGATATATTTATTCCACTTTGGACTAATGGCTGCAGTCAATATGAGTGCGATCGCGCCTGTATTCTTCACTGTAAAATCAGTTGTAAGTACCTATAATAAATTACAATGAAATGAATAATAATAATCGTTTATTTGCATGAAAGAGACATTTGTCAATAACTGCAAAGAAATATTTTGTACATAGCATAACAAAGTGGAGTGCAGTGGTGGCCCAGTAGTAACGGATGCGACTTACGAGTTATAGGTCGCAGGTTCGAACCCAGACAGGCGCTTAACTCTGTGTAAAATATTTTATCAACACTGCTCTCAAAACGGTGAAGGGTCCTCTCACCGAACTCCTCTCAGCCTTTTCATAACACTCACGTATTAATCGTCTCCATCAATTTTCAGTTATTCAAGTTCCTGGCACACTATACGCTAGCGTTTATTGTAACATTCGTTATGGTGGTAGTGATCGATGCTCCTTTCTCTACGTTATTCAAGCTTTTATTAGGAGGTAAGTACTTACGTACTTTATACTTTATAATTCAGTCAGGTCCTAGAATGAAGCAAAAAAAAAAAAAAAAAAGTTACGTTTATTCGACACGAACATAAGGCACGTAATAACAAACATAATGCTTAAGGTCTAATTTCTCAATGATTAAAAAGTTTTAATTTAGGAATAAATATGTCAGTTTGACAGCTTTTGTGTAGAAAATATGACAAAACACCACATTTATACCGCAGATAAAAGTTATCTGACTTTTGAAAATCTAAAAAAAAAACAGTCTGCCTCACGGTTGCGTCGGCCTTGTTCAGCAAAAATGCTACACCACCTAGTACCTGTTCCTGGTCTTCAAGTAGACCGGATTTTACATTAAATTCCTCATATTTTCTAAAATAAATATTTATTTTTCTCAGGCCCAAAGAAGCCAATAAAAAAGGAAGAATTCCAAGAACAGAAGAAAGACGTTGAAAAGACAGTGTAATATTAATTAATTTATAATATCCAGCTACTTATACAGGTACCCACATAAGTAATAAATTAATAAATTATTCGTCTATTATAGTTTACATGGTTTTTTTTTTACAACACTACTACAACTTATAAGTTTAAGAGCTATATGGGTATAAAAAGATAAGCTCCTTATTTTAGTAGTTTAATTTAGATTTTACTAGCAGCACCTCGCGGTTTCACCCGCATAAGTTTCGACCTCGTGGGAATATTCGGATAGAAAGTAGCCTTTGTGTTAATCCAGAGTGTCAGCTACATTCACACCAAATTTTATCAAAATTGGTCAAGCCGTTTGTGCGTGAAGAAGTAACAAACATACAAACACACTCAATAATAATTTTAGTTACGATCGTAACCTCAAATTCGCCACACGTAACATTTAAACTGTGTTAGCAAAATATTTCAACACAGCAACATTTTCAAAAGCTAAATTAAAACAATAAATTTTGTTAAGCAATATTTTAGAATTAGCTTAAATTATTTTAGTAGAACGTGGAGCATTCTAATTTAAAATGGGAGTAATTCAATTAAGATATTAAAACCAACATCATGCAGTGTGCAGGCCAGTTATCTCCCTGTGACGTAACTTTCAGATTATGTAATGGAGGTATATGATATGAAGCTTTAATATGCCCAAAATGTTCTGTGCCCGATGCGTTTTGTTACATTATGTTTAAATTAGAACACGTTTTGTTCGTTGCTACCATAGTTTTTTTTACATTTTCATTTCGCATTTTTACGCGTGTTAAGTTTGGAGTATGAATGTCTTGGTCAGATCATGTGAAGACCATGTAGATTGGTGTCTGAAATGGTCTTTTGAGGAAAGAACCACACAGATTGAGCGGACCTGTCCAATCAGTGCACGCATTTGTCAAAAAACGTGCAGCTCAACTCAGAACTTGAGGAGCTCAACGATTCGACGAACAATACCAAAGAAAGGACATTTGGGTAGGCCGCGTGAATGACTCAAACTGCCAGATCATGATTAAAACTAAGAAGGAAAAAAGAAATATATTAATGTAATGTCCTATCCGTCTTCATTCTATAATCCGAGCTCGTAATATTTGGTCCCTGCCGGCCTCTCACATGGCATATTAAGCAGGAATTGGTTTAACTTCGTTTATGCTGATAGCGAGTGAATATTCATCGTTGGCGATGCGTTGCTGCAGTTCTAATGTAGCGTAATTTGACGTCAAAAGGGGTAAAGTGTATTCTAATCTATGTACCTACACCGCCTTAAGGTTGCCTGCTTGTCGGTCTTCTACAGACTGTAGAAGAGTGTAGAAGAGAGAGAGAGAACTTCGGTGAATGTGCCTAAGAACTCCACGACCTCATTCCACTGGCCCCCTTCTACCTTCGGACATCCAGACGCACCAAGTTACCTTCCAGTGGCGAAGGTTCCATACAACTCGATTCCTATCGGCTTCCCTTTGAAAAATGGCACAGTCAGTATTCTACAGACAAATCATTATAATCATATTAAAGATATCTACTTCGGCTTACCTCTTACAAAAATTAACCCTTCGCTACTGTTACCATCCCTGCCCAGTTGCTATTCCACCAATTCGCACTAAGCGTCTTCAAATGTCCTTTATAATGCGCACAGCAAAAGAGTGGAACTCTCTACCTGCGTCTGTGTTTCCGAGCGCATACAACCCGAATCTCTTCAAAGTAAGAGCGAACAGGCTTCTTCTGGGTAAGCTCACTCCATCGTCGACTTGTCTCTGTCACCTCTGACCTAGACTAGAGTCAAGAGCAAACCCATTTCAAATAAAAAAAAGCTACATAAAAAATATTGAGCTGATGAAATAAATGGATTTGACGTGTTTGTGCAAAACAAGCTATGTTTAGCTCAGCTGCATATGTACAGTTTTGTTTTTAGTTTTACAAAAGTAAAAACATTTAAAAGTAATATTCATTGTAAAGTATATATAGCTTGCTTGCTAGCTTGTTTTGTAATGTTTATTTCCACTTTATCAATAAAAACAAAGCAGTGAAAATCGCAAACAAACTTTTTTTTTTTTTTCTAAAGCCGTTGCAGCATAATTTTCCGTCAACAACTTTTGCCAGCGCTTTCAAATGTATGTCAACGAAAACCACCCATAACAAACAAACTAGTTTATTTGTAATCTGCACCAAAAAGGCAATTCAATCTATATTAAATCTTCGTTCTCTAAATACACAGCAGTCGTCGAAACTCGTCTGAATTTAGACAAACTGTTCGCATTTAAGCGAACTGTTACACAAAGATCACCCGAGCCACAAAACAGAATGTACTGTCCGAAGCTCTGACCAACGTCTAAGTCAGACAGAACTATAGTACATATATTGGCTTCAGAAGGTCCACACTCGTGAGAAGTACATCTTCAATACACAATTTTAAGTGGGTAAGAATTCCAAGACCGGAATACGTGGAGGAGCATCGCGAGGGCTGCTTTGGCCAAAGAAAATGCAGAGTCATCAACCACGACCACTCTGTCAAGAGTGAACGACTAAGGAGGAAGAATTCCAATGGTGTGAGTTCAATTTCAAGCTAATAGCAGCTTAGTGAGCTCGAAGTGCAACTAGAAAGGTGGCGTGATGACTCGAGGAGATATGCAGATCTGTCTGCGAGACCTTTGCACAGCAGTTGGTCAGTATTTAGTTGATAAAGGGGACCTGAAATGTGCAACTCACATAATTTATTAGAAAACAGAAGCAAAAGAACACAACAATGACAGTCTATTTCATCTAGTCTTATAATCTGGTAAAAAATTACTCAGCTGTCTTATTCATACTGTAAACTGTACACTATAATATAATAATAGATATAAGATAATAGGCTATTTGACTGGTTTCTGATAAACATCTCAGATTATTTAATGGTGTCTAACGAGCCCACAAAAACCTATTACTTCAAATTGCATAACGTATTTCTTTTAAAAATACTTAGTAAATAAAAATGTACTGTTTAAATAAGCCGTCAAAACGCTATCTTTAACAATATGGCGTCGTGACGTCACGATTCACGTAAACAAACGTTGAAATTCAGCAAAAATGTTCTTTGTAAACCAAGGAAGGCTTTAGGCTACATATTATCACGCCGTATGTTATGGGAGGTAAGCAATATTGATTTGAAAAGGTTTTGGTTCGTAATTGAATGCACAATATAATTGAATGCCCAAAATGACATGTTATTTAATTTAATTAGTTAATAAAAATTTAACCCTGGAAACATAACAATCACGCTATTTTTAAAAAGGAGCGGAGCAGTAATATTATAAATTGCAAGGGAACAGCTATTTCAACAATATGTCAACAGGGAATTTAGCGGTAAGGTCAGGCGACCGTTGACCGCACTAAATGATGCGAGTTCAAATCCCGTATTAAAAAAAAAACTGTTGTTGTTTTAAAAAATCGTAAAATTCTTTTTGTTTAGTTTTTGCATTTTTTATGTGCATTAGGAACGATACTGTTATGAAATCTGAGAACTTTACATGTCCTATCTAATTGTATGGGGAGTTTCACACCAATATTAATAAACAGATTGATTGGTGGTACAACAAGCTACGTAAAGTCAAGTCAAACTTTTGGTTCTCAGTTATATCTTACCAAGCGCATTTGTTGTTTGTGGAGTGTCACGCAACAGTGACAAAGGGCGCGTGCTTAAAGATTGCTCTTTAATCGTGTGGGATGAATGTACTATGGCGAACAGAAAAGCAGTAGAGGCGGTAAACAGGACTTTGTAGGACATCCGCAGGAACCAGCAAATGATGGGTGGCGTTACAGTTCTGTTAAGCGGCGATTTCCGACAAACGCTGCCTGTGGTGACGCGAGGAACTAAGGCTGATGAGGTGAATGCTTCGTTGAAATGCTCTTTCTTATGGCCACATATTCATAGGTTGCGCTTAACGATGAATATGAGAGCACAGCTTGGCGGGAATGTACACGCCCAAGAATTTTCTGATCTTTTCTTATAATTGGCTGAGGGACCGCTACCAGTAGACGGTGGCCAGGTGGTTCTACCTGAGATACTTGGGAGAGTGGTGTCCACCTTAGAAGATTTGATTCGCCTGGTACGGGGACATCAATAGGATACCGCACCAAGATAATTCTTGGGTGTGTGAACGAGTCATTTTAACACCCAGAAACGACCAACCTTCAGCGATCAATGAATGCATTCTCGCGGAAATTGAGGGAAATGAAGTGATCTACACTTCAATAAACACTGTTGTCGACCAAGATGATGCCACACATTACCCCGTAGAATTTCTCAATTCCCTCAGTGCAAGTGGACTACCAGCGCACACCATTAAGCTAAAGGTCGGTGTCCCAATTATGCTTCTTTTGAATCTCACTCCGCCGAAACTGTGCAATGGGACCCGGCTCAAAGTCGTCTCGCTGCAGAGAAATATCATTGAGGCGGAAATTCTAACGGGTTGTGGTGTCGGCGAGACAGTGTTTATACCACGTATACCACTGATTCCCCACAATTACCCTTTTTTTTTCTTTTTTTTTCGGATGGGAAATCATCAAATGACCCCTCCCGCTCTGGGTGGAGCGGAAGGGACTGTCAGAAGTGTCAGACTCTTACTGACTAAAACCCACCCGTGTTCCTTCCTTAGCCCTTTATGTTCGGGGCCAGCGGTAACCCTTTCGGACAATCCCGCTGACCCGGCAGGCATCGGCCCTCGATGCTGACATCTCTTTGAGGCGCGCGTGGCCTCCCACTGCCTCCCACTCCCTGTCGCCCCGGACCATAGCTTGCACCAGGGCTGGACGCGCCTCTACGAGGACACGGCGGTACTCCGCCCAAGCGGGGCAGACCTCCACCGTGTGCTCCACCGTGTCCTCTGGGCGATCCTGGCAATGGTGACACCCGGCCACAATTACCCCTTTCAATTCAAGCGCGTGCAGTTCTGTGAGCGTGTGCTTCGCCATGACAATAAATAAGTCGCAGGGGCAGACACTGAAGGCTGCGGGTGTCGACCTCAGGACGAGCTGCATCTCACACGGACACCTGTACGTCGCTTGCTCCCGCGTCACCAGTCCTGACTCGCTGTACTTACATATTGAATAAGACCGAGAGAAAAACAACGAACGTTGTTTACACAGAAGTGTTACAGTAAATTATAAAACTTCTGTTAATCGACGTCTCCTAAATTTCCTTATTAACCTTTTGATTTGATTCTCAGTAAGTGAATTATGAATTCTTATGAGAAATAAAGTTGTTCTTAAACCTAAATAGTTTTTGAGGGATCTAAGCTATAGTACAGTATGAGACGCATCTTTTGAGTGTTTCTGTAAATCAAAAAACTATCACTAACTATTATTAAAATTAAAATAATACATAGGCGATACGTGGGCAAAGCCACGGGTACAGCTTTAGTTTATAAAGATTTTTTTTTTAAGTTATTTGCAATATTATTGTTAATTCAGTGTACCCTTGGGATCCACTGCGGAATTACGGGAAGAAAAGTTTTTTTGTTGTATAGGTACTAAGTCTGGGCAACATACAGGCTATAATTTATTTTGGAAAATGGAACACCTGATGCAGAACCGCAACAGACCAGCTAAAGTATAAGAGATATAAGAATGGTGCCATAGCAAAAAATATTTCACGTGAAGAGCATTTTCTGCTGTGAGAATAAATTTAAAGATCTGGAACACCTATTGTGGAACTCCAAAGCCCAGCGACACTATAACATAATTATAGGAATGACGTCTTAGCAAAAGTTGTTTAGTCTGATGGGCATTTCCTGTTGACTTACAAAAATGAAAGATCTGGAACGTCTCGAATCGTCTCGCGCATCACGCCGTTTTCCCGTCCCCGGGCTCTTAGAATTTGACATCAGACGTTTCAGCCGGTCGATTCTGTAAAAATCTCACCGTGAAAACTTAGGTGACGTGAGTTTGTTTTTGCTAGAAATTGACACTATTGACAGCTCACTCCACGCTCACTTCACCCAAGTTTTCACCGTGTGATAGTTACAGAATCGCACTGCAGATCTTCGATTTTGACGACCCCGTTGTCGCTGACATTAGCAACAGGATCCGCGTACGAAGTCGCGGGCAGAAGCTAGTAATTTTAATAAATGAATGTGTTAGGGAAATTTATTACATTTAACATGTTTAAATATTTGTATGCTAGTCCATGGCGTAACATGTAAGATCACAAGTTTATTTATAAGTGCTTGGCTAGACTGTAAACGCGGATGCGGGGCGGGCGCGGCGCGGCGTACTCAAACATAAGAACTTCATTTGAGCGTCCATAGTGGGCACGCGGGCGCGGTGAGCGGCGCGGGCTACTCACGCAATAGCTCGTTCATACAAGTGGCCGCAGTGAGTGCGCGGGCGGCTCGCGTGGGACCGGGGTTCTCAAACTAGTTCGAGTTTTTTTCTAGGAAAAATAAGTCTTCTTGGTGGCTCAGTGGTAACGGCCCCGAATTACGAGTTGTAGGTCGTGGGTTTAAGCCCAAGCAGGCACTTTACTCTTTGTGTAAGTAATTAATTACGTCACCACTCTCAAAACGGTGAAGGAAAACATCATGAGGAAATCAGCATGTCCTAGAACCAAAAATTCGAAGACATGTGACATATACCAACCAGCAATAGGCTCGCGGTTTGGATTATGGCCCTCTCCCTCTTACAGAGAGGAGGCCTGTGTCCTAGCAGAACGTGGAACGTGGGAACGTGGCTGATGATACAAAAGTCACTTTAAAGTGGAAGTTCTGTTCCTTCTTTTTCACGTCGCGTCGTCAAAGTGCAACAGTATTTGTATATACTATCTATGTCGGGTACGGATGCCAACACAAGTTACATCTGTCTAAACTCCATTACAAACGCTACATTTGTACTAGGGAACTAGGAGTTTAGGGAGCTGCAATTTGCCTAGCATCATTGTTTAGTTTTCTTGTTCCAACACATATTGAATTGCGAAGGTACAAATTTGAGGAAGTATTAGCTAACCAAGCCAATTTACAATTTTATTCGAGGAGTTGAAATGCGGAACTGGCACAGCAATTTAGTGTATCAATGAAAATGGAAATTGCCTAGGCATCAAAGACTGCCGAAATAATTGTGTATTATTTACCCACCAAAAACATTTTCATGTAAAATGTTGAAGACGAGACCACATATGGCTCGCACTGCCAAAAAGTTACCAGATCTCATGTAGAGCCAAGCTTCTACCGCTACACGCCCTAACTTCACAAACTCTACACCTTAGTCAAAATATGAGGCTTGGCCGTTTCGTTACGCGACTTACGATTTGTAGGTCGTAAATTCGAACCCAGACAGGCGCTTTACTTTGTGTAAATTATGTCATCACCACTGCTCTCAAAACGGTGAAGGAAAACCATCTTGAGAAAACCGGCATGTCCTAGAATCAAAAATTCGAAGACGTGACATATGCCAACCCGCACTGGGCCCGCGTGGTGGATTACGGCCCACTCCCTCTCGCCGAGTGGAGGCCTGTGTCCCAGCAGTGGGAATATTATATGCTGATTATGTAACACGTGTTTCCCGTCCACGTGGGATCCCAAGTGTTTACATAAACTCATTACGAAAATTCGCATACCGAAATTACGTTTCAAACTAAAATAGGGTTACCCAATGCGGTTATAATAATATTAGTTTATTTCCTTCAGAAGCAGCTGCCGGAATAATTTCAAGTTATTACAGTGGAAAATTAGGAGAATAAGACGAGTCGCGCGTAAAACGGATCGTGTATACTCGGTCCTTTTCAAACAACACTTTACAACGTTCCGTTGCACGGAGAAAAGTCGAAAAAATTAAGTCGGAAAAATAAAACTCGCAAAAGTAAAGTCGCATGCGGTATCGGAAATTGTGAGTGGGCCAAGTTTCAGGCGAGTGTATTTGGTACACAGTTGCGGAGTTTGGTACTAAAATAAACTGCTTACCTGTTCATATGGAGTTTCTGAACGATTTTTAGATGTTTGGAAATTTGTGTCGTATGTCTTGTTTTAGTGGCTCCGTCACTTGGAGCAATTTCCCTTGTGAGGAGACTTGCGTTTTACGAGTGTCGTTTTCTTGCATATTATATTGGTTTGGCGCTGTTTTTCATTATGTTGCGGTGCTCGTGCATAAAAGATTATGATTATTATAAAAAAAAACAAGAGTAAACTCTTGTGTTTTTAGTAAGTTTAGCGTCTTTATCGGCTCCGCGGTCCTAAACAAACCAGGTCATGCAGTATTTTCTTTTATGTCATAAAAACGTTCATTTTTGGCATGAGAAATAGTTTATCACGGGTTTTTTTTTTAATGTACCTACAACTTTACGGTTTTCGAATTTTTTTCCTTTACTTGTGCTACATGATCTTGCTTCGTGCCAAATTTCATGATTTTAGGTCAACGGGAAGTACCCTTTAAATTTTGATTCCCTTGAGATTGTCGAAATATACCTACGTTTTTGGGGCATAAACGACCGTATCTTTTTTTTCGTTAACTTAGGTGTTTGATTTTTTTACAGCTTCAAGGGACTGTAGACCTGAGTATATGGTTTTAATTTTAACTCAATACATCCACGCGTACCCGAGATAAAGGGTCTTGACAGACAGACAGACAGACGGACGGACGAACGGACAACAAAGTGATCCTATAAGGGTTCCGTTTTTTCCTTTCGAGGTACGGAACCCTAAAAACAATATAGGAAATATTTCTGCCCTCCAAAATGGGACACGGTTATTATTTTTAATAATAAAAAATCTTGAAGGTGAGTGAGTGAGGTGATTTGGTGACCACAGAGTCAAATTTGTGTTTCTCCAGCGAACCGTACCTACAGCCTAAAATTATATAAGCAAAGAAACATAACAATATACAAACAAAGTGTGTATAAAGTTGTAAACATTAAAGATACGACGCTGAGGGTACGCTCAATATCAGTGAAGAAACTTTGGGAGATAATCCCTGGAGCCACTCAACCGATGTGGATTATTCTTTAACTTGGAAAGTTGCTTTGTAATCGTATGTTAGCGCTTATTGGTTATGTCAATCATTTGTTAGTGAGTTTGGTTCAACTTTTATATATACTTATTTTATAGGTATTTTCGTCGATGACGACGTAATAAATGTTGTTGTGTTGTGTGTATGTACAGATGCCAGCACATCAAGCTACCCGAAACTGTCAAATTTGACAGATTGTAATAGCTTGCTGTGCTTGGCGTCTGTACATTGATGTTGCATTTGCAGAGGTACAACTATAAGTCATCATCTGTCTAGCCTTTTCCCAACTATGTTGGGGTCGGCTTCCAGTCTAACCGGATGCAGCTGAAAACCAGTATTTTACATGGAGCGGCTGCCTATCTGAACACCACAACCCAGTTACTGGGTAAAACATCTATGGGGTAAAACGATACCCCATGGTAAGACTGGTTGTCAGACTTTCAGGCTTAAGACGATAACGACTGACAAAGATCCACGAATGACAGCTGGGACCAACAGATGCTTAAAGTGCTTTCCAAGGCACGGAGGGGTTTTGATATTTAAAGGTGGTCACCCATCCACGGATTAACCGCGACAAGCGTAGCTTAACTTGGCCGATCGACCCGTGAGGCTGTAATAATTTAGCCAAGGTACAACTATAAGTATTATTTATGTATAGTATTGCAGTTGAATCTATGTATAGGTCGACCGCTTAACGGAGACGTTGCCTGAGATAGCTGCGCGGTGCGGGAGGGGTGATAGTTGTCACAAATTGACGAGTCACTGAGCTCTAGCATCACGTCACCACACCCCTCTCGCACCGCGCTGCTACTTCAGGCAACGTTTCAGTTAAGCGGTTGGCCTATAGCTACTTAAATGGTTCTGAATTGCCTGTACTATCTTCGCCTTAAAGCTTTGCACCCATCTTCCAATCACCCTGTATATACTTATTTTATAGGTATTTTCGTCGATGACGACGTAATAAGTGTTGTTGTGTTGTGTGTATGTACAGATGCCAGAAGAAGCTACCCGAAACTGTCAAATTTGACAGATTGTAATAGCTTGATGTGCTGGCGTCTGATACATTCTCTCTGAACATTGATGTTGCATTTGCAGAGGTACAACTTTAAGTCATCATCTGCCTAGCCTTTTCCCAACTATGTTGGGGTCGGCTTCCAGTCTAACCGGATGCAGCTGAAAACCAGTATTTTACATGGAGCGGCTGCCTATCTGAACACCACGACCCAGTTACTGGGTAAAATATCTATGGGGTAAAACGATACCCCATGGTAAGAAGGTTGTCAGACTTTCAGGCTTAAGACGATAACGACTGACAAAGATCCACGAATGACAGCTGGGACCAACAGCTGCTTAAAGTGCTTTCCAAGGCACGGAGGGGTTTTGATATTTAAAGGTGGTCACCCATCCACGGATTAACCGCGACAAGCGTAGCTTAACTTGGCCGATCGACCCGTGAGGCTGTAATAATTTAGCCAAGGTACAACTATAAGTATTATTTATGTATAGTATTGCAGTTGAATCTATGTATAGGTCGACCGCTTAACGGAGACGTTGCCTGAGATAGCTGCGCGGTGCGGGAGGGGTGATAGTTGTCACAAGTTGACGAGTCACTGAGCTCTAGCATCACGTCACCACACCCCTCTCGCACCGCGCTGCTACTTCAGGCAACGTTTCAGTTAAGCGGTTGGCCTATAGCTACTTTTGCTTTGGGTTCAAACTTTCACGAAGAGCTGCGTAGCTGCTACGCCGTAGCTAACCGCTACGCGGTCGTAGCGAATAACAAATGCATCAAGCATCCTGTTACTTTTCTGGACCTTTGTGATTCGATATTCGGAAATACTGTCGAACATAAATTTTATAATGGCTACACTTTTGATAAACCAAAATCACAAAAATACTAAGTAATAAAGAAATAAAGGCAAGTGGTGGCCCGGTGGTAACGGCCCCGACTTACAAGTTGTAGGTCTTAAGTTCGAACCCAGGCTTTTAATTTATTTCATCACCACTGCTCTCAAAACAGTAAAGGCAAACATCATGAGAAAACCGGCATGTCCTAGAACTACAAATTTGAACATATTTGACATCTTCCAACCTACACTGGACCCGCGTGGTGGATTACAGCCCACTCCCTCTCACAGAGAGGAGGCCTGAGTCCCAGCTGTGGGAATGTTATAGGCTGATTATGTAATAAAGGTAAGCGCACATTCAGGCAGGGCGCAGTACATTGCAAAAATCCATCTGCATCACTTTAGTAAATTTTGTATGAACCATTGCACACTACAGCGCGGGGTGCACCGTACTTTTTTGTACTGGAACGCGATGAGCTGCGGTCCAATGTGCGCTTTGCTTTACGCAAACAACACTCATAATTTTTCAATAAATTCTCAAACTAACGCCTGAGATAAAATAAAATTCCTACTACTAGCAAATACAATATAAATCAAACTGGAATCAAAGAAAATAAAAATAAAGAAAAGTGCAGCGTAAGTTTATCTTGTCGAGCAAGTTCAGTTAACTGGGCGAAGTGGATTAGCATAGCGCTCGGGGCGTTGCTGTAACAAGTTGCAAGCAACGTTGCAATCAATGGATGCAACACACCATGTTGCGAGTTGTGAAAACTTTTAAAGTGAAAATTCTTATGCGGTTATTCGATTGGACGAGAATTTATTGAGAGTGAAATTACAAGGGAGAGATTTCGTTACATGAGAGAAAAATGAATGATACTATTCTAGTTTATTCTTACTAAAACACATATTACTAAAATTGTACTGTTATAATATCCATAATTGACGGATGGATGACTCCTGTAACATAGGTTTTTCCTAGCATGGGGGTCATAGATCATTTCTTTTGTGCCAGGCTGTTTGCACGCTTTTATCAAGTGTCACCTTGTTTACGTGCACTTTTTTAACCGACGAAAAAACGGAGGAGGTTCTCAAGTCGACGCGTATATATATATATTTTTTTTATGTAGACCACGCGTAAGTTTTTACAGAATAGTCCGATTTTTATAATTATTTTTTCCTTTTTTGTCAAATAAACAATTCTAATTCTAATAAAGATATAGCCCTCTCACTCCGTAACCGTCTCTCGCACTATCTCTTATTCTTTATTTTCTAAGAAGTTTCACTTCTATACGGCTGCATGCGCAATATTTTTTTTGTAAGCAATGCTGGAAAGGTTTGTTTTAATTTAAAGCAGTAATATGAGCATCCATATTTTGTTAGCTATAGGATTTAGGTATCAAGCTAAGCAAATATGCTCTGGCCAAGCGCGCGGGAAGCTAAGCGCGACTGCATGCGTCGATTGTTTGTAACAGTTCACGATTCAAGCATAATGCCTGAATCGGACGCATTCACTGATGAAATACCTGAGTTATTTCATCAGTGAATGCGTTCAGGCGAGCATTACAGTGTGTGAATGTAATGTAATGATACAATTCGTAACATTGCATTCGTAATGTATGAATAGGTACGAATATTAGACAAAGCTTTTAATCAAATCATGTAATGTTAATTACATACTAATACCCGGTCAGTGACCACCTTAAAAAGCCAGGATTCGTTACTATTTGTATTTCAAATAAAAAACCTAAAAATAAATGACACGTCAGTAATGTCATGCATGAAATGAGGAAGACAAAAATATAATTCATGTTCTTCTATTAAACGAAGTTAAAGATGAGTCATTCGATATAAGTCGAATGACGTTGTTAGTCTTGTTTGCCTTGTTCTGAAGCAATCACTGTGTACATTGTTTTCGTCTCAGGCTAGATAGATGTTTTGGGACAAAACAAATTGTATTGGTAAAATAAATTGTATTCTATGTTTTGTACCTATACAATGGATAGAATTTTATGGAACAATGGTTGTAGACAATAAAATGGTTCCTTGTCCGTGTATATGTCACAGCTACACCTAGTTTTAGCCAGGTACAACTGCGGCTACACCTAGTTTTAGCCGGGTACAACTAGGTGCAGCCGGCCACATGTGGTTGGTGTGTACTTCGGGAGGCGACGTAGGATGCAAGAGCGAGCGAAGGGCACCCCGAGGTTATGTTTGGTTAAAACTAGGTGTAGCCGCGCTTCGGCTATTAGCCGTAATATATACATCTTTTTGGGGCTGACTGTTAGTACGAGTGTAAATTACCAATATCGTTCAGCAAAATATACTCTAAGAGATTTATATTAACCATACATTCTAATACCTCAAAATCAAACAGACTACTTACTCATTTAAATACGCTGAAAAGCAATTTAGATTTGCCTGAGCGTCAGCCAATTAAAATTATCCTTAAACTACACTAACCTGTAAACTGTAAACTTCTACCCTTTATTTGAAATTATCCACGTTTCCTACGTCAGACAACATTTCCTTGGTAAAACTTCTGACTCGACACAAAAGAGTAAAACAAACAAGATCGGTTCCATAACGCTTGAGGTGATGATATAACAAGCTACGCAACACAACACAGGTGTTGCTACGGTTGCATTGTAAACACGTTTTTGTTATTCGTAACAATGTAAATAAAATAAATTATAAATTTACAATACGCTTTGAATGTGTTATGCTTCCCCCGAAGTGTCAACTTTTCGTTGAGAGTTCGCTTGACCGCGGTCTGATCCTTCCAATCGGGTCGTTGTGTCTTACTGGTTCCTGCATGGCTGGACCGAACTAGCGGTATTGGCCTGTTTATTACGGGAGCCGTTATTTGACCTCCTGCGTGCTTGGCGGTGCTCCTTCCTCGTCACTCTGTCCCTTCGATATTCAAATGTTGCCAAAATATAGACGCAGCGAAAAACATCTCACAAAATTGCAAGGCATTCACTATTCATATGCAAATATATATATTATTATACCATCATACACCCTTGGTATCGTAAATCTTATTGATTGTTATCATAAACGATAGACAGGGCCGTCTCTAACCTATTGGAGTCCATGGGCAAATAAGAAACAATAAGATAAATATACTAATATTTCATAACTGGCGGGCTAGATAGTATACTTATTGCAAATCGCTTATTTTGTTATTAAATCGGGTACTTTATAATGGCTAAAATGGAACGGTGGCTGCAAATAATGATTTTTTATGAGAGCAGGCTGAGGCCCCCGAAGATCGTGGGGCCCTGGGCACTTGCCCAGAGTGCCCAATGGAAAAGAGGGGCCGATAGACATGTCTATGCTCTGCACACGGATCGATGATCATGGTAAGATGTTATTGATAGCATTGTTGTTTACCATGAGTTCTATTTCCTGTTCTGCAAGTTTTATTGAGTTTTTATTGGAAAATCCCCAGGAAATTGCAGATTTGGTCTATATTTGGACTGGGATCTAAAATCTATCTTAATTTGTGCTATAGGCAATAGCATGTTATACATTATGTGTTATGTTAGGTATTTAATACTGATAATTTAACATTAAACCTCCGATATTCAATCAATTTGCGTCACAAAACTCAAAAGTACCTACTTTGACAGAAAACAAGGCAAACTCAAACAAAAAAGAATTTAGGGCAGATTTTTCAATTTTATTTATTTGTTTATTTAAATAACATGGGAGACTTACAGCAAAAACTAACAGATCAAGGTCAGTACATTAGTTTGAAATCCAATTACAGATCTCCACTTATAAAATACAGAGAAGAAAAACTAAATTCTAAGGATATTCACACCAAGTTACGATATCATCATCATCTGCCCAGCCTTTTCCCAACTATGTTGGGGTCGGCTTCCAGTCTAACCGGATGCAGCTGAATACCAGTACAGTAGATACACAGAGCGACTGCCTATCTGATCTCCACAACAAAGTTACTGGGTAATACGATACCCCTCGGTAAGACTGGTTGTCAGATTTTCGGGTTTCTGACGACCCGTAACGACTGTCAAAGATCCACGAATGACAGCCGGGACCAACGGCTTAACGTGCTTTCCGAGCCACGGAGGGGTCTCGGTATGTAAAGATGGTCACCCATCCACAGACCAACCGCGGCAAGCGTAGCTTAACCTGATCGATCGACCTGTGCGGCTGTTATTATTTATTTATGTACTACAGCATAATTACTATCATAATATGTTGCTATGTTCCTCGCACTGCTTAACAACCATTATAACAAAATGAACTACTTACATTGAAAAAGTTATAGTTAGGAACGGATCTATATCGTACTCTTTACATTGATTATTTAAATATCTGCTTGCTCGCACAATGTACGAATTCTGCCTATAATTGGTTGAAGCAAATGGCACGCGCAAGGGTGGATTGTACCACACAGATATTCTTAATATTTAATCGTTCTCAGCAAAAATGAAACGTCACGAGGGTTTTTATGTTTTCTGGGTCAAATATATTATTTACATGATGCCAGTCATAGGTGGAATTTCTCCGAATCATGCCAGTTGCTCGTTCTCACAGGCAAAACGAGCTTCTCGTATTTTTGAGACACATTACTTACAACGTCGTCGTTTGGAAATCTAATATGTATGTGTGAATTTTCCACACGTTGTTTACCTTCGTCGGTATATCTGACAGAATGTAATCATAATGCATACACTGAATATTAACTATCAAGTATAAGCGATTGTTTTTTTAAATAAGCTATACTGATTGTGGGAGAAAATTGTGACCATATTACAAATCTACGCACGCACACAGTCCAACACGTATAAAGGCTCCTACAAACAGGCGCGACACGCGATATAATCGCGCGCGACACAAAGGCACCGCTCGTTCGTTGCGCGACTTGCGGTGCCTTTGTGTCGCGCATGATTTTATCGCGTGTTGCTCCTGTTTGAAGGAGCCTTAAGAGTCTAGCATAGTAGGTACTTCGTCCATTTGGTTTGTTTTGACTGTACAGTGGAAGCCTGACTGTAATTTATGTAGTTTTAATTATTTTTGGGATAAAAAATTACCTATACCTATTAAAAATAACAGACATCGAATCAGTAAACTGAACAAATTACTTTCACAATGTGCATTAATTCAGCTACACATTGTATAATCATGTATGATAGTGTTTCTATAATAATATTTCTTTGTTTCGGATTTTCAAATATATCCTTAAAGTTGTTGGTAATACAGAAATCATTATAAGAAACTAATATTAGTGATGATAAT
The DNA here is from genome assembly GCA_963082905.1 of Oligia fasciuncula. NCBI lineage: Eukaryota > Metazoa > Arthropoda > Insecta > Lepidoptera > Noctuidae > Oligia > Oligia fasciuncula. Next base: position 16,658,961 of record OY720395.1, read on the forward strand.
GATGATGATAATGATGACGTCAATGTGTCCTTGCTATATTCAATTCCATTTCCATTGATCGAAAAAAAAATACAACGTATTTTTACCCGAGGTACTTAGAAATGAGACAAAGATTGCTATTTTTACAAATAAATAAAAAAAAATACTAAATAAATGTTATTATAGCATAAATAAATATTTAATTGACAAATCCATAGAATAGACATAATAATATAAATTAATAATATTTTTTTTAGATTAAATTAATAAAATGCTATTAATAATTAAACTATTAATAAACTATTGATTTAATCAATAGTTTATTAATAGTTTAATTATTAATTGTACTTAGATTAAGTTAGTTTGCATGTTTAAATAAGTCCTCTTCCTAAAAATGTTTTGTTTTGCTGTGCCCGACACCCGATTGTTTTTTTTTTGTTTAGCCTATACTGTCCCACTGCTGGGCAAAGGCCTCCCTCAAGTCCTTCCAGGAACTCTTTTCCCGCGCAACCTCAAACCAGCCCTTGCAGTACGCGTCCAGGTCATCTCGCCACCGCTTTCTGGGTCGACCTCGGCGGCGCCGTCCATCTTCAGGCACCCATTGTGTGGAAACTTTTGCCCAACGGTCATTCTGCATGCGGCTGATGAGACCCGCCCAATCCCACTAACCACTCTTCATTATTTTAATCTCGAGTTGGTAAGAGCTAAGCGAGAATTCCGAGAATATATTTAGCTCATGCCGTGGTAATTGGATTAGCCAATCAGAAGGATAGCGTGGTTGACTGTCAGGATGCTTGGACGCTTAGTACCGAAACTCTAGGAGGCTACAATGCAGCTTCATATAAATGAGCACGTAACACATTGCCACAAACTTCCCTCTTTATATAACCGGAAAATTCAAAAAGAAACGTTGTTAAAAACACACCATCTCCCTTTTAAACCGTCGTTTTAACCTCAAGCTCAACGTTACTTAAAAACGTTAAGTCTCAAAGAGGCACGGATGTTCCCATTAAATGTACGGAAATGCATTTAGGATAACAAGTTACCCGCAGCTGATGTGGGGTTAGTATTAAAGCAGAGCTTAGAGCAAGCCATGCCTTTTCTCTGTCGCGGTCAGACGGACGGACGGATGGACATTTGTACGCGAAATAGGATGTAGATAGGCTTGTTAAGGGGCTCACATGACCTAAAGCGCGGTCACTGTCGGACTGCATAGAAAAGAAAGAGAAGCGAAATGACACGACGCTGGTAATTTATTGCAAAATATGAAGCAATTATTTAATTACAAAAAATCTATTGTTTGGACTAAAAATTTAGAACAGTAGTGTTTTAGTATGTTGCTTGTAGAATAATCAGACAAAAAATCAGAATGATTGTATGTATGGTTTTTATTGTAAACAGAATGTTTTTAGAGGTATCTTCAAGATTTTTTGCTATCGTATCAAATTCTTTATCTTTTCTTTTTTTATTTATTTTTTTAAAAACGTTGCCCCACACTAGGAATTTCTCCTGTATTGTGGGTGCGTTTACAAACATTTAAACTCACATACCCAAACAGCCAGACCCGGAACAACTACTTGTAGGTCATACAAATATTTGTTCCGTGCGGGAATCGAACCCGCGACACGCAGCGCAGCAGTCAATCGCTTAACCACTGCGCCAACCGTGCCGTCAATCAATCAGCAATCGACAAAACAGTCGTCAGTCAATTAGTTGTAGGTACTTATTATGTTTTCAACACACTATCCACCTAGCATATATCCTGAAGAATATCATATATTTTTCTGATTTTGTTTACTGTAGAGTCGATCATATAGTTTGTTTCTAATACTTGCGTTTTTTGCGTTTAGGTCCTGTAAACCCCTTAAGGGAATAGTCTGCGAAGCGGATTTCAGGACACTACTCGTTGCTCAAGTTTCGAGATTTATACGACTGTTGAATGTTGAGTGTAAACTGCATGCCTGTTTTGCATCAGAATGTTGACGCACATAGTGCAAGTATTTTTACAGTATCTACGATTCGTTTCAATGTAACTGTTAATTTGATTTCTGTCCTAAGGACAATCCTATTTCAGAAGCAAATTGTTTTTAAGAAAAGTCACCATTCGTGAATTTTAAAGGCTTTTAAAATGAGAAAGAGACGAAAAATCATGCAAATTTATTCAGTCTTAATGAGTTCCGACTTTTCGTGGCTTTGCATTTTTTATTAAGGAAAAATTCTTCGTGTTGAAACGTCTTAACTAAGAACAATTTATAGGTGCCTTATTTTGTGAATTATTAAAAAAACGGTTTTGGTCTCATGACCAAAAAAATTTATTCCGCACCATTTTTACCCAACCATTTTTTTATTAACTATGGTCCAGCAGATTAATGAGTTACAATTAACCGTACTGGATAGGTACAGACGCCAGCACATCAAACTACTACAATAATGTCAAATTTCTTTAATAGATTTTCAACTTTATTGCCAAAGCATAAGGTTCAAAGTTGAGTGGGAAAATTTGACACTTTGGGGTAGCTTGATGTGCTGTCGTCTGTACATAAAATCATTTGATAACTATAAGTAATTCAAAGATTAAAGCAGTATTAATGTCTAAGAAGGTATAAGAAGTATTAATTTAACGGATATATTGAAACATTTAAATTAATAATTGCTTATGAATAAAACTTTAAACCAATCCCAATAGAGAAAATAATTGATATCAAACCTCAAACACACCAAAAACTATTTCATTCATCGACGAAATCTGTTCGTTCTTAATTTAAATTCTCGTCTCATTTCGCAGAGTAATTAAAGCCAACCGGGGTCAGTTGCACCTATACATTTGTGTACGCTTAACCGATCGTTTGCCCCCGACTGCACACAACACGTACTTCAAAGGCGTGTTTCACCAATCGATTGGTGCAACACTAATCAACGGCATTATCACTTCATCATCTGCCTAGCCTTTACGCAATTATGTGAGGTTGGCTTCCAGTCTAACCGGATGCAGCTGAATACCAGTATTTTACATGGAGCGACTGCCAATCAACGGCATTATCACCACATGAGTAGACAACTCTCATGTGATTATCACTTTACTGGAGTTAATTTTCACTTCGTAGATTGTTGATTAGTAATTGTGCGATTCACCTTCTTGGTTGAACGGTGAATGAGTTTTCTATTAATGTTTATGTCAAGATTTTTAGGAAGTAGCTGTGATTTTTAGCCTAGACGAGGCTGCAAGTCTTTCCAAATAATGACAATGATATTGGCCATCATGAATTCAACACATGCCTATATGTCGTTTATAAAAAAAAAATGTGCTGTTTCATCATTCAGAAAACTGCAATAATATTTACGCGGTCAAAATGTACAGAATAGCTAATTTATTTTTTAATTTAGCGTTTTCAGAACTATGTACTTACTGAGTCCATGGTAACAGGTTGTGCGTCGATGTTCAGACGCCAGCACATCAAGCTACCCGAAACTGTCAAATTTTCCCAATCAACCTTGAACCTTATGCTTTACCGACAAAGCTGAAAATCTATTAAAGAAATTTGACAGATTGTAGTAGCTTGATGTGGTGGCGTCTGTCCCTGTCCCTGCCAGCCTGTATTTTATAAATTACGTTAACTCCTATTATTAAACATCCAATAAACAAGCTTGCAACTTAGAATAAAATATCCACATATTTACAGAACACCCCTAACAAACGATGTTCCACCCGCTTTTTCCTTAGCGTTTACGACTCGAACAGCTGCTCACTAGTTCAAACATTTTGTCTATTTGTGTATAAGGATACGTATCAGGGTTGTTATAGCAATATGTTACTGCAGTAAAACCGGAAGCATTTACGATCTATTAGGGATAAACGATGTCACAAAGGCAGACGAATGAATGGGCAAGGCCCGGAACATAAAGGGCTAAGGAAGGAACACGGGTGGGTTTTAGTCAGTAAGAGTCTGACACTCCCTTCCGCTCCACCCAGAGTGGGAGGGGTCATGTGATGACTTCCCATCCAAAAAAAAAAGGCGTGAAAGTGAGAGGGTTCGAAAGGGTTACCGCTGGCCCGGAACATAAAGGGCTAAGGAAGGAAAAAAAACGTATAAAGTCGAACATATAACCTTCTCCTTTTTGGAAGTCGGTTAAAAAATAGGAAATTGGGGCTAACGGTCTACCTTCCCTGACGTTGGGCGACTTATCTACTAAAAGGGATGCATACTAGAACGATATTCGAGCATGACTCGGCGTCCTAGGCGCGGGCCTGCGGACGGAGAGTAATGGGTAGCTCACCGTCCGATCAGGACCAGGCCCGTGCCGGACGGCGCGTACGAGTACGTGTTCCACGCGCGCCTCAAAGAGATGTCAGCATCGAAGAGGGGCCCCCTTAGGGCCGAAGCCTGCCGGGTCAGCGGGATTGTCCGAAAGGGTTACCGCTGGCCCGGAACATAAAGGGCTAAGGAAGGAACACGGGTGGGTTTCAGTCAGTAAGAATCTGACACTCTCTTCCGCTCCACCCAGAGCGGGAGGGGTCATTTGATGATTTCCCAACCGAAAAAAAAGGCACCATTTGCACGTTTTAGTCAAAACAAAAAAGGGTTTTTTTTGCAAATGGTGCCTTAAGTTCAATTTAAGCGAAGCCCTACGCTGCTACAAAATAAAGCCACATTAATTTATTTTCCCTTGTAACTTGTATAAACATCTAGCTGATGAATTTATTTCTCTCCCACTCCGAAATTAGCATGGAAACGAGTCCAAGATTGGTTTTTTGTCCCAAAATCTAAAGAGCGAAGTGGTAAAAAATTCTACCAATTAGTCATTCCAGGCCTAGATCAAAGGCGACATTCCTACAACCTCTTTTCGGAAGACCACACCGTGAAGTATAAATTAGGCAACCCACTAACAAATGCCACCAATATTTTTGTTGACTCTCATTTTAGTGTAGAACTTTTCGTTGAAAAGGAAAATTAGGTATAAAATAAAACTTTTGTAATACTAACATAATATTTTGTTTAAGAGGTGCAAAGCGCTAAAAAGGGGGAATTATATCATTTTGTTTTCACACCTTATTGAGCATGTAGGTACAACAGCATTTTGCATGCAAACAACAATACGTCGGTAAAGATTTGGTGATTGCCTCCAACGATGATACTTGTAACATTTGAAAGTCTATGTTTACAGTGGAAACCCTGACCAACTGGTCTGTTCTGTAAAAATCTCAGTGAAAACAAAGGTGGATTGAGTTTGATGTAAGCTGTCAATAGTGTGAATCCCTAGCATCAGGTGGAATGACAGCTCACTTCCAACTCACATAACCTAAGTTTTCACGATAAGTATTTTGAATGATGATCATGAAAATGATGATTGGACTGTGTGAAAGATGTTATGGCTAGAAAGGGGGTGACTACCGAGATGACGAATAATAGGGAAGTATGGAAGAAAAAGACATTTTGCTGCGACCCCAAATAAATTGGAACAAGGGCAGGAAAATGATGATTATCATGAAAATGATGAATTTGGCACAATACAGCTTGTTTTATTAATACTCAACAGCTAGTCTTAATGTCCTATAGAAAAAGTTATCTCAGCTTAATTTTGAAGTAAAACACAAAAGAAGCTTAATCAAAATAAATTAACGTCTCAAGCGGTGCCCGGAATTAATTTCAGAAAATCAAAGGGTCGGTTAATTTCTAAGGTCGGTGATCATCATCAAAGATTTTTTGAGTTAGGTAACATTAAATGGTTTTTCTTAATTATAATGGATTTGATTCGTTTGGCTTTGACTGAAAGACTTACTTACTTGACGTCGAAATTGATGATAATTTCGATTAATTTTGATTTGAATAAAAACAATTGTTTTGATGAAAGTTGCGATTACTTTTGTTTGAAATGAAAAATAATAAGTCGCTACTGTAGCCAGATAAAGTGAAATTATATCTAAAACGTTCATGTTAAAATATCACGTATACTAAATAAAAACTAATACTATAGTAAAAATTACAATTAAATTAAATAGCATTTATATTTTAGCCACGCCCACCAACAAGTTCGAGCCGTCGGCGTCGACTAGTGCAACCTTAAGGGCCCGCCCAATCACACGTATCATAACTGGGTAGTTCTTCGAAATTTGATTCTTTGACTGATCCATATGGCCAAAATTTAATTTCACTTTCAGCTCTTTAACACATGTTCATATGAAAATAGGTATACCAAATAACATATATTTGAATGAGGGACTCGTTTTTATAAAGTAGTTTTCAAGATATTGATTTTGTGCCCAGATGAATCAGAATTTGTTACAGATGAATCAGAAACAGAAATAAAAAGTAATAAATACACCGTTAGTTATGAATGTAAATTCTAAACAATAATTATTAATTCTTAAATAGGACTAAGACATATCAAAAGTGTCATATTTAGAACAAGATTATACTCCTGTAATTTTTTAATTATTCAAAAGGTTACAGCTAAGTAAATAATAATAAATAAGACTAAAACTACTGACTTTTACACGGTCAAAAATTGGACAAGGAGAACTACGCAACAAAAGCGCTCCTTTCGTGCTGGAGAGGGGAAAAACTATTTTTTTTTTATTCATATGGGCTTTTGACCATACGAATCAGGCACAGATGAATCAGAATTTTGCCTACAATCGTGCATAACTCATCATACATACAGACTTCATTATTTTAATTTTTCTACACGATTCTATAACCCAAAAGCATCACACGAAACACAGATTGAAGTTTTAAAACAATAAAATAAATTTTATAAAGTAGGCATTGTAATCAGTATGCCACCTGAACCAAACACAGATGAATCAGGTATTTTCCTTCGTAACACCGGGATCTAAGCCAACCAGCCGCACGTCCACCTTCCAGGTCGTCCGTTGCGCGACTGGCTTCTCCCCGCGCGGGAAGCCAGACTCTCATTATTATTACCCGACCAAGTACGGTCAAGCGCAGCTTACGCCACATTAATCAGTATTATACGCCGGACACTTCTTATTTACTTATTTATAAACAGACTAACGTAGTTATAACTAATACACATTTTTTTTGTAAGAGGACAGTTCATTTCCTTTCGATATAATTATAATTTATATTGATGTATCAAAGGGAAAATGCGACATCGACCATTTTGTTCCGGAAAATGGCAAACGGACGCGCTATATGAATCAGAAGAACGAACTTCAAATATTTTTATTTTGTACTTAGACAGCAATTATTAAAAAAAAATCATTTGTCCCAGTAAGGGATAAAGCTAAACTATACAAAAAAAAATATTACATGCCGTTTTGTTAGTTGGTTACAGAAATATACCCACAGACATCGAAAATTTTGTCCCTGAAGAACTACCCAACTACACCACAACCACACCACAACTACACCACGTGGACGGGCGCTAATTTGTATGAAAATGAATAGTCTATTCACACGGACCAGATTTGGCCGTCGTAATCAACCTTGTGGGCGAAATCGGCCATACCATATCAATCAAGGCGACGTCGCAGTCACACACAACGCGATTACACTGCCAGAGTCGTAGTCGATATGTCTATAAGCATTAGCCACAATGTAATCAGATCGCAACTACATACTAGCAATAATGCAACCACAACGCAACTGCTAAAAGTTGCAGCGACACTATTCTTATGTCACTACTATTTGGCTACATTTTGTAGCTGCAATGTGGTGTGTGCACTATTCACACGTCACTACTATTTGGCTACATTTTGTAGCTGCAATTTTCTTCATTACGTACGAACTCAACACATCTGCTGATAAAACGGTATAACGATAACTTTCAATTTCATACTTCTACAATTAAAAATAAAACTGCAACAAGCATCTACTAAAAAAAAAATTAAACACATGATACAGTCCAGTCAGCCAGTAAAAATCCTGCAAAAAGTAATTCCAAAGCCATTTTTGTGACACATTTAAAAAGCGAACGATAACAGAGAAATTAAAAACTATGAAAAGGTACAACGAACGAAAAATAATTTCGCAATGTAACGGCACAATGTGAAAAATATATAAAAACACGGTTTTTAATTTAAAAACAAGTCCATGCTAATATTGCTTGTTATATGGATAGGTACATATTTAAATTCCTCGTCGTCCAATTTTGTGTTTACTTAAAAAAATATCGAATAAATCTGATTACCTTTAACTGACGGCAATCTCCTCGGCGCCGGCGTCACCAGACTGAAGATAATGTTATTACACGCCTTTCCAATATTCAAGTAAATAATAATATTTAATACTAAGTAGCTTCACGGCAGTAGGTATCTACAGGGTCAAATTAAAATAGCTAGCGAAACTGCAGACGTGATGGTAATCTAAATCTAACTAAATTGTAAACACGATAAAATAAAAACAAAAATATTTGATGTCTTGTCTTGCGGGTCAACGACTACTGGTAGTTTTGTTACTTGAAGTATATGAGTTAGGGCACGCCGCGATAGCGGCGATAAGACCCCTCTTTGAGGAGTGGCTAGAGAGGCGCCACGGCGCCCTCACCTACCGCCTGACGCAGGTCCTCACCGGACACGGAAGTTTCGGGAGGTTCCTGCACATCATCAGGCGGGAGGAAACGCCCGGGTGTCACCATTGCCAGGATCGCCCAGAGGACACGGTGGAGCACACGGTGGAGGTCTGCCCCGCTTGGGCGGAGCACCGCCGTGTCCTCGTAGAGGCGATCGGCAGCGGCGGCGACCTCTCGCGCCCGGCCCTGGTGCAAGCCATGGTCCGGGGCGAGAGGGAGTGGGAGGCAGTCACCTCCTTCTGCGAAGCAGTCATGCTAGCGAAGGAGGTGGCGGGACGGCTCAGGGAGAGAGCCACCGGCCCCAGCCGCCGCGGGAGACGCTCCGGGCGTCGGGAGCCGCGCGACGACTCCCGGCCACCGTAGGCGCGGGCCTGCGGGCGGAGAGTAATGGGTAGCTCACCGTCCGATCAGGACCAGGCCCGTGCCGGACGGCGCGTACGTGTTCCACGCGCGCCTCAAAGAGATGTCAGCATCGAAGAGGGGCCCCCTTAGGGCCGAAGCCTGCCGGGTCAGCGGGATTGTCCGAAAGGGTTACCGCTGGCCCGGAACATAAAGGGCTAAAGAAGGAACATGGCTGGGTCTAGTCAGTAAGAGTCTGACACTCCCTTCCGCTCCACCCAGAGTGGGAGGGGTCATATTTTGATAAAATCCTATACGAAAAAAAAAAATTTGGGTTGAGAAAATTGGTTGTCTTTTGTTTTGTCGATATCGATACCCATCACGTTTGTAAAATTTACACACATAAAAACTGATTTTTTAAACTGATTCCAAGAATTGTCTCAAGACGAAAGTCTTTGACCAGTGCGTGTTGTCAGTGATGACTTGTGGCACTGAAACGTGGTCGCTCACAATGGGCCTTAGGTATAAGAAGGCTACAAGTCACCCAAAGGCCAATGGAGAGGGCTATGCTTGGAGTTTCCCTGCGTGATCGAATCAGGAATGAGGAGATCCGCAGGAGAACCAAGGTCGGACATAGCCCGAAGAATTGCCAAACTTAAGTGGCACATTGCTCGCAGAACAGATGGCCGATGGGGCCGAAAGGTTCTGGAGTGGTGACCGTGTACCGGAAGACGTAGCGTTGGAAGGCCTCCCACAAGTTGGTCCAACGACCTTGAAGGCCGCGGGAACCCGTTGGATGCGAGAAGCACAGAACCGGTCGAAGTGGGGGAGGCCTATGTCCAGCAGTGGACGTCTTTCGGCTGAAATGATGATGATGATGACTTATTCCATGTGACTACACTAACTGCGGTCAATGACCCACAAAATTTAATTTATTTATGTTTTATCATGATTAGATTTCGATACCCATCACGGCTGCGGGGTTTCGGTAAGTAATTTAATTTTTACCCTGTATATTGGGAGTATGACCAAATTACTCTCCCCGATATTCTGAATAAGAACATCGTTCTTATTATTACACTAGCTTCTGCCCGCGGCCTCGCCTGCGTGGATGTTTGGAAATATCCCACGGGAGCATACTACCTTGTTGGGAATCGAACCCAACACAGCGCGTTGCACGCGGTCTGCATGCGTAGGCAGCGTGACCAGCGCGTCATCGGCGAGTTGAGACGCGGCGCAGCGGCGGCGCCACGGCTCGGCGCGACGAGCACTAGCTTCCACGGACTCCACCGCGACGGACAATACTCCTCTCAATAACTTATTGTTTGTCCGGGAACGTTAACATTGTAAAAAATATTAGCGGCATTAAACTATTGCCTATTGTCCACTCATTTATTGCTCCTCGCGCTAATAACCTGGATTTAAAGTACCCTAATGTGTTAAAATGTACGTAAGATTTTCTGTAAGTATTTTTTTTAATTTTCTATTTTTTTATTACCCAATTCAGCAATGAAACAATAAAAAATCTGTTGACAAACGCTTGATGGAAAGCGATGGATAAGGTCTACGATGGAACGAGCGTGCCCAGAAGATGTTTAAGGCACTGGAACTCCACTCCGGTGGGAGGGTGGTCACAAGCCAGGCGGGCGTTAGCCCTACCACCGCCACCGCAAGGGAAGAATTGGCCAGTCAAATAAGATGTTGGGTGTGACTGTCCAGGATACGCCGAGCGCTCGGTTCAGTTGAGTAACTGGCGGAACAAACTGCGCTACACGAGGAGGCTTCTTCATGCATCCCAAAAAATATTTTTGGCAAAAAAAAAAATCTTTAGCATGTAACTGTTTTGTTCCTAATAAATAAAATAAGAAGTAGGTAAGGTACCTACAGAATTTTCGTTGTTCGCCTTTGGATACAACGGAGCTGGGCTATATAAACAATATTTTAAGCTGGTCAGCTTAGGTACAGGTCAATCGTATGATGGGCCGCGCCTAAATTTTCCACAAAATAAACAAATATATTTTATGAATACTTTGCGACATTGTTTATAGCCCATTACATTGGAGTGAGGGGCTATAAATTCTTTGTAATGTATTATGGGCAATAATTTGCATTGTTACTTACAATTTGAGCTTAAATTACCGGGCTATTACGCGCTTTGCGCTGAGTTGTGAAACTATAAACAATGTCTTGGTCGGTAAGGCTACTCATAGACACTCCGCCATGGAATGTAAATGAGGCTCTATTCCACAAACAATGAAACACTTAATATCATGTCCTGCGCGTCTTGTCGTCTGTATTTTACAAGAATTGACAAACACTACTGAAGGCGCCAAACACGTAGCCGATTTCTGGGCCAAATCCATTTAGATTGCCATCGACAAGCTATGAAGACGAGGCTAAACGTAACGAAAAAGGTTAGTTAAAGGAACCTAAAGTTATGTACAGACGAGCACATCAAGCTACTACAATCTGTCAAATTTCTTTAATAGATTTTCAACTTTATCGCTAAAGCATAAGGTTCAATGATTGATTGGGAAAATTGGACAGTTTCGGGTAGCTTGATATGCTAGCGTCTGTATAAATTGTACCTCAATACTTATATTTATACAATAAAAGAAGAATAATATCGACATTCAAACTATTCTGCTACAAAAAAATACCGCAGCAAACGTAACAAAAACAAAGCAATGTTAGTACTATAAAAATAAAATAGTTATGTAAATAGAGCAGCTTCCATAAAATATCTTTCATTCAGTTATATTACTGTAGGTACATTTAAAACGTTAGTGGAGAACTTTATCCTCTCTATGAATTTGACATAAAAAGGAGATATAAAGCTAAGCGCACATTAGCGGCGGAGGGCAGGCCTGTTCCCACTACTGGGACACAGGCTTCCTCTCGGTGAGAGAAGTGGGCCGTAATCCACCACGCGGGCCCAGTGCGGGTTGGTAGATGTCATATGTTTTCGAATTTTTGATTCTAGGACATGCCGGTTTCCTCACGGTGTTTTCTTTCACTGTTCTGTTTTGTAAGCAGTGGTGATGTAAGTATTTACGCAAAGTAAAACGCCTGTCTGGGGTCGAACCTACGGCCTACAACTCGTAAGGTGCGGCCGCAGCGCGCAGCATTGCAGAAATGGGCCAAAGCACAGTCGCGGCGGGCCACACCGCAACGCAGTAAATATAACAGACAGATTCAAGTTTCCAAATAGAACTGTTCAACTCCAGTGCAATGAGACTCGCGGACATTAAATTGGGCAGCGCAAAACAGTAGCCGTAAAAATACGCCTGTCGAGTGATCTGGCAGTACGTTGCGCTGCGGGCCGCCTGTAGTGTCCGATGGTTAATATTATACAAAATGTACTAAAGTGATGCAGAAGGATTTTTACAATGCGTTGCGATGCGTTTTTTTTAGGTACAGTGACGTAAAATGAGTGGCTTTAAAAAAATATTAGGTCTCAAACTTAAAGCATTTGTTTCAATTAAACCAATTACAGGCACTTTTGATTGTCAAGGGGTCGGTCAGTCAGAAAGATGAAGCAAGTTGCCCGTTCAAAAGTGTTCAAAGGTTCCTAAGGAGACTCTTTTAACGGGCAAGAAACTCCATGGACACTTTTTTGAGTAAAAATATTGTTGCAAATTAAATTCACGATGAAAAATGAAATGGAAAAGTAATACTTCTAGGTAATAGCTGTATTTGTACTTAAGGTGCTTCTTAACAGGCTATACTTTCACGGCAATGTGTGGCGGTACTATTGCTCGGCCATCACAAAAAAAAAACAGTGGCACTCCGGGAGTGCCGACAGTAGTGAAAACAAGCCACAAACAGAATACTTTGCCATTACTCACTGACATATCGGATTTAAAACCGAGTACATCCCGAGGATAGCCGAACACATCCGAATGTAGCGCGGTGTCGGTCGGTAACAGTGTTCCGAGTCCGAGTTCAATGGTTTTTTTCCATCTCAAAAAAATCCCAACGCGCCTTAAGAAGTTTTCACTTCAAAAAAAATATTACAGCTTATGGCTGAGCAATCTATGGCTGGGCCATGTGATGGAATATATCTGCAACAGTATGGCCCATGATTCACATTCTTAAACAGGCTACATAATCAGGCAACAATGGTTGACGAAATCATTCTTGTCGCAACGGCGCGTCGTATATATTGTTTGATTTCTTATGAAGTATATGGAATTAGTAATATTATTAGTCCAAGTATTAGTAATTTTCAAGTATAATAATAAAAATGCTCACAGAAAGCTGAAATCAATTATTAAGTTAAGTTAAGTAAAAAAAAAAAAATGTTTCCCTAGCGATTACTTTCACTGTATTGTATCCTATCGTTAATCTGTGAACAGCGTTGTGGGCTTCAATATTGTCTATGTTATTGTTTTGTGTTATTTTGGTTTCTATGTTTTATATTGTAGCTGTTTGTTGTTCCTCTTGAATAAAAATAAAAAATAAAAATCAACGTTTGGAAGCTCGGGGTAACGCCTGGAGGTGACAGTTGAAACCATTTGGAGCATTTTGAGCCAAACATGTCCTAAACGAAGTAAGTTATTAATTTTTTTTTGACAAATTTTTAATTTTTTTTTTATCAATTCAATTTCTGACTGTTCATTGCCAACAGTGCCCCAGTTAAAGTTGTAAAAAAATACTAGACACTTTTGAAATCGTACAATACTTTTAAAATTTCAAAACTGCGTCATGTCAATAAAAAAAATTGGTTTATTAGTTTTTGAGAAAATCGCGGACATACATACATACGGGTCGAATACAGAACCTCCATTTTTGAAGTCGGTTAAAAATAATATCAATCGTTCAAGCCTTTATAAAAAAACATGCTCAAACTACTCCACATGGTGTCAACTATCATCCCCATAAGAATTAGCATTACCACGGATATCTATGAGCATTACAAACAGCCTGTATGTTAACAAAAAAAGTCTAAAAAATTCAAGATATCTGTTAGCATTTTAAATGTTTATCACGTTTCAAATAAATACATTTGTAGCGACGTGTCAGCTATTTGAACACTCGATATTTATTGGTAGAACCAACTTGCTGACTTTCGCGAGGCGTGAAAGGGTTTGATATAAATAAATAGATTCATGACTAACCTTTGAGCCTTTATTTAGTTTTCACATCGAGTTTTTGCTCTTCAGCCGACTTTAAAGAAAGGAGATCTGCTAACGTGATGGGAATGAAGATGTTAGAAATTTGGGTATTTGGTAGTCATTTACAAATGAAATTTTAACCAATAATTAATTAGTCTTCGAACATAATGTGAATGTGTTATGTTGTTGGTTTGCTGCGCGCTTTGGTGTCTGTTTACTGTAAGTGCAATATAAATAAATAATAAATGTGACATATACCAACCCACACTGGGCCCGCGTGGTGGTTTATGGGCCACTCCCTCTAACAGCGAGGAGGCCTGTGTCCCAGTAGTGGGAACATTTTAGGCTGATTATTTATGTCATGTTATGTAAATTGTAAGCAGGTACAATAGTCTTATTGAGTTATTCCGGTCTGATCCCCTGAATCCCCCCTCCAACCCCCTCCTCGATCCCCTGCTAGTTCTTCTTCTGGGTGTTATATTTTCTAGCCGTTTTGGGTTGAAGTACTAGAGCAGGTGGGGTCCGAGTGCCCCCTTAGTTTTCCTAGATATCGTCAAGCGGTTGGTTGACTTCGCTTCAAAGAGTCATCAAACATTGCCATACAATGTGGCAATCCTGCCAGCCTTTTTGGGCACTGTTCCTGTTGACAGCGATGCGGATGATTTTTTTATGTCCTATGATTCTTTCCCCTTTGCTTTTATATATTGACATAATATTATTATCATATATATAAGACTGTTAGCTTATACATATACTAAGTAGGTATTATATCAGTAGAAGGTCATTTAGAATCAGTTATTTTTTACAAGAGAAAACATTTAGATAGTGAAAAAATAGCGACAATCAGAGTGCGGAATAGTTGAATATTTTTTGCTACACCGACCCTCACATAGGCGAAAATTGCTGCGGTTGGTCTGTGGATGGGTGACCATCTTTACATACCGTGACCCTTCCGTGTCTCGGAAAGCACGTTAAGTCAATTGTGGATCTTTGACAGCTGTTACGGGTAGTCAAGCCCGAAAGTATGACGACCAGTCTTACCAAGGGGTATCGTATTACCCAGTACTGAGTTGTGGAGGTCAGATAGGCAGTCGCTCCATGTAAAATACTGGTATTCAGCTGCATCCGGTTAGACTGGCAGCCGACCCCAACATAGTTGGGAAAAGGCTAGGCAGATGATGTGTGTGAGAGATCCACGACCATTCAATATTCTGCACAACATTTTGGGCGATATTTTTGCCAGTGTGATTTAGGATTACAAATTACATAGACATCGCTGAGATAATATTTCAGATCTCCATTTCGCCTTTTCGGCTAACACTTGTAATGTATCCCAATCATCTAGTATTACTTGGCTTGTGTCTAAGAGATTCATTTCATATTGAGTCTAGGAGTAATAAATCATTAATGGCTATTATTATACTTATAGTTTCGGGCTAGTAAATAAAAGTCAATAGAGAAAAATGGATTATTCTGGTGTTGGTTATATGTGTTGTTATTATTTCGGAGTTATTGCTTAACGTAGCAGACTTGATCACATTACCAGATGTGAGCTCAATGAAATGGAATGACATGAAGAAAATCAATCAATTTTCCTTGCTTTGCATCCGATATGTATTTATTTATATAAAGGCTTACTAACTAAACACATGACACAGCATTAACCCAAAGTTTTTGTCATAATATAGATTTAGCATGTATCTAAATTATAGGAAAGCACGGCATGATCAATTAGCGTACCAGAACATAATACAAAAATTTGAAAAAGTAAATCATCTTTTCAGCCGAAAGACGTCCACTGCTGGACATAGGCCTCCCCCAATATGAAAGGTCTAGTCAGAAAAAAAAAACTGCTCCTCGGTAGATTTATTTATTTATTTATGTCTGCAGAGAGCAACTGCTACTTTTTGCACACATTTTACAAACTCTTTTTTATGAAAATATTCACCGTTTGCTTTGTGAATGCTGTTCTGAGTGACAATTAAATACATCTCTAAAAATACTTCTACAGTATATCTTACAAATATCTTCACAAGCTTTTGACGGCTCACCTTGATCGAAGACCTAATATTAGTGTGATAGTGTGATATTTTGTAAGTTTATTTAGAATTAGAAGAATAAAATAATCCAACAATTTAAAACAATATACGAGGTGTAACTGCGCGCGTCGCGCTATATTGTATATGGGTGACCAACTGACTATTCTTTATACATCCAGACTACGGATATCGCCATGACTGCCCTGTTGACGTACGAATTTCTAGTATACCTAGTACTTGATGGTGTAACTGAACTGACGAAAATTTTAGCTTTTAATGTCATCCACGGACAAAGGCCGAAGTTATGCTAGAAGCCATTTGGTGTTTGACTAATTCTTAAACAAGAATTTCTCCTAGTCTCGCAAACGTTAAATCGATTCCCAGTAGGCGAAGTCGAAGTCAAGAGCTAAAACTACCTTCCTAATGTCAGAGATATAGCCAGTTACCCAATAAAAACAATTTTTTATCTACTCGCAATATTAAAAAGAAAAAACAACGTGCGTAATACATCATAGTGGTGCGAGCCTTGACTAGGACTTCTGGAAGTCAATTCCGCCTCGTAGATATTATATTCAATTAGAATGTCTCCGGTATTATCAGAATAAATAACATCAGGAAAACGTTACGTCGATTTCCATTAGGTGAGACCGAGCTCAAGAACGGTGCTAAAAAAATAGAAAGAATTGTGAGAGCGAACAAATTACATGTCAAAGACACTGTCAGTTATCCAATAAAACCAACCTCATATTATTATCTAAAAAACAGCGTCCGTAATACATCACAGTAGTGCGAGGCTTGACTAGCAATAAATCCAGCTCACAAACATAAAAAACTCGTATCCACTAACGAGATAGTTCCCCAGACAAATTATTCTAGTTCCGTTTTTCATTTCACGTTGCCCGTTATAATAGGATTACTTTGTAGGTACTTATGGCAGTCAGCTGGCTAGTTGGAACCTTGAGCCCAATCAAGGTCCCACCAGAAAGCTCTAAAGAAATAAACACGAAACTTTATATGCTATACATTGCTCCCTTTCTTGGTTAGGATTAATATAAAGTCGTATTAAACCTGGCAATGGAATAATCGCGTGTCCAAAAATCCGAAGGTTAACTCCCGTGATGTTCGGAACACATCGACCCTTTCTCGGGTGGGCAAGCCCTGATTATCTTCAATCAACATATTCCATGGAGACTGGACCGCATTTTCGTACTAAATTGATATTAATTTATGTGGCTAAGCCACTAAGAGTGCTGACCGCATTTTGTTACAATTTTCTGCGTAATTTGTTTGGATCTTTAACGAGGTTTGGGTTAGGACGGAAGGACTGCGAAGGTATCGCCATGCGGATTATAATTCAATCGCCTAGCCTTAGGTAATAGGTAATACGGGCTGGTTTCCGCAACTCCACGACAAAGCGCGTATTTTGCGTACGGGTGGGAAAATCGATTATTCGATCCACCCCAGCTCCTCAAGGAAGGCCAGCAATGCCTTGATGTTACTGACCGTCTCACGTAGGGTACCTGGGTTACCGAAGTGCTTTGCCCTGTACGTAGCGACTACAGGGCAGTTTAGCAGCACATGTGCCGCTGTCTCGTCATCCTCCATGCAGGCTCTACACAGCGGACTGTCTGTTACTCCTATGACATAGAGGTGTTTATTAAATGACCCGTGGCCGGTTAAAGCTGCAGTAACTATACGCAGCTTTTGCTTGGTTAGACGGAGAACCTGTTTCGTGAGGCGGGCATCCAATGCGGGAAGTGCTTCCTTAGCCTGCCTGCAATCGCCTTGATCCGTCCAAAGTTTGTCGTGCTTGTCTCTGGTGCGTTTCCTTACCAGAGTGCGTAGAAACCCGAAGGGGAGTGGCGCGATGGGCTCAGGTCCCACCGGTGCCATGCTCGACCCTCTCCTGGCAAGCTCGTCGGCTGCATCGTTGCCCCGCGAGCCGCTGTGTCCCTTGATCCATTGAATGGTTACTTTATTGAGGTTACCCACCTGATTGAGGCGCTGGTGACACTCGTATATTAGCCCAGAGTCAACTGTGTAACTGTTCAGCGCTTGCAGAACAGCCATACTGTCTGAGAGTATGCGGATTGAGTGGTTCTTCACTTCCCTGGCCATAATGGCTGAAGCGGCCAGAGTAATACCCATGCACTCGGCCTGGAACACTGTGTTGTGAACCCCCAGTGGAGTGGCTATATGTATGTTGAAATCCTCCGAGAAGATTCCAGCACCCGTGCCACTACCTGTTTTGGATCCATCCGTGAAGATACGCAGCTCTGCAGGGCTTAGCCCCTCGCATCGACGATCCTCGTGAAGTTGGATCTTGTATTTTTTATCGAAGATAAATTGTTTAGGTACCTTGTCGTTAATGGCTTTTGTAATGGGGAGCTCCTTGTGAAGTTCCTCAAGCAACATGGTGTGTGGTGTAGAACTCTTACCCCAGAGATTTAGTGTATTAAGACGTACTGCCGCCATCGTCGCTTCCTGCTGTATGAACAGATGGAGCGGTGGGATTCCCAGGATGGCTTCAACTGCTGCAGTCGGGGTAGTCCTCATGCAGCCTGTAGTCGCCATGCAGGCTAGCCTTTGTATGCGTTGTAGTTTGTTGGCGGCTGTAACTAGCTTGGTGCGGGGCCACCAGACCACAGCCCCGTAGGTGATCATGGGGCGAATCACTGTAGTATACAGCCAATGTGTAATTTTAGGGGATAGGCCCCACTTCTTACCTATCATTCTCCTGCACTGCCAAAAGGTTATGCAAGCCCTGTTCAGTTTGTTGTCCAAATGACTGCTCCAGTTTAACTTACTGTCTAGTGTCACTCCGAGGTACTTGACTTCGTTGGTTAACTGGAGTTCAGTATCGAACAGTTTAGGTAGACGAAAAGGGCCTAAAGCCCGTTTATGAGTAAACATGACCAGTTCAGTTTTAGTGGGGTTAACTGAAAGGTCGAATTCCCTGCACCATCTCTCTACTATACGTAGCGCTTGCTGAGTAAGGTTGCATACCGTGCCCGTTACCTTCCCCGAAACCAGGATGGCGAGGTCGTCAGCGTATCCTACTGTGTAATAGCGGTTGGCGTTGAGTTTGGTGATGAGGTCATTAATCACGAGATTCCATAGAAGGGGGGACACGACCCCACCCTGGGGGCACCCTCTGGCTATCATGGCCATCTGTTGCTCTCCTTCAAGGCCAACCACTCGTTTGCTTAGCATGTTTGTGACCCAGTCCGTTAGTACCTGTTCTACTCCATGCCTGGAGAGGGCGCTGCTAATACTGGAGAAGTTGGTTTTGTCGAAGGCTCCTTCGATGTCTATAAATGTGCCCAGACAAGTGCCTTTCTGATGAATCGCTTCCTCTATCTGGCTGACCACCAGATGCAGGGCAGATTCAGTCGACTTACCTGAGCTGTATGCATGTTGGTTACCGTGTAACGGTATAGTCTTCAACGCACCATCCCTCAGCTCCCTATCGCACAGCTTTTCCAGAGTCTTTAGTAGAAAAGAGGTCAGGCTGATTGGTCGGTGGGATTTGGCGTTTGTGTAGTCACCTTTACCTGGCTTAGGGATGAATATTACTTTCACTTCCCTCCATCCTTTAGGAACGTATCTAAAGGCCAGGCACGCTCTCAGTAAAGGCAGCAGTTTCATGGCGACAGAGATGCCACCCCACTGTAGTAAGGCTGGGAATACTCCGTCAGGACCAGCTGCCTTAAAAGGATGGAAGCTCCGGATGGCCCATTGGAGTTTCTCCAGCGTGATCATCCTGTTAGCGTAAAGCCAATCATTGTCTGATGGTGTCTGAATTACATCCTGCCAGTCAATTACCTGTGTGAAACTGCATCCCGGGAAGTGAGTTTCAATGAGGACGCGTCTCGTTTCTTCTGGCGAGGATGTTAGTGTGTTGTCAGGTTTACGGAGTGTAGCGGGCCCAGGTGCATACTGTTGCGCTAAAACTTTCCTTACTCTGTTAGCTTGCTGGCAAGATTCAATGCTGCCACAGAATTTGCGCCATCCCGTGGTACTCCTGAACCTGATGCATTTTTTGTAACTGGATTTGGCTGCGTAATAGTTATCCCAGTCCTCATCCGCACAAGTGTTCATGGCTCTATTCAGAGGCTCGCCTAGCCTTTTCCCAACTATGTTGGGGTCGGCTTCCGGTCTAACCGGATGCAGCTGAATACCTGTATTTTATATGGAGCAACTGCCTATATGATCTCCACAACCCAGTTACTGGGTAATACGATACCCCTTATGAACAGCCTGCATACAAAAATTCAACCAAATATATCCAACATTTTAGTCACTCTAGCTAGTAAAAGATTGGCAGAACCCATAGTCGATCTATTACTACTAATTAATTTGTTTGAAAAAATCACTATCATGAAAACCGGCTTAGCCGTTCAGCCGTGAAAGCCAAACAAACAAAAACCAAATTAAAAACCGCATATAATATGTATTAGTAAGGAAGTTAGAATTAGGATTGTCGTTTCCACCTTGTAGAAATATATACACAAATAAATAGTGGAGGTATGTAAGCATCAAGTTACGTATATATGTGGTAAGTAGAAAGCACCATAACGTTAATACGATCCTAAGAACGTTAGATTAAGACGTCTTCAGGACTCATCAGTTTTCACCCTCGTCTGTATTTCGATCTTTCTCTGGCGGGATAAATGTTTTCCTATTTAGGTTTTTCTTCTAGATATAAGGCGATAACAAAGAGAATATAACCACAGGTCTTTGGGCGATAAGATTTAAAAGTAGGGACGGCAAAATTCTTTGATCGCATTTTGTGAACTAGGTCTAACATCGGTTCGAGGTATTATTAGGAAACCAGCGCTGAGCTCTGTCTCGCATAAGGTCGTAGCATTATGCTGAGCGGTGGGCGTGACGCATATTTTCTCAATTTTTTTTATTTTTTGTGTGTTGTGTTCTTTCTCTGCGTCATGTTTACCGCAATTAAAATCCTTTCTTTATTTCAACATAACATAACATCATACCAGGGCCCTAATCACGAAGACCACTCAATTATTCCTTACTTCGAAACCACGTCACTTCCTTAGCTAATGACGTCAACCTCGCGTTCATTTCGCGCGGTATCGTGTCCTATAGAATTAAAATACATTGTGTTGTAGAGAATACGGCCCCAGTATGTAGTGCTATTCCGTAAAAATCTTATCTTGAAAACTTAGTTAAGGTAATATATTGAAAAAAAATGTGGTTTTTCTATTTCGTGTAACTTGTTAAATGTGGCATAGGGATTTAACATTTTGGTATATGTTTTTTGACTCTTTGGTCGAGTATCATGCAAAAGTAATACATGATTCAATGAATTTTTCTGGATACAAAACAATTGCGAAGTTATATAAATTTTTTACTTTTTTCGACATCACGGATTCAATGGAATTTACTTTAAAACATAGAGAATTATCATATCAAAGTTTACTCAAAGTTGTTTTAAATTGAATTCATTTATTTAAAAAAAAGGAGTAAATTCGTTTTGGCACATACGTCGTTTTATTCCGAGCGCACGCACATTTTCTTCTTTTGCGTTTCAAAAGTAACTGCATCACTTTCGCTTGCTTAGTAGATTAGTCGCTACGATTTATTTTCGAGGTAGAGCCTTACGGTGAGCTGTCATTCCATCTGATGCTAGGGATCGACACTTTTGATAGCTCACTTCACCTAAGTTTCCTCGGTGAGATTTTTACATAACAGGCCAGCTGTTCTCGCCAAAGTGTTGGACGGTGGTATTAAATACATTGTTATTTAAGTTTCAGATAACAACGTCCGCATAGAATCTCTGCACTTGTAACCAATATCGTCATCAATTAAGGACTAAAACATGACGTGGAACAGCCGTGATGACACGTCAATCAATCATAGCAATCTGTCAGGATCGACGTAGGTCCCTCACCCTCTCTGACCGGCACTTCGGGGAATCGGGGTCATATCCCTCTCAGCTAAAGGCCATTTCAAATCACAGTTTGTTCTCAATTCCTAATCGTTTTCCATGTAGGTAGAGCTATTATTTAAAAAAGTCGTTAATGTATAGTTGAACTAAATTAAAGAAAGAAAGAAAAATAAAGTATTTTGAGACATGCACAGAAAAAAAAAATTACCACTAAAAACTAAAAAAAATAATGATAACCTTTTTGGTTTGAACAGTTTTGTTTTTAAAAATGCTTCAATATTTAAATAATCAATCAATCAACTCAGCCTGAGTCAGTCAGATGTGTCCTGGAGTGGAGACCGCGTATCGGCAAGCGTAGTGTGGGACGCCCCCCAGCTAGATGGACGGACGACCTAAAGAAGGTGGCTGGGGTAGACTGAATGCGGAAGGCGGAGGACAGGGTGCTGTGGCGCAGTCTGGGAGAGGCCTATGTCCAGCAGTGGACTGCGATAGGCTGAGTTGATTGTATTTAAATAATAAGCACCGTAAACCATGCAATCTACAGATTGTCATAAATATGTATCGTAAGTTATGTAAGTCTAAGCTCGAGGCTTTAAACAACCCTCTTCAATGCAATTTAACACTCCCGAAGAAATATGGTCACTTACCTACAAAGTAAGACATGATCATAACTCCACTCCCGAGGCGGCCGCCATTATTAGAATCCCGGGCTTATATCACTCAACATTCCTCAACTAGGTATTTATATCTATCTCCCAAAGCTACGTTTCCTCCATATTCTGCCTAAAGACCAAAGGTCAAGCCATTTATTATGCCATTTAGATCGAAAACAATTCAGCATTGGGTTGCGCTATCCAAAACTTAAAGTTATCGACTTGATTTACCGCTCGGAGCCAAAGTGCAAAATTAAATCGTACTAAGAAATGTTGTGAAAACAAAAACAAAATCATTTATTAAGGTTTCATTACGATTCTGGTCGCGTTCGCTGTTCAGTTGAAGCAAAAAGTATAAAGTTGAGTAGTTGTTTACGAAAGGCTGCGTATAGCCAGTGCTTATTAATTTATTTGCCAGCACGCACGCTACCGTGGGATGTATTGATTTAATACTACCTAGGTTGGTATTTTTTTTGTCTGATCTTTTTCACGCTTCAGGATGGAAATATAACTGAAGTGCAGCACTCAGGAACTGCATGAATGCTTGTGACTACTTATGATATACCAACTAAACTAAAATATCGGTTTTTGATTAATACCTAATTAGTTTAGAGAAAATTTAACTAATTATTTACACTAGATACTAAATTAAATGACTAACTAACTTACTATACAAACAAAGGTCACTTGTGGCGTCGAAGTACAAGCCGTAGTAACCGGCCCATCGTGCTGCTCGACGAGGTCGGCAAGCTCTTTGAGAGAGTGATTGTGGGCCGCCTCGTCGGGCACCTGGTGAGGACGGGGCCGGATCTTGCGGACAGCCAGTTTGGTTTCCACAAGGGGCGCTCGACGGTGGACGCCATCATGCGCGTGAGAGCCCTCACGACGGGGGACGCGGTGTCCCAGGGTGAGGTCGTCGTGGCGGTGTCACTCGACATCGCCAACGCGTTAAACACTCTGCCCTGGAGCTGCATTGTGGAGGCACTCCGGTATCACCGGGTGCCGCCCTACCTCCGTCGAATAGTCGAGGCGTATCTGACGGACAGAGCCGTCAGCTACCCCGGTCGCGATAGGGAGTGGAACCGGCGAGAGATGTCGTGCGGTGTCCCGCAGGGATCGGTCGTGGGGCCGTTCCTGTGGGACATCGGCTACGACTGGGTGCTGCGGGCCGACCTCCCTGATGGCGTCAGCGTGGTTTGCTACGCTGACGACACGCTGGTCCTGGCGCAGGGGAGGTCGCAACAGGCGGCGGCCGACGCGATGACACGCGGGGTTGCGATAGTCGTGGAGAGGATCCGGCAGTTGGGTCTCGAGATGGCATTGCACAAGTCCGAGGCCATGTCGTTTCATGGGCCCCGGAACGCGCCACCATCGGGATCCCAACTAACGGTAGGAGGGGTTCACATCGGCGTCGAGACAACGATGAGGTACCTGGGTCTCGTCCTCGACAGCCGGTGGAACTTCGTCGAGCATTTCCGACGTTTGGCCCCCAAACTGGAACGGGCCGGGGCCGCCTTCAAGCGGCTCTTGCCCAACCTGAGGGGGCCAAACGCCTCCTGCCGGAGGTTTTACGCGGGGGTCGTGCGGTCCATGGCCCTATACGGGGCCCCGGTGTGGGCGCGTTCACTGCGGCGGCGAGCCGCCCACTACCTGAACGCGCCTCAGAAGGTGGTAGCCGTAAGGCTTATCCGGGGCTACCGCACGATCTCTGGCGAGGCGGCAAGCCTCAATGCCGGACTGCCGCCATGGGATCTGGAGGCGATAGTCCTCGCGCGCCTGTATGAGTGGCGCGCGGAGGCACTACGCCTGGGGGAAGTTCCGCTTCCGCGGCAAATTGCTGCGGAGCGGACGGATCTCCGGCGCGATCTCATGGCGACATGGAAAGAGCGACTGTCGCTACCCAGCGCAGGGCACGCCGCCATAGCGGCGATAAGACCCCTCTTTGAGGAGTGGCTAGAGAGGCGCCACGGCGCCCTTACCTACCGCCTGACGCAGGTCCTCACCGGACACGGAAGTTTCGGGAGGTTCCTGCACATCATCAGGCGGGAGGAAACGCCCGGGTGTCACCATTGCCAGGATCGCCCAGAGGACACGGTGGAGCACACGGTGGAGGTCGCGGAGCACCGCCGTGTCCTCGTAGAGGCGACCTCTCGCGCCCGGCCCTGGTGCAAGCCATGGTCCGGGGCGAGAGGGAGTGGGAGGCAGTCACCTCCTTCTGCGAAGCAGTCATGCTAGCGAAGGAGGTGGCGGGACGGCTCAGGGAGAGAGCCACCCGCCCAAGCCGCCGCGGGAGACGCTCCGGGCGTCGGGAGCCGCGCGACGACTCCCGGCCACCGTAGGCGCGGGCCTGCGGGCGGAGAGTAATGGGTAGCTCACCGTCCGATCAGGACCAGGCCCGTGCCGGACGGCGCGTACGTGTTCCACGCGCGCCTCAAAGAGATGTCAGCATCGAGGAGGGGCCCCATAGGGCCGAAGCCTGCCGGGTCAGTGGGATTGTCCGAAAGGGTTACCGCTGGCCCGGAACATAAAGGGCTAAGGAAGGAACACGGGTGGGTTTTAGTCAGTAAGAGTCTGACACTCCCTTCCGCTCCACCCAGAGCGGGAGGGGTTTTTGATGATTTCCCATACGCAAAAAAAAAAGGCGTCGAAGTACTCGTCCGCATCGCTTTCATCCGGAAACGTGCCCAGAAGACTGGCAGCATTGCCACGTTGAATGACAATGCTAATTATTTGGCCCCAGCCCTCTGGTCACGTGTCGACCAGCCGGCGAGAAATTTTCTTAAAAAGGAGACGCACTCAGGTACAAACGACCCCAAACGGCTCAATGCTGAAGTTGCCCATAAGGTTACAGTATTTAAGCTGCTTAAGGGTCTCAAGGTTAGTTTTGAGTGATATCTTAGAATGATATACGTTAATCTATGAGACGATTGTTTTGTTTCTTTTTGCTTGGAAATTGAAAATTTTGCTTTATTACCTAAATCCCTATCTTTTAAATCAATAGTTAGGTACTGCATTAAAACATTATTGAATGGATGCTTCATTGAAGATATTAAACTATATTATATAGGTAATAGGTATTGACCGAAACGTTGCGGAATTTCAGTAACACTTAACACAGAATAGAGTTTTGCGTAAACAAAATATAAAATGTTTGTTCACAAACTCAATTTTATATCCAAATCAACTATTTATCCAAATGAGCTACAAATAGTAACAGTAATAAAACATGAAAAACAACCATCCGACTCCAATTTATTTACTCAAGCCGCTTAAATACGTTATCCACATTTATCCATTACATTTTATTCGAAACGTCAACCATTGAAAACGTTTTTAAATCCATTCATTGACGTATAAAAACCTTTTCACAGATAACCAGCTAATCGGACAAATAAAAAATAATGGCTACAGTTCGACCCTTTTATTACGATAATCATGTAGGTCACGTTACAGAGATATGAGCATTTTTCTCGCAAATGTAACCCCAAAACGGGACACCTCTACATTAGCCGTTATCAGACCACTTTAATGGGAGCATAAAGTTCACATAACATTCCAAAATTACGTTCACAAACGTACTTGAGTTACGATTCAAACCCTCGCTTAACTAAAGGAGCGTTTAGGCCAGAAGGGTTGCTGAGGATGCCACCTAGGTTAATAATGTAGACAGTTTTCATTAGGGCCTCGCATATTTTATTCGGACTTGCCGACAGATCGCAAATTACTTGCTTAAGGACTTAAAACCTCGTTCGTCTTGTACGAGGTAATTTAAGAGCGTTTACGCCGTACGGCATTTTATACAATTTTCAAGCCTTGTTTTTCGAAATGAATGAACTGATTTGAATGTAACTTCATACGCAGGATACAAAGGTCTAAAAAGTTACTTAAGAACATTTTACGGCGTAAACGCTCATTTTGCAAGACAGACTAATTAAACCCGAATAGACTAGGTAAATATAAACGGGTATTAGGAATAAAGTGATTTGTTTAATGGACATTCTTGATGGAAAGATACCTAAGCTTTTGTTTTGTTAAACTGCGAGGCTGAGTAGCCCTCGAGCTCGCTATTAAGAATTAGATGAAGGAGGTCGATTGAAATCGAATTGTATCGTAAATACAATATGAACTTCCCGTTTCCGAGTGTTCTCTAAAGATGAAGAAATCTTGTTGTTTACTTTCTTTTATATCCCCATTTCCTTACTGTATATGGTGTAAGTTTACTTATCATTTGTAAAATATAAAATGTAATCTAAGGGCTGATTTTTCTAATGCCAGATAATTTTATCCGAGGAATAATTTTGAATTTTTGGCAGTGCTTCCATACGAAAACTGTCAGACGTCAATTTTGTTCCACGAATAAAAATTATCTGTCGATTGAAAAATCAGCCCTTGGTCAAACTTGATTTGTTTTTTTGTTTTGATTTTAAGCTAGATTTGAAAAGAGTTTATTACAAAATCTGCCAGTGCCGAGTCATGCTTTTTGTTTTTAGGATGGGAAATCATCAAATGACCCTTCCCGCTCTGGGTGGAGTAGAACCAGAAATCGCGAAAAAAAAAACAGCTGTTCCCTACATTTTGACGAGTTAAATGAACATAAATGTAGGGAACAGCATTTTTTTTCGCGAGTTCAGGTTTGGTCCATAGTACAAGTTGTTCATAATGATGAGTACAATGACCTCTTAAGAGGTTGTTAATGTTTTACCAATAACCCTGTATATATCGAACCTGACACTTTTATCAGCAGCAACATTATTATCACGATAATAGCACCACCCTTTGAACAAAGTAGGCATTCTAGGCTGCCTTTTCCAAACCTAGTAGAAGATTTTCTTTGTCTCGATTTAACTAGATGTCTGCTTAAAAGGAAAATGCTTTGTTTATCCTAAAACTAACAAAGACTTTGAAAATGTTGATTCTAGGTTATTTTCGCTTAGGAAACAAATGCCATCTTAAGATCATCCACCTTAAGATAAATAACAAGTTTTGGAATGAAAGAGAAACATTCCGTAAAGGATTTTTGTACTTTTCGTTGCCAATAAAATTGGTTTATGATTTGATTATTTCATATCATGTAAGTATGTTACATTATGTGGTTTTTAGGGTCATGTTTGTCTGTCTGTCTGTCCGTCCGTATGTCACAAACGTATAGGTTTGATGAAAAAAAAATTTTTTTCATCAAACCTATATTTAATTAATCTATGGATAGCTCTTCAAAAATGATATTGAGGTTTCTAATATAATTTTTTTCTAAACTGAATAGTTTGCGCGAGAGACACTTCCAAAGTGGTAAAATGTGTCCCCCCCCCTGTAACTTCTAAAATAAGAGAATGATAAAACTAAAAAAAATATATGATGTACATTACCATGTAAACTTCCACCGAAAATTGGTTTGAACGAGATCTAGTAAGTAGCTCGCCGGTGAAAATTTAAAAACATATGATGGTACGGAACCCTCAGTGCGCGAGTCCGACTCGCTATTGCCCGGTTTTTTGTAAGAGTTAACTACACAAATCAGTCGGTATTACTAACCCAATTAATCATCTGATATTTTGGTTTTCAGCTGCATCCGGTTGGATTGAACCCCAATATGTTGTGGTTCAATCTAACCTTTACTAGCTTGGCCTAGCCTTTTCTATGGAAAAGGCTAGGCAGATGATGATGATGAGGAATTCACATTGTGATGGAATCATGTGACAAGCCGCTCTAATCCTTGCAAACACCAGCACTGTAGCTTTCAATAAAGGTACCTATTATTAGCTGCGCCCCGCGGTTTCACCCGCATACGTCTCGATCCCGTGGGAACAACGGAATAAAAATGTCCTAGTCCAGGTCATGGTCTACCCATGTGCCAAATTTCATCCAAATCCGTTCAGCCGTTTTAGCGTGAAAGCGTAACCAACAAACATACAAATAATCAAATCTTTTCTCTTTATAATATTATGTAGATATAACGACAATTTATTGTTGTTGAAATTATATCTAAGCATTTAGTAACAGTGCTTCAATAAAATAAAAGTTGCATGAGAAATTTATATTTGCGAAAAATTGCAACTCATGACAAATGAGATATTTCATTATAATAATGACGCGAACGTTCATGTCTCGCTGAAGCTTTAAATTGGAGAACATATTCTTGCTTATACAATATTTTTTATACACATTCAAATTAATTTCAAATGTAGATTAGTAAGGTTTAGTTCTATTTAAAAAACGTGATTTAACACGTTTCCGGTTTTATCCGGATAGCGAAAAATATAGGTGAAAATTCACATGTTCAGCACAAAAAAAATAAATAAAAAAAAATTGTTTTGATTCAAAGTGACAAGCTCTGCATTTTATTCTTTCTTTCCATTGTCTGAGTCTAGACGAATCTCTGCCGATTGTTTGAAAACTAAACCCTACGATAACACTGGATATCCAAATCGTCCTATGTACGAGAGGATTTGCCGATATCAGTTCACTTTTCGCGATGGTAATGTCCTTGAATAGGTTTCGATTTGTCTTAATATACTTTCACCCTCGAGGTATAAATTAGAGGAGGTTGTTTATGGTGATTTTTGTTGTGGTTAATAAATGAAGATTTTGGGGAAGCACACAATTTCTTCATCAGATTTGTCTATTCAAATCAACGGCTCTGAAGGTCAGTTTATTGTTGGCCCTTTTTTGAATTCTGATAGTGGACTCGCCAGGGGTCCACGGGGCTCCTATCTGAAACTTTTCATATATATTTTCGGTGTTTTCTCATCATGCCGCAACTATACTCCATTTGAAATAAGATTAGACATTTAAATAAACCTTTTTACAGTCCGTTTAACCGATTTTGAATTCTATACCGTAGGATGGAATTAAAAGCAAGAAAGTGGTTACAATACCAACTGTTTGCTGCAGCTGCCATTTGTCATGCCACCAACGCAATAGAATTCAAAATCGGTTGAAAGGACTGTAAAAAAGGTTTACCTTTCGCCCTGCCCAAGCTTGCTCAAAAACCCTCTGGGCTTCCCTACCGTTACGCATAAAAGCAACGTTTTCTATCTTATAATAAGGTTTAAAAGGTCTAATTTTGTGCAGTCTTTGCACATGCACATTGATCAAATCAATTTGTCAGTTTGTGACTGATAAAAACAACATAATCCTTTCGTTGGTCTGCTGACTGTTTAGAAACGAGCGGATGAAAAAAGCAGCCTTTGTACTGTAGAGGTCCAGCCAGACGGGACCTCTAGAATACCTATATGTGGTGTATGATTAAAAGGACTTTAACAAGTTCAGGTCGTCGACTTTACAATTCAACGATATTTCTAGCACTGATTCTATTGAACAAAAACAACATATTAAAATATTTGAATACTCGCTTGAACGTTCGAATGGAAAACGCCCGCAAATTTGACCAGCCAGTGCCTTTTGCTAAAGGCAGGTCTACACAGACTTTACAGTACCGTGTAGATATCGATACCTATCGCATCTGCGGAGTTTAGCAAGCCGGTTTAAAATGACCCTGTACTTTGTGTAACAATGTTTGTTAATATCTAGCTTCTTCCTTGTTTGTCTGACGCAAGACAAACAGCCAGCAGACGGGGCAGCGGCGGCGGCTGTCCATACAGCAGTTTTTTCGGGGGATACTCCCTTCATCATCATCTGCCTAGCTTTTTCCCAACTATGTTGGGGTCGGCTTCCAGTCTAAACGGATGCAGCTGAATACCAGTATTTTACATGGAGTGACTACCTATCTGACCTCCACAACCCAGTTACTGGGTACTCCCTCCCTTCCTTTAGAAAATTCCCTTGAAAATGAATAAAAAAATTCCTTAGTCACTATTGCAACCTTAATTAATAAACAAATCTGATAATACTTATGACTTTATAATTTAGTGTGAGATACTAAACGCCTGAAAACGATGAACAAATATTAATGAGACTTCGAAAATTCAAAATCTAATTCTTTCATAAACCTGTTCCATTGACCCAATTACTTCAGATAAGCCTTTCTCCAATCGAACAATTACAAGGATAACCTCCCATGTTTAAATAAAATATTATCATAAAGCGTTTTAATTAGGACTGTCGGAGGCGCCGTGATTCTCCATTCGTTTGCCCATCACGTCTGTCTCGGCTTCACTATTTTTAGGGTTCCGTACGCAAAGGGTGTCAACGGGGCTATTTCTGTCTTACTAAGTTTGCGCGGACTGACTGCATGTCTGTCACAGAGGTGTATCTTTAGAACCGTAATAGTTACAGCTAATAGTTGAAATTTTCATAAAATTCGTGTTACTGTATTGGTGATGTTCTTCAGGTAAGGAAAGGTCAGGTGCGTAGTAGTACTTGCAACCGGCGTGAACGTAAACGAAGAAAAAGGAGTATGTAAGGATCGTAGCAGGTGGCGTTCTAGTTTCTGCCTACCCCCATGGGAAGAAGGCGTGAGTTTACGTATGTGGGTAATCTGCATTAGCGATTTATTTGCCAAAAACGAACACAAATATGAATTTATGGAAAAATAACTTTAAATCCTACACAATAAAGATTAATTTACGCTACAACTTCAAACATTTTCATAACTTTTTCAATAGTATGTACCTATTAGTCACTCTGAAATCAACAAAAAAGTTGATATTTGTTTAACTTGAAATAATATTAACTTGAAACATATGTTTGAATAGACTTTACGTGTTACTATGGCAAATACATACATTATCAGCCTATAACGTTCCCACTACTGGGACACAGGCCTCCTCTCAGTGAGAGGGAGTGGGCTGTAATCCACCACGCGGGCCCAGTGCGGCTTGGTAGATGACACATGTCTTCGAATTTTTGGTTCTAGGACATGCCGGTTTCCTCACGATGTTTTCCTTCACCGTTTTGATAGCAGTGGTGATGGAATAATTTAAACAAAGTAAAGCGCCTGTCTGGGTTCGAACCTACGACCTACAAACTCGTAAGTCGCGGCTGTTACCACTGGGCCACCACTGGCAAATAATAAAAAGTAAAGTCGTTTTGTTCGTACGGAACGGAACCCTTAGTCCACGTCTCTGACTCGTATTTAATCGGTTTTTGTCATGTACTTCTCTCTCTACGATGTCTGACTGTTAAGTTTGTCACAGAGCTGTATCTTTAGAACCGTAATAACCACAACTAGTTAACATTTTCAACGAATAGTCTGTAAAGGCAAGCTATAACAGTTTTGTTTGTGCGGAACCTTTAATTCGTCGTCTGACTCGCACTTGGCCTGGTTTTGTCATGTCAACTCAAACTAATTCATGCAAATGAGACTTGGTGTCGTCTAAAATGGGTCTAATCTTATCGCCTGAATAATTGCATGGGCCAACGCAAGTAGGGGCTTAATTTTTTATCAACATTTAATTTGGCCAGTCGCCAATTCAGACTTCCCCCGATTTTAGCGAAGGTTTTAATGAGTTTGTGTCCCGACACCCTGAGCTGGGTGGGTTTCATTTTTGACGCCTGTTGTTTTGCAAAAATGTTGAATGGTTTTTGCTGTTCCGATTTAGGATCTTTAAAAGTTGTATTGGAGGAGAAAACTTTAGAGCTTCTGGTTCTGTTTTTGCTGTCACATGTATTTTTTTTAATCTGAATAATTTAAACTGTGGTAACTTACGAGTTGTAGGTCGTGGGTTCGAACCCAAGCAAGCAATTTACATACGCGTTACGCGTGATGGATTTATGGCCCCGTACCTCACACAGAGAGGTGGCCTGTGTCCCAGCAGTGGGAAAGTTATAGGCTGATTATGCTCACGCTAATTTAAACTATCCTAGATACATACAAGAATTCAACAAACATGGTTCAATTTCTTTGTACCTTATGGCAATGAAGGGATAGTAATCATTTTAAAGCCTTAAATGTCACTTGCATTTTTCAGTATCAAAACTGTCGCTTAACTGAATTCTCCTTAAGCATTTTCCTCATTCTAGTTACTCAAGAAGTGTTGTCAGTAACTAAAGAGAGTAAATCTGTACCTAAAACTTGTGTATTTACCGCTAAAGGAAAAGATTTACCGGTCTCGTTGCCGGTGTTCCTCGAGTACACGTTCACGGGTAACGAGTTAGATAAAAGATCTCTCTCGGTACTGTGCCACGTGGCTCTGCTGACCTACTTAATGGCAATGCTGCTTGAAATCCTGGAAAGAACTTGATGGGCGAGTGTGAATAGGGAAGTGGTAGTGTTGTATGTTGGTGAACCAACCAAAGTTTAAATATTTTGGTCATTTTATATGTCGTCACTCGCATGACTAAAAGTCCTATCTCATTTTTTAGCTCATTTGAGTTAGGACAACTACATTTTTCTATTCATGATTCTTTACGTTTTGTTGCCTTTCAAAATGGTTATATTTTGAGATCTAAATAACATGGAGTAAAAGTATGTATACCTACACTTGGCTTTATTCAAAGGCAATTTTCTCCTTTATTTTTGAATGAAATCTTATATTAGTAGGAACATTGTATTTTCGAACCCATAGGTATATCTAAATTGTCGTATTTCAACGTTGCATTCGTTATTTCGTGAAAAATCGCAATTTAAAGCTGCCAAGTGTTGACATATTGGTGCTCGTGACTGTCCGTCGGTTAGTGAAAAGTGTAAAGAATCATGAATAGAGAAATGTAGTTGTCCCAACTCAAATCAGCTAAAAATGAGAAAAATGAGATAGAGCTGTTAGTCATGCGAGCGACGATGTGTGATGGTATCTGTAGGTTAAATTTTATATTATTTAGTATTAAAATGTTATCAAATTCTTCGTCCAGTGATAGTTCAAATTCACCAGACTGCTGACTTGCATCATTTATTTACTTACTAACAGCGCCTCGCGGTTTCACCCGCATAAGTTTCCATGCCGTGGGAATATCGGGCTAAAAAGTATTCTATGTGTTAATGCTGGTTACAAACTATCTGTGTGCCAAATTTCATCCAAATCCGTTCAGTAGTTTTTGTGTGAAAGAGTAACAAACATCTTCACAAACTTTCACATTTATAATATTACTAGCTGCGCCCCGCAGTTTCACCCGCGTAAGTTTAGACAGGCCAACAGAATCTACACTTAATTGGTCATTATTTTAGAAGCAGGCCTACTGAGAATTTCTCTATGAGTAGCTTATCCCAATCCAAGAATAGAAACACAATGAGGCAGAAAAATCAAGTATTTCGAACTGTAGGTACAGACAGCTGTGTTACTGGGGAGTTTGTTGCGCCACTTCTTCTTCGCAGCGAAAGCATTTTTGTTTGATCTTTATTTTTTGTTTTTGTCTGATGTACTACGAGTATGTATCTGGTGTATTGTGTGTCTTTTAGTCTGTGCTAAATAAATTCTTTTCTTTCTTTTCTTTAAAGCACTAGGTTAAGGGTGGTGCGGCATGTCATACAAACTTTCAAGTCCTTGTTTTTCGAAATGAATGAACCGATTTTAATGAAACTTCATACGCATAAGCAGGAGAACATTTTCGAAATGTCTTGTCTAGAAAAAGATAACTGGAGATCTCTGTTTCTTTGGGAAATTAGAAATCGGTCTAATTTGGCTGTAACACTATTATATTTTTCGAAAATGTTCTTAAATAACTTTTTAGACCTTTGTATCCTGCTTTTGCGTATGAAGTGTTCATTCTTTTCGAAAAACAAGAGCTTGCAAGTTTGTATGAAATGCCGTACGGCGTAAACCCTCTTAATTTTGACTTTCGAAAAGTGCTGATTCTCAGCCTTATTTGAATACTTTTGATTTAGAAGCCATTATTATCAAGCATAATTTTAATTTAGTCATGAACCTGAAAAAAAAAAAAATGAAGGACAGCGAAACACTTTGCATTATTATTTTCGCTAACGACACACGCTTCGTTAATTCTAAACATAAGTCATTTTGTAATAAACTCTATGTAATTACGCTGGAGTAACCTTTCATTCATAATGAGTAGTATTATTTCTCTAAAATTACTCAGTTTGAATGAATAAATAATATTCAATGAACGAGATATTTTACTTCAAATTATTCAATCTATCCGAAACGAAAACTTCTTTAGAACAAAATGGAGAAAATCTATTAATAGATTTATCTCACTAGAGCTAGTTAAATATTTTACTAGTAAGATCAATTGACGGTTAAAATTATAATCTTATGCTGAAATATAAATGATTTTCGGAAAGGCCGACTAAACTAAAGTAGATAGACAGTTGATAATTTTATCGCAATTACGATGTCCTAAGGAGCAAGTCATTAAGTTTGATGGTATGTGCCACACCTTTGTAACCAGACCTTTCAGATGCAGCTCATCTGCCTAGCCTTTTCCCATGTTGGAGTCGGCTACCAGTCTAACCGGATGCAGCTGAATACCAGTATTTTACATGGAGCGACTGCCTATCTGACCTCCACAACCCAGTTACTGGGTGATACGATACCCCTTGGTAAGACTGGTTGTCAGACTTTCGGGCTTCTGACTACCCGTAACGACTGTCAAAGATCCACGAAGGACAGCCGGGACCAACGGCTTAACGTGCTTTCCGAGACACGGTATCTAAAGACGGTCACCCATCCACAGACCAACCGCGGCAAGCGTAGCTTAACCTGATCGATCGACCTGTGCGGCTGTTATTATTTAGCCACGGGCCCCTCATAAAAATCATAAAAAGAACACAGACTATACCTGTTTTTTTTTAGTTGTGGAAATCCTCATGGATACCCTCCGTCTGGGATGAACGGAGGGTTATGTCGGACTCTTACCGACTAAAACCCCACTGTTCCTTCTAGTACCATGATTCGGGGGCCCGGAAGACACTTGTACATTCGCCGCACCCCCGCTGGTATCAGCCCGTCATGCCTAGCGGGCCCCATCACCAAGTGCGGCCGATCTCGCGACCGCACGTCCTTCCATTAAGGCGCGCATACTGCGTACCACCCCTTTGAGCCTGACTGCTCGAACGACGATACGGCCCCAATTTCCGAAATAGCATCGTGTCTCAGATATATCACGTCGAAGTAAGCTATTGTCGAAGTACAGCATGCAGGAGTAGAGTAACGTCGAAATTGACTCATGTCGGACTACCATTATTGTCGAAGAAGCATATCGTCGAAGTCGCATCGTTTCCTAGTAAAGTCATGTCGAAGAAACGCTTTGTCGGAATACAGTAGTGTCGGACTTAAGGTATTTCGAACTAAAGTATTGTCGAAATAAAGATGTGTCGGAGTTCCATATTGTCGAAATAAAATCTTGTCGTATTACGGTTTGTCGAAATTCAGACTACCTAAACGAATTAAGAAAATTAAAAATGCGGCAAACGTGGCACAATACAAGAAAGTTTCCCTTTTTATTAATCCATGAAGGATAAGGTAAACGTGCATAATAATGAATATGAACTAACAAAAGCATTATTATCTACACAATCATGCTTGCAAAACATTAAAGAAAAAACCGATCTAGTGCGAGTCGGACTCGCTCACCGAGGGTTCCGTACAAATTTGTAGGTATGTAAATAGTTTATCACGGGTTTTTTTTAAATGTAACTAAAAATTTTCGGTTTTAGGTTTTTATTCCTTTACTTGTGCTACATAACCTTGCTTTTTGCCAAATTTCATGGTCAACGAGATGTACCCTATAAATTTTAATTCCCTTGAGAGTGTTGAAATATACATTTTTTGTGGCTTATACGGCCGTATCTTTTTTTATGTTAACTTAGAAGTTTGATTTTTTCACAGCTTCAAGGGACTGTATACGGTTTTAATTTTAACTCGATACCTCCACGCCTTCCCGAGATAAAAGGGTCTTGACAGACAGACAGACAGACAAACAAAGTGGTCCTATAAGGGTTCCATTTTTTCTTTTTGAGGTACGGAACCCGTACCTTTTATTTATTTTCACACCACCTGCTCGAAAATGTCAAATTATATGTCAAGCAACCTTAACCTAAAGTGAGTCATTAGTGGCCGGGGGCAATAATGTTGTACTGGATTTCATTATGACCCGCTGGTCAATAATGTGATTTGAATTTGGAATCTCACATGCTCAGCTAAATTGGCAGTATAGTACTAACAAACACCCTTTGGTGCCAGAAAGAGGAAAGCTATTCTCGATACCCTTACTACGCGTGGATGATATTCTCGATTTCCTACAAAATCATAACGACTGCTTCTTCATATCGTTGCCATGTTTTCGAAGACATAATATTGTAAGAATAATTAGATAACTACGAACCATTTTTTAAAAGGAATGGAATAGCATTAAAACTGGCATTAATAATAACAAATACCGTACCGCGCCGTAATACCGTAATAGTAATTGGCTGTAACATTAGTTAATTTATTTTAAGTAAACTGCGCAAAGATTGCTGTGGATTTTGTGAATAAATAAATAAATAATAAAACCTATCTATACTACAGTCGATTTATCACATTTTATCAAAAATACTCTATTTTCACGAGCGTCTCCAATGACGTTCTAAATTCAAAATGCATACAGCCAAACATCCAAAACCATTCTACCAGCCCTGTATAAAGCTTAGTTTACACAAACGCCACTTCAATGAGAGTGATATCAATAGACACACACGACAAAACCGTAGAAGAGACTTTTTTTTTAATCTAATTTTTCGTGTCTTGGTTAGACGCAATAAAGGCGCGAACTTTTGGCATTTAAAATTTAAATTTATCAACAAAGTATTATAAAATGTCGAGTGATGAAAGTGATTGTACTCCTGAATTCATTACAACCGAAGCTAATAATATTTCCAATGATTTACTGCCGGAAAAGTCAAAGGAAACTTATATAAAAGCCTACGACAATTTCCAAAAATGGAAAAGTACGAAAGGCGTCAAGTACATTTCGGAACCAGTTCTATTTTGTTTTTCGTACTATGGCTATTATTTTCTCAGAGTAGGTGTAAAAAGTAGAGTATCCTCCTCTGGGCTAAAGGTGTCTTTGCCTTGGGCTAGCTTGAATCCCTCGCTGCATTCAGGATTCTTGTATTAACTCCCTCGCTTCGCTCGTGAGTTAAATCCCGAATCCTTCATTGCGCTCGAGATTCAATATGACGCCCGTGACATAAGACACCACTTTAGCCCCTCGGTGCATAATCTACTATTATATACCTTTCTACCTTTTATTTTTAATAAAAGGTAGAAAGAAATACGTTTGTACGTATTCGTTAGTAAACTAATTAGAAATCTGCAACGTTCATAAGAAATAACAGTTGTTTACAGAAATAAATTCTGCTTAACTTGGTAGGGTGATTAAAGTTAGTGCAGTTTGTCGTATTACGCATACATCGTCACCCACACTCATACAGAAACGTACCGTGAACTTTATAAGTAGATTACGTAAATTTGAACTTTCTACTGTCATAATCTGTGAACTGTTTATTATTTAAAAACTTTACATAATTTACAATCAAAATATGTTATGTGATGCTTTACTACTACCTAGTTCGGTCTTCTACTATAACATTCTTGTACTTAGGTGATAGATTACGATGAACTTTCGAACAGTGCAATAAGCTCTCGACTTGCAATTGAAAAATGTAAGGCTAGTCCACAAACAAATAAATTGTCCTCTATTACCCAATAAACCATTACTTTTCCTAAAGATCCCTTTAAAGATTAAAATAACTACATATTTTAAAGGTTGCCTATAACATCCTAGCTATGCTAGGCATGCTATGCTATGCACGCTAAGCTATGCATGCTATGCTATGCACGCTATGCATGCTATGCTATGCACGCTATGCCATGCATGCTACGCTATGCATGCTACACTATGCATACGAGGCTATGCATACTATGCTATGCATGCTACGCTACGCATGCTAAGCTATGCATGCTATGCACGCTATGCCATGCATCCTACACTATGCACACGAGGCTATGCATGCTACGCTATGCATGCTAAGCTATGCATGCTATGCACGCTATGCCATGCATGCTACACTATGCATACGAGACTATGCATACTATGCTATGCATGCTACGCTATGCATGCTTAGCTATGCATGCTATGCACGCTATGCCATACATGCTACGCTATGCATGCTATGGCAAGCATGCGATGCCAATGCTGCCATGCATAAGATTTAGTTTTAAAACATTATTTATTTTGACGGGTTTTAACACAATTTCACTTTTTGAAAAGCTTAAATGCTTTCTAAAATATTTAAGTCGAAGACAGGAGAAAGACTCAAAATTATATGGCTACAGTACCTACTCTAGAACTACATATACGCTGTACAGAACTTAGCACTTAGTCCAACTAAAACTTAGCAACTCCGTTGACACCACTTTAAAATATAAACTAACGTTTTTAATCAAAACTCTTGCAGAACAAACTGTTAATACAACTCGTTGGGAAATGTCCAATTAATAAAGTTAACTTTTACGTGTAGGTATCGCTGTAAAGTGAATTTGCTTTTCTTGTCTTATTTTGTAAACTAATGCAAAAAAAGGTTTATTTGAGGCAGTGTGCAGTGTTTTTTGTAATACCACCTAGACCACAATACATAAGTATTTCCTACTCCGCGTTTACATCCTTATGAGCGTTTACGATGTAAGCATTTCATACAAACTTTCAAGCCCTTGTTTTTCGAAATGAATGAACCGATATTAACGAAACTTCATACGCATAAGCAGC
This sequence comes from Oligia fasciuncula, assembly GCA_963082905.1. Classification (NCBI taxonomy): domain Eukaryota; kingdom Metazoa; phylum Arthropoda; class Insecta; order Lepidoptera; family Noctuidae; genus Oligia; species Oligia fasciuncula. The sequence goes on from OY720395.1 coordinate 16,698,133, forward strand.
ATCATAAGTCTAAAAAGTTACTTAAGAACATTTTCAAACTTCGGAGATACGGGGGGGAACGGATTTTTATGTCTTTCTTATAATTGCAAAATACTTGGGAAAACGTCATCTAAAACTAATAACTAATAGTACTTAGATAATACTCAAATTCGTATCGTATATTATGGTATCGCATTACCCAGTAACTGGGTTGTGGAGGTCAGATAGGCAGTCGCTCCATGTAAAATACTGGTATTCAGCTGCATCCGGTTACACTGGAAGCCGACCCCAACATGGTTGAGAAAAAGCTAGGCAGATGATGATGATGATTAGGATTATAAAAGAAAAGGGATAGGTTCCAGGATCATCGAAATTCGTTCCTCTGTTACCTTTTTACGTCTTAAGGCCAGCCCGCAGACAGGCATCACGCGATGGTGTTACAAGAAGTTTTCTTAGAAATTGTTTTACTTCAGTCCGGTCGCGCTGTCGCCTCGCGGCTGTCTGCAGGAGCATTATGACGTAAAGAGAAACAGACAGACATACAGAGTAACTTTGGCATTTATACTATTAGTATGGCTATATGTACTTGTCCATACAATTATTATATTTGTCCCTGCATGGAATATTTGTGCCAGTTTTATAACTAAAATAAAACCATATTGTTGAATGAGTCCATGACCCCTAGGTTCACAATGGCACTCAGTGTTCCATCTCCAACAAGATCAAACACCGCAATGTTTTGCAACATACAATACCTACGACCTGCCGCCATGACCGAGGCGTCCCCATAGATTTCCATAACAAACGATGCCCGTCAACTGTAAGGCTACGGACACAAAATCAGCACGCGCGGCGCGGCGGAGGCGCGCGGCTGCGCCTGGAGCGGCGCGTTTCAATTCATAGATTTATAAGGCCTCGAAGGCAGCGGCGCGGTGCGAGGAGCGGCGTACGAGGGGTGCACACCAGTCTAGCCGATGCCCGCGCTTCTGCATTGACGTAGCGTTGTGCATTTTATTTTTTGCTTTTTAACGACCGACGTTTCATAATATTGTATCAAAAAGATGTTGTCGTCGCTATTTAGACATTACGTTCGCAAAAAAGACAGTAATTTCTCATAATACAACGTTACGCCGTTCTAGCGCCGCGCGATCTGCCCGCTGGCTTCGAGACCGACTGCGTCGCCGCGCCACTCCCCGTGCCGCCGCCGCCCCGCAATCGCTGACTTCGTGTTCGTGGCCTAAACAACGGCCCTTTACCAAGTCGTCTGTCCACCTAATGTAAAGCCATCCACACTCACATCCTTCTGACATTCCTCACTCCGCCTGGACATTAGTAACACCTCCTAACAAATAGACTACCGTAAATATGGCACGCCAAGTCTATACGTATAGTAGGTAGGTAAATAGGTACTACGGGCTAGTGTCCGCAACTCCACGTCAATGCGTAGGGTGAGAAAATCGATTATTCGATCAAGCCCAGCTCCTCAAGGAAGGCGCATTGATGTTACTGACTAAAAACCCACTGTCCCTTCTTCTACCATACGTCGGGGACCCGGGAGATAACCTGGATTAACACATAGGGTACTTTAAGTGTTTGGTCAGACTGGCAGCGCGGGGCGGGGAGCGGCGCGGTTGCGGGAACGCGCACGATCTGCCTGTCCGCAGTCGAGCGCGGCTTCTATCTGAGTGTTGTCGAGTCCAGTGTTTGTCAAAATATAATATGGATGAAGAACACTTATTTTTACTAGAAAAAAGCTCGAACTAGTTTAAGAACCCCGGTCCCCGCGCAGGCCGTCCGACTCACTGCAAGTATGAATGACTCACTGCAACCACTTGTATGAACGAGCTATGGCGTGAGTTGCCCACGCTCCCCGCGCCACGCAACCCGCGCCGCTTATCGCACCCGCGTGCCCACTATGGACTCTCAAATGAAGTTCTTATGTTTGAGTACGCCGCCCCACGCCCGGGTTTGCAGTCTGGCCAAGCACATCCCGGTAGTAAGTTCCTAAGAGATATTTTCCTACATCCATGCAGGCGAAGCCGCGGGCAATAGCTAGTTTTAGAATAAGTTCGGCTTTGTAGAGCGTCATATCTGTCACTCATGCATGTGTCTCTTTCTAAGGCTGGATTGATGCTCAAACTCAAACTCAAAGCATTTATTTCAATTAAACCATTTACAGGCACTTTTGAATTGTCAAGAAGTCGGTCAGTCAGAAAATATGAAGCTAGTTGCCCATTCCAAAGCGTAGGTACCTATGGAGAAGAACTTCGCTTACAGTGCAGCGCTGATGAATCACTACGCGCTTACGTCACGGTGACGAGGACCGACAGTCGAGCTCGTCTGTCGTCGGTTGACTGACGCTCTATGTCGGTATATGCGGGCATTTTTGGGATGCATGAAGAAGCCTCCTCGTGTAGCGCAGTTTGTTCCGCCAGTTACTCAACTGAACTGAGCGCTCGGCGTATCCTGGACAGTCACACCCAACATCTTATTTGACTGGCCAATTCTTCCCTTGCGGTGGTAGGGCTAACGCCCGAATGGTTTGCGACCACCCTCCCACCGGAGTCCGGCGTCAAGCAGCCTGCTGTGTATCGTCGATGCGTGGGAGTTCCAGTGCCTTAGGCATCTTCTGGGCACGCTAGTTCCATCATAGACCTCATCCATCGCTTTCTATTAGGCGTGATCGAGGCCAAGAGCTGAAGGGCCCTTCGGCAATAAAAAAAAAATTAAGTTTGTTTTTCAATCCCAGATAGTACCTAATCTGAAATTTAAGTCCTTTGTGTATGCGTTGTTTTTGTGTAGAAGTTTGACATTACAACTGTCAAATTAGTATCTGGGTTTAAAAAACGAACTTTAGTGCGACGCTGACCGAGCGACCGAGCGACCGAGCGTACGCGCGCGAAATATCTCTCGTGACCTCTCATAAGAGTACTCAGTTTGCCGTCAGTTAACCAATAAACGCTTGTACACAACCGATTATCAGCGTCACCGTCGGTCGACCACTAAATCCGACGTTAAGGTCGAACTCATCATTTCATACCCGCGGACGGCACTCATTAAATAAAGGCCCCAGTAAATCCTTCCTATTGTTTAAGAGAAAGTTTTGATTACGTCACATTTCGTTGTCTAAATAATCTTTTGAACACAACAAAGGGGGAACTCCCGTCCAAATATAAAGTTAGCCCATTAAACGTGTGATTGGATACCCAATGATATTTCTCCAAGTTAACCAATTGTTACGAATTGAGTGTTAGTTTTGTGCCTTTATCGAGATTGTTTGGGTAACTATGGATGCTTTATTTAGCACGCAGTTCGCACATCCTTTTTATCACTTAAGATGAAAGTTGTAACTGGGCTTTATCATTTAGTTAGGTGGAAGTTTCCTTCTTCTGGTTTATGCTTTTTCTCAGTATACTAGATATTGTTAATTTATTTCTTCTTTATATCTCATCGTATACTGCACCGGTTGACGTCATCACGTGAATGCCGGCTGTCACTGAATACCAGCTTCTTATTATACGTATGGCCAATTCTCCTACACGCGTTTTGTATGGCGATGAGAAATTGGTTTGTGTAACGCGTAAATATACGTTATAGAGCAGTGGTGGCCAAGTGGTAACGGCCGCGACTTATGAGTTGTAGGTCGTAGGTTCGAACCCAGACTGGCGCTTTACTTTGTGTAAATTATTTCATCACCATTGCTCTCAAAACGGTGAAGGAAAACATCGTGAGGCACGTCCTAGAACCAAAAATTCGAAGACATGTGACATCTGCCAATCCGCACTGGGTCCGCGTGGTGGATTACGGCCCACTCCCTCTCACCGAGAGGAGGTGTCCTGTCCTGTGTCCCAGCAGTGGGAACATTATAGGCTGATTATGATGATGAATCTCAGAATCATAGGATAGGTACAGACGCCAGCACATTAAGCTTCTACAATCTGTCAAATTTCTTTAATAGATTTTCAACTTAATCGCTAAAGCATAAGATTCAAAGTCGATTGGGAAAATTTTACAGTTTCGGGTAGCTTGATGTGGTGGCGTCTGTACTTACTAATTAATCCGTCGGTACTTACATAAACTATTTTGATTCGCGTAGCGTAGATGCAGCGTTATCTTCAACGCCGTGTAGCAACCCCTGATAACTTTGACAGGATGATTTTGTTAAAGTCTCTCCGTCTCCCTTTAATCCATCCAAAGGTTTAGCGATAAGACCGCCCATTGTGTCACCCTTTGTAAAATTTCTAAATTTATACCTTGAACCTATATTATTATGGTGTACAAAATAAAGGGTTATTCCACTAATCCCCATTAGCAATTTCCATCAATGATGATGGGGATTAGTGAACTTTTCTTCCACAAATCCCCATTGAAGTCTTAAAGAGCTCATAATGGGGATTTATGGAAAAAAGTTAAGCAGTTTAAAAATAAAATAGGTACTTATAAACAACATAAGTACCTATGTCCTATTATAAGATTCACGAAGTCTTTATTTCTTAAGGAGGTCTTTCTTAAGGAGGGAAGGACTCCTTGATTAGTTTTATTATTCAAACAAATGAATGCCTTAGGGCTGATATTTCTATCGCCAGATAACTTTTATTCGAGGAATAAAATTGACGTTTGACAATTTTTCTATATTCTATTTTGAAATTTTGAATAAAGTTATCAGATGATTGAAAAATCAGCCCTAAGTGTAATAATAATATTTTAGCTAAAAGAATGAAACCACACTCTAATCTTTACTAGAAATAATATTTTAGATATAAACTTGTCAGTCATCGTTTGACTATTCGGAACGCCAGCGCCGCCTCTCGCCGGCTCACGACAGAGTCACAGTATAAAGATATACAGTATTTCGACTTCATACAAACGGACGAAACGCGAGCCATACCTACGCGCCTCGACCTCGGCATGCGCTTGGCATGCAGACAGTCGCGACTGTGCCGCAGTGACGAACGGACGGTGTGTTGTTTTTTTTAACAATAACCGCGCAAAATAAATTGAAGTACATATTTAATGACGAGTAGGATTTATATTGTGCTGTTTTTGGTTGCATGAATTCGTCAATAACGCATCCAGAGATAACTTTTTTTAGATTACCTGGAAACTCTGAAAGGTAAGACTATAAAATAATTTTACTTACTAGTAGGTAGGTACATAATGTGTGTCTTTTTAATGGATAAGTATTTCCTTTTATCTCCCGAAAAAAAAGATGTCTGGATTAATAAATAAAGTGAATAGAGTAAAGGAAAGTGATAGACACGAGTGAAATAGGTAGTTATAGGCGGTTCATGAATCATTATACGGTAGGTACGCTTGTGTTAAAACCTCGGGGCATGTGTGTTTTGTTTTGTTAGTTTGTAAAATTCAAAGTAAAGACGTGGTTTTTATTATTAATATTTATGTACACACAGTAAAATACAATAACAAAACTAAATGGAAACACAAAGTAGGCAAATGTAATTAAAATGCTGGAGGCGGGCAGCCCTATCGCATGTTTACGTACCGCGCGGCTGTAGGCATTTATTTCAAGGTTACGGCCGAGTCACCATACTGTATGATCTTTATACTGTGACAGAGTCTAGCCTGACTTCGTGGTGAGTCGAGGAGAGCGAGCAGCGAGGTGGAACGGCTCTCTTGGATATCGGACATCAAACGGACAACATATGCTCAGAAACTTTCTCGCGTTCCGTATCTAGTTGTGTCGTGTCGTGTACCTACAGTGTGTGATTCGCTAGTGTGATTAACTTGTTCGTAAATTATAATCTGATTTGAACTGCAAACGGTTTTTCTATTGCGCAATAACCAACACTACCCACATAGTACGCCCACAGTAATTAAAATATGGCTGATAATAACGAGACACACGTTCTCCGTCAACCTTACCTATAAATTACTTTATGGTTACTTTGTGAATTTGTGATTGATTATTTTAGAACTTTTGTTTATCTATGGTAATTGAGTCTTTACCTACTAGCGCCACTTTTATTAAAAAATCATATCCCCATTGGTGAGGATTGTCAATAGAGATTAGTGGAATAACCCAAAATAAAGAGCATTTTTTCTATTCTATATGTAATACGTCGGAGCCATATCCAGCCAACAAACACCCAACTTACTTCGCTGTACCCGCTCCTCGCTTGCAGCAACAATCTGTCATAAAGTTAGTTCTCGGAAAATTCTGTGCAAATGTAAATCAAAGACGATGTCGCTTCCTTTACTAATTCAGTTAGGAGCGCTTCGCATAATTATTAACAAAGTGGAGAAGACTGAATTATCAAATACGAAGTCTGTGAAGTAACCGCTTGTAATCTCCTGGATGGTATGAGAAAATTAACAAGTGTAGCACCACTCAAAAGTTTCGGTGCAAAATGGATTTTTAAGACTGAAAAGTATGCGTCGCATAGCACCCGAGTCGTTAAGCGAGTTTTTGACAGGCGTGATGTTCGCTCTCTCTCTTGCTACTAGTGGTGGCTGTAGCATTTTCTTGCTCTGTCTTCAAGAATACATTGTTTTAAAGTGTCGTTGGTAAAGATTTAACTGTATTTTGGTTCGACTTTTAAGCGGAAAGTTCTTCGTTATATGCAAATATAAGCACTATATTTTACGAAATTGTGACTGAACTTTTAAAGATCTCTTATAAGCCAAAACCACTTCTACTTCACACCGCTACGTCTTCTATTAAAGCCATTTTAACTAATCTTTGAAAGCGCCAACCTCTTATCTAACACATCAAAGTCTTACACCTAAACGTGTGAAGTTTACATCATAGATAACTTAATTAATAGCATGTAATCAAATAACGAAGACACAGCACGCGTTTGATGTACTAACAACCATTATAACTTGACACGCGGCGGAAATTGGAACTAAATTGAATAGTTTAGTGATTTTGGCGCAATTTTAACGTTTACCTTGACTACTAGTGCCACCCCGAAGTGTCAAGTTATACTAGTCGGTTTGTTAAATCTTAAGCATTTAATTAAAATCCGATATCACAGCACAGTTGCTTTGTTATAAGGTTTCCGGTAGTTCAAAGATGATATTCGTTCGTGTATTAACACATATGTATTTAGGTATACATCTACCCTTAACTAATAAACGTATTATATCAGAAGAATAGTTACACATCGATTTCTCTCTTTCAGTCGTCAGTAATTTGACTTTCGAAAGAAGAAGACAAAGCGTTGTGTAGCTATACAGAAGCTATACAACGTTTATTAGTAAGGGTTAAACTTTAATATACACTACAAAACATACAATGGGCGGCCTTATCGCTGCTGCGATCTCTTCCAGGCAACATTGGAATGGACAGTTTTTTTCTGGATATAAAATGGGATTGTTGGGCAGGGTTTTCTTAGCACAGGGGTTATTGATCATTTATTTTGTACACACGACGACTCAAGCTATTACATAACCAGTTTTACCTGACTTCGCATTGCATAGGCTTTTCGTAAGAAGTCAGCTTTTACTGGAAATGTATAGCTTGATATGCGTCTTGCGTACCAGGCTATTTGTACGCTTTTATATTAAAAAATCTTACTATTACTATAACTATTTTAAGGAGATGGGTCACATCACGCCTGTGTCTCCCAAAGGGTCAGACAGAGACGTTTGATTGTACAGTCAACAGCAAAAGTAGATGATCAAAATCAGAAATTAAATACTAATGAACGGAGTTCGCGTCAGAACTGTGTGGCGTCGAAGTGATTCAAAAGTATGTGATTGTAAATTATACCAAATATTTACTACTAGTACAGCTGCCTTATATTCGTGATCAATTTTGACTCCTATTGAATTTATGATCATCTACTTTTGCTGTTGAACAGTTGCCAGTTTTGTTTAAAGTTTCAGGTGCGAGCCTAATGAGTGCATGAACGGGACACAAACCCAGATTGCCCAGGAGTCGTCCTTGCGGGCACTAGACGAGACAGTCAACAACGAGAGTTAAAAAAGAGTCAAGCAACGAAGTAAATATGTATCACTTTAAATAAATAAAATACCACATACCACATAAACCATATTATAAAACATCTTTAAATTATTCAATATAAATACAAAATCACACATCAATAAACACAAACGAATAAATACAATATAAATACAACATCAACACACAAATTATATAAATCAAATTCAATCATAATTAACTCATAATACTACAGTAGGCTCTTACGAGCGATGTCTTTACAAATTGTAGGTACCTCAAAATAAAAAGTCACTTATTAAAACTAGGCTGAGAATCAGAACTTTTTGAACGTCAGCATTACCGACAAAGACAGTCCCACAAAACGCCTGACCTTCACCATTTCCTAGTGCTTTAGCTTGAAAGAATAGGTGACGCAACAAACTCTCCAGCAGCACAGCTGTCTGTACATATAATTAGCTTTAGTTGTCTGTAGAACTTGATTCTATACAATATCTATACAATAGCAAGTTATTATCATTATGAAACACAAAACATTACATTAAATTATATGCTATATGTCAGCTAGCACACGCCAATATACCAACAAACCTAGTTTTAGATGTAAGCGATACTCTGATAAGTACGATGCTTTCACCCTTTCAGGCGCATGACGCGAGGTAAGCTGTTGTGAAATTCTGTAGTGTATGTAATATTGTTTACAGTATACAGGAAATAGGAACGCGTCTATTTTATTTGAGGGGATTAAGTAAGTTTGTAATATGAGTATTATACGAGATGCTCAAACTTGTGATTGTTTTACGGCGGTTTAGTGTAATTTTGACTGAATCTAAGAGAGGAAATTATTTAAACCGGAAGATCGCGGTGACGACCCGGATGACACTCACACAGACCAATGGAGTAATCGCGTAACGCACTATCAGTAGCAATGGCTTTCATTTTCACAGTTCAATAACATTAATTTGCATTATTTACGTTGTTAAGCAGACCAATTTTTCGAACATTTAACAACAACACAACACACACCACAACATGAACATGAAGGATTAATTAGGAATATCCTAATGTTTTAATTTTTTAGTCCAAATAAAAGATTTAATCCTTAAAAATTATTTAGATTGTAATTGATATATAGTGTTTAACGTAATTAACTGCTGGGAAGCATGGTACGAAAGGGAGGACGCCTGTACTTAGCGGTGGGTGGAACAAGGCTGCCAAAGATCAAAAGACCAGTTATATTCACGCAGCAGTGGTAAATCTTCCATTTTCCAACTTTGACCCTATAGAGGTATGAGGAACAGGGTGTAAAGTTCACTCATACTCTACAGAAAAGGGCGGACCTCCGACCAGACGGGTGTTGTGCCTGGCGGGCAACTGCCTTGTGATTCAAGTCGGGACCTTGTATATATACTAGTTACGCGGTAAACTCTGCTTGAAAGATGCCAGGATTTGGCGAGACGTCAGTGTGACGCGTAGTTCGCATGTGGTATTGTAGTTACCGCTACAACCCTGTCGAATAGCTCAACTTGATATAATTCAACATCCACCGCAGCAGTCACCGGGACGACACCAAGACGCGCGACGCCGAAGTAACGATACATACATTTGCTATGGCCCCGTGCACACCGCACGCCATTAAACGCCCTGAGTCTCAAGTATATTTCAGACACAATATTCACAAAGACACAACAATTACAATTTACAAGCTTATTATTATTATTTATTTTTATTTACTAACATACATATTATATACAAGTATGTAATGAAAAAACCTGTGTCGACACCCTCGCGAAATCCCATCTTCCTAGCACGACATGGGTTGTGCTGGGGTGGAGCAGGAGCAGAAAACCTTAATATGGCGCAAATATATCAACCTTATTGGGAGCTATATGTTTGAGCCGTTTGGCGTTGAAACACTAGGGCCTTGGGGTCCGAGTGCTCACCGAATATTTCGAAACATCGCCAAGCCGTTGGGTGACTCTTCAAGTGACCAGAGGGCTGGCCTATTTTTGGCCCAAAGAATCAGCATTGCCATCCAACGTGGTAACGCTGCCAGCCTTTTGGGCACTTATCCCATTGACAGCGATGCGGACGAATTTTTTGATGCCCAATGAGCTCCTGCTTTTTTCTTATTTTTTTTAATTATATACTTGTATATAATAGATACAATTAAATGTAAACTAGCTTGATGAACTAATTCGGTACTCTCTCAGCCGAATCGAACTGACCCATTGTCGGTGGATACGGTTCATTGACTTAAACCATAGTGGAAACATATAAATAAAACTGATTGAAAAATATGGGAAACCTCAAAAAAAAATCTTTACGAAATATGACAGACATACCTAACTTTAAAAGACAAATAAGACATGACCACTAATAAAGTCTAGAGGTCACGATTCCACCAAACCCCTAACAAGCCACAGGCCATGTACAAAGAAGACGGGAACAAGTAGTCTGCACCGAATTGCTTCCTTCCTTCACGAAGCGTGCAACGTGACTACAGACACTCCCGTTTAGATGTGACTCGGCCCTAATAGAACGCTTTGTAAGCCACTTGAAAGTCATTCAGGACATAATACTGGTTTATAAAACGTTTATTTCGTATAAATATTCAGGTTTATTGTTGTGGGGTTTTGTGGATTGCATGTTAGGACCAGAAGTGGGTTGTATAGACGGAGGACTACCTATGTGTTGGTCAAAAATTAAGAAAACTCGGCATCAAGACTGGATAGTCAAACACGTCAAATCGTACTTAACTGGGGTCAAATCACTTCATAGTTCGTCAGACTCAACGAACTGTGAAGTGATTTGACTCCAGTTAAGTACGATAAAGAAAGAATGATCTGTTGCTAAATAATACTGACGTTCATATCCAGTTCTATTCTTTACTAAGGCATAAAATAGCGTAATCAGCCTAAAACATCCCTACTGTTGGGACACAGGCTTATCATTCTGTGAAAGAGTCATAATCCACCACGCCGCCGGCCTAGTCCGGGTTGGTGTATGTCACAAGTCCTTAAATTTTGGGATTTCGGTTCTAGGATATGCTGGTTTCCACACGATGTTTTATGTTCCTGTTTTGTTTTGTTTGATTAGTTACTTTCTATTTGCAAATGTTTATAAATATTGTCAACGACTAATTGAGTGGTATTTAATTTAAAGAACAAAAAAATTACCTGTACTAAAGGGGATACCTATACCAACTTAGAACAGCTTAGAAAAAGTCTATAATCAGCGTAAAATCTTCCCACTGCTGGGACACAGGCCTTCTCTCTGTCAGAGGGAGCGGGCGGAAATCCACCACACGGGCCCAGTGTGGGTTGGTAGATGTCACATGTTTTCGAATTTTTGGTTCTAAGATATCTTCTAGTTCCAGTTTTCTTACGATGTTTTTCTTCACCGTTTTGAGAGCAGATGATATTATTATACAACATGTCCAGGACGACCTTGTGAAGGCCGCAGGAACCCGTTGGATGCGAGAAGCACAGAACCGGTCGAAGTGGAAGTGCTTGGGGGAGGCCTATGTCCAGCAGTGGACGTCTTTTGGCTGAAATGATGATGATGATGATGATGTCCAGGACTTAACGCACACCACCAAAGACCCCAATTAAGATTATTATGTTATAAACGTAATAGGTATATTGACTGAAAAACATGCAGCACGAATTTCACTTGGCATTTTTGTGGGTTATCCAGCTAAAGGCCATAAAATATGGATACCGGAAAGTAAAAGAATCGTAGTGTCAAGAGATGTAAAACAGGAAGGTAAACTAACTGAAATAATTGAATGTAAGGTCTCAAATGAATCACTAATTGAACCACAATCTGAAAAGCGTATTGATTGATTATGATTTAACTCAACTCCCACCACCTCACCACCACCACCACCAACACACACACCACCACCCACCACTCATTTAATGTTAGATTTTTAGGAATCCAACATTAAATTAGTTGTACTGATGGATGGTGGTTTTTAATATGTATTAGTTTATTATTATTTTGTGTATTGTACATATTAAAAACCACCATCCATCAGTACAACTAATTTAATGTTATTATTAAAACGCAACTAACTATTTACACTATATACAACAATCATATAAATAAAAGTGAAAAGTTGAGAATATCCATCCAGTGTTCGTTTACAAAACATTCTCGACAAAAATATAATCGCATTCAAAGTACTGGCTTATTCAAATCTTACTGAAAATAAACGTAGCAAATATTCAGCAAATGAAGAAGAAGCAACACTTGCTACTAATGCGGCACTCATTCAAACTGAGCACCACTAAATCAAATTAAATTCACAATAAAGAGCCGAGCGCCATTTATAACAGCTTCAAATAATGTTATCCAACTGTAATCTTCATAATTTTGTTTTAAAACACGGTAGAATTGGTTTAAAAGAACAGATTAATTGGTTTGAGAGTTTGATCGCATCGTCGAGGAAAATGATGGGCTAGTTCGAAGCTTCGACTGTCATTAGCATTACTTTTTCTAGTTCCACCTCTCAGTCAGCAGCAGAATAACCAGCCTATAACTGCTGGGACACAGGCCTCCTCTCGCGGGCCTGTTTTCGCGGATGTCACGTCTTCGAATTTTTGGCATGCCGGTTTCCTCACGACGTTTGTCAGCGTTGATTGCATATTATTATAGTCCTATGATCGCTTTTATGTGGCATGTCCAATCCACTTCGGTATTGTTTTAGATTAGTGCTAGAACCTTGTGCCCTGTTTACTTAGTAGCACTCTGTTTTAGTATTTTTGAAAACAATTTGTTATAAGAAGCCTTGAAAGGGTTAGAGTGCTTTTTTTCTATGCAATTGAATCCCAAACAATTGAAGTCCCAAAAAATTGCAAATCCATTGCTTGATTGAATGTTGCTGAATGCTGTCAAAATGGAAGGCATTGCCATTCTCATTGTGTTACGCAATTACCCCGCAGTGCACTAGCCTAATTCTGATCGAGAAACCAATGTGAACAAACAAAACTAAAAGAGCGAACTACTCCAAATGGCGAACTAAATTCAACATTCCTTGGAAACTAAAATGTTCAAGACTAACCTAACATTTCCGATATTCCGAGGGCCGCCGATAGTATTTGTAATATTCATGAGAATTTCTCGTAATCGTCTGTTCGGAAGCAATCATAAAATTCGTTTTATTTTACACGAGTAAGTGGGAACCTGGTAAGCACTGTGTACCTAAGGTATTACGTATTTATTTATGTACAGTCACGAGCACTAATATGTCAACACTTGGCAACTTTAAATTGCGTTTTTTTCACGAAATAACAAATGCAACTTTGAAATACGACACTTTACATAAACCTATGGGTTCGAAAATACTATATTCCTAATAATATAATATTTCATTAAAAAATAAAAGAGAAAATAGCCTTTGAATGAAGCCAAGTGTATACATACTTATGCTCGTGACTGTACACACAGTAAAATACATAGGGATACGACATAATTATAATTTGAGTGTAAAGGATCCCTTTCCGAGTTGATATTTGTGCTGACCTTGTAAGTTACTGCTTGTTTTCGCGAAAGGAGAAGTGAAAAAGAAATGTAAACAATAGTGTGTGAGAACAAGAAGAAAAACTATGAATATGTGAAGTCTAAAACTAAAACATTAAATAATGCAAAAAATACATAATATACTTAAATAAATACATAATGCTTAAAAACATATAAATAACCATATATTTACTCAACAGCAGTGCGATTCTGTAACCACCTCACCGTGAAAACTTAGGTGAAGTGAGCGTGGAGTGAGCTGTCAATAGTGTCAATTCCTAGCAAAAACAAACTCACTTCACCTAAGTTTTCACGGTGAGATTTTTACAGAATCGACCGGCAGTAAAGAGGAAGGTAATGCTCTTTTATTTGATATTTTTAGTCAGTATTTTTCTATAAAATCAACAAATGGTTTGTAATTCATTTTGCTGTAGCGTTTTTTTGGGTCTGATTAAAATTATAACCGACTAGTAGTTGCTCGCGATTTTGTCTGTAATTTGTACTTCATATTTTTTAATACAAAATATGTCCAAGATGAACAGTAGCTAGTTAAGTATATCCTTCTCCATGTCCCAGGCTACCTTATCTACTGTCTTTCAATCTTTCATAGCGACCGGTTCAGTGGTTAAGGGGCTTACATGACCTAAAGCGAAGTCACTGTCGGACTACATAGAAAAGAAAGAGAAGCGCCATGACACAACGCTGGTATTTTTTTTGCAAAATATGAAGCAATTATTTAATTACAAAAAATCTATTGTTTGGAGTAAAAAATTAAACAGTAGTGTTTTAGTGTTGCTTGTAGAATAATTTGACAAAAAATCAGAATGTTAAATGGTTTTTATTGTAAAAAGAAAGTTTTTAGATGTATTTTCATGTTTTTTTTAACGTATCAAATTAGTTGTATTATGTTTTTAACACACTATCTACCTAGTAGGTATATATCCTGAAGAATATCATATATTTTTCTGATTTTGTTTACTGTAGTCGATCATACCTATACTTTTATTGTTTCTATTGCGTTTAGGTCCTGTAAACCCTTTAAGGCATGAGAAGGTAACATATAGACGGACAGACAGAGTTATTTTCGCATGTATAATGTTAAGTTTGCATACACATTCTACAGTAGATAGGTAGGTACATAGCTCTTTTATTCTTTATTTGGTCAACAAATCGCAGCGACACAAAGGCGCGTCCACTCCACATTAAAATGCCATTTTATAACACTTGCAGCGCTGCAATTTGTCCCCAAAATGAAAACACATATAGTTTACTGCTCATATACTCATGACCTGGTGTAATCTTTTAGAGGAAAAGGGAAACATTTGCTTTGGCATTTTACCGATATGGCTGAACCTGATGCTTTTCGATTGGTTTGTATAGCCATAGAAATAATTGTCTTGCACAATCATGCATGTTGCAATTAAAGTAAATTAATAATAAATGGATTCAAAGGCCATTTTAATACTTTATAGACATGAACGGTCACCAAGGAGATAAGTAAGCAGGGTCGTCGGATATAGTTGAAGTTTAGTAAGAAACCTTTGGATGTTTTTTAAATAAAATTTTATTAAATGACTAGAAAAGAAACATCATCTATGAAATTAAATTTCATTCGAAAACATCGATCGGTTTCTTACTAAACTTCAACTATATTAGACGACCCTGGTTACTTATCTCTTTTGGTGACTGTACCTCTTGATTTATAAACGTTGTTTAAGTTAAGAGACGTTAAAACGTCAAGAATGTATGGATAAATAGTCGCTTATCATTACTTAACGTTTACAAATAAATACCTGAATAAACATAATGTGTTGGGTAAAAATAAAGGTTTTCTGTATGATACAGATTTTTATTCCCATCTCAGACATCGATCTACATGGTGTTCATATGATCTGACCAAAAGATTATATCTGGACTTTAAAAGGGACTGTGACCCAGAGGTCACAGTCCCTTTTAAAGTCAAAAAAGTCAAAGAAGAAAGGCCGAAAGAAACTCAGAAGTTTCTTTCGGCCTTTCTTCTCAGACTAGTCAGATAGGAAACGCCGACATCATCTAGTTTTTAAAATATGATTGACATGTAAAAGTGTTTGTGCAAACATACTTACAAAAATAAAATCATGTATCATTTATTGCGTACTTTCCATACCACTTTTTAGAATTAAATATCAACTGGATCTAAGTACGCCTCCCTAGTTATGGCACAAAATGGTTTCCCGTCTGACCTGTTTTTCTTTTAGACGATAAATAAACCGGATTATTGTGCGCGTGACCTTTTCGCGATGAATCAATGGCGGATACGAACCAAACCGTTATCTCGGTAATCAGAAAGACGATACTAATATTTGTATAGGCATTAGTCGTTGTAGTAGGTACATAAGCTAGCAATTTCTTTTCTTTTCTACGCTCGGGGGTCGATAATCCTGGCAATGGTGACACCCTGGCGTTTCCTCCCGCCTGATGATGTGCAGGAACCTCCCGAAGCTTCCGTGTCCGGTGAGGACCTGCGTCAGGCGGTAAGTTAGGGCGCCGTGGCGCCTCTCTAGGCACTCCTCAAAGAGGGGTCTTATCGCCGCTATCGCGGCGTACCTACCCTGCGGTAGGTTGCGACAGTCGCTCTTTCCATGCCACCATGAAAACGCGCCGGAGATCCGTCCGCTCCGCAGCGATTTGCCGCGGAAGCGGATCTTCCCCCTGGCGTAGTGCCTTCGCGCGCCACTCATACAGGCGCGCGAGGACTATATCGCCTTCAGATCCCATGGTGGCAGTCCGGCAAGGAGGCTTGCCGCCTCGGTGCGGTAGCCCCGGATAACCTTACAGCTACCACCTTCTGGGGAATCGTGTGCTGAATTCATGGTTTCAGTTTACGCGTCGATGTCCCTGCAACCCTGGGGGTATTTTTTTTTGTTTGTCCTTTGAAAAGTATGTTTGCAACCTGGACCATTCACATCTATCAATATTTTTCAGGCACTTATGTACTGCCATCCAAAATGTGTCCCGTTTACAATTAAATCCATCGGAATTCACTTTATTTCCCTTTAAAAGAGCGAACGATAAAACCACCCCCTAAATCAAAATCCCATTGAGGAAACCCTATTTTATCCATAGGTGAATTTTTGAATACCTTTGGGTACGACATTACGAGTTTGGTCAAATTCTTTAATGGTACCCCTTAGCAATCCCATCAGTAAAGTTGATCCCAACGTAAGTACCATTGACCCACATTTAAATATAGTTTGGTACTAACCTCGAAAAGGCTTCACAGAAAACCATTAAAATCTAATTGCTCATTAAAATACTTTTAAGATGTCGTAATAGTCCTAAAAGATATTCATGAGCAGTGTTAAGATATTTTTAATAGCTAAGCACTGGCATTTTCAGCCAAAGAGATACTTCAAAAGGAAATAATGAAGAAGATTATATTTTGGTCCTGAAATCAGTTTATTCACTTCTTTCAAAGCATTTCAGCAAAATGCAGACACTTATTTATGAAAGCAAGAACTTTTCCGACAGTCACAATTACCATAATTTGTCTTGCTGCAAATCAATATCTCGAAAGTGCAGTAAAAACTAAAGCTTTGGAAGAAAGACAATAAAGTACAGAAGTAATGAGGAGTCACGGAACAAAAGCCGTTATTAACCAGGATATGATTTACTTTTCGCTTCTCGAAGTTGAAATACACATCACAATACTACTAACAAACCGCTTCAAAAACCAGTAATTCCTACTGAAAAAAAAATATTAAAGTCGATGGTTTGATCAAAATCCAAAAAATACATCACGTTGAAATACTATGTTGAATATATAAGGTTTATAACATTTTCTGAAAAAAAAAAAATACAAAATGGATTTAACGGTTTTTGATTAAGTAGTTATTTATTTATTTATTTGGAAACTCAACAGCTTATAATTAAAATTACATGAAATATGAATGTTCAATTCACTATCAATGAACAGTCCAATGCAGTTGCGTCAAAGTAACAGCATCATACAGTCTGCATACACTGCTCAGTGATAGCGAAATGATGACAATTTACACTTAAGCCAATAACAGAGTTTCACGGCATTGAAAAAGCTAGGTTAACTAGAAAGTAGCGAGAGAAAACAAAGGAAAAAACTTAAACAAGTATAGCTATCAATAATAAGTAAAATCAGATCGTTGACACATTACTCACACTAAAATTAAAGTTGAACCTAAAGTACTCCTCAAATATAATGTAGTTTAACAGACATACAGACGAGTTATTTCCGCATTTATAATATTAGTATGGATTATGTCACAAAGATATAGATAAGTATGTAAGCAAGTACATCACGTGCACCTACCATTACCGCCCGCATGGATACCGGCAGGCATTAGGGGACACATTAACTCAAGGCTACCCCCATTAATTATCCTACACACCCCGTTACGGAAGTAACCGTGATGATATCTGTGTCAAAGACTTCTTGTTCACATAAATTCAGGTTACTTTATCTGATTTAAAATCACCGTTTCTGAAAACATAGAATCTCCATTTTGAAAGTTATATACAGTTGATAAATATTATAAAATATGAAATACAAAGTCCTATATATTTTTTAAAACTAATTTTGCTTTTTCTCAGAAACAGAGTTATTGGAAATTTTAACAAACGCTGTTTGAACTGAAAATGTCGCAATAAAAAATATACGGAATCCTTCACGGGAGCAATTCAAATATTGTTCTCCATTCATAAAATTAAATTCTTGATATTCAATACGAAGCAATTGCGAACTGTTAACAATTTCTGGCTGATTATTTCTATATCGGAATTATTTGATTCTTCCTTTGAAAACTTATTAACCTTCTGATTCATCATCATCTGCCTAGCCTTTTCCCAACTATGTTAGGGTCGGCTTTCAGTCTAACCGGATGCAGCTGAATACCAGTATTTTACATGGACTACTGGAGCACTGGCATAGAGTTACTCTAGGTAACCTTCCAACTTAACCAACCACCAACCATCCAATCCTAACCATCCACCTTCCTTCCCTTCCCTTCCTTCCCTTCCCTTCTCTTCTTTCCCTTCGCTTTCTTCCCTTCCCTTGTTTCTTCTTTCTTCCTTTCCTTTTTTGTTCAATTAACCTTTTAATTATTATAAACATTTTTTTAAATTACCCAATGAACCTCATAAAAGTTTTGGGCATCTAATAATGCAGATATTTTTTGAGCTTCTTTTTAAATGCCTTTGCACACAGTTTGTCGTAACTAATTACTATTTAGTATTTTTTATCATCATTCACAGCCCGACTTCAGCCACTGCCTTCTTCTTCGCCGCCGGACGACCGACTCTTCGTCTTCCAGTCCTTGGACACAATTTGGTCACTGCCTTACTCCACCTGTCATCGCTGCGCCTTGCCAGTTGCCCTTAGTATTTTTAGGACCCCAAAATAAGAATTACTTGAGGTTCACAAAAATATGCGCAATCACTATAAGTATTAAAGTGTTCAATTATATATTAACATACCTTTCTCTAACCACACTTCCCCTCATACTAACATAATAAACACTGCCTCAGTACTTATGGAAATGAGATTTTTTTGTAGCTCGCAAACTATTTCGACATTATCTACCTCTCCATAGCTATTTTAATATCTCGGTCCTCGTTTCTCGTCTGTTACTCTCAATGAAGATATTGCCTCGACCGTAATAATTTATCTGCCGTTCAGAAGTGTCGTGATAGCGTCCAGAAATGAATAAATGATTTCAAATATTCTCGGAAGCACGTAGGTAAACCCGGGTATGACGAATTTAAGTAATTGTCTCTGTTATTTCGTAACTGCATACGATGTAAAGTATTCATATTCATTTATTTACGTTCCACAAGGTAAAAAAGATGTTAACAAAAAGCTTAGATCTAAGAGCCGTTGTAGACCCTGTCAGGGCACAGCTAAAAGTATTTTTTGATACATAGCTATTACTTAATGTTAAAAATCGAAATCGTAGAAACTAAAATTAAAATAAAACTATACACGAAAACTGTACTGTAATGTTTGTTTTGTAAGTTTTCTTTTCGTTTAGGTTCCCAAAACATTTAGGCTCGTCGAAAACATCATGAGAGCTGCAGAGATTGAGATGCGGAGAAAAAACATGGTACGTGTACCATGTTTTGTTTTTAAGTTATTCCGGTTTGATCCCCACACAAAATCCCTTTACTAAAACCTGAAAGTTAAAAGGTGAATTATTACCCGCTTCTCCGCTAAATAATGGCCTATTTACAAACGCATATCCACAACACGAGCCTACTTTAAACCCATTAAAACTCTGACCTCACTTTAAAAAGGGATTTTAAAACGTTTTAATGGTACTTTGGAGTTCAAGAGTAACTCAATTCTAGGAGCAAAAGGTCTGCAACATGTGTGTTGATCGCGTTATAAACTGTGTGAAGCGATAACTAGAGTCGTTATGAGTTGCCTCCTGTTTTGAATAAATTGTGAATTATTCAGTTACTGTTGACTTTGGGAGATGTTCTTTGAGGAAAGCGGACTGTGGTAACAAGGAACTCTTAGCGCATAATAATGTGTACCTTTTACGCGAACGTTTCACTTGTGATCACAAATTATTTAAATGATTTATCTGTGGTGCTAAGGCTAACCAAGAGGCGTCTGATTTCTTAAATAGAACCCTACTCTGAATTTAATAGCGGATGGGAAATCATCAAATGACCCCTCCCGCTCTGAGTGGAGCGGAAGGGAGTGTCAGACTCTTACTGACTAAAACCCACCCGTGTTCCTTTCTTAGCCCTTTATGTTCCGGGCTAGCGGTAACCCTTTCGGACAATCCCGCTGAAACAGTACCTTCTTACTTTGCGTCGATAAAGTGTAGTCTTTACGTAGTTTCCTGATGATATTATTATTTCATTGACTGTAGTGTGATTGGAGCGAGCCTGTCAATTCAGGAACAATTCACATTGTGTTTGAAATCATTAAAATTATAAAACTAACACATAAACGAGTCTTCGTGATATCACCCAGAAGACAGTGACAAACGGAAGCCTTCTCCATACTGTACCTGCTTGTTTCTTCTTTGTGAAGTGAGTTCTCGGGAAAGACAAGTCGGTACCGATCGATGCGGATGAAGATCAATCTTCCGAAGATCAATCTGTAGCAATCTGTAGCGATCTGTAGCGGCAGTCGGGCCCTGAAAACCTGCTTCTTTAGGCACCCTTTTCGAATTATGTACACTATGGAGAAGGTTTTTGTTTAGCAGTGCCTATGGGATACGCAATGAGCACAAATGTTATGAATCCCGCACTAATTTTAATTCGTTTGAAACGTTAGTGTGTGTATTACAATTTTCATGTTAATAAAAAGGTTTACTTTTATCTTTTTCAGTAACCATGTGGACGAACCTTTCTTCATTATAATTTTTTCACTTTAGTTTAAGCTTGATTGTTATACTTTTTTTTTCTCTTTCTTTTTTTTGGTAGCCGTGTTGTGTTGTTCACACTCTTCTTTCTTTCCAATCCGTTTTTAGAAGTGATGACTTGTAATTGGCTGCCAGTCTCACACGCTATTTTTTATTGTTGGTTTTAGCTGTACCTAAGTCATCCATAGTAAATAAATAAATAAATAAAAATTATATCACCTGGAAGACAATGATAAGCAGTAGACCTCTCCAAAGTGTTTGAAATGAGCACAAATGCTACGAACTCCGTACTAATTTTAACTTGTCTGTAACGTTAGTCTGTGCGTTATAATGTTCGTTTGTGTATAGAAAAGGTTTACGTTTATCTTTTTCAGTAACCAAGCGGACAAGACGTTCTTTATTGTGTCACCCATAAGACACTGATAAACAGAAGCCCTGTCCATAGTGTTTAGGAAATAGAAATCATTTATCTGCCAAAAATGTAGGTATACATATAATATGGTTATTTTGTGGAGAGACCCATACATTTTACCTTACGGCATGCAAAATTATTTAACATACACGAAAAGATGAGAGAGAGAAAAAAAAACAAGTGCGAGTTGGACTCGCACACGAAGGATTCCGTACCACAAGGCAAAAACGCCGAAAAAAACACGTTTGTTGTATGGGAGCCCCCCCTAAACATTTATTTTATTTTGTTTTTAGTATTTGTTGTTATAGCGGCAACAGAAATATTTTTGAAAATTTCAACTAACTAGCTATCGCGGTTCTTGAGATACAGCCTGGTGACAGACAGACGGACGGACAGACAAAAAATAGAAATAGGGAATAGGGTCCCGTTTTTACCCTTTGGGTACGGAACCCTAACAAGAAAAGAGGAGGAAATGAGCCCAATGTTACGAACTCCATACTAATTTTGACCTGTCTGAAACGTTAGTATGTGTGTTAGTGTTCGTTTGTAAAGAAAAGGTTGACTTTTATCTTTTTCAGTAACCACGCATTATTACGTCATTTTTCCATCCTAATTTAAAAGAGTCGCGTGGGTGTAGTGACTTTCTAGATTTTCATACATGTTTGCCTTTGTTTCGTTTAACATATTTTTATGTTCATGCATACGGAATGACGCATGTCCCGGAGATGTCGTAAGCCTTGGTTTGAACCTAACGAATATGTTTATTTCCTGATCAGCCGACCTATTCTATAAGATTCTCATCGTGAAAACTAGGTGAAGTGAGCTGTCATGTCACCTGATGCTAAGGATTGACACTATTAACGGCTCACTTTAAGCTCACTTCACCTAAGGTTTCACGGTGAGATCTTTACAGAATAGGTTGGCTGAAACCCGTGACCCTAAAATGTAATTCTATTGCGTGCTTAATTATGACGATAAAACATCATCATCATGCCTAGCCTTTTAACAAAGATGTTGAGGTCGGCTTCAATAAAAAAAAAAACATTTTTTATTTTATTTTTATTGAAGCTGACCCCAACATAGTTGGGAAAAGGCTAGGCAGATGTTGATGATGATGTTTTATCATCATAATCAAGCACGCAATAAAATAAATATCGCCTTTTTCCTTATGATTAAAAAAAAAAGACAGCCAGAAGCAAGGTGGAAGCGGCGCTGACTGCCATCGGCAAGGCTATTTTAACAACTATTACTGAAGGGACACCCTTCAGTAATAGTTGTTAATTCGAGTGGAAACCAAGGTCAAGGGTATAGAGACCCTTGGTTGTTGTTGAAAGGGTTGAAAGCAAACGTGGTCATTTCTATAAGCCAACTTTTTCGTTATCGATAGTCTCATGGTCCTAGCGGTCGAAACGGGACGCGGGTAAAAACAAATGACGAGCACTCAACCGCAAAAGGTATTGCGTTGTCAAAGATAGGTCTGCAGATTTCTCTTTGAAGTATTTCGTGATTTATTTATTACATTTATTAGCATTAAGATTTTACTTTATTTTATAAACATTAAAATGATTATATAATATAAAACGCAACTAACTATTTACACTAGGTCCTAAATTAAATGATTAAATAAAATAAACAAACAGACCCACTTAAAAGCGAGAAATAAAAACTTTTAAACAAAAAAAAAACCGACTTCCAAAAAAACACTACAAAGTGAAAAATAACTTTAATTTCGGAAGTCGGTGGCAAAAACTAAAATAGGTACAGATCCAAAAACACCGACTTCCGAAATTAAAGTTATTTTTCACTTTGTAGTGTTTTTTTGGAAGTCGGTTTTTTTTTTGTTTAAAAGTTTTTATTTCTCGCTTTTAAGTGGGTCTGTTTGTTTATAATGTGTCTAAGTTAAGCTAAGGCGTTGGGCAAGTTGACATTAGGCTATTGTACCTAATGTCAACTTGCCCAACGCCTTTTACAAAATATTGCTTTTCCCGATGCAGGGACATTAATTGTTGAGGACTTCTCCTAGTATTCCACCATCAGCTCCATTTCAACATTCGCATTGTGACGAGCATAAATTGCTTAGCAACCATATTGAAGTAATCGAATCGCAACCCGTGATACTTATTATTAAGTAGTTCCGTTGGCCATCTGTGGTCTTCTTCATCAGTTCCACTTCACCAAATGGTGGTTTCCTAGAGCAAATGCTTGAGCTACTGTAAAAAATACCCAAATCGCTATAGGTGTCCCTATAATATTTGAGGAGTTCCCTCAATTCCTCGTGGATCCCATCATCAGAACTGGATTTTGATAAAAATGGGACCAATCCGGAAGTATATCCTTTTAAATAAAAAAATAATTTTCCAAATCGGTTTATAAATGACGGCGTACTGAGGTAACAAACATAAAAAAAAAATACAACCGAATTGAGAACCTCCTCCTTTTTTTGAAGTTGGTTAAAAAGAATACAAATAATTTATACAAAATATTCTTTTGTTAGTCACTTAGGCTTCGAAGTACGAAACGTGCCCAGAAGACTGGCAGTATTTCCACGTCAAATGGCAGAGCTAATTCTTTGGCCCAAGGATGAGTCAGCCCTCTGGTCTGGTCACGAGAAGTGTCGACAATAAGCCACTTTAGGCTTATCTACAAATATTCAACCGTATTACCAACACTTATGGCTGTAACTTCCACTCTTACATAACCAGAAAATTTTACTACCAACCCTAAAACTGTAGCATCCACTTAACACTGAAACATTACACCCTCACTATATGTTTTCACTTAGCAAATTGTCTCGGAACTTACACAGTATATGTGCTACCAAGTTTCTTAATTGCCGCACATAAATACTAGTGTATGTAAACATGGGAGGAAGAAGATGGCACTTTGTTGCGACTACATAGCTGAAATATGACCATGACAAAGCTTTCATCTTTAATTTCATTATCATCTGGTTTTCATAACAACACAATCAAATCAACACCGCAGTCCTCCGCTTTCCGCATCCAGACTGTCCCAGCTACCTTCTTTAGTCCGGCTTTGACAAGCATGGCCAGTCCACTGCCACTTCAGTTTGCTTACTCTGCAAGCTATGGTAACTCCGGTTCTTTTCTGGATAATTTCATTCCTGATTTTATCCTTCAAAGAGACTCCGAGCATATCTCGCTCCATAGCCGCGCAACCGGTAAATTGGTCATGTAATTGGGAGTATAGCGCGCTGAGCGACCTTGAATTTGAACATAACATCACGCCTGCAGGTAATCCTTGCAATATCAAGCAGGAGTGTTCCTGTAGTAGACCCACATTTTGCCTGTTATCTTTAAGTCACATGTAATAGGGGGCGAGTCTATTGCTATCAACCGGGCACAAATCCAGGGCTGCTTCTGAGAAATTCCTGATGGGAAAAGCCAATTACACTTTCCCCGACATGAGAATCGAATTCCAGGACCTCATGCTCACCACTAGACCAACGAGGCAGTTAGCATAAACAGTTTTTCTTTCTTTTCTTATAATCAGCCTATAACGTTCCCACGGCCGAGACATATGAAGTTTCTTTGTTTCAATTATTTTACATAATCACACTAATATTATAAAGGCGAAAGTTTGTGAGTGTGTGTGGGGGTGTGTTTATATGTTTGTTACTTCTTCACGCTCGAACGGCTGGCCCATTTTTGATAAAATTTGGTATGGAGGTAGCTGACATACAACTTTTTATCCCGATATTCCCACGGGATCGATACTTATGCGGGTGAAACCGCGGGGTACAGCTAGTATATCATAATATCTATATAATAGCGAAATATAGAAAGAAAATGCGTTTATTGGCATAACAACTGGACCAAAACAAACGTGACAGCAGGGACAAATGACAGATGATAAAAATGCGTTTATTGGCATAAGAACTATACCAAAACAGAAAAAAAAAATTACAGCCTCACCAACGGCAGATGAAAAATCTTACTTGGACAGCATAACTATAACAAAAACCGTCTAATTGTCTTTCATCTTCTTTCTTCTTCATGTGGTATTGATAGTTACCGACGAAGCACTGCAGTAACACAAATGCATTGTTACATTACACAAAGCTTCAATAGCATCTGAAGCCGATTCACACGACCGATAGTACTGGCCGCACATTAGCACAGTAGGGGTGTGGCTTAGAACGAATTGAGTACCGACAAATCATTACAAGTACGTGCCACACACACACAGGTGCCTATGTCTGGGCACACACTTGTGCGCTATAATATCTCCCGTGCCGAAGGATAGTTCTCCATTGAGATTGGCCGCCAGGGCGGAAATACGGTCTGGAGGACTTCTATTACAAGTACGTAGTACAACCAGCTTCAAAAAGATGTCGACAAGTATTCATTTGATGATCTGCGATTCGTATTCCATAATACTGTATCAATGTGTAAATTGACATCTTCTACATAAAAAAAATCCATTGCCGAATCTATGAAAGATCATCACTTGAGAACGACTACCAAATTGGCTGTAATTTTTTTTGTATTTGTAATTGTCAAGACAACGTATGTAGGATTTTTTTTGGAAAACCACCCGTAATGTCGAACATTTTTGATGTCACAACAACTTTCTCCATGAAGCCAATATCAATTCGATTTGTCGCATGTTTTCAATTTCACCCTCTATATTATGACCACATCACGCTGTTAAAATATGTCTTTGAATCCTAACTTTATAACATTACCCCTTTATCCATAAACGCTGTTAAAGTTAAGTTTGATTACCGACTGTTTAACCATACCTACATTTTTGACGTTTGAATGTCACTGAACTTTAATCACCGTTTATAAATAAACCCTTAGATGTAAAATCAAGTAACAAATAACTAGACGATACGACTATGACCATGTGACGTACTGTAAAGGCTATCTATGTAGTCTTACCTTTAGTGCAAGCTTTTTTGGAATTGCACCTGTGTCTGCGCGCACACGTCTTGTGCACTATAATATCTCCTGCGCCGAAGGCTAGTCTCCGTTGAGATTGGCCGCCGTGGCCGAAATACGGTCTGGAGGACTTTATTATATAGTGCAGGCTGGTTATAATTGAGCGCGTGTTCCATTCGAACGTTAAAACAAGTGTCAAATATTTTTATTAGGAATTTTTGTTTAGTAGAGTCAGTGCTAGTTTTAACGTGGTAATGTAAAGTCTTTCTATGAATATAACTTGGAGTAATCCTATCACTGTTTAATTACATAAAGGGGCTCTTCTCAGAGTCTCTATAGTACGACAAAAGATACTAACTCAAAACAAAGAACCTCCACATCAGTAAATCCTTTGTATCGTCCATTGTCTAATACTCGGATAGACATTAGAAATAGAACAGTGCAACTGCAATCCATTTTATTGCTAGCCCACATACCCGATATCGTTTCGGAAATCCCACTAAGCATTCTCCCAGATGCTACCGAATCGTAATAAAGGATAATTTAAGGATAACTCGGAAAATCAGAAAATATTTTATGTGCCTCCTCTCCAATACAAAGCACGTCTTCTATAGAAAATTTACGATACGAAAGTCAAGTTTTACAATACATTAGGTAATTGTGAGTTTCTGTACGATTTGCTCAACATTCGGAATAATAAATATTTTAAATACATCGAAGTTTTCTCGTTTGGTAACGTTGGTTGTGACTTTTAAACGGTTATTCGAAGTTGGACGGTATTTCGAATTATCGGCTAGGTTACCGACGGGACTGGAAACTGAAAAGTAGGTTTCATTCAGTTGGACGAAGGAGTGTAAGCATTATTCAAATTTGTTTCTAATTGATGTTATTTCAAGTTGAACAATTTAGAACTTTATTTCAGTTGTAAATAAGTTGATTTCAGAGTGACTAGCAGCATTGAAAAAATATGAAGTTGTAGCTTAAACGGAACTTTATTGTGTAGTAATTAATATTATTTTTCCATAAACTCATACTTGTTTACATAATATTTGGCAAATAAATATCAGCAATAAGTTGTATAAACTGTATAGACGCCAGCACATCAAGCTACCCGAAACTGTAAAATTTTCCCAATCAACTTTGAACCTTATGCTTTAGCGATAAAGTTGAAAATCTATTAAAGAAGGTTGACAGATTGTAGCAGCGTGATATGCTGGCGCCTGTACATATTATGTCCTTCTTCCCCTCCCGGCGTTTTGTATTATCCCATTAAAGAGAACAAGAGTAGATAAGTTCGTCTGTTTAACAACAGTAAAGTCCTCCAGACCACGGCCACGGTGGCCAATCTCTACGGAGACTAGCCTTTGGTGCGGGAGGTATTATACTGCACAAGTGTGCGTGTAGACACAGATGCACACCCTCTTCCCACACTCTCATAGACACGAGCGGAGAGAGATCAGGCGCAGGACCAACGGCTTAACATGCTTTCTGAGGCACGGGGATGTCACACCGCCAACTTCCAAACTCCGGGCGGTTACTAAGAAGTTCCTTATTGGAAAACTCAATAACACTTTGCCCGACCCGGGAATCGAACCCAGGACCAAATATTCAGCAGTTGCGCTTGCGACCACGAGACCAACGGGGCAGTTAACAACAGTACACACTTTATGAACCTTATAAATGATAAAAACTGTTTCATTTGAGAGTTCAGTCATTATCGGCGAACCATACAAATACAATAATGTAAATCCGAGTACCTATTTAACTTTTAACTTAACGAAATAATTATTCATGTTATGGCGAAAGGTTATTTAATTTAATGTAACATAATTAGGGCCCAGAAATTATTATTCGTCCCGGACGGGAACTCATAATTGTATTAACATTCATTTATGGCGTGTTATGAAAAGGTTTTCTTCAAAATTAATTTCAGATGTACGGGTAAGGTATTCTAATATTCTGAACAAACTGCATGTGATAAGTGAGTTTTAATAAAAGTTTAGCGTTTTCTAAGAACAGGTCGAGTCTATTAGGTTTATTTATTTATATATTTAATACTTTAAGCACATACATGTACAGAGGCGTACTTAGTAAAAGGTAGCTTAGGCATAGGCGGGGGCTATTTTTTTTTTTTTTTGGGATGGGACTTCATCAAATGACCCCTCCCGCTTTGGGTGGAGCGGAAGGGAGTGTCAGACTCTTACTGACTAAAACCCACCCGTGTTCCTTCCTTAGCCCTTTATGTTCAATGGTCAGCGGTAACCCTTTCGGACAATCCCGCTGACCCGGCAGGCTTCGGCCCTATGGGGCCCCTCCTCGATGCTGACATCTCTTTGAGGCGCGTGTGGAACACGGACGCGCCGTCCGGCACGGGCCTGGTCCTGATCGGACGGTGAGCTACCCATCCGCCTGCAGGCCCGCGCCTACGGTTTAATAAATGGATGACCTTTTAAGTTATCTTATTTGAAAACTTTGCGTAATTTGTTTTTGTACGGCATTCATATTCTTTTTATATAATTTAATAAATCAGACAAAGAGCACTGTGTATTTTCACATAGAGGGTGTGCCTACCGCGGAAAATTGATCATCGGACTCTGGGCGATGAAAGGCTTCAGCACCCATCGATTTAACCCTCATGTTTGTCACTATTCGGTATAAGAAACATCGTGAAGAAACCTACAATTGTTTTTGTTTTGTTTTTTTTTTAAACAATTAACAACAACAACAATCAACAATTATTGTTGATTACTAGCCATTAACAATCAAGTGCCGTTCCTTTTCAAACAACTTTTATAATACACACTGATTACACAAAAGCTCCAAACACCACATCATAATTTACACCACCCCCTAACTCCCCCATCTATATATAAAATAAATGTTATAAATTAAAGTTCCTTTGCGTGTCTGTCTGTGTGACCGCGTTGTTTTTCTAAACTTCGCAACGGATTTTGCTGTGTTTTTCACCATCATTTAGAAGACATATTCCGAAAGGTATATTGTGTGCAAGAAATTAATAGATATTAAACTTACATTCAGGATCTTTTTTAATCAGTGTGATTCGTTGTTTCAGTTTTGTAACAACGAATCACACTAATATTATAAAGGCGAAAGTGTGTTTACATGTTTGTTACTTCTTCACGATCAAACGGCTGGACCAATTTCGATAACATTTTGTATGGAGGTAGCTGACAGCCTGGATTAACATATAGGCTACTTTTTATCCCGATATTCCCACAAGAACGATATTTACGCGGGTGAAATCGCGGGGCGCGGCTAGTTCAGTTCATAATTCTGAACGCCCCTGCGTTGAAAATTTCCGTAGGTTAGTAAAAAAAAACTAGCTGTGCCATACAATTTCACCGCATAGGTATTGCACTTTTCTATGAAACAGCTTTTTTTTGATAACCTACTAAAACTTTCTACGTGCTAGAATCACGTGTTGAATTCATGTTTATAGTTTGCGCACTGGTTATTTTTTTTCCTGTATAATAAAGACATCTTGATGTTTTGCCAACTCGTAAATACCGTGCGAAGCAAGGGCGCGTCGCTAGTCAAATATAATCCACTCACACACAAGTACCTACTTTATCAGAAACAAAAAAACTTCGAACATGATTTACACTCCTAATTCCCGACACGATTACAGCGGAACTGCCGAACCCAACTCGCGAACTTACCGATATAAATATCAAGAACAACATTTACATGACTCTTTAGTATTCACCGTGTGTCGTCAACTTTAGTAACATTTCACCCGGTAAGACACTTTTGCCGTGACTAAATCAAATCATACGCGGGTGCGTGATCGAGAATTTTTTCTGTTACTGTAGTGGAAGCTAAGCGAGACAAGCGATCATTTATAGCTTATGCGTAGAAGTAAAATGTCTTTGGAATAAAGAGCTATTTGAAGGTAGATCGTGTCGTGGTGAAAATATTAGTTAGTAAGCTATAACACCTCTAAATAGAGCCAACTTTGAAATCAACTTACACTCAACTCAAACTCAAAGCATTGAGTTCCATCAAACCATTTACAGGCATTTTTAAATTGTCAAGGAGTTGTTCAGTCAGAAATATGAAGCTAGATCAGTCAATCGCAGTCCACTGCTGGACATAGGCCTAGCCCAGGCTGTGTCACAGCACCCGTCTTTCCTGCGGACGGAATTCCGCGTACCGTAACTCAGCTTTAGAAAGGGCGGTGACAACCGGTAAATAAAAGCTTAGATATTATGATTGATAGAATAGGAGTGATGGTGATCGGATTCCTATTCAATGTGAGACTTGTGAGAGTGCTGATCCATTTGCCAAATAAGGGTTGTTACAAAATTAGCTACATAATAGGCTATTTGACAATGTAAAAAATAAGGTCATAATTATTGACACTCGTATAGATTATCGCTTTTAAAATCGATTTGCATTAATTTTACTACAAAACAATGTATTATTTATTAAAGAAATCCCGAAAAAACTTCATCTTTTTAAATCTGGCGCCACGTAATCGAAAACGGTCTGGATTGGCTGAACATAAGATGACGTCATGATATAGTCAATTTCTGTCTATCGTTGACAGAACAGATGACTTTTGTGTAGTATCTCGACCATAGATATAGATACACCTAGATAACGCAAGAGCAACTACTTCGCGTGCCAAAAATCGCACCAGCTTACGATAAAAAATCATAAGCCGCCACTTTCGCGCTCAGTCCTGTGTACTGCTGGCTGGGTAAGCGTGAGTGAGAGCGCGAGCTTTTGACGTCATAGTAAGTAGTCAAAAAATGGCACGCTTGGTTTTCATACAGTTCGTGATACTTGCGTTATCTAGGTCTATCTATATCTGTGATCTCGACCGTTTCAACGTTTGTTTACGTGTATTGTGACGTCACGACGCCATATTGTTAAAGATAGCGTTTTGGCGGCTTATTTAAACAGTACATTTTTATTTACTATTTTCTAAAAGAAATACATTATGCAATTTGAAGTAATAGGTTTTTGTGGGCTCGTTAGACACCATTAAATAATCTGAGATGTTTATCAGAAACCAGTCAAATAGCCTATTCCTGCCAATCTAATCCTACCGTGAAAACTTAATCTGCATTTGCGACTTATTTGCCAAAAATGTAAACAAATATGAGTTTATGGAAAAATTACTTTAATTCCTACACAATAAAGTGCAGTTTTATTATTATTATTAGCCTGTGGTGTCCCACTGCAGGGCAAAGGCCTCCCTACTCTCTTTCCACTTCTCTCTGTTCAAAGCTGTTAAGGACCAGTTCTTGTTGAAGGAGTCCAGCTCATCCCGCCATCTCCGTCAGTGTAAAGTGCAGTTTACGCTACAAATATTTTTATAACTTTTTTAATAATGCTTGTCACTCTGAAATAAACTTAATTATCATTAAAATAAAGTTGGTACGTGTTTAACTTGAAATAACATCAACTTGAAAAATAAAGAATAGACTTTAGGTGAAGTGAGCTGCCATTCCACCTGTCGCTAGAGATTGACACTATTGACAGCTCGCTTTAAGTTCACATATATAAGTTTTCACGTGCGATTTTATAATTACTTGCTTTGCTTTATAAGTACTGAGATTTTCCATAGGACGCATACCAAGCAAAATATATAACAAGTCATAAAATTACTAAATATAAATACATAGTGACAGACTGTAAGAAAAAGGAGCAAAAAAAGGAAACAAATTGTTCTAATTAAAATAATTTTATTCTTAAAACATGAGGCTACCAGAACTATATTTTTTACTGTTTTACAGCTACGAAAAGCTAGTTCGCCGAAGCTTTTCTTATTGTTAAAAGCGCACCTCCGAAGTAGGTAAGTCAAGCGGGAAAGATAATTGCGTTAAAACTTTAGTCTTTGCAGAAATCCAGAAAGAGTTGCACCTCATTCTTTTAAACCAAACTGTTTAACTCTCTGAGGGTGTTTGATTACGAAGACGGAACACCATCTGGACTTAGAAATAAAGAGGTTAATGTTGAAAACTCGTTTCCCCGTGGTTTTTGTCTTAAAAATAATCTTTAAGTACTAATAATAATATAATAAAACTGGAAGGACAGGCGTGTAAATAGCCGTGTATCCTATGCGGTTTGAGGACTTTGGAAAAATCAGCGTCTGGAATGCACGCCGATTCAAATGCCTATTTTGTCCGAAAAAAAGTAACAAGACTATTGGTGACGGTCAGATGGCGTCTGTAGTTAGCCCCAGCAAATAAAGCAAAGCGGTACCTGTGGTCTTCTTGCTGGATCTTCTACGCCGGTGGCCACCTGGCGAGCTCGTGCACGTTGGTCACTTGAAAGTGCTTGAAAGTCAATAAGTCTCACAATTGTTCGGCGCGCACTTTCACATCTGACAGCTGTCATTAGCTGTCACTTGCCGCTGGGTTTCCTAATGCGCGGTACACACGTCCGCGAAAGTAATACATGCCTAAGGCAGGACTACAGACACCGTATATAACACCGCCCACAATCAAAGATTATTATCTAAAGGGCGATAACTTGCCACACCAAAAACTGAAGAGTTTGTTTTTTTTGTTTGAACGGGCTAATATCTAAATCTAGTAACATAATGAAAATTCTTGAAGTATCAGGAAAATAATAAGTATGGCACATTGTTTTTTTGATAATGATTTTCTTGGAGATCATCATCTCCGTCACCTAAATATGTTCACTCTCGGACTCCTAAAGTCCGAAATCGAGCGACTGCGACGGTGCAATTACATGTGAGGTTATATGCTTATAAAACATCAAAATAATTATATATCATAATCAGTCTATAATGTTCCCACTGCTGGGACACAGGCCTCTTTTCAGTGAGAGAGATATTTTTCTTTTTCTGGAAAATAATTATGAGCCAAAGAAAAAGTTTTTATGCATTTTTAATGCGGACATACTGGCCATCATTTTGTTGTCGTCATTGTTCGGAATTTGAATTCACGCACATTTTAAAAGCGACTTCGATACAAAAATTGCTGGGTGATTTAGGAATCCGGGAATGTATTCGCACTATAAAGATCGATGTGTCATGTCAGAGTCATCGTTATGTATCGCCATTTATATTGGCACACAAAGTGTAGACATAACATGACGTAATATCATGCCTTGTTTCGTCGAAGGGTTGGGCAGAGATGCGCTTACAGTACACATTTCGTCATCTATGTCCTATGAAATAGGGGCCCGCCTAATTGTCATCAACTGGGTACAAATCCAGACTCCGGGCTGCTACTGAGAAATTCCAGATAGAAAAACTCAATAAAACTTACCCGACCTGGGAATCGAATCCAATGCTGAGCTGTAGCGCTTGCGACCTCTAGACCAACGAGCCATAGACATAGGTAAATTCGAATTTTCAAAAAGACGTTAGTTACGAAACAAAAGTGTTACAAATACAAAGTGCGCGGCGAAATCGCGAAAGCTTATTTATTTCGCCAACACACCAAAACTTTTACTGAAAAAAAAAAAATATATTTACTGCTCTTTGAAATTCAAAAGCCAAGAGAAATAAAGCTACTAATAAATATTCGCCGATCTTTCAGTGTACCGTGGCCACAATACCTAAGTGCTGACCATAGCTCGCCACGCACCCTGAGGCACATACACTATGAATAAGTCATGCCCACCGAATACGTAATGTATACGGTCCAACTAAGGATTTACTGAAGGTGAATTTTTGAATTCTGTTTCGCACTTCGTTGGATATGGTGTGAAAATTCAAATTAGATCATTATCATAACAAGGGATTGAACTGAATATTTTTGAGTTAGTAAAAATGGATTAAAAAAAATGACATGTTGACGCTGAATTATGTCGTTATTTAGGGTATTTTTTCAAAATTTGTATGTTAATTGTTTCCTCAAGAAATCGTAATAGTAAAATATTTTTTTATTTTCTGTTTCTGTGCCTCTATGCCGCTGTACATGTATAGTGTAACATTATGATATAAAAAAAAGTTTAAAAATAATTCTAAACGCTACTAATTAACATAAAATGAAATAAAAGTGATTTTTTCAACATTTTACAAGAAGTAAAATCTGTCATGTTTAAAATGTTGTGCATAATAATAAATACAAATGACATTACAAAAAGAATAATGAATAAAAATCTCGTTCTAGGTATAAAAACATCACTATTAAATTTAAAAGAAAATAAACTTCTTGAGAAGTTAGTAACGTTAGAAGCGCACGTACAATAATAGGAATAAGCTTGTAAGTTGCCTCGGAAAGCCTTTTAAGCCGTTGGTCCCGGCTGTCATTCGTAGATCTTTGGCAGTCGTTACGCGTCGTCAGAAGTCCAAAAGTCTGACAACCAGTCTTAATAAGGGGTATCGTATTACCCAGTAACTGGGTTGTGGCGGTCAGATAGGCAGTCGCTTCATGTAAAATAGGTACTGCGGTGCTATTCTGTAAAAATCTCACCGTGAAAACTTAGGCGAAGTGAGCGTGAAGTGAGCGTGGAGTGAGCTGTCAATAGTGTCAATTCCTAGCAAAAACAAACTCACTTCACCTAAGTTTTCACGGTGAGATTTTAACAGAATCGACCTGCTGATATTCAGCTGCATCCGGTTAGACTGGAAGCCGACCCCAACATAG
Organism: Oligia fasciuncula; assembly: GCA_963082905.1. Taxonomy (NCBI): domain Eukaryota; kingdom Metazoa; phylum Arthropoda; class Insecta; order Lepidoptera; family Noctuidae; genus Oligia; species Oligia fasciuncula. The sequence continues at coordinate 16,732,863 of OY720395.1, forward strand.
TTGGGAAAAGGCTAGGCAGATGATGATGAGAAATATCTGCTATGATTGCATAGAAAATAAGCCCCTAGGTTTATTTAAATAGGCGATCATGTGTTTTTTTTTAATTTTGTACCTTTTTAGACATAACATAAGTCACAAAATTGGTTCTAGAAAATGACTTGGGTGCTTCCAAAGTCATAAAATTGTGTTAAGGAACGGTAAACATCATAATAAAAATGAAAAAGAAAACAATTTTGTGCTAGCAAATGACATCTCTAATTACTAAAAAAATTGTGTCGATCCTTTTACCTAACACCTAGTATTTCTTAAATTTGGTCAACTTTTTTTTGAAGCTGGTCCTAATATGGTAATACTTTACGTACAATTTCCCTAAAACGTTCGTTCAAAGGATACTAAATATACTCCAGCTTTAATAACACTCCCCGCACTATAGGCATAAAAGCCCATTAACATAACATAAAATTAACATACATATTAGGTAACAAAGTTCCTACAATAGGCTTCAACGCTTCCACGCCAGTGTTAGCCGTCCTAGGTAAAGTTAGGGCAATAGAATCCTCTCTGAAACTCCGCAAGCACTATATGTTAAAATATTTAGTCCCATTCATGGCTCCATGCGATTTGAAATTGTTTGCATACATATTGCCTGGTTGCTCGCGGACTAATTCCGCAAGAATTGGAATTCACATCCGTTGCATTTTAAAATGTTGAAGCTAACTTTGTTGACATAAAAATGGTTTTGGCACTTTTATGAGAACAAAATGTGCATTTATTACACTTTAGGGAAGATCTGAAAATGTAACCAGGTATTGCCTGTCATGTAAGTAATGTTTGTTAAATAATTGTCAATTCTTTTGCCAAAATATCGTGTGGTGACGGAGAGATTATATCGCAGTATTTGTTAGATATTTATTTAGGATAGGCCAGCAAAATCGTGAGCTCCTAAAATATATTGATTACATAATAATTGCTTTTATGTGGTAACTCCTTACGTGGTGAGTACAAAAATTACATGCCAGTCAGTCTGGTAACCGCCTTGACGAGGCCCCCGCCCCTTTTCGGACCACTTGCGTTAAACGCCACGAATTTACGCTATTTTACTATAAATAATAATAATATATCTTTATTTTTCTCTCTTCACAAACCCATTTAAAACCGTGACTGTTTCGTATGTATGTGAATCTATACAATATTTCCTATTCGTTTTTAGGAGTTTTATGTAATATGGTTTATAATAAAAGGAGAATGGGTGTAAGGGGTCCTATTAACATCTTAGTAAAGACCCAAGCCAACCTCACCTGCCCGCGGTGCACCCTGCTGTCCAACGAACGAGGCTCTGGCGAAACGTCCACCAACCCGCACTGGACTAGCGTGGTGGACTATAGTCCAAATCCCCCCTTAAACTTCCAAACCATGACAGAACAAAATAACCTCAGGCCCCAAGTGCCCGGCAGCTCTAGAGAACCTCGCGACAATGACGGCACTCAACGGGTTCTCGGAGCACGGGGTGCTAAGAATCCCCGGGTGAGATCGATCCTCCGTCAACGAAACCAAGCAACTACGAAAATGGACTCCGATACTAACCTAAATATTTTGACTTATAACGTACGCACATTACTGCAAGATGAACGTTTACTTGAGCTAGAAAACGCTTTAAAAGAAATAAGTTGGGATGTGATAGGGTTATCAGAAGTAAGGAGAATAGGAGAGAACACAGAGGAAAGAGAAAATTCTATATTCTACCACTTTGGAGCCACCAGAGGCCTTTATGGAATTGGTTTTTTGGTGGCTAAAAAGTGGAAGAACAATATTATAGAATTTCTCGGATACTCGGAGAGGGTAGCGGTTCTCAAACTAAGCATCACAGACCAACATAGTTTAACCATTGTCCAAGCTTACGCACCTACATCGTCACACTCAGATGACGAACTAGATGAGTTTTATGACGTACTCAACAAAGCGTGCGAAGAAAACCGTAGCACATGGAACATCATAACTGGTGACTTTAATGCTAAGATCGGGGCAAGACAAGAACTAGATAGCCCAGAAGTTCTCGGTCCAAATGGCCTAGGAACTAGAAATGATCGAGGAAACGCACTCATCCAGTTTGCATTTGGACAAGGGTTCAGAATAATGAACAGTTTTTTCCCTAAAAAGCCACAACGTCGATGGACATGGGTCTCACCAGATGGGAGAACCAAAAACGAAATCGACTTTGTGCTTGCCTGCAATCATAATAATATAATAAAAGATGTTAGTATTATAAATAAATTTAAATTTAGTTCAGATCATAGACCAGTACGTGCAAAGATTGTCCTCAATATAAAATCAAACCGTAAATCTGTATTTAAAAACCAAATAAAGAAGCTCAACAAAGGTGTTTTAATAAACAATATGGAGAAATTTAATTTAGAATTAAAAAATTCATTCGAGTTACTGCCGATTGATACAAATCAGAACCCTCAGAGCCAATATAGTAATATAATAGAAAGTATTTCAACAGCAACCAAGAAAATTAAATGTGCAAGAAGAAACAATAACAAATTAAGCAATCAGACGGTATCATTAATAGAGAATAGAGAATTGTTAAAGCATAATCGAGTAGAATATAATAAAATAGATAAATTGGTTAAACGAAGCATAAGAAAAGACGTAAGAGACTGTAACACCAACATGATCAAATCAGCTTTACTGAGTAACACCTCTTTAAGATCTGCCAAACAGGGAATCACGAAGGGAAAAACCTGGATTTCCAACCTAATGGACGAAAATGGGAAAAAACAAGGTAGTTCAAGCAAAATTATCGACATATCCACAAAATTCTATAAAAAACTGTACCAGGATCAACACAAACCGCCCAGACACTTTATTTATTATTGCCCTGACTCTGTTGATCCTATTAGTCCCTACGAAGTTCAACGAGCTCTTCGCGAGATGAAATACAATAAAAGCCCTGGAACGGACGGAATAACTACAGAAGTTTTAAAGTTAGGGCGAAACACTCTTCTGCCTCACATCACATCTTTTTTCAACACCATCCTACACACCGGTCAAATTCCCTCTGAAATGTGTCACTCTAATATAATTTTACTTCATAAGAAAGGAGACAAAGCTGACATCGCGAACTATCGACCCATAAGCCTTATTTCACATTTATACAAACTGTTTATCAAAGTAATAGAAAACCGTATCGCTCCGACGCTTGACCTTCACCAACCTCCCGAACAAGCTGGATTTCGTCCCCATTTCTCCACAACCGATCATCTCCATACCATCAATCAAGTAATAGAAAAATATAATGAATTCAACAAACCACTTTACCTGGCCTTTGTGGACTATGCCAAGGCATTCGACAGTATAGGCCATCAGTCAGTTATTAATGCCTTGGAGTCCCAAAATGTTACCCACACCTACATTGACCTCATTGACACCATCTATAGAAGTAGCTCTGCGAACATCCAGCTACATGTTTCTGGTCCAAATTTTAAAATAGAAAAAGGTGTCAAACAAGGCGATCCACTCTCACCTAAGCTGTTCACAAGTGCATTGCAGGAGGTTTTTAACAAGTTGCCTGATTCATGGAAGTCACGAGGTATACATGTTAGCGGCCACCAGCTAACAAACCTCCGCTTTGCAGATGACATAGTGTTATTCTCCACATCACCTTCAGAACTTGAGGAAATGCTCCAAGATCTGAGCACGGCAAGTCTTGAGGTTGGACTTTCAATGAACAGATCCAAGACACAGGTCATGACCAACAGCACGAAACGTAGGGTCGAGGTAGACGGACATGTATTGCAATATGTCGATGAGTACACATACTTGGGCCAGATAGTGTCTTTCAAAAACAGACAAGATAAGGAAGTCGAAAGACGAGTCCAAAATGCTTGGAAGACCTACTGGGCCCTTAAAGAACACATGAAAGGTAGTCTTCCTATATCATTAAAAAGGAAACTCATCGACATGTGCATCCTGCCCGTCCTAACCTACGGTGCACAAAGTTGGTCACTTACTGAACAACAGAAGTCCAAACTCAAGATTTGCCAACGGGCAATGGAGCGCAGCATGTTAGGTGTTAAGCGTACAGATCGAGTTAGAAACACCACGCTGCGCTCTATAACTCAAGTAGCGGATGTTGGAGAAAAAACAGCCAGGCTGAAGTGGGAGTGGGCCGGACACGTCTCACGAATGCACCCGGAGAGATGGGCAAAGATCGTCACTCACTGGACGCCTGAGGCAGGACATCGCCGTCGAGGTAGACCAAGGCGAAGGTGGCGTGACGATCTAATATCATTCGCAGGGCCAACATGGCCGGAGATCGCACAAGACAGGGGGGTTTTTTTAAAGAAAAAGGGGAGGCCTTTGCCCAGCAGTGGGACACAAGCTAGGCTAACAAAAAAAAAAAAAAAAAACATGTTGGTTCCTTGGAGACCGTGTCATTTAGTGGTCTTTAGGAAACCCAACAATCTATGAACTCATTTCATCACTTTACAGGCTGATGATGACGTATTATTATTTTTTTCCGAAACAACCATGCAAAATACATTCTTATACAAATTGATATTTATTCTGCATTAGTCTTTTTTCTTGGGTGGGAAATTACCAAATAACTTCTCCCGCTCTGGGCGAAGCGGGACTTCAGTCAGACTGTCAGACTTTTACTGACTAAAACCCACCCGTGTTCCTTCAGTTGCCTGTGCCAGGGGCCACGGTATCTCTTTCGAACAGCCCGCGACCCTGGCAGACATCGGCCCTAGCGGACCCCGTCAGTTAGTGCTAACATCTCTTTGAGGCGCGCGTGGAACACAACGCGCCGTCGACCCGGGCCTGGTCCTTACTGGAGGGCGAGCTGCAAATTGCTCGCCGTCCGTAAGCCCGCGCCTACGGTGGCCGGGAGTCGGCTATCGATTCCCGACGCCCAGGACGTCTATTCTGCACTAGTCTGAATTTATAATTAATATTCGTTTGAAATCGCCAACCCGCCTTGAGCAAGCCATGCTCGTGGCTTCTCCGTATGAAAAGAGGCTTTTGCCCTGTAGTGGGACAGTAATAGACTGGTAAAAAAAATATTGGCATTCTGGGAGTGCCGACAGAAGTGAAAACAAAAAACAAACAGAATACTTTGCCATCACTCATTGACATATCGGAAATATGCACATTAAAACCGTCTTATAATCAAAACACGCGCGGTGTCGCTTACGGTAACAGTGGCGCGAGTTCAATGGTTTTTTTCTCAAAAACTGCCCAACGCGCCTTAAGAAGTTTTCGCTTCAAAAACTAGTTTGAAAAGCTAAGCTAACTAGGCCAAAAGATTACTGTTGCTACACAAGTAAATACCTAGGCAATGGTCTGGCACGCTGCCAATATAGAGTGCAGTTATATCAACTATTATGCCAAATGCGGTTTTAAATAGCGGCTCGGTACTAATCTTGTTCTTATAGATGTGAAATAGGGTTGGATTCCCGAGGGGTTTTTTCTGTGATGAAAAGTTTATCTTTACGTTGTAGGTAAAGTAATATGGTGTTTTTTCAGGGCATACATCATCATCACCTTTTTTTTTTTTTTTTTTTTTCGCTGAGAAATGACGTTACGCATCTCCGCTCGTCGGGGGAAGAGACGGAGTATGTGGGACTCCCTGCCAGGGTGGCAGTATACCCACTAAAACTCAGCGGTGTTCCCTCATCGCCTTGATGGGGAGGTCATGGGAATCCGGCTCAGCCTTTGCATCCACAACCCCCCCGGCGCATGCCCGCCTAGCTGGCGGGCCCCGCATGTCCCCCCGTCTGGGGGGCTACGGGAATGGCCGGGAACACCTGGCCATTCCCGTCCGGCACTGGTGGAAGCCTGTGCAATACAGGCGAGGGTGCCCCCGCACCCGTCGCCTGCTGGCTTCCCCCTGGGAGGAGTCGGAGATGACTGTCATACTGACGTCTTCTTCGACCCCTCCTCCGCCTTCGGAGCGGCGCAGCGAGAGGGTCTTCCTCCCGCACGCGCTCCGCCGCCTCCTTCTGGGACATGACGTGTTCGCAGAAGGAGGCGACTGCCGCCCAGGACCCCTCATCCCCTAGCATGGCGTTGACCAAGCCGGGGAGCGAGAGGTCCGTTCCGATCGCCGCGGTAAGACTGCGGCGCGGCTCGGACCACGACGGGCACACCTCGAGAGTGTGCTGCGCCGTGTCCTCCGCCGCGCCACAGTCGTGACACGACGGCGTCTCCTCCCGCCCGATACGGTGCAGGTACGATCCGAAGCAACCGTGTCCGGACAGCACCTGCACCAGACGGAAGGAGAGGAACCCGTGCGACCGCTCGAGCCAGTCTCGCAGGACCGGCCCAATCGCGTCGAGGGTTCGGCGGCCGAAGGCTGCGGCGGCGAGGTCCCGCGTCCAGTGGACGACTATGGCGTCCTTTGCCTCCCGCCGGACGGCCTCCCGCTCTTCCGGGGCTGGGCGTTCTCCTCTCGCCCTTCGCCCCGCCGTCCATTCATATACTCTGGCGAGCACCCACGCCTCGAGTTCCCAAGGCGGGGTGCCGGCCAGAGCACATGCCGCGGAGAAGCCGACCGTGCGGTAGGCCCTCGCCGCCCGCTGGGCTATGACCCTTTGGGGGGCCCGCAATGCGGCGGCGTTCTCCCTCCTGTGGAGGGAGTCCTCCCAAATAGGGGCCCCGTAAAGGGCCATACTCCTCAAGATGCCGGCGTAGAGTTGCCGGCATCTCACGCTGGGCCCCCCCAAGTTGGGGAGCAGCCACGAGAGGGCGCCCGCAGTCTTCAGCAGGCGCGTCGATAGCCCGCTAAAATGCGGGCCGAAACGCCACCTGCTGTCGAGTACAAGGCCCAGATATTTCATCTGGGCCTTCACCTCGATTCGGACGCCCTCCACGAAGATGTGGGCGTCTGGTGGTTGGCGCTGCCGAGGCCCGTGGAAGAACACGGCCTCGGTCTTGTGCAGCGCCACCGTCAATCCTAGGCGGCGGATCCTCCCTGCGACCAAAGATCCGCCCGCCGAGGCCAAGTTGGCCGCCTCCCTGAAACTCTCCCCCCGGGCAGTGAGGAGAGTGTCATCCGCGTAGCAGACGACACTCGTGCCTCGGAGGAGAGTTCCCCGCAAGAGCCAGTCGTAGCCAACGTTCCAGAGGAGAGGTCCCACGACTGACCCCTGTGGAACGCCGGCCTCGACTGCGTACCGCCGGACTTGGCCAGCCCTGTTCACGAGGACGATCGCCCGATCCTCCAGGTAGCTGGCCAGTAGACGCCGCATGTATAGAGGCACCCCGTGGAATCGGAGCGCCTCTAGGATGGTGCTGTGGGGAACAGAGTTGAAGGCGTTGGCTATGTCGAATGACACCGCCAACAATCCGTCCCCCACCTCCATCGCCTCCTTCACCTGGCCCTTAAGGCGGGCCAGCGCGTCCACTGTGGAACGCTCAGCCCGAAAACCAAACTGAGCGTCCGACAAATCCGGCCCCACATTCCGCAGGTGGCTCTTTAGGCGGGCAGCGATTATCCCCTCGAACATTTTGCCGACCTCATCGAGCAGGACGATGGGTCGGTATGCCGAGGGCGAGTCTGCAGGGCGGCCCTCCTTGCGAAGAAGGCACAACTGCCCCTCCTTCCACGGCTTCGGGAACCTCCCAGACGCAAGACATGCGCTAAAGAGGTCCCGAAACCGCTCCTCCATTTGGGTGGCGGCAATTGCCACCACATCATCATCACCTGCCTAACCTTTTCCCAACTATGTTGTGGTCGGCTTCCAGTCTAACCCGATGCAGCTGAATACCAGTATTTTATATGGAGCAACTGCCTATCTGACCTCTACAACCGTGTTACTGGGTTACTATACCCCTTGGTAAGGCTGGTTGTCAGACTTTCGGGCTTCTGACGACCCGTAACGTGTCAAAGATTCACGAAAACAGCCGGGATCAACGGCTTAACGTGCTTTCCGAGGTACGGAGGTGACTTGGTATGTAAAAATGGTCACCCATCCACGGACTAACCGCGGCAAGCGTTGCTTAACCTGATCGATCGACCCGTGTGGCTGTTATTACTTAGCCACAAGCCCCTCAGGGCATACATCTGTAACAATTTTTTCAGGGCATAAATCTGTAGGTACCAATTTTCATCCAAATCCGATCAGCCGTTATTACACATTTAGAAGTGGTATAGTGTATTTGTGGTTTGTGGAATTAGTAAGCGAACACTAAAGATGAAATTAAAAACTGAACTACCTAATGAAATTGTCGCAACATGTGACAATAATTAGCTGCGGTGCTGTTAGTATAATCTTCTTACCGTCCATTTAAACTATCTGCATCTACCTACTTAGATTTTTAATCAAATTATTGATACCAAATATTTAAGACCGTGTTTAAGACGAGCGCTAATCCTGCCGACAAACTGTCACGCAGTTTGGCAGGTTTAAGTTAAGTGTACAAGTGTTTGGTCCAAAATAAATAATTTCTTTATTAATTTTATTTTATTTATTTATTTTGTATGTTTTATTGTGTTATAATATCTCTTCGTATGCTGCACCGGTTGACGTCATCACGTCAACGCCGGCTGTAACTGAAAGTGAAAACCAGCGCTGGGTCTCTCTATCTTGCATAGGGTCGCATCATTTTTCTGAGCAATGGCTATTTTGCGTGGATGTGCCGCATATGTTCCCCAACTGGTTATTTTTGTGTTTTTGTTATTTTCTGCGTCATGTTTACAGAAAATAAACTTATTTTCTTTCTTTCTTTGTATACCTACCTAACTAACGTCCAAACATATAAACAGCTAAACTTTCGTATTTATAATTTATATAACATCACGCTTGTATTCCTCAAAGGGATAATCAGAGGCGTATCATAGCACGCCCACATTTCGCCAGTTGTGTTGTAGTTCCATTTAATAGGGGGAGAGCCTAATTATTAGTTGGACGTTGTAAAACCGAAGTAAACTAAAACTGACTATGACGTCATAGAAGGCCGCTTCTATCGAAGTAGGTTAAAAATTCATGTTCCATTAGCAGCTGTGAACAATATTTCAAAAAACCCGGTTTCCAGTTCATGCTTTGAAGAGGGAAATTCAAAGGGGGAATGTTTGAAAGACGCGAGGCAAGGGCATTGTTTCCCAAAGATACTCATTTTGCAGCGGTAAAAATACGAGTAGACATTTTACAGCTTTTTAACTTTTAGATGGCACTGGACACTTCTGGAGTACTCCGACGTTGCTTAAATGTTCTTCGGAATTCATTTTATTGTTTCTTACTTCTGCTTTGACGCTTGGTTTGCATCTTTTGTAACTTTTATAGTGGGTATAAAAATTATTTTGTTTCTAAATGCGGCAAAAAAGCATTTTTAGTGACTGTGTATTAAGTTTCACTTCTAGGTATGTAAGTATGTTTTGTGCAAGTACATAGTTGTGAACGACTTGGCTTATTAAAGTGCAACTTTGTGCTCCTACTCGTTCGTACTCCTAAAAAACAAACACAAAAAAAGCAAACAAAACAAAAACATAAAGACAATTATAATTATTTTCGTTTATCGTTAATACCTAAAGAATTTGTATATAATACAAAGTAAATACAAAACTTGAAGAAAACTTATCAAAACAATATTTTACCCAAAATAAACACTAGAATACAACAAATACTGAAAGCATGAATATAAACCAGACGACGATAAAAACAAATAACTAAGTTTTCGAACAAGTTTTTGATAAGGAGTTCCCTAGAGTCCGACCCTCGGACATTCCGCCCGTTATGACGGAACGATAATTCACTAGATTCGCTCCATTTTTCCTCAAAATTCACATATGTATGTACAGTCACGCCTATTTCACTTCGAATGGCGGCACATAAAAGTTGGGTCCACAGTATCATTCGATAGTTATGTGTGTTAAGGTAGTAATGTTCCCGATTTTATGATAGCGATTGTAAATAATACCGGAGGTGAAGTTATGAGCAGTTTGTATGCTAAACAGTTTCTACAATTTAGGAGGAGACGACTCTCTCGACTCGACTTCTGGGACGAGAATATTACAGTAGGTAATAAGTGGTCTTCGATTTCGGAAAGCGTATTATGGAACTGAAGTAGAATTGGGCAGGACACCTGGCAAGGTGGAGTGATGACACCAGGCTGTGACAGAGTGGCATCCAAGGACTGGAACACGAAACATAGGTCGTCCAGCGGCGAGATGGGCAGACGACATTGTTGCCATCGTGGGGAAAACCTGGATGAGGTTGGCACAGGAGCGTGGTGATTGACACATGGAAAGAGAGGACTATTGCCAGCAGTGGGTGAAGTCGGGCTGTGGATGATGATGAATAAGTGATAAATGATAAATAAGTGATAAATGATAAACGATTTTATTCCTTTAATTTGATTTCAGTTGATGATATTAATTCAGCTGTGCGTTCGGGAAGCTACGCAATATCTTCTCGTCCCACATACCGCAGTGTCTCAAGACGAAAGTCTTTGACCAGTGCGTGTTGCCAGTGATGACATAATATGACACTGAAACGTGGTCGCTCACAATGGGCCTTATTAGAAGGCTAAAAATCACCCAAAGGGCAATGGAGAGGGCTATAGTTGGAGTTTCCCTGCGTGATCGAATCAGAAATGAAGACATCCGCAGGAGAACCAAGGTAACCGACTTAGCCTGTAGAATTGCCAAACTTAAGTGGCAGTGGGCAGGTCACATTGCTCGCAGAACAGATGGCCGATGGGGCCGAAAGGTTCTGGAGCGGCGACCGCGTACCGGAAGACGTAGCGTAGGAAGGCCTTCCACAAGGTGGGCCGACGATCTAGTGAAGGCCGCAGGAACCCGTTGGATGCGGGAAGCACAGAACCGGTCGAAGTGAAGGTGCTTGGGGGAGGCCTATGTCCAGCAGTGGACGTCTTTCGGCTGAAATGATGATGATATTATTTTTCCAGTGAACTGTAATGGTTCTCTGCACGTTATCCTCATATATGAGCTCGAATTCATACCTTATGTCAGAAAAAAGTCTTTTATACAAGCCGTGTGTCCGATGGGACTTTTTTTTTTGCGGATGTGAAATCATCAATTGACCCCTCCCGCTCTGGGTGGAGCGGAAGGGAGTGTCAGACTCTTACTGACTAAAACCCACCCGTGTTCCTTCCTTAGCGCTTTATGTTCCGGGCCAGCGGTAACCCTTTCGGACAATCCCGCTGCCGTCCGATGAGACTTCCCATAGGCAAAAATGACGAATTTTGTATGGAAATTCGTCTTTAGTAGATGAATCTTCAAAACTCCCTCCTTAGTGCTCACTTTTTTTTTAAAAGGAACTTTTGTGCCAAAATTAATGCTTAATGCGGTAAAGGCTGTGAATGAACGAATTTAATAAGTAGATTTGGGAACATCCCGTATTGGGTCACACGACATAATGTAAAAGTAACCTTTTGTGCTACATCTCGCCAGAGGGCAAAAACCCAGTCGAGTTCGAAGTGTAAAGTATCCATAGCCCATATAATATAGTATGTTTCCCTCCCTTACCTCTCAAAGTACCGGAACGGTTCGCAGTCCCCAATATACTTCGTGTAGCTACCTTGTTTGATATGTAGCTATCTCAGTCCTTTGGAGTATGAATCAGCTATAGATTGTCCTGAAATTTCGAGACTACATACCTGCAACTGTCGACTACAAAGATTGCAAAACAGCATTGGTAAAGTGTCTCCCTGCATAAAAACAAAACGTGGCCTGCCGGAAGGCCAATTTTAAGACGGTAAAAATCACTTACATGCAAAAATGTGACACAGTAGGTATCTACTCGTTTTTGGAACTTCTCTTTCACAATCTTTTCTTCTTCTTTTCTTATCGCAGGTACATCTATGTTACAACTGTATGGACTTAGTTGGTGCCTACGTTTATTGCGGCGTCAGAGGCGTTGTCACAATTAATAAACCCTATTTTTTTTTCAAACTATAGGGTAAGTCCGGGGGAGATGGCCCTACTAACATTAAGGTCCTATAGCCAGGAAACCAAGTACAATAAAACAACAATTTTAATCACAAACAAAGCAATATGTATATTTCTTATAAAATCTTAATGGAATACAGTCTTTGAATCAACATAACATAGAAAAACTTTAAGTTAAAAAAAAATACGATTGGCCATCTCACCCAGAGTGTCCGGGACTGATGGCCACAGGGCTCGGGGGGAGATGGCCAATACTTTTTTTGCCCTTTCCTTTACCCGTCCTGTCTCTAACGACGGTTAGGGAAAGAAAAAGAGAAGTCCTTTTCTTTATTTCCGCATACATTGCAACTAATCTTCGACTAGTTGTGTCTTATTAATTGTTCTCGCCGCAGCCTCGGCAGTTGTCCACTTTATTTTCGTCTACTTCACTTCCAGAGGAATCGTGATAATCTACTGGTATTTCTTTGCAACTGCTGTTTGAGATTTGACGGTATTATGGGATTAAGGTCATCTATCCCAAATGCACGGGAGAGATGGCAATATCAATTTCAAAAAGTATGATGCAGTCTCCAACGATCGTTTTTAGGTTAGAATACTAAAAAAGTTATTAACTTCACAATAAAACGTCAAAAACAAGCGAAATTGAAGAAACTTTTTTGTGACCTCATAATATGTTAACCCCTTATTTTAGATCATGCACCTGTAATAAAAACAATATGGAATTTACTTACTTTTTCAATGTTTTTTTGCAAAAAAGCATGCAGCAACTTGTTGCCGATCACACAACGAAGCGAACTAAATTACTACTTACGCCATTTGTTGTTTGTAACTCGCATTACTTTCTACTGGTCATCTCTCCCGTACGGCCATCTCCCCCGGACTTACCATTATAAGCAATGCCCTGGTATTAAAAGGTAGCTATATTAGCCAGGCTTGTCTTATTCGTTCTCAAAGTCCAATCCTCACGGATTGCTCAGTCATTTTCCGGGACTTGTTACAGTTCACTGTCTTTATGTACCTACTATACCCAAAATCCCAGTGTCTATAAGTACGCCTACCTCAGTTCCCGACGTCCTTAAATACTTATACGTCAGTCTAAAGGGGTCAGTAGTGCTCTAACAAACGCCGAGGGCCGCCCCCGGTCCGGACGAGTCCGGTCCAGTGTTGCGGCTTCTTTCCGGCACGGCGCAACTTTGCTCTAATTTGAACTTTATTCTTTTGCGAAAAGAGATATGAATGGGTCGGTTTTGTTTCGACTAGATGTTTTAATGACAGTTATATTGTTTAGACGTGTGAATGACAAGATGATCCTCATCACTCACCAATAGCATGTAGATTTTTATAAAGGCGAAAGCTTGTGATGGTGTTTGTTTGTTTGTTACTTCTTCACGCTAAAACGACTGAACGGCTTTAGATGAAATTTGGCACATAGATAGTTTATAACCAGATTAACACACAGGATACTTTTTATCCCGATATTCCCACGGGATCGAAACTTATGCGGGTGAAACCGCGAGGCGCAGCTATTCTATTTATAAACCTGTGGCTCCATCTACATCGCCACATTCGAACTACGCAACATACTATCGTTACGTAAAATCCTGCATCGCGCAAGTAGAGTTTACCGCGTGACTAACGTATATACAACGTCCCAACATCCGTAGTTGGGCAGTAGTAGCCTACCAGATCCAACACCCGTCTGGTCGGGGGGTCCCCTCTTTTGTTATGGTGACCCTGTTAGTCTAAATCAACGTTGGTAAATGGATGGCTGTAACAAACAAGTCTTACATCAGACAAATCGCCTGTAGCTGGCGTTTGAGATACTGCTTTTTTTTAAAGTAAGTGTAAATACCTTATTGAATAATATTAGTATATTATAAGTCATAGAAATAAAACTCAAAAAATTCAGGTTTACTCCGTGGCTGTGTTTACTAATGTTGAAATTGGGCAGTGGGTCCAGTCGAACTATTCAAAATGTGATTAGGTTGAGTGGGTCCAGTTCGAGTGGGTCCAGTTGACCAAAGACTCGTGATAACGTAACACTTCAAACCAATCAAAAGAATTGAACGACAGAGACTTAGTAGGAAGAAATTTTAACACACATTTTCTATTTAATTTATTTTACTTCTTAGAAACTCGTGGTAGTAACGGAGTATCACATTAAATCTTAAAAGTTTTCAAGTTAGGTGGAGGATGCAGTGTTATAATCTACACTTAATTTTAAAGAACAATCATGTTTCTCATCTACCAAGCCAATCTTGTAGAAAAATTAAGATCTTAGATAATTTTCTCTTTCCGTTGACAAAACAAATTGTTTCTAGATAAGAACGCCAGTTTCGCAGTATTGTAAACATTTAGGTTCCGTACCACAAAAGGAAAAAACGAAACCCTTATAGGATCACTTCGTTGTCCGTCCGTCTGTCAGTCTGTCAAAACCCTTTTTCTCAGGAGCGCGTGGAGGTATCAAGTTGAAATTAATAACAAATACGTAGGCAAATCAAGCTTCTGAGAAAAATCCGGCCATTTATGCGACATATTTTAATACTCGCAAATAAAAAAAAACCTTATAAGGGTACTTCCCGTAGATCTAATTAAATTAGGCAAGAAGCAAGGTCTTACAGCACAAGTAAAGAAAAAAGTCAGAAACTCGTTAATTTGTAGTTTTGTCACATAATAAAAATTTTTTTTTGCGAATACAAACTTACATTTGCAGTTAAAGAATTGACCGTGACGTATAACGATGTATGAGACAAAATTTTTTCAACTACAAACTTAAGTTTGTCTTCGGATAAATTCGTCCCAAGACTAGCTGGCTAGTTTCACTTTGTCGTGGAATAAAAATCAACAAAGTGCGGTGAGTGAATCGAGCGTTTAATTAAAGTCATCATCACAGATTTGAATCGGGGACAGGTATCGTCAACACAAATAACATCAAACAAGATACCACACACCATTTTAGTAACCCCAAGAGATTGGGGTATCTAAAATGCCGTATGCTGCTATCTACGCCTCCTTCCCTACAGTCGTTACAGACTTATCAGCAACTCTAATCTTAACTGACTTGTAACATCCTGAATATTATCAACCGTATTATTTTGCAAAGACATTCGGTTATTGCCCTTGGTTATAACGGTTATTGCTCAACCCTGGATGAAAAGGCACTTATTTCTTGTAATTAACTAGTAATTTGAGCTCGACTTCGGTAACAAGTGCGATTGAGACTACGAGATGTCCTAATTAGGGTTACATTGGGTTTTCTAGGGTTATTCAAATAGTATAATAATGAATTGTTATAGGGTATTATTACATTGCCGAAGAATATAGGTATATTAAGGCAGTCCCAATGGTATTTTTCAGGATTACATTATATTATACAAGGTGGCGGAAAAGTTATCAACCGATGTTCAATAATTTAATGTCTTTGTTTGGCTGTAATTTTTTTATGAATGAAAAACTTTGGTTCTGCTTCTGGTTTATGTTTATTTGATGTCTTAATTTTTTCCCATTAAGTCGTGAAAATGATATCGGCTAGCCATCACCGCCAGAATTAATGACCATTCGGGCCCGATTTATAGCATTTTCTATCAATATTGCCAGAACTTCCGGCAATAGGCAATATATCTCCGCATTTTTGACGGATATTCTCTTTGAGGGCTTCAAGAGTCTGAGGTTTGTTGACATAGACTAGTGACTTAAAAAAACCCTACAAAAGGAAGTCTGGAACGGTTCCAATCAGGCGATCTTGCCGGTCAGTGCCAATCGCCAAAACGGGAGTCTTTCAAACGGAATCGACACTTATGCGGGTGAAACCGCGGGGCGCTGCTAGTATGCTATAATTATTGTCATTAAAATGTACGTTTACGGAGAAAAGTCGATTAACACAAAAAAAAAATCTGCTGTTCCCCACATTTTGACAAGTTATCAAAATGTGGGGAACAGCAGTTTTTTTTTTCTCGATTTCAGATTTGGTCCCATAGTAGAAGTTGTTGATAATGATGAGTACAATGACCTTTTAAGAGGTTGTTAATGTTTTACCAATAACCCTGTATATATTTTTTAAACTGAGGTTTTAATATAGATACTTATCGCTGACGGTAAGTGCCTACCCTAATCTTGAAGTTTTACACAATCTGCAAAGAAAACTATTCCAAAGATAGAAACATAAATGTACGCACAAAATTACCTACACAGGCGAGTTAGCTAACATTTCGTTAAACTTGGCTCGTATGCATCTTGATCGGCAATTGTTTGGCTCACTATCTACTGTTCGGCTGCCATCTTGATTATCGTGTGTTATTTATAAAGTCACGGAAGGAAACTGTGCATTTAGAAAAGAATTTATGTTGCAGGAAAATTAAAAGCACAAATGTTGCTAGCTTGAAAAATAAAAATAAAGTATTAAATGTACTTAAAAGTATGTAACCTACACCTGTGTATTATGGCGAGCTGTGTTATAAAAAAATATTCTTGTTACACAAAAATGTTATTTAAAAGTGTTTAATTAAAGCACGAAGGTTTTTAACGTCGTTGGTACAACACAGCATTAATACATTTTTTGATGTCAAACTAGGTAATACCGATCTCGGAATCCCCTAGTTTGACAACTTCTCACTACTTTACTTATAATCAATTAAAATCATATCGTTTTACTTTCTTTCTGCTATATTCATTCATATACATTCGAAGTCAGGATGGAAAGCTTACTTTACTACAGTCAAAATTTATATTCAATTTAATACCTACTAATATCAATCAATCAAAATATTTTATTTCACATATGAAATGAAATTTATTTGAAATTAAATTAAATTTATTTACAATAAATTTCATTTCATTTTATATAACACCAAATCCAACACGTTCGTTTTGTAACACCAAATTACTGGCTAGATAACAATCAACAAGAAGACTCAAAAATAAAGGGGTACAAGTTTAGCTAATTTTGGTAATCATAAAGACAGAATATAAATATAGCGTACTTCGTTGGTATTTTTTAGCTATAGATAAACGTAGGTTGTAATTTAAGACAAGAGTCATGTAAATTTGTTTACATGTTTACATTATCTATCTTCAATACCAAACTCAACGTATTTATTTCAATTAAACCAATAGGCACTTTTGAATTGTCAAGGGGTCGGTCAGTCAGAAATGTGAAGCTAGTTGCCCATTCCAAAGCGTAGTAGGTTCCTACGGAGAAGAATAGTCAAGAAACTACACGGACCCTCATTAAAATCAAACTATCTACTATCAAACTGTTACATAATTGAAATAAGCTAAGGTTTGATATTATTAGTTGTGTAGTGAACTTGTATGATTCGAATTATTGTACTTGTACTTGTAAGAAACATTCTTCAGTAGGTACCTAATCTTCTTTATCCTCAAACAGCTATGGTCGTAGTTCAGCGATACATCATATTATGATGTATCGCTGAACTACGACCTTAGCAAATCTTCTAATACATATGTCACCTGTCCCACCGTGTCAACATGCTGACGAGGAAGCGATTAGCTAGCGACTACTAGCACAATAAAGAGAGATGTTGAAATAAAAGATTTTTACTTTACATCGAACCTCTGCAACTCTACAATATATCACAGTAAAAAGGCTCGTTGTCGATGCCTACTTATACTTGGTTTGAGTAAAGCCAATAACAAGATAACACCAAGCGATATCGTTGAACTCAAAAAATACCAGTTTCTGAATGAAATCGACCTTTAAAGCCCTTTGTAAAACACATCGGATATTCTGAGATTTAACGTTCCGTTCAGAAACGCTCGCGAATAAAAATGGATTTTGTTTTTTACGTTCGTTTCGATCGTTGACAAAATAAATATTGGTTCATGACGCTGTTAAGTTTTATTATGAAAAGATTTGTACTTGAAATCAGGATCGTCATTTTATGGCTTCTATCTTGGCGGGGCTAGCCTAGCGAAAACATAAGATGAATCTCAGACTACCACGCGCCACGCTCCGGTGCGCGGCACACGTGAAATTGAATTTGTATATACAAATCACGGGCCCGTGATTTCTTTATACAATTTCAATAAAAACGCGTTTCGGCGCGGGGCAATTGGATCCGTTTCCCGCGCCCCACCACGTGGCGCGTTGTAGTATAGATCCGCCTATCTGGCGAAATGTGGGTGTACTATAGGTACTCGTGAGCCTAATCCTTTGGGGAAAACAGGCTGGTTTTGTGTCTAGAATTTAAAGATACTAATAAGTCCACACTGAATATGATTTGCAGCTGGCGAACTTAGAAATGTTATCTGGAAAACGTAGGTCCCACTGTTCGACTTCAAAAACTTATGCCCCCCCTTTCACTAATACCCTCTCGGGGCTGAGCCAACCGTTGAACATCCAACAATGAACAAGGCGCTTTCATTTATGCGTCATCATCATTACCTGCCTTGCCTTTTACCCACAGATGTTGGGGTTGCCTTCCAGTCTAATCAGATGCAGCTGGATATCAGTATTCTACATGGAGCGACAGCCGATCATACTGAGTAATATGATACCCCTTGGTAAGGACTGGTAGTCAGACTTTCGGACTTCTGGCTGCACGTAACGACTCGTAAGATCTACAAATGAGAGCATGGCGCTTTTATTTAGGCATTCTATTATTATTTTGGTGTCGCCTAGTGTAAATAAAATCAGGCGTATATCTATCTGAATACTGACACACAATTTAAACAGGATGAAACTATACTTTATTCTAAACTATATCTCCGTTGCTTCAGCTCCTGTTTCCGTAAATTTTCGTGTCAAATTCGTAATTCCGCCACCGTATCGTTTCGGCCTGAAGCTACGATCTAGCGAGCTCGGCGCGTGAAGCCTGCATGGCGGTGTTGAATAGAAAATGAGCGAGCAGCTATACGTCCCATACAAATGCCTATATATGCTTGCTGCAAGCGGTCGTGTGGATGCGGACTAAAAGGTATATCCCACCAAAAATATTTTCATGTAAAATGTTGCCAAAGTCAAAGTCAAATCATTTATTTCAAATAGGAACATTAAAGGCACTTTTGAATGTCAAAAAAAACTAAATAGAAATGATTCTAGTCATTCCAAAAGGTAGTTTTCGTATGGAGAAGAATGGGCAAGAAACTCCACCGTTACTCTTTTAAAATGTTTTACAAGGTCTTGTATACATAATAAAAATTATATATATGTGAACACGATGCACCCATAATAAAATTAGTCTACCAAAAAAGGTAAAAAGAATTAAAAATTAAGCAATGACAGGTAAATCAAATAAGTGATAGATACATGGTGCTCACATATTTACAAGTTATTTTAAAAAAAAATGCAAAAGTAGTTGAACTTTAACAAGTGTGTGAGCCACTGTAGTCGCAGATTGTAAAAATGAATTAAAATAAGATGTCATAATAAAAAAAACTATTACAAGAAGAAAAGTTACTACAAGAACTATTGTATAACAGAAAAGTAATGAACAGTGAATAAATTTTTCACCTTACGCCCATGTGATGGTAGCGAAACGGCCTCACGCCACATATTTTGACTAAGGTGTAGAGTTTGTGAAGTTAGGGCGTGTAGAGTTAGAAGCTAGGCTCTGCATGAGATCTGATAACTTTTTGGCAGTGCGAGCTATATGTGGTCTCGTATTGGCAACATTTTACATGAAAATGTTTTTGGTGGGATTTCACACCTTTTTGAAAGTCGCTTATGAAATATTTTTTTTTGGGGGTTCTTTACTAAAAATCCTGAAATATGTATTTTATTATTTATTACAAGGAGTCTCTATATCAATTTTCAGAACTCTAGCATCAAAATTTTGCGGAAGTCTCGTACAAACCAGATTTTATTGGTGAAAATGTCAAATTAAGCGCACGGCGAGTCTCTTAATTACACTGAGGTATGCAAAGAGTAGGTTCACATACAACTCTTGAGTATCGAATCGACAACGTGCTTGAAGAATATAATATGAGGATGTGGCGGCATTTATCCGCAACGCCACATGGGACCTGCCTTTGATGTGCAGGTCGCATGACGTACAGCCTGATTAAAACTTTATGGTGAATATGAGGCGAGTCACAAATTCACGTGTCAGCGGGGTGAGGGGTGCAGTACTGCGCACTTCAGAGCCGCCATAAAGTTTGAGTCGGGCTGTACCTGCCCGAAGCACTGACGTCACACAAATCCTGCATCGCGCAAGCAAAGTTAAAAAATCTGTAGGTTGACTTGCAAAGACGAAGAAAATACACAACTCTTACAAAACAAAAGATATAGAAATAAAGCTCTTTCTGATACTGGCAACAAGGTTTAACTTCTTTTTTCGCGTCTGCACGCCATAATACTAGAATATCTTATGCCGTCTTGAAAAGATTAGGTATAACCAGTTAACAGGTGATAACGTCCACGTAACTTGCGAAATTCCAAATTTCTTACGTTTTTCGTCGTAGGTCGTCGCTTGTCTGAATTCGAACCTATATAGGTTCGAATTCAGACAAGCGTTTTAGTTTGTGTACATTATTTCATGACCGCTGCTCTCAAAACGGTGAAGGAAAACATTGTGAAGAAACTGGTACGTGTTTGAACCAAACAGTCGAAGACATGTGACATCTACCAACCCGCACTGGGCCCGCGTGGTAGATTACAGCCCTCTCCCTCTCGAAGAGAGGAAGCCTTTATTGCAACAGTGGGAACATTATAGGTTGGTTATGATGATTAATAAACTGTTTCTCAATTAATTCTCAATTCGGAAATCGGGTGTAACTGTCCAGTTTGTGCCGTAGTGTAGTCTCGTGCATATAGACTCTTTTATAACTAGGTTGTCGTATGTCAGTATTGTAATGTAACATAGACCTCATGAAAGATTGTATTCCTTCAGACCACTTATACCGACATTGACTGCCAGAACCTTTATAGTTTAAACAGAAATGCGAAACTAATTCCGGCCGCGCTGTGAAACTCTAAACTGTACCGCAAGATGTAAGCTATTACCGTAGTAGTGTTTAGTAGTATTTAGATTCGCAGCAAAAATTATTTAGTTTTCTACCAAAAGTAGAAATAGTGATGTCAGTTTCGTTCTATAATGTTGCAAAAAAGATGAAGCTTCCGCCTATGAAACCGTTTCTAAAGATTAGTAGTGCACTTTCTCACCCTAAATAATATAGCTTAAAGGTACAGACGACAGCTGCACATCAAGCTACTACAATATGTCAAATTTCTTTAATAGACTTTCAACTTTATCACTAAAGCTTAAGGTTCAAAGTTGATTGGGAAAATTTTACAGTTTCGGGTAGCTTGATGTGCTGGCGTCTGTACATATGTGATTTTATAACGTTCGTAGTTTGGACTTTACGTATTTGTACGCCGTAAAGGTAAAACATGACTGTGATCCTTTCTGCAATGTACTTAACATCTTGCATGCTTTGTGTGTGCATACTCATGTTTCTGAAAAATAAATGAAAACTCTGAACTCTGAATCTAAATATGGCTATTTCAGGCTGATACGAGAGAGCTCTCAAACATCCATTACGTTTATATCGGTCTACAGGATCTTAATAAATACACAATATGAGTATAATGGCACGAATACTACGATTAATACCCCCCTTGGATCTTTTGCTTCTAATAGTTTTTGTACATCTAGTTCACACAATAGGTTTTACACATTAATTCATCAGCTTATACCTTGTTCCGGTTGTAAGTCATAACGAAA
Organism: Oligia fasciuncula; assembly: GCA_963082905.1. Lineage (NCBI taxonomy): Eukaryota > Metazoa > Arthropoda > Insecta > Lepidoptera > Noctuidae > Oligia > Oligia fasciuncula. Next base: position 16,754,463 of record OY720395.1, read on the forward strand.
CCCAACTAACTTGAGAGAACAAAGTTCTGAATCAGTTTATCTTGCAGCCTTCGGAAGTCCAATAACGACTGCAAGACTCAATTTGACGACTATTACTTACTATTATTTTTACAGACTGCTGTGTAAAAACCAAGATTGTGGGGTAAATAACCTATTACTGCTAAAGAAGAAATCTCATCTCCGATACTTTTTCGCGCAACTTTCCTTTCACGCAAGTGGGCTCACGCAACTGTCTTTCGCGGAAATGTCTTTCGCGCAAGTTGATTTGAGCGAGTGTCCTTCGCGTATGTCTTTCGCGCAAAAGTCCATTCGCGCAAAAGTTAAGACACGCAAAAGTCCATTCGCGGAAATGTATTTTCTCGCAACTGACCTGCTACCGGTCAAAATACACAGGTATTTTTTTTTTTTATAAACGACGAGATATTTTAACGCTTGGGGGTCAGAATCATGGTAACAGGTGGCGCGTTGATGAAAAATTAAAATTACATCGACCGGTTTCTAATTAAAAACATCTGTACGCACCTTTATTATTATCACTAGGACCAATATGCTTAAAATTGTTAGCAATTGTTTGTCCAATTTTTGTTTACCCTCTTACTTTAGGGCTAAAGACTGAAATTACGTTACTCTGTTCACTAAATTCGACAACTTTCATAAAACAATAATGTATTTTGTCTGGAATTCTGGATCAGGCGATTTAAATTATTCTAATACTAGCTGCGCCCCGCAGTTTCACCCGGTTAAGTGTCGATCCCGTGGGAATATCGGGACAAAAAGTACCTAGCCTATATGTTAATCCAGGGTGTCAGCTACCTCCGTACGGATTGGAAGACGAGATGCCGGTCATCCGGCTGCGAGATGGGCAGACGACATTGTTGCCATCGTGGGGAAAACCTGGAAGAGGCTGGCCCAGGATCGTGGGGATTGGCACAAGAAAAGAGAGGCCTATGTCCAGTGGTGGGTGAAATCGGGCTTTGGATTATCATCATCTGCCTAGCCTTTTCCCAACTATGTTGGGGATGGCTTCCAGTCTAACCGGATGCAGCTGAATACCAGTATTTTACATGGAGCGACTGCCTATCTGACCTCCACAACCCAATTACTGGGTAATGCAATACCCCTTGATAAGACTGGTTGTCAGACTTTCGGGCTTCTGACTACCCGTAACGACTGTCAAAGATCCACGAATGACAGCCGGGACCAACGGCTTAACGTGCTTTCACGGTATGTAAAGATGGTCACCCATCTACAGACCAACCGCGGCAAGCGTAGCTTAACCTGATCGATCGACCTGTGCGCCTGTTATTATTTAGCCACGGGCCCCTCGGGTCTCGAAATCGGGCTTTGTATGATGATGATAATATGTATGACGACCTAAAGTCTATTCAAAGTTATGTTTCAAATTAATATTATTTCAAGTTAAACAAACATCAACTTTATTTTAATGGTAATTAAGTTGTTTCAGTTACTAGCACTACTTATTGAAAAAGTTATAAAAATGTTTGAAGTTGTAGCGCAAACTGAACTTTATTGCGTAGAATTTAAAGTTATTTTTCCATAAACTCATATTTGTTTACATTTTTGGCAATTAAATCGCTAATTCAATACCTATCTTTATTTGCGTAAAAATAGTGTGGGTTTTAGTGTGGAACATTCGACACATTTCGACACATTCCATTCATTTAACTAATTTCTTTTTGAGTATTAAAAAACATTGATTTAGTTTTTAGAAAGTCTGTTAACACATCGAATTTGGTATTCATTTAACTTAAATCAAGTAACATTAATTAGTAGACACTTTCTTTTAGCAGTAATAGGTATGTGCTGTAAATTATTTTACTTAGGGCTGATTTTACCAAAGTCAGATAAATTTTATACGTGGAATAAAATTGACGTCTGACAGTCCTAGTATGGAAACACTGTCAAAAACTAAAAAAAAAATCTCAGGATAAGATTATTCTAGGTACTTATAAAAGTTTGGTGGAATGCGGAAAAAATATTTCTACAATAGGTACTACAAGAACGCATAGTTATGAAAAAAATATAGATAAAATAACGAGAATTTGTTCTGAGCAACAAGAATTTTTTTTAGCAGTTACTGGTCAAAATGTAAAGAGAACAATTTCATCCACTACATAAATTTCTGTTTTCAATAAAGTTTATTATAGGGAAAAATCGAATCTTGAATCACCAATCGACCCGTAGGTAAGTATTATTGGAAGGTCTCTAATGACTATTTCTTGTAGCTGTCTCGAAAAGCTATTTTTGGAAATAAAGAATTACGGGCTAAAGAAAACGGAGCCAGAAGTCAATCTGCTGTCGTAAGTTTTCGGTAATTGATCCCAAGTTAAAGGTTGATCTTTAAGATCCAAATATAGATCGGATTTATTTTTAATCGAATCATTTTTTGAAATGCTTAGCTAGTCATTTTGAAATTGACAAGGCTGTACCTACTGTTTTCCAAATTTTTATAAACGATGAAAGGGTCTACACGAATTATTTCATTTTCAAATCTATCTTTAAGTAATAATAAAGCTGAAGAGTTTGTTTATATTTTTTGTTTGTTTGACCGCGTTAATCTCTGGAACTGCAGGTTGGATTTGAAAAACTATTTTTGCATTTGATAGCCCAATTATACAGGAAGGCTATAGGCTACTTAACAGGCTAGGGCCCTTAGGAGCTAAAAATGTCAGAAAGAACGCTGATCTAAAACAAAGTCATAGCGCGGGCAGGCGATGCGATGCAACGGGGGAACAAGAAATTTCACGCGGACGAAGTCACGGGATAACCTGATAGTGAGCTACGTCGCGCGGCGCCGCGCTGCGCTGCGCGGCGTATCTCGACGTAGTGAACCCTGTATTGTGTACCTGTAGTAGATAAGGTCTGTAATTGTATTTCTATTTTGAAAACTGCGCCTCGCGTCGCGTCTCGGTGTGAACTGACCCTTAGGGTTAATGGTGGAACACCAAAGGAAAGACCGTTCTAAGGATTTCAATAATACGTTTATTAATCCTTATATTTATATATCGGAAGGTGTGTTTACTAATATTACATGAGACGTGTGCAAGGCTAATAGAGTAGAAGAGTGTCGAACAGTTAACAAAATGAACTTATCCTAAGCTATATTAATAATTAAAATTGAGGTACATTATGGGACTTTCGCCTCTCAAAGCTTATGACAGAAAGTTTTAACTGATTACAACATAAAATCAACGCACAATAATAATTATGAGTTCACAATACATGATTAAACATTAATACGAAACACAAACGAACATGTACGAACGAACGAACGTTACACGAATTAATAATTATAATCAATAATTTCGCGAGATGCCCATTCATTTGAGCTTTGATTCTGCTTAAAGTAGGTCAGTACTAGAAACGAACACAATCATAACTAAATATTCAAGAGCGTTTGCAACCTTATATTAAAAAAAAAAACACTTTTCCAACTGTGATGGCTGGTCCCGCTTCTAAAGATTTAAATCGTTCTCGATTTGCCCTCAACGCGCGTACTAATTCGTGCAAAAAAGTGTTTTTTTGGTCCATACTGAGAAGAATGAACTCACATAATAATACCAATGGCAACAATGTTGCAGATACCTACTTGACTTTGTTGTCATGATAATCAAGTAAAGTCTCTGTGATCTACGAGTTAATTTTTTGCCTGAGCCCTAAAAGGATTTTTTTTATTTATCAGCTTCCAGTTTGACCTGATGCAGCTGGATACAAAATTCGGTACTAAAAGTAGATTGCTATCTGAGAATCTTCTTAATCTAGATAAAAAGTAGATGTGATCTCAAGCGCTACTGCTGATCATGAGGTCCTGGATTTAATTCTCAGGTAAGGCAAAGTGTTGTGCTTTTGCCATTAGGAATGTCTCAGTAGCAATCCGGAGTCTGAATTAATAGGCAATAGGCTTGTCCTCTGTTACATGGGACTTAGGCTGCGGACACGAAGTCAGCGGGCGTTTCAATGCATAGATTTGGAATTATGGAACTGGCTTCGAAGGCAGCGGCGGGCGCGGCGCGGGGAGCGGAGTATACGAGCGGTGCCGCACTAGTCTAGTGGTGCCCGCGCGTCTGCATTGACGTAGTGTTGTGCATTTTTAACCGACTTCCAAAAAGGAGGAGGTTATATGTTCCACTTTATATTTTTTGCTTTGTAACGACCGACGTTTCAAAATGTTGTATCAAAAAGATGTTGTCGTCGCTGTTTAGACATTTAGTTCGCGAAAAAGAAGCTAATTGCTCATAATAAAAAACACTAAGCCTAGTTCTAGTGCCGCGCGATCTGGCCGCTGGCTTCGAGACCGTCCGCTGCAGCCGCCCCGCAATCGCTGACTTTGTGTCGGTGGCCTGAAACATAACTGGCGAAATATATTATAAACATAAAAGGCTGTCGCTGAAAACCAGCGCTGGGGCTCTGTCTTGCATAATGCTGAGCGATAGCCGTTTTGCGTGGATGTGACGCATGTTTCCCCCAACCCTTTCTTATTTTTTTTGTTTATTTTCTTTATTGCGTCATGTTTATCGCAAATAAACGTATTTTATTTCTTTCTTTTTCTTTCTAAATGTGGGTGTACTATACGTATACCTCTGTTTAACCCTTCTAGGATTACAGGCGTGATGTTATGTTATGTTAATAAAAACTTGATTTGGCTTCTACACCAAGACTTGTTGACGCCGAAGGCTGACGCTAAACAGAACTTAATCTAAACTTTGCAGTTCTCACCAAAAATGGTTCCGTAGGTAACTATTCGCTGAATATTTAACAAGATTGAAAAGCTATGGGCAGGTAGCAGAAGTCCCTCGGGCCTCTGAGTTGTAATCCAATTCCTAAACTAGAAACGAGTAAGCTTAAAGGCTCCTTCATACAGGCGCGACCCGCGATAAAATCGCGCGCGACACAAAGGCACCGGAAGTCGCGCAACGAGCGTTGCATTTGTGCCGCGCGCGATTATATCGCGTGTCGCGCCTGTTTATTGGAGCCTTAACTTTCGACGTATTAAAATTTGATAATGCAAAAAAAAAAAAAAGTACACGACGCGTAATGAGTTTGATGGTATAAAAACCATAGATATATTTATTATATTATTTAGTTTTTTAATAATTATAATTAATCTATTTTTTTTTTCAATAGGGTTTCTCCAATGGGTAAAACGAAACTATAAAAAAAAACTCAATTAATTGATTTTTTCGCAAGCTACAATGTTTTCAGGTTTCACACTTGATTGACTGAATTAATCTACATTAAATTATCTATACAATGGTATATAAATTAAGTAGGTTCTGTGTAGGAGTATAACAATTGAAACAGTTGCAGAAAGGAGGCAAAAAAAATTTAAAGTAAAGCACTCTCTTGTTCAACCACGAACAAACAGAAGTTACACGCGCCAGCAACAGCATCGCAGCAGCGTCAGCATCAGAGCAAAATTCGTTTCACATACAAGCACACCGTCAGCGCTAAGAAATGACCTACTGAGATCTTCGCTTCATCGGCTCAATACACACACAACACACATGTAAATAGGCATCAATGTGTATTGAGCACTAAAATTGTATATAATTAAGTTAATTACTGTAATAAATTAGTCATCAAGCTGGAGTCGAGTTTGATTCACCTTCCATAACTCCTCTCACTGTGGCCAAGACACCTTTAGCCATCATCGGTCCTATGAGTCTGTGGGATCGGCAGTGAGAAAACCATTTCCTGTGTACATTGCACGACGTACACAAACCCTATTTCCTACCCAAATTCCGTCTGTGCCCGTAGGTCTCTTGGTAACAGACTTCCCTCACGTAAACCAACGTAACTCACGTTTGGTGTGGTTTGTATGATAGGGTAGGGCGTTAGGGTGCTAGGTAGTTGCTGTAGGGCTAGGTTTCTATTCAGTAGGGTCTTAGGTGATCATAGGTACCAGGCTCCATTGTTTTAAACTTAGCCACACTGTACGCAATTGGGATAACGGCCGTACTAAGCTGTGAAGCCCAGTGCGTACACTCTAATGCTTCGCATTATGAGTCGTGCAATATTCAACACTCTGAAACAATTCATGTTAGACAAATGGATGTGAAAATTGAGTTTCATTACCATTAAAACCACTTTACCTTATATTACCATTTAAACCAGCGGGGTAGTTGCGTAACACACTATCAGTAGCTTTCATTTTGACAGTTCAACAACATTCATTGCGTTATTTATGTTGTTGAGCAGACTATTGTTTTATTAAGTAGGTAATGGATTAGCAATATCAAATTTGGTATAGTGATAGTTTGAGTCCCGGGAAAGGACAGAGGATAGTTTTTATCCCGATATTCCTACGGGATCGACACTTATGCGGGTGTAACCGCGGGGCGCTGCTAGTACTTCATATTATAAATTAGAAAGAAACTCTGCCTGTATGTTACCTTTTCACGCCTAAACCTCTAAACGGAATTCGGTAAAATTTGGCAAGGAGATAGATAGCATCCTGGGGAAGGACATAGGCTATTTTTGTCCCGGTAGCACGTTCCCGTGGGAAACTTGCCGACATCCACGCGTGCGAAGCCGCGGGCAGAAGCTTATAGTCCTAAATATAAATCCTGATTTTATTTAAAAGAATACGCCCCCTAGCGACAGATTCCCGACTGGATCGTAGGTCGAAAGTAATGATGTGTAATAAAACATCATTGCTTTCGATCTACGATCCAGTGACAGAGTAATAACTCTGTCACTCACTACAATAACACCTTATGCACACTGGCGTTCTATATAACAAATATATTATATATATTTTATTTATATATTATATAAATAAAATTATTATTATATTATTAATAATTATTATTATTTGTTGTGGAGGTTAGATAGGCAGTCGCTCCATGTAAAATACCGGTATTCAGCTGCATCTGGTTAGGCTGGAAGCCGACCCCAACATAGTTGGGAAAGTGCTAGGCAGATGATGATGATAATATATTTGTCAATATTATATTTTTATATATTTTATTACCGGAGATTACATTATTGAATTCGTAGACTACTATCAATAGTAAGAGTCTGAATCTATTTTTATCGTTAGTGTCCTTTCATAACGTCAATCTACATTTTAATAAGACAGTCCTTTTTTTATCTTTAATCGACGTTTATACTTTCGCCGTTATCATTATCCTTCCGCGAGGAATCTGTTACGCCACCACTATCATTAAAAACAACTCCAAAGAAAGATTTCGGTGTATTAAATTCAACGCTCGCAAAGCCACTGGCGAGCCACTAGAACGGTATAAATTAAAACTTCAAGTATTCCAAACACTGCGCTCACAGATGAATTGCAAATTACAAGAATTGGAACAATCTCGTAAAAGGGGTCCGTTACTCTGTGCCAACGTTAAAACTCCTTTCATTCAATGAGGATTGATTAAAACACCCGACGATTATAACAAAAAATAGGTCAGTGGGACCACTGTTATAGAGAATTTTCAAAGAACGTTCCGTGGTTTGCAACACAGGGTAATTTTGGCTTTGTTGCGGCGCGGTCCGTTCGACCGTGGAAAACATTTGAGAGAAAAGTTTTGCGTCGAAACGGCGAAAGCATTTCGTGGTTAGCCTGTTTTAAGTTTCATAAAATTCATTCAAATAACTATCGGTCTTGCTTTCCTGTCTCCAAATGCGTGGGATTCTTCAAGGTGCTGGAATACAAAATGTTTTATAGAATTAACTTTTTCCTTATTCATGGGTAAGTGAGGTTGGCAAAAAGTCTCGTGCGTCCCATATCCAAATAGATTGCAATTTCGAGAGTAAGGGTCTGCTTCAGAGGTACGAGTATATAAGGGTTGGTCTGATATGATTACACATTCAGCTATTGGGTTCACATAGAAATATTCAGCCTTTGGGTCACAGTTCAGATTTTATGAAAAACTAGCTGTGCCGACGACTTCGTTCGCGTGGATGTCGGAAAACAAAAAGTAGCTAGTTTAAGTTATTCCTTATAAGATCAGCTATCTGCCAGTGAAAGTCCCGTCAAAATGGGTCCAGCCGTTTCGGAAATTAGCCCAGACAGACACAACATTCCAAAAAAGTTTTTTGTTTTAAGTACCTACTGTTTGCATTTAGTAAAAAGCTGTTATTTTGACATTTCAAACAGACACTTAAATTTTATTCATTTGTATGTACAGACCAGCACATCAAACTACCCGAAACTGTCAAATTTTCCCAATCAACTTTGAACCTTATGCTTTAGCGATAAAGTTGAAATCTATTAAATAAATTTGACAGATGAATGAATTTGAAGTTGATGTGCTTGGCGTCTGTACGTATGGATTGTTGACAAAATGTTGGACTATTGTTATGATAAGTACGTGTACGAGTACTCCATTTTCATTTCGGATTTATTTTTGGGTGTTCTAAAAGCTTTGTTTGTTTATACAAAAGAAGCTTCCTTCACAACCAGTGCTTTCCATTATTTGTTGTAATTTAAAAAAAAACTGAACGAGGTCTAAAAATGGTCAGACTACTTTGTATACAAAATCTGCTTGGAAGTACCTATACAAAAACAATTTTCCCACGTAAAGCCAGTTCACAACTACACAATAACTTAATGCGCAAGTTTTTCCTCCACCAGTTCAAAAGATTTATTCGAAGGCAGGACATGAATTCATAAGGCTATGTTCATATCAATTCATTCGTATCTCTGTGGTCAAAACTCATGAGGACGTGCCTTGAAAAGTTATTTGATTTATGCGCCGCCTCCGTGTCGTCTATGGGAACTTTAAGATCTTGCATAAAGCATTATATAATTTCGTATTGATAAACAGCTGACGCCGAAGATTACGTGCTGTAGCTGACTTTGAAGTTCTTATTTATGTAGGTATTTGGAATTAATGTGTTATAGCTAATAATTTATTTTTCTCACACACCGATTGATGTCAGAGAGGGCGCGAATAGTAGTTCGAATAGTGGTTTATCGTGACAATGTAGCCATAGCATTAGAAACGGATCTGAATCTATTTTTAACCGACTTCAAAAAAGGAGGTTCTGTATTCGACCCGTATGTATGTATGATTGTATGTCCGCGATTTTCACAAAAACTAATGAAGCAATTTTGATCATTTTTTCTTTACTAACTATTTAGACCTTTTGTATCCTGGGGGTCTACTCCGAAGCGGTTAACCACCGTATCGGCCGAATGTTCGGTCGTTTTCTACTACCTTTCATTTCCTATATTGACTATAGGTCCCGACCAAACTGTGCCAATCCGAACCTTATTAGAACCCTTACCCTTTTTTTTTAAATTCGTAGTAGGACAACAATATTCGAATCAGAAAATTACCAACGTAACATTCGGCCGACACGACAATCAACCACTTCGGAGTAGACCCCCTGTTTATGCGTATGAAGTTTCATTAAAATGGGTTCATTCATTTCGAAAAACAAGGGCTTGAAATGCAGTATTACGTCCTAAACGCTCATAATGCCATGGGTATTTTCTACCAGTCCACCTTTGGGTGATGCAGAGACAAACACACAGCTAGTGGTAGGTGCTATTGTGAAAAATTGAGGAATAAATATTTTTCAAATACAAAGGGACATGGGGTTGACATATCCTTAAGTATGGGACAAAAACGCTCTAAATGTATTAAAAAATAAAATTAAAAAATACAAAGGGACGCAAACACCTATTGAAACTATAAATATAATATATGTACCTAATTATATATAAATATAAGCACAAATAAATATATATTAATTATAAATACACGAATATACTAAAAACAAATAAGACAAACAACTGTTGTGATGATACTGCCAGCTTCTTGTGAATGTGCTCGCGAACTTTAACTTTAAAGGATAATCGGTTGGTTGCCATCCTGATTTCCTGAGGGAGCGCATTCCACAAAGAGATAGACTGAACGAAGAAGGAAGAGTGGATTTAAACTATACTATTATATGTATAGAATACACCTCTTCCTATCCTTTCGGTAATTACAGGCGTGATGTTATGTTTTTATTTCCTTTTTTCACAGGTTTTTCTGGCAAGTACAGACGCCAGCTCACCAAGCTACAACAATCTGTCAAATTTCTTTAATAGATTTTCAACTTTATCGCTAAAGCATAAAGTTCAAAGTTTATTGGGAAAGTTTGATAGTTTCGGTTAGCTTGATGTGCTGCACGCGTTGCATGAGCACCGATTTGTCGACGGAAGAAAGAGTAGACAAAGATGACGTTCCGTTTCAGTCTATCAAAAAGTACTCTGTGGTGTAGACAGTACGACGGCAGCAAAATAGAGTCATTTGCACTTCACTTTTCTACATAATTCACTCTTTTACATAATAATTCTTTGTTGTCATAGGATTTTTTTTTCTTTTTGATTCTTAATTTTTATTGATATTAAGTCACATTATAAGGAGTTTTCTACTGCATTATATTGTAGTCTGTGGCGATTACAAAATCTCTTAGACAACTGTCAGTTGTCAATGTGATTTTGACAGTTGGGATAGAAAACTTTCTTCTGAAATAGTCTACATATAAAAGGACCTAGACAAAGATCGTTTGAAACGAAGGACAAAATGACAGATTGTAGAAAGATTTCTAGGCGGTTTGTCAAAAATGAAGAAAATAAATGTCACTTTGTATAGAAAGCAATGTGTCTTCTCTTCGTAGAGATAGAAGTGTTCATGCTACGCGTGTTGGCGTCTGTACTATAGTGTATGTGGTGTGTTGGGGGCGCAAATACCAAAAAGACGACTTTAAGACTTTGCAAGAATAATTATAATTTCAGAGACACGCGTACAGCTATGCGGTAAAAATATCAATGAATGCTTCCAGAATAAAATAACAAAATAAATAATATTTGACATACGTTTAAACTTACGAATCGAATAATACTTCTAGCCAGTGCCTTTTACTAAATGCTTCTAGCCAGTGCCTTTTACTAAATGCTTCTAGCCAGTGCCTTTTGGCTAAAGGCTAGAACACAAGGACACCACAGTGCCACCATCTAACAACTCTACTTATAAGTAAGAAATCTTTTGTAACCCGTAGTTCCTACTAAACTGTCAAGAGCAATACGCCAACGGCTTTGAAGCGCACTATAAGGAATTGAAACTGACGCAGCTTTCAAGTAGTTCCACCACAGTTTCAATACCGTCTTCAACTATGAACCAGGAGGCAGTAAAAGTTTAAAACTGGTATTTTTCTTAACAGTTGTATTTTTTGTGAGATTCTTTTTTAATATAGGTGTCTCTGCAGCCGTAGAAGCTTTTATTGATTCAAAAGGTAGGCAAGCTGTTTGAAATACTTTAGCAAAAGAAAAAAGAAAAGTCAAGAAAACGTAATTTCATACAAACTGCGTCAAATGAATGATTGGGTACGACCCGTTTTAATATCGACGCTTGAAAGGCAAAATTGACTAAGCGACACAGGGTTATAATGTCGCTTGGTCAATTTTGCCTTTCAAGCGTCGATATATACCTACCTTGTTTATTTAAATTCGAGGAAGAGTAAACAAATTCAAATTCGTCGAATCTGACTCGGTTGGGTAGCGTTCGGGAAGCTACGCAATATCTTCCCGTCTCACATACCGCAGTGTCTCTAGACGAAAGACTTTGACTAGTGACCTATGGCACTGAAACGTGAAAGAGCAATGGGGATAGATGCTTTGAGTTTCCCTACGTGATCGGATCAGAAATGAACAGATCCGTAGAAGAATCAAGGTAACCGACGTAGCCCGGAAGAATTGCCAAACTTAAGTGCCAGTGAGCTGGGTAGGTACATTGCTCGTAGAAGGTAGAACGCTCATGGAACAGATGACCGATGGGGCCGAAAGGTTTTGGCATGGCGACCGCGTACCGGAAGACGTAGCGTTGAAAGGCCATAAGGTGGACCGATCACCTGGTCCAGCATTGGGGCGTCTTTCGGCTAAAATGATGATGATTAAGAGTAAACAATAATTTATTTGAAAGACATTCTGAGAGAGTTGACAAACAAATTTACAACGATGACAGACTCTTGATTTAACGTGACGAAGGGCTGACGAGTTGTGTTGGAACAAGGCACAAACTGTGTGAGTGATTGAGTGTGTGAACTTGGAAACAAGTGAGTGTGTGAACTTGGAAACAAGTGAGTGTGTGAGTTTGTTACTTTGTTGAATGCGGTAAAGTCGGTTAGAAATTGTTTCTTACTTTGGCTGTTATTGTTTTGGAGCAGGTAAATGTAGGGAACTTTTTGAAGCATATATATGTACGTATATTAATTATACATATCATATTTTCAAGTGTATTTCCACTGCGAGATTTCGATAATGAGTTTTTACGAGATTACGTATAGTCTAAAAAATAGATTAGTATGCAGGATCGTCGGATATAGTTGAAGTTTAGTAAGAAACCAATGGATGTTCTCGAATAAAATTTAATTGTATTAATAGAAAACAAACAGCTCATTTATCAAATTAAGTTTCAGTCGACAACATCCATCGGTTTCTTACTAAACTTCAACTATATCCGACGATCCTGCATACTTATCTGTTTTGTTGACTGTACATAACATTGCGAGTCAATCGAGTTCGAATTAAACATTCTTCAGATAACTGGCGACACTACCATTTTTCGATTCAGGGATCGGTTTGCGAAATATTAAGCTTTAAAGTGCAAATTTTTGTTAGATTCAAGCGTCAACCAGATAAATGGTTGTTTTTAAATGTGAAAAAAATCACGGCAGTAGTATACATGTACAATGAAGTTAAAAGGAAAATTATCACAGCTAAGTAGGCTTTAAAAATTAACGAGTAATAGTCGACCAACTTACATTTGCAGTTGGAATGTATGGGAGAACATGATTTTCAACTACAATGTTAAGTTTGTTCTTAGGATAATTATTCGTCCCAACTACGGAACCTTTAATTGTGCGTGGTCCGACAAGCACTTGGCCAGTTTCTTTTAATTTTGTCTGATCTGGCCGCGGGTTTTGATAATTAATAATTACAGAATTAGCTTCTGATTTTCCATTTACAGAAACAGCACGAAAATCTCCCGTTTATGCCTTGTGGCACTCGAGCAAATCGGACAAAAGCAAATAAACCGATTTTCAATATCGCACTCGAATTGAAAATCGATGTGCTAATCGTCTCGAACTCCTTTACGGCACCAATTAATGGGAACAAACTTTCTGAACCTAATTAGCGAATTCGTTAAGTAGAACTTCTAATTTAGTCACTGGGTTTCAGAAGTGAACTTTGGACTTATTATTGTGTCTTCGTTCAGACTAGTTGAGCGGTAAATAAATGAAATGAGAGAAAAGTTTACCTGTTGTTGTTATTAGGAAAGCTTTGACTCGCTGTTGTTTAAGTATTGACACTTTATAGGTAGTAAGTTGAGGGGCCCGTGGCTATATAATAACAGCCGCACAGGTCGATCGATCAGGTTAAGCTACGCTTGCCGCGGTTGGTCTGTGGATGGGTGACCATCTTTACATACCGTGACCCCTCCGTGTCTCGGAAAGCACGTTAAGTCGTTGGTCCCGGCTGTCATTCGTGGATCTTTGACAGTCGTTACGGGTAGTCAGAAGCCCGAAAGTCTGACAACCAGTCTTACCAAGGGGTATCGTATTACCCAGTAACTGGGTTGTGGAGGTCAGATAGGCAGTCGCTCCATGTAAAATACTGGTATTCAGCTGCATCCGGTTAGACTGGAAGCCGACCTAAACATAGTTGGGAAAAGGCTAGGCAGATGATGAGGTAGTAAGTTGTGGTGAAGTGTGATGGAAGACGTTAGAGTCTTTACGGTCTTATTCATAATAAGTTATAGAACATCTAAAGTCTTGCTAATGTCTCGTTGTCAAAAATTGTTATTCATAAACGCATTTTAGCCCTAAAACGTTCTATAAACCTACTATAAAGTTATGAAACCCAGAAGCCTACTATAACAGTACTATAAGGAAAAAAAAATGGCCGACTCTATACCAGCTGATAGAAAATGACGTTTGACCTACAAATGTAACATGTGCAGTTGTATTTAATTTATGTTGCACTTCTGTTTAACCAATTTAGTTAGTTATTATATAACTACAATGCAAAATAGAAGCGAGGAAAAATATAACGAAGGACATAATTCGTCACATCCACGGCAAACTTACGAATCTTCAGAAAATGCATTTTACAGGGAATGTTAAGTTTTTTTTAGTAACAGCTAAGTACCGTGGTACATTTGGTTTGGTTTGTTTGGTAAGATTTAATCTTAAAAAAGTAGTATTTTTAAAACCAAATGTACCACGGTACCTATATACCTAGGTATAGGTACCTGTTACTAAAAAAAACTTATCATTCCCTGTAAAATGCATTTTCTGCAGATTCGTAAGTTTGTCTTGGATATGAGGAATAGCAACAAGAATTACTGTGGGACGCTGCTGTTTTGGGCTGTGGAAACAACGCTTTCAAAATGTCTTTTACATGCAACAACCATAGTGGCTAGAGCAGTCCTTTACAATATTGCAGTTGACCATGGAGACATTCAGTTAGAGGGTAGGTAGCAATATCAATGAATATCATACAGTCACCCCAAGAAGTTGCAAGGGGAAATGCAAATGCTAATTTACAAACTTTTCAGGAAACATTCCACCGAGGTAGCCTCACTTTACCAGGTTAGAGGTACATCTTCCCAGTTGTGTCCGGAGACGGTTCAGGGACTTCCGTGTGGATCATGTAGGTTTACACCCTGCAGGGAGATGCTCCAGTAGGGAGTGGTTGTGAAGCTATGTCGCAAACCATGCTCCGCCTCCTATCCTACCCTATGTGTCCCAAAACATGCAGTCAAAGTGACCTCTGCGCTGCCACTGACAACATTGTGGAAGTGGCAAAGTTTTGGGCCAACAAGATCTAAAATACAGTCGTCCCCGCGACACAAAGAAGATAAAGAGGAAACATTTTAGCAAGTAGTGCATTAATAAAAAGCTTATACATATACAGATATCAGTTTAATTTATTTATTTTTAAAATACTCTAAACTTTAATTTGGCTTCTAGAACTTGTGCTAGCAGAACAACATTTTTAAAATGTTTCTTTTCATTTGCCATCTATGCCACCTCTTCTGTTTATTATTTGTAGTGAAGCACCATTCTTCCTATTGTCCTGAAATACAAAATTAATGTTATAATTCTTTCTCTTCATCAAACGAAGTTCTTGACATGCTTACTCAGGAACTTTGTAACTTATAAGTAAATTGGATAGGCACCTAATTCGTAAATCATGCCAGGCCGCCTTTTTCCCCTTTTTTGCGTTGGTGTCAGTCAGTATGTGTTTTTATTTTCTATCTTCTTATTGTGCCCAGAATTCAGCTACTTGTTTGGCGCCATCACCAGCGTCCACCTTCATTTTCTATTATGGAAACTCTCTCCCTGACCAATTCTTCCAAAGATCTAAGGAAAAGCAAAAGCAAGAATAAGTTTAAGAAATAAAGATTGTTTACAAAACAAAACTTACTTTGAACACATTTTAGTTGTAACAGTACAAACCTTATCTTCCTCCAACCAAAACGAGTATTCACTTCTTTGCCCTTTCTTGGAACTAGTCTCCGGTCTTAATTCCATTTCTTATAAATACAAAAAAATATTCAAAGGTTTTCGCTCGCCTGACAATAAAATTACATTAACAAATTCACTGTCAAAAATGACGTTAACGCGGCAAAACTGTCGAAACCGTAGACAATAAATTAGTTTTCCGTACGTCATAATATCTATGGTCACAATTATTTGGTGCGTAG
Organism: Oligia fasciuncula; assembly: GCA_963082905.1. Classification (NCBI taxonomy): domain Eukaryota; kingdom Metazoa; phylum Arthropoda; class Insecta; order Lepidoptera; family Noctuidae; genus Oligia; species Oligia fasciuncula. Next base: position 16,770,194 of record OY720395.1, read on the forward strand.
ACAGATATTCTCGTTTGATGACTCAATATGTTGACCAATTTATTGGATGACTTCAATAAAATGGCAACATTTATATTTATATTGAAGTTATAGCACGTTTTAGTTATCGAACGTTTATGAAGCGTTTATGAATACAAAATTTTATCGAACGTTTTAAAGGCTTAATGAGCATTTTAACTAATGTGTGCTTTAAACCTTCTATAAGCTTTTTTTATGAATAAGACCGTTAGTGTCTTATTGTATCATCATTTTCTGTATCTATAGGTCTCAGACCAAAAAAAAAAACCAAGACAGAGGGCTGTCAACAGTAAAGTGAGGTCGGTTTCGTAAAAATGTGTGCACATAGTGAGGTGTAGTTTGATTGTAAATGGTTGTAAATGTGTGCGTGTGAGCGTGTATGCACATAGTGGAGGTGTAGTTTTTGCATGCTTCACTGTATTGTTCACAGCGCTATGTCTTGACTTTTTATTTGTCTGAGCTATAGGTAAAGTAATTCACGATGCATAGGCCTAAGAGGTATCTATTTTGCTAATAATTTGCTTATATCCCATTCGGCATGTGGTCAACTTACCCCGGTGTTGGGTAAGGTTGACTAAGATTTCTCGGGTCTATTGGCAGAAAAAGCTTGAATACTTTTTCAATCTTTTTTGTATTTTTTTTTTGTCTGGAGTTGACCATCCGAGGTTTTGTTAGCAGTTCAGCTAAAAGATGGGTTGAAAACAACGAAGTAATTACAAGAAAGACCCGAACCAATGTGTTTTCATTTGCTATCAAGCTTGAAGCAAAAGGATTGGCAGGATTGGTCCATTTTGGCGCAGGATCAAGTTGAGTAGAAATAGGAAATGGATGCCTTTGCCCTGCAATGGGACAACACGGGCTGATTTATTTATTTACTAGCAGCGCCCCGCATAAATTTCGATCCCGTGGGAATATCGGGATAAAACCTATCTTATGTCCTTTCCCGGGACTCAAACTATCTCTATACCAAATTTCATCTAAATCGGTTCAGCGGTTTAAGCGTGAAGAGGTAACAGACAGACAGACACACTTTCGCATTTATAATATTAGTATGGGTAGTATGGATTTTGCTATCAAAACATGCGCTTCGTAATTCATCTTCAATATTATCGTTTTAATTTTAAAATTACGAGGCTTCATAAAATTTTGGTATTTTCATTGTTCAATTTTCAATACTTAATTGACATTGACAGCCGACTGAAGCCTCGGTAAATTCAATAATAAAATATTTGCCAATGGAATGCTCACGTTCATTTTCTTACAGTTAGTTAAACAGTTATAAAGTTACATGTAACTTTATTATCAGGCTTCGAAATGATTTGTAATATTAACACGCTACAATACGCAATACGCTATTATTTGACACACACCATTATTTGCCTGTGTAAATATATAATATTTCGTAAACATCATTTCTAAATTGTTAAATGTTATGTAAGTTTTAAGATAATGAACGGGTTGTGTGCCTACTTTACAATTACGTAAACGCTTTGGCAGTTTAAATGAATCATGTAGTATTAGTTTAAGTATAGTGTTACTGTATCAACTGAGGGAGATTGTCTTTTGTTTGTTAAAATAATTGCCTAGTTATGTACAAAACCGTGACATTTATACAGGGTGATTGGAAGATGGGTGCAAAGCTTTAAGGCGAAGATAGTACAGTCAATTCAGAACCATTTAAGCCATGGTTGTCTTAGACGAAGTCTTACCACTTTTTTTTTACCAATTTCTTAAGATTTTTTTCGAAAATTCCCAAAGTTTTAACTAAACTACTTATTTATGGCCAAATTGAATGATAAACGAATTCATTTTTATTGTATTAAATTAAAGTAATGTGTAAGCAATCTAGCAAAACATGTTTTAGGCCTCTGTGTCGTTAGACATTTTTTTTACAGACATTTAAAGTTCCTAAAATATTTTAAAATTCATAAATATTTTTTGTAAACCTAATTTAAAAAAAAACGGAGCGTGCTTTTTTTCTTCAAACCTTTTTGAAAATATGCTTGATAATCGCTTTTTCTATTGAGGTAACATTTACGCGGATATCTTACAAATTATTGAAATTAGGACCTAAAAACCAATTTGAGGGAGAAATTTTAAATTTTTGGCAGACTAAATAAAACAACATTTGAATTTAATTTATTTATGTTTCATGTTCAAAATGTTGTCTGTGATTTCTAATACAAGCACGGCTCCGTCTTCTCACTTCTGTAGTTGTTATTTTCAACATCATCTTCAGCTTCATTGTTTCAAACTCTGAATTCATTCTCTCTATCAGTTCTTCTCTCGTGTTTAGTTCCACATTCGTATACACTAGCTCCTTGGCCCGACCCCACACGAAAAAGTCCAGCAGGGTCAGATCTGGTGAGCGAGCGGGCCAAGGGATGAGTCCATCTCTGCCAATCCAGCTGTCAGGAAAACAATTATTTAAGTGTTCCCTTACATTTAACATCCAATGCGTTGGACAGCCGTCTTGCTGAAAGATGACTGTACTGTCTCTTGCGAATATCGGGACACCGGTTTCCTCTATCAGCTCTGGTAAGTCCACTTGTAGAAAGTGCAAATCATTTTCACCAGTGAAAGTCTCCGGTAAGAAGTGGGGCCCAATCAACGTCCTGCAAATTACTCCAGCCCAAACATTGACAGAGAATTTCCTCTGAAACGACACCTGCTTCTTAAAATGTGGATTGTTGTCTTTGGCGGCCCATTCATGAAGGTTATGAAAGTTTGTAATGCCCACCCTAGAAAATTTCAATTTGAAATCAATCTTGTGGACGGATGAAAGCAAATTTTCTAGGGAGGGCATTACAAACTTTCATAACCCACACAACACATGGGGAACACTTAAATAATTGCTTTCCTGACAGCTGGATTGGCAGAGATGGACCCATCCCTTGGCCCGCTCGCTCACCAGATCTGACCCCGCTGGACTTTTTCGTGTGGGGCCGGGCCAAGGAGCCATAAATACGAATGTTGAAATAAACACGAGAGAAGAACTGACAGAGAGAATGAATTCAGAGTTTGAAACAATGAAGCTGGAGATATGATGTTGAAAATAACAACAACAGAAGTGAGAAGACGGAGCCGTGCTTGTATTAGGAATCACGGACAACATTTTGACCATGAAACATAAATAAATTTAATTCAAATGTTGTTTTATTTAGACTGCCTAAAATTTAAAATTTCTCCCTTAAATTGGTTTTTAGGTTCTAATTTCAATAATTTGTAAGATATCTGCGTAAATGTTACCTCAAAAGAAAGAGCGATTATCAAGCATGTTTTCAAAAAGGTTTGAACAAAAAAAGCACGCTCCGTTATTTTTAAAATAAGGTTTACAAAAAGTATTTATGAATTTTAAAATTTGTTATGAACTTTAAATATCTGTAAAAAAAATGTCTAACGACACAGAGGCCTAAAACATGTTTTGCTAGATTGCTTACACATTACTTTAATTAAATATAATAAAAATGAATTCGTTTATCATTCAATTTGGCCATAAATAAATAGTTTAGTTAAAACTTTAGGAATTTTTGAAAAAAATCTTAATAAATTGGTAAAAAAAAAGTAGTAAGACTTCGTCTAAGACAACCATGGCTTAAATGGTTCTAAATTGTCTGTACTATCTTCGCCTTAAAGCTTTGCACCCATCTTCCAATCACCCTGTATATCCTTTATCATAAATATTATCTATCCCTTTATTTTAAGGGAATATAGAGCTTATAACACCATCCTAGTATAATAAAAGTCATGATTATAGGGTATCATAACCAACAGAATACCACACTCCATTTAATATCAGCCGACCAATTTTGTCACCGTGAAAACTTAGGTGAAGTGACCTTGAAGTGATCTGCTTTCAAGGTCACTTCACCTATGTTTTCACGGTGTGGTTTTTAAAAGAATAGACCCGGCAGCTTTTCTATAGGGTTAAACAATCAAGCAATCTCACACATCACACAAAAACACACACACGCACACACATACGCACACACAATCTTAAACACGCCACAATACAACGGTCAACAACCCCGCATAATGGGCGGAAAACTTTTTCACAGAGCATAAAAGCAAATACAAACAAGGCACCGTTTATGCTTTCAGATGTCAACGTACAAAGGGTAATGCATTCCCCTCTTGTATAAGAATAGGGAGAAAAGGAATCGTAATGCATGCGATCTCGGTATCTGCAACAGCGAGGGTTATTCCACTCTGCCCCACAAAGTTGTACCACTAGTGGGACAAAGTGGACTATTTTAATTTTTGATGTCCATTTTGTCCCGCTAATTATCAATCTATATATATATATAAAATGGTAAACTGACTGACTGATTGTTGATATATCAACGCACAGTCTAAACCGCTGCTCCTAGAGACATGAAATTTGGAGGGTGTGTTCTTTGTGAAGAGTAGGTATCCATTAAGAAAGGGTTTTTCGAAATTCCACCCCTAAGAGGGTGAAATTTCACGCGGACGAAGTCGCGGGCAGAGGCTAGTTTATTATACTAGTGTGGAATTGATAGCATTATTTGTAAAGTCTCTTAAATCCTATTATATTTTTTCTACCAAAATGGATTAGCGGGACAAAGTGGATATATATTTTTTAAACATCCCGCTTTGTCCCACCAGTGGGACAAATTGGTGGGGCAAAGTGGAAACATCCTACAGCGAAGGTATATTTTAAATGTATTTGGTTCAAGCACAATACGAGTAGAGGGATTTTATTATAAAAGGCAAGAGTGGTTTGTTTTCAGATATAGTATTGTGCTGAATAGGATGAGCTTGGCTTCGAATGTATGTTATGATATTTTTGTTCAAGATATTACGTTGATCTTGTTTTCTTTACCTAAAGTTCTGGCGGGATAAAATTGAATTAGGTTGCTGAAAATAAGAACATAGATTCTAGGAAAAAATCAGCTACAGTGGAAAGTTATTTTCTGAGTAAGCTAAGTGATTGGGTAAAAAATAAATACTAACTACTAATAGCTTAGTTTTAGTTTGGTAATTAATATTTAAATTTTTATCACATCTAATCAAAAAGACCTTTTTATTTGTGGATGGGAAACCATCAAATGACCCATCCTGCTCTAGGTGGAGCGGAAGGGAGTGTCAGACTCTTACTGCTGGTAATAAGCTGGAGTCTGGATTCAAAAAAAGAGCTAGTGTATTCTTCGCAAACAGGACTAAATTAGCTTTTTAATCCCTAGGGACTAAAAGTGATTTGAATTTGGAGTGTGGATATTGATAGTAAAAGTTCCAATCACCAAAGAGATTAATCACGAAAATTGTATGAACAAGTAACAGGCTGTATGATAAAGAAAAATGCGGGCCAAATTAAATTAATAAAAAAGTTTGTTTACTCAAATTAGGATTTTACTTAGTTTTATAAAAAATGAGTATGTCTTCCTCAAGTAATTGGAAGAAGGAGAAGTTTACTACATGTAACTTGCCGCACGCAAATCAGTATTGTTTTGTATTAACGGTTCTGTGGTGAACGAGTGTCCAATGATGACCGATATCATGGCAAGGGTCCTGATTCCATCAAGACATTGTAAGTTTCCACTACCAGAGCTAAATGTTGTGAGTCGTCGTGTAACAGAGAACGATCGACACAGTGTACTCATTTGCTTGACATCTGTAATTTACATTAATTTAAACGATTTATTCCGGTCTGATCCCCTGAACCCCTCCACCGCGATCCCCTGCTAGTTCGTTTTCTGTTTTAATCGCTGTCTTATCCACATTATCAACATGATATCTAACTATGTAAATAAAAATGAATCGCCGAAATGTATTACGCGCATAACTTCCGAACGACTACACCAAATTGGATATTTTTTTTTTTTGTTGTGTTCGGTATTGCCAGAACAAGGTAAAAACAAGGAAAAATGTCGGAAACTCGAAAAAAAAATTGCACCCGTGCGAAGCTGGGGTGAGCAGCTAGTATTAGAATAAATATGTATATTCTTGTAGGTATATTTTATGTACCTATCCTAACTGGTCAGAGCGGCTTACAAAAATATGGAATAAAAAAAACCTGTAGGTAAATGGTAAACAATTATAAAGTGCTTATGCTTATCCTTAAGTTCCCAAAAATCAATGTTTAATGGTACTTTAATAGGCCACATCTATGCATATACTAGTAAGTAGTTATCATAATAATAATATACTGTGCTCGTCCTACAACTACTGTTATACTATGTTCAATTATAGGCGAGGACGCTGGCACCCTTTTTTTTTTTTTTTTTTTTTGCGGATGGGATATCATCAAATGACCCCTCCCGCTCTGGGTGGAGCGGAAGGGAGTGTCAGATTCTTACTGACTAAAACCCACCCGTGTTCCTTCCTTAGCCCTTTATGTTCCGGGCCAGCGGTAACCCTTTCGGACAATCCCGCTGACCCGGCAACGCTGGCACCCTAAACACAAGTTAAATCTTACTTTGGGTGCCAGAGTTCATCGAAATAACTCTATTTCTTAGTTGTTGCATAGTGTTTAGATAACTGTTTTTGTACAACTGAAGTTAATATTGAACCTTTTTTTTTTTATGTGTTATGAATTTGTATTTACAGTGCGGCCGACGAGAGAATGCGTAGGTACTTGACACCCCAGTCAGTTTCATACAAACGAACATGTGTTTTGCGAATTTAATCTTTATTAGCTATTACTACGACTAATTGTCGCACTGACGAGTGTCAGGAACGTGAAGGTGAACGTGGAGGTGTCTCTCGATGGCCGGACTGTAGATAATTAATTTAATGTTAAGACCACCTTCTTTGATAATCCATTAAATCATTTCCAAAACGAACACATTGCTTAAGACAAAAACAAGATAATTTTCACTCACCTTTCTTAATAGGAATCGATAGCAAAGATCGTAACTTGTACTAATTAAAGTCACAAATCCGAGCACTGAAAATACCGCACTAAAATAAAACAGAAAATATTAGAAAAACCCTGATTAAATTAACGTAAAAACTTGAATATGTTAGCGTGCGTTCAGACACGGCGGGAACCGCGCGATTCTACTACATCGTGCTTCTTATTATACTTATATTTTCATAGGCCCCCGTGTGTATCGGCAAGCGTAGTGTGGGACGCCCCCCAGCTAGATGGACGGACGACCTAAAGAAGGTGGCTGGGGTAGACTGGATGCGGAAGGCGGAGGACAGGGTGTTGTGGCGCAGTCTGGGAGAGGCCTATGTCCTGCAGTGGACTGCGATAGGCTGAGTTGATTGATTGATTGAGGCCCCCGTGTTCTAACAGAATGTAACTGTGGCGCGAATACGCGATCGCCGTGATTGCAGGGGGCTTACCATCACCTCTTAAAGCAGGGCAGAAGTTGAACTGCACTACTTTTTTGTACTAAGACGTCATACAAAAAAGTAGTGCAGTTCAACTTCTGCCCTGCTTTAAGAGGTGATGGTAAGCCCCCAGAAAAAAATCAAGTCTCACCCGCGCCTCCTTGCCTACTCCTCTTATCAAACACGATGAAAACAAAACACAATCCTGGATGTGATTCCCGGGTTGGGCAAATAGATATTTTTTTATTTATTTATTAATAACCAACTTATATTAACAGTTTGCACCACACATACAAGTTATTAGTCAATATTAGTAATTCCACATGTCATACAATCATAAAAATAGGCTAAATCACATAATAAAAAACTGTACAAAAGATGAAATTAAATGAAATGTAACAAATTTGGTCAACATTAGATAAAAATTAGATAATATTAAATAAAATTAAACGAATTAAAACAGAATACACAATTATTACAGAATTAGGATAAATTGGAATAGAATTATTAATAACAAGTAACTATTAATTTAATTTGTTTACTCCAAGGAGATTGTACTGGGAGTGGCAATGGACTCCAGGTATCGAGTAGCAGTGTCCAGGAATCTCAGTTCAGCACTCGCGAAGACATCTAAGGACTCATAACAGAATGTTGTTGATATGGGTGAGGGCCAGGTACAATGGACTGGTCTTAAGGGTTATAGTTTGAGGTATTCTGAATAGAGGACGTCGGCGAGGGCGAAGTGTGTGCCTAATAGCTAGTGGGATATCAAAGGAGATGTCCTAAAGTAAGGAGGAATTGAAATGGGTACCACGAATTAGGCGGATGAAATATTTTACCAGACTAAGATTTCTCCCAAATTCTAATCTTTGGTACCCCACCATACCCAGCACAAATGGTGTTGGATTTTTCCACTGGGAATTTCTTAGTAACCGCCTGGAGTTTGGAAGTTGGTGGTCTGATATCCATGTATTTATTCCGGAAGGTTTATAATCATAATAATTTAATGTTTTACTTAGATCTAAAACAGAAATCTCGGTGTTTTGCCATGTCTGATGTCAGCGTGTGATATCAGGAGATCGTACCTGTGCAAAACAGGGGTGGGTTATGATCATTAACATTTCATCCGAAAGACGTCCATTGCTGGACATAGGCCTCAAGCATCGCTACTTCAACAGGTTCTGTGCTGTGTTGGGTGCACACAGTTGAGTGTTAGTTGAGTGTTATTAAGTATACTAGCTTCTGCCCGCGACTTCGTACGCGAATCCTGTTGCTAATGGCAGCGACAACGGGGTCGTCAAAATCGAAGATCTGAAACGTCTGATGTCGAATTCTAAGAGCCCGGGGACGGGAAAACGGCGTGATGCGCGAGACGATTCGAGACGTTCTAGATCTTTCATTTTTGTAAGTCAACAGGAAATGCCCATCAGACTAAACAACTTTTGCTAAGACGTCATTCCTATAATTATGTTATAGTGTCGCTGGGCTTTGGAGTTTCACAACAGGTGTTCCAGATCTTCAAATTTATTCTCACAGCAGAAAATTCTCTTCACGTGGAATATTTTTTGCTATGGCACCATTTTTATATCTCTTATACTTAAGTTGGTCTGTTGCGGTTCTGCATCAGGTGTTCCATTTTCCAAAATAAATTATAGCCTATATGTTGCCCAGACTTAGTACCTATACAATAAAAACTTTTCTTCCCGTAATTCCGCAGTGGATCCCAAGGGTACACTGAATTAACAATAATATTGCAAATAACTTTTAAAAAAATCTTTATAAACTAAAGCTGTACCCGTGGCTTTGCCCACGTATCGCATAAGTATTATTTTAATTTTAATAATAGTTAGTGATAGTTTGCTGATTTACAGAAACACTCAAAAGATGCGTCTCATACTGTACTATAGCTTAGATCCCTCAAAAACTATTTGGCTTAGTAAACTCAAAATTAGAAAGTTATGTAGTTAATTTACTGGTAAGAGACGTCAGGTTAATACGAAAATTTAGGAGACGTCGAATAACAGAAGTGTTATAATTTACTGTAACACTTCTGTGTAAACAACGTTCGTTGTTTTTCCCTCGGTCTTATTCAATATGTAAGTACAGCGAGTCTGGACTGGTGACGCGGGAGCAAACGACGAACAGTTGTCCGTGTGAGATGCAGCTCGTCCTGAGGTCGACACCCGCAGCCTTCAGTGTCTGCCCCTGCGACTTATTTATTGTCATGGCGAAGCACACGCTCACAGGAAACTGCACGCGCTTGAATTGAAAGGGGTAATTGTGGCCGGGTGTCACCATTGCCAGGATCGCCCAGAGGACACGGTGGAGCACACGGTGGAGGTTTGCCCCGCTTGGGCGGAGTACCGCCGTGTCCTCGTAGAGGCGATCGGCAGCGGCGGCGACATCTCGCGTCCGGCCCTGGTGCAAGCTATGGTCCGGGGCGAGAGGGAGTGGGAGGCAGTCACCTCCTTCTGCGAAGCAGTCATGCTAGCGAAGGAGGTGGCGGGACGGATGAGGGAGAGAGCCTCCCGTCCCAGCCGCCGCGGGAGACGTTCCGGGCGTCTGGAGCCACGGGACGACTCCCGGCCACCGTAGGCGCGGGCCTGCGGGCGGAGAGTAATAAGTAGCTCACCGTCCGATCAGGACCAACCCCGTGCCGGACGGCGCGTACGAGTTCTACGCGCGCCTCAAAGAGATGTCAGCATCGAGGGCCGAAGCCTGCCGGGTCAGCGGGATTGTCCGAAAGGGTTACCGCTGGCCCCGAACATAAAGGGCTAAGGAAGGAACACGGGTGGGTTTTAGTCAGTAAGAGTCTGACATTCCCTTCCGCTCCACCCAAAGCGGGAGGGGTCATTTGATTATTTCCCATCCGAAAAAAAAAGGGTAATTGTGGGGAATCAGTGGTATACGTGGTATAAAGACTGTCTCGCCGACACCACAACCCGTTAGAATTTCCGCCTCAATGATATTTCTCTGCAGCGAGACGACTTTGAGCCGGGTCCCATTGCACAGTTTCGGCGGAGTGAGATTCCGAAGAATCATAATTGGGACACCGACCTTTAGCTTGATAGTGTGCGCTGGTAGTCCACTTGCACTGAGGGAATTGAGAAATTATACGGGGTAATGTGTGGCGTCATCTTGGTCAACAACAGTGTTTATTGAAGTGTAGATCACTTAATTTCCCTCAATTTCCGCGAGAATGCATTCATTGATCGCTGAAGGTTGGTCGTTTCTGGGTGTTAAAATGACTCGTTCACACACCCAAGAATTATCTTGGTGCGGTATCCTATTGATGTCCCCGTACCAGGCGAATCAAATCTTCTAAGGTGGACACCACTCTCCCAAGTATCTCAGGTAGAACCACCTGGCCACCGTCTACTGGTAGCGTTCCCTCACCCAATTTTAAGAAAAGATCAGAAAATTCTTGGGCGTGTACATTCCCGCCAAGCTGTGCTCTCATATTCATCGTTAAACGCAACCTATGAATATGTGGCCTTAAGAAAGAGCATTTCAACGAAGCATTCACCTCATCAGCCCTAGTTTCTTGTGTCACCACAGGCAGCGTTTGTCGGAAATCGCCGCTTAACAGAACTGTAACGCCACCCATCATTTGCTGGTTCCTGCGGATGTCCTACAAAGTCCTGTTTACCGCCTCTACTGCTTTTCTGTTCGCCATAGTGCATTCATCCCACACGATTAAAGAGCAATCTTTAAGCACGCGCCCTTTGTCACTGTTGCGTGACACTCCACAAACAACTAATGCGCTTGGTAAGATATAACTTAGAACCAAAAGTTTGACTTGACTTTATGATAGTGTAGCTTGTTGTACCACCAATCAATCTGTTTATTAATATTGGTGTGAAACTCCCCATACAATAAGATAGGACATGTAAAGTTCTCAGATTTCATAACAGTATCGTTCTTAATGCACATAAAAAATGCAAAAACTAAAAAAAAAGAATTTTACGATTTTTTAAAACAATAACAGTTTTTTTTAATACGGGATTTGAACTCGCACCATTTAGTGCGGTAAACGGCCGCCTTAACTTTACCGCTAAATTCCCAGTTGACATATTGTTGAAATAGCCGTTCCCTTGCAATTTATAATATTACTGCTCCGCTCCTTTATAAAAATAGCGTGATTGTTATGTTTCCAGGGTTAAATTTTTATTAACTAAATAAATAACATGTCATTTTGGGCATTCAATTATTTTGTGCATTGAATTACGAACCAAAACCTTTTAAAATCAATATTGCTTACCTCCCATAACATACGGCGTGATAATATGTAGCCTAAAGCCTTCCTTGGTTTACAAAGAACATTTTTGCTGAATTTCAATTCAATCTATCCAGTAGTTTTGGCGTGAAGCCTTACCATACACACAGACAAACAGACAAACAGACAAAAATTCTAAAAAGTCACTTTTTGTCATCAGTTACGTTTTTTTAACAAAAGCCACTTATTTTTTCTCGAAAATTCTCAATGTACAGTTTTTCTTTCGTTACTGTTTTATTATATGTATAGATTATGATTTTTAATGTATATTTTCCTGTTTATAAAGTTGGGTTGGGTGCACACAGTTGAGTGTTAGGTATTAAGTATATTAAGATACATTTTTTTAATGTTATCCTGTTTTGTATGTTCTGGCCCGTAAGCCACTGGTTTTATTGCCGGGTTTATGCGGATATATTTTTAGTGTGCATACACATGAGAGACATGCGTCGACGACAGGCAACTACAACCGTCGTAGACGCATGTTGCTCGTATGTATGCACAATAAGACTGCTTCAAACACGGAAAGGTATCGATAATGAGTAAAAAAAAAGTAACTCCTTATTTCTAATATTATTTGTACATTCTTTATATCGTTTATTTTATATACATAAAAATCTTACTCCTATAATATCATTAACAACATAAATAAATGATAAAATGATACTATCCATCATTTTTCATTCATGCATTCATTCACTGACGCATCGGTAAGAGTATTAACAAAAATCATCTTCAAGTTTTATCTTATCATCTTTAGCGCTAAAATAAATTATGTGATAATAATGAAATTATCAATAGTTGTAGTTGTTATTGTGTTTGTGGTTTTCTTTTTGCAGGCGACAATCCGACTATTTGTCAATGTTGTAATATTTCTTTTATAGTTTTCTGCTTTATTAAATGGCACCTGTCATGAAAATGTGACAGTTTTGTAATGTTTTTGACAATTATGTCGCATGGTCAGTTATATCCAGGTCCAGTTGAAAACCAGCGTCAGGCACTAGTTGTCTGGCATTTTTGCTGAACTAGGCCTTTTTGGCGCAGCCGTGAGGCACACATTCCTGCTAATTTCATATATCGGAATTTGCACTTTTTTTTTTTTTTAATATCTTTTTTTGTTTTTAACTGATGTAGGTACGATTACTGTCTAACTATTTGGTGTATTGTGTGTCTTTTAGTCTGTGCTAAATAAATGTATTTTCTTTCTTTCTTTCTTTATATCGAATAGGGCCCAGGCTGACGCAGTAGGTAGGTAACCATCGTTCATATTGATTTTTGATATGCAAAATCGAATATCTCTTTATAATAATAGAACAATATCAACTGTTCGTCAACGATCGTCTAGTTGCACCTTTATAATACATATCTGCATGATTATCTTTATTCTCTGACTTACGTTCGTAGCGTCTTTTGAGTCAACGATAATTAATTGGTTTCCTATTATATAAATAGACCTTTTAACTAGAGCCTTCATTAATTCTCCAGTCCATGTCATAATCTGCTCTTGTATTGTTCGTGCCATTCTGAGGGTAGAAGTGCGAAGAGTCTTTCATCAAGAGTTGTCACTTATTTCAAAATCAGCTAACTTTTTGCTCTAATTTTCAATACAAAAATGGTAATTAAACAGAATATCACCAAATACATGCAGAACAACTTGAAGTTATTTCACTTGTAGATACTAATTAGCACTACATACATTCTTATTTACAAAATAAATGGTTTTGTTTATTTCAAAATTGACTATTACGAAAGTATGCTCTAGAATGCAATTAACAACAACATTTTAGAGATTTCTTTCCCTGCTCAAATCGTCAACTAATCTACCTATTTTCAGGAACACTCTTAGAACTAATATTGATACCACTATCATTAATAACAACTAGATTAACATCTTCATTAGAGTCCTTCCCATAATCAACAATTTCATTCGAATCAGATTTTACTAAGACACCATTAGAGCTAGCATTAGCTTTTAAATATTGTGGTTCATTTTCACTATTACACCTGATTTTATTTTCATCGGATGCATCCGCATCTTTCTTGTATTTGTGATCAGTAATAACTTTACCATTCTTATCAAAATCATCTTCTTTTGTTGCTCTGCTACCTTTCACTGCTGGTTTTGTTCTCTTTGCTGAAATAAACAAGTTTATTTTGTGAAAATGGGCACCTATGTCTATTTGAACTACTTTGACGGAATACCTTAGTCACGTGTTATTTTGTCTTCAAACAAATATTAAATGTGTGAGTCATTAAAAAAAAATCTATTGTAGTTTAAATTTAATTTTTGATCGTGCAGATGTAAAACCACAGGAGATGTGAATCCATTAAAAACTGCAATGATATTATGAAAGAATTAAATATGAAAGAAAGAAGATAATTGAAGTATCTGTAGTAGGTACCTGAGTCCATCAGCTGTTTAAACAGAACTGCCACTGGTGAGTCCACAAGAAGAGTGAACACGAAAGAATACACCAGAGCCAACACCAAATATGACAGGAACTTAAACGTCTGTTGAAAAGAAGCATTCATTATTTTCTCTCTTATAAAATACAAGAATCATTACTTTGTATGCACATCTATGACGAAACGATAAACGATACAATTTTTTTTTTTTTTTTTTTTTTGAAATGGGTTTGCTCTTGACTCTAGTCTAGGTCAGAGTTGACAGAGACAAAGTCGACGATGGAGTGAGCTCACCCAGAAGAAGCCTGTTCACTCTTACTTTGAAGAGATTCGGGTTGTATGAGCTCGGAAACACAGACGCAGGTAAAGAGTTCCACTCTTTTGCTGTGCGCATTATAAAAGACATTTGAAAACGCTTAGTGCGAATTGGTGGAATAGCAACTAGGTAGGGATGGTAACTTGCAGTGCGTCTGGATGTCCGAAGGTAGAAGGGGGCCGGTGGAATGAGGTCGTGGAGTTCTTGGGCACACTCACCGAAGTACAATCTGTAGAAGACCGACAAGCAGGCAACCTTGCGGCGATGAGCCAAGCTGTGAAGCTTGGCATCCACCAGTTCTTCACAATTATTGTTTGGATTACAAGAAAGCAAATGCAGTACAATCAATTAAAGTGTTGAGCAATATTTTATTTCTGTTCAAGAATTTCATTTTAAGAAATCACTTTAAAAACAAAATACTTACAAAATTGCCAACTGAAAAGTAAATGGGAGCTACCAATGCCGAGTTGAGAGAAAACATGAGCGGGTAGTGGAATAAGTACATCCCGTATGAAAGTCTTGCTGGTAGTCGCCATACCTCAAGAGACAAGAACCAATTTATTGGACCTGAAAATGTGAAAAGTATTATTTTACTAACGTAGGGAGAAAATAACATAATATTCATAGTTCAGTTCTGTAGTTTAAAATGTTAAAAATCTCACCAGAATAACCATGATGGCACGCAACTATAAGCCAGCATAGGGCACATGCATAACTAGGTCTCATAAAAGAATTCATAAGATTATCCATCAGCTGGTTGTCCCAGTCCAACTGCTTGATTCTGTACTTGAAGTAGAAGATTCCTCCCAATATACCAACAGAACAGACCCAGAAGATGATGGCAAGGAACTGAAAGATAAAGTTATTTTTAGTAAAGAAGATTCTCATCCCATACAAAATGCCTTTATGAGAATAGTTCAAGTGATTAGAGAGCCAACGAAGCTTGTTAAAGCTGACGGTTATTCCAGGTATCATTAATATCGTTTATGTGTTCCACGTCAGTCAGTATTTTCAGTTTTTCTGTACCATCTTCCTCATTAATTCTACCCAGTCAGTGGTCGCACTACTATTCTTCTTTTTTTTCATATGATTTTTACACAAGTTTTAAATTAATTTGCACTCTTTAACCATACCAATATAGGGTACACTACATAAATACGAAAAACTTTATTCCGACAGTCATAAATACGAATTTCGAAATACCGATTTTCATAATTCCGAATGGTTCAAAATTCCTAATCTATCAACTCCGATTTTTATAATAATTCCGAAATTTCAATATTCCTACCGTTTATAATTATTATTCTGAAAATACCGAGTTTCAATAGATCGAATAAGTCAAATAAGTCAACAAAAAGTCCGAATTAATGATAGTAATTCGAATCATCAAAAATACAAATAAAAACGCCTTCTAGTAAAACTGAATAGCAAGACAAATATACGAGTAGAATACGGAATTTTGACGCACAAAATATCGATAAATGCTAATACGATGCTACAAAATTGCGATGCACGTTACTGCGAAAGATCGTTTCTGCGACGCCAATACACTTCGATGCACGTTACCGCGATAGATTTTCACTGCGATGCTACTTGACTTCGATGCATGGTAAAGGTATTTGCATTGTCATTGCATTATGAATGTCGTTTTTCGGACCAAGAACCCATCGAGCATTTGATTCTTCGAACATATGAAAATCGGAAAACAAACAAATCGCATTTATGATGTTCGATAAAATAAATTTCGTGATTTTTAATAGTAGTCATTATAATTCTTAGGTATTATGAAATTCGGACTTTTGTTAATCGGAACATCGAAATTCAGAATAAAATATTTCGGAATATTTAGGTGTTCCCATCAATAAACTTACCCACGGTATTTGTATTCTACTCTTGCGGTAAATGTGGAGAATATAACCAAAGAGCAACCCGACGAAGAACGGAGAAGCTCGCGCCAGAGTATTGAAGTAATATTTGTGCATGTAATCCCATATGTCCAAGAAACGACTGTTAAAGACAAAAAAAAAATTGAGTATTAACAATTACAATAAATTCCCCTTCGTTTTTTTTTTCGGAGATTCCATAATTAGTAAGCAATTTATTATGATTATACGCCATCTGTTCTAAAAAACTCTCTTGAACGGGAAAAAAAATGAATGAAAGAGAGAGGAATGTCTTTGCCCTGTAGTGGAACGACACAAACTAGTTAGGTAGCGATTCAAAAATATTCTTCATCTTCGAAGTAGCATAATCAGCCTACAATGTTCCCACTGCTGGGACGCAGGCGTCCTTTCTGCGAGAGATAGTGGGCCGTAATCCACCATGCGGGCCCAGTGCGGGTTGGTAGATGTCACATGTCTTCGAATTTTTGGTTCTAGGATATGCCGGTTTCCTCACGATGTTTTCCTTCACCGTTTTGAGAGCAGTGGTTATGAAATAATTTACACAAAGTAAAGCGCGTGTCAGGGTTCGAACTTACGGTCTATAACTCGTTAGTAATATAAAGTACTCA
Organism: Oligia fasciuncula; assembly: GCA_963082905.1. NCBI lineage: Eukaryota > Metazoa > Arthropoda > Insecta > Lepidoptera > Noctuidae > Oligia > Oligia fasciuncula. Next base: position 16,787,018 of record OY720395.1, read on the forward strand.
AACTCAAAATTACTTACGTGGGCACAAGGTTTCCAGCTGCCACATTAAGGTGGAAACTATATACAGTTGAAGCTATCAGAACAGCGGCGAGTCCACCTACCAAACCCATCCAAGCGAGGTATTTCTTGCCAGTCATCACCCAAACGAGAACTATAGGTGACACGACATACAGCTGGAAGTCTATGGCGACGTACCAGGAGTGGCTGAGACACTGAAATTTGAATAAATCCATAATAATTAATACTGTCTTTTATTTTCCTGCTAGCTGTGCCCGTGACTTCGTGTGCATGTCGGAAAACAAATTGGGATTTTTTTTTAGAATTTCATGGGTTTTTATTTTGCGCGGCACCCTGTTTCTTTTCTTAAAGAAAAACTAGTAACTAAGTTACTCCTTATAACATCAGCTATCTGCCAGTGACAGTCCTGTCAAAATTGGTCTTGGCTTCTCGGAGATTAGCCGGTACAAACAGACAGACAGACAATTTTTTTTTTGTGATACGTGTATTTAGAAATATACAAGTATGTTTATCAGTTGTCTAGTACTCATAACACAAGCTCTGCTTAGCTTGAGACTAGACGGCGTTGTGTGATAGTTGTGGAATATTATTATTATTATTTATATACTTTCATATTATGCATTTTAAAAGCTATTATTTTCACATTACAAACAGATACTTAAATTTCATCTAAAAAGCATGCTCTAATCATGTTTAGAGAGAGAAGATTTATAAGTCAACATATTGAAGTTTTTTAATTTCGAAGATCGCTTTTTGTCTTGCTTGGTTGTCATAATTTTCTTTATTATCATTATATATAAGTATATCAGCATTATAAATGATATCGATAAATGATTTTATTTCGGTAAGTAGGTTTGTACAAACACTTTTTTTTTACACGTCAATCATATTTTTAATTAAAAACGAGATGAGTTCGGCTTTTCCTATCTAACGACTCTGGGAAGAAAGGCCGAAACAAACTCAGAGGTCACAGTCTCTATTAAAGTCTTGGTCAGATCATGTGAAGACCATTGGTGTCTAAAATGGTCTTTTGAGGAAAGTACCACACAGATTTAGTGGACCTGTCCAGTCAGTACACGCATTTGACTGTGTCTTACCATCTCGCATTGTATACAGTTGTAAATCCATATTTTTTAAGATAGATTATTCTGATACTTGACAATAACACAATTAAGTTACCATATCTTCCAGGTGTACAAAATTTTGAATATGTAGCAAAGCAGACCACCAGTTTTGCCGACACCTTTCAGTCTGGTTGATGACTGTCAGCCAGTGAGGTCCATCGGTGATGCGGTTGAAGTAAGAAGCTTGAAGGAGTACAGTCACAGCCAGCAGTGGTGTCACTCGCATGAAACGACTCAAGTAGAACCAGTGAAGATTCTTGAGAAACGTTACTGAAAAGGAAAATTGTCATGTGATTACTAACTATATAATAATCATTGACGGCACTGCTGAATTAATACTGATTGTATAACTTCGATTTTTAATTTTGAATTCCTGGGGGTATTTAATGAATATTATTAAGATAATGTATCTGTGATCCAGTGATAATGAATCCCCACGCACAACAGACTGAATGGGAGTCTAAGTGCGGAAAAGGGAGTCCCATCATCATCATAATCATCGTCCAGTGATAATGTCTCGTATCCACTAGGGAAAGTTTGGCGCGCGACATGTTGCAAAACGTGTTGCTCAACATGTTGAAAGTTAGGGCGGAACTTTTTTTTAGCAACGTTGTCTGTCTACGTATGATCAGTCGTCGAGAACATGTCGCTAGAGGAACTATGTTGATTTCAGCGGCGATGGTTATAATTTTATTGAAAAATGCATCAAAAAGAAAAAAAGCACATTGGTGGGTTAGAAATTACTTTCAAAATAAAGAAAGTGTATTCAGTGATCTCCGTGTGGTTGATGGATCTTTTACGAATTTTACCCGAATGCTTCTCCACTCTACAAAATTTGATGCATGTTGCGTGGAAACAAAAACAAGCCGCGCGTTATATTGCGCGCCAGCTGGCAACGTCGCGCGCTATTGTGCAACGTTGCGGAACATGTTGAGCGTCACGTATTGCGCGTCAATTCTGGCCTAGTCGATACGAGGCTTTACTTCATCAAATCATCATCATTTCCGCCGAACGACCCACTGCTGGTCATAGGCCTTCCCTAATTGACCTGTCCGTCACGCCTGTCACATCGACCGGTGCTTATTGCATCCAACTTACTTTGATTCATTTTCGCTGCGGTCGTATAGACCAGTAATATTCCTGCTATCGTGAAGAACGTGTCTACCGTCATGGTGCCCGCAGTTATCCATAATGCGTTGGCAGAAAACATCCACTGAAAGACGTACAATAATTTTATTACTTTTAGAGATTATCACCTTTTTGCGTTCATATTGTAATTTAATTATATTGAAATCTGATAGAACAGCTGCAGTAGATCATTCAACCCTAACGCAGTATACTGCCGAACATATGATTAAATTGCTATAAGTAGTAGAGGATTCAAGATAAGTTTAATCGTGAGTCTCTCTTAATGATAATTATAACACATTTTCATAAATCCTTGGTTATGTTAATCTTGGGCAATTTTGTGAGGTACAAATCTTATAAGGTACATCAAGTCTCAGACACGATGAATATCAATGTATAGTGAGAAAATAATTGAATTCGACCTACCGAGCTCGCATCAACAGGGTTTGCTATAAACAGTTCCGTACTGAACGAATGTCCAACTATGACCCATATCATAGCGAGAGTCCTGATTCCATCAAGACATTGTAAGTTTCCACTACCAGAGCTGAATGTTGTGAGTCGTTGTCCGTTTGTGTAAACAGAAAACGATCGACACAGTGTACTAATTTGCTTGACATCTGTAAATAATAATAACATTTCAGATTCTAATAGAGTAGTGGAAACCGGTAACAAGAATAACGATGTAAATCAAGTTAGTATCAAGCCCATTATTGTTGAAAATGCACATAATCATCTCTTAAATAAAAAACTAGAAATTCTATCACTTGTTTAAGATACTGACGACATACGTTTCACTCACCTCTCTTAAATAGGAATCGATAACAAAGATCGTAGCTTGTACTAACTAAAGTCACAAATCCGAGCACCGAAAATATTGCACTGAAATAAAACAGAAAATGTTAGAATATTCCCATTCTACATATTGTAATTTTGAATGTTGAAATAAACGATTTTACTTTACTTTTAGGATTTCTTATCTAATTAAAACATAAAGACTCGAAAGGTAGATCGAAGGACAATTTTGAACGGTACAAATTCCTGCGTTACAGCTTAAGACGACATATTTTTGGTTAAAGACTTCTCTCTGTATTTCCGTTAATTGATAGGATTATATCCGATAATATGTTTTATTAGCGCACGATCACTAATACGATTACAATAACCAGATAAGACAAAAATATTCCATTAGATTAAACGACTAATTGCTACTTACACTGCGGTATAATCAGCGGGGGCCCATGGCTTATCACCACTAAGTCGGCAATAGTCTTCTCTGTATTGAAAACCTACTGCGGAGACGTTAAAAAATAAAGAAGTTATTGCTTGGTGAGTAGTGCATGGCTTTGGTACGCAAACTCCCAGCCTGAACTCCATGCGTGTGAGAGGATTGTTCGGTATAGACCTGGAAGGATGATTAGTTTTAGACGGTTTGTTTAATCTTCAAATAGTCTAACTATGCTTCAACATTTGACATGCCCTTCAGACGGGCGGCAGCAGCGGAAGATCTTTTTAAATCTAATGTTCGAGAAGCGATCTTGGAAGACCTGTATAGAATTTGTCATCTAACTCTTTTGCTTTCACCGAAGTTTTGCACAACAACACTCGACTTTTACATTTTTTTTCCACCTTTTCACATGGAATTTTGTATGTTAATACTAGGGAGAAATTTCGCTAGGGGCAATGTTTTAAAAATCAGCTTACCTCGAGTCATGTTTAAAGCCATCGAAGTTGCCACTTAAGGTTAGTAATTCTGCACGTGTTTGATGATATTCTGCAATCTTAGTAATAGTTTTGTTGTCTAAACGTAAGGAGCTTGGATCGAATTGCGTCCCTCGTATATCTTGAGGGCGAGGGATGTTAAAAGTCTGGTTGAATGGCACAAGGATTGAGCAGTATTTGCCTTCAATGTGCATGTCTTCCAATTGATGATTGATGTCCAGACATTGGTGGTAGTTGCCCAGATCTACTGAGTTGCCCGTTAGTACACCTCTTGGTGTTCTTAAACCGGAATCCATAACTGTAAAATATTTTGTTATATTTGGTTTAGAATAATACATACTTACGTACCTACGAATTTGAACGACAAGCCGACGTCCGAATATACACTACATTAAGATCGCCTCATGCCTGCATTCCTCGAAGGGATTTGCAAAGGTGTATCTGTCGCAGATGGAGTGTTGAATCCGCTGTTTTACAAAACAGCTCCGTTATCTAAAACAGCTGAACAACATTCAGCTGGATTGTCATTGCATTATTAGGTTTAACAAAACTGCTACCCACGTTTATACGTAATGCAGAATGGCTTATCTGAAGTCGCAATAAGCGTTTGGTGCGGCTTTCGGACGCAGTAACTAAGCTAGGGCACCCTGACTAATTGGTTTGGGTTAGATTAGAACTGTGACCAAATCCGCGCGAGCCGAGCGAGCGCTATTTCTAAGTTGGTCGCAGTTACTTGTCTATTTAATATTTTTAGGACTGCTTTTCATAAAACTGGAAATGGAATTGTCCTTAAAATCACTGTTTCCACATGAGTTACGGTCATTTTCATTAATATTTATTTCTGTTTCGGACGCCATTACTGTTGTTGTAATACACAGAGCGACGAGCGATAAAATTTAGAAATAAAATCTACAATCTGACGTTTCATTTCACGAGGTTTTACGTAACCTCTCAAAATCAAAATATTTTTATTTCACATAAGCCTACATGGGCACTTATGAAACGTCAGAAGCTAGGTGCACTAATCTATTATCTCTAATCGCTAACCTATTGTATTCGCTAAACGTCGTTCAGTTATTTTACATAACGGAGGTGTTTTGTAAAACAGCTAGCGTTTTTGTAAAACAGCGGATTATACAATCCATCTGCGATATATCTATTTATAAATTTAAGGATCCTCTCATTTTGCCACTTTTGTATAAGTCCTTGTAAACCGTTTAATCACAGATCTAAATTCGCTAATAAAATGAGTTGATTGGTCTTCGGATAATAAGTATCTGGTCTTTAAATTTGATAAACGTTTAGGTACTTATAATACTGCCTACCTGTGTAGGTATTAATGGACCTTATGAAAGAAGGTCATGTTGGATGCGGCACAACGACACAACAACTAACACTAAAATATACATATATAAATATATATACGCCAGCGTTAATGACATCATCCGTCGGGCTCTTGTCACCGCCGGGGTGCCAGCTGTTTTAGAACCAAATGACGGAATCACCATAATGCCTTGGAGATTAGAAGGCCTTTGGTGTCAGATGCAACCTGTGTCGACACCCTCGCGTCATCCCATGTTCCTAGCACGGTGGGCTATGCTGGGGCGGCTGCAGAAAACCTCAAACGGCGCAAATATACAACCTTATTGGTAGCTATATCTACTACTATTGCGTTTGCAGTAATTATACTCGAAAACAACAACATTTATTATCCTTTAATATCTACGCCAACATGATACGTTCACCTGACAGTAAAATAAATGTTTGCCGTGTTTGGGGTTAAAACACTTGGTCCATGGAATCCGAGTATGCATTGAGTTTTTTTTTACCAGAGAGTTGATCTATTTTTTGGTCAAAGAATCAGCATTGGCATTCAACGTACCATTGCTGTCAGGGTTTTGGGCACTTTTCCTTTTGACATCTATGCGGATGAATTTTTTGATGCCAAAATCAAAAATCAAAATCAAAATATTTTATTTCACATAAGCCTACATGGGCACTTATGAAACGTCAGAAGCTAGGTGCACGGTTCCAATTGGTCGTTTCCTATGGAGAAGAACCGGCAAGAAACTCCACGGTTACCTACTCTTTTAAAAAAAAAATGGCTTTTACAATATTTTCAAATTACAGTAGGTATGGGAGGATAGCGTAGGCCTGTCAACAAGTATCAGGTGGCTTTTACAATATTTTCAAATTACAGTAGGTATGGGAGGATAGCGTAGGCCTGTCAACAAGTATCAGGTACTTGATAAAATAAAAAATGGTCTACAGATCTAAAGTCTACAAGGCCTACAAAGTCCTCACATTTACAAAATAAGAATCTATCAAAAGGATAAATAAAAAATAAAAACCTAATAAAAAATAAAATGCCCATTGAGCTATTCGCCCCTTTTTTTAATACTTTTGCATGTTCATAATTCTAGACTTTTGCGTAAATAAAGATACTTGATATTAAAAAAAACCCCGAGTAATTAATATTTACAACGAAAAACGTCAAAATAAAATTATGATGACTTTTTACTTACAATGTAGCAATAACGTTGCGTTTCTTCTAATAAATCGTATTTGACGCTCACACTCTTGCGCATTTAACGCATTATCTAATAAACTTGTGTCAACTGCTTCATGTCTTCTTCCTATTTCATTAGAACAATACACTGAACTACATGTACCTAAAAATATAATTAAAAACACTTTATACGCCATATTTAAATTATAAACTTTAGCACTTTCAGCTCTTTAAATAAAATGCGAGTGCCACAGAAACATCTGCTGCGCGGTGCAGACTAGTAAAACAATAAGAAGATTTCAGAATATCATAGTAATATTTGTAAATCATTATCTAATCGTATAACTTTGATTAATTAGCATGTTCAACCAAGTAACGAATTTCCTGGGCATCTATCAAGATTATTGATACTAATGCAGAACGAGATTGGTACGCACCATTATGCGTGGTACCTACGCACAATATTAAAATACAGGTGTTTGTTTGTTGTCATGTTCTGTCTGTAGAAGCCTGTAGCCAACTAGTTCACTATGGGGCTCCCAGAAGAGACACCCTTCTTCTTTAATTTCCAATCCAGATTACTGGTTTTTGCGAATGATTGCTCGAAAGTCGCAGACCCGTAGTCTAGTTAAAACCTCTCTCATCATCATTTGGTTAACTTTTACGCAACTACGTTGGGGCGGCTTTCAGCCATACCACATGCAGCTGAAGTACCTATAAATTCTTGTAAAATACTGGTAGGTATATTTTACAAGAATTTTATAGGTACTGGGTTTTGCGGTCATTTTATCTCTCTCGATGAACCAATATTGCACAAAATATGCGTACCTATTTGAATTTCTGTCAACCCCAGGTTTTCTCTAAAATTTTGGATCTTTAGCGTTATTTATGAGGCTTTGTGACGTAGGTATAGCATGCTTGAACCAATTGTATAATACGTAATACATTATCTTTTAAGAAATGTTAATCGGATTGTAGAATTTAGTTTTCTGACTTAATTTCTAATCAAAGTTATTTTGGGTTATAAGTACCTACGTAATTCGGAGGTGGTCAATGGGTTATCAGTTATTTACCGAACTGGATTAGTATGGACTATGGGAGAAAATCACATAGTCGGACTTACTTGTCTTGCAGACATTTTTTGCACAAAAATCGTACTTAATCAATAAATAAATAAATGAACTGTCATTTATTTATTTATTCAAAATTATAACACCTTTACAGACTAATTCAAGGCAATGCTAAATAACCTATAACCATATTATAACGAAATAGTCATTAATACAGATTATGTAATAAAAATGTGGACCATTTCTGTAGACGTTTTACTATGCATTGCAATTGTAATGAATTGCTGCATAATACAATCCACAAGTTTGCCTTGTGTTTTGATTTACCTATAGACCAAATTACCGTTTTACGCCCTTACTAATAAACGTTGCATAGCGTCTGTTTAGTTATACAACCCTTTGTCTTCTTCTTTCGAAAGTCAAATTACTGACGACTGAAAGAGAGATATCGGTGTGTAACTATTCATCTCATATAATACGTTTATTATTAAGGGGGCAAGAGGATATATATATACCTTCAGAAAGTGATATTAATCTTTAATATGTACATCATAATGTTTCAATTGTTATGACACTTACCACTTTCAAAAATCTTAATCTTAGTAGAACGAATGTTTGCAAGTGAAACGCCGTAGACGTTCACCGTACTGCAAAAGACCCTCATGCATAGATATAGATACACCTATCTATCTATATCTGTACCCTCATGTCATGCTCAAGGCTAAATTGAGAAATTTTTAACTAAAGCCTTTGATCCAGTAACACATAATAATGTTATAATTTTAACAAAAAAAGCGTGAGTAATTGATGATGACAAACAATTTATAAATAATGTAATTAAAAAAGTCAGTACTTTGTCTATTTAAATTACGATTTATAACCCAATCAATCTATTCGGCGTGCCACAAGAATGTTTGTTGGGGCCAATTCTGCTGACTTCACGTTTCAAACTGTGATATTCCATACACGCTGTTTCCTGTATTTATTATACAGGGTGTTAGGCGGAGGGTTAGCCAAAAAAGGGAGTTCGTAGGTATAGCCATTTAGGAAATACATATTTAGTTTGAAGACACTAACAAAAATATATATCATGTTTTTTGTAGTTTTACAAGAATTACCAAAATTTTAATTCTGAGCTCTAGAGAGACTAAATAGAAATCCGACGAAGGTATCGCCAGAAATAGGGGAGCCGCATATGATACAATTTTTGTAATTGTTAAATACAAAAACAAATGTTGTGTTTTGTTTCATTTCACTCCATTTTCCCTAATAGCATACCGTTATAATGTGTATTGTGTAATCTATATCTATATACATATAATAAAACAGTAGAAAAACTGTGTCTGTACATTGAAAATATTAAAAAAAAAAAAATTGGGGGGGGTTTAGAAACAGTAATAGGGTACGAATCCGAAAAAAAAATTCTGTCTGTTTGTCTGTTTGTCTGTTTGTTTGTACACGCTAATCTTCGGAACTACTGGAAAGATTTGAATGATTTTTGTTTTGTTGTATAGGTATTATGTCTGGGCAACATATAGGCTATAATTTATCTTGGAAACTTGAACACCTGATGCAGAACCACAACAGACCAGCTAAACTATAAGAGATACAAAAATGGTACCATAGCAAAAATTGTTCCACATGATGAGCATTTTCTGCCGAGAGAATAAATTTGAAGATCTGGAACACCTGATGTGGAACTCTAAGAGCCCAGCTACACCATAACATATATAGGAATGACGTCTTAGCAAAAGTTGTTCGGTCTGATGGGCATTTCCTGTTGACTTATAAAAAAACTGGCCAACACGAAGGGTTCCGTACCACAAGGCAAAAACGCCGAAAAAAACACGTTTGTTGTATGGGAGCCCCCTTAAATATTTATTTTATTTTGTTTTTAGTATTTGTTGTTATAGCGGCAACAGAAATACATCATCTGTGAAAATTTCAACTGTCTGGCTACCGCGGTTCTTGAGATACAGCCTGGCGACAGACAGACGGCAAAAACGCCGAAAAAAACACGTTTTTTTGTATGAGAGCCCCCCTTAAATATTTATTTTATTTTGTTTTTAGTATTAGTTGTTATAGCGGCAACAGAAATACATCATCTGTGAAAATTTCAACTGTCTAGCTACCGCGGTTCTTGAGATACAGCCTGGCGACAGACAGACGGCAAAAACGCCGAAAAAAACACGTTTTTTTGTATGAGAGCCCCCTTAAATATTTATTTTATTTTTAGTATTTGTTGTTATAGTGGCAACAGAAATACATCATCTGTGAAAATTTCAACTGTCTAGCTACCGCGGTTCTTGAGATACAGCCTGGCGACAGACAGACGGCAAAAACGCCGAAAAAAACACGTTTTTTTGTATGGGAGCCCCCCTTAAATATTTATTTTATTTTGTTTTTAGTATTTGTTGTTATAGTGGCAACAGAAATACATCATCTGTGAAAATTTCAACTGTCTAGCTACCGCGGTTCTTGAGATACAGCCTGGTGACGGACAGACGGACGGACGAACAGCGAAGTCTTAGTAATAGGGTTCCGTTTTTACCCTTTGGGTACGGAACCCTAAAAATCGAAGATCAGAAAATCTGATGTGGAAATTAAAGCTATCACTAATTTCACTGTATAAAATAACATATGCTGGGAATATAAAATAACTTTAAGCTGGGAGTACTTCCACGCGGTGAAGGCGGTAACACTTGGACTGATTTTCGATGACGATGGTATATCATTGAAAATTTGACTCTACTGGCCAAAACTCCCATTTATTTTTTTATTTTATCGAATAAATATGCCTTCGGGCTTATGTTATTTGAGTGTTTAATTTCCTTTTCCATTTATCTTCGTGACACGGTAGCCTACCCGGTAACGCAGAGGAGCAGTCACTTAGATTTTAATTGATCAGGTATCTTCTTCACAATAAATCTATAACCATGCCTAGAAAGAGGTCAAATCTTTCCCAATGTTCCAAAGGGGCTAAAAGATTGAGGATCATAAGATCCCAAGAATCTACCGGAGAGCGTCAGGAGAGACTTGATGCTGTTCGAGAACATCAGGCTGCAACTCGATCCGTGGAAACCTCTGCGGCGACTGACCGCTGATTGTGAACGACATGCATTGCCTCGCGAATCGGAAACGTTTACCGATACAGAATCACGCTTGAGTTTTCAGCGTATTCGCTCATCTACTAACAGGTCTTTTGAAACGAGTGATGAACGTGATGCGCGACTAACTACTGATAGAGATTATCTTACATTGTCCCGAACACGCACACAACAAAATTTTCATAATCAGTTAGAAAGTGAGAGAGAAAGAATTGCTGAAGTACGGCATGAAAAGACAAGAAGAGCGCAACGAACGTATGAATTCTGATCGACTTCGACATCTCTGAACAGAATGTCGATATCATCTGAAGAATCGGATGTGTCTCAAGATATAGCCGTAGGGCATGGCGACCTTCCTTGATAAGGAACGGAGTGCATTTACGTATACTCCTATGATTGATTACACCACATATTCCGCCATCGGAGGTGTGGTTCAAAATTGTACTTTTTGTGAAGCTGTTAAAATGGCAAAAAGAAACAAACGGTATGTGTTGCTCAGGTGGGAAAGTAAATATTGAAATATTTCAAAATCCTCCAGAAATATTAAGATCACTGGTGACCATCCACAGTCAAAACATTTCTTGGACAACATCCATTCGTACAATAATGCCTTTCAAATGACATATTTTGGTGCGAAGCAGATTTCAGAAGACCCATTTATGCCAACATTCAAAGTGCAAGGCCAAGTTTACCAGCTTATTGGTTCATTATTGCCTGAAAATGACGTCTCGAATCGTCTCGCTCACCCCGGTGTTTTCCAGTACAACGTATCGCTGGCATAAGCAACAGCATCCGCGTACGAAGTCGCGGGCAGAAGCTAGTGAACAATAAGTATAGAACATTTTAAAAGCATTTTACTCCTAGATCCCTCTTATTATATTTTATTTAAGTTATTTAAACAAGCCCAGCGTTTGCTGAGTTTTTTAGGGTTCCGTACCCAAAGGGTAACAACGGGACCCTATTACTAAGACTTCGCTGTATGTCACCAGGCTGTATCTCAAGAACCGCGATAGCTACACAGTTGAAATTTTCACAAATTATGTATTTCTGTTGCTGTTATAACAACAATTACTAAAAACAAAATAAAATAAATATTTAAGGGGGGCTCCCATACAACAAGCGTGTTTTTTTTCGGTGTTTTTGCCTTGTGGTACGGAACCCTTTGTTTGTGAGTCCGACTCGCACTTGGCCAGTTCTTCTACTTTGAAAGCTCTGAACTAGATATTCAATTCTTATTTGCATCTACCTCTCTTCTCTCTGTTATTATTTGCCTTTGTTAGACCAAAGAGGAATCATATACCAAAAACACACAAAAAAACTTCAGACACATGTAAAAGAAATTTTACAAGTGAAAAAAGCAAAAAAAATTGGAAATTCTTGAAAACTTAAAAAAACATGATATAAAAAAAATACCTTTAGGGTCTTCAAACTAAATATGTATTTCATTATATGGGTCTACCTACGAACTTCCTTGTTTGGCTAACTGTCTAACACCCTGAATAATGTAATCTTTTGTTGTTTCTATAATATATACGCAGAAAATTAATTACTATCGAAACTTTAAGCCGATTACCATGATTTAATATTTTTATCTGGTCTGTCAAGATTTATTATAGAAATCGTGTTAGTATTCATTAGAAGTAATTATTTACTTAATCAAGATAATATTTATATAATTTATAAGCTAACATGTATAAAAGATAAGCAAAATAATCATAGGGCATCAAAAAATTCGTCCGCATCGCTGTCAACAGGAACAGTGCCTTAAAGGCTGGCAGCATTGCCACATTATATGGCGATGCTAATCCTTTGGCCTAGAAATAGGTCAGCCCTCTGGTCACGTGAAGAGTCGATTAACAGCTTGGCGATATCTCGAAAAACCAATTGGGCACTTGGACCCCATGGCCCTAGTGTTTCAGCTCGAACATATAACTCCCAATCAGGTTGGAATATTTTCGCCGTATGAGGTTTTCTGCACCTGCAGCAGCCGCCCCAGCACAGCCTACCGTGCTAGGAAGATGGGATGGCGTAAGGGTGTCGACGCATGTTTGCAAAGAAAATTTTAATTGCGCGGTATACCATGGCGCTTACGCCATAGCTAGTAACTATCTTCATAAAACTATATTCATATAGTCGGAAGAGCAGATACAAGTCGGATTATCACAAATCCAATAAATTAATATTATCATTACATACGAGTAAAACAAAACTGACAAAATTTGAGGTTATTTTCTACTAACTTTGCCCGACCTGGGAATCAAACACGTTCAGCAGCAGTACTTGCGACCACTAGACCATAATCCATCATAATCCATAGTCTATAATCTTATCAATTAACGGAAATACAGAGAGAGGCCTTTAACTAAAAGTATGTCGTCAGAAGCGTTTAGAATTTGTACCGTCCAAAATTTTACTTCGGTCAGTGACTTTACTTAATTCAAGTTACGATATTTTTTATTTAAGCAAGGTGAGTGAAACAGTTCTGGAGTGACGACCGCGTACCGGAAGACGTAGTGTTGGAAAGCCTCCCACAAGGTGGTCCGACGACCTTGTAAAGGCCGCAGGAACCCGTTGGATGCGAGAAGCACAGAACCGGTCGAAGTGGAGGTTCTTGGGGGAGGCCTATGTCCAGCAGTGGACGTCTTTCGGCTGAAATGATGATGATGAGTGAAACGTCGTCAATAAATATCTTAAATATGTATAAAAAGTTCTGGATGTAGCTATATGTTCGTAAAAAACCGCTCGGCTAACGGCTGACCCGAATAATATGATAAAGCTAGGGTAGATTCCGAATAAAGTTTGTCGAATGGCATGAGCCGAATGAAAACCGAATATGTGTGGTAATTGCTTCGGGTCGGCTTGGTTTTTCAAAAAATACTGCCGTATTGAATATACTTATGCGTAGAAATCCTTAATAAGAAACTAGTGTTAGTGTTAAGAAGGTTGCAAGTAAGTGGGTATGATTACAGTTACACAAACATGTTTCCGTTCTCAATTAGAACTAAATGCTCCTTTCAACTTAAAGGGCGAGGTTATTTAGTGAGAAAGCAAATTGGACATACGTACAACTGGTTGATAAAGCTTCAGGTTGCGTGTTTTTATTTTATTAGACTCGTCAAATATATACCCAAATGTTTTGGACTCGGGTAGTTTAATTTTCATCTGGAAAGAATTCATAACATCTAATCATCATCAATGATATAATTTGACGCGTGGGCTCGCGAAATATTTAAGGAGTAGAGAGAGGGCTTTACTCAGGAGTGGGACACCGCAGGCTAGTAAAAAAACCATAATGCATACCAATTTACGAGGTCCCGTCGCGCGTCGCCACCAAAAACATTTGTAATCATCGGTCGGCTGAGATTCAACGATTTGGCGACTGGTATTCAAGTATTTGACACGAAAAGTTATAAAAAAAAAGAAATATCTGGTAATCCATTATCATAGGTAGTAGAATTAGTCAAATAAAATGGTAAATGTATATTTTATATAACTTTAGTAAAATTCTAGTTTCAAATGTGTGAGCTTTTTTAATTAAGGTACACGTATCAAACCGGAAAGGGATCGGCACCGTATCAATTCGAGCCGTTCAGTATTCTTTATAATGAAACTCCCTACTGCAACGCACACTAATCGGAATCGTAACGTAATCGCCTCGTCTCGGGACAAGCTCACGAACCGCGTTGCGGTGCGTTACGGCTCGTCGTCCCCGCGCTTACGTCTCTCCGTACCCGAGCTTACGCCTCTTCGTCCACCCTTGCCCCTCTTACCCCTCCGGCCTGCCTGCTGCACCATCAACCAGCGGTCGGCGAGCCGTAAGCGCGGCGTCGCCTAGCCGTAGCCGAGTCGACGTATCGGAGCTTCTGATCCGCTTTGGTTACGTGCGTTTTGGTATTTTAGCACTTTGTCGGCGTGATTAATATGTATATCCATGCCAAATTATAGCTTTAGTACTAAGTGTCTAGAGAGAGAGAACCCTAAAAAGTAAAGGGCTTGTCATTTAATACAGCCATCATAATTATCTGCTGAGCCTTTTCCAAACTATGTTGGGGTCGGTTTACATTCTAATCGGATGCAGCTGAATACCAGAATTTCACATGGAGCGACTGCTTATCTGACCTCCACCCCTTGGTAAGACTAGTTTTCAACTTTCGGACTTTTCTACCCGTAACGACTGTCAAAGGTCTACATAAATTGATCAGCCGCAAAAACAAACCTTATACCCATTCATTAAGAGTTATTTAAAGTTACGTTTCTCTATTATTCCATAAAGCCTCCTAACAAAATCCCTAAGAAACAACATTTTCTTATTTACAAGACCAATGTAAACAAGAATTCTTAATGGCAAACAAAAGAACGTCTAAATTGAACGAAAATATTTAACAACCCTCCCCAAATTGTGATTTAAAACGAAAGACTTTCGTTCGCGAGCGTACCTGCGTGTTTTTGCGTGAGCGTGTTGGGCGTTCATCCTGTTCATTGGAAACAGGGCAACAGTCAGTAATGGAAAATTAATTATTGCAATGGAATTTTTTCTCTGTAATTTGAAGTAGGTACCTACCTACTTAGCTAAATGGAAACTCGTCAAGTTGATTTCCTTATTTAAGTTAATGGAGCTAATCAGAATAATACGACTTTAAATTTGAAATGTAAATGGGATTTCCATGTTTATGTATCTACCTTTTTTTCAATACAATTTTTACATTTTTTTTTTTTGACGTTACTGAGTAAGAACGTTAAGTTACGTTTGTGTGGAAAAGGGAGAGCCTGCCCTGCCCTGCAGTGGGACAGTACAGGCTAGTTAGATAGATACTGAGTAAAGGTTTACTCTGATTTAATAGCGATATTTTTGCTACGTTTTCGGGGACTGTCGTAATTTTGACGTTCGAAAAGCCTAATTTGAATAAATGACTTTTGTTTTTTTTTACTACCTCCTTTAAGTAAGGAAACGCATGATAGTTTAACCAATATAAATAACCATATTGAATCGTTGGTCTATAGTGGTACAGCTGAGGGTGAAGTCCTGGGTTCGATTCTAAATTCGGGCAAAGTGTGATGGGGTTTTCCACCTGGATTTTCTCAGCAGCAGATCGGAGTCTGGATTTTTTCCCAGTTGATGGCAATAGGCTCTATGTTACTCAGTGAGGTGGTCTCACAGATATAGATACACATAGATAACGCAAGAGCAACTACTTCGCGTGCCAAAAATCGCACCAGCTTACGTACAAAAATCGTAAGCCACCACTTTCGATTTCTGTGTACTGCTGGCTGGGTGTGTGAGCGCTGGCGCTAGGCCCGGGTGGGGCGAGACGAATGCCGCACGCGGCGGCGTGTTTGAATCGATTTGATTTTCCCACCACTAAGAAAAACCATGTTAATTTTTAACAAACTTCAAAAGAAGGATGGTTATGCATTCGGCGAGTTTGTTGTTGATGTTGTAATTATGTCCAGCGGTGCTATTCTGTAAAAATCTCACCGTGAAAACTTAGGTGAAGTGAGCGTGGAGTGAGCTGTCAATAGTGTCTATTCCTAGCAAAAACAAACTCACTTCACCTAAGTTTTCACGGTGAGATTTTTACAGAATCGACCGGCTGTAGCTGTTAAATACATAGCAAGTTGTGTTTGAAAAATCGGCATCTTTGTTTTTTATTTTTTTATGAAGTCCTTTGATTTCTTTCTGATAAAAAATCTGCAAGTGCCGTTCAAATCAATGCTCTGAGTGGAATACCCCTAGATTTATTCCGGTCTGATCCCCTTAACCCCCCTCCACCCCCTCGATCCCCTGCTAGTTCTTCTTCTGTTTTAATCTCTATAAATTATCATGGTCGGTGAGTCGTAAAGATCCATATAACATAATTAAAACAAAATAATACATTATTTAAACATTGAAATTAATCACTTCAGTTGCGACAACGTATGTTAATTGACGTTTAATATTCATTGGATTACCGAGTAAATATCCATCAGAATTTCATGAAAGCGAGTGCTATTACATGTTATATGATTTGCATTGAGAAGAATTTAACATTGTGATGATAGTAATGCCTAGACCAGGTTTCCTAAGACTGTGATTTCAGCCACATCGGCGGATCATACACTACAACGTGCCACGCGACAAGGCGCAGATAACAATTTTGACATACAATACAAATACGCTCCGTTTCCCGCGCCCCGTTACGTGGCGCGCTGTAGTGTGTGGTCTGTCATATCGTCCGCAGTTTGTCGTCAAATGACGTCACTGAAACGTTATTTATGAAAGTAAGTTGGTGTGTTTCCCTAGAGAGCGTTTTTGACACTGTAAAGTCAAACTCCACTGCCATCATTTTCATGATGGCCGTCACTATAGTCGATATGTGGCAGCCAACGCTCATACGCCGATATGTGGTAGCCAGCGCTCATACGGCTATTTATTTCGGTCACCGCTCATATGGCTATAATTGGCGGCTGCCGCTCATACGGCGATATGTGGAAATCACCGCTCATACGGCGATATAATGGCGGCCCTCGCTCTTCTAGGAAACCGTAGCTTAAGAAAGGGGTTGAATATGGAGATGACGGATATTGAAGAAGAATACATGCGCTGACTCCAAGTAATTGGGATAAAAGCAGGAGGATGGTGATGAAATATAAACAGATTTTTTTAATAAATAATAACTATCCGTTCATGGACAAATACTTCCTGAACCAAAGCATGAAATATTAATAATTTGGTCTTTCTATTCGTAAACAAATCACAGAGCACTGTACGTTTATACGAATTATTTTAACCAAAACATCGCCTCCTTTCTTTCTCCTTCTGGGGCGGTCGGTACATCGTGTCACAATTTACATTTTTTAGAATACAAAGCAGCACTAAGCTTGGCGTATTTGGACCAAACAAGTCTGTACCTATAAATTGACATCTAGGTTAAGCAAATTTACATAATAAATACATTAATTTATTTACATAATTAAATCGATTCTTCACGTCTTGCTGTTCTTGGCCTAAGTTCTTTACAAAGACACCAGGGCAGAACTGCGTAACTCAATATTACAGGTACTAGGTAGGTACTTGAAAGACCCTATTTTAAAAGAGACTGAAAGTTTCGTTTTTTTTTACTATGTGAATTTATAAAGTACGAGTATTTTTTGTTCACATGGTCTCAGTAGTAATAAGTGTTTTTGTTTATAATTTTATTCTATGGTTAGGAACAAAATAAGAACAATTTGAGGAGCTGAGCTCATCTAGTTTTAAAACATAATTTAATATTGACGTGTATAAGTGATAAAGGCTCCTTCAAACAGGCGCGACACGCGATAAAATCGTGTTGCGCCTGCTTGTAGAAGCCTTAACACATGCGTTTAATTTACTTCACTTGAAAGTTTTCGATATGATTTTTGTGGGCGAGAAAAAAATATTATCACTTCGTGGAACAAATGATTTTCATATCTTCCCAAACGGTTGATTTCATAAACGTATAAACTTGTATTTGTATACATTTTCACCAGAATTTGGATTAGAGGATTATCTACTACCCTTCTGTAACCGTAACACCAAAATTTTAGGTTAAACACTTCCAGAAAAAGAGCTTCCAATTCGCAGAAATAAAATCCAAATCTTATTTTCCTTAGCAAGGTTTTTTTTCAGGAAAATAAGGAAAGAGGCTTATATGTGTTTACTGTTTATGGTACCGAGAATTTTGTTGTAGCTAAAAGTGTAAAAGATATTTATTTAATGGAACAGGCACGATCTACAAGATGAAATAAAATCATCATCTGCCTAGCCTTTTTCCAACTATGTTGGGGTCGGCTTCCAGTCTAACCGGATGCAGCTGAATACCAGTATTTTACATCGAGCGACTGCCTATCTGATCTCCACAACCCAGTTACTGGGTAATACGATACCCCTTGGTAAGACTGGTGGTCAGACTTTCGGGCTTCTGACTACCCGTAACGTCTGTCAAAGATCCACGAATGACAGCCGGGAACAACCGCTTAACGTGCTTTCCGAGTCACGGAGGGGTCACGGTATGTAAAGATGGTCACCCATCCACAGACCAACCGCGGCAAGCGTAGCTTAACCTGATCGATCGACCTGATATTTAGCCACGGGCCCCTCGAGATGAAATAAAATATGGGACACAATGTGCATGAAGTTTTCTGCAGTATAAGTTAATCAATACAGATCAGATCACGCAGTTGTGGATCAGGCATACACCACATAATTATATTTTTTTTTTTTACGATTTTAACTTCTGACAAAAATATGAAAAATTCTCATCGCGATTCATAATTTAAAATTCTGCAAAATATTATCATCATTTCAATTTTAAATGCCACAAAATTATTAAGTTTTCTTTGCACAGGACGTTCCAACCCTCCTTTCGGGAGCTCTCACGCTAGCAACCCTCGTAGATCAGGGTTGCCACAAGCACGTCCCGTCGCGCGTCCTGTAGGGCTGTACAAGTAATTACCGCGGCCCGACCTGACTGATGATGATGGCACTTGGAACACTCTGCTGGCTCAGATAAACAACTGTGTGTAGTGTACTATAGTCTTTTTTGTACGAAAAAATGTGCCGAGTTTCATTTAGTTTGGCTCGGAATTTTAGGAAAGGTTTTTTCGGATTTACGGTAATTAGAATCTAACGAGTGATGACCCTGCGGCTAATAGCGTTCGGGGTGGGAAAAAATGTTTATCGTAAAATCCGATACTTGATATTTTACAACGTGATTTTGATTATTTAACAACCTTTCGTATTTATGTAAATTTGGTATCTACATTGTAAATAAGCCAATGGTCGTAAAGTTGG
Source organism: Oligia fasciuncula (assembly GCA_963082905.1). Classification (NCBI taxonomy): domain Eukaryota; kingdom Metazoa; phylum Arthropoda; class Insecta; order Lepidoptera; family Noctuidae; genus Oligia; species Oligia fasciuncula. The sequence continues at coordinate 16,806,486 of OY720395.1, forward strand.
TATTTCAGTTTACAAGTGAAATAAACTTGGGATGTAACTTACTGTGAAACATAATTATATTTAGTTATTAAAGTCTATATGAGAGAATCTGACTGCCGCACGATATTAAACCTCCGGCTATAGGTCATAGCACACGTATCAAATCGGAAAGGGATCGTTGCCGTATCAACTCGAGTCGTTCAGTATTCTTTGTATGAAACTCCCTACTGCAAATCACACTAATCAAAATCGTACCGTAATCGCCTCGCCTCGGGACAAGCTCACGAACCGCGGTGCGGTACGGTGCGTTACGGCTCGTCGTCCCCGCGCTTACCTCTCTCCGTACCCAGTTTACGTCTCTTCGTCCACCCTTGCCCCTCTCACCCCTCCCGCGGCCTGCCTGCTGCACCATCAACCAGCGGTTGGCGAGCCGTAAGCGCGGCGTCGCCTAGCCGTAGCCGAGTCGACATGTCGAAGCTTCTAATCCGCTTCGGTTACATGCTTACGTTAGGTTGACGCCTTTTTGATGCCGAGGCGAAAGGCGATATGGTGACGATCCCTTTTCGAGTTGATATGTGTGCTATGACCTATGTGATTTGGGTCACACACATAAATGCAAAGCTTATGTGTGGGTAAGTTCACGTGGAAAATTACTGTTTTGGAGTACCTCTACATATACAGTATGCATTCAAACTTAACATAACATAACTTCACGCCTGTAATTCGTTAAGAGTCAGGCAGAACCTATAATCATACACCCACATTTTACAGTTATGTTTAAGTCCCATACAAAAGGGGGCAGGTCTATTTCCAGCAACCGAGCACCAATCTAGACTCTGGGCTGCTACTGAGAAATTCCTAATAGAAAAACCCTATAACACTTTGCCCGACCTGGGAATCAAACTCAGAACCTCGTACTCAACAGTAGCGCTTGCGACCACTAGACCAAAATTAATTAGCGAGTCTAACAAGGTTTATGTTTAAACCCAGGTTTAAACCATCGAGCCATTTGTAAGGTTCCGTACCTCAAAAGGAAAAAACGGAACTCTTATAGGATCACTAGTGTGTCTGTCTGCCTGTCCGTCTGTCACAGCCGATTTGCTCCGAACCTACTGAACTGATTAAGTAAAAATTTGGTACACATTTCAATATCTATAACCCAAACACGGACGTGTATAATTTTGGTGTGATAATTTGCTGTTTGCGGTGTGCGCAATGTAACAAACGGAAATAATTATACAAGATAGAAGTAACATTTAAAATGGCTTCAAGATCGAATGTTTTATCTAACTAATTATGTTTTTGTTATTCAATTACCTACAGTGGTAACAGCTGCACGAATTTCAATGTTTTCCTAAATTGGTACAAATTGGAATAAATTGGTCCTTTTCATGCCACTTCCTTTCTTCCTTTAATGCCACCTCATTCCAGAAAGCCAATTTAATTAAACATTTATGTTGCTAAATTGAATGTTGATTGGTTTTTAATTTTTTTATAGAAATAATGTGATATTATATTAGGTGTTAAGGACTTCGACGAGCAAATTGTAACCATGAATTTAGCACATGATTCTAGGGCCCTAGGCTGGGGCGTAGTTTCTCGCCAGTCATAAATTTCATAAAAAAAAATCTGCAGTTTCATAGAAAATGTAACCTACGCCGTCAAAATGTATGGAACTGCATATAGAGTTATGAGGAACAGGGTGTAAAGTTCACTCATACAATAGAAAAGGGAGGATCGTCCGACCAGACGGGTGTTGTGTCTGGCGGGCCCGATGAGTCATGTCGGGCTGTTGTATATATGCTAGTTGCGCGGTAAACTCTGCTTGCGAGATGCAGGATTTTGCAGAACGTCAATATGACGCGTTTTTCGCATGTGGCGTTGTAGATACCGCTACATGCATTTTTTATAATATAAATGACGTGTTTTTGACGTGACTTTCAACGCAGGTGTTCAGAATCCTGAATTGAATCCATAATAACAGGTTGCGCGTCAATGACCCTACATATATCTTAGTATCATAGTTTAAGAGTAGATTAGTCGCGAGCTCGAACTCACTGGTGGTCATGGCCAAAAAGCGCGCTATCTCACCTGGCTTCGTGTCTAACAGAGCTAGTATCAGTGATGGGCAGTTAGTCGCTAGTTTACACGCACAACGTCTAGTTCTCACGCACAGACACACCCGCACCGTTCTAAACGATAAAAAAAATCGAAAAGTGTTTTAGATAATCGAGTTTTATGAAAACACCATTGCATAAATCAATTACAAATAAAGTTTATTGAACTCTTCGATAACTGAGCTTTGTCAGTATGGACTTGGTTTTGAAGATTTTACAGTTCTTTTATTACTTATTTACACCCAAAGATACTTTAAAAATAGCAATAAAAACGAATCTTTGTAGGCTCATAAGTTTTAATGGCTTTTTATTTTACTATTCTGTTTCCGTACAGACAAAATAATAATAGAGTTAACGATATCATGTTTAACTTTGGATGCAAAATAGCAAACAGTGGAGTAATACTCTCCCGAAATTTGTATGGAAAAAATATCGACTAGTGGCAACTTAATAGATTCTTCGGCCAGCTATTTTTTTTTATTGACGGTTTTTGGCTGAAGTGATGATGTTGACGGCCTCGTTGGTCGCAAGGGCTATTGCAGAGCATGAGTTTCTGGGTTCGATTCCAGGGTCGGGCAAAAAGTTATTGGGTTTCTTCATTTTGGATGAGAATTACCAAAAGTCGTACCAAAAAGTCTCATGCGTCAAGATCAAAATATTGTAGTAATTATTTTCATATTTTTTAAGACATTACGCGTCAGGGATTTAATTTTTGAACAGAGAATTGAATTTTAGGGAAAAAAAGTGTTGATATTGTATTATTCCCTTTTTTTTGGGTGGGAAATCATCAAAAGCGGGACGGGTGTCCCGCTCTGGGTGGAGCGGAAAGGAGTGTCAGACTCTTACTGACTAAAACTCACCCGTGTTCCTTCCTTCGCCCTTTATGTTCCGGGCCAGCAGTAACCCTTTCGGACAATCCCGCTAACCCGGCAGACAATCCCGCTGACCCGGCATTGTTTTATTCCCTTTACATGACATTTCGTTACAAATGATATGATGTGACCTTGAATTTTGAAAGTGCTATGATGTTTTTCAGAAAACACGTAAAAAATTATACTTTGTCGATTCTACATTAATTAAAAATAACGAAATATTTATAAAATAATGAAATAGCGTGAATGGGTGACCATATTTATATTTACACCTCCCCGTGCCTCGGAAAGCACGTTAAGCCGTTGGTCCCGGCTGTCATTCGTGGATCTTTGACAGTCGTTACGGTTCGTCAGAAGCCCGAAAGTCTGACAACCAGTCTTACCGAGGGGTGTCGTATTACCTAGTAATTGGGTTGTGGAAGTCGGATAGGCAGTCGCTCCATGTAAAATACTGGTATTCAGCTGCATCCGGATAGACTGGAAGCCGACCCCAACATAGTTGATTTATTCTAGAAATAATGTGATGATTTTTGGGGGCGTCCTAGGTCTAGCTCTTCCCGTTTTTTGGCTGAAGTGTTGATGATGACGATGATTACGGTAAATTATATTCCATAATCAGCCTATAATGTTCCCACTGCTGGGACACAGGCCTCCTCTCGCACCCTAATTGCGTAACTATCAGTTCCAATCTGAATCACTTGAAGGATATTGCTAATCCAATGCTTCATATTTGAAAAGTCTGCTCAACAACGTAAATAACGCAATGAATGTTGTTGAACTGTCAAAATGAAAGCCATTCCATACGCACCATACGCGTATACATACGCTAATACTAACTACTGTTACTGTGTTACGAAATTACCCCGGGTATCAGAGAACCTTATTACATGGGACTCAAACATAAACATGTGGGTGTACTGTTAGGTACACCTCTGCTCCCTACGGGGACTACTCACAAGCGTGATGTTATTTTATGTTAAGATCAGAGAACTGTTCAGGCCTTCAGATATCAGAGTATTCACGCGTATGAAGCTGTGGTTATTTCTATAGTGAGTGTTAAGTAGTATTGTTTCCGTTTTCCTTATCAAATGAGCGCCCTGCAGGGTTCCGCATACAGTCCATTGACTACTCAGCATGGCTCAAGATTGAATTAAGAACATTATTTTGTTGCTGGGTCAACGAAGCAAAAGGCTGTTTTCTTTTGTTTTTTTCAAGAGTAGGTAAAGTTGTTTATGGCTATTTTTTATATCTGCATGTATAGGACTGGATGGAGGGGCCCGTGGCTAAATAATAACAGCCGCACGGTTGGATCGATCAGGTTAAGCTACGCTTGCCGCGGTTGGTCTGTGGATGGGTGACCAAATTTACGTACCAAGGCCCCACTGTGCCTCGGAAAGCACGTCCTGGCTGTCATTGGTAGATCTTTGACAGTCGTTACGGGTCCTCAGAAGCCCGCAATTCTGACAACCAGTCTCATCAAGGGATATAGGTAACCAATAACTGGGTTGTGGAAATCAGATAGGCAGTAACTCTTTGTAAAATACTGGTATTCAGCTGCATCCAGTTACACTGGTAACCGACCCCAACATAGTTGGTAATAGTACCTACTATCTGTATTTTGTGGTAATAGGCAAGGTAGATGACAATTAGGTTTAATTAAAAATGAACCAGATATTTCAAATCTACGTTATTAAAAAACGAATCCATTGTGTTACACAAAATGTAAAAACCATTCAATCCATTTAAAACCATCCTTACAATGAAAATAGCTTAATTCCTGAATGAGAATTAAACCTTTGAATCATTAATCGGCAAATGAAAACCGGATGAGCGGAGCGGAAAAAAATACGGACAAGAGTCGCGATAATGGTTCGTTCCCGAATTGCGTTAGTAATCATTGATTGAATCGTTTTACGTGGCAGCTCGCGTCGTGAATGGATTTTTATAGCTTCTGTATCTGACTGGTTGTAAAGTTACGGCTATAAATAGACTACAGACAAGGCTATTTTCCGAGCTTGGCCTGTGGCTAAGTAATAACAGCCGCACGGGCATTGACATATATATTATTAGCGTAAGGACCGGGCTAACGGCGCGACTAAATGGCACCAACGCGCTGGCCCTAAAATGACGGTTTTAGGGCCAACGCGACTCAGTTGACAGTGGTGCGCGCGAACATCGAACTTCGAACGAAGAACTTCTATGTGAAATGTTCAGACGGGCGTATCCTTACTTTTGAAATCATTGACTTCTATGTAAAATGTTCAGACGGGCGTATCCTTACTTTTGAAATCATTGCGCACGGGTCGATCGATCGGGTTAAGCTACGCTAGCCGTGGTTGTACCGTGGATGGGTGACCATCTATACATATCAAGACCTCTCCATGCCTCGGAAAGTACGTTGAGCCGTTTGTCCCGGCTGTCATTCGTGGATCTTTGACAGTCGTTAAGGGTTGTCAGAAGCCCGAAAGTCTGACAACCAGCAGCCTAATTGCGTAACACACTATCAATCAGAATCTGAATCATTTTGAAGCAAATTGCTATTCCATTGCTTCATAAGTTCGAAAAATTAGTCTGCTCTACACATAAATAACGCAATGAATGTTGTTGAACTGTCAAAATGAAACCGATTCCGATTGATAATGTGTTACGCAATTGCCCCGCAGTACCTATTATCAAGGGGTGTCGTATTACCCAGTAAAAGTTTGATTCTTGGTAGGTACCTACTCTTTGAGTCTAGATGGGATATAAAAATTCTATGAAACGCACATTGATGAAGGTAATGTATTTGTCTAAAGTTTGTATGTAGATTACCTACACAAAAACAACTTGAGGCTTTTTCTAAAATTAATGAATTAAGTAAATTAGAATTTTAATCAAAACATGGTTTCGAACAGATTCCCCGGAAAAATATCGGCTTCATTGTTTTATTTAATTCAAATTTCGAACTTCTAACCAGCCTGCGTTTGGAATGCTAATGAGTTAAATTCAAATTTAGAAATTCCGCGATTTCACTAAGCGTCTACCGTTTTACCAGATGGACAATAAATCTCGTAATTTTAAGAACGTTCACAGTCTGATCTCAGTCTCAATCTGTCAAAAATACAGAGGTATTTTTGTGAATTTCTCTCCATTTTTGACAAGTTTTTGACATTTATTTGTCGCCGAGGTGAAAATAGATTTTTCAGTTTTAGTGGCCATATTACAAAATGCAACAATATGTAAAACTTAGGACATTTTAATTCACTTCCATATTTCTCCACCTACAAAGACACAGGCACGCTAGTGAACGTGACTTATCACAATCAGAGAGCTCTCAATATGAAAACCATAACTCCTCAGAGGTTTCAATATGTCATAAAAGCTTTCATGTTGGCAGAGGAAAATGAAACTGTTATACCGTTATACCTAAGAGTTGTTGAACTTTATTCAGGTTGCCTCTGTTTTGTGAAGAAATCTTTTTCACCTTCAGTCTTTGTATAAGGTTTTGATGAATGGCTGTTTATGTAGTTTAAAATGAGAAAAGTACGGCCGTATCCTAACCGAAAGCGATTGTCGTGCGAGTATAATATCGTCGTGCTCGTTGAGATGAAAATGTCGCGCGATCAATCAAGTCGCGTTTGTGACAGCCGCTTTCTCAGGACACAGGGTAAGAATTGCGAAAAATTACAATAGCTTTAATTTTGACTCCGTTAGTAGTTGAAAAAATGTTTTCTCATATTATTATCAATATACTTTAAGGTCAATTCTACAACGGCAAATGTAAGTTTGTAATCGCAAAAAAAAATATGATAAAACCACAAATTAACAATGTCCTCATTTTTTCCTTCACTTGTGCTGTGAGACCTTGCATCTTGCCAAATTACATGATTCTAGTCAAAAAACACTCTACAAGTAACAAAATAATTATGTTGCATATATGGCCGTATTTTTTATTGCGTTGACTAAGGAGCTTGATTTTTTTAGAGCTCCAAGGGACCGTAGACCTTTGAATTTGATATTAAATTCATCTTGATACGAGTACCTCCATGCATTTCTGAGAAAAAGGGTCTTGACAGACAGATGGACGGACGGCCGGACAACGAAGTGATCCCACAAAGGTATCGTTTTTTTTCCTTTTGAAGTACGGAAACCTAAAATACTGAACATAAATTATATAAACAATGAAAATTAAAAGTAAAACTTCAAATCAGTGAATTTGAATACACAGTTTCAATGAGCACAAATTATATTGTGAACTCAATGCAAAATGTTATCTTTTCCCATGGTTTAATAATTAGGAACCCTCACGGGCGTCCCTAGAACACCCTACCGAAGTTTCATCACAATCTGACCAATGGTTTCGGAACGCATAGAGGAAAAACATACAAACGCATGAGGTTCTGGGTTCGATTCCCTGATTTTTTTATTTTTTATTTATTTATCATTTATACGAAAGAATACAGGACTATTCATATAAAATAGCAACCAAAAACCACAGAGTTTTAAACTTGTGCTATCATGCGTCTATCTCAATATCGAACTAAGTATACAATGAAGCATTTTATATGATCGGGCAAAGTGTCTTGTTTCCTCGAAGGGTTGGATAGAGATGTACCTATAGTACACACACATTTCACCAGTTATGTTTCAGTATCATGTATTTGGGACGAGCCTATTACCTTTAACCGGGCATAAATTCGAGCACCGGACGGATGCTACTGAGAAATTCCAGCGGAACCAAAAAAACCGGTCAATAAACCCATCGAGGCAGACCACTTTATTCTCGGTTATAATTAATATGAATCCTAGGTTCGGAAAACAAAAGCGTAACAAAAAATAAATACACTACAATAACAATAAGTCCTGTTTTCCCGAAAGGTTGGGTAGATGTGTACCTATATTCCACACACATTTCACCAGTTATATTTCAGTGCTATGTAATAGGGGGCGAGCCTGTGGTCATCTGAGCACAAATCCAGACGCTGGAATGCAGAAATTCCAGCGAAATCAATAAACCCATTGAGGCAATCCCAATTTACGAGTATTTACTTTTATATTAAATTCATTGTATTCACTGTTTACTTCCGGGTCACCGTTTAGCAGAACATAGCTAATTTCCTTGGAGGCCGCGCTATTGGTCCTTCGGGTCGGGATAAGGAAAGGTCCTTTTGTACTACTTTGCGACTAACAGTGAAGATAAAATTTGACGGGTTTATATGAAAATATAAACCCGTGAAATTTTATCTCAGACACATTATTGTCTATAGTTTTGTTAAATGATTGTTGAAATAATATAATTCGACTTTTACCGGTTACTAAATGACAAAACAATTTTTTTTTATTGCTGAATGGGCCCGCTCATGACCTCGAACACGCCTGATAGAATGCGATGGATGAGGTCTACGATGGAACGAGCGTGCCCAGAAGATGCCTAAGGCACTGGAACTCCCACGCATCGACGAAACACAGCAGGCTGCTTGACGCCGGACTCCGGTGGGAAGGTGGTCGCAAACCAGGCAGGCGTTAGCCCTACTACCGCAAGGGAAGAATTGGCCAGTCAAATAAGGTGTTGGGTGTGACTGTCCAGGATGCGCCGAGCGCTCGGTTCAGTTGAGTAACTGGCGCAACAAACTGCGCTACACGAGGAGGCTTCTTTATGCATCCCAAAAAAATGTTTCTGTACTCTGTGGAATCTCATAATAAAACCACGTGTTATAAAATTTCCTTTTACTGTTTTAATTAAATACATCAGTGATAGTGATAAAGATTTCAATGAGATAGAATAGCAATAATTAATATTTATCTCGGAAACAGAATTTAATTTAACGGCCACTTATTGAGCATTGGTGTCCTTCGTCTAGCACCAGGGCTGGTAGAAACATAGGGTGTTCTTTAAAAAAATCTCAACGGAAGCCTATAGTTTGCGACGCTTTTATATGGAATTAAAAAGTATTTACAAAGGCAGATGTGAGTGGAAACGGTGAGAGGGTACGCCCTAGGAGGACATAATTATAGTGACCTCATTGGTGATGGTCTTCAGAACAGTCAGGTGCGTAGTACTCGCAACCAGCGTGCGTGTATGACCAGATGTATGAACGTAAACGAGGCAAAAGGAATATGTAGGGTCGTAGCAGGTGGCGTTCTGTAGTTTTTGCCAACGCCCACGTGAAGAAGGCCCGAGTTTATGTATAAAGTATGTACCTTTTATAGAGAACATTAAATTCACATCCATACTATCGGAGAATTCCATTGAGGTTTATGACGCGGTACGTAAACTAGAGCTATGCCGTAGAGGCCGGGCCACTATTTAAAACAGCACCCTCATTGCGTAACCAGTCTTACCAAGGGGTATCGTATTACCCAGTAACTGGGTTGTGGAGGTCAGATAGGCAGTCGCTCCATGTAAAATACAGGTATTCAGCTGCATCCGGTTAGACTGGAAGCCGACCCCAACATAGTTGGGAAAGGGCTAGGCAGATGATGACCCTAATTGCGTAACACTCTATCGATCTCAATCTGAATAATTTTGAAGGATATTGCTAATCCATTGCTTCATATGTTCGAAAAGTTTGTCTGCTCAACAACGTAAATAACGCAATGAATGTTGTTGAATTGTCAAAATGAAAATCATTGCTACTGATACTGTCTTACGCATTAACCCCGCAGATTATATAAAGTCGTTATATAGTTAGGTCAGCTCTTAGGTAAAAATGACTATTGAAAATAGTTTTAGGTGGTCTAAGTAATTAAATATTGATCGGTCAGGGTTGCCGACCCTGACCGATCAATATTTAATTACGGTCGATCTAACGAGGACCGGCAAAATAATTTATGCTAGACCTAGCCGTAGGACCTATGAGGCACGAACGCTAAAAACATTCGTCACCATCCGTCCGTCCGTCATTCGTCATCCGTCGTCATTCGTTCATTTCGTTTTTTTTTTTTTGGTTATATTTGTGAGTATAGTTTAGTGCTACACCATGTGGTATCCACGTCACGGACGAGCATAAATGTAGCACGCGTCCACGCCTGGGCCGGTTACGGCACGGTCGCGTAAATCATTCTTAACACGACTCTTTGCAATAAGAATAGTGGCTGCATAACGTTGCTATGCTTATCCCCTTACCCCTGAACAATTTGGTCCTTGTCCTCATAATCCATTGGTCTACCCCGTTGGTCACGTGGTTGCAAGGGCGCGTGCGCCTGCTGAACGTGGGGTCCTGGGTTCGATTCCCAGGTCGGAAAAAGTGTTATTGGGTTTTCCATTAGGAGTTTTTTATTATCAGTCCGGAGTTTGGAAATTGGCGGTTTAATACCCCCGTGCCTCGGAAAGCCGTTGGTCCTGCGCCTGATCTCTCCCCGGTCGTGTCGGATTGCCGTCCCAGCGGGATATGAGAGTAAAGGAACAGAGAGTGCACCTGTGTTTGCGCACTCACTTGTGCACTATAATTTCTCCTGCGTACCTGGCTAATCTACGTTGAGATTGGCCACCGTGACCGAAATCGGTCGGGAGGCTATTATTAATCTATTGGTCCTTTAATCCGCGGTTGCTGAAAGTATAGACATTTTTCTATTACATCGCGAGACTTCGAAACTAATTCCGATTAACTCAGTTAGTCTTTAATTCACTAAGTTAAGCCTTTAATTCGCCTCCACGCAGTAGTTATACCACTTAGCTAAACTTTAGTACGCGAAACCCACTAATTTCCTTAGGGGATGCAGCTTATTGGTCCCCGGGGAATAGATGAAGAACTGTTCGTTAGGACCGCGACAAACCTCTGATACGGTATGCTCGTAAAAGTTTATTTGTTTCAAGGCTATCTGTTTTATGGGTGTGAATGGCCTTATATGAGCTAGAAAGAGGTTGGGTCGCTATTTACCATAACCATAACCATAATCAGCCTATAATGTTCCGACTGCTGGGACACAGGCCTCCTCTCAATGAGAGGGAGTGGGCCGTAATACACCACGCGAGCCCAGTGCGGGTTGGCGGATGTCGCATATCTTCGAATTTTTGGTTCTAGGACATGCCGGTTTCCTCACGATGTTTTCCTTCACCGTTTTGAGAGCAGTGGTGATGAAATAATTTACACAAAGTAAAGCGCCTGTCTGGGTTCGAACCTACGACCTACAACTCGTAAGTCGTGTCCGTGACCACTGGGCCACCACTGCTCTCTGCTCTCAGGGTCGTTATTTATTTTGTAAATATTATATTGTGCATTGACACAGAGATAGGGCTTAATGTATATCGTCATTATAAGTGGCTTTCATCGTAGCCTCGAAGACGCTTCAAAGAAAAGAAAGAAAAATTGTTTATTGCTTCATTTATACCTAGCTACCTCATCCAGACTATAAAAAATAAAATCTTTAAAAAAAATACGCTTACCTATAATTGGAGTTTTCTGTAATACGAATTTTCAAAAGAAATTATTTAAGCAAGTATGTACAAATAGGAGAAATGTAATACCTACCTGAGTATAGTTGTCGCGTTTAAGCATGGCAATAAAAGTCATTTCCCTTTGGCTAATATGTAATAGTCTAATCCCTAATTCCTTAGGAACCCAAACAATAAACTATGTATGTTTTTTTTTTTTTATTGAAACATGTTGAAGGTAAATAAATATTGATTCAGGCGGTCGATTCTGTAAAAATCTCACCGTGAAAACTTAGGTGATGTGGATTTGTTTTTTCCTAGGAATTGACACTACCGACAGTTCAGTCCACGCTCACTTCACCTAAGTTTTCACGGTGAGATGGTTACAGAATCGCACTGCAGGAGCAGTGGTGCCCCAGTGGTAACGGCCGCCACTTACGAGTTGCAGTTCGTAGGTTCGAACCCAGACGGGCACTTTACTTTGTGTTTTTAATTTCATCACCACTGCTCTCAAAACGGTGAAGGAAAACATCGTGAGGAAACCGGCATGTCCTAGAACCAAATCTTTGAAGACATGTGACATCTACCAACCCGCATTGGGCCCGCATGGTAAATTACAGCCCACCCCCTCTGGAAAAGAGGAGGTCTGTGTCCCAGCACTGGGAACATTATAGGCTGATAATTGATTCAGGCCGTTATCGAACTTAATATCAGTTTTTGTAGTGAAAATGGTACATAGAAAATTTAGGTGGTTCAAGACCGCTACAGCCATGCTAAAACGCGACAACTTATAGTAACACGGTCACACTCACAACAAAAACGAATTCATAAAAGCACTCTAAAATACCACCTTTCACAAAATATAAGTCTAAACGATACATGTATATCCGGGATAGCCACCGATATTTTCCCGGAACCGTATTTGGCTGGCACTCCATTTAGGACCACGTTTTTGCGGCTGCTTCAGGCAGGAGTCTGTTTCAAATTACATAATTTATCATGTCGACCCGTTCCTTATATGCGTTGAATACCATTTTCTTTGGACTCGATGAAAAAATCGTGCAATTTCTCGAATGAATGTTTTGGAGTGATTCAATATGAATTTATTGGGGGATGTTTATTCTTGACGGTAGGAGTAAAATGTGTGTTAAGATTTTTTTTTATGTGACTAAATCCTTTCGATTTTTGGCATCAATGTGCCTAAGCCTTTTTACAAGTATTTATGTCGGGTCGGCTTCCAGTCTAACCGGATGCAGCTGAATACCAGCGACATGGAGCGACTGCCTATTTGATCTCCACAACCCAGTTATTGGGTAACATGATAACCGTTGGTAAATCTGGTTGTCAGACTGTTGGGCTTCTAACTATCCGTAATCCCGTGGGTCCCGTTTTTACCCTTTGGGTACGGAACCCTAAAAAGAACGAATAGTCAATCAGGTAGAACATCTCTACTATAGGTAAAATGTCTGTTTATCTTCTTCTTAAAGATTAACAGGCGAAGCGCTGTTATGTTCTAAACCATATAAACATGTTTGATAGCACAAAGCGTGTACGTTGAAAATTGGAACATATTCCACTAAATTGCTTTTATTTTATAGACTGCAGTATTAGCAATAAACATTGATGGGTTAAGGGGGAAGCGCTAAGGTAGCCCGCAAAATTCAAATTTTCTTACGTTTTTTGCAATTTGCTGGTCAGTAATAAGTTGTACGTTGGTTAAAATATGATTCGCGACAGTAACAAATATGTATTTACAGAATCATAATCATTAGAATCAGTCATACAACTTGTTAAGTTAGTATAATCCTAAAATGTCAAGATTTCATGAAATAGTCATTCAGTGGATTTTTTTTTTTTCCGGATGGGAAATCATCAAATGACCCCTCCCGCTCTGGGTGGAGCGGGAGGGAGTGTCAGACTCTTACTGACTAAAACCCACCCATGTTCATTCCTTAGCCCTATAGGTTCCGGGCCAGCGGTAACCCTTTCGGACAATCCCGCTGACCCGGCAGGCTTCGGCCCTATGGGGCATCCTCGAGCATCCTCGATGCTGACATCTCTTTGAGGCGCGCGTGGAACACGTACAGTCACGAGCACCAATATGTCAACACTTGGCAACTTTCAATTGCGATTTTTTCGCGAAATAACGAATGCAACGTTGAAATACGACACTTTACACAAACCTATGGGTTCGAAAATACTTTGTTCGTATTATCATGAAATTTCATTCAAAACTGAAGGAGAAAATCGTCTTTGAATAAAGCCAAGTGTATACATACTTATGCTCGTGACTGTACGCGCCGTCCGGCACGGGCCTGGTCCTGATCGGACGGTGAGCTACCCATTACTCTCCGCCCGCAGGCCCGCGCCTACGGTGGCCGGGAGTCGTCCCGTGGCTCCCGACGCCCGGAGCGTCTCCCGCGGCGGCTGGGACGGGAGGCTCTCTCCCTGAGCCGTCCCGCCACCTCCTTCGCTAGCAAGACTGCTTCGCAGAAGGAGGTGACTGCCTCCCACTCCTAACTCACTTAGAGAGTTGTGTTGATGACTTTAATAATTATAATTCTGTAAATACTTCTTTGTTACGGTCGCAAATGCGGGCGGGCTACCCTGGCGCTTTCGCCTTAAGGCGAAAGCGTCATGTTAAACCGCGAAGTTCAAATTTTCTTAAATTATTTGCAATTTGCAGGCCAGTATCCGCGGGGTAATTGCGCACTATTAGTAGCAATGGGTATTTTGACAGTTCAAAAACATTTATTGCGTTATTTACGTTGTTGAGCAGACACATTTTTCGAACATAATGAAGCAATTAGGGTGCTGGTTGAATGTCGATTCGCAGAAAAAAATATTTATTTAGGATGTAATTAAATAATCATAAAAATCATCAACACTATTCTTTAAGTTCGTAAAGAATATAATAGAATAGAATACTCTTTATTATGTACACCATATAAATTACAGACATAAATATAGAAATTGTATAAAGGGTGACACAATGGGCGGTCTTATCGCTAAAAGCAATCTTTTAAAGACAACCTTTGCATGGATTAAAAAGGGGAAGGACAGACAAATACTGTAGGTAGTCTGTGGTGTACCATTTACATAATACAATAAATACATACATAAAGTATATTATACTAATCTAAATAAATATAGCCATGCATATAAAGGCATAAAAGCCTATTGAAACACTTGTGCAAGCCTTTTCTTCCTTTTGATATTTTACCTTTTTATTAATTTTGTCTATGCTTTTTCTACCTTTTGGTTTCTACTTCTGATTGACATTATACTTTTGTTTTACTACCAAGAACCAGCGCATTTTATATTTCATGAAATTATGACATTTGAGGCCAATTTTAACTCAAGGAGTTGTACCTATTGCTGATTCTAATTTGGAAATCCATATTTGTTATGGTCGCGAATCATATTCTAATCAACATACAACCTGACACTAACATGCAAATTGCAAAAAAAGTAAGTAAATTCGAATTTTGCGGGCTACCTTAGCGCATCCCCCTTAACTTTAATAGGCTTTGCGGAGAATGGCTAGATGTAGACCGAAACATAAAATTGCACTAAAGATATGTTTTATTTTCTCTAAAAAGTCAGTGTACTTTAATAAGTACACTGACTCACTGACTAATCGCCTACAATTATGTAGGCGATTAACTTCTTGCTAGCCTACAATTGTACAGACGCCAGCACATCAAGCTACTACAATCTGTCAAATTTCTTTAATAGATTTTCAACTTTATCGCTAAAGCATAAGGTTCAAAGTTGATTGGGAAAATTTGACCGTTTAGGGTAGTTTGATGTGCTCGCGTCTGTACAAATTAAAGGTGGATACCTAAAGGGCACAGTCGAGTGTAACACAATTCTATAATGTTCGTCTTGTTGTATTTAATCTTATTAGATTTAGGGCCGATTTTTCCAACGCCAGATAATTTTATACGAGAAATAGTTTTGAATTTTTGACAGTTCTTCCATAGAAAAGCTGTCAGACGTCAATTTTACTCTATGAATAAAAATGATCTGTCAATAGAAAAATCAGTCCTAAATACAACACGTCGAACATTACAACACAAATTACATTACATTTTTATAATATATACAATAAAAGTGTACATAATTACATTATAAATGTAGGGGTGCAGACTGAAGTGAGATTAACTTCTTTTAATTAAAAATATAAATAAAAATACACCTCATAGCTCGTTACTTCATCATGCTCGTCTTTCTCTGTGTCATCCTTTTTCAAATTTCGAGCTCACTCCTGTTTTTATTTTTTTTAAGATAGCACCATAGAGATGATAACAATAAATAAAGCTGCATTCAGACAACATGCTGATTTATTAAAACTCCTACATATAGGGACTTAGAACTAGCAGCGCCCCGCGGTTTCACCCGCATAAGTGTCGATCCCGTGGGAATATTGAGACCTTTCCCGGGACTCAAACTATCTCTATACCAAATTTCACCTAAATCTGTTCAGCGGACAGACAGACACAGTTTCGCATGTATAATATTTGTATGGATAGTCTACATTTCTATAACGCCGGTATACAACACAACTCAAAATAGAACATCAACAATAGGTACATTCAAAGATAAGTCATGTAAACGACTAGATCGATTATGGTGTATTCAGATTCCATCGATCTATTGTTGTGAATGTATAAGACACGACATACTCATACGAAAAATAAAATAATAAAATATAGGCCCATATATTTATTTAGGTTTGTAGCTAAACAATTGTAATTTATGTCTGTCGTAAAAAACATGCAAAGCGCCTGCGTACGAACTTGTCTTGTGTAGGATTTTAAAAAAAGAACGCTGTAAAAAGAAAACTGAGCGAAAGATTATTTGTGATCGCAATAAATTTCTCAAAGCCTAACGGAGTTCGCTTGAAGCGCGTTGCTGGATCCCCTTTTAAATTGCCTTTTTGCTTTTACGGACAATTAAATCAAAAGCATTTTTAAACTGGATAGAACGTTGGCGTAGTTGCTTACATTAAAAGTGGAATATATGGGCCGTGTCGGCCATTATTGTACCAATCGTGGTTCGTTAGCGCGCGCTGACTGTACTCTGGATTGTGTACGCTCAAATTAGTTCGGATTAGCCCATCAACAAATGCGTTTTATTGTCTGGATACTTATTATAATAATGGCTTTTTGGAAAATTCGTAACCGATATTAGCATAATTTTTGTGAACTAATGCCATTAGTGTCCATATTCTATAATAATAGATACAGTCAACAAAAGAGATAAGTATGCAGTATCGTCGAATATAGTTGAAGTTTAGTAAGAAACCGATGGTTGTTGTCAACTGAAATTTAATTTCATAAATGCGCTGTTGTTAAAATTAAATTTCATTCGAGGACATCCATTGGTTTCTTAAACTTTAACTATATCCGACGATCCTGCATATTTATCTCTTTTGTTGACTGTACATTGAACTATAACTCTATGTAGATTCTGTACAGGGCCAAATTAAATTAGTTTGGGAAACGCCTCAGACGTAATGTGTATCGATATCCGAACATGATTAATCAAAATACGAAATGATTGATGAACGACCGAATTGTAGTAACTTGAAATATCGGATTAAAAAAATCTCTTTTTTTGTGTGCAAACTTCACAGACGTTATGGGATCTAAACACGATAAAACATAAAAAAAACTGTTTGTCACAACTCATACTTTTTTTTTTTTTTCGGATTGTAAATCATCAAATGACCCCTCCCGCTCTGGGTGGAGCGGAAGGGAGTGTCAGACTCTTACTGACTAAAACCCACCCGTGTTCCTTCCTTAGCGTCGCGACGTCGCGCGGCTCCCGACGCCCGGAGCGTCTTCCGCGGCGACTGGGCCGGGAGGCTCTCTCCCTGAGCCGTCCCGCCACCTCCTTCGCTAGCATGACTGCTTCGCAGAAGGAGGTGACTGCCTCCCACTCCTAACTCACTTAGAGAGTTGTGTTGATGACTTTAATAATTATACGGCAGTGCTCCGCCCAAGGGGGACGACCTCCACCGTGTGCTCCACATTTTGTCATTGACATTGTTCTTATAACTAAGTGTTAGTAAACAACACGATACGATGGCAGATGTAAATGGCAGCAGTGACTTATATACGGACAGTCCACTCTGTCAGCAATCATTTTCAGAACCCTGTTGGGGCTGGCCATGACTCGAGCCACCATCGATGCTGCGCGTTTGCGCATTATTGTGTAAAAACAGTCTACACGCGCCGCCGCAAACATACCTGACGCACTGCAACGCCATGGCAACCCCATCAGTTTTCTGAATGCATTATTAAATTGGACACGAAGGGCTCCACACGATGCCCGCGAATACCCCTCCCACAAGCTGCACGTGTAGAAGGTGGAACAGAATGCTCTGAAGAGCGTCACGTTACGTCTGCAGTACAACGTGCAAACCTGCGGGCTATCATATTCGCATGCACGGAAAGAGCCCTCCGTTCCCTTTCAATGTCAGCATTGTCCTTAAGGTCAGTGGTGACCAAGTGACCTAGGTATTTAAATTGTTCCACTCGCTCAAGAGCCCATTATACCCAGCACTGGTTGATTCCGGGCTGAAGTGATGATGATTATCATTATCCTGCATATTTCCACGACCTGATCCCACCATGACCCTTTTACCATCGGTAAACCAGACGTAATGCAGGGTACCATCCACACTTCGTTGATATCCCGACGAGTCGTACTCATCAGCGCTTCTCCTCCACGTTTATTATGCGCTCAGCCAAAGTGTGGAACTCTCACCCTTCCCACATTTAACCCGTCTGTCTTCAAATCAAGAGTGAACAGGCATCTTCTGGGCATGCTCGTTCCATCATAGACCTCATCCATCGCTTTTCAACAAGCGTGATCGAGGTCAAAAGCGGGTCCATTTAGCAATTAAAAAAAAGTATATTTTGTGGATCTAGAAAGCAGAGAAAAAAACGTAACATTTAACAAAACAATTTAATTAATGTATTTTTGGAGGTTTTACGTCCATTACTTGCAGTTACAGTATTTTCTTTATGAAAACCAATAAATTACGAGAATAAAAAGTTCATAACCAGAAAAAATGCTTGAATTATAATAGGTATTTATGATCTTGATTTCATTATCCATTATTTCTTGAGAGTTGAACTTGAATTCATAACTGAGTCGTGAATATAATATGAAGATTTAAGCGACCAAAATAATTTAATATTCAAATAATATTATTGTAGAACATCAAACTCTCGTTGGTCTAGTTTTCGCAGCGCTACTGTTGGGCATGAGGTCTTGGTTTCGATTCCCGGGTCGGGCCAAATGGTTATTGGGTTTTTTAATGTGGAATTTTACAGCCGGAGTTTGGATTTGAGCCCGGTTGATGGCAACAGGTGCGCCACCTAGATGTCCCACATGGGACTTAAAGGAACATAACTGGCGAAATGTCTATGCACTACAGGTATTAGGTACATCTCTGCCTAGCCCGTCGGGTACTACAAGCGTGATGTTACATAATCTTTGTAGAACAAAATGCTGGGGTCACATATTGGACATGATTTGACCCTTGGAGCATTGGCTCATGTGTATTTCGGGTCTGCCGGTCGATTTTGTAAAAATCTTACCGTGAAAACTTAGGTGAAGTGAGTTTGTTTTTACTAGGAATTGACACTATTGACAGATCACTCCACGCTCATTTCACCTAAGTTTTCACTGTGAGATCTTTACAGAATAACACCGCTGGACCGCTATTAGACAGGATTTTACTAATTTTGATCAACATTGGATGTGGTGCCAAGTCTGAACCAATGGACAAGGCCAATGTGTAGCGCCGGCATAAAATCCTCAAGATCTGATCTAATCAAGATTATGTCTAGACTATTAAAGAGACTGTGACCTCTGAGTTTCTTTCGGCCATTCTTCTCAGAATAGTCAGATAGATACACCGACCTCAAAGATAAATACATTTATACGTCGGATATGGTAGGTACCCTTGTACCTAACATATCCCACGATTATTAGTAGAAATGGAAAGTAGTATTATAATTAAAATGGTAGATATAATTATAATTATAGGGGGTCGAAAATGGCTTGAACTGCTTCGAGAAAAGGATGGTACGGCCGTGCCGCTTTTTGCTCGACTTGGCGGGGGCACTGCCGTGCCCCCCGATATGCATACGTTCTGGACACATCCGCCGCTAATAACGGCATACGAATATTTACAATACCTATTAGTATTAGGTACACGTGGGTATAAAACCTAATTCATATACTACCTACACTCTAATAAACAATACAAAACACTTATACTATCGATCGACATTTACGCGGGTGAAACCGCAGGGCGCAGCTACTATTAAATAAAAATTATTTACTTATTTAACCTTATAATAAAAAAAATATTTTAATGCGTAAACATTATTTTGGAGAAGCCAAGTGTTAAGATTTCTTTTGTAAAAATTAAATGGTAGCTCTCTTATTACTTATGGAATATGAGTACTTATCTTTATATATTTTAATGGACATAAGGTAGCTATTTCTGTAGCGGAGAGTGCTATTACAAAATTGGTTTTTTAACTTGGTGGGGTCCCTTTTTGCACATCTATTGTTTTCGGCTTCTGTGGAGAAGAAGTGAGAGATTTTCTTGATTTCTAAAATGTAAGTAGAAGATAGAGTTAGAACCTTTAGCTTTTTAAAAATTGGTCTACAGCTCTCGTATGGAGGCACCCTAGCTCTCAAGCATTTTTTTGCGCTATGAAACCTCTTTAAATGTGTGATGAGTTACCCCTTAGGAGCAAGCCTCATTAGTTTAAAAAATATGATTGACGTGTAAAAGTGTTCGTACAAACCTACGAGTATTTACAGAAATAAAATCATCGATCAATTCCGGGTGTAGTATGACTCCCAAGACGTGATAATGATTAGGTAGTCGAGACTTACGAAGATGCTCAGTCAGCGCCTAGCGAGTAACTTTGACGGGATGCTTATGCAGAAATACGATATAGCCAGGTCATTGGGCAAATTGCCATCAACAATACGATACCAGGCGTTGGTTGGAATAAGTATCCCTCGCTATTATAATAATCAGTATTACGTATGTTACTCCTTTCTGGACTGTTTTATAGCCACATGGCCTGGCTATAATTGACTTTTATGACTTGTTCGCTTTGGTAGATTGGAATTCAAGATTGATCGGTGTATAACCATTTAAATTATTACTTCTGAAGGCCATTATTTTAATTAAGTTATTGAATTCTTAATACTTGTAATTCTAGGTGGGTCACGACTTCCATGGATAAGTGGTAAGTTGGACTCCGTATTTACTTAACATCTTCTTATATCTGTCCTGGTCCTTAGGGTCCTGTTATGCTGGTAATCTCTAAACTGCCAGAGCTTATTTTTGATCTTATATTTTGAATTGTTTCTTTATTTTTTTTTACCTACATTATTCTCTCATATAGCAAGAATAATGTATCCAGGATTTTATAATATCTTGATTTAAAAGAATGTCCTTGTTTCTTGTCCGTTCTTCTCCGTAGAAATTGGAATGGGCAACAGTTTCAGCAATCTGACTAACTGACCGACTTTTTTTAGTTATTTATGGTGGGCGTTAAATGTTCTCATACCATCCATCCATCTTTTTTTTCAGTCTTCTTTCTTCTTTTTGTCATCAGCACTTATGTTTCTTCATTTCTCATTTTCTAATTGCATTTTCATTATATTACCAAAAACGTTCTAGTGTTGACGATCATCATCATTATCATTTCAGCCGAAAGACGTCCACTGCTGGACATAGGCCTCCCCCAAGCACTTCCACTTCGACCGGTTCTGTGCTTCTCGCATCCAACGGGTTCCTGCGGCCTTCACAAGGTCGTCGGTCCACCTTGTGGGAGGCCTGTGTTGACGATAAGACGCCAGTTTTGTCGGGTTAAATTTGACTGCTTTGACCTTGATAAAGAAATTGACGTTGTCATCCTGCGCTCGTTAATTATAATCATCATTACATAACGTCACGCCTTCACGCCTGTAATCCCTGAAAGGTTAGGCAGAGGTGTTCTAGTACACCCACATTTTATATTTCGTCAGTTATGTCTAAGTTCCATGTGATAGGGGCCAAGCGTATTGCCATCAACCAGACAATTCCAGACTCCGGGCTGATCCTAAGAAATTCCAGAAGGAAAGTCCCAATAACACTTGTGTACAATTATTCTGCATGTTACTGGTAAGTGCACGTAAAGCCTAGATTTCAGTTGAGTATGTGAATGGTTACATATCTTCATTGTATCAGTAACAAGAATTGAATATAAAGCAGTGTTCATAATCTCAGATAGTTACATTCCATCACCACTTAACCAGCACCCTAACTGCGTAACACACTAAATCACAATCTGAATAATTTTTAAGTAAATTGCTAATCCATTGCTTCATATTATGTTCGAAAAATTTGCCTGCTCAACAACGTAAATAACGCAATGAATGTAGTTGAACTGTCAAAATGTAAGCCATTCCTACTATTAGTGTGTTACGCAATTACCCCACAGTTCAGAGTCGGTGCAAAGTTAATGTATACCAATTAACTTAGAGTCATCATCTGCGTAACCTTTTCCCTACTATGTTGGGGTCGGCTTCCAGTCTAACCGCATACAGCTGAACACCTGTATTTTACATGGAGCGACTGCCTATCTGACTTTCACAACCCAGTGACTGGGTAATTACCACTAACCCTTAGACCAACTAAGTACAGGATATAATTTAAATACTTTACTCTATTTTATAGAAATATCAACGAGCGTTTGGTCTTCCGGTCAAGAAAAGTGTAATAGGATTTTTCCCTAAGGAACTACTCAGCAGCAACCCCGGAATCTGGATTTTTATCCGTTTGGTCGCAATAGTTTCGCCGCCTATTACGCACTTAGACATAATTGGCTAAATGTAGGTGTACTATCCCTGTGCACACTCCTTTGGGAAATACAATGTTATGTTTGTTAATTATAAACGCGACTATGTACAGTTCAAACAAAAACAAATGCAAACGGGAAAGTTGTATACGTAAATTAGTTTAGGAGACTCCACAAATAGAGCCAGTGCCGCACGCAACAATGTAGCATAAATTAATTAAACGACTGAGGTTCCAAATAAAAACAACGCGAAGTAAAAACTCTGGTGTGGGCCACAATACCTAATGCAAAAGTACTTTACAAAAGTATTTTAATTTCCAATACAGTTCATTTTCTATTCGTAACTATATGTGGGTCAGTGCCACAGAAAATTGAAAGAGATGTCGCTTTAGGGTCAGTTCACACCGAGACGCGACGCGACGCGCAGTTTTCAAGATAGAAATAGAATTACAGACCTTATCTACTACACTAAAAGGTACACAATTCAGTGAGCTACGCCGCGCGGCGTAGTAGGTAGACACTGAATTGTGTACCTTTTTGTGTAGTAGATAAGGTCTGTAATTGTATTTCTATCTTGAAAAGTGCGCGTCGCGTCGCGTCTCGGTGTGAACTGACCCTTACCCTTTATTTTGAACTAGCTGCGCCCCGCGGTTTCACCCGCATAAGTTTCGATCCCGTGGGAATATCGGGATAAAAAGTAGCCTAAATGTTAATCCATTGTGTCAGCTACCTCCATACCAAATTTTATCAAAATTGATCCAGCCGTTTGAGCGTGAAGAAACAAACATATAACACACACACACATTCACAAACTTTCGCCTTTATAATATTAGTATGACTAGCGACCCGCCTCCTTCGTACGGTTTTTGCGACTTACAGAACATCGACATTTCTTTATATCACAGAAGGCTCTGGCCGCCAAAGGTGGGGTGGCGGCAGACCACGTAAGGAGATGGCGGGACGAGCTGGATAGGTTCCGTCAAAACTGGAAGAAGGACGCGCGGGCTCGCGAAAGATGAAAGGAGTGGAGAAAGGCCTTAGGCAATATTTTTTTTGATGTAGTATACATAAAAACCTTCCGGAATAAATTCTCAAAATGCAAAAAAAAAAAACAACACGGTCACACATACAGACGCGAAAAGCGACTTAGGTTTAACACATGTATAGATATAGATAAGAATGGACTAGCATTTCAGTTCACAGCTGAATTTATTAGTAATTCACAGAATTTTATTCCATTGGTTGACATATCACAAGCACCACAAGCGTCCTGAATTTAAGTCCCCGAATGAGGCCATTTCGACCACAAACTTGGGGCGCTTTCCGAATTAGCTATAATCGCTCACAGCGTTCACATCATCTCACATTCGTTCCGATTTAGATATCACGATTATGACAGCTGAGAGCTGTCAACAATTCGGAACGCCCGTGAGCGCGCTCACAGTGCTTACTCGATGTAAACACGATATTATTACAGTATTTCTTTGTATAAACACCACATTTCTTCTTCTTTGGTTAGGTGGCGACTATCAGCCAGAAGCACAATTTCGAAAATGCCACGTTAGTTTAATTTTATGATAAGATGCAAATCAAAACAAAACACACTGACACATCCTCACACACACACTGTCATTTTTGACAGCGCTCACGTTGATATTATTCTAGGGCATGGTCGGCGTTATCGCAAGATGGCGCATGTCATATGACGTCATCTATGACGATTCACGGAACGTCGTTATCGCGCTCACGCTAATTCGGTACGGGTTTAAGCACGCTCACATCGATTATTTCCCATCTCGGAACGCAGGGTTGTTTTCTTAATGTCCATCTTAGGCCACCTCTGTTCATTTTGAATGCTCTGTGGTCAGTAACGATCGAGCTAACGATTTGAATTTGGAACGTATGTTTCAAGGATAATGGTATTTTGAAAGGAACCAGTGAATCGGACATTTATTTATGTGTCAAACTGCGAGACCCGAGTTTGGAAGAATATAGGTATATGTGCGCCTATGGGGTAGAAAGTTTCTTTAGAATATTAGGCCAATTTTTTCCTTTGCTAAAAGCTTAAGTATCAAGACGTGTAGCCGGAATGTTTTAGTAATGACCTGATAAGAAAGAAAAGTCAAATGTTATCTTTTTAACGAGGCGTTGTCCGCTTCTCTCGTTCTTCGTCGTTTGCATAGCAACAGCTGAATCGACAAGGAAGGTACCAAAGCACGTTAAACACCTAAAATTGGGTCTTCTAAATTAATTAATATCTTATATAAACAATGAAAGCAAGGAGAAACTGTAGAACGTCCAAATATTTAAGTACCCCGAATTGAACCAACCCGAGTTTGGGCATAAAATGGCGAACAGTTTGTTTATCGATAAACCTTAAACTATTGACGAAGTTAATGAAAACGCAGGATAAGCTGAATGGTACACAATCGATTCTAATCTTCTCTCCGACCGTTAAGAAAGCAATCATCGATTCTCGAAAAAAAAAACTCCGTTCTAAAGAGACTGGCCACTTCCATTCCGAGCTCTTGGAAAATGTATTTCGAGGTAAAGGGGATGCCTGCGGTCATTGTAACTCACGTGGAAATACTCGTTTTCGTATTCAATACCGAAAATCGTATTTCCGTAGGAGCGTTGAATATGAAAGTACGGACAGGACCACAGAGTAGATATACAGAAGACTCATCCGTATTAAAACGTTAATAGTTTCTATGATAGTTAAAACGGTGTTGTTATATAACTACCTACATACGGCGCGCGGCGTGTGTAAATTACTGCCTAAAAATATTTGTTTTGTGTGGTGTTTTAAGGAATTGACACTTCTTTGAATTATATCTTTAAATTGACTGTGTTTATGATTGAAAACTTTAAGAATTCTGTAGTGCCTTTATGACGTATTTTGTGAAAAAACAGAAATTAAATGAACCCATTCTTCGTAAATATTCATGAATCTTCTGTATCAAATTTTTATGCGGGATTACGGTCCAGCGATTAGTTGCGGCGATAAATCCGGCGTTGGAGTGTTGCGAATTGTGATTCAGTTCCCTCTAACTAACTGGGGAAACGGTTGTTGTGGTCATAGATGGACACAAGTCTAATGAGTAGACTGGGGTTTTAGGTTTTGTGCCTACACTGTGGCCGCTCGCTTATTAATGATGGGTTCGTCCGATCGTCTTTTATTTTATGGAGATGTACCGTTTGTTGTGGTTTGTGGTGTGGTTTTCACTACCAACTGAAATATCTGGTTGACTTTAAAATTCAGCCTACCGGAATGTTTCTGGCAGGTTTTGTTTGGCTGAATTGTATCTTTCGTTTGCAATTTCGTTCTAAGCATGTAAGCTAATAGGTATGTGTTTAAAAAAATACTTTAATACCCACACATAAGGTTCAGTTTGAATGAACAACCATTTAAAAAAGATATCACTACTAGTTAAAATCAACTTTATTTACATGACAAAAAGTTGATATTTGTTTAACCATCAACCAGAAACAAGAATTTGAATATGGAATAGAAAAGCTTGTTTGAAAGGCAAGGATATTTTTGTAACGGTGGTACCATTGAGCTAAAGGTACTGTCGTGATCAAATGTTTTGTTTAACCCGTAGTCTGTCGGTACGTAGATCTACACGAGACACAATGGCTTTTTAATTGTTTCTGTAATTACGACATACAACCGGTTAAGCAACCCAAATAAAACTCCAAATATTTTTTTAGACTAAAAATAATCTAGCTGTCCACAAAATACGTAAAATAATTTTCCCGTTTTCAACAAGCCATCTTCAAAAAAATAAATTTCATCTCCACACAATAATCAAAGCTATAATCCTTCACCACATTATATCAAGCTACCGTCCCTACAAAACGACCCTTAGGCAATTCAAGAAGAAAATATATCACCTTTG
This sequence comes from Oligia fasciuncula, assembly GCA_963082905.1. Classification (NCBI taxonomy): domain Eukaryota; kingdom Metazoa; phylum Arthropoda; class Insecta; order Lepidoptera; family Noctuidae; genus Oligia; species Oligia fasciuncula. Next base: position 16,832,598 of record OY720395.1, read on the forward strand.
CTCCTAGCCTGACTGGTGTATTCTCCTCAACCGTTGTCCCCGAAAAGGGAAGCTCAATTTATCTCCTCGCCAGTACAAATTACCGACGGGAACAGCTCTATGGAGCGGGTTGAAACTGTTTGAGAAATGTTGTCATACGGACGTTTTGTGAAGCCACCATTTGACAAGGCGCTTATTCTTTCTTGTAAGGCGACGGCTACGGGCGTTTTTTGTTTTTGGAAAGTGTCATTGTTTGCTTTTTGTCAAGCTTTTTTATAGGACATCTATAAATAAGTAGTTTAGAACAAAGCCGCATTTCGTGTTGCTTCCTAAAGGTGCGTCCACACTGTGTAACATAACATAACATGTTATTAAACATAGTTATATAATATGTTTCTATAAAGAAGTTAGCAATGTTAAATAATGTGGACGTGTTATATAACATAAGTTTATGTGTTATAATATAATGTAATCTAGACGCACCCTAAGCAACGGATTGTGATGTTGTTTTCGTCATCATTTAGGGAACAGCTATATGGAGCTGGTTATAAACTTCTAAGTCAACGCAATCAAAAAATATAGGCGTTAATTTTCCGCTTATGCCGTATATTTTGACACTCGCAAGAGAATCAAAACCTATAGGGTACCCGTTGACCTAGAATCATGAAATTTGGTAAGAAGCAATGTCATGTAGCACAATTAAAGGAAAAAAAAAACCGAAAATCGTAAATTTGTAGTTAAGTACATACCTACGTACGGAACCCTCGGTGCGCGTGTCCGACTCGCACTTGACCGGTTTTTTTTCCGGCACTTTAATTTTTGAGTACGAAATGAATGATGTCCTTTAGAACCTCAATTACTCTGATTGCCAGTCGTACTTCCAGAATTGGGAGAGAAATGATTGCACATCAATTCGTAATCCAATGAATCGTTCAAATTGATGGTGGATCTTGATTGGATCAAGTGTAAATAAGACTAGTTCAAACTTCGTGTGCTATGGATTATTTTCCCTGTCGTAATTTGAGAGTTATACAAATAATGATTGATTATTATACAGGGTTATTGGTAAAACATTAACAACCTCTTAAGAGGTCATTGTACTCTCCATTATGAATAACTTTTACTATGTGACCAAACCTGAAATAGCGAAAAAAAGTTCAGCTGTTCCCTATATTTACGTTCGTATAACTCGTCAAAGTGTAGGGAACAGCAGATTTTTTTCCTGATTTCACGTTTGGTCCCATAGTAAAAGTTGTTCATAATGATGAGTACAATGACCTCTTATGAGGTTGTTAATGTTTTACCAATAACCCTGTATATCATTGATATTGAAGAATTAGTGATAAATGTAACCAAACAATATAAAAAATAGTCGAGAGTTCGATTTTTTTGGAACGTACCTAGTTCCTTTAGATTTTGCACACTTGGCGAATGAGAGCGAGACCGATTTTCTTTTTAATTTTAGTTACCTACTTAACAAAGGTGTGAATGGCAAAATCTACACTTTTCCGGTCTAATTCTCATTCACGAACTGTGAAGAGTATGACGTGTGATATTGAATTTCGTTCCAAAATAAAGACGTCGCTTTTGAAGCATCCATGCGTATGAATTTGTATACCACTGTGTAAAAGATTTGACGCTCAGAATATTTTTACAGCTTTCTAAGCGATTGGATCGAATGTATTTTGTATTGTACTGTTTTTCCCGAAATTGGAGTAGGTACTGGTGAAAAAACTCTCTCTGCACTTAATCCGCAAAGAAGATAATACGCTTTCCAATATCTCCCATCGCAAACATTCGTATTTGCAGTTACTCCGTTCACGGTATTGTCTTCCTTATTGCTATTTAAACAAAAAGGTCTATTGTTACAAAATGTCCTTCCCAGATTACATTCCAGTTGTTCTTGCCGCCCTAAATGCCGCTGGAACAAAGAAGTATCTAAGAACAGATCAATATAAGCTTGCTTGAAAAGTTACTAATAGCTATTATCGTCCAAAACAGATTTCAACTTCACTTAGGGCGCAAAGTAAAGTAATACTTTATTAAACGTGACTGTACCGAAATTGCTTCGGAAGTTTCAAGTTTTAACTGTGGTGAGTGTATCGTGCGGTAGATGACCGCATTCTCTCTGCGACTGTCCTGATTGCTGATTTCCATCAAATTTACGGGCACTCTGTTTGATCTTGTTTCTGACCAGTACTTTAGCTACTTTGGTGTTGTGTTTGGAACGTCATTTGAAATCCACTTTGGAGAGAGAATCTAGCCTGATTTACACGAGTGTAATTTAATTGCTAGTGGCATACCATAAGTTTAAGTAACATTAATAATACACAGATTGCACAGTCTAAACAGTGTTCAGACAATGTTAGTCATTTGTTGCTTCAATTTTATCAAGAAACTTGCATCATGTAAATTAACCACGCATCATCTAAACCAGCGCTGGGACTCTTTCTCGCATAGGGTCGTAGCATTATGCTGAGCGATGACCATTTTGTGTGGATGTGACGCATATTTTCCTCAATTTGTATTTTTTTTTGTTTTGTGTTCTTTCTCTGCTTCATGTTTACCGTATTATCTTTCTTTCATTCTAAATGGGGCCTTTAAGGTGGAACTAGTCGCGAGCTCGAACTCACTGGTTGTCATGGCCAAAAAGCACGCTGTCTCACCTGGCTTTGGGTCCGACAGATAGTATCAGTGATGAGCTAGTCTACACGCACAACGTCTAGTTTTCACGCTCAGAAACATCGTTCCGAACTGAAAGGCGCGTAAAATAAATCAAAAAGGCTTTGGAAAATGGAGTTTCATGAAAAAAATTAAATTAAAAATTTAAAAAACCCCCGACAAAAATAAAATTAAGGAATCCCTACAAAAAGCATGAAATAAAAAAATAAATTAAAAAAAATCTTATGGAAGTCGGGGGACGTCAGAATAGAAGCTGTTCCACAGAACGGTCCCCCGACTTCCATAAGATTTTTTAAAATTTATTTTTTTATTTCATGCTTTTTGTAGGGATTCCTTAATTTTATTTTTGTCGGGGGTTTTTTAAATTTTAAATTTAATTTTTTATTTCATGCTTTTTGTAGGGACTCCTTAATTTTTGTATTTCATTTCTTTTATTTTCTTCCGTTTAAAGATTATGTGTTCCGTTTTAAGATTTAATTTGGTGTTTAATCAGGTTTTTTATCCGTCAAAAAATATTGATTAATTTATAGTTGAAGAATAATTTTTAAGACTAAACAGATTTTTTTTGTTTTTATTATATTTTTTAGTTTTCATTTCGTTAGGTACTTAATATTCCTCATTCCCTTTCAATATAGTGTACATTATTCTACTTGTCAAGCCCTTGCATTTGATACCTATATTGAAGGAGTTGTGAAATTTAATACCTATATTGAAATGAGAATATAAGAGGAAGTCTGAAAGTGGCGCCAGTGACAGAAAAGTTGAAAGGAAATCGTTTGTCTTGGTATGGGCATGTGATGAGAAGGGACGAAACGCATGTGACCAAAAGAGTGATGGATATACATGTTGATGGATGGAGAGGGAGAGGAAGGCCGAGGAAAAGATGGATGGATTGTGTGAGGAATGATATGAAAGAGAAGGGAGTGAATGATAGCGTGACGGTTGACAGGGGCGAATGGAAGAAGAAAACGTGTTGCGCCGACCCCAAGTAAACATGGGATAAGGGCAGGAAGATGATGATGATTGAAGGAGTTGTGAAAAAAAATGTAATTCGCCATTTTGTGGTGGCGGCCATCTTGGATTTGAAATTTTTAATAGTGTATAGTATTCTACTAGTCAAGCCCTTTCATTTGATACCCATATTGAGGGAGTTGTGAAAAAAAAATGTAATTCGCCACTTTGTTGTGGCGGCCATCTTGGATTTGAAATTTGTTATAGTGTATAGTATTCTACTATTGAAGCCCTTTCATTTGATACCCATATTGAGGGAATGGTGAAAAAATATGTTATCCGCCATTTTGTAGCGGCGGCCATCTTAGACCGATTTTTATCAAACATAGCTATGAACACTCCCGACTAATACACCTTTTAAACAAAAAAAACTAAATCAAAATCGGTTCATCCGTTCGGGAGCTACGATGCCACAGACAGACACACACACACACACCCTCCCACACACACACACACACACACGTCAAACTTATAACACCACGTCGTTTTTGCGTCGGGGGTTAAAAACAGTTATTTCATTACTTATTTACACCCAAAGTTACGTTAAAAATAGCAAGAAAAACGTATCTTTGTTGGCTCATAACTTTATAATGGCTTTTTATTATTTACTATTCTAGACAAAACGACATCATGTTTAACTTTGGATGCACAATGTCAAACAGTTGAGTAATACTCTCCCGAAATTTGTATTGAAAAAATATCGACAAGTGGCACCTTAATGACTTTTCTTTAACAATTTGAATTTTTATTATCAATTAGTTTTTCTGGTTTGACGAAATTAATTTTAAACAACAATTTCGTCAACCCATCATTTAATTTTGTTCAGAAAAACATAATTCAAAACAAAAATGTAACAACATGTTTTCAGTAACTTGTGCGCACGACTTTCTCTAAAGCCAGTTACAGAATCAACGTATCTGCAAAAATAAAGAGGTCGTTGGATTTTCTCGTATGTAATATATATTCTCTAGTGCCGATAAAAATAGCGCCATAACCCGTTCGTTGATTCGAAAATAATATCTATGTATTTCATATGACCCTTGAATTGATCGTATTACTTTACGGATTGCGGGTATAAAGGCGATCCTTGTAGGTCCTCTTCTTAGCGTATTGATGGCAAAAAGTTTAAATATTTTGGCCCAAAATTCAGCTGCGCGAACTCTAAATGATGTGGTCAACTGGACCCGTGGGTCCAGTTCGAGTGGGTCCAGTTGACCAAAGACTCACTGACGCAGTCATAATTAATCAAGTGCACAGATGACAGGGCATGCGGCGCAGAATAGAAGGTTCTTGTAGGTAACATATGTCACTGTGCTATATACCTACTCGTACATCAAATACTATCTGTTACTATGTTTTTTTTTTGTTGTCGGGGGGAAACCTTCAAAAGGCACCCGACCTCCGGGGAGGGTGGTCGGGGAGTGTGGGATTTTTACCTCACTAAAACCACCCCGGTGATCACCATCAGCACATAGGGGTGGTCCCGGTTCCTCTTAAAATACCAATTCCGGAACCCCCCCGTGCAACGCCTACTATGTTGCTACCTACTTACTCATTTACTTAAAACAGAAAAAAAATGTATTTTATTCGTATAGAATATTTTATTGCTCAGCAAATGAAGTATTATAAAGACATAATTAATTATACATATGTATACACAAGGTTAGTCTTAGCACCGCAATCAGAGGACTGAGGGTAAGCAATGGACGAGGGTAAAGGGCGCGATGTGTAATGTATAATTGTTGTATGGTGTATGTTAGTATAATTTTGTTTTATACAACATTATACTAACATAACTGGCAACATAGCTGAGGGGCTCGTGGCTAAATGATAACAGCATCACGGGTCGATCGAATGGTAAGCTGCGCTTGCCGTGGGCGGTTCGTGGATGGGTGACCATCCATTACATATCGAGAGCCTTCCGTGCCTCGGAAAGCACGTTAAGACGTTGGTTCCGGCTGTCATTCGTAGAAATTGCTCAGTGCTCAGAAGCAGTAGGAGTAAAATTCGGTGGAGTGGGGAGGGGACTTAAGAAGGTTTTTAAGATGCGACCTGCAAGGCGCATAATAAATAATTTTATTTTTTTATATAAGTAGTTTTGTACATGGCATAAAGAGTTGTCTTATAAACTAAAATGTTACAAAGCGAGTCCAGTACAACAATAACAGGGGTCATAGGACTCCCTTTTCCTAAACTAGGCAGAAAAACCTGTCTGTATCTTAGGAAAGAGTATCCATTTATAATGGGTCTTAGTGGCGGTTACAAAATATTGGTACAAATCTGAAGGACGGACGTAGGAAAAACGCTGCCGCAGATAGGATGGTGTTTTAGGATTGTGAAGGAGATTGAATAGCAGACACAATATCCGAGAGTTCCTGCGAAGTCGAATGGGGAGCCACTTGAGTATCTTGCGAAAGTTGGAGACGTGATCATAATTTTTAAGGTTAAAAACAAAACGAATACAGATATTTTGCAAACGCTCAAGTTTATTTAAAAGCTCCTCGGTGGCATCCAAATAATTATTAGCTTCTCAGTCCATCCCTGCATTGTTAGTCACCAAAATACCTTACAAAACCGTTTAACCCTTCTCTCTCTCATAAAAACGCAAGCCGACAAGCCCCAACGTACCCTACAATTGGACACCCATAAATCCTTATTAGCTCAGTGATAGTTAGTAGATAGATTCACTCCAGCGATTTTCAGGGTCCATCGCGTAATCCTGGCGGGGGAACAGCGATTAAATCCGCCTGGCCGATCGTGTTGCGAAGTGGCTGAAATTACCCCACTCTCCCCTTTGTATGAACGATTAGGTGGGGTGTTTAGTAAATAGTGGGCACATTGATTGAGATTTGTATAATGTTTGCAGAGTGAGTTGGGGTTTAGGTACCGTGGTAAGCCTTATTAGTAATGTTAGTAAATTCGTTAGATTGTCGTTGTTCGCTTGCTTGTGATTTATAGGCTTGAATTGAAACTGCCATGGTGGGATTTATTTGACAAGTCATTCATCATTAATTGACCAGGCAGTATTCAAAAATCTTGAGACTTGGAGGCTTGTATGGTAATACATAATACTTATATCTACAATATTCGAAACTGACATTTCATATTGATAACTACCAACAATTCTATAATTTCTCCGTCGCGTCAAGATTCCCATTACATATACACGGAAATTAATTAAGTAATAAGTAATGAAGCAAGCCAAGATCTTATAACCACTGAACGGCATTAAAAACTTCAGACATATCACACACTGACTCTATTTTACACCAGCCAAACAGAAAAAATTCACTACTACATTAAGACATTGACGGATCGGCGCGACATGACAACGCGACGCGACACTAGTAGAACTATTTATATGAAAACTCCGTGGAATATGTTCTACCAGAATCGCGCCGTCGCGTAGCGCCTATCTACGGAAGCCCTTAGGACCATTATATCAGCCATTCACACAATTAAAAACACTAAGTCACAACATTGACCAAAGACAACGTATGGCCATCAAAGAAAGAAAGAAAGAAAAAGTATTCATTGGGACTCGCACAGCAATATCACAGACTAAACACATCAGTCAATCACACAATTAGCCACAGATAAAGTACAGCGCTAGTTAGCCGATAGATCTGCTCAAATGGATTTCAGGCTCTGCCGCGTAATCCTCTGGAGGGCGTGCGATTATGTCCGGTCGGCTACCCCCGTACGGAAGTGACAGTCGCGGTAGATTACCCCAAACTCCTATGTGTAAACAACTGGTCCTTTTTTGTCTGGTGGAGTCATACCGTGTGTGGAGATTTTAATTTACGAGTGACGTGGAAAAGGGTCTGTTTATCTCGATGTCAAAAGCCTTAATTTTAATAATGTCATGAGAGGGAGCGGGTCATAATCCACCACGTGAACTCAGTGCGGGTTGGTGAGTGTCGCTTGTGTTCGATTTTTTGGTTCTAGAACATGCCGGTTTCCTCACGATGTTTTCCTTCATAACTATGTAACTATGAGAGCAGTGGTGATGAAATAATTTACAGAAAGTAAAACGCCTATCTGGCTTCGAACCTACGACCTACAACTCGTAAGTCGCAGCTAGCTGCAGTGGGCCACCATTGCTGTGCACCTAGGTGTAGGGTTCGCGATATCAACATAAAAAAAAAAGTATTTTTCTACCTAATCCAATATAGTTTTGTAAGCTATCTAGTGGTTTTGCTTAATGAAGCTACGATTGTTAATATCAGTTTTGAGTTCTTGACGTGTCGAGGGCTCGCCGAATGTGTCCGGTTAGCTGTTCCCAAACGGAAGTTACATTCACGACGGATTACCCCGGATTCCCATCGTGTAAACAACACAGTTCATCAGTGTGACACAGGCCGTTTTTTGTTTATCTTGTTAAGTCGTGACGGGTGTGAGCTTTTAATTAACGAGTATTGTTTTAAAGAGGTCCTTATTTAGATACGAGTAAATGTCAACGGTATAAAAATAAATATTTATATTAAAGGTGTGGGTCGCGCCTTCGTTTGCATATTTAACTTCGAATAGGTAGGTTAGGAATAGGTAGGTCCGATATCAGACGACGGACAGTTCAGTGGATGCTGCCAAGCGAGTTTACAATATTCATCAAAGGTTTTTCTAGTGGTCTCGCTTTCAGAATTTTAGTCAAGCAAACCAACAACCGAGCGAGTTCAAGAATACATAATCATAATTCGGTATGTAAAGGTTTTTTCAGGTATGTTCTTATATTTTTATTTTTTAGATACATATATATTTTTTAACCTAGTATTTTGTCACAGATATTTTAAAATTACTCTCACGATGAGACCTTTTTTTTTGTTGTTGTCGGGGTGAAACCTTCAAAAGGCACCCGATCTCAGGGGAGGGTCGGGGAGTGTGGGATTTTTACCTCACTTAAACTACCCCGGTGATCACCATCAGCACATAGGGGTGGTCCCGGTTACTAGTATCATTACTTTTCTAGTATGATCCAGCACTAATATGAAAGCTTCATGTAAACTTGACGTTGACACTGACTTTTGACACTACAAAACCACTTAATTATTTTGATACAAAAGGCACCGAAAGGTTCCGATTCAGGTTTCCATATCGTCGCTCGCATGACTAAAAGTCTTATCTCATTTTTTGGCTGATTTGGGTTGGACAGCTTTTTTTATTCGTGATTCTTTACACTTTTCACCAACCGTCGTAACTTTGTGTTCTTTGGATCTGAAAATATCACCATTTTTAAAGGCAACAAAATGTATAGAATCACAAATGGGATTTAGAGGTCAAATGAAAGTCAAGCGATATTAAGTATTTTTGTGAAAATAAACACGATCTTGAGATTTTAAGACCTAAAAATAGAGAAATCTCGAAATGGTTTTGGAGTCAGCCTAGGTTATTCTTTACTTTACATACCGAATTATCAGTCTCACATAGTTCGTTCTTCAGTCTCAGTCGGTGTCATACAAAGTGATTGTCGCGCAAATACGCAATAGTCGCGTTCATTTATATAAATTTGACACACGAACGCGATCAATCAAGTTGCGTTTCAATCAACCTGTCTAGCTTTTTCTAACTATGTTGGGGTCGCCTTCCAGTCAAACTGGATGCAGCTGAATACCAGTATTTTACGTGGAGCGACTGCCTATCTGACCTCCACAACCCAGTAACTGGGTAACACAATACCCATTGGTAAGACCACTAGGTCAGACTTTTGGGCATAGATGTATTTTTAAATTTCTATAAATAATAATAAATAAATAATAATACATTTATTTGCCATAAAAATACAGATGGGAACCTAGTTTATATATTATAAGATATTGTACTTTGTATACATCTGGTTCTATGTTAAAATCTGTACTCAATTATTATAACCCTGCCTCTTAAACTAGGTAAACCTGTATCTTAAGAGACAGACTATGCTTTTGCCTTCTGACTACACGCAATGACTGTCAAAAATCTACAAATGCAAGCCGGAATCAAACGCTTAATATGCTTTCCGAGGCAGGGAGGCACGAGTCACGATATGTAATAGATAGTAACCCATCCCCGAATCGACCGCGGCAAGCGTAGCTTAACCTTCGTTCGATCTTTGCGGCTGTTATTATTTAGCCACGAGCCCCATAGGTGATATGTAATAGGTAATACGGACTGGTGTTCGCAACTCCACGTCAATGCGCGTATTTGAAGTATGAACACGTACGTACCCTTGAATTTGAAGTACGAACGCGCTCAATCAAGTCGCGTTGTACGTCATAATTCTTGGTAATATAAACAATCGCGGGAAAAGGTCTACATTATATTCCTACACTAATTCTTTTGTGCTATAGGGTGTTGACTTTGTTCCTGTTACAAAATTCTCTATCTAGGAGACAGCCAGTTTGGAGTTTTTTCTGCGTACCAAAGTGCACATCAATCCTACCCCATATGCCTCGGCCACGAAAATAACGCCACGCTTGAGGCGTCAATTCGGTACAAGCGTCATTTCTAAGCGTCAAAAGCAAGGCCACGAACTTCAAGTATTCGCCTGTAGCGTGTACGTCGGTGGGGGGATGAATCAGTTCAGTACAGAAAAAGGTTACATGCTCTGTGAGTACAGAGTGAGCACGCGTCGACATTACAAATGAAAATGTCGCTCTCAAATTTTCAACAATTGTTTTCGATGCTCATAAAAAACGCGCGTCGGATCATCCAACGCTCGTGCAAATTCGCTCGTAGCAAATTCCGCTGCTGCTTGCAGCGCTACTCTGTGGCCTTGTAGATAATAGTCATACATTTGTTTTTGACGTTCGACGCTGACGTTTGCAGCTCAAAGCGAATTCCCTTGGAGCGTTGCATTTCGTGGCCCTCGGGTTAGGCCTCCAGGGTCATTAATGACGTATGTAACATGACGTTTGGTCGATTCCACTTGAGTGATTTTTGATTCTACAGATTAAGGTCCGGGTGAGCGCTTGCGACTTGCAACCCGAAGTTCCTCTGTACAAAGGATTTCCGTCCTTATGGTATTATAGGCGCATATAAGTTTGAAAAGGGAATCATAAATCATAACTTACAATTGGTAGGCGTAACGTGTTGAATGATATAGGTATAAGTACTCGGTCGGTCGGTTATTACAACGGTTGCGGTTGCGTCTACGTAATACATATATGAATTCAGAAGGTCACCAAAAGCTGCTGTTATGTTTTATGGGATGTACAACGGTTGTACTCATTACCCAATGGAATCCTCCGATGGAGATGGCGGAATGAGCTGTAAAAAGAAAGTGGGGAGGCCCCAGCACAATAATACGTGATGATAATGTTTTTTTTGTTTATAATGGGGAGGGCTATGCTTGGAGTTTCCCTGCGTGATCGAATCAGAAATGAGGAGATCCGCAGGAGAATCAAGGTAACCGACATAGCCCGAAGAATTGCCAAACTTAAGTGGCAGTGGCAGAACGTGTCGGATTGCCGTCCTATCGGACTTTAATAGTGAAGGAAGATAGAGTTTTGTGTCTGGGCACACTCTTGTACACCAGAATACCTCCCGCGTCGATGGTTTGTTTTTTTTATGTTTTTTTTTTTTTGGCAGGAGATTGGCTGCCATGGCCGTACTTCTTTCTGGCTGGTGGACTGTTATTAACTTTATACTGATTGTTATATTTTATGTCATCTGAAACCCTAATTGAATTACCTAATGGTGTTTTTTGTAAAGTTAGAAAAACTGAATAATAAATAGTATTTGTATTAAAGGCGAGGACAACAATGGTTATATTTTGTCAGCAAATAAACGGCATTTTTTCTATGAATTGAATCTTGTTTTTTTTTCTAATTGTTTTAGGCTGCATTCGACAACGGTATTTCACTCTTTGTTCTGTTCTACAATTATTGTATTTTGAAAGCTAACAATAGAATGTTTAATACCAATATTTATGATTTCATTAACCCGTCAAGCCCCGCGCGTACCCTATGTAGTACAATACAATAGAAAATCAATTGTGTCTCATTAGCGGAACTTGAGAGGTCATAAATTCATAATACCAAATTATATTTCATCATCTGCCTAGCCTTTTCCCAACTATGTTGGGGTCGGCTTCCAGTCTAACCTGATACAGCTGAATACCAGTATTTTACATGGAGCGACTGCGTATCTGACCTCCACAACCCAGTTACTGGGTAATACGATTCCCCTTGGTAAGACTGGTTGTCAGACTTTCGGGCTTGTGACTACCCGTAACGACTGTCAAAGATCCAACGGCTTAACGTGCATTCCGAGGCACGGAGGGGTCTCGGTATGTAAAGATGGTCACCCATCCACAGACCAACCGCGGCAAGCGTAGCTTAACCTGATCGATCGACCTGTGCGGCTGTTATTATTTAGCCACGGGCCCCTCTAATACCAAATTATATCTATCTATATCTATATGTACTAATAATAAAACTGAAGTGTTTGTTCGGAGGGGCCTAATAATTTTCACAATGTAAAGCGCCTGACTGGGTTGGAACCCACAACCTACAACTCGTAATTCGAGGCCGTAACTACTGGGCCACCACTGCTCCTCAAGTTTGCACCTTTAAGAAGTGTGCAAATGATGACACACTTCTGAAACTGAAAGGCAGAATTTTGCCTTTGCCTTTGCTTACCACAACCACACAGGAATCCCATGAAAATATTTGTGACCGCAAAACCTATTACAGTTTCATAAAAATCTTGTTTGTAATGTTTATTAGACAATCTTACAAAACTTCCGATTGTTACAATTTGTGAAAAACTTTCAAAGTGCCTGGAAGTTAACCAAGTAGAAATTACGCCGTTTAGGGCTTCCCAAATAACTCTATTGTATTGAATTTCTTTGTTCGACGAAGGAACGTTCGAGTTCAGGATTGAAAAGTTTTTGGTGATTGTAGGGTATCTTTGAAAGACGATACCTAGTCAGCTGGGTTCACATGAAAGAGCTCGTGACTAAGTAATAACAATCGCACTGGTGGATCGAGAGTTAAGCAATATTTGCCGAGGTCTTTTGGTGGATGTGTATCCATACATTACATACCAAGACTCTTCCATGCCTCGGAAAGCCGTTGGTTTCGGCTGTCATTCGCGGATCTATGACAGACGTTACGCGAAGTCTGACGCCTGACTACCAGTCTTTCCAAGGGGTATCCGTGTTACCAAGCAACTGGGTTTGTTTAGGTCAGCTAGGCCGTCGCTACATATAAAAAACTGGTATTCAGCTGCATCCGGTTAGATTGGAAGCTGACCCCAACATAGTTAGGTAAAGGCTATGCAGATTGATTGAAACGTGACTTGATTGATCGCGTTCGTATATATGTCACATTCTTCGTATACAGACTGAGACTGAAAAACTAACTTTGTATAGGACACAGACTGAGACTGAACAAGTGCTGTTTTTTCTGAATATTATGTAAATTTCCCCCCAAACGTATAATTACAATTTTAGTCTTTGTATTGAATTTTAACCATATTTTGTAACTTCCGTTCCGTTTTTCCTTTTGAGGTACGGAACCCTAAAAATGCCGTAAATTAACAAAAATAACATTCATCTACTTATACATTGATTTAGAGACAAATCTATGTACTTATATAATAAAAAACGTATGGGGTCGAGGGACCCCCGACAGGAACGAAGTTCGAAATGAAAATCCAAGATAGCGGTTGCAAAAATTTCATTTATTGCAGCCACTATCTTGGATTTTCATTTTGACTTCATTATCAGCTTCAGCACCCTTGAAAACCATGAAAACGACACCCATGACAAAAAGGTTTAAAATTTTTGCAGCCGCCATCTGTTATTTTCATTTTGACTTCAGCACCCTCGAAAACCATGAAAACTATATCTCTCTCTGTCTCTTTCTTTTACATAAAAAAGTCGCATGGAGGCAGGCAGGCATAACGCTTTTTCATTACGTGACGATTTGTCCCAGTTTACTCCTACCGTTAAGCTCCGTTGAAGAACTTCGTTCCAATAAGTACATTTAACAGTGTAAGCAGGTAATGTACAGCTACATTCACCAAAATAATTAGGTAACATTACTAAAGTTCATAAACTATGAAAGCACTGAATATTGCTCCATCGAAAAGATAAACTGGATTGAGGGCAAACTTAACTTTGCCATGAGTAAAGTATTGTCCCCATATATCGACATAGGTCGCGGTTAGTTTACCAACTGCAAATAAGTGTGAAATCACCAAAACATAAAAAAAAAAACTGTTTTTGGATTTTTTCCTTTACTTGTGCTACTTGAAATTGTTTCTTGCCAAATTTCATGATTCTAGGCCAACGGGAAGTACCCTATAGGTTTTGATTCCCTTGCGAGTGTCAAAATATGCAGCATTAACGGAACATAAACGCCCGTATCTTTTGATTGCGTTGACTTAGAAGTTTGATTTTTTCACAGTTCAAAAATTTTTTGGCATTAGGTTTTTCACTACAAGACGAAATCTACCTAAGGGATAGTACAAAATACACATTACATCCCCTCAATAACTTTGCATCCCGGTGACGCATTTACAAGCTGTTTTCAGCAAAACTAATCGTTTTTAGGGATTGCAGCCTTGAGTATTTGATATTAATTCCTTTCTGAGAAAAAGGGTCTTGACAGACGGACAGACATACGGACAACGAAGTGATTGTACAAGGGTTCCGTTTTTCTTTTGAGGTACGGAACCCTAAAAACGAAATATGTACGTCATATTTCAGCCAATTTACACAAAACCTAAATGAATACAATACCTTCCTCATGAATTACTCCGTCCATTGGTGAAAATCGCATGAAAATCCGTTCGATAGTTTTTGAGTTCATCGCGTTCACTATGGCTTACTCTCCTTCTCATAGAGAGGAGGCTTGTGTCCCAGCAGTGGTACAATAGGCTATTTGACAATGTAAAAAATAAGGTCATAATTATTGACACTCGTATAGATTATCGCTTTTAAAATCGATTTGCATTAATTTTACTACAAAACAATGTATTATTTATTAAAAAAATCCCGAAAAAACTTCATCTTTTTAAATCTGGCGCCACGTAATCGAAAACGGTCTGGATTGGCTGAACTTATGATGACGTCATGATATAGTCAATTTCTGTCTATCGTTGACAGAACAGGGGGTCTACTCCGAAGCGGTTAACCACTGTATCGGCCGAATGTTCGGTGATTTTCTGATTCGAATATTGTTGTCCTACTACGAATTTAAAAAAAAAAAGGTAAAAAAAGGGTTAAGGGTTCTAAAAAGGTTCGGATTGGCACAGTTTGGTCGGGACCAATAATCAATATAGGAAATTAATGGTAATAGAAAATGACCGAACATTCGGCCGATACAGTCGTTAACCGCTTCGGAGTAGACCCCCAGATGACTTTTGTCTAGTATCTCGACCGTTTCAACGTTTGTTTACGTGTATTGTGACGTCACCACGCCATATTGTTAAAGATAGCGTTTTGGCGGCTTATTTAAACAGTACATTTTTATTTACTATTTTCTAAAAGAAATACATTATGCAATTTGAAGTAATAGGTTTTTGTGGGCTCGTTAGACACCATTATATAATCTGAGATGTTTATCAGAAACCAGTCAAATAGCCTATTGTAAATATACTCCATCGCAATAAAAGGAAAATGCCTGAATATAAAAGTACAACCCGCTGCATACCGCTCAGACTCTCACGCTCTAGCTCGCCCATAGGTAATTAACTATCTCAACCAACTATGTCCTGATTCTTATGAGATATTTATCTCACAATATCATTCTCCATGCATTCTACGAGTGCACGAAAAAAGCCCAAATAAAGGACAACTCGTAGCAACTGAATAGATAAAAACTATTACAGAATGAGAAAAATGATTAAGTGTCTAGGAGGTAAGCACGGTCTTTACATTGGTAATTGTCGAAGCATAACAAGCGAGGGTCTAATGAATGGCCCAGGCGGCTATAAAGCAAAGCGATTATCGTAATACCTAATACTGGTTATTTCAGTACTGAGATCCACGGCCGATATTCTTTCTTTACGATCTTAATCTTAACACTCAAGTTCAAAAAGAAATTCACTTAATTTTCATTTTAATATACCTCTTATAGTATTATTACTTGGTTACTTTATTACGGGTTGCTCTCTACCCTATAAATATTATCTTCTATCTCCGTAAACTAACAAGCTTTCAAAGCGATTAATTTTACCTTTGGAACTAAAATACTTATTGAAAATACGGGCATCGAGTAGCGAAAGTTATTTCCACTACAGCTAATAAACTCTTTGTTTTATTTTCAGGAAACTGGTTCACCAACTTCCTCAAAGCATCAGCAGTAGCTTCGAGGAAAATAAAGATTTTTAGCTTCAAGCCTTTCATTTGGTCTTGAGATAATGTTATTACACGTAGTCCTATACAGAACCCTGCCAAATTCTCTACTTGGTTACATCTAAGGATTACCATTCTATACTCGTCTTTTTAGGTCGTGTGCCAAAATTTAATGGTCTAGAAATAGATCCCGTCTCACAATTTAGCCTTTACAGTTATTCCAATTTTGGTAAGTGAATTACGATACAACAAAAGGCATAAATGTGTACTGGCTTTCAGAACATTCCAGGGTCACATTTAAAAATAAATTTCCCAAAACTTTTCTCCATCTTCACATTGTTGTTAAGTTCCTAAATCGGCTTCTATTTCACTAATTACGAAACTCTCAAACGATAACAAGGCATTCCACTTTCCCGTCGAAATTTTGACTTAACGTGACTGCAAATGTTGATAAGGTTTTAATTAAAGAGAAAATTGTTTAGGTAAGGATTCGTTTTCCTCTGACATTCAGAGACGCTTGTTATTCTGATGTGGACATGTTTGTTCATGGTATAACATATAAAGAACAACTAATAAGCGAGGAGACGAAACCGGAATATTTAATGAAGCGGAATGAGCTTGTTACTGCTGAAAAAGTCGAGTATACTAAAATAAACGTAGGATACATCACTGTTTATTTTATCTTTTGCGCTGAAGTAGGAATGAGGTTTATCTTTCGTTTTATAGGAGGTTAGAAACCTTTGCTTTAGCATCATTTTGAGACTTGATGGTATATGTGAATGACCTTAGAGCATAATCAGCAGTGGCTGATTTGCGGAGAAATTGATGTGTCCCAGCAGTGGGAACATTAAATAATGTTTCCACTGCTGGGACGAATCAATGTCTCCTCTCATCGAGAGAGAGTGGTCTATAATCTACCATGTGGGCCCAGTGCGGGTTGGTAGTATGTCATGTCATATGCCTTCGATTTTTTTTTGTTTCTCGGACATGCCGGTTTTCTCACGATGTTTCCGTTTACTGTTCTGAGAGCAGTGGTGATGCAATTATTTACGTAAAGTAAAACGCTTGCCTGGGTGCGAACCCACGACCCGACTGGTAAGTCGGGGCCGTACACTGAGCCACCACTGCTCCTTAAGGAACCTCATGAATGACCTTATAACTGCTACCAAATGATCCGAGGAAGGCTCGATACAGTAATTCTGAAACAGGCATTCAGACAATTTCCGTGGAGCGCGAAGCTAATAGAGATATCAGTCGTCCGTATCAAACTATTGGCAGAATGGCGGCTCATCGCGTGTTGCATAGTTCAATGGATTCATTCCGCACGGAAACTCATAGGTACACTAAAGCCAACATTTTGCTGCTACAGCCGGCGAATCGGTTAACTTCCAAAGTTAACTTTTAACGAGATTTTTGAGGCCGACGTGCGGGTACGGTGGAAGACATGAAATTTGGCTCGTAAATTGACTCAGGAAAAGTTACTTTTGCCTGTCTTCTTGTCCCAGGTTAATCCGCTTGGAGCTTCAAGACTACAATTTACTCCTAAGATGATATTTTACGAGCAGCGCCAAATGGCAAATCTAAATGACTTTAGTAGGATTACTTTTATCGTCTGGTTTTATTCAGCTTTCATCATTAAGTAGAACAAGCTATAATAATACACCTTTTGATTTAATACAGTCACTTTTAATTACATATTTTTTTTCCTAGAATATTGTTTTCATAAAACTTATCATCAGAAATATTAGCTAACCACAACTCATAATAATACCGACACAGATTTATTTAAAAAAAACTTTCTCATTAATATTTGTACCCAGCCGTTTGTAAAAGTTTCTGGTTTGTTTATTATTCCATCAAAAAATTACTTTTCCTAATTTATTCCTAGGAATACCTTCGTTATTCTTAGAGCTCAAATAAATAAACTTCTATCTTTTTACCAAATCAAAATGGAGTTCGTCTGGGTTTCGATTACGTGAATTAATTTCTGCTGACCAAGAAAAAACTTGTTAGGGATTCCGATCCGACGTGACCATGGACATAAATGAACCTTCTCGCAGAAATGGGAAAAAATAATTATTCGTGCTCTCTCCCCTTCGTTATTGCGAATATCTTGCGCAATGTAGTGCTCTTATTTGAACAAGTTAATTTTCACAGTAATCCCTCTGGGGTCTCTTTGTCCATGTATAGATACTTTTATACTTTTATTCTTCGTGAAAGAAAATTCGGTGCTCTTAAACAAAAGTACAATAGCGAACTTTCTAAATCAAAGCTTTCATTAAATCGATAGATTTGAGCAAATTCAAGCGGAGGTATCTTACTTTCCGGCACTCAATTTGAAGTGAATTCAATTAAGTCCTACCAATTAGGTAGTACAATCTATAATACTGCTCTACCGAATCACAGAGAACTTTCAAAGTTCGTCTGAACTCAAAGATTCAAATATTCGAGAATAATTAAATTGTAAAGGTTCCAGGACAAATTGCAGCAGCCGGAATAGAATTGCTGATAGTATTAATTTTAGACAGGTTTTTAGTACAATTAATGTGAGCCTCTGAAGTTCTGAAAGGGTTTATTACAGGTCTGAATGAATTGGCTATCGGTACTGCCGTTACTTTACATTGCTTTTGCTTCATTCAATTTATTTCGTCTCTTGAGATTTAATTTAATTTTATTAAGTGTTTAGTGTTCATGGTGGTTGAGAAATTAATTGCGTTATTGCTAACGCAATTAAAGTCTCAACCACCATGAACTTATTGCTTATTGCTACTTATTGCCACTTTATTGCTAAAGTAAGCTTCAAAATATAACAGCTATATTTGGAAACATTGTAAAAGCCAATTATTTTAAAAAGAGTAACCGTGGAGTTTCTTGCCGGTTCTTCTCCATAGGAAACGACCAATTGGAACCGTGCACCTAGCTTCTGACGTTTCATAAGTGTCCATGTAGGTTTATGTGAAATAAAATATTTTGATTTTGACTTTTGATTTTGAGCCAGTAACCCAACTGGGTAGCGTCTCAATCACAATCCGAAGGATTTTGATGGAAATTCATTAAGTGTTGTTGAATTGTCAAAATGTCTTTGTAAGTGTGTTAGAAATAACTCGCCGTCCGATCAGGACCAGGCCCATGCCGGACGGCGCGTACGTGTTCCACGCGCGCCTCAAAGAGATGTCAGCACCAGTGAAGGGGCCCGTTAGCGCTGAAGCCTGCCGGGTTAGCGGGATTGTGCGAAAGGGTTACCGCTACCCCGAAACATAAAGGGCTAAGAAAGGAACACGGGTGGGTTTTAGTCAGTAAGAGTCTGACACTCCCTTCCTCTCCACCCAGAGTGGGAGGGTCATTTGATGATTCCCACCCTCAAAAAAAAAGTGTGTTTGAAATTACCTCACTGGTTTTTTATCTGCTTATAATATTACAATGAAGATCAGCGTTTAGAAGGAATTGCTAAAAAAAACTTACAATATTATAAGTCCTAGGTGTCCCCGATCTAACATAAAAAGCTTTTAGGGATTCACAGTTTATTTTTTGTTTAAACCGTAAAAAGTGGAGCACATTTATCTTGCCTTTTTTCATTTCCTTTATTTTTATTTAATATGAACCCCGAGGGGTGGTTTTATGCCTATATAAATCATAGAGTTTAAGACTTTTTACAGATTTATGCATTGAATAAAGTGTGACATTTCGGGTAATAGATAAATCGTAAATTAAAGTATTAAGTTGGGTAATAAAACTTTATTACCAAAGCTCCATTATGTACTAAAGCTAGCATAGTTTTTAACTAAATTATTATTATTATCTTGTTATTTTAAGAAGTGAGGATTGCAATCCAGGACATACATAGGCATAGTCCGCGCGGAACTAGTTGGCCGTCTTGGGTGGGGACGGGGTGAGGGCGGCGGGGTTGCCTATGATTTGCAATGCACGTACCACGGATATCTATGGCACGTACTGAGTAATGACAAAGCGCCCCCGCCCCTCCGTCCCACCGCTCACATACAAGGCGCGGCCAACTAGTTCCGCGCGGACTATAGTCCACCAGTGTGCTTCCATCCAAATCCGTAAAGCCAACAACTATCCACGTACACGTAATAATAAGAACCAGGGGGTCTACTCCGAAGCGGTTAACCACTGTATCGGCCGAATGTTCGGTAATTTTCTACTACCATTAATTTCCTATATTGACTATTGGTCCCGACCAAACTGTGCCAATCCGAACCTTTTTAGAACCCTTAACCCTTTTTTTTTTAAATTCCTAGTAGGACAACAATATTCGAATCAGAAAATGACCGAACATTCGGCCGATACAGTGGTTAACCGCTTCGGAGTAGACCCCCTGCCTATTATTGTCCCACTGCTGGGCAAAAGCATCTTCTCTTAAGAGAAGGCACGAGCAATGATTACCACGCTTGCTCAAGAAGGGTTGACGATTTTAGACTTATATCAACTACTAGCTGCACTCCGCGGTTTCACCCGCGTAAATGTCGATCCCGTGGGAATATCGGGATAAAAAGTAGCCTATATGTCAGCTACCTCCATACAAAATTTTATCAAAATGGGTCCAGCCGTTTGAGCGTGAAGAAGTAACAAACATATAGACACACACACACACTCACAAGCTTTCGCTTTTATAATATTAGTGTGATAGTGTGATTAATTAGTACCTAAGAATGTTTATTTTCATCTAATTCCTAGTAACCGTAAATCCTATCTCGTAGATTATAATTAAACCATACAAGTTAGTCCAGACGCGTCGAGTAATTAACTAAATAAATCAAACTTTACTAATCCAACTTGATTCGTGCCGACTTCCAAACGCTTCGTGTTTTAATTCTTCTCCTCTTTCTTAGCGTTTACGTCCCACTTTTATAGGGTGCCATCCTGTTTTTATTAGGGACTAACATTATCATTATCCATCAGTATAAGTACGACCAATAGTAGGAGTACTGTTTTTGATTAGAACACTGTATTATGTTCCCACTGCTGGGACACAGGCCTCCTCTCTGAGAGAGGGAAAGAAGATGGGAAGGTAATGCGATGCGACGGGGTGGGTCGGGGAAACAAGAAATTTCACCTGGCCGAAATCGCGGGCAGAAGCTAGTTTATCCATTGGTTGGTTCTTACCCATAGATGAATAGAAATCTGAAATCACACTAATATTATAAAGGCGAAAGTTTGTGAGGGGGTGTGTGTGTGTTTATATGTTTGTTACTTCTTCACGCTCAAACGGCTGAACCAATTTTGATAAAATTTTGTATGGAGGTAGCTGACACCCTGGATTAACATATAGGCTACTTTTATCCCGATATTCCCACGGAATCGACACTTATGCGGGTGAAACCGAGGGGCGCAGCTAGTAGATCACATTTAAAATTTAGTTTTTTTTTTAATTTAGCTTTTAAGTCTGTACATAGCATAGGTCCGTTCCTGTATGGAATTATATTGCAGCCACTTATGGGATGGCTCAGCAAAATACCAGCTTGCTGCACTGGACTCGGTCGAACGCAGAGCTAAAAGGCTTATAGGCGACGAGCCGAAGACTCTTGGTAGCTACGCTTCACAGCCTAGCTCATCGTCGTAATGTTGATTGCCTTTCGGTCTTCCACAGGCTGTGCTTCGGCGAGTGTGCGCAACAGCTCCACGACCTGATCTCACCATCGCCCTTTTACCATCGGACCACCAGACGTACTGCAGCGTACCATCCACACTTGGTTGATATCCCGACGAGTCGTACTCAGAGCTTCTCCTCCACGTTATGCGCACAGCCAAAGTGTGGAACTTCCAGCATCTGCGTTGCCTCCCACATTTGACTCGTCTGCCTTCAAAGCAAGAGGCACAAACAACAGGCATCCTCTGGGCACGCTCGTTCCATCACAGACGTCATCCATCGCTTTCCATCAGGCGTGATCGAGGTCAAGAGCAGGCCCATTTAGCAATAAAAAAAAATCTGCATGTACGAAATACATCCAGTGTGAACTACAAACTTACACTAAAGTTACCAAGACATAGTAATTTGAAGTGCGTGCACATTGGTATGTTCATCCAAGTTACAAGTTGTTGCACAACTTGTAACTCTATAAGCAACTTATGCGCAACATAACTTATGTTTCAACTAGCATATCTCTAACAATTTGCATAGGGTGGAATTAACTTGCTCCTGTAGTAGAGTTCTGTTTGTGTTCACATAGAACATATAGCTGTTTAGTTAAATTATCACGAGTTGGGTCATCCGAAAAGCAGATTATTTTGGTACCGGAAAATAAAACAACCTCAAACATTGTATAAAGAGAAGCTTTAAAATAAATAGGTACCTAACTTTTTTATAATAGTAATTGGTGGTTCGTATTTTTTATATCTGTTGTTTTTTTTTTTCATATAATTTTATTAGTAACCGTGTTGTGACGGATTAAAAATACATAATGTCATCGCACCATTTCAACCCGAGGGTGCCATATAAGGCTTAGTTGCCTTATATGGCACCCTCGGGACTAACCTTAAGCAGACAAGAGCATTTCGGTGATCTTCGGAACTACTGATCAGATTCCAAAAAATAATTCACTAATAGCTACATTATTGCCGTATGTTCAAACAAGAAAATCTTATGTTAAAACAAGAGAATTTCCGTTAAATTATAATTCACTAGCGACTCATGGTTTTTATGACATGCCAAAATGTCACGATAATTAATTAAGCACATAATCCTTTCGGAATAAATTCACTAAATGATGTTAAAAACCGCATCAAACTTATGTGCGTAGTTTAGAGGAACACCGCAGTCACACGGGCAGACACGAAAACCGAATTTAATTTATAATTAACTCTCTGCGCCCAACAGTTTCACCCGCACAAGTCTCGGTCCCGTGGGAATATCGGGATAAAAAGTATTTTATGCCCTAATCCAGGTCGTGATCTATCCATATGTCAAAGTACTTATATCTAAATACGTTCAGCCGTTTTAGCGTGAAGGGGTAACAAACAAACGTAAAAAAAATCGTAACGTGTATGGCTACCATTAGTTATAACTTTTAAAGTTTTGAGTGACATCTCTTTACATCTTAAGCACCCAATTTATGAAAGGCTAATCAAGTCCAAAAGCTAACAGACTGTCAAAAAAATGTATCAATTGCTGTGATTGGTTAACTGAAATGATAACGACCAATTAAAACAGTTGCATAGCATAGAATAGGCTATTTGACAATGTAAAAAATAAGGTCATAATTATTGACACTCGTATAGATTATTGCTTTTAAAATCGATTTGCATTAATTTTACTACAAAACAATGTATTATATATTTAAAAAATCCCGAAAAAAATTCATCTTTTTAAATCTGGCGCCACGTAATCGAAAACGGTCTGGATTGGCTGAACTTATGATGACGTCATGATGTAGTCAATTTCTGTCTATCGTTGACAGAACAGATGACTTTTGTCTAGTATCTCGACCGTTTCAACGTTTGTTTACGTGTATTGTGACGTCACGACGCCATATTGTTAAAGATAGCGTTTTGGCGGCTTATTTAAACAGTACATTTTTATTTACTATTTTCTAAAAGAAATACATTATGCAATTTGAAGTAATAGGTTTTTGTGGGCTCGTTAGACACCATTAAATAATCTGAGATGTTTATCAGAAACCAGTCAAATAGCCTATTATCACCATAATAACGTTCCTACTGCTGGGACACAGGCCTCTTCTCTGTCAGAGGGAGTGGGCCCTAATCCACTACGCGGGCCCAGTGCGGGTTGGTCAAACTTTTGACACGTTCTTGAGGGTAAATATCACGAATTCTAATTATGACTACATCAACTTCTTTCGACCCAGTAACTTGTAAGCATAATGGCATGCCAAACAATTTGCAGGGCTTTATATAAATGAACAAACATAATTAATTACACCCAGTTTCAGCCTCCAACGTCCGTTAATGAGGCAGTATAATTTATTTTATAAAACAATTTATTTCTATTGCATACCGTCTTTTCGGAGAATATTCGTAGATGTAAATTACAGAAGAAATTTTTGGAATAGTGACTTCGAGAATTACGATCTGATAACAGGCAGAATAACGGTTATCGTTTTAGATTTTAATCAACATTCTGTGAAAAGGCTGTGATAATTTTACACCTTAAAACAGAATAAGGTAATAGATAAGTTGATAGTTATCTAAAAGATAGAAAATAAATATGTATTTGAAGTAGTCCTTAGTCGACAGCGATGCGGATGATTTTTCGACGCCATTTTTAGTTTGTTAATAGTTTAGGTATATTAAACTAGCAGCGCCCCGCGGTTTCACTCGATAAGTGTCGATCCCGTGGGATGTCTGCCTAACACTTCGGGAAAATACAGGCGTAAAGCTATGTTTGAATATATACGTAGGTAAATGTACAGACGCCAGCACATCAAGCTACCAAATACCACAATCTGTCAAATTTCTTTAATAGATTCAACTTTATCGCTAAAGCATAAGGTTCAATGTTGATTGGGAATATTTCACAGTTTCGGGTAGTTTGATGTCTCTACATAGAAATCGACCGCTTCTCTGCAGGCACTGCCTTTTCTCTTGAGGATTACCACAAAGGGGGTATGAAAACTACATAAATTGACTCGTAGGCTAATGTTACCTATCTACATCATGAATATTTAATGCGTTGGAGGAATGGGTATATTTATTTATAAGGCTGTAGCGGTATGTACAATGCCACATGCGAACAACACGTCATTATACGTCATGCAAATCCTGCATCGCGCAAGCAAAGTTTACCGCGCAACTAACATAGATACAACGGCCCGACATGAATCATCGGGCAGTTGCTCGCCAGACACAACACCCGTCTGGTCGGAGGATCCTCCCTTTTCTATAGAGTATGAGTGAGCTTTACACCCTGTTCCTCATACCTCTATAAGGCGATTACTTTATAAGGGAAACTAGACGTGAATAATCTATGTAAGAATACTTACTGGTAACAAATTGTCATTTCGAGTAAGGAGAACCGAAAGGAATCTCTTAATTGAGCATCATCATCATCATCATTTCAGTCGAAAGACGTCCACTGCCTTCCCCAAGCACCTCCACTTCGACCGGTTCTGTGCTTCTCGCATCCAACGGGTTCTCGCAGCCTTCACAAGGTCGTCGGTCCACCTTGTGGGAGGCCTTTCAACGCTACGTCTTCAGGTACGCGGTCGCCACTCCAGAATCTTTCGGCCCCATCGGCCATCTGTTCTGCGAGCAATGTGTTCTGCCCACTGCCACTTAAGTTAAATATTATAAGGAGGCCTTTTCCTAGCAGTGGAATGATACCGGCTTTTATTAAATAGGAGTAAAACATCCTAGACATACTTAGCATAAGCATAATCAGCCTATAATGTTCCCACTGCTGGGACACAGGCGTCTCGGTGAGAGGGAGTGGGCCGTAATCCACTACGCAGGCCTAGTGCGGGTTGGCGGATGTCACATACTTAAGGAGGTCTGTGTCTTAGAGTAGGAACATTATGGGCTAATTATGCTTATGGTTACTTAATCGCTTAATCACCACTAATGAGACACAATTGATTTTCTATTGTCATCTGCCTAGCCTTTTCCCAACTATGATGGGGTCGGCTTCCAGTCTAACCAGATGCAGCTGAATACCAGTATTTTACATTTAGCGACTGCCTATCTGAGCTCCACAACCCAGTTACTGGGTAATACGATACCCCTTGGTAAGACTGGTTGTCAGACTTTCGGGCAAGACTCAGTTTAATTGGTGAAATTCGCCCTATGAATGTTAGTTAGGTACTATAAAAAATCTGCTTATATATTCTTCTCAGGTTTATTCATACCAAGCTATAGAGCTTTCAAGTTTTAATTCCTGAAAGTTCCTTTTAATATTAAAAGCGAAGGCCACGTAACGAGTTCAGTCACTTTTTATATTTTTTTACAAAATTTTACGCGGGACCACTAAGCTGTTTTCACCGGTAGTCTTTGTAATCTATTCCTATATTCGTGTTTTATTAAAGAAAAGTGTTGGTTTCAGATTTTTATAAAAATATGTCTATTGTATCTTACCCCTTTGTTTATAAACGTTGCTTAAATTAAGAGGATCATAAACGTTAAAAAAAATATGGTTATGCAGACGTTAATCATAACAACGTTAATAAATAAGTGGTGTAATGTATCTATGTAATATGTACCTATATGTAAAGACTGTCTCATTCCACAAGAGGAGGTAGCTGCTGTCACTAATGTCATCTGTCAGTCACTAGGAATGGCGGGAAATGGACGAAGTGAAGCAAGTCTGCACGATAGCGCTTGATGGCGTGGTAGTGAGCCAATGAAGTGATAACATAATTAATTTACTTGTCATTGCTTTATTTCTCTTATTGTGGAATAGTACTTTTTTCTAGGTGCATCGTCTTTTTATATATAATTTTAATGTATACAAAATATTAAAAAACATTTTTATCTTTTAAAAATGTTTTACAATATTTAGTAACGGTGGAGTCGACTTTTGGAAGGGGCGACTAGAAGCAATTCTATTTTTTTGTAAACTTTGACTTTTTTTTGCCTATTTGAAATAAATGATTTGACTTTGATATATTCAACTTAAATACGGAATCAAATCAACAGGATTTTAAAAGGGCGTTAGTTTTATTCTGTGTGTCAAAGCTAAAAGCCTAACCTTTAAACAAAGAAAACGTTTTCAAGAAGGTGTTGGATGCAATTTATGTACGGATGCATTTGTGTAAATCAGCCTTATCACATTGCAGGCCGTATCACAAAGCAAAACATTTCGACTGACCGGAAGAATTTGCCATTCCCCTTAAATTCTTGCGGCTAGAACAACACTTCTGAACACAGCTGTGCTGATATGTATGAAGTGGCTTGACATTTACAAAACATTATTAACGTTTCCCGAGAATTTTATTGAAAATTAAATATTTTTATGATTTTTTTGAATTGCACTAGGACTCCCTTACTACCCATACTGACAATACTGACATCTTACACACGTTGTCTAAATCTCTTTGTATGTAGTCCCCTATTGCAGATATGCTGGAAGAGATTTCTTAGAAATAATCATCACCTTTGTACGTATTTTTATTCCTATCTTTTTGCCTGTTTATATGTGTACATCATCAATGGTTAAATAGATAAATAAGGACGATAGAAAGAACCTGATAGCCACAAAGAACTACACGTATTCAAGAGTCAAGGTCTTACGCAGATTTAGACTAGGTAGGTACATCAATTGCAGACTTACCTACCAGCCTTAGTATAGCACCATTAGTGCGAGCGTGCGTGCTCGTGTGGGGCAATTTTCATCAAATCATCGAATGATAAAAAAAGACCCATTAAGTATCTGTATTCTTATAGCCATACTCTTAATTCAGTGTTTTATTTAGCAGTCTAATGCAAATTATCGTTAATGGTAAGGAAGTGTGTGAGTTTGTGAACGAGAAAGACTGACCTGCCGTGATACAGTTTTCATTAGTACGGGGGGTCAATTTGAACGTACGGCATAAAATAGATAGAGGGCGATAGTTCTTTGGGTTGTCAGGCAGTTGCAATGCTGTAACTTGACCCAAAACATGAAGTCAAAGTGACACTCAGTGCACATGTGGATGTGGCGAAGTTTTGGGCCAACAATATCTGAAATATACTTAGTCGATTCAGTGACACGAAGAGGAAAAAGATGGAAATATAAAGGTAGGTTAGATACTAAAGTCTCATTATGCAATAGTAAACCTGTACGTCCTCTAGACAGAAGTCTAGACAAGTAATAATTCAAAGAACTAGGTTCTTCTAGTTTTTAGTATCATTATATATATGTAATGTATTCTATTTTCTATATTATAGGTAATGTATTCTAAATCTACTGGGTGCTAACTCTCGAGTTTAATTCCGATAGATCGACATTGGAAAAGTGACGTTTCGTACTATTGAGCTCGATGCTAGCGCCAATTGATTTTTATATTGGGTGTCCATTTTGGGGAACTAAGTGGAATTGGGAACGGGCTTGGCGTGGCGTAAACGGCACTCTTGAGTGTATTTTGACAGCTGTGTATTGCGTCAATATTGCGTTGGGATAGTTTGTTGATAGTGATTTTTCCAATAACAAAAGTGTAACTTTTTAGAAATTATTTTGCGTTTTAAGTGGTTTTTTGTGGGTTCTATGAGTATAATATGGCACGATAAGCAGTAATATATAGTGTTTTACGTAATTCCCATAAAAAACAACTGAAACAAAGACGAGATAAGCGTCGGATGATGCGTGATATAAACAAAGCGTTTTCTATGAATAAATACGAATAATTTAAAGCAAATTACGGAGTGAGCAAGGATTTTACTCCTCATTCGTATTACATAACAACATTTTTATCCTATCTCTTTATAATAAAAACTTTCTAGAACATTAACTTAATAAAATCGGACTTCGGCATGTTTTCATTATACAAAATTCTTTCTATCTCTAAAACCCGTAGACAGTTTTTCATAATTCAAACTGGAATATCAGTTTTGAACATAATCCTCTCATTTGACACTAAAATCTCGCAAATATTCCTTTAAACAAAAATCCTCGTTTTCAAGTTACGTAATTATTCTATAATTTTCTTCGTACATTAAAATTATCAAAAATTCTACGTTAAATATTGATATCAGATTCTTATACGAAAACTAATAATAAAAACCAGTTAGAAAGCTAATTAGAGCAATACAAACACTTAAAATTTAGTTAATTAGAAAATCAAAATCTTACTCAGTAAAACAGTAGTAGCACATATCGACTCCCACGCTAGGTATTTTATAGGGTCTTAATTATCCTACTGTAACTATCACTTTTACATATTCTAATATCACTTCACTGGTATCTCAGTAATGTTCACTATTCACATAAACACGTTCGGCGTTCGTTACAAAAACATTAAGTACTTTATGAAGCAGTTGTTTATCTATTTACTTGGTATCATTTGTATAAAACTGTAATACTAATTAGTTATGTAACTTAGCGGACAGTAATTATTTCTTACTAAAAAGAACCAAACGCGAACAATATTGTCATAAACAAACAAAAAATATGTTTGAAATTGGAGAACTTACACGCAGTCTTTTTTTTAGAAGTGTAGGCAAAGATCCTACCGCATGCAGCCAAAGTCATGGTTAATTTTATGATTTTAATCATTTTCTTACGCCGAAATGAATTAAATACTTTATAATTAATCAATTAAAGAACTATTTATATCATTTTTATTTATCAGCCTTGTTATTTAAAGGATAAAGCATTTTAAAGCCCCATTACCGGTTTATCGTAAAGAGTTGAACCACACTATTGCAGCCCGTTACGTAGCTAACTTCACGTGTAACAAAATAATGGCAGACCAATGTCAATTTCATTTCAATGGTGACAATATTGTTTTCAAGAGTACCGAATCACGTGACTGTAAAATTAACATCGGAATCGTATTGGCATTTCATTAGAATTAAAATTAATTTGGAGAGTTAGTCCCCTGAAGGCTGGATACTGACATATTAGTCCTCCAGACTGGATTTCGGTCGTGGCGCCCAATCGCAACGGAGACTAGCCTTCGGCGCGGGTGTACCTATATACATATCTAAATACCACATATATGTGCACAAGTGTGTGCGTAGACACACTGCAGTGCACTGTCTCTTTCCTCGCTCTCATAGTCCGATGAGACGGCTTGCAATCCGACACGACCGGAGAGAGATCAGGCGCAGGACCAGCGGCTGAACGTGCTTTCCGGGGCACGGGGATATCACACCGCCGACTTCCAAACTCCGGGCTGTTACTAAGAACACACAACTAAGCCTGACATATCTGCTCGTAATACATCGACCCTAACAGTCAAATAAAAAGATCTTTACAAAAGATAAGACATAAGTTCAGAAATTATGTTGTGCCTTGCAAGTCAGTTTATTTCAAAAGTTTCATAAGCAAGGAAACAAAAGACCAACATTTGCTCCAGCAGTAAGAGTATTACTTAAATTAAAAATGTTTCAAGTCGTAACAAGTCTCTTCTATTTATTTTCAGGACCGCAACAGTTTTCTTTATTACTTACTGCCATTACTTATAAGAAAAATGGCGTTTTCTTGAGAATCCACACGGAACACTCGATTTCTCTAAGTGCTGCTATAGAGTCATAGGCTTAAGCGGGTGTTAAACGTCACCTATCAAACATTATGATGAAACCGTCATATACGTGCACAGTGAAGAGACTAAGGCTCAATTATGTACTTTTCTCTGGGTCTTCTACTGCCCCCTGAAAGTCTCAAACGACTACAGTCGCGCCCGCTACCGCCTACGCTCGTACACTCTAAACGAAGCCTTAGTCCGCCAAGTTGTTACCAATGTGCTGAGGTAGCTTCAATTATTGTGTAGCTTATTGTTCGAAGGGTTTACGACTGGTACTGAAAGTTTTATTGCAAGTAAGTTTGTAAAGGAAATAAGGATGCTATTAATTACATAAAACAAAGGAAATGTTTAATTAAAATGAGTTTAATCATTTTTGTTTATTACTAAATTCGACGTTGCGCTTCGGCTAGCGTGAAATAATTACCTTAGCACATAGTCTATTTAGAATTTTCATTGGGTTTCAGCCTTCTTGTAAGGGGAATAATGATATACAATTTGCTCGGTTGTGTGTTGGTCTCTATTTCTAAGAAAACTTTGGAAAATTTAAGGGGATATACTTATGGTTACGTATTGAATTTGCTTATTGTCTTTATAAAGGTAAAAGGTACTTTTAAAAGGTTATACTCAGAATTAATTAACTTTCATATTTTAATAAATTCAATAAGCAAAATAATAAAAGCGTAGACGAAACTGGACTTTACCTAAGACGCTACTAAACTAATAAAGCATATTATTCAAATTTAAGCTGCCAAAGCGACAAAGATTAAAGTATCGACTAAAGATATTTTCATAGCCTGTTCTCTGTTTATATTGAAATTTAGGCTGAGTAAATAAACTGTAAACGATGATAGAATTTTATATTAATTGCTTTCACAAAGGATATTGTCGTTTTTTCTAAAACTTATTAAGAATTTCTCTTTATATTGAAGAATAGTTGTAATTCTTGGAGACGATATCTCAGAATAAAATGACTTTGTTTATTTTTGTGAAATGGGCATAGTTAATTTTAGGTATAAGATATTATAATAAAAACATATTAAACTACCTCAATCAGTCTACCAAGCTTTTTTCCAACTTTGGGGTCGGCTTCCAGTCTAACCAGATGGGTAATTGCGTAACACACTATTAGTAGCAAAGATTTTCATTTTGACAGTTCAATAACATTCATTGTTTTAATGAGGGGTCCGTGGCTAAATAATAACAGCCGCACAGGTCGATCGATCAGGTTAAGCTACGCTTGCCGCGGTTGGTCTGTGGATGGGTGACCATCTTTACATACCGAGACCCCTCCGTGCCTCGGAAAGCACGTTAAGCCGTTGGTCCCGGCTGTCATTCGTGGATCTTTGACAGTCGTTACGAGTAGTCAGAAGCCCGAAAGTCTGATAACCAGTCTTACCAAGGGGTATCGTATTACCCAGTAATTGGGTTGTGGAGGTCAGATAGGCAGTCGCTCCATGTAAAATACTGGTATTCAGCTGCATCCGGTTAGACTGGAAGCCGACCCCAACATGGTTGGGAAAAGGCTAGGCAGATGATGAATAACATTCATTGTTTTATTTACCTACGTTGTTGAGCAGACACATGTTTTCGAATATATGAAGCAATAGATTAGCTCCTTCAAAATGATTCAGATTGAGATTGATATTATGTTACGTAATCACAATGGTCCATTGAAAGACTAAGTGAGGTAACCAAACCCATAACATACTCGTAGAATTATCGCAATTAGGGTACGGATGCAGTTGGATACCAGTATTTTACATGGAGATACTGCCTATCTGACAAAACCTATCCCAAAACTCAGTTACCTATTATAGTTATATTAAGATACATACAGATAGATAAAATACAGTTAAGATATATATTTTTTTACTTCTACATGGTTTAGTATCAGTGGTTAATTTGTAAACAAACTTCTTTTGGTCACTGTAAAAAAAAAATATTTGTACATCTACTACTTATTTACGAGTACCTACCGTTCTTCAAAAGTTCGTGTATCAAGTATTGAGAATAATTTGCATGAGTGAATTGTAGTCTTTTTGGACGACGTACGGCATCGTACGTCGTCCAAAAAGACTACAATTCACTCAAAAATTCATAAAAACTTTCAAGCCCTCGTTTTTCGAAATGAATTAACCGATTTTAATGAAACTTCATACGCATAAGCAGGATACAAAGGTCTAAAAAGTTAGTATAGAATATTTTCGAAATGTCTTATTTAAAAAGAAGATAACTGGAAATACCTGTTTCTATGGATTTAAAATAGGTCTAATTTGGCTGTAACACTATTTTTCGAAAATATTCCTAACTATCTTTTTAGACCTTTGTATCCTGCTTATGCGTATGAAGTTTCATTAAAATCGGTTCATTCATTTCGAGCTTGAAAGTTTTTATGAAATGCCGTACGTCGTAAACGCTCTTTAAGCCGTAATATTCCACTTTTAAATGTTTAGTTTCACTTCCGAAACATTTACTGCTGAAATTATACCATACTTACCTAGATTGGTGAAGGGAACCTCGTTTCCTTTGGTTGCCTTTTACGAAACCCACGAGACGATAGGTAAAGGTAGGCAAAGGTAGTCTTCTGGGGAATCACAAGATTTGTTTGTATTGATCGATTAGTTCAAAGACAGGCCCGTATTTTCCCCTTGTTTGTAGACTGATAAGAAACAAGAAAATACTTTCTCAATAAAACACAAAATATAATTTATAACAAATTTTATTTCGTTGACGATCATTATTCATATATTCCGTATCTATTTATTTAAAATTGGACAATAATTTGGGTTTAATTTTATTTACAGACAAGTTACATTAATTTATTCGCTCCCCATTTCGACGCCATCTAATTAACTGTCAACATAATTGTGTTTAGTGACGAGGAGTACCTTGCATAAATGGCTTCGCCTGTTTCACATTTTGGACAAAATTTAGTATGTCATTAATATTCAAGTCGTTGCGTAATGGCCGACACGTTTTATTATTTATTCGTCGTTAGAGCTTTATTTCTGATATTTTGTGTTGCTTAGAGGCAATTCTTTTGCGACGCTTACGTGATATTTTTCTTGTACCTTTTAATAAAAAGTGATCCACCAAAGGCTCTCCAAAGCATTATTGCATTTTTTTTATCACTTTAAAGGCAATGGTCGACACGTTTTCCTATTTATTCGTCGTTAGAGCTTTATTTCTCATTTTTTGTAGTGATTGGAGGCAATAATTTCTGGACGTTTAGGTACTTGATATTTTTCTTGTGCCTTCCAGTTTTGACGGAACCTATCTAGTTCGTCCCGCCATCTCCTACGTGGTCTGCCGCGATTCCACTTCACTGTGTCAGGGCACCAGTTCTGTGCTATTTGGGCCCAGTTTGTCTGGCATGCGGCCGACATTGCAAAAATCCTCTTACATTACTTTCTTACATTTTGTATGAACTTTTTTTGTATTGAAATGCGCTTAGCTTTGCGACGACAGATTTTTTCGAGCAGCCTCAATAATTAATAGAGCTGTAATAATATGTTGACATGGTTTTAATTTCATGCATTTTATGACAAATGCTGATGAAACAGTTTATTCAATATTATCATCAGTATCCATAATCTGTTTATGAAAGGGCTCCAACCTCATACTTAAGAAAAATGCCCCTGTTTCTAGTTATTTATTTCAAAGACCACCATTTTCGACCCTAACATTGCTGATGTCTTCCAAAAGTGTGCAATATTGTCTCAGGAAACGCCATAAGCATCTGGGTCCGCCATTAAAGCTGACAATGACCATGGACTATGGGGACAATCCACTTCAAAACACTCTTATGCTCCCCTATAGGCCTTATCTTTATGTAAAAATCTTATATCTTTGTAACCTTGAGTTGCGAACACATAGTACATAATTGTTACTTTCCATTTTAAACTCGTTAATTAAATTCTCTAAAGCTAAACTTAGTTACAATAAGGGTTTCGCTGTCTCTCCGTAATAATCAATTATTATATAACTTTACATAACTGTGTTGTTTAAATAATACCTTTTCGAGATACAACAGTATCACCTACCCTTCATTATGTTAACATAACGATGCGGACAGACAGCTACAGGATATAATTGTATTTATAATACATTAAAGTATGTACAAAGCTTTGATAGAAATATTTACAATACATAATCAACCGGATTTTACTCTTTTGTCTAATTAATTTGTAAAACGTACATTTTCGCTTACCAAAACATTTGCCCCAAAAACTGTTGTTTGAGGGTCCTATTCGCAATGTTTAACGACCGAAACAAAATCACTTTTACAAAGTAACTTGACAGAAGCAAACAACGAGATATTAAAGACTGTAAAAGCCGAAAAGTTGTCTATTGACAAGACGTCGTGGCTTTTTAACAAAGTTTTTTTAGGCACCAAAATGTACACATTTCCTTATCTTTTTTACCCCAATCAATTCACGCTTGTTTTATCCCCAAGCAATAAAATTACAATATGAATTATTGACTCGGCTTATGTTTCACTTCAGGAGACTGTAGACATTCAAGTGCCGAACTGTAGGTTGCTAAACGAAGGTTTTCTTAGTACATAGAGTGTTATCAAACAACATAGAATGGAGGCTGTTTTGTCTAGTGTTGATTTTGCACATCCTTGTTGCATCGCTGCAGGGTGCTCACCTAGGAACAGAGAATATTTGAAATGACATACCTACAAGATAAATAAATAATCGTAGTAGGTACTTAAAATCAAGTCGTTCAAGTAAAAGTTAGTAACAACAATGATTTCGACAAAGCGTTTGACAGAGTTAACTTTGGAAATTATCATAACTTTTGCTTAACATTGACAAAGAATGTTTAAATTGTTATTTATAGATTAGAAACTTGTAATAAAATTTGAATTTCGTTGAGGTATTTTGACGATTTCTTACCAGATAAGACGTGAACCCTAGTGGCTGCCGAGGGAGCGTTATTGGGGCCACATGTGTAGACTCCTGCATCTGAGCCTGTTGCCCGCTGTACCAACAGTCGGCTGGTACTCTTCAGGCCCTTTTCAGTGACCAGTGATATGCCACCCCGCGCAGAGTCAAAGTTGATGACCTAAAAAAATTTAAATTTAGAATATTGTTGTTTTTCTTCGGAACTATTTTGGTAATAGCATAATAAAACTGGCGAAATGTGGGTACACCTCTGCCGGGCTCTGCCTAACCCTTTGGGGAATACAGGCGTGATGTTAATATGTTATGTTATTTTGGTACTTAGTTTAGTTATTCAATTTTCTATTTTCAGTGATAGTTCCATCACATTTGAAATTGTACAAATAAGTACCTATCAAAACAAATTAATATCAATTCGTATTTCTGTATTATCCTACCATCATTAATGCCAATTTTAAATCAGCAACAAACATCAATATTTGCTTTTAATTAGCAAACTTTTATCATATTGACACTATTAAATTTCCATTAAAATTTAATGCGGCGTACTAACTCCGCTGACGTAGTCTCGGAATGAATTTGTTCAACAGTCCATTCATTACGTAATCGCTTTTAAACCATGAAATCGATTGACTCAGGATTGAGGCCCCAATTCCGTACACATTGGGAATGTAATGCTCTTAATCCCGGTTGGCGGGGATTTGTCGACAAATTTTGTTATTAGCTGTATTTGTGAAGTTATTCAACGAAATATTCCGGGTTACTGGATTTTGCTTTAGAATTTTGATTTATTTAACATATTATTAACAAAGCTAAAACAGATTGTTAATTTTGATTCCAGCAGATATAAATCCACAATATTGTTTAAAGATTGGGTTACGAAAAATTTTTGGTTTGTATTATTTTACATTCCCACTGCTGGGACACAGGCCTCCTCACTGTGAGAGGAAGCGGGCCGTAATCCACAACGCGGGCCTAGTACGGGTAGGTATATGTCACATGTTTTCGAATTTTTGGTTCTAGGACATGCCGGTTTCCTCAAGATGTTTTCGTTTACCGTTTCGAGAGCAGTGGTGATGAAATATTTTACACAAAGTAAAGCGCCTGCCTGGGTTCGGACCTACGACCTACAACTCGTAAGACGCGGCCGACTTTGTACTATTTTGCTTAACAGCAATTCTTTATAAAACGTGGATTTTCCAACAATGCAAACAAATCCAGCATTATAAACGCGGTAAGTTGCAAGAATAATAGCAACAAACCACAGACAGCGTACGGAGAGCGCACTATATTGTGGTCAGCAGTGGTCAATGTGTGACCACATTGTAACTGCATAATTAGATACATGTGGCTTCTCGACCATTATTACGATACAAAGTTAAACTAGGTTTCTCTTTAAATCTAAACAATATTGATTGAAAAGCAACATTCATATTCATTATTGGAAATGTTGATGCAGTTTCGTAAACTACTATGAAATTGCTCGATTTTGTTGATAGATTGGTACTTGTCGGCTGTTCGTTTGATGTTTGTTAATATCAGACGTACTTAACGAACATCAAATATGGTTTTTCAATTTACTTATTCTTTTAAGTAACTAAATTGTCGATCTCGCTTTAACGTATGACGTGAAGTAAAATACAGAAAAGTTTTTTGTATTACATAAAAACTCTTCCGCTGTTCAATCATGAGAGATTTCTATGAATATTGATCTACGTCAGATTTTAATTTTAAAGAACGGTTTTCACCAATGAAACTAAACACAATTAGCACGTATCTAAACCGCGTTGAAGACTGACATTGTTGGGGAATATTGACAATAGTAGCTCCTGAACGCAGCTAAGATGTGCTGATCGCGTTCAATTTCTTTGGTGAAATTCGTCCTCAGTCGTTAAAATCAATTAAAGGCTGATTTTTTAATAGTCAAATAACTTTGATCTGAAGAATAAACATGGTGATTTGACATAATTATATTTCCTGTACAAACTCAGTCAAATCACAATTTTATTTCCCGTGTATAAGTTATCTTAAGATTGAAAAATCGGCCCTATGTTTAGGAAAACTACGGGGTTATAAGTAATAATGAAAAAAAACGTACATTTGAAATTACCTGTTCTCCATGCGTCCAGGTGATCGAACTGGGTGGCTCAGGGGTGTGCCGCACTGTGCAGGTCAGGTTGATGGTGGACCCAGCTTGGATAAACAGCTCCGGTCCACTGGATATGACCGTTTCTGGTTCTAAAGAAGATAAGTACGATAAGCAATCAACGTCTTCTATTAATAGTCACTGAGTCCGCCCCGTACTCAACCAAAATTCTGGTAGAACAATCTCCATGTATTTAAAGAAAGAAAATACATTTATTTAACACAGACTAAAAGTGTAAAGTCCGATGTAAGAGATTAGCAGGAAAGTGTGCCCCACGGCTGCGCCAAAAAGGCCCAGTTCAGCAAAAATGTCAGACAACTAGTGCATGGCGCTGGTTTTCAACTGGACCTGTATGAATTCTTCGTCAAAATATATAATACTAGCGACATGAAAAGTGCCCTATGTGTTAATTCAGGTTATAATCTATCTGTGTGCCTTTATCCAAATCCGTTCAGACGTTTTTGCGCCAATTCGGAACATAAATCCAGATGAGGATGCAGAATAAAGGCCGTTGTAAGAATTGAAAAAAGTGGAAACGATGCATGTGTTTGTTTGGTAGATGACATGGTCGGAAAGGGGTGAATACCTAATTGTTTGAAAGAAGACATGCTGTGCTGACCCCAAATGGATTAGGCTTTTTTTTTTTGCGGATGGGAAATCATCAAATGACCCCTCCCGCTCTGGGTGGAGCGGAAGGGAGTGTCAGACTCTTACTGACTAAAACCCACCCGTGTTCCTTCCTTAGCCTTTATGTTCCGGGCCAGCGGTAACCCTTTCGGACAATCCCGCTGACCCGGCAGGCTTCGGCCCTATGGGGCCCCTCCTCGATGCTGACATCTCTTTGAGGCGCGCGTGGAACACGTAGGTACGCGCCGTCCGGCACGGGCCTGGTCCTGAGCGGTCCGGACGGTGAGCTAAAATGGATTAGGCTAAGGGCAGGAACATCATGATGTCTTTCAAATGTTCAATTAGTTAATAATGTTTGTCTTCAAATACATAGAATCATCACTTGGCATACATGGTAGTGCCTACACAATAGAGTATTCTGTGTATCTGCGTATATGCCAGGAAGTTGAGATGTGTTTCAAGTTATGGAACAACAAACTGAATGTCATACAAAATGAAGTTCAAATTCCATTGCCACCAAAAACTTATTAGGACCTTTTTGTTATAAAATAATGATCACTCAAAAACAACTAAGAATACATTTAACTAAAGCAGATAACTGGTTAAGTGGTGATGGAATGTAACTATCTGAGATTATGAACACTGCTTTATATTCAATTCTTGTTACTGATACTATGAAGGTATGTATCCATTCGAATACTCTACTGCAATCTAGGCTGCACATACCAGTAACATGCAGAATAATTGTACACAAATCTACTGAACAAAGACCGCCTTCAAGTTGGTGCACAATAGTCAGTATTTCGCTTTCCATATAGTACTTTCTGAAGCCACAGAGTATAATATATGATTTGATGTACAGTACAGTCCGCATGTAGTGGTAGGAGTTTCAATAGAATATGAGGCCAGCTTGTACTAGTTTTGTTACAACAGATTTGCGGTCGACTGTCCCAACGACTATTATGGGTAAGTTTGTGAATTGCTTACAGCATTTTGGGCATCTGTCCTAAATGCAATGAGTAGTATTAATAGGAAGATTTGATTATTGAAATCCACCCATAATTTCCCACAGCTGGGACAGAGGTCCCCTCTCTGTGAGAGCGAGTAGGCCATAATACCCCCGCGGGCCCAGTGCGGGTTGGTGGATAATGCCGGTTGGCGGATCTGAAATCGACCAATCCACAATCCATCCAGAAATCCACCCAGAGCCTTCCAATTGGGTTAAAGTGCATAAAAAGATATATATAAAAAAAGCTCTAGCAAAATTGAAGATAGTAACATGATATTTGGAAGGTCTTAGTATGTTCCCCAGAGTAGAGAGTCTATTAAGAAATATTATTTTAAAATCCTTTCAAGTGCATAGTTAAACTTTGTTTGCAGGTAAACTTGTGAAGAACAGCATGTTTCTGCATTATAATAATTACAATTTATAATTTACACGTGCCCATGCATTAAGAGCTGGTACTGAGAATACATTCTACAGCGGCCATGTTGGTTTAGGTAACATAGGACGAGACGAAGCAATCTCAGAGGAATCTACAAATACCTGTGTTCCAATTGTTTATATAGGTTCTAAATGTAAACACTAAAGTAACCACAGGCATTTGTGAAGATCCTATTGTACTAAATGTTTGTGTAGGCAATGGACATTTGTAATAGGGATTGTATAACTTGTTGCACAAAATGTATCATGAAACATGAACTCTTGTAGGAAAATGACAGAGAGAGATGAGAATGATGTAGAATTGAGTTTAAACTTGTGAAACCTCTAAAAGATTTGTACATATAGGTATTGGGCAAACGTCAAAAGGCAGCCGTTCGAAAGATTCGACGGAAATTTAGTTCAGCTGCTTAGGGAGAAGATATAAAGTATGCAGTATACATTTACTAACCAACAATATTAAGGAAGACAGCATGTCCTATAGGTGGCGTGGTGGATATCTGGCACTCGTACTGGCCGGAGTCGCGGCGCTGCGGGCTGCGGATGCGCAGCGCCCACTCCTCGGAGCGCGGCTTGTGCTGCGCCTCGAAGCGCTGGTCCGACGTGTACGTGTAGCGGCCCACCGTCAGCAGGTGGATGTCGCGGTGACGGACCCAGGATACCTGAGGAGAATAAGTAAGACTAACTAAGTTTATCTTGGATACCGTTGACGTCGGTGAAGAAAACCATTGTGAGGAAGTCGGACTTATCTATATCCTTATATTAGTACTAATAATAAAGCTGAAGAGTTTGTTTGAACGCGCTAATCTCTGAAAATACCTGATATCAACTAAATCACCATCAAACTAAAGTTGATATTTGTTTAAATTTAAAAAATATTAATTTGAAACATTACGACAAGCTAACGGCTACCATTATAGTCGATGAAAAGTAAAAATGTTTAGAAATTAGAAATCGATCAAGTCACAATTGAAATCAGTGAAAGTTTGACTGATATATATTGTCCCGGAAACAAAGTGACGTTAATGTTCAAAAGAAAACTCGCATTCTTTGGAACATCAAATGTTTACAACAACGCTTTTCTATCCCTAAATCAAGCAAGAAATGATAACAAATAAACACAACCCAAGAATTAAAGGGACATAACAAAAACCCTTTTTATTCGCTATCTTTTATATCTTTTTCATTCCAATGGAAACGCTAGATGACACACATAGATATCATTCAAAGGGTTTCCCTAAATCGAACACATAAAATTCAAGTATAAAGCAAAACATTTTGTTTTATTTTTAGGAATGGTGAAAATGTGTCTGATAACTCTAGATTATAGAATATACAACGTGTCCCGAAATTAACGCACACTCCAATTAGAATATTAAATACTCCAGTTAGAATATTATGTTTTAATCATAATTCATACACTGAATTTTCACTATTTTGTGTAAAATATTGTTTATTTATTAAATTAGTTATACTGATTGTGGGTGAAAATTGTGGTCACATACGAATCTACCTACGCACACAGTTGCACACGTATAAGGGTATAGCATAGTAGCTACTTCGTCCGTTTGGTTTGTTTTGACTGTACATTGGAACCCTGACTGTAATTTATGTAGTTTTAATTATTTTTGGGATAAACAATTACCTACATTAAAAATAACTGAAATCAATTCAGTAAACTATTCTGAACAAACTACTTTCACAATGTGTATTAATTCAGTTACATATTCTATATGGGCACGTGTAATATTTTATCAATGAAAAATTTTGGAATTCGTGATACCAATTTTATATTCTTGGACTCAATGGAGCATTTTGAGTACATTTCGTCGCCTATAAGTACACAATTCATTATATAATTGACTTTAAGGTCTGGTCTACATTGATAAGACTTCTTACAATAGCTGAGAATTACTTCTCTGAGTAAAGAAAGCTTCGCTCATTAGCACAGCAAACCTGCATTTGCATTCTTGAAACTTCACTAACCGTTACCTTTTTTTGTATGCTTTATGAAAACTTCGTTCATCAACTATGAAAACGACTGTCAGCTTCATGCTAATGCCAATTCCATTGTAATATATGTTAATCCCATAATGCTGAAAGTTATACAAGTGACAAAACTAGGGGAAGATGTTGAAACATAAATAAACGAACTTAACGTTTTAAAGGACGACCCTGTCTGACGACTGTGACGACGTGCACCTGCGGATCAAAATTCCTGGAACCTGGAACTCGTAAGCGCCTCATAATATTATTATCTTGGTTGTTGTCGAAATGTTTAACAACAGCACTAAACCAATAAGATCAACAAAACCCATAAAATTATCGAACTGTGCCCATCATTAACACGCTATGCGCAAACCTAACGGAGTCGGGCAAACTGACCGAAGAACAGCGGCAGCTTTGGAAATGTGTCAAAGCAGTGAAATCAGCACAGGTCACATGAGTACCGCCTCTGACAACACAGGTTGATTGGTCTATGCGTATCTTTATATTTAAAATATTTATTCCTCAATGTTCATGATTGCACCTACCACTGTTTGTCTCTGCATCACTCAAAGGTTGACTGGTAGAAAATGCCTATTGCATTAAGTCCGCCTCCAAAAATCGGTTGAATTACGCAATAAGCCCGGCTTTCAACCTGTAACTCTAATGCTCTGAATAACCTAGCTTTAGCTAATCCGCAAAGTGTCATATAGATGAAGTCCGAAATGAGTTCTTTAACCGACCATATCACGCAGTGCAATACTTGATGAATACGGTCACAAAATTTCCCGTGCCGAAAAAAAAATACACAATCTCGAAAAATGTGCCTCTCAAAACATAATACTACAAAATAATGTATCGCAACTTAAAGAACAATTCCACTGGCAGGCCCAGCAGTCCTTAAGAAATGACATAGGAATATTCGAAACTCCAAAAGAAAGTCTGACCCACATAGTTCGCGTCATCGCTCATAAAATTGGTGTTGAATTTGACGAGAAGGATTTGGATTACGTAACGCATGCTGGACCGCGCCGCCAAAAACTCAACAATGGCGATATAACATCCGAGTCTGACAACAAGCTTCCCCGACCACTAGTGATCCGATTGCTGAGACGAGACAAACGAAATTAATTTCTAAGTTCCGCTAAAATAGACGTTACTCTTACTGCGCCGACATTGACACAAAAGGTACCAAAGGAAACATATTCTTTTATGAGCGCTTAACACCAGACAACCGCCGTTTATTTCGTGAGTCACGCCAACTCAGCAAAAATGCAGGATTCAAATAGTGTTGGACTAAAAACGGTTCTATTTACATAAAATAATTCCACCCATTAATAAATATCACAAGCCTTTATTTTTTGGTGCGTGGTGGAAATTCTCATGGACTTCCTCCATCGTGGGGGTGACAGAGCGGCATGCCGGACTCTTACCGGCTAAAACCACCGCAGTGTTCCACCTCTACCTATGGGTGGATTCGCCGCTCCATAAATTCGCAAATTTTAGGAAAAAGTTCACTGCTCTTCCTAGGTTCCCCAATATAATCAAAAAGTTCAACGCCATTTTGGACAGACTCTCCACAATTAAATACTATATTGTAACCTAGCTGTAAGTAATATTCTAAGCTACTCATGTCGTCTTACCTTGCTCTTAACCAGTGAACCTACTTACTGTATTACCTGGACAATAAATACTTTCTGTCTGTTTAAAAAGAAGACAGTTTTCTCAGCCTTCAAAGACGAAATTTTTAATGAAGGTATTGATTTCGGAGGTTCAAACGACAAATTGATACCTGTTTGCTAATGGCAGGAAATGGAATAGAACTGTTGAACCATTTCATGGCCTTGAAAGGAAAGCTGTTAGTTATTCTGTTAATACTCAAACTGTCAAAATTTCGCGAAATGCTTTACAGAGATAATAATTCTGAGGCATGACATTTGACCTACTTTTTAATATAAATCAGTCTATTATAAGCGTTAATAGTTCCTTAACCTTTTGACCGCCACACGTCAAAAAATCAAAAACGTGCCCTCGGCGGAAAAGTCTGTCATGTAGTCGAACCGTGGTGTGTTGGGCACATTTTGGTTTGTCATCTTTATATGACTGTGGCGGTCAAAAGATTAAAACTATTTTAGAAGAGAATCTGATAAGTCAGATAAAAAATTTGCTCGAGAAACCACATAAAACATATTTTAACTGCAAAATGACAGTGAAATTTGGAGTACGTGGTTACACATACTTGCACATTCCACTAAAGAACACTCTAAAGTACTTAAAAGCAACACAATGTAAACATCGATCTTCGACACCACTTCTTACAACACTCATGTCAGCGTGAGACAGCTTCTATTAAAAAGTTTCAAGTGTCAACCTGTCGCACTTTACAACTTGCTATAAAAATATTTTAATGTTGTTTACAAACAGCTTTTTCGTGAGTGTGACGTTAAGCTACTTAACGGCCGGGGAAGAAAGCCACGATGGGCTTCGGGCATAAAGAAAAATATATACCAGTTCAATTTAGGTAGTCTCAGAATTTCTTAAAGAATTCGTTGTAATGGATCGGCCTTAAGCGTTTTACTGAATAGGAGTTATCAATGGCGGTTAAGTGCCCACTTCCGAGGAGAAACGGTCGAT
Source organism: Oligia fasciuncula (assembly GCA_963082905.1). NCBI lineage: Eukaryota > Metazoa > Arthropoda > Insecta > Lepidoptera > Noctuidae > Oligia > Oligia fasciuncula. The sequence continues at coordinate 16,876,423 of OY720395.1, forward strand.
ACCTGAAGTTAAGCTTAAATATAAAACTTCCTCCTGTAACACTTAAGAATTTTATGATCCAGTACACGAGGGAGGATCTATTGCCATTTGTCGGGATGATGGTATTAATCTAGAAGGCGTTTGAAGCGTTTCATTTGCGGTATTACGATTTTCTTAGACTTAACATTTTTTACGTTGCCTTGGGCTGTCTGTTCGAGCACCAGTCTATAACCATCGTACGGTCTTCTAACGCCACGGGTTGTTTTATTACTGCCTGCTTTGGACCTTTTGCGTGTTAGTCGAGCAATGGATATAATACCTATCTAGATGGTAGCTCGCAACACTGAGTTACGTATCAAGTGTATTTGTTAAATATCTTCTGACACGTCAGATAATTCCAGATATATCATTAAGTTTATCCATTATTACTTTTTCCGTAAAATGAAAATGTTGTTTTTATTTTCCTGTGTCGGTTATGGAAGAATTTAAACATGAAATTTAAAATTGACGACAAGTGAATATGCGTTGTAGTGGTTTTACGGCGCAGCAGTAAATTTTAAGTTTAACGTGGACGAAACCGAGTATAAAACCCGTACCGTGGAATTTATCAGATTTTTTTATGATGATAAATCGCGAGATGTTGAAGTAGTATCCATTTTTAAAATTTAATATTACCTAAATATTTCATGGTTTATAAGTTTTAGGTGAGAAATTCGATGAATTCGTTCAGCTTTTAACATGTACCTTTCTTGTAGAAGTTAATTAAGAATTTTGGATGAAACAGTGAGAGTTTTAGATTTTTTTGTAAATTCTCGGTAGCTCCCCTACGGAGAATTATTCAAGATCGTGTCCGGTAATTGAAAATCGATTTATCTTCTGTAAATTGAAAACCGGGGACATCTTATTCCGAGAAATCCGAACGACGGGCGGCCTATGACTTAATCGGAGGCTTTCTGAGGCGGGGGACCTAGACCTTTTCATGAAAAAATTACATCCCATCAATGTGAGTATGTTCACACTACTGCGTCAAAAGCCTCCTCACTGTAAGAGACATTGATATAATTATATGTTACACTAGATTAGTAATTACCGCGCCAAGGCGTTGCCACTGGAATTAAGACCACAGTCACAATCGTAGCTAATGTCAGTTCAGTGCTCTGTGTGACGCCAACCGAAGTTAGCCGAGTGAAAATTCATTCCATCCCGCCATTGCATGTTTATATTGCGGTCTTTGTCTAATCTAAGCGACGGTATTATTCTTGCGACTTGTGTAAGTGAGACAGATAGGTATATGTTTACTTTTAAATGTGTAGTGGTTTCATAGCTACGTCGTCGCGTTTAAATAGTGGTTAAATTTTTTGACACATTTTAATGAGGTTTGCTTCTCTAGTTATTTAGCTCAATGGTAAGAGAACAGTAATCCTCCACGCGGACCTAGCATGGGTACGGTGATGTCATACGTCTTCGAGTGTTTAGTTCTAGGACATGCCGGTTTCCTCATGACGTTTTCATTCACCGTTTTGAGAGCAGTGGTGATGTTAATCAGAGTTAACGGAATGTCTGCTTGTGTTTGAACCCATCATTCGTAAGTTGGGGCCGCTAACACTAGGCCTGCTGCCATCATAGATTAATTAATTAAAACTACTTACCGTCCTATTTTGCAAATTCTTGACCCTGCACAGCAGTCGAACTGGGTGACCAACTAAGCCAGTTATATTTCTTGGCGTGCTGGGGTCGAAGTATGGGGCGTCAGGGGAACCCTGCCACTCTTGAAGGAATTCGGCTCTGAAGTGGCGCGAAGAGATGTCCATTGTTGTGTGGTCTTGAGGTGACTCGGTGCCGGAATCCGCTGGTAGAGAAAGTTACTTTTATTTTATTTTGTTTGGGAAACAAACAGATGCAATAACAAACATAAGTATACAATTAGTTTCATTTAGTTAAATTGTAAAATAGGCTAAGTGTGTTAGAAATTAAATTAAACTTAATTAAAATAAAATTAGTTCAACACAATCCAGAAACAGTTTTAAAACATGTTTTATTTTTGACGTGTAAAAGTGTTTTTTTAAACTAATTTACAGAAATAAATATCGTTTATCAATAAACAGTAAATTGAAGGTTACTTCATTCACTTTATTGTGGATCTTTGACTCAAATCATATAAATTAATATGTAAGTAGTTAAACAAAAATCTGTCGACATTTTTAATAAATTAAGCTAAATACGACGGATTTTTATCTACCCTTTACGAATCTTACAACCCTTATCACCTTCAAAATTTTTCAGAGCTTGTTTGACTTGCTTTATTACAATATACACCAGCTGCGCCCGCGGTTTCCCCCGTATAAGCCTCGATCCCGTGGAAACATCGGGATTAAAAGTCCTATGTCCTAATCCAGGTCATGGTCTACCCACGTGTTAAACCATTTTGCCCATTGGGCCATTGGGCCATTTTTGGACCTGTAAGAGTCCATTCGCGATCAAAAGTGCTGCAAAGACCTCGTAACGTTGAAAAACGTTATATAAACCGTTAAATAATCTATAAACGTTGTCCCATTTCAGTTAATATTTACTGGAAACAATTAATGTTTCACTATCGAATATTGACACACCACACTGAATCATTTATCATCTTTCCATTTGATATTAATTTGCAAGTATGGATGCAAACTTTAACAAAAAGGCGAAAAACTATGTATTTCTAGGAAAATTCCTGAAGCTCCCTAGAGTTTATTTTTGTCCTCGTTTGATGGCAATAGGCTCGCCTCCAATTTTATGGGATTTAAACATTACTGGCGAAATAATGTTGTATAACCTACCCCCCGGATAATACAGACGTGATTTTATATTAATAGAAATGTGGCGATACCTACATTGCCACACGCAAACTACGCATCATACTGACGTCACGCAAAATCCTGCATCGCGCAAGCAGAGTTTACCGCGCAACTAGCAGTACAACGTCGGGTAGTAGCCCACCAGACACAGCCTAGTCTGGGCAGAGGATCCTCCCTTTTCTATCGAGGATGAGTGAACCTGTTCCCTATGCCTCAATAGAAAAACCAATAAAAGATTGTAACTCCAATATTAACATAGAAGTCCTTAACAATGCACAGCTTATTTTTGCACAGATTTATAAATCCTCACAGACTTTGCACTACGTAAGTGGCTTAGCGATGTTTGCAGATTGTTTCCAGCTAAATTTGGCTGCAACTTAAAGCTGTACTGTGAAAGCAATTCAGCCGACTATATTTCAGTACCGGGAGAACGATTAAAATAAGCAATTCGCGCTGAATTTCGGGTTAAAATGAACTACGGTTGTTTTTGCTGATTCTGAGTTATATCACAGTACATTATGGTTAACGTTTTGGAGTGGCGACTGCGTACAGGAAGACGTAGCGTTGGAAGGCCTCGGTACCTTGTGCAGGCCGCAGGAACCCGTTAGATGCGAGAAACACAAAACCGATACAAGTGGAGGTGGTTGGGGGAGGCCTATGTCCAGCATCCGTCTTTCCGCTGAAATGGTGATAACGATGACAATATGGTTAAAATTAGAGTATTTTCCTTTTGATGATGCACTTTGCATAGGAATAGCAATGTTTTGGCATGTGATTAATTGTTTTTCCAATCTAGAGAAATGGCATCTCTTTATATGAATAAAGAGACGCGTTTGTATTTGAAAAAATCTTTTTGCGTTTGATAGCCCAATTTTTGAGGAAGGTTATAGGCTATTTACATCACGCTACCGACCAAAAACGCAAAAAGATTTTAACATATATTTTAAATTAGAGGAAATTACGAAATCCACGCGGACCAAGTCGCGGGCAAAGTGCTAGTACCAAATAAAATTAATATTCTAAATGGTCCAGAGAAATATTCAGTGTTATTTTCCTACAGACCCGAAGCGAAAAATTCAAGATTTGCCTTACAAACGATTTTCAGAATCCAAGCCGCCATTTTCTGTAGCATTACATCGTAACCTCATGAATTTATGTGTCCTTATTATGATATGAAATTATATTTATAGGGTCCATTATACTCGGCGTGAGAAGTTTATAGTACATTTTCGTTATTTAGATGAATTATCAGTTAAATGTAATTATAGGCTTATTTATTTATTATTATTGTCTTTTAATGCATTTTGGTAATGGAAAATACATTTTGTAGTTTTATACTGAACTAGCTTCTGCCCGCGACTTTGTCCGCGTGTCACCCTCCCCCCATTCACCCTTTTAGGGGTGGAATTTCCAAAAAAACATGCCCTCCAAATTTCATGTCTCTAGGACCAGCGGTTTAGGCTGTGCGTTGATATATCAGACATGAATTTTTGTATATATTTATTTTGCTTTTTTTAACTGCTAACCTTTTTTTAAATAATCGTTTTGTTTTTAAAAAAAAATCCTTTCATAACGTTATCAAGTTTTGTTCAAATATTTCGACTTGTCAAAATTGTGTGTGTAAATGACATAGAAATAAATGATTTGTGCTTGACCCTGAAACCTTTGAAACCTTTTTGTTTATGTCTAGGTCTACCCTTTATAACAATCATACACTTGAAAAAAGACAGACTGGCCAATTATAATTCATTTGTCAAAGTACTAGGTATCACCCAAAAACAAACTTATTTTACGCCAACTTGATTATTTTGTTACCCAACTTCAAGCTGTATTCGTTAGAACGAAACTATGTCTAACTGGGTGCCTAATTGGGTCGTCCTAAATTTTCAATTATGATGATAAATTCTTTTTTTTTTGGTTTAACTATCTAACTTTTGTGTACAAAATTATTTTTTACTTTGGAAAAGGCATTGAATTTGAGGCGCAGTCCGAGACATTTAAAAGTTAACCCAATGACTATTGAAAGTTATAAAATATTGAGACATAATATTCTGTCATATATCGTCTCAAGAACTTCTAACTTTCAATGGGTCGTCATGATAACATTGTAATTGGTATTTGAATGTTACATCTAATATTAAACAATAAGCTTTGTCATCGAGTTTTTGGTCAGATTGCTAAACTATTTTAGATTTAAAAGTCCCAAAACAGACTTTGCATGTTGCACCCAAAATTAATACCGCATAACCACCGTATGTTGGGGTCGGCTCCCATTTGAATCGGATACATCTGAATACCAGTATTATTATAATGGAGTGACTTCCGAGAGGTCGGACAGACCTCTGCAACCCAGATACTGGGTAACAGGTTACTCCTTGGTAAGATTGGTTGTCAGAATTTCGTGACGTAACATTGTATAAAAAAAAATGTGTTTTCTTTTAATGTAACAACAAATTTACGGTTTTTGGGATTTTTTCCTTTAATTGTGCTACATGACCTTGCTTCTTGCCTTTCATGATTCTAGGTCAACGGTAAGTACCCTATTTTAGATTCCCTTGAGAGTGTCGAAATATACGTTTTTGCGGCATAAACGGCTGTATCTTTTTTTTACGTTAACTTAGAAGTTTGATTTTTTCACAGCTTCAAGGGACTGTAGACTTGAGTATACGGTTTTAATTTTAACTCAATACCTTTACGCGTTCCCGAGATAAAGGGTCTTGACAGACTGACAGACGGACAACAGAGTGATCCTATAAGGGTTCCGTGTTTTGCTTTTGAGGTACGGAACCCTAAAAATCAAGTGACAAAAAACACAACACTCTTTTTGACTTTGCTCTCCCCAGATCAAATAAAACAAATCTACTTCTACAAATCTATTGATCAATAGGCTCCACGTTAAATAATAGGAAACACAAATCACTACAATCGAGTCTATGGACTTCCGACTACCCGTAACGGCTGTCAATGATCTACGAATGGCCTACCAGCAGATAGATAGATAGTTCCTATAACAAAGACTTAAATTGTGTCACAAATAGTGTCTGACATAAATAACAATACTTCCGTCCCCATTTATGATAATGTCATCAACCCCCAGCTATAATTTGTTTTATCAGTATTAGCTGAGTGGTGGAACTTTAAATTAGTTTCATGGGGGTGTGAAAACCACCCCTGCTGTCATATTCCCTGCAGTCACTGCCGCTATGCTTGGCATTCATAGTTGGAACCAGTTAGCGGATTTAATTCTGAAGTTCGTGTCCAATTTAAATTTAGTTTGGTTTATTTTTACTGGTCTGTTTTTATTGCTTTTAATTTTTGTTTTATAGTGGGGTAGAATTGTTTATGCAGTTTTTCATCGTCATTTTTTATAGTCCCGCTTGATGGAGCATGTAAACTGCCTTTTATGTAAAAATATTACAGCGCGCCTAGGAACAGATGTAGTCGTATGTGACATCAGTTTCTTGCAGTCAATTTCTTTACACGAAGTGAAAAAAACGCAATAATTTTGCCAAATAAAACTGCAGGTACTACAGAGGTGGCTTTTATACTTTGTTAGTTTTTTTAAAACAGCTCGCTAGGTCACATATCCCTTTGTATCGTATTTGTACAAATTCTCGGATTTTTCGAATATAATTGTCCAAAAATCCTAAATGTCGGTTGTAACATATTGTGTTAAGCACGTACGAAACGATGCACTAATATGCAAGATGCAAAACGACCAAAGAAGGATTGAGCCTGCACGTGATGTCCTATTGTTTTTGCATGGTTAACGGTGCCATATTAGAATTTTATTGTAATGTCTATTTATCATGCCGTGATAAAAAGTTGCCAATCAGCGAGAGCATGGACTAACTATTAAATTGACCTCGTAGATACCTCGTTTGTTTATGCAGTCTTTTACATAACTAGTATTCTTATGTTACTGAAATGACCTATATACAAATTGTACACCAAAACTGACAATAGAAAGCAACACAAACACGACCTCATAACATCGTTCCCATCCATACATCTTAGACAGAACTGCAAGAACATATCTCTACAACATTCAGTTTCCATTCAGAACCAGCCAACCGAAAGGGAATAAATACAACGCGGGGCTTACAAAAGAGGCGCTCAAAAGAGGCGCTCTATGATTTACGAGCAGATATCATTCAGTGCCTTGTATCAGTGGGATATTTGGCAAGGACATCGGTCTTTATTGCTCGCTGTTAATAGTTAATAATCCTTGTTTTTTTATTGTCCGTTTCTGTTAAAGAGATGGAATTTGTTTGACCCGAATGTGATAGTTTTATGATCTTATTCTTCTCTTTGATCTTGGAATGGGTTGTTGTATAAAGTTTTGTGGCGCAAATGAACGGGGATAGGTAGATCTTGCATTTTGATATGAACCTAAAAATGTCAACTGCAACACACTTTTGGTGATTTGGCTTCTAAAACAGTGGATCGTAAAGGATATTTTGTTATGTATTTTTCGTTATTGTGTGAGACAAGGAGCTTCAAAGCAACACTTTCCACGACATAACATCACGCCTATTTTCCCAAAGGATTGAGCAGAGGTGTAAAGATTTTCCACATTTTGTCAGTAACAAGGGGCGAACCTATTTTGTCATCAACCATTCATAATTCCCCCAGGCTGGTACTAAAGCATTAGCAATTACAATACATTAAATTGTTTTGACTATGTGCTGTAACTGAGTCATTGGATTCAACTTTAGGTGAATGAAGATCTGAAGGCCCTGGGGGCCTAAAAATACCACTTTGGAGAATCATAAAAGGATAACATTATGAATTATAATATGGCGAAGACAGTCAGTGTTTTTCTTTTTTTCGCTGCACTACGTAGGTATAATCAAAGATTGGATTGGGATTGGATTGATTGGTATTTAAGCACAGACAAAAAAAATAACTGAAAAATACTTCACCAATGGCATTTGATACGATTAACTTAACAGTTAACTGTCCAATAAGTTATCCTTTTATGATTCTGCCAAAGTGGCCTTTTTAGGCGGGGTGTTCTCGTAATTAAAAACGTTAAAATCTAGTCGCAATCTCATCTCAGCGACAATCAATATAAAAAACTTGTCAAAAATGTAGGGAGGTTGGAGGTATTTTTGACAGATTGAGACTGATTAGAATGCGAACGTTTCTAAAAATACGAAAATGGCCCCTCTGACTTTTGGGATTTCGTTACCACAAATATTTAATTGAATGGAAATACTGGGAATAGAATTGAATAGAATATAATTTTTCGTTATTAAAGTGACCAAGACTCAAACTCAAACAAGATTGTTAGTAAAAAAAAAAAACACTACAAACTGAAAAATAACTTTAATTTCGGAAGTCGGTGTCTTAGGGATCAGTATTTTAGTTTTTGCCACCGACTTCCGAAATTAAAGTTATTTTTCAGTTTGTAGTGTTTTTTTTGGAAGTCGGTTTTTTTTTTTTGTTTAAAAGTTTTTATTTCTCGCTTTTTAGTGGGTCTATTTATAATTTATCTAAGTTACAATAGCCTAATGTCAACTTGCCCATCGCCTTTTTATAAAATATTCCTTTTCTCGATGCAGGGACGTTAATTGTTGAGGAGTTCTCCTTTTATTAGTTTTTAGATTAGATGCTGATAATCCTGGCTGCAGCATCAGGCCAGACTTATGTCAACATTGCATTGAACTTTAAAAATTAGTCCTGTTTAAAATGAGCCCAAACACGACTACGGTGCTGTAATTTAAAGGTTTGTACTTTTTCTGATGCTCCTGGCTTCAGCATAAGGTCTTCGGTGTTCCTCAATAACAGTACGTTTATCCACACATCGAGCCCTTTTCAATGAGCCTAAACACGATATATCTGCTGTTAGTTGTCGAGGAGTTAGGTACTCTGCAGACTATCCTGACTGCAGCATCAGGTCATGACTTGATGATCATGAGAGCAAATGTGGCAAATGCCCTATCAAACATCAAAACAATTTACTAAAACAGTCCTTGCCTGTTCGAGTAACTTCTTACTGTTAAGGAGTTGTACCTTCCATCATCAGCCCAGCTACCTGAGATGGTGACAACCATACACAAATACACAAGATACTTCATAAAATATGCGAAAAACAATAAGTGAGCCTATAAAATTTGAGGGTTGCCCTCGATTTCTCTAAGATCCCATCATCAGATCCTAACTTGGTGACAATGGGACCACCTCAGAACTATCTACTTTCGAACAAAAAAAGAATTTTGAAAATCCGTCGACAATTGGTATTCGATGAACAAATATACAAAAAAAAAACATACAAACACCCGAACATAGTACCTCCTCCTTTTTGTAAAGTCGGTAAAAACAGGCACTAAACAAAAACACAAGAAATAACGGTTGGTCACCGTTGCGACATCCCATGAGAGACGGCACAACAGTGACCCACGTAAACACAGTCAAGGCGACTCGCAACCATGTTTCAGACACTGTTGGAGCCGCCCCACACCCTGCGGACCAGGGAAGCGCACCTTTCCCGACCACCAGTCTACATGCGCATCTGCGAACATCCCTGACGCACCACAAAAACGGGGCAGCCCCACCAGTATCCTAAACGCATTGTTATATTGAACTGATTATTGTTATAGTGGAATGATTCCAGTAACTTTGGTATTTAAACAAAACAGAACGTACCAAATCTTACATAAACACTTCCTAAGCCGTTCCTCATAAAATGTCTGTACGTATCGCTCATTCTATTCCTTAAGTAATTCCATCTTTATGTACCATCAATGCAATATACCAGCACGTTATATCCACGCTATGTCCAACGTTTCAATTTGAAGCGTATTGGAACTACATTTGGTACATAAAGAGTGATCGATCACAACTGATCGTTTGCAGGGACCCAATACTTTTAGTTTTTATTTAGGACTGGGATGAGAAGTAGGTGAGATGGGTTCATATTTTTTTGAGAACGCTTTTATAGATACTCATTTTTAGCGTTCCATTGCCAAATGGAAAAAAGGGACCCTTATAATTTGGTCCTATCTGTCAGTCCGTACCGTTGCGCAGCCAAATGGAAAAGATGGAACCCTTATAATTTCGTCCTGTCCGTCTGGCCGTCCATACGTCTCGTATAATTCGTCGAATAATTTGCCGACGAAAACTTATAAAATAAATGTTATAAAATCAATTTGACATTGATCGATTTTGAACTGAATATTGATTGAATGAATCGATTATTTTGTCACATCACTAGGTATTTAAATTTCGTTAAAAAGTGGTCACACTTATGCTGTTACTTTACTGTAGCTAATTAAAAGTCCGACCAAACATATGCTTTACAGCAAAAGAACTGACTTAAAAAGAAGATCCTGGAATATTTACCTAAATAGGAAAAGGGTTGGAAGTTGCCTTATGTTATTTTACACACTACGGATTGGTGTTCGTAAATAATGTACCATGTCTCCAAAAATAGTAACAGCAATATCCATAAAGAGGCTTATTAATAAAAACAGGAAAAGGGTTTTTAAAGCATACTGAAACCCTAAAAATAACTCCGTCAGCCTGGAAGGGCTTAAGTAAAAAGGTTGGAAATAGCATCAGGTGTGAGCTCGAGGTAATCCTAATGATTAACATAATCTAACCGCGTGGTTTTGGCTACCTGCTGTTGCCATGATTGTCGTTATAGTCAATTTGGGGATTAAATATGAAAAGAATATGGGGTTACGCATATTATTATTTTTTTGTATTAATAATATCATAGATTTTTATTGAGGACTGCTTGATGTGAGACCAGCGAAAAGTACCTATTATTATTTAAACAAGTCCTTCTTTTATGGCAGTTGACAGACGTGTGTGGAAAATGGACTGACTTCTGCCCAGCAGTGGGCTATGCTAAATAGATTGTCCATTTAAGTAATGCAATTTGAATTGGTCCTGCTACAGAAAATTCTTTGACATTCAGTTCTCAGTCGCTATGAGAGATGTTGTTTACGCGGTTCTCACACTACAACGTGCCACGTGACGGGGCGCGGGAAACGGAACCATGTACCCCACGCAGAAACGCTTTTTTATTGAATTTGTATGTAGAACAATGCGCGGGGGCGCGACTCCCGCGCACGGGAACGTGGCGCGTGGTAGTGTGAGATCCGCCTTATGTTAACAATATTTTTATGTGTAGGCTCCCCCTAACTTGGTCACCCATCGTAAACAACGGCCTAAGCGCAGCACACCTAGGTGTCTCAAAGATCCAGTACACACAGAGTTATGTTTGGCGAAGAATGACGAAGAGAGCCGACCCCTAATAATGAGACAAAGCTAGGCAGAGAGACGCATCTAATAATAAAACTGGTGCCAAAGTTTGTTATAAAAATAAATTCTACAAGATTCATGCAACTGCTTTAGAAAGATCTACTTCTAGAATAGAAATACGGTAGCTAGAATTCTAAAACCGGAATGGGAAAACCTATTTGAAAAATTGTTACGCGAGGTTTGGAACTGTCTGATAAATGCCGTTAGGCTCGCTCTTTGTCATACTGGGACCTAATTCCGGCTATAAATCTGTACCTGTACGGTGATGGAGATAGCTCATGCTCGAATTGACAGTTCTTGTGACCTAGGTTTTCGCCTTTGACGTACTTATTGGTTTCAATAGATTTTTCGGTGTTAAAAGTGGAGAAAGGTGAGCTTTTTGTGAGAAGATTGTTAACACTAGTAAAACTAATAACGATTTCAGCTTTCAAATTGTTTGCGAATTTTGTATTTCGAATATCTTTGTGTAGGTAATCTTATCATGCTGTGATCTTCAACCATTGACATATATATTACTAGCGTAAGGACCGGGCTAACGGCGCGACTAAATGGCACCAACGCGCTGGCCCTAAAATGACGGTTTTAGGGCCAACGCGACTCAGTTGACAGTGGTGCGCGCGAACTTCGAACTTCGAACGAAGAACTTCCATGTAAAATGTTCAGACGGGCGTATCCTTACTTTTGAAATCATTGTCTTCAACTGTTTTGAAGACCACAGCATGTGGTTTTCTAAATGTTAAATGGTAAGGAGTACACCTACTTAATACCTGATTTTGAACTGTATTTATTTATAAAGTTGAAAATCTATTATAGAAATTTGACAGATTGTAGTAGCTTGATGTGCTGGCGTCTGTACCTACTTGGTCACCGAAGTGCAGTTTGATGTAGCCAGTTAAGAAAAGTCATTATCTCTAAAAGTTACTAAGTCGGATTCAATTAATGTTCGCTAGTATTAATAATAATAATAATATTAAAATATTTATTTTCAGGCTACTATGGCCCATAGATAAATACCTTACAGACTAACATATATATTATAATAGTACAATGTGTGTTAGTGTATAAACTTAAAACTATGTTAGTAAAACTCACTTCACTCGAGCACTGTCTTTGTGCGATCGTGTGGCACTTGTCCGCGGAAGCGACGGAACATTACACCTAGCGGCCAAAAGTCCTCTGCCATGACGAGATGCAGGTAGCATGTAGGTACTCGCACCACGAACGCCTTGAAGTTGACGTTGCGGCGCGATTCAAGCAACTGCACTCTCGGCCTGTACTTGGTACTTTGGCACACGTACTCCACGATGTCCTCGGCCTTAGTGGTATAGTATTCCCTCAATAAACTTAAGGCTTTACTTGAAAGCTTAAATTCAAGAGTGCAATAGTGAAAATAAAATTGCAAATTTTTTCCACAGAACATTTATCAGTTACTAGTTTTTGCCCGCGGTTTGCCCGTGTGGTGGTAGGAAATTATCAGAGAACGTATTACCGGGACAGAGTTACTTTCGTATTAGTATGGAAGTACGGATTTAATTATTTACTTTCGTATTAGTATGGAAGTACGGATTTAATTATTGTGCTTAATTAAGTCCTTTATTTAACGAGAAGGGAACGTGTAGGTACAGTGGACGGTACGTCTATGAAAACAAAAAGTGTATAAGCTAGCCTCGAATTCTTTTGATACTTCGTAATCCGCTAGGTCAAGGTCAAAGTGTTACCACTGACGTTCGGTCGTATGTACGACAAATACATTGAAATCAGCGTCATAACAGTATACTAACGATTATTTCGATAAGTGCTAAGTATCTACCTATTCGATTTGCACAGAAAACATATGTATATTTTCTGTGCAAAACAAATTATTAACATAAAATTACTCTCTATTACGTAAGTACGGGAGGAATACGGGTTAATAATATAAGTAGGCAGTTTATTAAATGTTAGGTAACTGATAATTGAAATTAAATTGAATTGGTTGCTTTTAATTGCATTTCATTATTTTACAGCAAAATTATATCGGCAAATATGAATCTGATTATGTTGTGTTGAGTAAAACAGTTATTTAGATACTGTTTTATTTTAACCCAAAAGCCTTAATTTGCAAAAGTTCATAATTCTAGGTCACGAAAAGTATTTTTTCACTTCAGTAGCTCACTGATTTCAGGCAGCAAAACCTACATGTTTGATGTAGGTTTTGCTGCCTGAAATCAGTGAGCAAAATCGCATTTTGCTCACTGAGTGAGACAAAGTAACTTTTTAATTATTTTTTTCTGAAAGCCGCGAATATCTTATTCAGCCTTGGGTTAATCATGCAATTCGAAACATTCACACTCTATCTCTTTCCCGCCATTAGAAAGAAAGAGAGACAAAGACCAGCCCTTTCGAATTTCCGATTTTGAATTCGACCTCAAAGACAAACACGTTCGGAATTTCGTACTAACTAAAGAATTTTTTGCAAAAAGATAATTATGTCTTTTAATGTAATTTATTGATTTTTTTAGTTATTGTTTTATTTAAACGAAAATAAGTATTTACTGCAAATAAAACTGATATTTAACCTGTAAATATTTATTTCTAGTTTCAATAATGTTACGTTATATAGGTATTATGAATAATAAAATATCATGGGTTCTATTTCCGAACACGCCTTACAAAGTGTTCTCGCTGCTGAAGTGAAAAGTTATGTGTGTTACACGAGAGCAAAGTTTTTTGCATCTCGTGCCTTTGAATCCCTCGCCACACTCAGGATTCAACTTTAGAATCACTCGCTACGCTCGTGATTCAATCTTTGAATCCTTCGCTTGCTCAGGATTCAAAATCAGCACTCACAGCAAAAAACGACTTTGCTCTCTTGTTGCACAAATAACTATTATTTTCCATTTACCATTTTGAACTCAATTATAATATTGAACCTATTCTATCTACACTGAGGCGAATCCCGCACGGGGCGTGACTATGTGAGTCGATTGTTTTAATGATAAGGAAGGAATCTTCTCATCTACGTGCATAGAGAAGGAGAAACAAAATGTTAATCGTCACGGTGACAATTAACGTCAATTTAAGTCACGCGACTATTCGCTTCGCACAAGGTGGACCGATCATCTGGGCCCTATTTCACTATGACGTTACTTCTAAACCACGTCAATTTCTTAGTTAATCACGACATATGCTATTAACGTATTCTGTGTGTTCATGTCACAATGGCGTGGTTTGAACTGTCAAAATACAGGATGTTCGTACGGTTGACATTACGATTCCTTGCCGTTAAGAAGACACTATATTGACTTGGTTTGCACGTGGGAAGTTTTCGCGGGGAATAATACTGATTTGGGGCCCTGATCGATCCATCTTGGATGCGGAAAGCAATGATGTGGATGCAAAAAGAACCATTCGAAGTAGCGGTACTTGGGAGGCCTATGTCCAACAGTGGACGTCTTTCGGCTGAAATGATGATGACTATTCGCACCAGTATGAACACCTCCATTCAAGTTAGGTGACACAATCAGCGCGAGAGAATTCCGTCCCGCATCCCGCGCGGGATTCACCTCAGTTTGACCAGAAGTTGACACCTAATATCCTACTATATAGGCACACAATACTTACCTCGTTGTCTGCCTATCCTTTCCGCGACTATGATGAGGTCGGCTTTTAATCTAACCTGATTCAGCTGAACCAGTATTTTACATGGAGGCTCTGCCTCACTGACCTCCAGAGCCTAGTTAGATACTGGGTAGTACGATACCCCTTGTTAAGACTGGTTGTCAGACTTTTGGGCTTCTGACTACCAGTAACTACTGTCAAAGATCTATTATACGAATGACAGCCGGGACCAACGTCTTAACGTGCTTTCCGAGGCACTGAGGGGTCTTGATATGTACCTAATTGATGGTCATCCATCCACGGAACGACCTAAGCAAGCGTAGCTTAACCTGCGAATGACCCGTGTGGCTGTTATTATTTAGCCACAAGTTCTCCACTCTCTGCACAGAATATTTACCTTTAAAATAAAAAAGAGGTTCCTTTTCCCTTTTCAAATAAAACAACCACAATATGCCATTAGCAAAACGACAGCGCCTCTTAAAAAGAGTAATATTTTCTAAAACAATCCATAAGCTACGTATAATATAATACGGTACACAACACGGGGTACTTACCGATGAGAAAGAGGAAGCCATGTAGAAGAGATAGGCATAAAGCGGATTTTACTCCGCTCGCTGTGTGCCCCATTACAGCCAAGTCGCCGAGCGGGATCGCTGGAATAAACGGGAACTGTTAGTGGATTATGCATCTGATGTTCGTGTCTTAATAATATTGAGGATAGAGTTTATTTTTGGTTTTAATGGGATTTTATAGATTACTAGCTGCACCCCGCGGTTTCACCCGCGTAAATGTCGATCCTGTGGGAATATCGGGATAAAATGTAGTCTTAATGTTAATCCAGGGTGTCAGCTACCTCCATACAAAATTTCATCAAAATTGGTCCAGCCGTTTGAGCGTGAAGAAGTAACAAACATATAAACACACACCCACACCCCTCACACACTCACAAACTTTCGCCTTTATAATATTAGTGTGATGATGAATTTGCATGATACTCAATAATAACTTATTAGACAATTTTTATTTAGTTTTAGGCAATTTTCACCAACTAAACTGAAAGCGATATGCACCTTTAAACCGCGGTCAAGAGCTGTCAGTGTCAACATTGTGGTGGAATAGTGATTCCTACTGACAACTCTTGAATGCGGTTTGCCACGTTATAGGGAGTGCCATCCACGATAACGCGCCCCACTCTTCTTACTAATCGCTAGTGGTTATCGCTAGTTAATTCCGCTAGTGTAGTAGTTTTTGATACACACTAATTACCCACTAATAAGTAATTACTGTGTATCGACTAAACTAAAACACTAGCGGAATGTTGCACACTTGTACTGTAAGTGATTAGGAAGAAGGGTGGGGCGCGTCTTCGTGGTTGGCGCTATCAGTAGATAGATATTGGTAGTAATTAGTTTTAAGACAAATTAATGCTTGATTATTTTCTAGGTTTGTCATGCGAATGTAATAAAAATTAACTGAAAATTAATAATGAGCATAGAGGTGAAGACCCATACCTATGCATAAACTATAGATCTGGCCAAGATTATGTTTGGGCTTTAAAGAGACTGTGACCTCTGTGTTTGTTTCGGCTTTTCTTCTCAGAGTAGTCAGTACCTAGTCAGATAGGAAACGCCGACCTCATCCAGTTTTTAAAATATGATTGACGTGTAACAGTGTTTGTACAAATTTATAATCATTTAATCGTATCATTTAACAAAATATAAATTATCACGTTGACAAAAAACCGAATACCATTACAAATTATTTTATAATTTTTATTAATATTAGTGGATTCTGATCACTAATAGTTTTTTCCACATCTTTTCAGTGTTAATATTTGATTAAATGTAAAGAAAACTCATCAAAATATTATATAAGTAGATTCTCAGATTATCCAGCTTCTCGAATATCTTTCACCTAAAATGAAATTCGACACGTCAAACCCGACGACGACGCATTAATAAAGATTCCATCATATTAAACTGGGTACAAAAGGCCGACATTTAGTGGAATCCCAATTTCGGAAATTAAGACGCACTCGTAATTCGATTTGTCTGTACCTACGAATGTGATAACAGTTTAGATCAAACCTTTTTGTCGTATAATTTGAAACATGTACGGGAATACTGGAATTTTGAATGTCGAATAGATCACTTATCAATAGGTAGGTACATGTCTTTGTGTATGTGTATGTATGCTTTGATCTTCAACTGTTTTTCAGACTACACGTAAGTATCGTCGTTTGTTTTATAAGAATTACCAGTCTGGCATTGAATTTACTTTCTAACTTTTTCTTTCTTTTTATTTATACATAAAACCGCCTTTGTACAAATTTTTTTCGCCTTTCTGTAAACGTTGGAGGAGCTCTTACTCTGTTTTTTGATAATTCGGCATTAAGCAAGACGACAAGTTGTATGTTAATCTTCCAATATTTATTATTAATATTATACTCGCTTCTTTCTTTTTTTGTCCGCGTGAAAATTCTTGTTCCCCGACCCACCCCGTCGCATTGCATCACCTGCCCACGCTATCTATCATTTTCGTTTAGCGTCGTTTTTTTCGTTTTTCGGTTCCGTTTTTACCCTTTGGGTACGGAACCCTAAAAATTAAATCCGACCGGTAGGTCCAGAGATTAGTACAATAATCATACAAACTCTTCAGCTTTATTATTCATCATCATCATTTCAGCCAAAAGACGTCCACTGCTGGACATAGGCCTCCCCCAAGCACTTCCACTTCGACCGGTTCTGTGCTTCTCGCATCCAACGGGTTCCTGCGGCCTTCACAAGGTCGTCGGTCCACCTTGTGGGAGGCCTTCCAACGGTACGTCTTCCGCTTTATTATTAGTTTAAATTAAATACCAGACTGGCATTGAATTTACTTTTAACTATTTATTTGTAACCACATTTGTACAAATTCTATAAAAATTTGAGGAGCTATACCTATCACCCTCAGCATTAAAAAAACTGACAATTTGTATGTTAATCCTTCTTTGTGTTCGATAATGTTGCTTCACTAATTGTTGTGTAAAATAATCGCCTGTCTATCTAAAACATCGCCTGATCAAAAGTATTCAACGAAGTTTAACATCCACGTCCATATCGATAGGACGGTTATTATCTTCGTTTAGGTATTTGTGTTTTTGGGTGCGTGTGTGATAAAAACACATTCTTTTATGTAGGCCGTAAACAATACAGCCGTGTTATGTTTCAGTAACATGATTCCACGAAATGAGGCTTCTGTGGACTATATACAAGCTTTGTTTGGAGATGTTTTTGAAGTGAAACCTTATTTAGGCGCGTTAGGCATTTCTTGAGATGGGAAAAGACCATTGAACTAACGCCACTGGTTGCGAGTACTTCGCACCTGACCTGAAGAACCAATCAGTCAGATTATTCTGTTAATAACATGAAGTGAGCTATCAATAATGTCAATCTTTAGCAGCATGTGGAAAGACTGCTCACTTAAAACCACTTCACATAAGTTTTAATTTTTTACAGAATATATCGGAAGGTCACTAAATGCCCTTCTAAGGCGTCCCCCCTCTCGGCGTTCCCCCTCATATCTGCCTTGTAATAGTTGTAGTATGTCAGGATCGTATCAGGTGGTATTCAGTAGTTTCTGCCTACCCCTGTAGCGGTATCTACAACGCCACATGCGAACAACGCGTCATACTGACGTGACGCAAATCCTGCATGCAGAGTGTACCGCGCAACTAGCATATATACAACGGCCCGACATGAATCACCGGGCAGTTGCCCGCCAGACACAACACCCGTCTGGTCGGAGGATCCTCCCTTTTCTATAGAGTATGAGCGAACTTTAAACCCTGTTCCTCATACCTCTATACCCCCATGGCAAGGAGGAGTGGACTTTCGTGTCTATTGTTATGAAGAATTCCACCATCATTATTAAACTAGATGCAATTTTTATTTGGAATATCTAAAGTAAGGAAAGTTAAGCAGGTTGAGCAGCAGGCTGGGTGGCTGGTTGGTTTGTTCAGGTTAAGCTACGCTTGCCGTGGTTGGTCTGTGGATGAGTGACCATCTTTACATACAGAGACCCGTCCGTGCCTCGGAAAGCACGTAAGCCGTTGGTCCCAGCTGTCTTTCGTGGATCTTTGAAAGTCCTTACGGGTCGTCAGAAGCCCGAAAATCTGACAACAAGTCTAACCAAGGTGTATCGTATTACCCAGTCTATGGTGCGATTCATGCACCGTACCGTAAACCGTGCCGTGTACAAAGTACCTAACGGCCCGTTCACACATGGGAGTCCGTTTTACTGGTACGTTTATAACGGATACGTCATAAATTTATGCTGTGTTCACACATAGGCACCGTATAACGTTCAACGGATCCGTCATTACTGGATGCGATGTGTGAACAGAAAACTCGCAGTATACGCTATTCTTTTATATAGATTATACACACCGCCCGCCACGCACACAGTATCTATCCGTTAAAATTCTACGTATCCGTATATTTTTACTGTTCCGTCGTCCAATATTCGATGACAAAACGGAATGTCATTTTTTTACGGAACGTTTTTTTTTACTGTATACAGAATACTGTGCCATGTGTGAAGTCGCTCATACAACTACATACGCCATCGACGAAAAAAAAACGTTCACGATAAAACGGAACAGTAAAACAGCGACATGTGTGAACCGGCCGTAAGGGGTATTTCTGACGATAGTTGCAAACAATTCGCGACAGTACTTATTTCTGTTATAACACTATTACGTTGATCCGGGCTGGTATTAGTTCAATGAATGTCCGTAATGAAAGGAGAAGGTAAAAAAAACACAGTAAATTAATACCGCCGGCTTCATTAGAGAAGATATAATTATTAGTTTGCTTGTTAAGCTTGCTGCAAACTTCCAAAGTTATCAGTATAAGTTCATAACACGTCATTAAGGCCTTGCTTATCTTATCTATGATCATGCCCGTTTTCACCAACAGTATCAACTCAGCCTATCGCAGTTCACTGCTGGACATGAGCCTCTCCCAGGCTGCGCTACAATACCCTGCCCTCCGCCTTACGCATCCAGTCTATCCCAGCTACCGTCTTTAGGTCGTCGGTCCATCTAGCTGGGGGGACGTCCTACACTACGGTCTCCACTCCAGGACTCGTCACCGGATTAGTACTTATTATTTTATTTGACCAGCCCGAAACGACAGTCATTTATCAGTAAAAATTGGGCCTGGTACATAATGGGTAAACGAATCTAATGATATCTGTATATGATTGAGAAGATAATAGTCAATTCACAATAATGATTCAATTTATTTTGTGTAAATCACAATATAGTATACCACCAGCGGGACTACTTATGAACTTATGTTTAGCATAGTTGAAGCTGTACCTACATCGAAAGTCCAAATACAAAATAGTTGTAACCGTAGGAGCCGCATTTTCACAGACGGAAGCGTAAGTTTACGCTAAGTTTCCTCTACGAATCTCAGCCTTAGAGACTTCCTTTACCTTATGTACAAAGCCTTAAACAACTAGGTAAGTGCTTCTGTTTAAGTTACGCCTTTTCTTCACACAGGTACCTACCCTAACAATGTTTGCGTATGTCGATGAACACAAAACATAAGGTTTGTCTGGGTTTGCGAACAATCTATGGTATTGTTCCCTGCTTATTGTTTATTCAATATACATAGTTCTATATTGAGTTTGTAGCGGATGGAATTGTAATGGCGTGAGTATGATAATTCTCTTTGGAATTGTGTGAAATGTAATTAGGTATTTAATTTGTGCTTTCCCAAATATTATTAAATATTAGGTCGGGGAAAGTATATGTAAAAGAAGTAAGAAACTGTCGTTTGTGTTGCCTGATGCTGAAATTAAAGGCTTGAAATGTTTGAATATCCAATTTCAGGCAGTTAATGGCACGACTCATAATGCGAAGCATTATAGAGTGCTTTAGGATCGAATTTTATTTTTACGCAGAACCTACTTAATTTATATACTTACCATTGTATAGATAATTTAACCGGTAAAGCTCCGCGCGTGACCGATGGCTCACGAAACAATAGAAAATCAATTGTATCTCATTAGCGGAGCTTAAGGGGTTAATGGGCATTAATTATGCGCGTTTCAAATTATTTTAATGCAGTAGAAACGAAAAAAACATCAAAATATTTCTAAAAAAAATCTCGTCTATCAAGTGTGAAACCTGAAAAATTGTAGCTTGCTAAAAAAAACAATTAATTGAGTTTTTTTAAATAGATTTTTTTCACCCAAAAAAAAAAAAAAAAAAAAATAATTCTTATATTCAAAGTAGTTTAATTATAATTATTAAAAACTAACTAATATAATATCTATAAATGTATCTATGGATTTTTATACAATCAAAATAATGAGCATTAAAAGTCGTGCACTTTTGGATTTTCCAATTTTTTTAAAATATCATCATGATTTATACAAATAAACTAACTATAGGTACATCTTGTTATTTTTCGTATGTAAGGATTCAGAGAACAGTTTACTTTATGCTGTAGCATCTAGTAGAAACGTAAATAGTGGTTTTTCTTTTCTTTATTCCACCCAATGAATTTTTGTGGTAGGGGGTACCTACCTATTTGCTTGTAACTTTACACTCAGCACTAAGTAAGCCACCTATCTATTAGATTTTAGCTAAGTATTCTTTAAGGATAGGTATTTAATGTGTGTATTTAATATTAGGTACATCACATAACTTACATCTCAAACACAAGTGTCCTTTAAGCACTACCAATCTTAGTTTATGTTGTAATACAGAGACCGTACTACAAACTCAAATAAATATTTACTCACATAATTGTATTCAGTTGAGAGTTTAGATGTAGGTACACTGAAGGCTTAGATACATATTTACGATAGCCTAGGTATGTCTAGGGATTGCCTGTCTGATATTCGCAAGTTACGTGCGAAAAATATTAAATGCGATTTTGGCCTTTCGAGTTCGTTTTCTTGATTGTTCTACATAGTTCAATTAGTTTTCGCTAGATGTCGTTAATATCAAAATTGTAAGCTATGAATTATCATCGTTATTATTATCGCAGGTATGCTGGGAGACCTTTGTACCTATTTTCTGTTTTTTTTTAAATTCTTGTCTGTTTATTGTTTAACATGTGTGTACTAAAATGGTAAAATTAATAAATTGATAATGTTTGTGTTATTAATTGTTTACGTAGAACAAGTAGTTATGTGAAATTAGTCAAAGGTTTATGACATGATATTATCTATAACATTCAGTGTGCTTGTGTGTACGGTTTATTTGAATTGGACATATTATTTAAATATTGCTGAAATGTTAACTGGAAAGATCGTCAAAACATAAACACAATAACCTTCTGGTTATATGTAAACTTAAGGTGAATGCGCAGTTGTAGCCCGCGGAATTCAATTTCTAAGTTAGATTTGTTCCATAAGAACAAATCTCACTTATAGAGATATATTAATGATTCTAATGACTATAATTCTGTAAAAACATATTTATTAAAGTCGCGAATCATATTTTGATCAAGATACAACCTGAAACTGACCTGCAAATTGCAAAAAACGTAAGAAAATTTGAATTTCGCGGTCTACTACTGCACATTCACCTTAATCACCACGAATGCCAAATAGATCATTTTAAATAGTCTTATAGGTATCTTGTGGCTCGCGAAAGGGGCTCGTGGCTAACATGCAACATCTAGATAAACCTAATAACCCGCAAGGAAGCATCGAAGATGACGTTTTTATATGAATGACGAACAACAAATAAAGTATACAGTAATTAGTTACGAAGAAAATTAATCAGGGAGTGTCCTTGTTCTGGTCTATAGGTGAGAAGGGTGGGTGACTTTATTTATCGAATGGTTTCTGAGGTCTGATCCGTTGACCAATTAATCACTTGGAAGGTTCGATCTCAATTGAACGAGAATGGCGGGGGTACCTAAGATATCGAGTGGACGTGAGTTTCTTTATTACTATTATTAAAAAGGGCGTATTCCTACCACAAGTTTATTTATTTTTAGAGGGTTAATTAACACTTATTCAGTACTAATCATTCATATGATTTAGAGTTTGAACATTATTCCGTGTCTTTATCCCACTTTTTTGAACCGATGAATAAACCAATCGTTGCAGGATTAGGGCACGCTTGCACCACAATTCACTAAGTACGTTTAGTGCTGAACGAATTAAAATCATTGTTCTATTTCTGTCAATCCTTTGAAGATGACAGAGACAACATTTGTTTTTAATATATTTAGCGCTAAACGATTTTACTGATTTGTTGAGCAAGAGGGCCTAAGTACCTAAGCACAATAACTACATGAAAGGTTATAATTGTATTATAGATCATTGAGTACTCGAATTACCTATTTACTTAATATATTAAAACTTTATGCACAAGTAAAACATACTGTACAATAATTTAATGCCTGAGGCATTTTCTACCAGTCAACCTTAGGGTGATGCAGAGACAAAACATGGCAGGTGCAAATAATCCGCTACAGACAAGACTCATAATCAGCCTATAACGTTCCCACAGCTGGGACACAGGGAGTGGGCCGTAATCCACCACATGGGCCCAGAGCGGGTCGGTAGATGTCACATGTCTTCGAATTTTTGGTTCTAGGACATATGGGTTTCCTCACGATGTCTTCCTTCACCGTTTTGAGAGCAGTGGTGATGTAATAATTTACACAAAGTAAAGCGCCTGTCCGGGTCCGAATCTACGATCTACAACTCTTAAGTCGCGGCCGTTACCACTGGGCCACCACTGCTTACAGACAAGATTAAGATAACGATAAAAAATAATAAAAAAGAACCCGTATATGTACCCATTAAAAAGATAAAAAGAGGTTTACTATTGTCTCATGTTGCCCAATTCTCATAAAATGAAAACATTCAATTGAAGACCCAACTTTTATGTAACCTATTAACTTGAAATGACAGCTTAATTTTATTTAAGTTATTGCTTTGTGTCCTTGGTTCCTTTCGGCGTAATAGCGTGTCGTATTACTATTATGTGGAGAAAAGTTTTGCTTGTTAGGTATGTGTAGAAAAATCGACATTTAATTTGATTAAATAATTCACTGAGAAAAGACGAATCCTCTCTTTCTGTTTCTACAAATGCGATTCAAGATAAACTATCAATAGAATCCTTTAAGAGAATTCCTATTAACTTAGATATTGTGATAAGTAATTGAGGCCTCCTCGAACTCGTCAAGGAGGCCCCAATTAAGTACTTATCATGGAAACTATAAATAATAAGTAATTAAATAGAAACTCCAATGGTCTTTGTTGAATAAAGGCTGCTACTTTTAGGGTCCTCATTTTATTTTATTATTTTTGGAAAACTTACAGTTAATCTGACACAATAGTTACTTAGTTTTAACATGATGATGGCCAATTACAAGTTTTCACACATAGAATATCAATTAACTATGTACTAGGTAGCAGACAGTGTTACTTTAATAAACTGTATATTCATATATAATGCAAGGGCTATGTTATTCTGTCGAAGAAATGATTGCAAAGAGCCTTCTTTAATTTAGGCACACTGGTATTAAAAAGATCTATGTCACCTTCCTGGCAGGTCTCATTATACTATCTATTTTGTCTGTAAGTTGTTGTTGTTGTTGGTATGTGCAACAAACGAGGTTTGCGCAAAAACGAAGAACATACGCGCAGCCCAATTTTGCTCAGCAGCTCAGGGATGTAGTTGGATCCGTTTGCATGAAGATCGTGAAGATACCAATGTCATGTTATAGTCTATTGTTAAGCTATTTAGTAATATTAATACCTTGTTACTCTGAGAGAACCGGAGTTACCGACATAGCATGCAAAGGAAGCATGCTGAAGTGGCACTGGCTGGCCATGTTTGTCGAAGGTCCGATAGCCGGTGATGCAAACGAGTCCTGGAGTAGAGACCGCGTATCGGCAAGCGTAGTATAGGATCCCCAGCTACATGGACCGACGACTTCAAAAAGGTGGCTGGGACAGGCTGCATGCGAAAGGCGAAAGACAGGATATTGTGGCTCAGCATGGGAGAGGCGTATGTCCAGCAATAGACTGCGATAGGCTGAGTTGATTTTATTTTTAACTCTAAGTTTCAGGTTACGTTCATAATAACTGACTAACTTATGTAACTATGAAATCCAGCCTTTTATTCGGTAGTCAGTTTGTAAAACTAGATGGAAGGGCCCGTAGCTAAATAATAACAGCCACACAGGTCGATCGATCAGGTTAAGCTACGCTTGCCACGGTTGGTATGTGGATGGGTGACCATCTTTACATACCGTGACCCTTCCGTGTCTCGGAAAGCACGTTAAGCCACTGGTCCCGGCTGTCATTCGTGGATCTTTGACAGTCGTTACGGGCAGTCAGAAGTCCGAAAGTCTGACAACCAGTTTTACCAAGGGGTATCGTATTGCCCAGTAACTGGGTTGTGGAGGTTAGATAGGCAGTCACTCCATGTAAACTACTGGTATTCAGCTGCATCTGCTTAGACTGGAAGCCGACCCCAACATAGTTGGGAAAAGGCTAGGCAGATATTGAGTTTGTGAAACTGGATTGGTCATAATTTCCCACATACCACGTACTACCACCAAAACTTACAATTCACTACGTCATATATATACTTTTACACCTTTCTACACATTTGTTAGTAATAATTGTATACTAGTAATATTACTAAGTCGTATCTCAACAATAATTACGATACAGATGCTACATGATTATTGGCAGTACTTGTTTATAGCTAATTGTCAGCGGCCAGTTAATAGGCAATTACATACGTAATGTAAATGTATGCTACAAACAAGTCTCTTGCGGCAATGGCTTCTATTTGTATAGCAATAAAGTATATATGATGACAACTGGAATGTGTGGCACAGCGTGATAATTACACAACATTCTGGATCTAGGTCGTTAGTTGGATTGGCCCAACATAATGCTTATAAATCATAACACATAACCTCACGCACACACACTATACCTACAGTTCTTACATCTTTTTGTTAAAAATAGTCGTAATAAAATCGCTAATACCCAGCATTTTTTGTGCATTATTATAGGGATTGGCAATTTACGCCGAATATACAAATAAAAGCAACAAAAAAAATTTACTCTGAAAGCAAATGAGTTTCTGACACGAAAAAGCTTTCGGAGGCGTAGCGACTACGCAACCGTAGCACTGCTACGGCGTAGCTCACGCTACGAACGAAGTCACAACGCGACGCGCCGCGCTGTAGCATCCCCTACAATGATTACTCTCCATGTTGCAACACTAAATTAGAGTAAGTATTACTATCTGAGCTGAGAACTAGTATATCAAGACAAAATGTACCTCGTTAGCAGGCTGGGAAAATACCAGGACAAAGAAAATTTCCCTTTACCCATGTTACAGTAATTTACAACTTCGCAAAGTTACTTAAAATCCCAATCTAAGTGTTTCAGCGGGGAGCGTGAGCACGGGAACTTAACTTCAAGTTTAAGATGTTTCGTCTCTGTTGTTACCTAAGTATGAAATACGTACTATGTAAGTAAACTTGAGTTACGGCCGAAGTTTTATTATCCAACTACATAATTATGTACATAGATTTGCCCTGCGGTCGTGTTCAGAACTTAATATTATGCCATCTCAAGGGAATTACGTACTGAGAATTCCATTTGTTCTTCGATATTTTTATATGCCTAAATTTCTTCGTATTTTATCACGATATGTCGGGTCGATACCTTGAAGATTGACGTAAAATTTTATTGAAATCTTCTAAGAGAAGCTTGGGACCTATAAACGTGTCATCAAAAAGGTTCCTTTATATAATGAGAACAGATTTCCCGTTCTTATAAGACACGTAGGGCGATAACGTGGCAATAGAGACTTGCTACTTATGATATTGAACGTGGAAAGATAATATTTTAAGATCAAGAAGCATGGGTCTGTGTCTGTGTGGTGGTCTGTAGTTTCTTCCTTTATACATAGAATTGAAACGTGAGTGTATGGAGGTGTGTGTGGGCAGTTGTCCCATCGGCGGCGATGAACGAGTATAGTATCGAGTAGAACTAGCAACTGAAAATGAGTTGGCGAGTGGCGATCAGCGAGTGTCGGAGTGCGACGGGCGATTACTCGCACCACTCGCTCGGGGCGGTTAGTCCTACAGGGGTTTGTCTGGTTGGTCTCTCGTCGTGAGCTCTGACCGTCAAGCGAGCATTGCTGAGCGAGTATTATCTTTGATAGCTCTTGTCGCTCAGTTACAAACCAGTGGACCGAGTACTCGCCGGCAGTGTGAACAGTCAGCAATCAACTATTAATATTTTCATCTCTTTTGTTTACACGGAATGTATATCTATTGTACGTTTCTTGAGCGAGAAAATAGGCGATAGTTAGTCGCTTCCTCGCCGGTGCGGCGGTGGGACAACTGCCTTAGAAATATAGCGTGGAGTAGTTGTAGCCCAGTGGTAACGGACTCGACTTACAATTTGTAGGTCGTGGGTTCACACCCAAGCAGGCATTTTTAAAATATCGTGAGGAAACCGGGGTGTCCTAAAACCAAAAATTCGAAGACATGTGACATCCGCCAACTCGCATTGTGTCCGCGTAGTGGTTTTTGGCTCACTCCCTCACAGAGGGGAGGCCTGTGTCCCAGCACAAACATATACAAGTTTTTTTAATACTTTTATACATTGGTTTAATAACAAGATGTAGGTAAAGAAAAAAACATGCCTACAGACTTTATTCTTTATGCTATTACTTACCTAAATTACTTCTGTAACTAGAAACACATATTTTAGGGTTTACTTTTCCCGTAGAGAACCAAACAACTGACTACAAATATTATACGAAAAAGTTCAAGACTACTTTGAGCCCAAACCTATTACATATAAATCTAATATATCTCGTGTCTCTGTACAAAGGTAAAGAACTCCAGAGACAAAAAGCCGCCAAGTGCGAGTCGGACTCGCACATGAAGGGTTGTGTATCACCGTTCAATATTTACCACGACATTTAGTTTTATACTTTAGTAAAAAAAAAATGTTTCTTGTATGGGGATCCCCTTTTATAAATAACATTATTTCATTTTTCTTATTTACTAGCTGCGCCACGCGGTTTCACCCGCGTAAGTGTCGATCCCGTGGGAATATCGGGATGAAAAGTAGCCTATATGTTAATTCAGGGTGACAGCTACCTCCATACAAAATTTTATCAAAATTGGTCCAGCCGTTTGATCGTGAACAAGTAACAAACATATTAATACACACACACACACTCACAAACTTTCGCCTTTATAATATTAGTGTGATTAGTGTGATTGGTAAAGCGGCTATAGAAACTCATTCTCTATAGACTCTGTGAAATTCAAACGTCTACCTATTACGATTAACAAGGCACAGCCCTGTTACTGCCAGACGGACAGACGGACGGACGGACGGCTAGCGGATGATAATAGGGTTCCGTTGGCACCGTTTAGGAACGGAACCCTAGAAATGGAAAAAAGAGAACTGTCTAGATTTCACAAGATAACTCCTTAAGATTTATGATGTACTTTATTGTCCAATGTTTGTCACGACGCCGACGGATGAAAGATGGCCGCCTTAAGACTTATGATTGAATGTCTGTTAAAGTAACAGATTTTCCTTATAATTTATCTTTGGAAAACTGTACTTTTTGCTTGGATTTTGCGATAAATACTAGTTTTTTGTAATCTAACTATTATTTTACAATGCTCATTAAATACTGTCAGGGAATTTCATTGTTTATCAAATTGACATACTATGCCAATGTCCTTATGTCAATTGCTTTTTCATGCAACTGTCATTTGTGATTTGGATATACGGGCAATTCAAGTGGGTTGTCAATGGGGATTGTCCAAAAATTCTAACCATTAGATTTTATTTTATTTTTTGAAAATTTAGAGCATTTTGAGAAACTAATTTGAATATTTTGATGATTGGCTCAATAGTTATTTTAAAAAAAAAAAATTAATTATTTTAAGTTTTTAAGATAGGTGACGTCATCTTTGGCTTAAATAGATTAAGTGCCGTTGCTTCACTAGTACATAATTAAAAATTTAAATCTGTCAACACAACGTCATCCATTCCATATCACATCTGTCAAAGTGTCAATACTGAATACT
Source organism: Oligia fasciuncula (assembly GCA_963082905.1). Classification (NCBI taxonomy): domain Eukaryota; kingdom Metazoa; phylum Arthropoda; class Insecta; order Lepidoptera; family Noctuidae; genus Oligia; species Oligia fasciuncula. The sequence goes on from OY720395.1 coordinate 16,905,224, forward strand.
CAAATACTCATATAAAATCGAATTCGAATCCTATCCTATTATCGTATTTGTTTACAAATGGTTTTTTTATGAGTAAGTGTCGTCCAAGGAATATACTACTCTCTGTCGTCACTAGAACAATCTACGCGGCGACTTAGAAATAGAATAATAACGCACGCGGCGACATAATTTTATTGTTCGTTTTCCTGAACCACAAATTACCACAATGAGCGATACTTTTGTTAAAGCTGACTCGCGAAACCTGCCTAAAGTTGAGGCCGTTATGATATTAGAGTATATTTCTACTAGTAGCCATCATAGCGTAGCTGAAATAAGGGGAGCAAAAATTCTAATGTAAGTACGCATAAAAACATAGAACATAAAATAACTTCCGAGTAAAACATGTTTTTTGTTCATATCAAATCAGTGTATTTTTTCATTGTTTCAGGTCATCTCGAGATTCGTACATAAATACTGCAGTAGGGTACGTTAAAGTTAGTAGAACGGGCAGTGAGTGCCTAGTTAAAGCTAAAATTGTGCCGGAACACAGAATCGGCAAGAAACTATATACTGTTACATGTAACATTGATGAATGTAATGATGTTATTGTTGATTCTGTGTGTGAAGACTGTGCAGCATCTGCAGGTAATTTCTTTTAAAAACGAATTATAAAATATTCCTTTCTATGGATTAAAACTATGTTGATCAAATACCTTATTTCTTCTTTAGGTGGTTGCAAACACTCATTACTACTGCTTTTTTGGCTGGCAAAGAAAAGTTCAGAACCATCATCAACAGCAGTTGAATGCTACTGGAATAAGCCTACACTATCAAGTGCGAGCACAGAACCAGTTACTAGCAAAGAAATATTTAAAAAAGCAAAAATTCCTAAGCTGACCCCTAAAGATAGTACTATCTTAACTGAATTTGAAGAAGAGTGCAAACGAAGGAATATTGGAAACTCACTGATTTTAAAATTTTGTGAAGGAAATAAATCAGATTCGAAAAATATTTTTGATATCTTGTTACAATTTATTGATGTAGAATCTGTACATACCTATTTCAACTTCAGAGATTATTTGAAGAAAGTAATAAATGATGAGATTATCTTAGAAATTAATACAAAATCTCTAGGGCAGTCTGAAAGTAAGTACTGGTATAGTATACGCCAAGGAAGATTGACAGCTTCTAAATTATATGAAGCTGCACATTGTAAGACAGATGGAACATTAGTGGAACATATATTAGGAGGTTACAAAGTGCCAGAAACAAAAGCTATAATAAGAGGAAGGAGGTTAGAAAACAGAGTGCTGCAAGTTATTCAAGAGAAATTAGGTGTTAAAATAGAAAAATCTGGCTTTATGCTCATTAATGGTATATTGGGAGCATCTCCAGATGGAGTTGGTGAGGATTTTGTAGTGGAAATAAAATGTCCAGGCTCGGAGAAAGCTGTTCAATCGTATATTAAGAATGATATTATTAATAACAAATATAAAACACAAATATTATGCCAAATGCTAGCTTGTAAGAAATCTAAAGGATTATTCTGTGTTGCAGATCCTTTATTTGAGACTACTAAAAATATTCATGTAGTCTGGGTTGATTTTGACGAAGTATATATTGACGAAATTATCAACAAAGCCGAACTTTTTTGGAGTCAATATATATTTCCAAAACTACTAAAGAGTGTCAAAAAATAATACGATACCCCACGTTAGACAGGTAGAAACTAGTGTTCTCATTAAGGATGAAGAGTTGAAACCCGAAGATACCACAGTATTCTTAGGCATAACGTTGGATGCCAAGCTTCAATGGGGCCCCCATATAGATAAATTGTCAAAAAAGCTTAGCTCTGCAGCATACGCCGTTAGGAAAATTCGTGATTTGACTGATTTAGAGACAGCCCGTTTAGTATACTTTAGTTATTTTCATAGTGTGATGTCGTACAGTATTCTGTTGTGGGGAAATACCGCCGATATTCAGACAATTTTTATTTTACAAAAAAGGGCAATTCGTTCCATTTATAAATTAAGTCCCAGACATTCCCTCAGAGACAAATTTAAAGAGTATAATGACTGTGCCTTCTCAGTACATTTATGATAATCTTTTGTATGCACATAAAAATATTAATCTGTTTAAAAAATACAGTGATATCCATAACATAAATACTAGGAACAAACCCTACAACAAGGCTCAAAAAAATAGGTGGCTCGTTTAGATGCCAATGTATACGTTTTTATAATAAACTTCCTAGCCACATTCAAGAACTAAGCCTTAATAAATTCAAATCTTTTATAAAGCGAAAACTATGTCAGAAAGCCTATTATACTGTAAAAGACTATATTGAGGACAAAAAGGCTTGGGATTGAGCTGTTCCAATAGGTTTAGACAAGGAATGTTGTTTTTATTTTGCACTTTAAATTCTTTTTTTTAAGTATCTATTTACTTAAATAATGACATGTACATTTACTGTATAAAGTATTATATTATTTTAATTATTGTCAATGTGAGGACTATGTGGGTCATTTTTTCGTTTTAATCATGGTCTGGCAGTTTGAGTAGTTTATGCGGCCCAAATGTCCTGTCTTTGGTATTGTTCGTCGAATCGTTGAGCTCCTTAAGTTCTGAGTTGAGCTGCACGGTTACTGCAAATGCGTGCACTGACTGGACAGGTCCTCTCAATCTGTGTGGTTCTTTCCTCAAAAGACCACCTCAGACATCGATCTACATGGTCTTCATATAACCTGACCAAGATTATGTCTGGACTTTAAAAGAGACTGTGACCTCTGAGTTTGTTTCGGCCTTTCTTCTCAGAGTAGTCAGATAGGAAACGATTTCTCTCTCTTCAGACTTCATCTAGTTTTAAAAAAACATGATTGACGTGTAAAAGTGTTTGTACAAACCTACTTACAAAAAATAAAATCATTTCATCATTTCATTTCAATAAATCAGTTTATATTATTAATAAGTTTTTATTATTTCTCCCTGTAAATTAATTAGGCCACAAACTATGACAACAAGTTCATCTAAACATGAAACATATTTATAATTTACAACAGAGTGTGGTTTGAGTATGGAAAATTCTCTTACACGCCTGATAACTCTTTCAACATGGATTCTTAAGCTCGCTATTACTTTGCTTTGTATAACTTCAGTAGCAGTTAGTTTGGTACCTGAGTAGACACTTGGTGGCCTCAAGAGTTTAATACCATGTGAACTTAACACAGATTCAATTTCTTTGAATCCTCTATCAGCTAAAACAACTGCATTTGGTTGCAAAACATTTAATAGGTTACTTTTATCAACTATGGCTTTGTCAGATATTCTTCCTCCATAACCTTTTGAAATGAAGCTTACAAAACCATTAGGGGTACAGCCTATCAAATACTTTACAGTATTGCAACTTTTGTATTGAGACCATGTCTGTGCTTGCTTTACTGGATTTGAAGGTTTTGCAATCTGTATTTCGAAACAATCTATTATCATGTGTACATCAGAATACCTTATTTTAAAAACTAAAGGTAGGTTTTGTTTGATCTGTTTTGGCTGTGGACCAAAAATAAAATTTTGAAAAAAGTTACCTAGGACTTCAATTCCTGTTAATATCACAGATGACAACTTAGTTCTTGATATTTGAAACTGGTCACTTATTCTTTCTATGGAATCATTTTGCTTAATTTTGAGTAAAGTTATAATAAGATAAATAGAGTCAATTTTTATTAAGCTTCTTTGTACAATGTAATCTATAAGCCATAGGTACTGTTTTGGCAATCCTAAATACATTTTTGGTTTATCTGATATGATGCCTAACATATTCTTTCTACGCTGCAACTCTTTCTTATTTGGTTCAAGCACTGATGATTCTTCTGTTTCTGATGTACATCCAAATAGAGATGGAGTTGCTGCAGAAGAAGTTTCTTGTGAAGATGGCACTTCCAGTGTGACAACACTAGTAGCTTTTCTTACTTTATAGTTTGTGCTCTTGTCTACCATCTTTATTTCACACTGGGTTGAGGCATCAATCTAAAAACAAAAATGATGAGTAATTTTTTTTCCAGTAATCAACACAACATATAGCAAACCTTGTACTTAACTGGTTTTTGGGTAAGTGAAGTATGATACAATCATAGATTTTTGTCACTATACACGCTATCTTCATCTTACATCGTTTACATTCATGGTTTGGAGAATTTATTGATTTCTAACTTGTTTACAATGTACCTACAGCTGATTTTGGAGGATGATGCTAGTTATGTTACTCAACTACAAATCAGAAAGAGCTTATGAGAAAAATAAAAATAGAGTTTTAAGGTTTGCTCATTGTTGTGTTATGTAGTGTATTTATATAGGTGATTTTTTTATTACTATTAAGGCTAAGTTAATTATAAACCTACCTTCACTGGTATTGTGGAATATGAAGATGTACTGGGCATTACAGTATCCTCATATTTCCTTTTTACTGGTTTGCGGGTGGTAGCATCATGCAATAACAGCTTAGTTAATTCTGTTGAGCCTTCACTTTTATTAGGTGCATTAAAGCAGAGAGAAGCTGTAGGTTTAAGGCGTGGCTCTTGATTCATTAACTTATGTTGATAATAATTCTTCAAATCGTTTTTAGGCTGTAAAAAAGAAAAAAAAAGTGGTAAGTAGGGGTGGCATTAAGATACAGACCATACAAAGACATTTATTGCTTCCGAAATACTTACATCAAAGTGATCTTCGCAACAATACATTGTATAAACCTTAAAATATTCCACGCCTACATCACGACACCACTTTTCTCGCAAATCTTCTCTAATACGAACAAAAATTTTGTTTGGACTATTATTACTATTATTCGTGCAAGTTGGAACAAAGCACTTCCTGTATTCCATAACTCTTCCAATAATAATATTAATACTGTCGAGTGTTGAAATTATGTATGTATTATGAGATCTAAACGAGAATGTTTATTTCACTTCACAGACGAAGAGAAGTTAGAAGTTACCTCGTTTATTTATTTTATATTTTTGACATTTATATAATTTGACACTTGACAGATTGTAGACAATACTTGCCTCTTACTTTTTAACGATAACGAGGTAACGATACAAAACTGTACAGCCAAACCAAAGGGCAAACAAGGTCAATCGGATTTTATCAAAAATATCAATAAAATATGAATATTTTTCGTAATTAATTAGTCCGTAATAATCAGTAACGCTATTCCTCGAAATGGTTTTTCAATTACAACATTTAAAAAAATATGAACAATGCCCATTTGGTAAAATCTTCGATAGCAATCGTCTATAGAAAACCCGAACTTAGTTATTAATGGTCTGAATATACACTGAGAGGAGTATGTAAGGATCGTAGCAGGTGGCGTTCTATAGTTTCTGCTTGCCCCCAAAGGAAGAAGGCGTGAGCTTATGTAATCTGCGTTTATTTGCCAAAAATGTAAACAAATATGAGTTTATGAAAAAATAACTTTAAATCCTACAGCATAAAGTTCAGTTTACGCTACAACTTCAAACATTTTTATAACTTTTTCAATAGTGCTAGTCACTCTGAAATCAACTTAATTTCCATTAAAATAAAGTTGAAATTTGTTTAACTTGAAATAATATTAATTTGAAACATATGTTTGAATACGCTTTATGTATGTATACGCAGTAAACAGAATCTTGATTAGGCATATATGTTTCTTTCACAGTAGAAGAAGAGCCCTTTGCTCTTTAGTGGAAAAACTAATTTATCTCCTGATATTATAAAAAAATAACTTTATGTGACCTAAATGGATAGTGATAGACCGCGAAATTCAAATTTTCTTACGTTTTTTGCATTTTGCAGGTCAGTATCAGATTATATCTTGATCAAAGTATGATTCGCGACAATAACAGGTACATATTTAGAGAATTATAATCATTAGAATCATAAATATATCTTTCTAAGTTAGATTTCTACCACCAACCACCAATCTCATAAGGAAAAGTGTTAAGTGTAGAAATACAGCTATATAGATACAACCTGACACTGACCTGCAAATTGCAAAATACGTAAGAAAATTTGAATTTCGCGGTCTCAACTACCTTCACCTTTAGTCATGCTTTTCTGTCACTTAAGTAGTCCATTTTTCCCGTGTAAAAATGGACGGGGTTAGGTCACACGAGTTATAAAATAATATATACGATACGTGTGACTTAAGTAGTCTTTAGTGGGACCACTTAAGTCAGTTGTATCGTAAAAATCTTTTGTTTATGTACACACACGCGTGTTACTCGTATTTCATGTTATGTAAGGTAGGACGCGGCGCGGTATCCCAGTTAAGTGAATTTATAAAAGCTAGGTCTACGTTCAATGAACCCTTGATTTAACGAGGTTTCAGGCCAACGATAAAATGGGGACCTCTACCTGCCTATAGGTACTTGACTTACTAAAGTAAAATTGTCGTCTAGTGCGATTTTGGATAGTTTTGACCCGACTACGGCGAAGCAAAAAGGAGGGTTATGAATTTGACCGGTATGTATGTTATGTTCATCTATTCCCTCATAACTTCAAAAGTTCTTATAATAACTTGACAGATGAGGTATCGTTAGAAGCATCTTGACCGTCCGCTAGTTATAGGCTATGTGACGTTACATTAAATTCAATATGGCGCCCTCAAGAGGACATAGAGAAATGAATCTAAAAATAAATATTTTGGGATGGTGCCTTGTTAGCACATTTCAAAAATATAAATTTTACTAAAATAAACCCCAAAATAGTCAGGTTTTAGTTTTTAAACTTCTTTTTATTTTAAATCGAAATATTTTTGATATTTTTACTTTATATTGCCGATATTGAGTCAGTAGACCGAGATGGGGCCGAAAGGTTCTGGATTGGCGAACGCGTACCGGGAGATGAACATTGGAAGGCCTTACACAATGTGGACCGATGACCTTCTGAAGGCCGCGGGAATTAGCTGGATGCGAGAAGCACAGAACCGGTCGAAGTGGCGGTACTTCGGGGAGGCCTGTGTCCAGCAGTGTACGTCTTTCGGCTGAAATGATGATAATGATGATGCAGTCAGTCCCGCTAAGCAGGAATAATTTCCCAGAATACGGTGACAGACATTTATTTAATAACTCGTGAAGGTAGGTATTATAATTGATTGATAGTTCGTCAAATATTATTATCCTATTATCTTATTTACCTCATTGTTTGTCTTAGCAAGGGATGAACCGAGTTACCTCTTTATTAAAAAGCTTAGTAATCGTATTATGTGGGATGAATCTGCGTAGGAGGTAAGTGTCTACAATATCGGATTATTTACATGACAGGTTGTTCGACGCGACGTGACACGTCGCTAAGCTAGGACCCAGTCTTTTTACTACAATATTATGCTAACGAGACAGAGTTATGATCTTTATTACAGCAATCACTCAGTTCATACGAAACGTAGATATATAAAAATAATGAGGACAGTAAAAGTCGTAGGTTTTATACGATCCGTCATTACTATTTGATAAATCAAAGCGGGATTGTCCAAAAGGGTTACCGCTGGCCCGGAACATAAAGGGCTAAGGAAGGAACACGGGTGGGTTTTAGTATAGTTTTAGGATGATTTACCACACTGAAAAAAAAAGCTTCAAACAAAGCGAGTCAAACTCAAACATTTATTTCAAATAAACCAATTACAGGCACTTTTGAATTGTCAAGGGGTCAGTCAGTCAGAAAGACAAAAAAAATTGTTACCTTAGAGATCGTGCCTGCGGAGGCCATACATTGCTCTGCAGCCCATCCCCATAGTAAAATACCGTAAGACATGATACTATGAAAGTAACTGAAATAGGGTCGCGGTATCTACATTGGTAAATTGACGGATTTTTCTTACAGTATAATTATGCTGCTGAACCTAGCCGTCCTGCAAGAGATGTTAAATGAGGGCATTGCAGCCTTGAGTCGAGCGTGATCCGCAGGAAAACAGTTTTATCGACGAATTCTAGGTTCTCTTTGTTCAGTACTATGTCACAATCACTACTTTTAACATTCGGTAAAGCAAATCTTATGCATTTAGTTTTTTTCCCATTTAATAGATACAAAATTTATTACCAGTGAACCAATTGTGTACCTGCAATAGTCCCATATAGAAACTTCGAACGAAATAAATCCGACGATATTTCAGCGGGGTAAATATTTTTTATGCTGCTCGATTATGGGATTGTGCATTCTTTTGTTTTCAAGCTGTGTTACGTAGTATGATAGGTTTCGTAGGCTCCATTATGGTTTATAATTCATCAATTCAGTATATAACTCAGGTTTGTTGGATATAGGTCTAGATTCTCGGTCGTTCTAGCTTTATATTCACTTTCAAATAAAACAACAGCCTGCCCTTCGGGGCTCTGCAAGAAAAAACTTGCTCATGTAATTTCGTTTCAATTCTCGATTTTTCCAGCCAGTCTGTTTGGATGCATAATAACTTAACTATACCTACATGAAATATCTTCTGTGATCGAGAAATATTCAGGCCATTAGGTCCAACCTATTAGATGCTGTCTACAGAATATATACCTAAGCGTGAATACGAACCGTTGCGTAAACAAATTGTAGTTTAAAAAACTCAAACCCAAAACTCCTCCGAAACGGCTTGACCGATTCTTATGAAAATTTGTGTGGGACATTAATGGCTAGTAAAAATCTAAAATATTTGGAACAATTTATATGGATTTACATACTAACAGTCATAAACTCGAGCCTTTTGACATGAGTGTAGACAGAAAGCCACCAGTTGTTTTGATTACATTGACAAACAAACCACCAATTTCGAGTAAAATTTTCAATACCCGCGATTTACCACGCAATAGAAGCAAAAACATAGTACAGAAAATACAGGTTAATCAAGTTAATTAAGTACACGTTCTGACAATCATTCTCAGCTAATTTCAGTGGCGCATGTAGTGGGCAGGGCAGGATAGATTGCGCTTGTCATGTTGTGTGTGAATTAGCTGGCGTATCGCGTACACACAGTGGGCCATGCAACCACCGGGACTGACATTTGATTATGTCGCTTCGTGCTTCAAAGAGGGAGCGAGACTAGGTGTTAATTTGTTCGATTTTAATTGATCTATCGTAGATTTCGAAGAGAGTGAGTCGTGAAAGGCCATGATTGGTCACACGCAATCATAAGACAAACATATCTATCGATATAATTACGGCGTCATGTTCTGCGAGAATTAGCTGGCGTATCGCACATACACCTTGGGTCATGCGACCACCTAGATTGACAGTTGATTACGTCGCTGTCTCGTACTTCAAGGAGGGATCGAGACTATAGGTGTTAATTTGTCCGATTTTAATGGATCTATCGTAGTTTTTCGAAGACAGTGAATCGTGTAAGGCCTTCATTGGTCACACCGTACACGCAACAAGACGTATCTATCGATATAATTACGACGTCATGTTCTGCGTGAATTAGCTGTCGTATCGCGTCTATACAGTGGGCCAAGCGATCGCGGACGATTTGAATTGATCTATCGAAGAGAGTGAGTCGTGAAAGGTCTTGATTACACGCAATCACACGAAGACAAACACATCTATAGATATAATTATATCATGTTCTGTTTGAATTAGCTGGCGTATCGCATACAGTGTATACGATACGCCAGTTACCGCTGGTCTAATCTGTGTTTGCCATATACACCGTGGGTCATGCGGCCATCGGGACCAACAGTTCATTATGCCGCTCTCTCGTGCTTCAAAAAGAGATCGAGACTAGGTGTAAATATGTTCGATTTTAATTTATCTATCAAGAGTGACTTGTGAAAGGTATTTGCTGTACTCAATCTCAAGGCAACATACATTTTGTAGGCTAGCAATTTTAATATCGTTCACGTGAAACATTTTATCCTTGTGTGACCTATTTTCGGAGGAATTTATGAAAATCTTTCTGAGCGCATGCCTTTGTCTTTTTAAAAAACTTGCTGAAAATGTCAATCCTGTCTATTTTGTAGCTCAAATATTTCGTAATGAGCGATTCTCTCAGTGGCATTCGACCTTTATAGTTGTGTGTGTACCTTTCCGAAAATGTTTAGGCTCTTGTAAAGGTTATTTTCATAATAATTCAAAACAAACTGCACCTATTTTCTCTTTTGCCTACATAAGTTTTGGATTTATATTCAGCAGAAAAGGTTATCATAACAGCCACACGCAACAAAAATATTAATGTAAATTCGTTCAACCTGAAAGTGACAGTCACACAACTGCCACAAAATAGTTCTTTCAATCACAGCTACAAAAGACATCAAGCGCCACAAAGCAAAAAAGCGCTGTAAAGCCATCTCCAACGGCCGCTTTATCAATTTCCCAAAACGCGGAAATTGTACAAAAACCCCTGTGGTCGGGCGAGCTCATTTTTATTCAAACCGATTTTCATGCAGCGTTTATGGGTCCAACTTTCGCAAACCCTGCCTACACCGGCTGGCAATAATTGCTTGTTGTAACTTTTTTGTTTAGTAGTCTCGTATCTTGCGCCGTTTTGGGTAACTGGTGTTCCCTTAAATTGAAATGTTATGTTTCTGTGATACGAATTTTCGTTTTTGTACAATATTCGAGGTTATTTTTTAGAATTTATTTTTGTTGGAAAAAGTGTTAACATTGTGGTAGAAATTGGAAGAAGTGCGTGTAATAACACTATTCTTAGCACAGACGCTTAGTTCAAATACTAAAACATGAAAGCAACATTCATAGCAAACACGTTAATTCATGTTGTATTTTGATATCAGACAGCTCTCAAGATAGTACCTAATATAATATTTTTTGTTTTTATATTGGCTAAAATCTTCATATAACCTAAATACAAAAACCTTGAAACAGTATTTACCCTTTAAGTAGAAAACGACTGAAGATTAGACGAACCTCTTATAAACGGAGAGCTCTGTTCAGCACCAAATGCTTTAGATATATTAAAATCCTGGGTTATTCCACAAATCCCCATTGAAATCTCATAGAGTATAAAGGGGATTTATGGAAAAAAAAGTTCACAAATCCCTATTGGCTTAAAGTAAAAATAAAAACAATATATTATAAAATAACCATGAAGTCTTTAATAACTCAAAATCCTCACCTCCCACTTAGAGGATTGTCAACCTTTTTAATTTAAACCTAATCCTCAAACCATTGCTTAAAACGTTGCCGCACAAAATTTTCTGAATTATTCAGGATAAAGGAGAAAGATCTTCATTTAAGTAAAAATGTTTCACCCCTTTTACTGGTAGGATATCATTTTTAGTCTTTTAACATAACGGGGTCTGGTCAAACCAATTAAGTATCATTTAAATTCTCTACTTGCAAGTTTCACAGTTTTGTCGTAGTAATATCCTCATCATAATCAAAACCAACTTCCAAATAAATCTGTTGGTGTAATAAAGAATAGGCCTCAATAAAGAATTGCCAAACTTAAGTGGCAGTGGACAGAGCACATTGCTCGCAGAACAGATGGCCGTTGGGGCCAAAAGGTTCTCAAGTAGCGACTGCGTACCTGAAGACGTAGCGTTGGAAGGCTTTCCACAAGGTAAGCCGATGACATTGTGAAGGCCGCAGGAATCTGCTGGATGCGAGAAACGCAGAACCGGTTGAAATGGCGGAGCTTGGGTGAGCTTTATGTCCAGCAGTGGACGTCTTTCGGCTGAAATGATGATGAGTTAGGCTTCAAAATAATCTAAATAACTGAGTAATTTGACTAAAATTATTGTTATAGTTAATAAGTTAGAAGTTGTCAATAGTAGACGTAGTTAAGCAGTATAGATGAGAAAAGGGGGCCTAAGGCCACTTTGGCAGAATCATAAAAGCATAACATTGAATCATAATTATGGCGAAGACAGTCCGTGTTTTTATTTTTTTTTGGTTCACTACGTAGGTATAATCAATGAGATTGGGATTGGATTTGGCTTGGATTGATTGGTATTTTAGCACAGACAAAAAGAAATATCTGAAAAATCCTTCACCAATGGGATTTGATACGATTAACTTAACAGTTAACTGTCCATTATGATTCATAATGTAATCGTTTTATGATTCTGCCAAAGTGGCTATTTTATGCCCCCAGATCAATAGCAAATAAACGTAATCACAAAATAATGCTCTAAACACGAAACGTCGGACCCCAAAATCAAATAACTAATCTTATGAATCCAGACAGTTTCACCCCTTGAAATATTATTACACTTTTAAAAGATTCTTATGAGCCAAAAATTCTTCTGTGATTTATAACTATCATCAATCTTGAATACAAATTAGATCGCGACCTTGCTAGTCGAACAGACGCTTGTCGATCTTAATATTTTACCAGAAAAGATGAATGTAAAGGCCTGAACTAACGTGCCGCAACCACACCACACCGACTAAAATATCACTGGACAGTGGCTTAAGAATGACGTCACTGCAACTGCCTTGCGTTATGGTAGCCCCAAAATACGTATGGTTGCGATGCAGGAATAAAATTTCGGAGAGGTGCAAAGTTTGTGGTTTAAACTTGCGTTTCTACTGCAATGTCCTCCATGTTGACCAAGGGTTTTAACAGTCGGCTAAACGACCGACGTGTGGATGAAGCTACTCGTTATTATTATATTTACTTTTATTAACACTCTTATAAACGAATTACAGTAATTAAAGAACGACCCATACACTTAAAAAAGAAAAATATAAAATTATATAGCTGACCTTTATAATTTTATATTTTCTTTTTATTAAAACATATAAAAATTATTATCATACAATTACAATATATATTTTTTTACTACATTTTTGCTACTGTGGTGCGGGGTGTGGTTTTAACTCTTCTGTATACACCCTAACTTATTTTTATTCATCTTTTTTAGAGAGGTAGAGTTGAAAGCCCACTCGAGTGGGAAACTGAGTTAATTAGGTCCTTTTCTTCACCTCATTCAAATTGAATTATGTGGGTTTTGAAGGGAAAATTATGCTGGTGTATACCGTGCCTAACGGTTAGAAAATATATTTTGATGGTGCTTCGCGTCGAGTGTTTGGCATTTAACTGGCCAAGTGTTTTTAGTCTTTGTTGATTATTCCTGTTTAAAGTTTTTATAAAAGAATGAATGAAAATGGTAGTGGATAATTACAATTTTGTTCATTATGCACAGTATAAGATACTGGACTGGACTAAAGTACAAGACGCCCGCACATCAAGCTACTACAATCCGTCAAATTTCTTTAATAGATATTCAACTTTATCCCTAAAGCATAAGGTTCCAAGTTGATTGGGAAAATTTGACAGTTTTGGGTAGCTTGATGTGCTGGCGTCTGTACAAATCGTCAACTATTAACCGTAAGGGACATGAAATGTGGAACACTGAACAATTGTAACGTAAGAACTAAATACTGGCCTTGTTCTTTCAAACATGAACTCTTATGTTTTCTTAGTATACTCAAACACACAAAGGAAATCAAACACAAAAGGGCACAGAATGATCGAAATTTAACCTGGCAACAGGTACCTTCAATTACATAATACTTAACCTAAAAAATACCTTTCATTTACTTACGGTATACGTACAATGGGCGGTCTAACTGTTGTTCAAGCCCGTATCGTTTCACAGAAAGCACAATAGGTTCTACACGAAGCTCTACATGGAAGCAACGTACTGTATCAATAATGTATAAGCGCTATAAATACTGAACCGATTACAGAAAATATTTCACTGATAGAAAGTTAAACTATTTTAGAGTGCTATAGGCATGTTTTATGTTATGATTGACTACCACATGGACTAATATTATCAATATCTTTAAGAAATTACATGAGCTGAAACTATAGGCCGGTGAAACCTCCACCCCACTCTCAAACCTGTGGTGTAGCCGTAATATCGAAGATGCCTGATATTGTAAGATACACGTGCAGACTTCGGCAACAGCTTAGCGTGCTCTCTAAGGTGCTCAGATAAATTGATTTAGCGGTAGCAATTTATTGCTCATGTGTTGTATAAGAGAAGAATTTTACTCCTAGGGAATTGGAACTACGAGCGTTTTGTTCGAACTTACTAACAAGTTACAAAAATCGATTAGGAATCGTGGACAAAGTTATACTGAGAATAAATTCGGCTGGTGAGGTAATCAAATTCATCATAAACCTTAATAAAAAGTATCCTTTGGATAACTGCAAAATATAGTCTTGAAGAAATCTGTAGCGCAGGGGTCAATCCATCACATCGCATCAATGAAATTAAAACGAATAAAGGCTCCTATAAACAGGCGCGACACACAATATAATCGCGCGCGACGCAAAGGCACCGATCGTTGCGCGACTTGCGGTGCTTTAACATGCAAAGAGTAGGTGAAATTAATGAAAAAGCGAGAGCCGAGTCTGTGAGGGGCGCAAGCGGAAATTTTCAAATTACGAATTATTTTATGTTCGTATTTTTTTTTAATGATTAATGGCCACTTTTGTAGGTATTAAAGTAATTTTGCCATCGTAGCGGCACGTTGTAGAAGTTAGTACACAAATATTTTATAAGTCTCTTAAGACACTTTAATGCTGAATATTTGCCAAGATAAGTCTCCATCGTATAAATAATGTCGTAATAAGAAATAAAGCCTCAACTGCCACAAAACGGACAATGAGCCACTTTATTCTATTTTTCTTTTTAAACCACTAACACAATAATGACAACATTTTAAACTTTTGCTGAAAGCATTATTCATTCATTGTGTACTTTTAAATAAAAATGGCAACGTATTTTTTTTTTAAAGTCTGCTTTAGAAAGGTTCGTTGCGTTATTTTATTAGGTTTACGAACATGGCAACTCCAGAAAGAAACATTAACATGATTATGGTATTGTATTATTTTGTTGAGTTACAACCACTTTATATAATTTAACTAAAGGTTTGGAAAATATGAAACGGTATAAAAACTACACCTGAAGATAGTGAAGACGTTTAAACTGCATCAAGGCTCCTTCAAACAGACGCGACACGCGATAAAATCGCGCGCGACTTAAAGGCACCGCAAGTCGCGCAAAGAGCGGTGCCTTTGTATCGCGTGTCGCGCCTGTTTGTTCGAGCCTTTAACCGGTCAAGCTCCACGCGTACCCTATGTAGTACGATACAATAGAAAATCAATTGTGTCTCATTAGCGGAGCTTGAGAGGTCATTAGAATTAACTGTTAATTAAATAAGCTCCAAATCCAAATGAGGAGACGCCCTAGGAGAACATCTAGTGACATTATTGGTGATGTTCTTCAGAAAGGTCGGGTGCGTAATACTCGCAACCGGTGTGCGTGTATGATAAGATGTATGAACGTAAACGAGGCAAAAGTAGTATGTAAGGATCGTAGAGGATGGCGTCCTCTAGTTTCTGCCTACTCCCGTGGGAAGAAGGCGTGAGTTTACGTATATTATGTAAACTCTATTCAATCTTTTTTCAAATTAATATTACTTCAAGATAAGTAAATATCAACTTTATTTTAATGGTAGTTAAGTTGATTTCAGAGTTACTAGCACTAATGAAAAATTTATATTTTTTTTTGACGTTGTATCCTAAACTGAACTTTATTCATCATCTGCTTAGCCTTTTCCCAACTATGTTGGGGTCGGCTTCCAGTCAAACCGGAACGCGAAAAAGTACTACAATACTCTGTAAATTGATCCCACCACACACACACACACACACACAGAGGTAAAATATTAAAATACAAATATCCATATAGACATTGAATATTATTGGTAACCTAGAGAACTTTATAGCCAAATAAAAATATATTAAAAAAATCGTTGAACCCGTCTAAAGTAGTAAAGTCTTTATGTATCTAGAAAAGTATTAGAAACGTTACCTATGCGTGTGTTTCTTGACATACGCCCCCGTTATAATACGCCGTCCTTTAGAACTTGGTCTTAAAATAAGTAGACTTCACTAAAGAATGGAAATATGAAGCCATTTTCTAATAAAACTTAGCAAAATAATATTACGACTTTTACTTCATTTTTATTAAGAAGAAAACGAGGTATTTCGAGAAGTACTCAGACCAATTTCAATGGAAGACAAAAGTAATGGAAAAGGAATGAAATGAAAAAAAAAATTCATCATTTTTATTGAAACCACGAAATAAAAAAGGACATTCATTACATTATACACCTAAATTCAATTAAAAGGCGCGGTGACAGTCGTTTATTAATTACAACAAAACTAATTTGTAAACAAACGAAAATAGGTTACTAATAGTACCTACTAATTAATTAAAATATTTGTGCCAGCGACTAATAAACTAATGATAGTGAACAAAACGAATAATTGAGTTACAGCAGTTGTTAGTGGGACTAGCTAATTAGGAGTTATAATAATCATTTTGGACAATTATATGAACAACTGTGCTACAAAAATATAGACAAGGCACTGGTAGTTGACGACAAATTTAATCGTGATAGGTAATCCATATTTTGACCTTATGCTTTTGCCAAAAAAATTACGAATACTTGGACTAATAATTACTAATTACATATACTTCTTTTAAAACAATATGAGCCGCTGCGGAAAGAGTGATTTCGTCAGTCATTGTTGCCTGATTGTGTTGCCCGTTTACGAGTGTGAATCATGGGCCATACTGTTGCAGATATATTGCATCACATGGCCCAGCCATAGATTGCTTAGCTTAGATTAATGTTGCTTCAAGTCGTTCGTGGTACATACGTGTTCCGACACATCATCTCGAGAAGTTCCTCAAGGTTCTGGCCGAAGCGGGTTTCGTGGCCGGCTACATGACACCAGACAGCGAAACACGACGCAGACACTTCGTGTGCGTTAGTTTTTTAATGTAATTATAATGTTGTATGTATTATTTATTCCTTACGGGGATTCCCTTTAAATGTAATGTTGCTAATGATAATAAGAAACATAATTTAAAAAGCTAACAGTATGTATTTATAGTATTTTTAAGTTATATTAATATTGTATTGTATGTGTTTTATATGGGCCTTGATGCCTGAAATAAATGGAAAATAAATAAATAAGCTGTAATAAAATGTTTTTGTGATAGCCGAGCAATAGTTGCCAATGGTACAGCTACACATTGCCGTGAAAATATAGCCCGTTTAGAAGCACCTTGAAATTGTTTGAGTTTGTGTGTCTTTCATAAAATGAATATGGAAATGAGTATCTCCCTGAAATGAGAATTATGAGAGGAATATGAAAGTGACACCGGTGACTGAAAAGTTGTGAGGAAATTGGTTGTCATGGTATGGGTATGTGACGCGGAGGAATGAGGAAAGTTTTTTTATGTTGTTGGCTATAGGAGTAGGGAAGAATAAAATATAGATTTAAGTGTAACAAACATAGATTTTAATTTATGCTATTCTGAACGTAGGGACCATAACAGCCGTGCCAACAAAAAGGAGGTTTCAGAACCAGAAAAAAAAATACGGACTCACAAAGTTTCTTCGGAAGGGTTGAAATGTACATTGAAAGGATAATCTTGTCAGCAAGGCGACCGAATCAGGCTATAGAACATAATCGGTTGTTTGTTTTTCCTCTCCCCTCTTTCTTAAGACGACGAACACTGCTTGTCATATAAAAACAGTTTAGGCTCTACATACACGTTTTTCTTGCCGTGAAAAACTACGGTTTATTCGTCGTGTGTAAGCAGGGCTCGTCAGTGGTGTATGGATCACTATGGAAGCTTGTTCACGGACACGTTTTGTTTCAGCGTGGTTTATACGCCGTGTATGGGCACGGCGTATAAACCAGTGTTGTATGTCCATACAACACTGACTGAAACGTGTCCGTCAACAAGCTTCCATAGTCAACCCACTATGGTGTGTTGATGGACACGTTTTATCTACGGCGCGGTTTATACGTCGTACCGTAAATAAATCGTGTCGAGAACAAAGGGTCTTAGGTTTTAAAAGCTCAGTTTTATTATTTATTTATTTAAACCACAATAAAATTATAACACCTTTACAGAATCATCCAAGGCGATGTTATAAGTCACTACGTCTATTCATTTACAAAAATAAAATAAAATCACCTGCCATGTAAGCAAAATTAGATTTAGACAATACTAGTATTGGAACTCATCGTTTTGAGTAAAAAAAAGCAGCTTACTGAGTGCCTACATTTTGTATACAACATCATCAGTCTAGCGTTCCCCCAACTATATTGGGGTCGGCTTCCAGTCTAACCGGAAATAGCTGACTACCGATATGTTACATGAAACGACTATCAATCTGACCTCCACAACCCAATTACTCGGTAACACGATACCCCTTGGTAAGTCTGCTTGTCAGACTTTCGGGGCGTACCTACGTTATATACAAAAAAAAAAAAAAAATTGCGAGCCTTTTAAATGAAAAAATCCTGTGACAAAAAAATACAACATTCTCTTTGACCTCGCTCTCCCTTCCCCTGATAAATCTTTTATCTCAATAAGTGCTAACGCTCACAAAAAGTACCAAATTGACCTTTAGGCTCCACATTCACCTGTGATCCAACACAAATCACCTCATTCAAGTACAATCGAGTCTATTGTCAGTCATTTGTGGGACGATCTCGGGTTAACAAGGAATGTCCGTGTGTTCGCCTTTTATTCAATTTAGTACACGAAACGTAGGTAATGATACGGGAGACGAAGAACTGTTCTTTGTGTACCGATGAAAGGAACTGTGATATGTGTTTTGAACATCTTTATCTGTGTCTTGGCTGTGTCGTGTTTTGTCACAATTTATAAAATTAGACTAGGTTTGGTTTTCTAACAAACTTACGAGTTTTCTAGAAAACTCTGTATTTGTACAGCCGCCATTGTGTGAACTGTCACACAAGTTTTTTGACACCTCACTGGCGGTAATTTTTATCAGTATTTGACATTAAGGTGTCAAAAACTCTCTCAAAATTAGTAGTCTAAGATGCTAAAGCTCAGAAGGCCAATTCTCGTAATTTAAAACGTTCAAAAACTTGTCAAAATGTAGGGAAATTAGAGGTGTTTTTGACAGATTGAGACTGAGATCAGACTGTAAATGTTCTTAAAATTACGAGAATTCCTCTCTGATATCCTAAGAAACGCTCTGTTTTCTTTCTTCTCTTTGCTTTCTGATCAACCCAAAAGCAACCTTATTAACATGAAAATAAAGACCACTGTGATTTGGACAGTGATGCAAAATCAAAGGTGAAAGAACTGTACCGTTATAATATGACGGAACCGATTATTAGAGCTCATAGCACACGTATCAAACCGGAAAGGGATCGGCTCCGTATCAACTCGAGCCATTCAGTATTCTTTGTATGGAACTTCCTACTGCAACGCACACTAATCGGAATCGTAACGTATTCGCCTCGCCTTGGGACAAGCTCACGAACCGCGGTGCGGTGCGATACGGCTCGTCGTCCCCGCGCTTACGTCTCTCCGCATCATCTACGCTGGTTGATGATGCGAAGAGACGTAAGCTCGGGTACGACGCCGACGCCGAGCTTACGGCTTGCCGACCGCTGGGTCGGCGAGCCGTAAGCGCGGCGCCGCCTAGCCGTGGTCGAGTCGACGCATCGGAGCTTCTGATCCGCTTTGATTACGTGCTTACGTTAGGTTGACGCATGTTTGACGGCGAGGCGAAAAACGATACGGTACCGATCCCTTTCCGATTTGATGCGTGTGCCAAAAAACCCAAGCCTTTTTCGTATTTGTTTAAGGAGGCTTTAGTCTGAAAAGAATGTAAATGTGAAGAAGTAAGAATGCCCATAAGTGTTTTGTTAAAATGAAGAGAAATATATACTTATGTTAATTAATGCCGTAATGCCATTCTACCTCCGCAAATCTATTAATAGTGCTGAGGTTAAACCAGCTATTTGATTTTGAGGGTTCCGTACAAAAGGAAAAATGGAAAAACCCTTATAAGATCACTTCGTTGTCCGTCTCTCTGTCGTCGGTCAAGACCACGATGGTCAAGACCCTTTTTCTCAGGAAAGCGTGACAATAAAACTGTTAAAATTAATATCAATTACCTACTCAGGGCTGCAATCCCTTCAAACGGTAAAAAAATTAAACTTTTAAGCCAACGCAATCAAAAGATACGGGCGTTTATGTTCCGGATTCAAAATCTATAGGGTACTTCCTGTTGACCTAGAATCATGAAATTTGACAAGAAGCAATGTCTTATAGCACAAGTAAAGGAAAAAATCCGAAACTGTAGAAGTTACATAACAAAAAAAAAACCCCGTGATAAACTATTTACATACCTACAGTTTTGTTCGGAACCCTCAGTCCGACTCGCACTTGATCGGTTTTTTTGGTATTTTGATTACATGTCCTTTTAGTTGGTTCTTACCGTACCTTTCAACAGTAATTTTTTTGACAGCCAGATTTCTCTCGGCAGCATCAGAAGTCTCAATATATCAAGAACGGTCACCGATCCATAGACTAACCGTAGCAAGCGATGTTTAACCTCACAAATCGATCGACCAGCTGTTATAATATTTAGCCATATAATACTCTATAAGTAAGACCGTATTATATGTTACGTAAGACGTCGAAATGTTGCTCAAAGCATTTTTGTTTCGTCAGTCGATACTCGTTCCGAAACAAATGTAGGAAATGTTGAAGAAAGCATTTTTGTTTTGTCGGTCGATACCCGTTCCGAAACAAATGTACCAAATATTGTAACCGTATGTGCAGAAAGTATTACGTTAACCCTCTGTCTAGGCCCGAATTTAGATGTAAGCTTGCATGTCAATATTGTAGGGTGGTTTAACTATAAATCATGAAAGTTAATGCATTGGGTAGATCATAGATAAGAATAGTAATTCCCGTGAGTGACGTAAAAATGTAACGAAGGCTATCTAATGAATTGAGCTCCTAATGAGTACAGAATAATTAATACAATAGTTATACCCTTACTAAGAAACGTTGTATAGCGTCTGTAAAGTTACACAACGCTTTGTCTTCTGCTTTCAAAAGTCAAATTACTGACGACTGAAAGAGAGTAATCGGTGTGTAACTATTCTTGATTTATTCCGGTCTGATCCGCTGAACCCCCCCCCCCCCCTCCACCCTCCCTCCTCGATCCCCTGCAAGTTCGTCTTCTGTTTTAATCTCTGTCTTATCCACATTATGTAAGTTTACTCTTTTTGACAGGTAAGTACAGTCAAAAGAAAATAAAAGTTTCATGATTTACAAAATTAAATAAAGATTTTTTTTTAATGTCTCATGCGTGCTTGATGGGATTTGGGCCACGGCAATACAAATATTTTCTTCAAGTAGGTATTCTCTGGCGCCCCGAGTTTCATCATGGGTGTCGATTTCGTGGTTTTCGAGGGTGCTGAACCCGATGGTGATATACGTTTGTTAGTAAGGGGTTTAGATTGAGAAACAATCTGTACTGTCATTGATGATTTCCCATCCGCAAAAAAAAAAAAAAAAAAAAGTAAATAATTATGATGATGACTAAACTGTCCATACTAATCCTAACTAATATTATAAATGCGAAAGTAAGTTGGTTTGTTACCTTTTCACGCTTACCACTGAACCGGTCGTCCTGAAACTGTGCATATATGTACGTTGTCAGGTGTACAGAAACGGACATAGGGTACCTTTTATCCCGAAAAAAAACAGCTGTTCCCGAGGAAAACTACAATAACGTTATTATGATAATAGATAGCGCCACGTGTCTTTCGAATCAAAAACAGGACAACGTCTGTCGAGTCAGCTAGTAATATTATAAATGCGAAAGTGTCTGTCTGTCTGGTACTTCATATCGCTTAAGCCGCTGAACGGATCTAGATGAAATTTAGAGATAGTTTGAGTCCCTGGAAAATAGTAATATAATAAAGAGAAAAGATTTGATTTGTTGTATGTTCGTTTGTTGTTACGCTTTCACGCTAAAACAGCAGAACGGATTCGGATGAAATTTGTCACATGGGTAGACCATAATCTGGATTTAGACATAGATATTTTTTTATGTCGATATTCTTACGGGATCTAGACTAATGCGGGTGTAACCGCTGGACGCAGCTAGTACGTACATAAACTCCCGCACAATTTTTTTCATTATTTTCGCACTAGGCAGAAACAACAGAACGCCACGAGCTACGATTGACATCAGGCTTATTTTTATTTCGTTATCACATTGGCTTATTAGCTTTTCAAAGACGATATCAACGATAAAAATCCACAAAACTAGTTGTCAAAATGTCTATATTATATCCTAAAAAAACAACTTATTAAAAAGAACATCGCATTTAAACTATAGTCCGACTTTAAATTAGCTGCAGTAAGTAAGTTTAAGTCCGATGTAAGAAATTAGCACACTTTCCCGCTAATTTTTTACCTCGACCTTTGTACTTTTTATTTTTATAATTTTTTTGTTTTTATCTGATGTACGACTATTATCTGACTATCTGGTGTACTGTGTCTTTTAGTCTGTGCTAAATAAATGAAAAAAATGCATTTATTTAGATTCTTTCTTTTCAGTAAAATGACGCTTCTTAGTAACTCATTTCGGACTGAGTTTAGAGATATGCATGTCAAATAAGTTTCGTTTATTACACTATTCTGTACTAGAAAAACAAGATTTGGTTGATAGCCGCGACAAAACAAAGACGCCAATTTCAGTCATTTAAGTAAAACGTAAGCTGTCATTTTACTGCAGCTAATTAAAAGACTGACTATACAATTTCTAGACGTCCTTGTCATTTTCTTAGCTATTGAACTAGAGGGCAATAGAAAATAACACCAATTCGGTTACAACACGTTAGATGAATAAACACATAAGAGCTGAGCTCAAATCAGTCGATTTGCAGGCTTCATTAAGCTTAATAATAAATAAACACTAGATCTACCGCAGTCTAAAATAACTTCACATTAAGGTCTCGAACGTAATTACTGAGCTGTCATTATTTACTTACGATTTCATTGCCTTCGAGATTATAATTTATAGTCTGTCTTAGATTTTCGACACGCCTTAATGATCCGGAGTAATTTGAGATTTAGGCACCCTAATTAGTGCTAGATGTGTTAATTGCACAAATTGGGAGGTTTGAGGTCTTATTTAGTCATTTCGTAGCTGATGGTACACCACCTTCATTATAGAGATTAGCAGTGCTCCGCGATTTCACCTGCGTAAGTTGCGATCCCGAGGGTATATCGGGATAAAAAGTATCTTATGTGTTAATCCAGGAAATGGTCTATCTATGTGCCAATTTTTATCCAAATCTGTTCAACGGTTTACGCGTGGTTGAGTAACAAACATCTAAACATGTTCACAAACTTTCACATTTATAATAATAGTAGGATTATTATTCGATTTATTTTATAGTGAAGTACTTTTAGTAAGTAGAGCTTGTGGCTAAGTAGATAATTACAGTCGCACCCACACGGGTCAATCGATAAGGCTACGCTTACCGCGGTTGGTCCGTGGATAGGTAACCATCTTTACATACTAAGACCTCTTCGTGTCTCGGAAAGCACATTCCGGCTGTCATTCGTGATTCTTTGGCAGTCGTTTGGTCGTCGTCGTCTTTGGTGGTCGTTTGGAGTTGTCAAAAGCCCGAAAGTTTGACAACCAGTCTTATCAAGGAGATTGTTTGACGTTACGTAGCCATCATCGTCATCATTCTGACTTTTTTACTTAGACTTATGGACTAGACTATTACATCCTAAATGCCTACTACAAAGTCTCTTTGTAAATGAGGCACCAATATTACTATAGCATATATGGTTACCTTAATTACTTACGCTTTTCCCAAAACTTTCATTTTTTTTTTATTATTTCGTAAATCAATCAACTCAAATCCTTATCAAAAATGTTATACAAACTTATAATGTTGGAGGTCCTAAAACTGAAAATGTGTTCAGAATTTTACTTTAATTGCTTAATAATTACTTCGCATGATTGCCTACTGATCTGTTTGATTAATAAATTAAAGGAGCTTTTGTTTGTACTGGAGTTACCCAGATAAAATTGGGACGAATGAACTTTTGCAGTGAAGTTTTACCTTTGTTAAAGTCTAGTACCTATTTGGCACTAGACGAAGTCCTAAGCAAATAAAAGTCTGCTAATAAAAAGGTTGTTAGCCTCATCAGCAAATACATTAGCACTGATCACTTTTTTGTTGATGTTATAGAAAGGAACGATAGTTTTCTGTCACATTATTGCGTTCATATCATTACATCCTGATTGCGATATCAAGAGACCCGTTCTATTTTACCACGGGATGACCATTTCCTGGTGAGTCTGGCGATGAGAAGTCACAAATCTTCATGCCTCAAACGGCGAATTCAGGAAGAACCTAGAGGAAGTGAGAGGTGTGCAAATTAGCCTGTGGACGGTCAGGAATTCTAATACGGGTGCTTCTCGCTGCCAATTTACGCAGTCGTCGCCAAGTCCATGGCGTCCATGGAAAATACAAAATAACTAATAGATAAACGCCCATGCAACAAACGACAGGTTGTCCCACAGAACACTAAGGCTTATATGTCACTGGGACGCCATGGTGGCGTAACCATGGTCGCGCTGCCAGTGAAATATACACAGCTCTATGGTCTCACCAGGAGTCCGATCGGTTGCGCAACCAACCATACATTTTTTGGCAGCGCCACTATGGTTTCACCGCCACTGGTGTCCTAGTGAGATAGGGCCCTAGTGCCTAGGCGGGGTTGTCCGCTTTAAATAATAATGTACTCTGTGGGTTGTCAGTAGGTACTGTAGGTAGGCCGGTTGACAGATGAAATGTCATGCGTTTTTTTGTTTATGATGTTGCCATACTCAAATTGTACTGCGATTTTATTTATGTATTAAAAACGATGACCGCTATATTCTTAACATTTTATTTTCACATTTATATTCTGATGCAGGCATGTATTTCTGAAGTATACCTACCTATTAATGCAATACGTAAAGCAAAGCATTTTTTGTAACTTGACCAAGATTTTTATTACATGACAACGTTAATAGTTCAGTTTAGCCAAAAGTCATGAAGTCAAGCCAGAAAAAGAAAACTACGCCATGATAATTTTTCACCATCAATAAACTACTCAATTCAGTTTTCATTAATGATGATTATTTTGCCAGACTTGGATAGGCCATAAACTTGATTTGAGAAAACTTATTAAATTATTAGAATTAGCATCGTCATACAACGTGGCAATGCTGCCAGCCTTTTACCCACACACACACAGCGACACACAGTGACAGCGATGCGGACTAATGTTTTGACGCCCTATGATTCTTTTGCTTATTTTTTCATATAAATATACATATTATTATTTTAAATGTTAGCTTATATTAAGTAAATATTCCTCCTACAAGGCCTCCCACAAGGTGGTCCGACGACCTTGTGAAGGCCGCAGGAATTCGTTGGATGCGAGAAGCGCAGAACCGGTCGAAGTGGAGGTGCTTGGGGGAAGCCTATGTCCAGCAGTGGACGTCTTTCGGCTGAAATGATGATGTAAATATTTGCAGAAATAAAAATATATTTGCTTAAATTATTTCATCGGTATCTATCACGGTGACATGCGTAGACGCTCAATAATTTCTTCAACAATGGTCGCCATTGTTCTTTATACCTTTGGGGCTTATAATACACCTATAGATTTTCCTTTCCTTTGAATACGTTTAATGCGTTCCTTTATGTTGACATCCAATATATTTCCCTACTCATTTATTACCAAGCACGGCGTTCGTATGTTGGTTTATTATGTTTGTCACACCCAATAAGTTAATAAGAATAATTTCTCGGTCACATTTGGTAATCAATACTTTCACACGAGTAAAGCTGCGAGCAAAATGAATACCTACAGTCAATTATAAGGCGCAGGGAATGAAATAATGATTGTGTATTTATCGTCAAGAATATTTAGTGTTTAACGAAGCGAGAAGATATCGACGACGAAACAGTATACCACTGAAATAGGCTTAAGGATGTGCGTAGACTGAGTCAAAACTGCCATTAGACGGATTATCACTCTATGAAAACAAAGAAAGTGCGCACACTTGCAATGATAGTCTCATAGAATAGAATATATAATGTTCCTATTGCTGGGACGCACGCCTCCTCACCGTGGGCCCAATACGGGTTGGTTGATGTCACATGTCGTAATTTTTGGTTCTAGGACATGCCGGTTTCCTCACGATGTTTTCCTTCACCGTGACGAAATAATTTACACAAAGTAAAGCGCCTATCTGGGTTCAAACTTACGACCAACGACTTGTAAGTCGCGGCCACTGGGCCACTACTGCCCTGTGACGTTGACAACGCGTTTATTTCGTATAGTTATAACAGTTGGCTGTTACCTTATATAGACGTGTGTCTGATTATACGAGTGGACAGACCAAGCATATTCTCACTACGTGAAACTACCTTATGCACGTACATCTTAGAATCCTCATTCATAATGCGAGCATCTTGGGAATGGAATTCTCCCCTAGGTACTTGGCTACCTCGAGTGCATACCTAACGTACTGGTCAAGAAATATTCCAGAATTTCCCTATGCTAAGGATATTGAACGGGCTAAACTTGAGTCAGCTTGAAATAGATTTTGTCTGGTCAGCATGTGCTACGTTGTCTACAAAAATGTTAGTAGCTGCGATGTGAAAGGTCGAATGCTTAAGATCTTTTTAGTATCTTTTTGTTGTGAATTTTAGGTCAGATTTCTGTTTAAGAGGAAATGCATAGAAACGCTCTCGCCTGTTTTCTTTCTGGTTAATGACCATAAAGCAATGATTTATTACAGAATAATAAATATTATCTACTTTTATGTCCCTATGTTTTCCTTTTTGATGATACAATATTTTTATTTTATAAGTACTAGAACCCTCAAAAAATGCCGATTTATACCGCTGTCAACAGAGGCTACACTATTCATATCAATATTAATGAAAAATAAAAACACAGGGACACAGTATATATGCTTCTTATTCAGTTTATGAAATATCTTTTAAATTGGTCCAATATTGGAGGAGGAAATAGGCGAGGGCCAAACCTCGAAATACGAGCTTTTACTTAGGATTTTTCAAAAGTTTCTCCGTCCGCATTTCCTCTTAATATTGTTTGATAGATCCCAATTTATCAAGAATGAATCCAATCTGACGACTTAGATTTTTGAATGACGGATTGATTGGTCAGAAAACCTTTGCCAATGTAAAAAAGAAAAACTTTTTAACAAAAAAAAAACCGACTTCCAAAAAAACACTACAAACTGAAAAATAACTTTAATTTCGGAAGTCGGTGTCTTAGGGATCAGTATTTTAATTTTTGCCACCGACTTCCGAAATTAAAGTTATTTTTCAGTTTGTAGTGTTTTTTTGGTAGTCGGTTTTTTTTTTGTTAAAAAGTTTTTATTTCTCGCTTTTTAGTGGGTCTATTTATAATTTATCTAAGTTACAATAGTCAACTTGCCCATCGCCTTTTTATAAAATATTCCTTTTCTCGATGCAGGGACGTTAATTGTTGAGGAGTTCTCCTTTTATTAGTTTTTAGATGCTGATAATCCTGGCTGCAGCATCAGGCTATACTTATGTCAACATTGCATTGAACTTAAAATTAGTCCTGTTTAAAATGAGCCCAAACACGACTACGGTGCTGTAATTTCAAGGTTTGTACTTTTTCTGATGCTCCTGGCTTCAGCATCAGGTCTTCGGTGTTCCTCAGTAACAGTACGTTTATCCACACATCGAGCCCTTTTCAATGAGCCTAAACACGATATATCTGCTGTTAGTTGCCGAGGAGTTAGGTACTCTGCAGACTATCCTGACTGCAGCATCAGGTCATGACTTAATGATCATGAGACCAAATGTGGCAAATGCCCTATCAAACATCAAAACAATTTACTAAAACAGTCCTTACCTGTTCGAGTAACTTCTTACTGTTAAGGAGTTGTACCTTCCATCATCAGCCCAGCTACCTGAGATGGTGACAACCATACTCAAATACACAAGATACTTCATAAAATATGCGAAAAACAATAAGTGAGCCTATAAAATTTGAGGGTTGCCCTCGATTTCTCTAAGATCCCATCATCAGATCCTAACTTGGTGACAATGGGACCACCTCAGAAATATCTGCTTTCGAACAAAAAAAGAATTTTGAAAATCCGTTGACAATTGGCGGAGTATTCGATGAACAAACATACAAAAAAAACATACAAACAGCCGAACATAGTACCTCCTCCTTTTTGTGAAGTCGGTAAAAATAACACATCACGCTACTACAATCTGTCAAATTTCTTTAATAGATTTTCAACTTTATCACTACAATATAAGGTTCAAAGTTGATTGGGAAAATTTTACAGTTTCGGGTAGCTTGATGTGCTGGCGTCTGTACAGACGACGACATTATCAAACTATATATCACCAGTTTTAGCTGACCTCACATTGTGCAGGCTTTTCGTACAATAAGAAGTCAGCTTATTATACTGGAAATTATAGGTTGATATGTCGTCGTAGGAGAGCAAGCGTGAAGAAGTAACAAACATATAAACACACACACTCACAAACTTTCGCCTTTATAATATTAGTGTGATTCGCAGGCCCTAATAGTATCTTCTTTGCAGGTGACTTTTCTTGGGAATATATTTACTTACACAGTATTCTCTTTTCTTGGAACTTATGAATTCCACTATGATCTAGAATTTAATAACTTCTAAGAAATTTCAATTAAGTAATTTCAATCTTCACACAAAGGCAGTTTATCTCAAAACAAGATAGAAAACTCTTTCTTGTTTAAATAAAGTTGCGCTAAGGACTGTGGCGACGAGTTTATCACAATATTAGCCGAACAAACATTTGATCGAATGATTAGAAAAATCGAGCTTGAAAGGCTTTAGCCGGGAGGCGCGCTGCTGTATCGATCTTTGTCTGAGCCCCACCTCATTTATTGCAAAGCAAAGATCCTGATATTTCTCTCTATTGATTGATTGATTTTGAAATTTCTTTATTTTAACATAAACAAAACAGATAAAATGACATTCAGATATTCTAAAAGCATTCAACCTTATAATTAGGTGTTTTGTGCAGACTATGGCGCCTTTATAAAACATTTACGTATACATAAATTATGTAATGTAAAAAAAACCTTCTTGTTATAAATCAGAGTTATCATATTACTTACGTTAATTAAATATTGTATTGTTCAGCGCGATGATTATATAGACACAAACGCACTTTATAAACACATAATTAAACTTATATAATAAACATATTTTTTAAGATTGTAACAAAGTACATTAATAGAATTAAATTTTAACTTTGACAGATCTATAATTACACTAAAATGCAAATGAACTTCGTGTACTGAGTAAGATTCGTTGTAAATCTACCTACATTTAGAGCGAACGTAAAAACAAAAGTCCGGTCATGGAGTCATTTCTCTCTATTATTTAAGGCACGGTAAGAAGCAAATAATTAGGTACCTACCTAATTATTTACCTAACCCTTAAGCTTTTACCTAATTGTTTGCTTCTTACCGCGCCTTAAATACGAATAGGTATTTGACAATAGATGGAATGAGAATATCCGCAGGAGAACCAAGGTAACCGACATAGCCCGAAGAATTGCCAAACTTAAGTGGCAGTGGGCAGGGCACACTGCTCGCAGAACAGATGGCCGATGGGGCCGAAAGGTTCTGGAGTGGCGACCGCGTACCGAAAGACGTAGCGTTGGCACGTCTCCCACAAGGTGGTCCACCGACCTAGTGAAGGCCGCAGGAACCCGTTGGATGCGAGAAGCGCAGAACCGGTCGAAGTAGAGGTGCTTGGGGGAGGCCTATGTCCAGCAGTGGACGTCTTTCGGCTGATATGATGATGATTTGACAATAACGCATCGAGGCAACAAATAAAGTTCGAAATGCGTTTGGTGTTAGTTGAATCGAATGACCACCAAAATAAAAGTAATATTGCCGTTTTAATTAAATTAAAAAATATATGCACGGGTCAATGGAATAATTTTTAGGTATTTCTTTAGTTGATTGAATTCCCTTGATTTGATAGTTTACATTCAACATTTTGAGAATAAATTATGCGATGAAAAAAATTTTTTGAGCTCTGTTTACTGAGTTATTCCGTTCTGATCCCCTGATTGTTCGTCTTCGTGATTTTACTATGGTTTTTTCATGAAAACAAAATAGTATTATTACTATTTTGTTTTTCTGAAATATTTTTGAATAAGTCTTTCAACTTTTTTCTGGATTGTACACGTAATAATACGGCCTAAATATGCGACAAAAACTGAGCGTTTTACAGTGTCCTACGTTTGGGCAACGCTTTAATTTCTTGTTATTGGATTGTGAATTTATTAGCAATCTATACGAGTATAATCGTCTTATTCACAGCTAAACTAGATTGTCAATTGACCCAAATATCACCAGTTAAGAAAAACCTAGGCAATGTAAGAAATATCGAGAAAACTATCAAGCTATATAAAGTGCCTGGTAGGGGGGGTCTATAATACTTCTTTAAGTAGCAGTTTGAGTCCGGACGAGAGCAATTTTTCGGCCAAGTGACGTCGAATCTTTGGCCTTTTTACCGCCGAGGACGGTGTTCGGATACTTTTGTTATTTTCCGACAGAGATCGTTCGCAAGAGTTATGCATTTGTTTTTTGCGTAGAATTCGTTGGGACTTTTTTCGCTTCGATATTTCCATTCAGCCTAATTTGTGGCAGTTTCAGGAATTATTTTCTGTGTTTTTGAAAGAGGGAAAGGTAATTTAGATCAGATAAAGGATAGTTACTAAAATATAAAGACCAATATCCGCATCTGTGTTTACTTTTTGTTTGATCGGATAGCAATAATATTTGTGTGTATTAGGGGTAGTTATCCTTTCCACAAGGGAACCTTTTATTGACTTTGCTTAGAACAACTACATAAATCAACCCTTTTATTCAAATAAACGCTGTCCTCAGGCCGTTAGCGCTCCCCTAAAGAAACATGGAAGCCGAATTTGAATCCCGATTAATCGGCCCTTCTTTAGTAACAAAATTATGCTATATACCTTGTTGAAATCCCCACACTGATGCCTGCGGAACGTATGTATTGGACGTGAATCGAATTTATTAATATAGTTGCCACGTATTTTTTATTTTAATATATATTTTTCGGTGGCAAACTTTTTCGCTTATCCCCCGGGGGTGACGGACGAAGAATATTAATACATTCATCTCCAGGGAAGTGGATCAGTAGTGATGTAACTTAACGTGGTATTCGACGACATTTTATTTTGTTTTATTGTTTTTCTTTCGTTATAAGGAATCCAGTAAACGTGATATGGGATCTAATCTGTTTTTTGCCGTAATCATTTTAGCCCTATCTTTGAGAGAGACACTGTTGAACGTAACATATGGAACACTTTAGAAAGGTTCTGGGCTTGCATCCAAGGGCTCCGGTGACCCTCGTCAGGGCCAAAACCTCTAGAAAGCTGTCACTTGTTAAGTTTTCCGTACCGTGGTCGCTTTTCCTTTATTTCCCGTTTTCGCGTACCTACATCAAAATAAAATTTGCATCTTAATGTTGTCTCTTGGGTTCGACACTTTAACAATAATAATCATGAATAACACATGATTAATCTAATATTATTAATGCGAGTATGAACGTTCATTGATGTTGGAATTCAATTGGTTGGTAATTAATTACTTAATCGAGAAGCAATTTTGAGTATCAAGCCGCTAATTGCTGTGCCCTCAATAATTGTTAGGCATGTAATTACCAAATTGTTGGAAATTCTTCGCAAAAATTGGGTTGTTGTTAACACTCTCCTTCTTTGTTCGGAGTGTAACGTTATTAAGTCATTATAAGCCAATTTAGGGCGTTTCATTATGTTAGTGTTAGTTAGGTATTAACGTTAGTGTGTGCGCATATTTATATTTTTTTATTTTTTTTAACGTGTTAAAAACGAGGCTTTGGGAGTGGAAGCAATCATAAAATGTCAAGCAGTAAATGGTCAAAGTAGATATTTAGGTAATTCCCTAAGTGTAACGGAGTGAGATTTTGCGAGTATTTTGAAAAAAAGTTGATTATGAGAAATCTTTAATAGGTGACTAAAAGTTTGTTTTAAGGAGCACCAGGGTAGCCCACGACAGTACTAACTAATGGGGTCCGCTATGGCTGATGCCTGCCAGGGTTGCGGGTTGTTCGAAAGAGTTACCGTGACCCCTGGCACAGGCAACTGAAGGAACACGGGTGGGTTCGGACATGAGAGCGGGAGAAGACAAATCCACGCCCACTTGAAAAATTCACCCTGTATATACTGTACTCTTTGGTAGCCACGACTGGCGCACCTTTAGCAGCGATAAACTGTGTCAGTGTGTGCGTGCGACGACGCATACGAGCGATACAGATATCCTACTCATTTGTATTTACTCTGATATCTCCCAAAATAAAAGCTATCACCACTATCCTTATCACACAAGTCTCTGCAATTACTCAGCAATTTTGCTCAGTAGGTAGTAGGTGTTTATTTCTAATAATCAGCTGACTATTGTCCGTAACACCCTGTATATCACAATCAGTCCACAATGACGGGTGATTCTCCCTTATCAAGAAGATCATTACTGAGCAGTAAGGGGGTATTGTGTAACATGATAAGGATCGGTCACCCTGGATATGATTAGTGGTAATGACCTGACAAAACAATAATGTTATCTGTGTTGTGTTTATCAATTATTTGGTGGTTTGTGCGATGTTATCGACATTATGGTGGCGGTATGGTGTTTTGATATACGGAGTGTTGTTTTTGTCCAATTTAATTAATGTTCCTGACAATGAAAGTAAAACATGTACTACGGGGGGTAATTGCGTGACTATCTAGGAGGGGATCCGACCGGAATAATTCGTAAATAAAAAACAAGTAATTAAAAAAACTAAAAAACCCGACTGCGGTAAAAAAAAATAGTTAAAAAAAACTGAAAAGCTAAGTTTTTAGCTTTTCAGTTTTTTTTTACCGCAGTCGGGTTTTTTTAATTACTTGTTTTTTATTTCCAGCTTTTTAGTTTACAAATTTGAAAGATTTTGCAGACAATTTACTCATGTATTAATTATTAGCTGACCCGTAAAGTCACTCAACAGGGAACAAGAAATAATTATTTTATTTAACGTGTTTTTTACGATTTGTCACTTCGAATTACTTTTAACCATATAAGTTGTATATATTTTTGTAATCACCGTTTAAAACCCTTAACTTTGATATTTCACTCGATGGTATTAGAAGAAGAAAAAAAAATTCGAACTCCACAATATGGCACCCTAAATCCGCCATTTTACTTTGTTTTTGATTTTAATGTAGCCAGTGACACTCGCGCTACCAAGATAAATCTAAAGACGTATAATTTATCCAAATCCGTTCATTCGTTTAGAAGTTACGAGGGAACAAAGAAACGGACATACATACATACATACAGGTCAAACACATAACCCTCCTTTTGGGCTTCGCCGCAGTCGGGTAGAAACGAACAGTAAGTAGGAATGGCTTTCATTTTGACAGTTAAACAACATTCATTGCGTTATTAACGTTGTTGAGCAGACAAATTTTTCAAATATATGAGGCAATGGATTATCTTGCAAAATGATTCAGATTGAGATGATTGATGTAGTTTTAATTATTTCATTCATAAACGTCAAACTTGTTGTGCACATTGATGTGCGTAGACGACACGCAGTAAGGGACAGAAATATTCTTACTCTGTCTCTTTTCTTTGCTAGTGACGTTAATATATTTCTCTTTTGCTTGTGCGAATGAAAAAGAAGATATTGAGCAGTCTATAGTTTACTCTATCTACGGTACAAATACATACGTGTTTTGCGAATTTGATCTTTATTAATTACTAGAATTGTCACACTGACAGGTACCAGGAACACATTCTCTCAGCAGCTGAGAGAAAAGATTATATCATGTTTTAATTTGTTTTTATTTCTTACTCTTACTTCACCTACAACAAAATTCTTTATACTTTCTGTTGAAAGTACTATCATGCCATTTTAGGCATTTCCCAATAAAAAAAAATTGCTTTTAAAAATATCACTCAGCAAGACACGCGACTTGATTGATGTAGTCATGTACCTACAAGTTTGTTAAGAAAAAGTTGTGCTACGGTTAGTTGTACAAGACGAATCGATTATCTCAGTCGAGTGAGCGATTAGGTTAACAAGTAAGACTATTTTCGCGGCATTTGATGGACGGAAGGGCGTAAATGTGAGGCTGATATTACAGTAAATAGATAGGAAAATAGTTTGCGGTAACCCAATAGCTGTGCAATAAGTAGAACTTTAGCAGCGACTGTGTTGAAAAAATATTTCACTCAGTAAGACGCGAGACTTGATTGATTTGGGTCTCTACAAGGGAGATTTTGATGTTAAAACACAACAGTTGCTGCACAAACTTATAGGTAGACGTTTGTATGAAAAAAAGTTGTGTTACGGTTAGTGGTACAAGACGAATTGATTATCTCAGTTGAGTAAGCGATTACGTTAACGAGCTTGTAAGACCATTTTTGCCGCATTTGATGGACGGAAGGGCGGAAATTTCAGGGTGATATTTTAGTAAATAGATAGGAAAATTGTTTGTGGTGTAGGTAGCTGTAACTGTTTTGTGAGAAGGGAATTTTATCGGACCTCGTTTCCGTTCTGCTCAAGGAATAATTATAGCACATGTATCAAATTGGAAAGGGATCGGCACCGTATCGCCTTTCGTTTCGCCGTCAAACAGGCGTCAGCCTAGCGTAAGCAGTAATCAAAGCGGATCAGAGGCTCCGATACGTCGACTCGGCTACGGCTAGGCGACGCCGCGCTTACGGCTCGCCGACCGCTGGTTGATGGTGCAGCAGGCAGGCCGGAGGGGTGAGAGGGGCAAGGGTGGACGAAGAGACGTAAGTAAGCTCGGGTACGGAGAGACGTAAACGCACCGAACCGCGGTTCGTGAGCTTGTCCCGAGGCGAAGCGATTACGTTACGATTCCGATTAGTGTGCGTTGCAGTAGGGAGTTTCATACAAATAATACTGAACGGCTCGAGTTGATACGGTGCCGATTCCTTTCCTGCTTGATACGTCTACTATGACCTTAAATCACCCTCACACACACTAACTCACAATTAAGGCACATAATTGTTCCCCTAAATAATACGTACTACTTACTTACCTGTAATCTGTATAATGGACGGATGGATGACCCCTGTAACACAGGTTCCACCTAGCATGGGGTCATTGAACAAATCTCTGTGCACTTGTAAGTCCTACGCTGTAATGCTGCGCTTTACCGGTTAATTACCCTGTTGTTCTACGGAACTGTTTATTTTTAGCCTTGCGTCATCTTCATTCTCCTGCCCTTATACCAATTTATTTGTGGCGCAACATATGTTTTCTTCCATATTTCTCTATTAGTTGTCATGTCGGTAGTCACTTTCCTTTCTAGCTACATCATCCTTCACACAGTCAATTCTTCGTTTCTTTGGTCTTCTCCTACTCCTATAGCCATCCACATCCATACTCTAAACTTTGAGTTATTCCGTTCTGATCCCATGAACCCCCATCCACCCCCCTCATCGATCTCCTGCTTGTTCGTCTTCTGTTTTAATCTTTGTCTTATCCACTATAAACTTTCTCATTCCAGTTTGATCCGCTTTTTCTTTTGTTTTTGATCCTGAAGGACCGTCAGCAACAAAAATAAGTACAGGGTTTATTGACCTATTTCTAGCCTTGCCTAACATAAAAAAAATATATATTACGTCTTAATTATCACCCCGCCTGTGTTTAATTTTAATTGTGATAATAGTGACTGAAGAAAAATGTGAGAAAGTATACAAATCGGGTTCTAAACTAATAAAGAAGGGAGTTCCCCAAGGTTCAATACTGGGGCCAATCTTTTTCATACTGTTCATTAATGATTTAATTAATTACATAGAAAAGCATATAGATGCTGGACTTGTTCTTTTTGCTGACGATACAAATGCTATAATATCCGCTAATGACATAGAAACTCTAACAAATAAAGTAAACATGGCTCTGGCTCTTTTCCATCATTGGTTTACCATCAACAATCTTAACCTAAATACCAGTAAAACAAATGTCATGTTATTTAGGACAACGTCGAGAAATAAGGATAAAATTGACATAACTTTCAATAATGATACTATAACTTTAATGGATAACGTAAAATTTTTAGGTATTTACATTGACGAAAGTTTAAACTGGAAAAAGGAACTGTCAGCAATAGAAAGCTCAATTAGCTCGGCTTGCTATGCCCTTAGAAGTCTTAGAGAGGAGATCACAATCGAACAATTAAAGGTAGTGTACTATTCGCTTGTGGAATCAAGGCTCAGGTACAGTATTTCTCTATGGGGAGGTAGTTACGCGTACAATGTAAACACAGCTTTTGTCGCTCAAAAAAGGGCCTTGAGAACTATAGTAAGAATTCCACCCTGGGTCTCGTGCAAGCAGTATTTTAAAAATCTACAGATATTAACTGTGCCGTGCCTGTACATTCTAGTAGTGCTTACTGAGCTTATGAAAAAACTGAACAGGTCCGAAACAGCAGAAGAAAGAAATAAGCGAGAAGCTACAAGGCGTAAGGACTTGCAGTATGACATACATCCACTTATGAAAGTGGTCAGTCATGCGGCAAGTTTTCAATCAATCAAATTGTATAATAAACTACCTATAGAATTAAAGTCCTTATATAACATAAACCAGTTTAAGCAGCAAGTAAGATCTTTTTTGTTAGAAAAATGCTATTATGCTGTTGATGAGTTTCTCACTGATGTGTCTTAGCTAGACCATTATTACATTATTATTATGAACATAACATTCTACTGAACATAACATTTTAGAAATGCTGACATCAACTATTTAATTGTGACATTGAATACTGGTGATAATAAAGACATATGTGGATTTTAATGTTATTGACAATTAAATGAAATTATTAGCTAGTTGTTAGTGACATTTATTAATTAATTTATTTTTCTCGTTGACATATTTTTTTTTTTTTTTTTTGATTATTTCTTTTCTTAAAGTTTGAACTTGTATAAATAATATTAATGTACCTAGGTAGGAAATGAGATTATGTTGAAGAAGAAATGTAATTGTGTTTTTAATTGTTATTATTTAATTATTTTCTTATGTACCTATCTTTGTAAAAATTCAGACACAATGGAAATTGTTATTGGATAAATAAATGAAAAATGAAATGAATTATCTTCTTATTTGTCAAGGGTTTGCCTTACCCTTTGGGTAAACCGGCGGCGTAAAGTTTTTTTTTGTTATCCTATAATGTGCCCCACTGCTGGGTAAAGGCATACCCTTTTTTCGTCCACAATATTAATTTTTAAAAATGCTTCTCTTTCATATGAACTAAAATTCCCGCCATCTGCTCTTTGGATAGTCTATTTTGAACCATATTATATTAACAAAACTAACCTAGTTAAGGTATGTGTATGTTTACATTGCAGCCTGCTCAGATGCATCACAAGCTCATGTTTGGCAATACCTTTGCCGAATGCTGAAGCGCGAAACACCAAACATCAATTTGGCAGCTTCAGGTTTGAGCCGAATTGAATATCTAATAACGTAGGTATGTACCTTTGCTTTAACAATATTTGTTGATTATATTGGAATACCCAGTCAAAGAGTCCACTCGAGTGCAGTGGTGGTAACGGCCCCGACTTACGAGTTGTAGGTCGTGGGTTTGAACCCAGCCAGGCGCTTTTACTTTGTGTAAATAATTTCATTATCACTGCTCTCAAAACGGTGTAGGAAAACATCGTAAGAAAACCTAGAACCAAAAATTCGAAGACATGTGACATCTACCAACCCGCACTGGGCCCGCGTATTGGATTACGACCCACTCCCTCCCAAAAAGAGGCTAAAAGGAGGCCTGTGTCCCAACAGTGGGAACATTGCAGGCTAGTTATGCTACCCACTCAAAGTCAAAGCATTTATTTCTAATCCATACTTAATACTGTTAGGGTTCATGAATTTTGATTTTGCTAATCGATTATTTTAGTCGATATTCGTATTAATAGAACTTCCATTTTTAATATTTATACTGGCAACTTTACCCTTTTACTATATTCATGCTCGTTCTGTGATTGGTTGGCGCAAAATGGCGGGAACCAATCAGAGAACTCGCTTCTTCCCGCTCAAAAAATGGAGGGATTAACTTGGGTTATCGGAACGCTTGGCCGGTTGCGCAGTCTTGGGATTTTGGAACTCGAAGCGATAGGTTGTGATAGTGGATAAGTACCTAGTGCTAAGCATTGATTTTTGTATGTGCAATTGTGAAATATAAGTCAGTTACGTATAATCATCGTATTTATTTGACTACGTCCCGTTCCTGTTGGTGTTCCTCACATTTCAGAAGTGGGATAGCAACGTAAGTACACGCCCATTAATTTGAAATTATCTCTATTTCTTTGTCAAATAGCCACTACTTGGTAACATGTTTTCTTTAAATAATAATTGTAAATAGATCTTTAAAAGTTAGTCTGCTTAACAATTACAGAGCAGAGATAAAGAATTCAATTGTTTTTATTATATACAATTATTTAATTACTTTACGTAATCATGATTGTGTACCTACCCACACTACATAATTTGCGTTATACCGATCTGTTACCGAGTAAAGGCATTGATATTCTATGATTGGTTATGTTGTGTTACACTGTTATTCTTGCATTAATCTCAGCTTAACTATTGTGAATCGTTTAAAACGAAATAATCTCAAACATTTGGTAAGATTGCCAGCTTTGAATCGCATACGCATACAGAGTACATAGTTTCACTGTAGAAATAAATACACCATACTATCCTTACGACAAGAATTTACAGACATCACGGATATTCTGAAAATCCTTAAATCGCTTATATCGAAAGCTAAGGTCATTTTTGTTTTCTCTTTTGAGCCCCTTTCATCATGGATGGGACTTCAAGACGCCCAAGCACGGAGTCCAGTCATCGACGACTTCAGACGCCCTATGCGATGGAGCATCGAAGTAGGAGCCGGGTGAGAGACCACAGTCATAGTCGATTGCGAGCCCGCAGTCCAGGTCGCAACCGGGATCAAGAAGTGGATTCGAGTCATGAACGGGTCAAGCTCCTAGAGAGGCAGCTGCTACAAGAACGGGAGCGTCTTCTACATGCCAGATCCCGCAACCGGAGTCGCAGCCGACCCAGCGCGCGGCGCACGTCGTCGCGGCACGCCACCCAGCGTAGCAACCGGAGTCGCAGTCGACGCAGCGCGCGGCGGACATCGTCGCGGCAGCGGCACGCTACCCAGCGTAGCAACCGCAGTCGCAGCCAACGCAGTGGGACACTCGACCATCAACGGCGACGAGCAGAAGCCGATCGGCACAGCGGTGACGGTCCACATGCTGAGCATCGTAACGTCGCGGGACACTTTAAAAGGTCACGTAGCCCATCTGTATCTAAAAAATATATTGTTGATGTTTTCAAGTGTTTGAAAGATAGTTTGGCATCTCAACCCGTCCGAGACACACGAGTTTTCCAAAAGATTGATCATATGAACATGCTACCTAACTTTGATCCATCTACAAAAAATCAACGAATTGACGTATGGCTCAAGAAAGTCAATGAGTGTGCTAGTGTGTACGGTTGGGATGACAAAACTATCGTTCACTTTGCTATGCAGAAACTTCAAGGCCTCGCGAAAACGTGGTATGAAGGTTTAAACTCGGTTCTTTTTAACTGGCAAGAATGGCAAGAGAAACTTATAAACGCTTTCCCTTGCGAACAAAATTACGGTCAGGCCTTGGAGGAAATGCTTAAAAGAAGGAGTAGGTATAATGAACCTATAGAGGTTTATTTTTATGAAAAACTAGCTTTACTTAACCAATGTGACATAGTTGAGAAACGTGCGGTAGATTGCATCATTCATGGGATCAGTGATAGGACCCTCAAATCAGGTGCTCTAGCTTTACGGTCCTCTCACCCCGACCAGCTCTTGCAATTTTTGATGAGCAGCAGAGATACTTATCAGCATTTCGATCGAAACCATAATAAGAACAAAACCGATAGCTCCAATACTCCTAATGGTCAGCCCAGTCAAAGGTCGGGTGCTAAATCGGGTTCATTCCCTGGATGTTACAATTGTAAAGAAAGGGGTCACAGCTTTTTGCATTGTCCTAAACCGCTTATAAAATGCACAAAATGCTACAAAATAGGGCATACAGGTGATAACTGTAACACGCAGACACAAAATAACGTCGTAAAACCCAGTGGTAATATTCCAAAGGCCATGTGTATTGATGTAGCCAGTCAAGAACATAACTCAAACCCGAATTCGAAATTTATGAAGGATGTAAAAATTAACGGTACGTTACAGAAAGCCTTTGTAGATTTTGGGAGCGAAGTCACGCTTATAAAAGAATCCGTAGTTAATGAGTTAGGCTTGACCCACGATCACATACCATCATTATTGAAAGGGTTTGGGAACGGTATAGTAGAGTCACTAGGAGGGTTGTTACTTAATTTTGGGGTGGATGGTGTCAATGCTCAGGTTCCATGCAAGGTTGTGTGTGATAATTTGTTAGAGAAATCCGCGCTCATAGGGCAGTCCTTCACCGAACAACCCCACATCATAGTTTATAAGGACGTAACTAGGCTACAATTTATCGATATTAGTAACGAAATGCCATATCCAGATCCGGATCTAACGGAGTCCCCTCTTGAAATTAAGGCAACAGGATTGGTAGAGCTCTACGGTGCAGCATCAGTGAAGGCGTGGATTGAACCCTCCACGTGTGGCAATATCCTTTTGAAAAGTGTTGTCGCTGGGAAACCAAATAAACAGTACTTTGTTTGTGGAGGTCTCTATCGCTCTGAAAATAGTCGTGTCTATATAACCGTGTTCCCATGCTCGAGTTCCTGCTGTATCGCTAATAATTTAGTTTTATGTCGTGCAAGGCGGGTAGAGGTTGTCAGTAGGGTAGTTGTCGAACCACCAGAAATCCCTGTTACGATTGAGGGCGACTTCGATGAGAATCTTATTCGTGTCGGTGATAAGGTGCCAGAAGACGTGAAACAGAGGTTATTCGAGTTGCTTAGAAAATATCATCGTTGCTTCGCATCCTCTCTTAGCGACCTAGGTTGTACCAACGCGACCGAAATGAACATAGAGTTAAATAGTGAACGCCCTGTCGTCTATCGCCCATATAGGTTGTCGCATCATGAACGTGAGAAGGTACGGGCAATGGTGAAGGAGATGCTGGATGCAGGGATAGTATGAGAGTCGATCTCAGGGTACGCTAGTCCAATTTTACTTGTACGCAAAAAGGATGGGTCGTTTCGAATGTGTATCGATTACCGTATGCTTAATTCTATCACGGTGAAAGAGCGCTATCCTATGCCCATTATTGAAGACGAAATAGCACGACTTACTGGCCAGGCTTGTTTTATTTCGCTCGATCTTACATCTGGTTATTACCAGGTGCCGATTTTAGAACAGAGCAGACACCTCACCTCGTTTGTCACGCCAGACGGACAGTACGAGTTTAATCGCATGCCGTTTGGTTTGGCTAACGCACCAGCCGTTTTCCAACGGATGATGAATTCGATATTAGGGTCAGCTCGGTTCAACAAGGCAACTGCTTATTTGGATGACGTCCTTATTTTCGGTAAAGACTTTAACGAATGTCTGGTACGGCTCGAGGAGGTATTGCAAGTTTTAGAGAAAGCTAATCTCACTTTGAATCTCTCCAAATGCGACTTCTTACGAGACAAAATCGATTATCTCGGTTACGAAATCAGTGCGGCTGGGGTTAGGCCAGGTGATAAAAAAATCATTAGTGTCATGAATTTTCCACGACCTGAGAATGTTCACAATGTACGCCAGTTTCTTGGTCTGGCTAGTTACTTCCGTAAATTTATCCAAGATTTTGCCCGCATTGCTTTGCCTCTCAGTAAGTTGTTAAAAAAGGACACCTCGTGGTCATGGGGTGATAGTCAAGAGGAGGCTTTTAAAGTCTTGAAATCTAAGTTGGTTGACCGGCCTATTCTTGCAATATATGATCCTGCAGCAGAGACAGAGCTCCACACCGACGCAAGTAAATTAGGTGTTGGAGGTATATTATTCCAGCGCTCCGAAGGAAATGATGCTTTCCGTCCAGTAGCTTACTACAGTCGACAAACATCTCCTGAGGAGAAAAATTTTCATTCGTATGAACTCGAAACTCTAGCAGTAGTCTGTTCTTTGCGAAAGTTTAGGGTCTATCTGCTAGGGAAATCATTTAGGGTCATTACAGATTGTAGTGCTCTACGATCTACGTTCTCAAAACGAGATCTGATCCCGAGGATAGCGCGCTGGTGGCTTTTACTACAAGAGTTTGAATGTTCAGTTGAGTATAGAGCAGGTGTAAAGATGGGCCATGTAGATGCGTTGTCCCGCAATCCAATCGAAAGCGAGAATCCCGTCGATCAATTTTCAGTTATGTCGATCAATAATGAGGATTGGTTACATACGCTTCAGCTTGGAGACTCCGAACTCTGTAGGATTAAAAACATTTTAAATGATAGTCTTCATGAGAAGGAACTCCGATACATAAAGGATAATTTTGTGGTCAAGGATAACAAATTGTTTCGTTATATAGGTAATGATAAAGATAGCGTTCGTTGGGTAGTGCCAAAAGGCGCGAGGTGGCAAGTGTGTCGGATGAACCATGACGATATTGGCCATTTTGGGGTGGAAAAGACCCTCGAAAGAATAAAGAAACACTATTGGTTTAGTAAAATGTCCAAGTTTGTAAAAAAATATGTTAGTTCTTGCATTGAATGTGCATATGCGAAGAACAAGACTAAAACACACGAGGGTCTGCTCCATCCCATCGCCAAAATAGAAGTACCATTTCATACGGTGCATGTTGACCACCTCGGGCCTTTTGTCAAGTCAAAGAGAGGCTATAGTTACTTACTTGTAGTTGTAGAAGCCTTCACCAAATTCTGCTTTATCAAACCCGTTAGAAATACTAATAGTTTAAATGCAATTAGAGTTCTTGAAGATATATTTTTTACATTTAGGGTCCCTGACCGCCTTGTAAGCGATCGTGGTACCTGCTTTACATCTCATGCTTTTAATCGATTCTGCCTAGACAAGGGAATTAAGCATATTCTGAATGCAGTAGCCAGTCCGAGATCAAATGGCCAGGTTGAACGTTATAACCGTACAATTCTCGACTCTTTGAAAGCGATGACTGTTAAGTACGGTGAAAAGGATTGGGATAGTCATTTAGGGAAAATTCAGTGGGGCCTAAACAATACTTTTCAGAAAACCACTGGTAGGACGCCGTCAGAGGTACTATTTGGAACTAGTATGAGTAGCGAAATAAATCCCATTCTTAACGAAGTTACCAAAGACTCTCGCGAAAACCGCGAAATTACCGCTATTCGAGAGGAGGTCAAGAAAAGGATTGATAACGAGCAGGTTAAGCAAAAGCAGGTTTATGATAAGAACAGGGTGCCAGCCCGGATTTACGTCGAAGGTGAACTCGTCAAAATAACCAAGACTTGTTTCAATAATGACGGACAAAGTAAAAAGCTCATGCCTTCGTTTATAGGGCCCTATCGTGTTACCAGAGTCTTAGGTAGGGACAGATATGAGGTAGCACCGGTTCCGGGTTTGGCCAGCATGCAAAACAAACGGCCTACAACCGTGGCAGCAGACCGTATGATGCCATGGATACACATTGCGGCTCTAGAGGTGAATAATTCAGATACCAGTGGCACTGACGACGAGGGCCATACCGAACCATAATTCGACCATTTTATTGTAATTTTCCCAAGTTCTATTATAGTGTACCCCACTAAGTTTTAGAGACGCTTAACTACAGATGCGTGTCATTCATTGTTTCAGATCAGGCACGAGAATCGATCGGATCGTGACTTGATTCAACAGAAGTCCTACTGGCTGCCACAAGTAAATCGATCGTCTTGTAGGCGTCAGCTAGGCCCCCGAAAAATCGATCGTTCGGGTTAAAAGTTCGATGTTGGGTAAACCGATTAATCGATCGTTCGGACCCCAAAGCAAAGTTTAATTGTTATTGACAGAGAACATAAATCGATCGTTGTTTTCTGATCAAATTCAAAGAGAAGTCTAATACTTAATAGAAATTATACGAGATATATTATTACTGATCCGATGAATGTAACTTAATAATT
Organism: Oligia fasciuncula; assembly: GCA_963082905.1. Lineage (NCBI taxonomy): Eukaryota > Metazoa > Arthropoda > Insecta > Lepidoptera > Noctuidae > Oligia > Oligia fasciuncula. The sequence continues at coordinate 16,949,291 of OY720395.1, forward strand.
AGACATAGAAATTGTTACTTAAATCTATTGAATTGATTTGTACGTTCCTTTAGTTGAATCAATCTTATGTGTGCAATCGAGTTTAATACTTATATCAGATATTTACCTCAACTTGTGATGAACCGTTAGCTATTGCATTTATACATACCGTATCGAACTTGTACCTAATTTAAATTAAATATTACATAGCTTAGTAAATTCGTATGAGTATTATTATTAATTTGTAAAGTCGTATTATACACTTAGCCGCAATTAAAAAAAAAAAGTAATTATCGAATCATAAGTACTTTGTTCATTCAGGTGATTACTTAATATTGTAATTTGATACTCGAGCAATACAAAATGTAGAGACTGAGCAGGCTGCCGGCGTTCCGATTGTTAGGGTTCCACCTGGTGTCGTGTGCGGGGACGCACACGTTGTCAGGACGGTCGATTGTTAGGGTTCATGAATTTTGATTTTGCTAATCGATTATTTTAGTCGATATTCGTATTAATAGAACTTCCATTTTTAATATTTATACTGGCAACTTTACCCTTTTACTATATTCATGCTCGTTCTGTGATTGGTTGGCGCAAAATGGCGGGAACCAATCAGAGAACTCGCTTCTTCCCGCTCAAAAAATGGAGGGATTAACTTGGGTTATCGGAACGCTTGGCCGGTTGCGCAGTCTTGGGATTTTGGAACTCGAAGCGATAGGTTGTGATAGTGGATAAGTACCTAGTGCTAAGCATTGATTTTTGTATGTGCAATTGTGAAATATAAGTCAGTTACGTATAATCATCGTATTTATTTGACTACGTCCCGTTCCTGTTGGTGTTCCTCACAATACTATAAAATCGAAAGTAACCCTGTCTGTCTGTCTGTATGTTACCTTTTCACGCCTAAACCACTGAACGGATTTCGATAAAATTTGGCAGAGACATAGATTACATCCTCAAGGACATATGATAGTTTTTATCGACATAACTCGCGGGCGAAGCCACGGGCGGAAGCTAGTATGGACATAAAAGGCACTTTTGAACGTCAACATTTACATTAAAACACAATCCTGATCTACAAACCTCGAATTCTTTAAGAAAACAGAACAATAAATAGATCACATAACACGTCAAGCGTAACTAATCCTTTTAAAGTATTGACACTGTAATTTGAACTAGCTGTGCGGGTAAAGGAAGACCAAAGAACGATGGATCGATTGAGTGAAACATGATATAACCAGAAAAGAGGTTAATAGAGAGAGTAGAATAAGAATAAATTTATTTGGCTCAGTTTACATTCAAGTGGATTGAATTCCTAGACCTCACACTATCCCTGTCAGTTTTTACTTTCATTATACTCTTTTTCTGTTGTTTTCCCAGCTGTCAAATAAATCTGACCAACGGAAATAAAATTCCCGTTGGAAAGACTAGTCTGACCATCAATCTGTCCACTGGGAAAAACTTCTAATAGCCGGTTGTTTGCCATAATCGCCACGCTTGGCAGGCGGGTTGGCGATCGCAGTATGGTATGGTGGTGGAATGCATAGAGAACGCTGCTGCCCATTTTCCGGTACGACCCTTAGTCGCCTTTTACCACACACGGGAAGTATGGGGTGGTACTATTCTTTAAGTCCGGCGGCACCAGATGAAATATTTACATGACATGTAACATGACTGTTTCATTTAACACAGAATTTTATTCCAAAAATCTCCATGAAATTAAAAGACTAATTAGAAATAATTACAAAGTTACTAACCTCAATACGTGCGAGCCAAAAATTTTATCAATTAAAATTAATACAGTCGAAGGGTGTGTCGTAAAAAATACGCGAAAGTATGTGAATTAAAACTAATTAACACGTAAATATGGACTTTATTAATGAAGGCCATAAGCGCAAAATTTAATTACCGTCACACCCAAACGGCTAATATTATTTATTAAGTTAATTTGGGTAATGAAGGGTAGCTTGAAAATTCCGGGTCATCTTTGTATAAATTTGGCCAAACATTATGTTATAGGAAAATTCTTTTCCCCTATGAATATTTAGGCCTTTCACAAGGTGGATCGATGACCTTGTGAAGGCTGCGGGAAGTACAGAACCGGTCGAAGTGGCGGTGCTTGGGGGACGCCTATGGCCTTTCGGCTGAATGAACGAATGATGCATACTTAGGGATGTGCCAGCAGCATGTGGCAGCCCTTGTGTGTTTTTGTATGCACGTGTTTCTGTGACAAATAAACCTATTTTCTTTCTTTCTAGATGATCCAGAGATTAAAAGGAAGGTCCACGAAATAAGTCAACAAACCGATACCTAGTTGAAAAACTTGTCAAAACCACATATCCTTATACCTATCGGTAGCTACCAAGTGCCTACCAGTGTTTAAAAGAGGCAACTTTGACATTACGATTTAAGATCAATCAATGATCTGAAGGCCTCCTTCATCCTGTAATTAAGAACGTTCAAAATCTAGTCGTATTCTTATCTCAATAACAATCAATATCAAACAATTTTGAAAATCAGACTGACGTTCTTAAAATTACGAGAATTGGCCTTCTGTTAGCAATTGTATTATTTCCATCGTTATACCGGTGATATCTTTTTTTGCAACGGTTCTCTCGAACTTGTTCTTCGTAAAGCTGCGAGCGAATTTTTCGGTGATTGAATTCGACCACTTTTCCAAAGAAAAAAATAGGATGAGTGATAGAACTAGCTCGGTAGCTGAATAGCTAAGTGCTGAACCTACCTATACTAGATAAAGTTATACGGTAATTGGAGTGAGCATTTAACTAAGAGTTTCGGGTCTTCGGGATTTCTAGTGGAATGCACCGCAGACCGCCACATCGAAGTAATTGGTCATCATATAAAAGAGGTACCTACCTAGGTACTGTCTCTTTGGTCACGGTTTGCGGTCGTTCGATCGATCCCCGAGTGGCGCAAAATATTATTGAGTTTTTCTTTTAGAAAGATCTCAATTTCAGCCCGTGGCCTCAATTTTTTCCCGGTCATGGACAATTCACTCAATCCGTGGTCAGACGTCTTAAATATAAGTGGTGAAATGAGGATATACCGAACACCTCTGTTTACCCATTTGGAAAATACAGGCTTTAAGTTATGTTACATGCAAGTTTATGAATTAAGAAATATTTTATCAACCCGTTTCTGAACACACGTTATGCCAAATTCTCCGTACACCTCTGAACTTTATAGCAGTGTCTTATCGAGTTTAAAAATAGTATTTTAAAATTCGAAGCAAATCTGAAAAATACGTTCCAGTGCATTCCGTAGTCCTGGCTGGAAGCCAGGATCTGAGAACTGTATAGGAAAATTACGAATTTGGAACGACAAATGGTTTCTTGGTTGTCATTTCCAATTCTTAAACGCCCCTTAATATCTTTCAATTGTTTCGCGGTTTGAAGACGCGATGAGTTTTGTGATTTTTATTTTTAGCTGTGGGAGACTGTGGTTAAGTTTCATAGAAGTACCATAGTATAGTTTTAGCAATAGCCAACCTCAAAAAGATGTATTCTTTTATCTGAACTATGAAACTATACATTGAAATGAAATGAAATGAAATGATTGAAATGAAATGAAATGAAATGAAATGATTTTATTTTTGTAAGTAGGTTTGTACAAACACTTTTACACGTCAGTCATGTTTTTTATAACTAGATGAAGTCGGCGTTTCCTATCTGACTACTCTGAGAAGAAAGGCCGAAACAAACTCAGAGGTCACAGTCTCTTTTAAAGTCCAGACATAATCTTGGTCAGGTTATATGAAGACCATGTAGATCGATGTCTGAGGTGGTCTTTTGAGGAAAGAACCACACAGATTGAGAGGACCTGTCCAGTCAGTGCACGCATTTGTCAAAAATCGTGCAGCTCAACTCAAGACTTAAGGAGCTCAACGATTCGACGAACAATACCAAAGAAAGGACATTTGGGTAGGCCACATAAATTACTCAAACTGCCAGACCATGAGAAAAAAAAAACAGAACAGAGAGAATAATAAAAAAAAATATATATAAGTATGTAAAATGACCCACATCGTCTTCACATTCACAATGAAAAAATAATATAATACTTTACAAAGTAAGCAAATGTCATTGTTTAAAAAAAAAATATTCATCAATGTCAATGTGTATATAAAAAAGAAAAAAATCATTCAAAATGCAGAAATTGGAAGCAGCTCAATCCCAAGCCTTTTTGTCCTCAATATAATCTTTAACGGTATAAAAGGCTTTCTGGCACAACTTACGTTTAATGAAAGATTTGAATTTATTAAGGCTTAGATCTTGAACGTGGCTTGGTAGTTTATTGTAAAAGCGTATACATTGGCATCTGAACGAGCCACCTATTTTCTTGAGCCTGGTTGTAGGTACAACATATTTGTGTTTGTTTCTAGTATTTATATTATGGATATCACTGTATTTTTTAAACAATTTTATATTTTTATGGGCATATAAAAGATTTTCATAAATGTACTGAGAAGGCACAGTCATTACATTAATCTCTTTAAATTTGTCTCTGAGAGAGTGTCTCGGACTTAATTTATAAATTGATCGAACAGCTCGCTTCTGCAAAACAAAGATAGTCTGAATATCGGCGGCATTTCCCCACAATAGAATACCGTACGACATTACACTATGAAAATAGCTAAAGTACACTAAACGGGCAGTCTCTATATCAGTTAAATTTCGAATTTTTCTAACAGCGTATGCTGCAGAACTTAGCTTTTTTGACAATTTATCTATATGTGGACCCCACTGAAGCTTAGCATCCAAAGTTATGCCCAAGAATACTGTGTTGTCTTCAGGATTCAATTCCTCGCCCTTTATCAACACATTAGTTTTCACCTGCCTTACGTGGGGTAGCGTAAACTTAATGCATTTGGTTTTCTTCTCGTTTAGAAGCAAATTATTAACATTGAACCAGTGGACTACTTTCGAGATCGCGCTATTTACATCGTCAGTAACCAACTGCTGACGTTTAAGTTTAAACAAAAGAGAAGTGTCATCTGCAAACAACACTATATCATGATGATCCTTTATGAGGTACGGCAAGTCATTAATATAAATGAGAAACAAGAAAGGACCAAGAATTGAGCCCTGTGGGACTCCCATTGTTACTATAGATCCGGGTGATCTTTTTCCATTAACGTCAACGCTCTGAATCCTTTTACTCAAGTATGAAATAAGAAGATCCAGAGCAGTGTTTCGGATCCCGTAGTGGCGGAGTTTCCTGATTAACGTTTCGTGAAGAACGCAATCGAATGCCTTGGACAAATCACAAAAGATGCCCAAGGCATCGCATTTATCTTCCCATGCATTATAAATATGTCCTAATAGTTCAACGCCGGCATCAGTAGTTGAACGACCCCTTGTAAAACCAAACTGTTTGCTATGTAATAATTTATGTTTATTAAAAAATCTTTGCATTTGGTCTAAAATTAATTTCTCAAAAATTTTACTAAAGGTAGGTAGTACAGAAATAGGTCGATAATTTGTGGGGTCTGATGTACTACCTGATTTAAACAAAGGTATTATTTTACTATTTTTCATAAGGTCAGGAAACTCCCCATTGTCAATACAACTATTAAAGATAATAGCTAGAGTAGGCGCTACAATGTCAATAATAGACTTGGCTACTTCTACAGAAATTACCCCACAGATCTGCAGTCTTTTTTACATTTAAAGTGTGAAAGGTTTTAATTATATCTCTACAGGTAATATATTCAAAATGAAATTCTGAATCGCAACCATTAACATTTTCTTTAAGCAAAGACTCAGCAACAGAAGGTGATGAGTTTAGTGATTTAGTAGTTGAAACGGGAATATCTGAAAAGAAATTTTCAAATGCCTCGGCGACTTGTGTGTCTGATTTTATTATGTTGTCATTAATAGACAGGCTGTAGTCAGTATTTCGGTTACTAGATCTTCCCGTTTCACTATTAATAATATTCCAAGTCGTTTTAATTACATTACTGCTGTTTTTAATCTTTGAACTCAAATAACGTGACTTGGCCATATAACAAACTTTTTTAAATAATTTTGAATAATTTCTAACATACAAATTAAATTCATCAGTGTTAATATAAGTCCTATCATTGTACAGTTCATAAAGCCGTGTTCTACTTTTATGAATACCAATGGTAGCCCAATCACTGAACGATGCATTACTATTAACCGAAATAGTCTTGGGAATAAAGGTGGAATCAAATTGTTTACAGTATACATTAAAAAAATTATCATAAAGATGATTAGGATCAGCATGAATAGACTAAACTGGTAATTTATCAATGAGTTTAACTTTAAAAGCCTCCAAGCGACTTGCAGTTTTGGGGTTAACAGTGATATCCTTTTTAGCCACTTTTTTGTTTTGATTTTGAATAGTAATCCTTTGCCCGCAATGATCAGAATCTAGTAAAGTTATAATTTCTTTGTGGCTTGGTATAATATCTGTATATATATTATCTAGGCATGTGGCACTAGTAGGGGTTATTCTTGTGGGCTCCAAAAATAGGTTTAGAAGATTGTAGGACTGAAACAGACTTAAAATTTTACTACAAGAACCTGAGTTTTCTAATAAATTGACATTAAAATCACCGCAAATGATAACGGACTTGTTTGAGTTACAAATCCTGTGTAACACTTCATCCATTACCTTTTCAAAGCAGTCATACAATCCTGAAGGGGGTCTTAATACAATAGAGTGCTCCAATTCTACACAGGCAATTTCAACCATACGCTCAACTGATAGGCTCACAATATCTATACGATCTTTAAATTTGAGCTGGTTACTTACTAAAATTAATGAGCATTTGTTCTGCTAAACGAACTACCAACCTGGTGATTATTAAAATTGAACAAGAACTGGTGGCTTTTCAGCCAATGTTCTGTTATACAAAGTATGTCAATACTATTAAAATTCATAAATAATTCTACTTCTAATTTTTGTTCATAAATCCTTGAATATTTTGATGCACTAGGTTGATACTATTGACTGATTTTAAGCTTTTTTTGCGTACATTATAGCTAGAGGTTGCCTCTATTGTCTTAATTTCTAATTTAAATTATTAGCAATGTCATTAATAGTGACCAAATTATTGGCAGAATTATTTATAATGTCATTGCATTGCTCAAAAGAAGCAAGTTGTTTAGCCAAATTTTTGGCTGTAATAGAAAAAAAATAAGATAGCGACACAGCTATCTGTCTTTTATAATAGTCAGAAAGATAGTACATAACAATGTTATATCTATCTTTTGTCAAATATAAATTATTACTAACATAATTGTTAATATCAACTAAATGGAACATGTTATTATTAAATGTCAAGTTATGCAATGTCATATTCAATTCAAATCTTAAGCTATTTTCTTCCTGTGGCAAACTGTTACTATAAGGGAATGTAAACAATACAACTTTTCTTAAACTAAGGTTGCATAATGTTCTATGATACTGGAGCAGTTCTCCTTTGTTTACATTTCCCCTATTACCCATAAAAATTAATAAAGTTGTATCCTGGGTAAAGTTACATTTAATAATTTTTTTCATAATATGAAACAAAGAACAACCAGGCATACAGTAATTTATTATTGAGTGTCCCGGATATTCAGCTGTTAACAAGTGTCCTAAGTCCTTACCAATCTCATCACAAAATAACACAATATCATTATTTAAAGTTTGTTTACACTGTTTATACGAACTATTAGTAGAAGGAATTATCAAATCAACACAGGGCTGCACTAAGGTGGTATTGCAAGTTGTCAATGAATGGTCCGGTGTGACATTGGTTGGTGTTTGACAATGCTCACAGTTGTTTTTTTGTGAGTTTACCAGCTCATTCATTGCCAACACATATTCCCTCATTAGGTCTTCAGAGGTATTATATTTGTTGGTCATTGAACTAAGTTTCTCCTGTAGATGGTCAAGTTCAGATTGCAAGGTCTCTGTGTCAATGTTGTACTTCCTAGTACTCTGCTCCAAATTATAAGAATACATGTCTAATTGTTTAATTAAATTCAACCTTTCTCTATTCAATTTAACGTTTTTGATAAAGAACTTTTGTCTTTTTACCATTTTTTGTGTTTTAACAATGTATTTATTAATTTTAATGTATTTTTTAAGTTTATTTTTACTGCTTACTACCCTCACTGAATTATATGATTTCGATTCATCATCAGCTGTCAAATCCATAGTGTATGTGGGGTTTATGGTAGAAACCATTGACGGGGCAATAGGCATCAACTCGTTGTACAGACTTTGGTTCAGCGAGGCGGTGATGTTAAGATTGGTCGTCTCAAGTTGTGTTATTTGACTTTGAGCCTCATGTAGCTGCTGTTGTAATATATGTTTTTGACTAAGAGCTTGTTCATACTCTGTGCTACACTGGCTGAACCCGTCCACAACAAGTTGAAGTCTATCCCGTTCTTCTATGGCATCAGTGTATTGATTATATATCTGAGCCATTTCAATTTTTAACTTCCTATTCTTTTCATGGGCATCAAAGAGCACCTTTTCATTGTCATCCATTTCCTTAATTAGTTGGTCACAGGACTCCTTTGACGCCTTTAAGGCGCTCAAAGCCTCATTGAGTTTGGACTCTCCGAGGCGAGCACGGGCGCTGCGAGTCATAATCATGATTAAAACTAGTAAGGAAGCGACAAGAAATTAGAAGAGAGATGGTAGTTGTGGCAGCAGTAGAGAAGATGATTAGTTTAAAAGGAAAAATGAAATTTAGATGTAATTCTAAGGAGTTCTGTCACCAAACCAATGCAAGGTTATGTTTACGTTCAAAGGTCATTGGCACCAATAAAGTCTTACTAAAAATGAACAAACTAAGTGCTGGTTAAATTGTAGTACGTAAACAAACTAATAGCAAGTAAAATATAGAGTATTGTACCTGATATCAAGATGACAATGCAAAATTCACTTACGCCGGTAACTGTCACCGATTTACATAGAAATATTTACACTTAATTTGCACTAGCTATTTGAATCTAACACAATATACACATTATTATCCTATTTACTTGAGGAGTAGTTGGAAATAGGCCTAAAAAACAACGAAATTAAATATTTAAGATTAAAATTACAAGAACAAATTTTTAACAGCTGTTAGCTGTAGTGTTGCCACAGGAAAGACAAGAATTCATTGACAAGAATTCATTTGAACGCCTACAATTTGTGTTCCATTATATTGTATCCGAGCCGTGTAGACGAGCAGTGGTGGCCCAGTGGTAATGACCACGACTTACGAATTGTAGGTCGTGGGTTCAAACCCAAGCAGGCACTTTGCGTAAATTATTTTATCACCACTGCTCTCAAAACGGTGAAGGAAAACATCGTGAGGAAACCGGCATACCCTAGAACCATTAAAGCCACCCTAGAAAAATTCAGATACCTGTAACATCTGCCAACCCGCTCTGGGCCTGCGTAGTGGATTATGGCCCACTCCCTCTCACAGAAAGAGGAGGCCTTTGTTCCAGCAGTGGGAACATTATAGGCTGGTTATGATAATGATTATGAATATTGAATCAATGTGTATCTACAACTAAGTTCCCAATGTGTAATAATTATGTTTTGTGGCTACACCCTCAGGCCAAATAAAAAACCAAGACAGAGGGCTGTCAACAGTAAAGTGAGGCCGGTTTCGTAAACATGTGTGCACATAGTGAGGTGTAGTTTGATTGTAAATGGTTGTAAATGTGTGCGTGTGAGCGTGTATGTACAGAGTGGAGGTGTAGTTTTTGCATGCTTCACTGTATTGTTCGCAGCGCTAGACTGTTTATTTAGTCTTTTTTTTTTTTTTTTTTCGTGTGGTAAATCATCAAATGACCCCTCCCGCTCTGGGTGGAGCGGAAGGGTATTTGGTCTGAGGCTACACATTGATAGAATATTCTGGAACATAGATTGTAGACAGATAAACGAATTCTTCTCGACGTCGTATACCTACATCTTTTGAGGCTGAGTGTAACAATAAGTAGGTATAGGTACCTACCGTAAATCAGCCTTCACAAGTGGCGATTCTTAAATGTTTGAAGCGCCCGGGGTAAGTCAGCCGCGCTACCTGCACATTGCTGATTGGGCAATATTTTACCACGTCTTGTGCACAAGATAGATAATATTACCGTGTTTTGTGCTACTCTTGTATGGTTCGCAAGAGAAGAAGTAGGTAGATGTTTCTGATTCTTAAGAGCGTTTACGTCTAATGGCATTTCATGCAAACTTTCATGCCCTTGTCTTTCGAAATGAATGAACCGATTTTAATGAAACTTCATACGCTTAAGCAGGATAAAAAGGTCTAAAAGTTACTTAAGAACATTTTCGAAAAATAGTGTTACAGCCAAATTAGACCGATTTTAAATTTTCCATAGAAACTGAGACTTCCAGTTATCTTTTTTTAAATAAGACATTTCGATAATGTTCTTAAGTAAATTTTTAGACCTGTGTATCCCGCTTATGGGTATGAAGTTTCATTAACATCGGTTCATTCATTTCGAAAAACGAGGGCTTGAAAGTTTGTATGAAATTCCGAAATGCTCTTAAGAGCCTATACTACCTCAAATGGCTTAGCATGATCCTCCGTCATGTCGAAAATTCCGCAGCATTAATTATGAAATAAATATATGCTAAAGTTGAGGATTAATGCAAGGTCTTATGTTAGACGAAAACACGATTTCATAAAATTTTCTCGATAGAAAAAAATTCCAAAGTTACCTCCAAACCGAACAATAAACCGCTGGTATTCAAAAAATACTTCAAATTAGATCATGAAACTTTGTATACTAACTGAACTAACTATAAAGCAGGTCTTATGTTAGTTAGTTTTTTTTGAATTACCTTTATTTTCACCGTAAAAAGCAAATACCTAAACTATTGGCGCTGCCTCCGGCCCAGCACCGCACTCTGTCTCGCTTTCACACAGTCCGCGAGCAGTATCGTGCGAGCGAGATAAAGAGTGAATTTTAGCTGAGGTAGTATAGGCTCTTAACAGCTGGATGGGTAAATATCTACAACTCAAAGCAGTTTTATCCAACAAGTACTTAATTTACACGATTCCAAAAGGTAAGTACCCATTTTAATTATCAAACGATCGCTTACTTAGAAACAAGTGCTTGGATTCAAGGTTCATTAAGATTAGAAAAGTAGCACCAAACGGGGTGAATAGGGATGCAGGGGTGAATTGGGACAAAACTTTAAAATGGATTTTAGCGTTGAAATAATACAATTTATTGCCGAAAATGACACCTAATCGTTAATTATAATACAATAAACACATTAGACTCCTTTTTGGCAACATCATTCATCATCATTTCAGCCAAAAGACGTCCACTGCTGGACATAGGCCTCCCCCAAGCACTTCCACTTCGACCGGTTCTGTGCTTCTCGCATCCAACGGGTTCCTGCGGCCTTCACAAGGTCGTCGGTCCACCTTGTGGGAGGCCTTCCAACGCTACGTCTTCCGGTACGTGGTCGCCACTCCAGAACCTTTTGGCCCCATCGGCCATCTGTTCTGCGAGCAATGTGCCCTGCCCACTGCCACTTAAGTTTGGCAATTCTTCGGGCTATGTCGGTTACCTTGGTTCTCCTGCGGATCTCCTCATTCCTGATTCGATCACGCAGGGAAACTCCAAGCATAGCCCTCTCCATTGCCCTTTGGGTGACTTTTAGCCTTCTTATAAGGCCCATTGTGAGCGACCACGTTTCAGTGCCATAAGTCATCACTGGCAACACGCACTGGTCATACTTTTTGGCAAAAAACTATATTATTTCAATGTTAAAATCGCTTTTAAAGTTTCGTCCCGATTCACCCCTGCATCCCTATTCACCCCGTTTGACAGAAACACGAGCGCTAAATTATCGCTTCAACCTTTTAAAAATAAATGACAATCGAAAACTGACGATCGACGAGTCTAAAATCACACTAATATTATAAAGGCGAAACTTTGTGAGTGTGTGTGTGTGTGTGTGAGGGGGTGTGGGGGTGTGTTTATATGTTTGTTACTTCTTCACGCTCAAACGGCTGGACCAATTTTAATGAATTTTGTATGGAGGTAGCTGACATCTTGGATTAACATATAGGCTACTTTTTATCCCGATATTCCCACGGGATCGACATTTACGCGGGTAAAACCGCGGGGCGCAGCTAGTGTGTAATATAGATATTGAATGTAGGTCTCTCAATTGTTCCTCCAATGGCACGCAAGAAACTAGAGCACACCAATAACATTATTGTTATGAGACATCAAATATAAATTGAACTTTGACCCTCATCTTGTAAAGCCGCACACAAGATCATTAGACCCATGAAGAAATTGAATACGTAGTTTTATGTAGGTACGTAAAGTGCTTCTTGATCCATACTATAATATTATAAATTCGAAAGTAACTCTGTCTGTCTGTCTGTATGTTACCTTTTCACTCCTAAACCACTGATCCGGATTTCGATAATCTACTATTAAAACCGACCAAGTGCTAGTCTTGTCTACTTTTTGTCTCGATATTTCCACGGGATCGACATTTACGCGGGTGAAACCGCGGGGCGCAGCTAGTAATGAATAATGAACAAACATCTCCCTTTTAGTGCGGCGCGAAGGAGGAAATAGGAGGTGTCTTAATGAGGCCGTTGATTGCTCAATTAGCCGATACAAAAGTTGCATAGCCAAGTGACGAGCTATTATTTATGTTGATGGCCAATTTGTATTTTTTTTTGTACCTAAGATTTTAATAGAAATTTAAAATTGTCGTTTTAAGGAGAGTGTATATGTCGTGTTTTATTTATTGAGGGATATTAAACAGCTACAATATAAAATATAATTATATAAATAAATGTAAAAATAATATAAGGAGTGTTAACAATATTGTGGCCCACTCAATGGCCCACTACAGTATAAAGTGTTTTTTTTGTAAGAACTCAAAAACGTTTAAATGAATTAAATTATAAATTGCCGAGAATATAGAAGAAGAAACAATATTGTTTCATTATGGGCTGATTCTTCCAACGCCAGATAATTTTATCTGAGGAATAGTGTTGAATTATTGGCAGTTCTTCCATACAAAATCTGACAAACGTCAATTTTATTCTACGAATAAAAATTATCTGTCGGTTGAAAACCCAGCCCTTATTTAAATAAAAACGGACATTATATCGTTAATATTCAGAAAAGACGTTAAAAAGTTCAATTAAAAAGTCGCCGGCAACCGTAGCATTTGTTATTTTTATATCTATTAAAATTCACGCTGTAACGCAGTCTTTCAGTCACTTTCAGTGAACTCGCTGTAATATTATGTAAAGACGAAAGAACTGATTAGATATTTATTCATTCATTCATACAAATTGTGTTGGTGACGTGATAATAAATGATGCAGACTTTTTAAATTCACATTTTATTTATGTCTATTTTGTGCGAGAGAATCCATTAGCTCATTTTTGTCACCATGAGTCAGCGTGATACACAAAGTTAACACAAAGAGCTATATTTACCATCATTCATCCAGTGTCATTTTACCATGACATACTGCTGCTTTTCTGGCCGCAACATTAAATAAAACATGAACAGAAAAACTTTGACAGGCTTAAATACACTTTAAAGTCATAACTTCGAGTTGTCCATTAAAAAAAAAGTTCACAGCACTGTTTTGCGTCGCACATAAAGTTGTTGTAAGTTCGCTTACTAATGTTTGGGGGGTATAAATCAATTAGTTAGTTTGACGTGCGGGGGGGTGCGCGGGAGCGCGGGATTTGCGAAGCGTGGAGTAGCGTACAGGCGCAGACTAATCGCGTCGCGCCGCGCCGCGGACTGCGGGGCTGCCGTGCCGCGGCCGCCGCGCCGCGTGCTGCCGCGCGCAAGCGCTCCGCGTCCTCCGCCGCAAATTTTTCTCATCGCCCGTTCCAACTAAATTGCAAAACCGCCGACCACCCGTTCAAGGTACGAGAAACGCGCCGAGGGATTCTCCCGCAATGTAATCACCCGAAGAACAACAAGGCGGGATAACGAGACCGCCTTTTTCTTATAAGGAACGACAGTAATTCACACTCAACTTAATCTTATAATCGGCCGAAGAATTAGCATAACTTACGCACGGCGTAATTAAATTTCGGTCCGGTTCGTGTTAATTAATGTACTTTGTATTGTTTTTTGCTTGAATGAAGCGATGAGGGTCTAATCTTAAATGTGGTTGTCTTTTATAGTATAAAAAGATGAGATTGCCGCCATGTTATTTTGCTTCTTTTTTAACAGACTTCAAAAAAAGAAGGAGGTTATCAATTCTTTTCAATTTTTTTCTTTTCATCTTTGTTTTTTATTTGTTAAAAAAACATCGAAGCTTTAACAAGATTTTCTCAATAAATCCGTACAAGCTCACGTTTCCAATTAATCCCTGCCTATTCTCCGTGAGCTTTATAGCAACACTTGGGTTTCCAAAAATTTCGTTGTGCCTTTTATCTAGATTAAACATTCTACAGTTGCAAGCTGGGCTAACCTTTTACCACAAAGTTTACCTAGACTATTTTAATATTCGTCTGAATTTCGTAACGAGTTTTTTGTAGTGCGTTTACCCTTGGATGGAGCTGTAATTGAGTTATTATGGCTTCAGTATCAAGTTAGACAGGTACTGTTCTCTTTTCTAAAGGTTTTGACAAGAAAGAGTCATTAAAGACCAGGGTCTTCGATCTATTTTAAGACGTTGTTGGTTAGTAGTAAAAAAAACCGGGCAAGAGCGAGTCGGACTCGCGCACCGAGGGTTCCGTACCATCATATGTTTTAAATTTTCACCGGCGAGCTACTTACTAGATCTCGTTCAAACCAATTTTCGGTGGAAGTTTACATGATAATGTACATCATATATTTTTTATTATTATTATATTTTAGAAGTTACAGGGGGGGACACACACATTTTACCACTTTGGAAGTGTCTCTCGCGCAAACTATTCAATTTAGAAAAAAAAAAATATTAGAAACCTCAATATCATTTTTGACGACCTATCCATAGATAACCATACGTGAGGGTTATCTGTGTGTGGGTTTGATGTAAAAAAAAAAATAAGTTTCAGTTCTAAGTACGGGGAACCGCCATAATTTATTGTTTTTTTCTATTTTTTTGTGAAAGTCTTAATGCGGTTCACAGAATACATCTACTTACCAAGTTTCAACAGTATAGTTCTTATAGTTCCGGAAAAAAGTGGCTGTGACATACGGACGGACAGACAGACAGACAGACATGACAAATCCATAAGGGTTCCGTTTTTGCCATTTGGCTACGGAACCCTAAAAAAAGGTTTTCGTCCAATGTTTTGTTTCTTTAACAACGGTGCAATTGACAGCACGGTTTAGCAGGTCGTCGAGGCGGTCTTTTACGATGCGCGCGGACTATGAATGAATGAATTGTGTTCGGAGCATGGCCGAGTTGTTCCGCGTTTTGTTCGCTCATTCCGTTTTGCTTTGGTCACGTTTCACTTCAGTTGCTATCATTGCATGGTTTTAAATCAAATTCTTCGCGATTGGCTGTTGTTTTATCTATTTGAAACTGGAATAGCTTTTGGATTCGGTTTTCATTTGTTTATTTAAAGCAGTGGAATAAATAAAAGAGGTTTAAATACCTATATTTCGTATTTAAAACTGTGCACAGAATAGGCTATTTGACTGGTTTCTGATAAACATCTCAGATTATTTAATGGTGTCTAACGAGCCCACAAAAACCTATTACTTCAAATTCCATAATGTATTTCTTTTAGAAAATAGTAAATAAAAACGTACTGTTTAAATAAGCCGCCAAAACGCTATCTTTAACACTATGGCGTCGTGACGTCAAAATACACGTAAACAAACGTTGAAACGGTCGAGATACTAGACAAAAGTCATCTGTTCTGTCAACGATGGACAGAAATTGACTATATCATGACGTCATCATAAGTTCAGCCAATCCAGACCGTTTTCGATTACGTGGCGCCAGATTTAAAAAGATGAAGTTTTTTCGGGATTTTTTTAATAAATAATACATTTTTTTGTAGTAAAATTAATGCAAATCGATTTTAAAAGCGATAATCTATACGAGTGTTAATAATTATGACCTTATTTTTTACATTGTCAAATAGCCTATTGAGTCAAGACTGTCTACGGTTGATCGCTCTATATAAACAAATGCTGGCGTGAAAAAAACTGTTTTGACACAAAATAAAAATGTTTCGTCCAAAGTTGCACAAGAATTATTGGGCGAGTGGCCAAACTTGAAGCTATCACCGTTATCTTGTTTTTAGGGTTTCAGTATCCAAAGGCTCCGCTGTGCGTCCATCCGACCGTTCGTCCGTCTGTCTGTCACAAGGTTGTATGTTTTGAACCGTGATGGGCAGACACTTGAAATTTTCACAAAGTAGGTACCTACTACTATGGCCGCTATACCCACAAACCATATAAATAAAATCTATATATGTAGAATTCAAAGTCCTGCCTGACTGATATATCAACGCACAGCCTAAACCACTGGTCCTAGATACATGAAATTTGAAGGGTGTGTTCTTTGTGAAGAGTAGGTATCCACTAGGAAAGGGTATTTCGAAATTCCACACCTAACAGGGTGAATGGGGGGAGGGTGAAATTTCACGCGGATGAAGTCGCGGGCAGAAGCTAGTAAAGTTATAAATTAAAGGTCATACATGCAAAATATATACTTTGTGTTAAATATTGTACGGTGGTACGGTACCCTTCCTGTGCGAGTCCGACTCGCACTTGGCTGCTTTTTTCAATACGATTTTCACAGAGCAATTTTACAAATCCTTACAAACAGCTCTCCCCGGAGAAAGTCATTCAAGCACAATAAGACCTATAGTCCAACTTTTAATTAGCTGCAGTAAAATGACACTTCTTAATAACTCATTTCGGACTGAGTTTAGAGATAAATGCATGTCAAATAAGTTTCGTTTTTTACACTATTATGTACTAGAAAAACAAGATTTGGCTGAAGGCCGCGAATAAACAAAAAGACGCCAATTTCAGTCATATAAGTAACACATAAGCTGTCATTTTACTGCAGCTAATTTAAAGTCCGATTATGTACATACATACAAACGTAATCAGCCTATAATGTTCCCACTGCTGGGCCAAAGGCCTCCTCTCTGTGAGATTGAGTGGGCCGTAATCAACCACGCGGGCCCAGTGCGGGTTGGTTAATATGCAGCACTGTATTAGGCAAACTGTTTTGACTCTGGTAAGCACACCGGCTTACTATATTGTATGCTTTACTTTTGACTTAATCTCTTCTAACTTGAAGAGGAAGCAATACTTTCGTCTATGCATAGCTTATAGCGTAATCATCAGACAAAATACCTCCGGGTAAACATAACCGTTCAATATTAAGCTAATATCTCGCTATTGGAATAGTTTGCTGATAGATATTGAACAATATCGTGCACGTTATCAGATATTACCTACATCGTTCCAGGATCAAATGACGTTAGAGTTCAAGTCCGCACAACAAGCTAAACTTGTCACAAGTTAGAATATACGATTTCCGAGTTTCAATGTCGGGTCCGCTCGGCTATAGGTACTCGGGATCCCGGAAAATCATTCCTATTAGAGACACGAACCATTCACTCTACGAAAATGGAAAAGTAAATAGGTATTGACCTTGTAGATAGGCAAAAAAACTGAGCAATGTCGGCGTAATGATATTTAAATAAGAACATTCCTTGATATAATTACTGTTACGCCTAAAATAACTGGTGAAGATAAGTTTTGGCTTTTGGCCTTGATGTCAAAGGGCTCGTTTAAATGAATAAAATGGCCTAACATTATAGTGATGTCAAAAATAGGTTAGTTAGAGGTAGGTTGGCGTAGGTTAGCGATTGTCAAAGGCGGTTTCTGTAAGATAAGGAGTCTCGACGTAAATCGGACACGAAATGTTTTTATCAATGAAGAAAAAACTCCTTGCCGTTTCTTTCAAGGAATTGTTTTTATATAACAACACATTAGCTACGCGTTTTACCCGAATGTTAGGTTAGGTCGCCAGTTATGTTTTTTTTGTTTCTATCATATGTTTTGTTTTAATTTCGGCTCTCGTAGGGGAGCTCAGAACTTGCAAAATTTTGGTGCAGTTGTATCTACATATTTAAGGTCCCATTAAAATACATGGACAAACTTTTAGAAATCATTCAGACCACCAAAATAAGGACGATGGTAAAAAATATATAAGAAAAACGCACTTACAAGAAAAATAATCAGCTGACGAAAATACACTAATGTGCCGGCAATTTATTATTTTGGGTCAAAATAAAATCACTTTAAACAGTGTTTTTTTTGCTTGGATATCTTTGGTTAGCCGAACTGAGCGCTCTGTTAAAATTTGTCTATCTATTTTAAATTCAAAGTCCTGACTGACTGATATATCAACGCACAGCCTAAACCCAGCGATTTAGGCTGAACACACCCTCCGTGTTCTTTGTGAAGAGTAGGTATCCACAAAAAAAGGGTTTTTCGAAATTCCACCCCAGAGGTTAAATGGGGGAGGGTGAAGCTAGTCTACTATACCTAAGTACACCTCTGCCTAACCCTTCGTACAAAATAGGCGTGATATTATGTTTCGTTTGATCTCACAATAAAATTACGATAAAAATAATTCCAGTCGTAAAAACTCGTGGAATAATTTTGGCCGTGACTTGTAATTTCCGTTCTGAATACACCCACTGCCTAAAACCTTTACATATCATAGTCAAAGCCTCAGAATTGGGTTCAATGAGCACCACTGAACTTCGTGCGAGTACCTAATTGAGGTCAAATAGGGTCATAACGTAATGAATGGTTTGTTACATGAAATGGAGTATTAGGACTAGGTGATATTCCCATCCACAATTTATGATAACTGTTGTCGAAAATCCCCCGCCGCGTGCTTTCCTCCGTGCCTCGGAAGAAATTTCATTTTCAAATTTTAATGTCTCATTAGCAGCCTGTCTAGATTATTACCCTACAGAATACCATCTTATTATTATTATCCATTTAATTCAGGTATCAAGGCCCATTTAAAACACATACAATACAATATGAATATAACTTAAAAATACTATAAATACATAGATCATTATAATTACACTAAAAAACTAACAAACTAAAGCACACGAAGTGTCTGCGTCGTGTTTCGCTGACTGGTGTCATGTAGCCGGCCACGAAACCGGCGGTACACATCACCCTTCGGCCAGAACTCTTCCTTGTGGAACTTCTCGAGATGATGTGTCGGAACACGTATCACGAACCACTTGAAGTTCGAGTTGTGATGCGACTCCAATTTCTCGACCCTCAAAGTACAATTGGTCTACACGTATGTACCTTACCACCAACCTGTACCTGGTGGTGGTTGGTGTACCTTATACACACCTCTTCTTCTTCGAAGAAAGGCGTGACTTTTGGTTATGTTAGCATATCAAATAACAAACAACAGAATTTGTTATAACAAACAACGACTCGTCATAATCTTTAACTCAGAACGACGGTAATTTAGACCAGCAACCGAGACCCATCACACTTCACACTAATATTATAAAGGCGAAAGTTTGTGAGTGTGAGTGTGTGTGTGTTTATATATTTGTTACTTCTTCACGCTCAAACAGCTGGACCAACTTTGATAAAATTTGGTATGGAGGTAGCTGACACCCTGAATTAATATATAGGCTACTTTTTATCCCCATATTCCCACGGGATCTAAACTTATGCGGGTAAAACCGGGGGGCGCAGCTAGTAAAAAATAAAGTGTGTTAAGGAAGGTCGAATAGCACACATTTTAATACTCGGGCGATGAATAGTACAAATATTTTGGGAGTGAAAGCTCGTCACGTAGGAGCTCCCAGTAGGTTCGGGAAATGCCGGCGCGTCCCTGACTCGATATGAAATGCTTAATACATGGACATCAGGTAGAACGGAAGTGGCTTCTGATTTTGTTCTAAACGCGACTCCCGCGACGTTATAAATCTTTGTTTTTAGTAACTGATTACCGATACAAGTTAACTAAATTACATGCATTCTTATTTCTGCAAGTAGGTTTGTACCTAAAAACACTTTGACACGTCAATCATTTTATAAAAACTAGATGAGGTTGGCGTTTCCTATCTGACTACTCTGAGAAGAAAAGCCGAAACAACCTTAGAGGTACCAGTCTTTTTTAAAGTCCAAACATAATCTTGTTCAGTAGAACTTGATCTTTGTTCTAATGGAAAAACCCCCGTTAGTGTAAACCAGTATATAACAAAGTATCTTCAGACTACAAAAAATAGACGACTTTAGGTTCCTTCAAATAGGCGCGACACGCGATAAAATCGCGCTCGACACGAAGGCACCGCAAGTCGCGCAACGAGCGGTGCCTTTGTGTCGCGCGCGATTATATCGCGGGTCGCGCCTGTTTGAAGGAGCCTTTATGCTAAACGCAAAGGGGCATTAAAGATCTTTCACAATATTGATGGTGGTAATATAAATGATTCTGGTGCACCTTGGGCTAAAACGATTAGGTACCCACAACTACCGGTACTTGCTGACTGGGTACCTAATCGTTTGAGCAGACGATGAAAGACGAAGAGTGTTCAAGGTTAGCCAGGCCTGACTGCGCAGAGGGCCCTGACGATTCTTATTCTCTCCTAAAACGATACGGCACGAGAAAAGATTCAAATGGCGCAAGTTATAACATATACAATAACACAATCTTGTAAAACTCAGCTCAAATGTTATCGATATAAATGAGGTTATTTATCAGTCGCGATTATAATCATCTATTGAATAATACAGTTTTGTTGTTCGATAAATACGCTAAAGGTCTTTACCTAGGACTTTGCAGAATGAAGGAGGGCAAACATATTTTCAATTTTGTAAAGTGTCCATCCTATCTAATCTAAACAAATACGGAACGAGACGGAAAAAGCATTTGTTTGTTTGTAAAAAACGTCTCTGAAAGCACTGGACCGATTAAAATAAAATAATTTTACTGATAAAAAGCTTTACTATTACCAAGTGCCCTAGGTAGGTACCTATATTACGGTATATAACTTCCACGTGGACCGAAGTCGCAGGCAGAAGCTATATCACACTAATATTATAAAGGCGAAAGTTTGTGTGTGTTTATATGTTTGTTACTTCTTCACGCTCAAACGGCTGGACCAATTTACTGATACTGATACTCGCAAGCAATTCTCTGCCGCTTCCAAATACTGTAGTTCCGCAATAATACAGGTAGGTATTACGTCCCACTGTCACGAAATACATCCAGCGTGCGATTTTAACGGCGCTGCTGATCGTTGTGACGGCAGTGAGCGTCCGAGCAACGATCGAAATAAACATTATAATTTTGGAACGGCTGGCTGGCTGAATATTTTTTGTAGAGAAGCTTGACTGGCTGGAATTTTAACGACTGGTGAGTTTAAAAAAAGATTGTGTTGGAAGGAGGTTTTTTGACAAATGGGTTACCTACACGAAAGGAAGTATGTTTCAGTGAGACTTTTTAAATGAATGCCTTACCTAAGGCAATATCGATTATGCTATATGAGCCTTTTTAAATGTTATCTTTTAACTAGTAGGCAAGATCGATTATGGGATATGTGACTTTTTAGATGTTATCTTTTAACTAATAGGCAAGATCGATTAAGGGATATGTGACTTTTAAATGTTATCCCTTACCTAATAGGCAAGATCGATTATGGGATATGTGGCTTTTTAAATGTTTTGCCTTATATAATAGGCAAGATCGATTATGGGATATGTGACTTTTTAAATGTTTTGCCTTATATAATAGGCAAGATCGATTATGGGATATGTGACTTTTTAAATGTTTGGCCTTATCTAATAGGCAAGATCGATTATGGGATATGTGACTTTTAAAATTTTATCGCTTACTTAATAGGCAAGATCGATTATGGGATAGTGCCTCGATATCCGTTGATAGTGTTAATACACTATTAGCAGTGGTGGCTCAGTGGTAACAGACCCGATTTACGAGTCGTAGGTCGTGGGTTCGAACCCGGGCGGGCGCTTTACTATTATTGGTTGCTCATAATTTCATCACCACTGCTCTCAAAACGGTGAAGGAAACCGGCAAGTCCTAGAGCCAACAATTTTATGATAAGTGAGATCTACCAACCCGTACCGGGCTCGTGGCCCAGCAGTGGGAACATTATAGGCTGATTAAACTATGATGTTTAATTTCTTAAAAGGGCAAGCAGATAAATAGGTAACACTTTTGTCAGTTATGTTATAAGTCCCATTTTATAGGGGCGAGCTTATAAAACACTAGCTTTCGCCCGCGGCTTCGCCCGCGAGGCTAATTATGCTATGCTAAGACACACTGGTCTAAAATGGTCAGTGTTTTTGTTCAATCCTTCTTTGAATAAAAAGCGTCCTTTGTCAGGCAATAGGTCAGCTATTGGCTAATATTGTATTTTTCTTTGATAAAAGGGCACTACCATTAACGTCTGTTTAGAGACCGTTAGCTTGAACACAGAAAGAACATGGCATGTACAGTCAGCAAAAGAGTTAGGTATGCAGGATCGTCGGATATAGTTGAAGTTTAGTAATAAACCGATGAGAGCAGTGGTGGCCCAGTGGTCACGGACACGACTTACGAGTTGTAGGTCGTAGGTTCGAACCCAGACAGGCGCTTTACTTTGTGTAAATTATTTCATCACCACTGCTCTCAAAACGGTGAAGGAAAATATCGTGAGGAAACCGGCATGTCCTAGAACCAAAAATTCGAAGACATGTGACATCCACCAACCTGCACTGGGCCCGCGTGGTGGATTACGGCCCACTCCCTCTCATTGAGAGGAGGCCTGTGTCCCAGCAGTGGGAACATTATAGGCTGATTATGGTATGGTAATAAACCGATGGATGTTGTCGAATAAAATAAAATTTTATTAATAGAAAACAAACAGCTCATTTATCAAATTAAATTTCAGTCGACAACATCCATCGGTTTATTTATAAACTTCAACTATATCCGACGATCCTGCATACCTAACTCTTTTGCTGACTGTACTTAACCTAGGAAAATGTTCACCTTCCGCTTTTTGTATACTCTGGCATGTTTGTGAGATTTTACCCTAAGGTATTCATAAAAAGGGAATTGTATATAACCAGTGACGTCATATCAGTGCTTCAGGTACGGGCCATCAGTCATGACTGTCATAAATATTCACACGACTCTCAGGATGGCTTATCATATACTCACTGTGGTACGGATTTCAATGTGTAGCCAGAATCTAAGATATATTCGTGATTCCCAGAGAGATCAATGACCTTATAATGGAGGCAGTTGACATAATACGTATATTATTTATGTAACACAATGATCATAGCGTATGCAGAAATTAAATAAATAAATAAAAATATTTATTGAAATAATAAGTTTACAAAAAGTGTACATAAGGTTCATTAGTATTATATTAATCTAGGCCTAGAATAGGATTATAAAAATCTGGCTAGACTATGGTATGAGAAATATGAGATTACAGTCAAAAATAAAACTCTGAAGGTAATCTAGTGCGTTGCCTGATCTAGGTTTATTTAAACCTGTGTTTCAGGCCATCTCCCTACGAAAGTATTTTGTTAAATACGACAGTCAGTGAATTAAGTTAACATAATTATTAACAATTGTATTCAATTTGGAAAAGCCCCGCGGTTTCACCCGCGTAAATGTCGATCCCGTGGGAATATCGGGATAAAAAGTAGCTTATATGTTAATCCAGGGTGTCAGCTATATACATACAAAATTTTATCAAAATTGATCTAGCCGTTTGAGCGTGAAGAAGTAACAAACATATAAACACACACACACAAACTTTCGCCTTTATAATATTAGTGTGATAAATTATATTTTGATGGCATATTGAATTTCTGTGACAAGCACTCATTTTTAATTCTTTGAACTCGTTCCTATGACTATTATAATCATTGCTTGTCATAATGAATGCGTAGCATCATCATCATCTGTCTAGCCTTTTCCCAACTATGTTGAGGTCGGCTTCCAGTCTAACCGGATGCAGCTGAATACCAGTATTTTACATGGAGCGACTGCCTATCTGACCTCCACAACCCAATTATTGGGTAATACGATACCCCTTGGTAAGACTGGTTGTCAGACTTTTGGGCTTCTGATTACCCGTAACGACTGTCAAAGATCTCCGAATGACAGCCGGGACCAACAGCTTAACGTGTTTTTCGAGGCACGGATCTGCCATTAATTTCTGGATATATCACTCAATCAATGAAAAGTCATTCATTCAAACTAGGCTGAGAATCAGCACTTTTTGAATGTCAAAATTACGTAAGACAGTCCCGCAAAATGTTCACCACTTCCTAGTGTATTGGCTAGGAAGAAAAAGTGGTGCAACAAACTCCCCAGCAGCACAGCTGTCTGTTCAGTTAGAGGAACTTGATTCTATACAATAGTATTTATCATTACGAAACTGACATGTATGAAGCCAGCGCGCACGCCGCGCGGCCCATGTGTGTGTGGTGTTGACAGTATTAAACTAGTGTTAAGTAGTGTTCAAGTAAGACGGTTCTTTCCTTTAATACTGGCACTATTGGAGTGGCGTATTGCGCGTGATTTATTGACACCAAAATACCTAGACCTACTAACCGCTCTAATTCACGTTCGACCTTATCCCTTAGGGCAAAGGGTTCGTGGCTTGAAAAACTTCGGAACAGAATTTTCTTTAAGTTGTAGGGTAACTTTAAATTTATTAAATGCACCCAACTCAAAACACAAAACACAAAAAACACAACACAAAACACTAAATTAAATTATTTGCCATATGTGTTGAAATATACTAGCACACGCCAATAATATTCCAAAAATATTATATCACAAACCTTTCCTTAGTTCAATAGGAAATAATCCCCGAAAATGCTATAAACAAATATAAACACGGAAATGTAACCCCCAAACGGGTGGTACCTATTTCAAACCGTGTTTCAATTTCCCCTGTGTTAGCTTACGAGTCCGTTCTTGATTTTAATATGAGGCAGTTTGCTATTTACCTTTCTACGAAACTAGCAGAACGTCAACGGAGTGAAATGAGTTATTGTATAAGTTGTTGGTCAGTTTGTTAGTCAGTGTCAGACCAGGAATTACTTCGCTTCGTGGAATCTTCATCAGAAAACTGTCAGGTAAACTTGGTGGTTGAAAGCACTTGATGGAATTGGTTTCTGTTCTAAGAATTTGTCATAATATTCCTCTTTGTGAGTATGAAGGCTGTCAAATTATTATATTGATTGTTATGTTGAAAACGTTAGCTTTTCATGAACATTGATTTAATTATGTACAGTCAACAAAGGAGTTAAGTATACAGGAGCGTCGGATATAGTTGAAGTTTACTAAGAAACCGATGGATGTTCTGGACTGAAATTTAATTTAATACATGAGCTGTTTGTTTTCTATTAATAAACTAAAATTTTATTCGAGAATATCCATCGGTTTCTTAGTAAACTTCAACAATGTCCGACGCTCCTGTTTATTTAACTCCTTTGTTGACTGTACATGATCATAAAACGATGCGCCATTTGAAAACTTCTACTTAGGGTGTAAGGTTCACTCATACTCTATAAAAAAGGGAGGATCCTCCGACCAGATGGGTGTTGTGTCTGGCGGGCAACTGCCCGATGATTTATGTCGGGCCGTTGTATCTATGCTAGTTGCGCGGTAAACTCTGCTTGCGTGATGCAGGATTTTGCATGAAGTCAGTATTTTCGCGTGTGGCGTTGTAGATACCGCTACACGATTTATCTCAGATGTAATTTACACGCCAAAACTCGAAAATAACATCTACAAGCTAATCAATGTTTTTTCCTTGCAGGATTCCACAACTCGTAACACAGTAGTCAATCATTTAGCCACTATGCACGTTGAGCCATCAAATATAAGTAAGGGTACGGATATAGAAGGCCCACGTGATCCAAATCTCTATACATTAGAACTGCAATAGACGTAAGTCACGTTCGCATACTAGGACGTGCCCGACGTGTCATTGCATGCCCTCGACAAGCAAAAACAAGGTTGAAAGTATCCTGTGCCTGTAATTTCACCAGCCGGCACTTCAATCTGGGGCACAAAAATGTTGCTAGGCGGCGAAAATAGTCATGATAGTTGTGCTTACTGTGGCGAATCAGTTCATAAAGAAGTCAAACTGTTGACTAAGTAGATGTTAAAGGCTATAAGTACATTTATGTAGCCAATATTCATATTTATCAACATATTTTTTTCGTGTTATAAATAGTTATTAACGTTTGAAAACTAAGTCTAATATTATACCTCATGCTAAAAGTGGGTTCACATCAGCAGTGCAACAAATTAGAGTTTGACCTCACGACCTAAAGCTCGCCATTCCACAGCTTTTGCACTATTGTCGATTAATTATTACATTGTGAGGTGCTGTTTCTCCTCCCTCATATTTAACGCCGTGAGTTACAAGTTGTAGGTCGTATGTTAGAACCGTGACAGGCGCTTTACTTTGTGTAAATTATTTCATCACCACTGCTCTCAAGGCTGTGAAACGGAAAACATCGTGAGGAAAGCGGGATGTCCGAGAACCAAAAAAATTGAAGATATGTGGCATAGACCAACCCGCACTGGGCCGCGTGGTGGCCCACTTCCTCACAGAGAGAGGGCTAGTGTCCCAGCAGAGACCGTTACAGACTGACTTTGCATATTGTCACTAGATTCTTGAAACTCTCTAGAAAGTTCTCGGAATAAGTTCAAAATTATAAAGATAATGAATATAACATCAGTGCTCTGAACACTACAAACGAGGGTATTATTTATGACGGCCTACCTTCAAGTAAATACTTTGTGAACCATTTAAATAGGTAAATATTTTATGAAATAAGCGTTTTGTTTATTTTAGCCTGTGTGATTTTGTAGTTGTGATTGTGTAAATATGTAGATTTTATTGTTTTGAATTTGGGATCGAATAAAATTGTTTGGTCATTATTATATGCAAAGTGTATATATTTAATCAAACAAACCAGAGTTTTTATGTGAATTTGTTATTCAATCACGCTATAACAGCTTTTCATCAAAACACAGATCAGATCATCATCATCATCTGCCTAGCCCTTTTTCATCTATGTTGGGGTTGGCTTCCAGTCCAACCAGATGCAGCTGAATACCAGTATTTTGCATAGAGTGACTGCCTATGTGATCCACGCAACCCAGTTATTGGGTATTTCTACAGATAGATAGAATATTATTTATGTGCACCACCCCAATACCCCTTGGTAAGACTCGTTGTCAGACTTTCGGGCTTCTGACGATCCGTAACGACTTTCAAAGATCCACGAATGACAGCTGGGACATCTTAACGTCCTTTCCGAAGCATGGAGGGGTCTTGGTATGTAAAGATGATCACCCATCCACGGACTAACCGCGGCAATCGTAGCTTAACCTGATCGATGGAACCGTGTGGATGTTATAACTTAGCCACAAGCCCCTCATCCCTCGTCCTTACAGATCTAAAATATTCAATCGATTATCACACTCAGCACTTTTGGTTCTAACTATAGCTGTTCTGGCGAAGTATCAGACAGAACTAGTAAATAAAAGATAACCTTGCAACAGTTTCTCTCGTGTGTAGAAGTATTCAGGGGTGTAAACTGTAAACCGAGGCACAGTAAGTGCGGGTTCCCACTGCCAAGCACATACACCGTGATTTTTAAACCAACACCAGTTCGTGTATGGATCTAGCTTCGTGCAACTGGTGTTAGTTTACCGTAGGTAGAAATTGTTTGAAGTTTTTGATTGGATTAACTTTGGCTTTTTGGTTATCACTTGCCGGCGCGGTCCTTTATTAGGGAAAGACAGTAGAATTGTTCATACAAAATCACAATACTTACTGTCACAACTGTACCAACAATATCACGGAAAATTAAATCGTTTACCGAGGGCGGTAGACGGCTCCCGGCATTCGGGAATAAAAAAAAAGTTTGGGAACCTTTGACATGACTAGCCAGTGCTTTTATGAATACTAACGTTACTCGTGGTGAGACTCCTAGGTGCTTATCATCGGACAGTGCCGGATTAAGACTACTTGATGCCCTAAGTAATCCACGCCTGTAGGCCCTCCTATCCACTAGTCGCCTCGTATTTTTCCAAAACATCGTCGAGCGATTTGTAAAGATTGGCGCACATCTCTAGAGTGACTTTTAGGTCTTGTAATATCTTGCTGATAAACAGCCTTGCCACTCATGTGCTAGCAAATACTGTTTCGGTGCTGTTTCTGCCTTATAGTGCCCCCCGAGACGTGATGCCCTAAGCAATTGCTTAATTTGCTTATGGGCTAATCCGGCACTGTCATCGGAAAATACAGCTAATCTACATAAACGTAACCAGTTTGTACGTAACACTTTATTTAATTAAGTCGGGAAGTCGTTGCGGTGGGGTGCAAGGCTAATTAAGTCAGACGGTAAGGAAAATAATTTGTTCATCGCAAACATTGTAATATAAGAATACGTTCAGAAAGTTTGTATAGTCAATTATTGTTAAAGTAGGCTGTTAATAAGTTTTAATTTTATTAAGAATTTAATAATAATAATTTATCTGCTTCGTTGGTCAAGTGATGTTTAATCGACTGCTGAGCGCGGGACGGGTTCGATATCCGGGTCAGCCAAAATGTTAATGGATTTCTTCATTAGGAAATTGCAATTAGAAGCCCGGAGGCGTGATTTGTGCTGCAGTAATTGGCGATAGGGTCGCTCCATTATCCTTTAACACCATTACCCTTAAGTACAGTCACGAGCACTAATATGTCAACACTTGGCAACTTTTAATTGCGATTTTTTCGCGAAATAACGAATGCAAAGTTGAAATACGACACTTTACATAAACCTATAGGTTCGGAAATACTATGTTCGTAATAACATAAAATTTCATTCAAAAATAAAGGAGAAAATCGCCTTTGAATAAAGCCAAGTGTGTACATACTTTTGCTCGTGACTGTACTATTTACTAAGGTAATAAATAAATAAACAAACCTAACTATCTCAAGTACCAACCCTTAGTTCAAGTTTGATTTAACAATCACTAAAACACACTGTCGATCGACTATCGAATCCGTTAACAATGTCAACAATATACCAAACCCAGTTACAGTTGTATTATCAAATCAAGATTATGTTGTGGTCCAAACCATAGTACAGCCACACGTGACATTTTGATCTGCAGCTGGCCTTGCATAGAACGGAGTGTCAAAAGACAAACATACATACATTCATAAACTCACGCGATTTCTCATGGAGGTAACAGAAACTACAAAACGCCATCTGTTACGATCCATAAATACTTCTCTTAGTACGCATTCGCCGGTTGCGATTACTACGCACTTGAGTTTCAATAGAATAAGACTCAAACTCAAACCACTGCTTTCAATTAACTATTTACAGGAAAGGAGTCGGTCAGTCAGAATAATGAAGCTCTGGCGTTTGCCCATTCCAAAGCGTAGTAGGTTCCTATCACTTTATTAAATTATAATATATTGTTACAAAGTATTGGCTTCATTCCTCATCTGCCTAGCCTTTTCCCAACTATGATGGGGTCGGCTTCCAGTCTAACCGGATGCATCTGAATACCAGTATTTTACAGGGAGCGACTGCCTATCTGACCTCCACAACCCAATTACTGGGTAATACGATACCCCTTGGTAAGACTGGTTGTCAGAGTTTCGGGCTTCTGACTACCCATAACGACTGTCAAAGATCCACGAATGACAGCCGGGCCCAACCGCTTAACGTGCCTTCCGAGGCGCGGAGGGGTCTTGGTACGTAAAGATGATCACCCAACCGTGGCAAGCGTAGCTTTACCTGATCGATCGACCTGTGCGGCTGTTATTATTTAGCCACGGGTACCTTTGAAATATTGGCTTCATTATTAATGTTGAATTTATATGTGAGAACGATGTGAGAATATGCCAGCTTATACTGGTTTCTTTGCCACCGGCGCCGGCGTGCAGAGTACTGTATCTACTAGGTCAATATTAACATTCACAATATGTTAATTCCCATAGCTTCCAGACCATGGTAACAGTATCCTATAAACCTTGAGGTTTATGGATAACACAATAACGCCCGGGAGGAGCTCAAACTATGCATAGTAAATGGGCTAATTTTATGGTGTTACAATATTGATCGATTTTGTCTAAGATTGAAGAATAACATTGGCATACGTATATGAGTTTACCAACGAGAGATAAATTACAATTATATGCAGTAACTCACGCCTGATTCCCATGGGGTAGGCAGAAACTATAGAATGCCACCTGCTACGATCCTTACAATCATAATTCTTTTGTCTCACTTACGTTGATACATCTGGTATACGCATGCTCGTTGTCACTACTACGCACCTGACCTTTCGGAAGCAAATCACCAATATTTAAGGTCGATATATCCTTCGAGGGCGTCCGCTTCCCGTCTATCAGTCTATCAAAAAGTACTCTGTGCGTCTAAAGCGTGATGCACGGCGTCGTGCAGGGCGGCGCGGCGCGACACGCCTCTTCGCCGGAAAATGCCGAGCCTTCTCGAAGTTAATGTCAGCGAGACAGCAACCCAACCGAGCACACACGTGAGGGCACACGTCGTTGCGAGTGGTCGTGTGGAGAGAGCATTTTTTGTAATGTTAATGTTTATCGCTGGAGATTTCAAGTTGCATTGTTAATTTGATTTGGTTATTTCTTTAAATTTAAGGTAAATTAGTTCATTGATTGTTTGGCACCTTAGGTATAAGTACTTACATTAGTTTAAGAACTTAGTTATTAAGGTTAAATAAAAAAGGTTTATTATTTCCTGCTTTTCAGTTTTTTCGGCGGTTTAATTGTTAGAATTTTTTTATTTTATACCTAACCTCAATTTTCGACGATGATTTTTCAATTACAATTTAACAATGTTGTTCAAACAATAAAATTATTGTTAGAAAAAATTATGAGGTAAACTTAAGACCTTCTAAATCCAGATGAATGTGTTCCTAATTCCCTGTAGTGATTGCTTAAGAATTAAAAATGAACAGGGAGATATTACACTTTCATAAGATACTTTTCGAACAAACTATACCTACGTATGATTGGTGACATAGCTAGCGCAAAAGACAAATATTTTATTTATCTACAAATTTTTGTAGCCGAAAAAAAACAGCAAAAAGATATGACGAAGTATTCGCCTCGAATGGTCTACCTCGCATGCTTCAACTGAATCTAACGTCTTATCTAAATGCATTCACTCGATTCCTCTACTATGGTATGATGAAAGTATTGCAAAAAAAACATTTTTATTATCATCTAAGTTAAGGCAGTAAGTCTCTAGAGGAATTAATTGTACTAAGTTTACCAGCAGCGCGTAGTTCCGTAATGTGTTGAATTTGTTCAACTTAATCAAAGTTTGTTCTACAGAGCTCAAGAAAAAACCCATCAGCTACTCCGTTTTGTGCTAATTGTAAACTTCTTGGAGGAAGTAAGCAAGAAATAGACAACCCTTTGCTTTTTGTTCGTGAGTCTCTTAGGGGCCGTCTCCACGAGTGAGAGAATCGCGGCGATATTATCGTCGTGCCTCGTATTTCTATACACTCTCTTAGAACGTGTCTCCACACGGCGATATCATCGCCGCGAAAATTTGATGGCACGGCGAGACTATCGCCGCGATTCTCTCGCACGTGGAGTCGGCCCCTTAGGATCACAACTTTCACTATTTAGTATATTTAGATGAACGTATTATACGTATTCCATTTTTTACCAATTTTCGGTGTGTCTTCTCAAGCTCCGCTAATGAGACAGAATTGATTTTCTATTGTATTGTATTACCTAAGATACGCGCGGAGCTTGACGGGGATACTTTATTTTACTCAAAAATAATACAATTATTTACTTCTATGAGGAACAACATAATATTTATTAAGCTAGTTAACATACCTAATACTTTTCAAACAAAAACATAATTTTCTAAATTGATCTTTTATTAATCGGGGAACGTAAATAACAATTAACAAAAAAAAAAAGATTCCGACGACCCGAGAACCTCCTTTTTTTGAAGTCGGTAAAAAATTAACATCATCTATATATACTTTATTGTACACCAAAAATACATAACATCAAACACTACAAAATATACAAAAAACACATCAAACACTACAAAATATACAATGAGTGCTCTTATCCTCCATGGAGTTTCTTGCCCGTTCTTCTCCATAGAGATCTACGCTTTGGAATGGGCAACTAGCTTCAACTTTCTGACTAACTGACAGACTATTTAATTTTGACAATTCAAAAGTGCCTGTACAAGGTTTGATTGAAATAAATGATTTGAGTTTGAGTTTGAATCGTTTTCTGCGATCTCTTCCAGGCAACCTTGCAATGGACAGCGATTTTCCTGGACATAAAATGGAGCTGTCGTTGGTGGAAATATTATGTATATCATCATCATCATCATCATCATCGTCAGCCTATAGCAGTCCACTGCTGGACATAGGCCTCCCCTAATGAGCGCCATAGCGCATAGCTTGACGCATCCAGCATCTGCCTGCAGTCTATCGCAGATCGTCATCCCACCTGGCCGGAGGGCGTCCCACACTACGTTTGCCGAGTCGCGGTCTCCACTCAAGAACTCGTTTACCCCAGCGGTTGTCGGTTCTTCGCGAGATATGGCCGGCCCACTGCCACTTCAGCTTGCTAATTCTTTGAGCTATGTCGATAACTTTCGTTCTCTGTCGGATGCATTCGTTACGGATCCTATCCTTCAGAGAGACTCCGAGCATAGCTCTTTCCATAGCTCGCTGAGCGACTTTGAACTGGTGGACCAGCCGTATCGTGAGTGTCCACGTTTCAGCCCCGTAGGTCATGACGGGTAGGACGCACTGATTGAAAACTTTCGTTTTCAAGCATTGCGGTATAGATGACGAGAAGACTCGACGTAGTTTCCCAAACGCTGCCCAGCCTAGCTGGATCCTTCTCTTGGCCTCCCTCTCAAAATTGTTTTTACCTAACTGCAGAATTTGCCCGAGGTAAGTATATTCGGAAACAATTTCGAGAGGGTGGCCGTGCACGACGACCGGTCCCGGGTCAATGAGGCCATTGAACATGACTTTGGTTTTATCCAGATTCATGCCGAGACCGATGTGTCGCGAGGCTGAAGCTAGGCCGTCCAGCATCTGGGTTAGCTCCTCCAGCGACTCCGCCATCAAGACTATGTCATCAGCGAATCGCAGGTGTGAGATGTAATCGCCGTTTATGTTAGTGCCCTTACCTTTCCAGTCCAGCGTCTTAAACATATCTTCCAACGCGCTCGTGAACAGTTTCGGGGATATGACATCCCCCTGTCTCACTCCTCTGCGCAGTTGGATGGGTTTGGACTGCTGGTCCTGTACTTGGACACACATGGTGGCGGCGTCGTAGAGACATCTCAGCACCTCGTTATAACGACAGTCTACTTGGCATCGCTGTAAGGATTCCAGAACAGCCCAGGTTTCGACAGAGTCAAAGTCCTTCTCATAGTCCACAAAGGCCAGACACAGGGGCTGATTATACTCTTCGGACTTCTGTATAATCTGCCGCACTGTGTGTATGTGATCTATGGTGCCGTATCCTCCGCGAAACCCGGCCTGTTCCGGTGGCTGGAACTCGTCGAGTCTCCTGGCGAGACGGTTCGTGACCACCCGTGAGAACAGCTTATAGACCTGGCTCAGAAGCGAGATGGGTCTGTAATTTTTAAGGAGGGTTTTATCTCCCTTCTTAAAAAAGAGCACCACCAAACTCCCGCTCCACGCCTTTGGAGTTCTCCCACTGTGAAGGACGGTGTTGAAGAGATTCTGTAGTTCCTGTATAACAGGGGCTCCTCCGGCTTTCAAAAGCTCTGATGTTATTCCGTCCTCACCAGGGGCTTTTCCATTTTTAAGCTGCCTCAGAGCTAGCACGATCTCGTCTTGACTGATGTCAGGCAGTTCGTCGGTATAGTGGCGTGTCAGGGTGGCTCTGGAATCTTGGCCGTCTCGTTGGGGACGAAGGGCATGTGCAGCGTATAATCGGCCATAGAAATCCTCTATCTCGGTGAAGATCTCCGGTTTCGACAAAACGGTCCTCCCGTCGTGCGTTTTAAGCTTCGTCAGGTGGCTCCTGCCAAGCTGCTGAGTGAATACTTTGGAACCTCGGTTTCGCTCTATTGCCTCTTCAATAAGGCGTGTGTTGGAGCTCCGAAGGTCGCGCCGTACCATCTTCGCAATTCGCTTGTTCAGGTCTGACCTGTCTGACGAAGTCGCTTGGGTGGTTTCCCGTCTTTTTGTCATCAGCCCGAGAGTCTCATCCGAGAGTTTGGATTTCTTGCCAGTACGCTGCTTTTGACAGAACTTGATGCCCTCGTCTCTCATAGTTTCGACCAGATTGTGTAGGGTCTCGTCAGCGTCATCAGTGGGATCCAAGGCAGCAAATCTATTCCCGAGAAGCTGCTGGAACTTCTCGGTGCCCGCCATGATTTGCATTGGGTTAGGTCGGAGCGTGGACTTCATCAGACGGTTTCTTTCAAGCTTCAGATTGATATTCAGAGAGCCTCGGAGGAGTCGGTGATCAGATCCGGTATTGAACCTGTTGATCACTGAGACATCTCTGAATATATGCTTGCTATCCGTCATGATGAAGTCGATCTCATTTTTAGTCACAGTGTCGGGGCTTCTCCACGTCCACTTCCTCTGGGGCGGCTTCTTAAAGAAGGAGTTCATTAAGAACAGCCCCTCCTTCTCAAGGAAGTTGACAAGCATTTGCCCCCTGTGGTTCCTAACTCCATAACCATGCGGGCCTACTCGGGATTCGTTGCCAGTCCGGGTTCCCACCTTGCCGTTAAAGTCCCCCATTACAACGTTGAAGTGAGCCTTAGTGGTGTTGTGTAAGGCTTTGGATATGTCCTCATACATATCCTCCACTTCATCATCCGAGTGCGCCGAGGTCGGTTCGTAAACCTGAATTACCTTCAAGCTGTACCGCTTGGACAGCCGAAGGACCAGGTACGCTACCCTGGTCGAAACACTGGAGATTTCTTGGACGTTGTTTGAGAGCGCCTTGTTGACGAGGAAACCTACGCCACCCTGGGATGTTTTATCACCCTCGCGAAAGTAGAGAAGATGGCCCGAGTCTAAGGTTACGGTGTCCTCCCCCTCTCTACGGACTTCGCATAACCCTAGAACATGCCATTTAATGTTCTCTAACTCCACTTCCAACTGCGCTAGATGGTGGTCAAGCCTCAGAGTGCGTCCGTTAAACGTAGCCAGGGTCATATTTTTAAGTAGTGATCGGTAGCCTTATGTAGCCCGGGGATTCTTAGCACCCCCTGCCCCGCCGTTACCATGGCCGCTACCATGACCAGGAATAGCGAGGCGGCCGGGAACTGGGGGCCATTTTCTGGCTTGTGTTTTCATTAAAGGGTAATGCCCATAATCCCCACGCTGGGCATGCGGGTTGGGGATCGCAGTTTGGTGATGTTATCAGTCTGCAGGGGGCGCTGCTGCCCGCCCCCCGGTGTATGTCCCTTAGTCGCCTCTTACGACACCCACGGGAAGAGTTGGGGTGATGCAATTCTAGGCCGGCACCACATGTATATAATACACTATAATAGATACACAGATAGATACATAATTATTCAAAATTATAGATACATAAGTATATACTAAATAATCTATGCAACGAAAATAAAAGAAGATTGTTGAGTAGATAATTGCAGTTACGACAACAAGATCACAACGACAAGTAGTGTTCCTTTACGAGTCTTTTGAACACATGTAACGACTGCGCGCGATTTATTTCAGCAGCCTTTCACAAACGAGTGGCCTGGTCAGTAAAGGATTTATTAAGGAAAGTTGTGGAATGCATAGGCATTTTGAGCTTCAAGTTATCTGATGACCTTAAAAACGTGTGGGAGTCGCAAACAAACTGGAAACGTTTCTTGAGAGAGAGGGCTGAAACGGGAAAAGAGCACATTGTATACAAAGGAAAGATTATGAGCATTCCGGCGAAGGCGAATTGGTAACCACCTGCGCTTCACACGAAATTCGGAAACATGGTCATATTTGCGCAGACCGAATATGAATACTTCCTAAAATGGTCAGCCATCAATGTCGCACTGTAATATGGTTAACAAATTCAACCTTTTCATTCCACGTAATACAAATAAACAGTTTACTGCCCTATTTCCATAACTTTTAATGTAGCACAAAAACTTTGGTGTTTCGTTATATATGAATGTAGGTAGTGGCTACACGTGTTTCCTCCCTCGCTGTAGTCAAGGCCACAAACTTTGGAATGCCTACAGCAAAATGAAATGGCAAAGTTTTATACAAAAGTTACTTTGAGTTTTTCTCTGATATACATAATGAAAACAGTAACTCTAGGGAAAGACTGCTAGGCACTTCTTAAAATGCTACGCTCGTAGCTCGTAGCGCTACGCCGTAGCAGTGGGAGCCAGCATCGATGATCGACTGCCCTATTCGATTGTGTCAATCGAGTGAATGCTGCTTTTAGATACAGAATCGGTTGAGTGAATTATGTTTTGTTCCAAAAAAAAATTACTTTTAACAAGGAGTAAACTGTAAAACTTTTATTTTACAACAGTTTTCCCTGTTGCTTAAGGTTACGGAATGATAACAGTCGGTGTAATCATATATTTTGATGTTTAAGCTAGTACTTACTAGCAACGTTTACAGGTACAGGGTACATCTAGGGTTTAAAGTTTGTAGCTATCTTTTATCTTCTGTTTTTGTTTTCATTTGCATTAATTTAGTACCTAGTGTAAATAGTTAGTTGTGTTAAATATTTAAAAAGATAATATATCTAGACTATCTTTTAAAATTATCTATCTTATATATCAATTGCAACCAAAACAGAATAATAGGTACCATCACAAGCAATTTCAGTCGTTAAAGCTAAACAAACTTGACATCCAAAGCTCAATAAGAATTCTATCTATTGCAATGGAATGTACGTAGGTCATCGTAAAATATTTACGCTACATCGCATCGGGATCGTATAAACAGGAAGATTCCATTTTACAAGCCCCTGTAATTCTTTATGAGCTATGTGACAAAAGACGAAAGTTTCATTGAAACATGCAGTAAGCACGTTGGGATTTGAGGGTAACAGAATAATGTAGGATTTGTTTATGATTTGGAAAGGTTTATTTGTTTGGAAGTCGGAATATTTGAGTAAGCGAAGTTCTTGTGATGTTGCAAGGTGAATTGCTTTGTAGCGAATTTGTACCGAATTATTTATTTATTTGCATAAAACAGGGTATACAAAGGTGTTACATGAGTTAAGGATAAGATCATACATGTTTTGCTTTAGATTAAAGCATGCAAAATGATTAACACAACTTATGTTCAAAGTATTCCTTGATGTCATAAAAATTATTATCATTTAGCCATTTAAACAAGTGAATTTCAAACAGTCTGCTATTTAGTAATTTAAGACCTGTATTAACATATTTGACGAAATATGGGTGTACCTACCTACTATGGGTGGAGAACCAAGGTAACCGACATAGCCCGAAGAATTGCCAAACTTATGTGGCCGTAGGCAGGGCACATTGCACGCAGAACAGATGGCCGATGTGGCTGAAAGGTTCTGGAGTGGCGACCGCGTAC
The DNA here is from genome assembly GCA_963082905.1 of Oligia fasciuncula. Lineage (NCBI taxonomy): Eukaryota > Metazoa > Arthropoda > Insecta > Lepidoptera > Noctuidae > Oligia > Oligia fasciuncula. The sequence goes on from OY720395.1 coordinate 16,986,887, forward strand.
GTAGCGTTGAAAGGCCTAACAAGGTGATCCGACAACCTTGTGAAGGCCGCAGGAACCCGTTGGATGCGAGAAGCACAGAACCGGTCGAAGTGGAGGGAGTGCTTGGGGGAGGCCTATGTCCAGCAGTCTTTCGGTTGAAATAATAATAATAAATATCTCGGCTATCATTGTGCCGATTGTCGTATTGGCCAATAGCCGAAAGCCTCGATCAACAACTATCGAAGCTCTCGTTAGGCGGTTGAATCAAGGGCCTGATTCAGAAGGCAGTACTCCTCGATATGGCTCTCTGGAGCCCTAACCACCGGTAGCTTGGACCCTGCTCCCGACACCGGCGGATCACTATTTTTTATATTTTTAAATGTTATTTTATACCTAATTTATATTTTAAGAAATATTTAAAAATGTAATTAGGTAAGTAACTAGGTAAATAAACGATAATAATAATATGGGTGTACTATAGGTACTCCTCTTAGGACCAAAACATGTTGCTGATGTTATTTATGTTAGACCTACATTCTAACAATTAATCATCACCAGCACCAATAAGCATTATCTTGTTCGTATTTTATTTCGTGTTGTGTACTTAAATTGTTAAATAAATAAGTTAAAAAAAAACTGATCAACTTCAAAGTTTATCAGTTTTTTTTTCAAATTAATAAGTTTTAGTTGAATTAAGCTACTTCGTTAATACCTAATCATTATAATTCGTTTACTTGAAATTTTACCAGTAATTTTGGTTTAAAAACCAAACTCCTGACCCGATTTTAATGAACTTTCTACGGAACCAATTTGAAAGTATATCCTTTCAAATAAAAAAAGGATTTTGCAAAACGGCTTATAAACAACGGAGTTCTGAGGTAAAAAACATTTAAAAAAAAATCAACCGAATTGACAACCTCCTCCTTTTTATGAAGTAGGTTAAAAATAAAAGATTATCATGCAATGAGAAGAAAACAGAAAATAAACTGGAAAATAAATAAAAAGGAAAGCCACCGCAAAATTATATTTCTCAATACTTACGCTGCGGCACGCCTACACCCCTTAATATAAATATCTTGTTGTTAGCCGAGTAAAAAATAAAAGGAAACGCAAAACAACTTCATTTCTTACTTCCTCGTGGCTTATTCAAACGATTTATTTAATAGCTGAAGAATAAACATGCAATTTTCAGGGGATAGCATAATGGACGTCTTCATAAAGGCGTACAATGGCTTTTCAAAACATTTTGAGGAAACATTTCATCTTCCAAATGCAACATTTGACTCGAGGCTAAGGAAAACAGGCGTTGGACGACAGAGCCTGCCCTGTTTCATTGTCTGTATGACCTTAATCCGACATTTTTTGCTGCTCGCTTGCAGCGTAAGGTGATATACGGGTGAGTTTCAGACGTGCGCTGCCGCTGTTACGTCTCGATGAGTAGGTCACCTTTTTAACCGATTTAAAAAAAGGAGGAGGTTCTCAATTCGACGGCATGTTTTTTTTTTTTTGTGTGTTTGTTACGCGATTACTCCGCCAATTGTGGACCGATTTTCAAAATTATTTTTTTATTCGAAAGGAGATACTTCTGAAGTGGTCCCATAGTCACCAAGACAGGATCTGATGATTGAATCCTGGACAAATCGAGGGCAACCCTCAACTTTTATGGGCAGACCCATAGCGATTTGGGTATTTTTTATAGTAACTCGTGCATTTTCTTTCAAATAATTATATAATTTGGTGAAGTGGAACTGATGAAGAAGACCACAGATGGCCACCGGAACTACTCAATAATAAGTATTTCACGGGTTGCGATTCGATTACTTTATTATGGTTGCTAAGCAATTTATGCTCGTCACAATGTCAAAGTCAAAGTCAAAGTCAAATCATTTATTTCAAATAGGCACATTAAAGGCACTTTTGAACGTCAAAAAAAAACTAAATAGAAATGATTCTAGTCGCCCATTCGAAAAGGTAGTTTTCGTATGGAGAAGAATGGGCAAGAAACTCCACAAATGCGAATGGTGAAATGGAGCTGATGGTGTAATACTAGGAGAACTCCTCAACAATGAACGTCCCTGCATCGGTAAAAGCAATATTTTGTTAATGGCGACGGGCAAGTTAACATTAGGCTATTGTAACTTAGATACATTCTAAACAGACCCACTAAAAAGCGAGAAATAAAAACTTCCAAAAAAAACACTACAAAGTGAAAAAGTCGGTGGCAAAAACGAAAATGCGGAACCAAAGACACCGATTTCCGAAATTAAAGTAATTTTTCACTTTGTAGTGTTCTTTTTGGAAGTCGGTTTTTTTTTTGTTAATGTATCATCGGCTGCTTCAGAGAAACTTTAAATCAATAGCGACATACAATATTTTAGACATTAAACGTTCGTTGAATCAGGAGTGGTATAACAATATTTTTATATATTTTTAACTAGCGGCGCCCCGCTGTTTCACCCGCGTAAATGTCGATCCCGTAGGAATATCGAGATAAAAAGTAGCATATGTGTTAATCCAGGGCATCAGCTACATCCATACAAAATTTTATCAAAATTGGTACAGCAGTTTGAGCGTGAAGAAGGAATAAATTTATAAACACACACACACAAACATTCGCTTCTAAAATATTGAGTGTGATTTTAGCCTATGTTGTCCCACTGCAGGGCAAAGACCGACCTTTCTCCTTTACACTCCTCTCTATATTGAGCTAGTGTGGACCATTCCTGTCTGTAGGGGTCAAGTTTGTCCCGCCATCTTCTGGGTCGCCTCGATGTCGCCGGGCGTTTTCTGCGATGGTGGTAGATTTGAAATGAATCTAGGTATAAAATTGATTATAGCGAGTAGGTGTTGATCAGTAGTTGGGCATTAATGGCCGTTTCAATGCTTAAACAATTTGTTGTCTACGAGTACACTTGCTTAAGTACCAAGCCGAATGACCTCCACCACGATCGTTAGTGTTGTCGCCTGTTAGCTGCACATGATCAGTCTTTAGTAGGCCGAATGTGAATGTTATGGTTATGATTTACTAGCTTATTGATGAGTAGCATAAGCTTAGTAGATTTCACATGTCTTCGATGATGATTCCTATTGATGAATGATTCTCTATTTCTAGGGAAAAAAACCATTAATATACTGCCTTTTCAACCAGAAAGCAGATCGTATCATAGCCCCACTCCGTATGTTTCCATTGTATACTACGTGACAATGGCGCGCCGCGACTCCGCCTGACACCTGACGTGTCGCGTGACGTCACAGATTATTGGCGCGGTAAATCAACCAGATTGGACACGCTAACTAAGCAATATATCACTTTCAAGCGAAATTTTAGCGAGAGAGCCCTTTTAAGAGGATATTAAAACTGTTCTTCACCACTTTTTCGTACAATGACCCAAGTCTTGAAATAAATAATATGTCCGTTGGGGATTCTTGAGTGCACAATACAGTATTTAGGTACTCTGTGCGAAAACTCAATGTGTTCGATATCAGTTTTCTAAAACATTTGCTATTTAGAACGTTCACCCGAGGCGAGGCGTGTCGTTATGGTTGATCATAGTTTAATGTTTGTTTTTGAGTTTGAAAGATTGGCTTTAAAAGCAGCTTATCTGATACTTAATATTATAAATTCGAAAGTAACTCTGTCTGTCTGTATGTTACCTTTTCACGCCTAAATCTCTGAACGGATTTCGATAAAATTGCAGATGGCAGAGAGATAGATTGCATCCCGGTCAAGGACATAGGATAATTTTTATCCCGATATTTTCCACGGGATCGACACTTATGCGGGTGAAAGCGCGGGGCGCTGCTAGTCTGATATAAAAGCTAACACTTTCAGCCAGTCTATTGTTTAGTTTGTCACAGAGTAACGAAGTCCACACTTCACTACTGACTGGTATTTAATCCGCTTACGTCGCACTGGAAAAAAAATATTTCACTGTTCGCAGTCGTTCCGTAGTTTCAACTACGAGAGTGTCTAACTATTGATTTTTAGGTTATTTCCTTAAAAATTTAGGAGTTTTTCTGCTAGTTGGCCGTAAAATGAAAAATTCAATCGATCTAATTTTTGCGACTTTACAAATCACATTTCATGATTATTTGTTTTTGAACATATAACATAACATCGCGCTTGGTCTTTTTACCTGTAATTGCCTGTAATTCCTGTAGTTTCCTGGAATATAATTCCCTGTAGAGTTAGGCAGAGGTATACCTTAGAATGTAAACCCATATTCCACCAGTTATGTTTAAATCTCTTGTAATAGGGGGCAAGCCTATTGCCGTCAACAGCGCACAAATCCAGACTCCAGCTGCTACTGAGAAATTCCTCATAGAAAAACCCATTAACACTTTGCCCGTCCTGGGAATCAAAACTAGGAACTCATGATCAGTAGTAGCGCTTGCGACCATTACACCTACGTGGCAGTCTTTTTATTCCTTCAACAATTTATTACCAAGGTATTAGTTTAGTATCTTAATACACTGAAAGAAATAAGCAGTAAATAAAAATGAAAAAACATTGATCTGAACTGGTTTAAACAGTTTCATATGAGTCTAACGTTCAAAACAGTATGTTTTAATGATCCGAAAACAGTTAGGTAAAGCTTGAGGCAAAATGTTACAGTCGTGTCAGTAAACTTTAACGTTTTAAGTAGCTGAAAGGTCACAATATTTGTTTTATTCCTTTGGTGATATCGTTCAAACCATTGAAATTTACTTACATTACAGTGGGTAATGGTGGTTTTTCATTTTTTTGTGGTTTTTTCAGTAAACTAAGTAAAGTAACTGTTTTGTCTTTTACTGTTTTACAAACAATTTTGCAGTGCTACAACATAAGCTAAAAATAAATGAAATATTTATTGCTCTGAGACAACAAACAGATTATGTACATAATACAAAGGTCACACGCCTGTAATTAAAACGTTTTTCCTGTAAAGAGTGGGTAGAACTCGTGGCACTCAATTGAGAAATAACATTGAACGAGTTGTCAAGCTCAGTAATAACGTTCCTTTCAGTTGTCGGTAACAAATTGTAGGGAGTGAGAAACAAATAAAAGAAAAATAATGTTCACTCTTTTTTTTTTTTTTATACTTTTTCTAGGTGATTCGTTGACGTTGTTTTTACAAAATTCAATCATCATCTGCCTGGACTTTTTGCAACTATATTGGGGTCGGCTTCCAGTTTAATCAGACGTAGGTGTATACTAGTATTTTACAGGAACGACTGCCGATCTGTCCACCACAACCCAGTTACTGGGTAATACGATACCCCTTGCATTATATCATAGTGAGAGTTAATTCAAACCAACAATTATTGTACCTACAATAATACAAGTAATCACTCTTATATTATAATAATCTAGTAATTAAATTGTTTTAGTATATCTTTATAAACAGAGTGTTTAGTTAGCTCAGTTAGCTCCTCCTCAGGAGCTCCATACTCATGGACGGCGCCGCTAAGGCGGGCCTAAGAAGAGGTGGCGAGACGATTTAGACGCTTACCGCAAGGGTTTGATCGAGGTGACGCTAGAAAAGGATTCCTGGAAGGATTTTGGGAGGTCTTTGCTCAGTAGTGGGACAGTGTAGGCTAAATAAACAAATAAATACGTTATCTCATAGTGACACCAGTTTCTTACCCAGGAATTGGCTTGGACGGTAAAGCCTACTGGAAGATCTATGAGTATTGGTTTGAAAATGTTTAGTAATATTATGTAGTGTTCGCGCAGTCGTAGCGATCTTTTAAAGACGACCTTTCGATGGATTTAAAAGGGGAAGATAAGACAAATACTGTAGGTAGTCTGTGGTGTACCATAAACATATTACAATAAATACATACATAAAGTAACTATATTATACTACATCATCTTGCTTTTCTGCCTTCACTGACCTTAACCCGTTGAAGTCACATAAAAAGAAACAATAAAAGTATATTGACACACTATCAGTTGCCAATTCTCCGCATCTGGCTTTGACACACCAAACTTACATCCTCCTTTTAAGTATTTTTCCTTATGAGGTGGATTTAAAGGTGTCATCACTTTCCCGAATTACGAAGGGCTGATGTAATCAATTCAGGACTTTTCTTTCATATCTCCGGCCTATGGGGCGGAAGGATCAACCCTTTTGTCCTAGTTGTAAAAGGACTGTATAGCGCAATAATTATGAAGGAATTCTTTTCTCTATTCACTGAGAACCTTTACTATTGAGATGGTTTTATTAATATTTCGTTGCTATGTCGAAATTTATAGCCCGACAGGGCTCATAATTGATTCTATTGATCTATACTTACCCACTGTATGGTACATTATGGATGCGATAAAGATTGAATTGAATATTAAGGTTTTGCAAAAATTAAGGACACCGTAGAAAGTGTTTTTTGGGTCACCAAGATACAGGCTATGCCTAGTTTGGGACCCGCTGTTAAATCGGTCTAAGTTATCTCTTGGTTAGTAGAACTGCATGCTAATACTTGTATGTTTGTGAACATGTATAAGTTTTAATAAATGAATTTGAATTTGTTGATTCAGTTGCCATACCATACTATAATCAGCCTATAATGTTCCCACTGCTGGGACACAGGCCTCCTCTCGGTGAGAGGGAGTGGGCCGTAATCCACCACGAGGGCCCAGTGCGGATTGGCAGATGTCACATGTCTTCGAATTTTTGGTTCTAGGACATGCCGGTTTCCTCACGATGTTTTCCTTCACCGTTTTGAGAGCAGTGGTGATGAAATAATTTACACAAAGTAAAGCGCCTGTCTGGGTTCGAACCTATGACCTACAACTCGTAAGTCGCGGCCGTTACCACTTGGCCACCACTGCTCTTCATATATATTCAGTTGCCAGCTATGATTATTATAGGTACCGACATTATATTAATGGTGTTGGTTTTCAGAAAGGTCAGGCGCGTAGTATTTGCAACCGGCGGCGTGTCTTTACGACGATAAGTATGAACGTAAGGCAAGATGAGTATTTAATGATCGTAGCCAGTGGCGGATTTACATTTTTGCCGCCAGTTATAGGCTATTCAAATTTTGCCGCCCCTTCCGACCTCTATAGTAATGTCTCATGTCTTTTGTATGTATACTGCTTAAACACACTTAATTCCATCGCCTTTTCTTCAAAATACTTAAAATGTTCTCGTTCAGCTGCGAAAAACTTGCAAAGAGATTTGTAAAGATCGGCAACAGTGATCGAATCTACGGTAGAAGCCTGAATTTGAGCATTCACTTTGTTTATTCTTTCCAAAAAAATATGGTGGGTATATAAACATCAATCTTTTTAATTTCAGTAAAGCATAAAAAAAAATATTAGCCCTAAATTGACCGCCCCTGCCACTAGGCTCCAACCTACTAAGCCTGTTGGTAAATCCGCTACTGATCGTAGCAGGTGGCGTTCTGTACTTTCTGCCTGTCCCAATGGAAAGAAGGCGTGTGTTATGTATGTAAAAGCAGCCCACGACTTCATCCGCGTGTAATTTTTTATTTGGACATAAATATATCATATAGCTGTGTCCCGTTACTTCATTCGCTTAGCGTTATTTTTCCTTTTTGTCTGCTCGACTCCTAAGTGAAGTAGCGTGATGACAAATTGCCCTATAACCTTCCTCAAAAATTGTGCTATCTGAAAGGTAATTCCAGAAATTATCATGTTCAAACAAACTCTTCAGTTTTATTAAACAAACTAACTCTTCAGCTTTAATATATAAGTAGAGATTATAATTATAGAAGTCAATTAAGAATCTTTAAAAAATCTTCACCAACTTTGTTAATCCTCAAATTAACAAACCCTACACAACAAGCAAACAACACTTTTTCACATTTAGTTGTTCCGAAAACATCAACAAACAAAGGAAACCAAACACACTTAACTTTTTTGTCGACCGTACTGACTACACACGTTAATTTGCATTGTTACTTTTGTTGACCGTACCCATGTTGCGGTACGGTAAGGATTACATACGTGATGGATGAAACGCGCCATTTTGTCACAGAATAGGTAAGTACAGAAGGCCGAATAAACAGTACGAGCAAAAACAGGAGCACGCACACATAGACGCGTACGTACGGCGGCGAATCGTTTGAGGGGGCTGCTCTCTAAGCCCGTTGAATTAATAATTGATTCATCAAAACAATTCTCAAATGATTTTATTATTTTTTTCAGACGAGCAAAAAAACACCGGCACTCACGCCTACTGTCAAATCGTTTTGTCAGTCATTCTTAGTTCGGGCCCCAAACTAATTTTATGTCCGTAGGCGTTACGGAGGTAACGTCCATAAGTCCGTAACATCGGTCGAAACTACGGATAGGATCTGTTTAGGAAGTAGACGTCGAGAAACGAATACCAGGGGTCGCGAGTGCGTTTGTACTTCTTCTCCTCCCTTGTGTCGCTGGCACGACTGTATTTCGGATCTTGTTGACCCAAAACTTTGCCACGACCACAGCGTCGTCGGTGGTAGCGCAGAGGTCATTATAATTGCATATTTCGAGACACAGAGGTTGTACAAGAATCTCCTGCGTCCCCGACTCATGGTACTAGAAGGAACAGTGGGGTTTTAGTCGGTAGGAGTCCGACATAACCCTCCGTTTTTCCCAGATGGCAGATGCGGAAAAAAAAAATAAAAAAAATAAAGATAGGAGCGCTTGCATTTGCTGTACCTACGAGAGCCGTGTGTCTATGTCTGCGTGTGTTTTCGCTTACTGTATGGAGCCAGCCTTCTGTAGTATTTTGTGCTTTTGGTGTTAGATATATTAATCCTTAACTAATGAAGCGTGTCATTTCTTACGCTGTTGATATATTGCTGTAATAATAATGTAGGGATGTGGTGGTATTAGTATCGAATCTATGGCTTAGCGTAACTTTTCGATATTGCCAGAAATGCCTCAGATTAATGATAGGGAACGTCATACTATCTGATCAGATAGCGTGGTGTTTGTAACTGTTTTCTCATTTTGCCCTTCCTGTCCCGTGATCCTGTAATGACTCATGGTGATTATTTTACCATTGTTGCTGCTAGCGGGTAGTAAGAGTCAGGCCCTTTTGTATTTCTTGCCGTGAAAAAAACGCGTCGACATGAGAACCTCCTCCGTTTTTTTCGTCGGTTAAAAACTACGGTTTATTCGCCGTATGTAGGCACGGTCGTCAGTGTTGTATGGGCCACTATGGAAGTTTGTTGATGGCATGGCGCCGTCCATACCGTAGAACCGTGTCTTATAAAAGGTCACACGATTATCCGCTCACGATATACCGTAACTCAGACCCTTTGTACACAGCAGGGTTTCCACCCTGCTATGTACAAAGGGTCTGAGTTTATAAATAGACTACAAAGTAGACTTTTCTTGCAGGTAAATAGTCGTTGAATGAGATAAATATATTAAATCAATGCCATTTATAAAAAACTAGCTGCGCCCTGCGGTTTCACCCGCGTAAGTGTCGATCCCGTAGGAATATCGGGATAAAAACTATATGTTAATCCAGGGGGTCAGCTACGTCCATACAAAATTTTATCAAAATTGGTCCAGCTGTTTGAGCGTGAAGAAGTAACAAACATACAAACACACACGCACACTCACAAAGTTTCGCCTTTATAATTAGTGTGATAACTTTGCTCGCAGCTGAGCCTGCTTATGGGGTTTTCCCACAGGAACGTACTACCGGGACAAAAAGTACCCTTTGTCCTTACCTGTCCACACCTAATTTGAATTAGGGCTTTTTTTTCCAACGCCAGTTATCTTTATCGGAAGAATAATTTTGAATTTTTGACAGTTCTTCCATACAAAAAACTGTCAGACGTCAATTTTATCCCACGAATAGAAATTATCGGTCGATTGAAAAGTCAGCCCCTTAGTCTGGGTATGTAAATAAAAAATAAAAAAGTGTTCCAGAAAGAATTTTGGCCCTGGCGACCAATCTCAGGGGAGAGCAGCTTACGTCGCGGGAGATATGATAGTGCAGAAGTGTGTGCGCAGACACAGGTGCACTCTCTCTTCCGTCACTCTCGTAGTCCGATAAAACGGCAATCCGATACAACCGGGGAGAGATCAGGTGCAAGGCCAAAGGGGCTACGGCCACAGAGGTATCACACCGCCAACTTCCAAACTTCGGGCTGTTACTAAGAAATTCCCAATGGAAAAACCCATGAACACTTTTCCCGACCCGGGAAACGAACCCAAGACCGCTCGGCAGTCGCACTTGCGACCACGAGACCAACGGGTCATTTAAATATGTAAATAGTTTAGATAACCGTTTCAAGACTTTACCACACCTACTTACCCCTACCCATCTTATTGAGAATAAATAATTTAAGACACCCTTAGGTGTCGAGATTATTTACCCACTAATATATTGCAAGATTAACTAACTGAATATTAATCAGGCTTTAGTGGACTATGTTAGTGTACGCCTTTAATGGTGATGTTAGAGAACTTAATTTATTGACATAAAGTTGTTAAGTTACGTTACGTACTTAAGAGCTTGAGTGGGTTTCTGAGTTGATAACCGCCAACCAGTCTAATAACGCTTTTAGGATGCTGTTGGGGTTCCTGGCATGTTTGCTGAATCGCGTACGGATGGCTTTCAAGCCATCATGGGCAAGAAAGCAAAGTCCTTTTTTTTTGGGTGGGAAATTATCAAGTAACTTCTCCCGCTCTGGGCGGAGCAGGAGCGCGTGTCAGACTTTTACTGACAAAAACCCACCCGTGTTCCTTCAGTTGCCTGTGCCAGGGGCCACGGTATCTCTTTCGAACAACCCGCGACCATGGCAGGCAATTAGCACTAGACAGTAGTAGATATTTCCTTGTAGAATACAGTTTTATTGGTAAAACACTACTACTAGGTACACTACTATAGGTACGAGTATTACTATAAAAAAAAATAAAAAAAATTGTTCTATGACTTTTAATAATTCATCAGATTTTAATTCATTAGACTTTCATACAAAAATAAAAATATTTCAATGTAACACTCTAAATGTTACGAACTCTACGCGAAGCAAAAGGAAGCGCTATTTAGGTAAACAAACTGAATGCAGCAGAGGGGAGCGGGGGTTAGATAGAACAACAAAATCTTAAAGCTTTGTTTTGGTAAATGTATTGTAGACTTTTTACAAAATATTTATGATAGTAGTAATATAGTCCTGAGAGGTTGTTAGTGTTTTACCAATAACCCTGTATACATACTTAACTACAAGTTTACTTGGAACCTGAAACCAAATATTCCTGTACAATTTGCCTTCATTACGTCTTCCTGCACGCGTAGCATGAGCACCGATTTGTCGACGGAAGAGTAGACAAAGATGACCACAGACTAAGAAAGAACAGAAAGATGACGTTCCGTAAACAGTACGATGGCAGCAAAATAGAAAGAGTCAACTGCACTTTTTACGAAATTCACTCTTTTACAAAATAATTCTTTGTTGTCATAGGATTTTTTTTTTTTGATTCTATACTTTGTGGCCGTCGAGTACAAAGTTTTCTACTGCATTTTGTAGTCTGTGGCGATTACAAAATCTCGTAGACAACTGTCAGTTGTCAATGTGATTTTGACAGTTGGGATAGAAAACTTTCTTTTGAAATAGTCTACATATAAAAGGACCTAGACAAAGATCGTTTGAAACGAAAGACAAAATGACAGATTGTAGAAAGATTTCTAGGCGGTATGTCAAAAATGAAGAAAATAAATGTCACTTTGTATAGAAAGCAATGTGTCTTCTCTTCGTAGAGATAGAAATGTTCATGCTACGCGTGCTGAGGTTCCAAGAAGATTTAATTGACATTGGTAGACGTTATAGTTATTACATACATTGCTTTGATCTTCATTTCAAACATCATTACATTTATCATGTTATCTTGTTTCAAATTTATATTTTAATTTCAATTAAATATTGCGTATTATTTAAATACATTTGAATCATTCATTGAAAATAAATGGTGAATTCTACTAAAACTTATCGTATATTAATGAAGTTTGGATTTGATTTAATACTGAATTATAATCTATACATATAATAAAACAGTAACGAAAGAAAAACTGTACATTGAGAATTTTCGAGAAAAAATAAGTGGCTTTTGTTAGAAAAACGTAACTGATGACAAAAAGTGACTTTTTAGAATTTTTGTCTGTTTGTCTGTTTGTCTGTGTGTATGGTAAGGCTTCACGCCAAAACTACTGGATAGATTGAATTGAAATTCAGCAAAAATGTTCTTTGTAAACCAAGGAAGGCTTTAGGCTACATATTATCACGCCGTATGTTATAGGAGGTAAGCAATATTGATTTTAAAAGGTTTTGGTTCGTAATTCAATGCACAAAATAATTGAATGCCCAAAATGACATGTTATTTATTTAGTTAATAAAAATTTAACCCTGGAAACATAACAATCACGCTATTTTTATAAAGGAGCGGAGCAGTAATATTATAAATTGCAAGGGAACGGCTATTTCAACAATATGTCAACTGGGAATTTAGCGGTAAAGTTAAGGCGGCCGTTTACCGCACTAAATGGTGCGAGTTCAAATCCCGTATTAAAAAAAACTGTTATTGTTTTAAAAAATCGTAAAATTCTTTAATTTTTTTTTTAGTTTTTGCATTTTTTATGTGCATTAAGAACGATACTGTTATGAAATCTGAGAACTTTACATGTCCTATCTTATTGTATGGGGAGTTTCACACCAATATTAATAAACAGATTGATTGGTGGTACAACAAGCTACACTATCATAAAGTCAAGTCAAACTTTTGGTTCTAAGTTATATCTTACCAAGCGCATTAGTGGTTTGTGGAGTGTCACGCAACAGTGACAAAGGGCGCGTGCTTAAAGATTGCTCTTTAATCGTGTGGGATGAATGCACTATGGCGAACAGAAAAGCAGTAGAGGCGGTAAACAGGACTTTGTAGGACATCCGCAGGAACCAGCAAATGATGGGTGGCGTTACAGTTCTGTTAAGCGGCGATTTCCGACAAACGCTGCCTGTGGTGACGCAAGGAACTAGGGCTGATGAGGTGAATGCTTCGTTGAAATGCTCTATCTTATGGCCACATATTCATAGGTTGCGTTTAACGATGAATATGAGAGCACAGCTTGGCGGGAATGTACACGCCCAAGAATTTTCTGATCTTTTCTTAAAATTGGGTGAGGGAACGCTACCAGTAGACGGTGGCCAGGTGGTTCTACCTGAGATACTTGGGAGAGTGGTGTCCACCTTAGAAGATTTGATTCGCCTGGTACGGGGACATCAATAGGATACCGCACCAAGATAATTCTTGGGTGTGTGAACGAGTCATTTTAACACCCAGAAACGACCAACCTTCAGCGATCAATGAATGCATTCTCGCGGAAATTGGGGGAAATTAAGTGATCTACACTTCAATAAACACTGTTGTTGACCAAGATGACGCCACACATTACCCCGTATAATTTCTCAATTCCCTCAGTGCAAGTGGACTACCAGCGCACACCATCAAGCTAAAGGTCGGTGTCCCAATTATGATTCTTCGGAATCTCACTCCGCCGAAACTGTGCAATGGGACCCGGCTCAAAGTCGTCTCGCTGCAGAGAAATATCATTGAGGCGGAAATTCTAACGGGTTGTGGTGTCGGCGAGACAGTCTTTATATCACGTATACCACTGATTCCCCACAATTACCCTTTTTTTTTCGGATGGGAAATAATCAAATGACCCCTCCCGCTTTGGGTGGAGCGGAAGGGAATGTCAGACTCTTACTGACTAAAACCCACCCGTGTTCCTTCCTTAGCCCTTTATGTTCGGGGCCAGCGGTAACCCTTTCGGACAATCCCGCTGACCCGGCAGGCTTCGGCCCTCGATGCTGACATCTCTTTGAGGCGCGCGTAGAACTCGTACGCGCCGTCCGGCACGGGGTTGGTCCTGATCGGACGGTGAGCTACCCATTACTCTCCGCCCGCAGGCCCGCGCCTACGGTGGCCGGGAGTCGTCCCGTGGCTCCCGACACCCGGAACGTCTCCCGCGGCGGCTGGGACGGGAGGCTCTCTCCCTCATCCGTCCCGCCACCTCCTTCGCTAGCATGACTGCTTCGCAGAAGGAGGTGACTGCCTCCCACTCCCTCTCGCCCCGGACCATAGCTTGCACCAGGGCCGGACGCGAGATGTCGCCGCCGCTGCCGATCGCCTCTACGAGGACACGGCGGTACTCCGCCCAAGCGGGGCAAACCTCCACCGTGTGCTCCACCGTGTCCTCTGGGCGATCCTGGCAATGGTGACACCCGGCCACAATTACCCCTTTCAATTCAAGCGCGTGCAGTTTCCTGTGAGCGTGTGCTTCGCCATGACAATAAATAATTCGCAGGGGTCTCACTGAAGGCTGCGGGTGTCGACCTCAGGACGAGCTGCATCTCACACGGACAACTGTTCGTCGTTTGCTCCCGCGTCACCAGTCCTGACTCGCTGTACTTACATATTGAATAAGACCGAGGGAAAAACAACGAACGTTGTTTACACAGAAGTGTTACAGTAAATTATAACACTCTGTTATTCGACGTCTCCTAAATTTTCGAATTAACCTGACGTCTCTTACCAGTAAATTAACTACATAACTTTCTAATTTTGAGTTTACTACGCCAAATAGTTTTTGAGGGATCTAAGCTATAGTACAGTATGAGACGCATCTTTTGAGTGTTTCTGTAAATCAGCAAACTATCACTAACTATTATTAAAATTAAAATAATACTTATGCGATACGTGGGCAAAGCCACGGGTACAGCTTTAGTTTATAAAGATTTTTTTAAAAGTTATTTGCAATATTATTGTTAATTCAGTGTACCCTTGGGATCCACTGCGGAATTACGGGAAGAAAAGTTTTAGTTGTATAGGTACTAAGTCTGGGCAACATATAGGCTATAATTTATTTTGGAAAATGGAACACCTGATGCAGAACCGCAACAGACCAACTTAAGTATAAGAGATATAAAAATGGTGCCATAGCAAAAAATATTCCACGTGAAGAGAATTTTCTGCTGTGAGAATAAATTTGAAGATCTGGAACACCTGTTGTGGAACTCCAAAGCCCAGCGACACTATAACATAATTATAGGAATGACGTCTTAGCAAAAGTTGTTTAGTCTGATGGGCATTTCCTGTTGACTTACAAAAATGAAAGATCTAGAACGTCTCGAATCGTCTCGCGCATCACGCCGTTTTCCCGTCCCCGGGCTCTTAGAATTCGACATCAGACGTTTCAGATCTTCGATTTTGACGACCCCGTTGTCGCTGGCATTAGCAACAGGATTCGCGTATGAAGTCGCGGGCAGAAGCTAGTAGTGGATATTATTGTAGCAACACTGTCAGAGCACAAATGATTGATATTGTAACAAAGTTTTAAATGTGTTTTAACTATGGCAACTGAATGTATTATTTTACTTTGGCAACGCTTAGAAATGACGGTTATGATTTTATCATTATTTCTAAGTGGGATAAAAGTTATTTTTAATTGTAAAATGGAGTGCAGAGCTAGTCGTCTTCGAGCTACGAATCAAGTTGGTTGTCACTGATATCAGAAGTCCAATTCTAGTAATTAAAAACGTTCAAAATCTAGTCGCAATCTCATCTCGGCGATAAACAATGTCAAAAACTTGACATAACTGTAGGTAAATTAGAGGTAAGTTTGACAGATTAAGACTAAAGGTTCTAGAGCCGTTCAGTATTCTTTGTATAAAACTCCCTACTGCAACGCACACTAATCGGAATCGTAACGTAATCGCCTCGGGACAAGCTCTCGAACCGCTGCGTTACGGCTCGTCTTCCCCGCGGTTACGTCTATCCGTCCCCGCGCTTACGTCTCTCCGTACCCGAGCTTACACCTCTTCGTCCACCCTTGCCTCTCTCACCCCTCCTGCGGCCTGCCTGCACCATCAACCAGCGGTCGGCAAGCCGTAAGCGCGGTGTCGCCTAGCCGTAGCCGAGTCGACGTATCGGAGCTTCTGATCCGCTTTGGTTACGTGCTTACGTTAGGTTGACGCCTGTTTGACGGCGAGGCGAAAGGCGATACGGTGCTGATCCCTTTCCGATTTGATACGTGTGCTATGACCTTAAGATTACCTACAATGCGACTGTTCTTAAAAATACGGGAATTGTTTCTCATGACTGTGTTTACGTATAATAAAGTTACTTTGCCGAAGAACAGTTTTTGAATGTTAAAATCCTTATCGATCATTATATCTACCATTGTCAACACATACTTTGCATCAAAAGAAATATGTTGAAAACTGCAATCAGAGTGAACCTGTCTCCTGATGTTTAATACATTACTACTAACTAAAATAACTACAACCCAGAACCAATCGAAGAAAACAACGCATTCTTCATTTTTTTTATAGTTTAATGGGCCCGCTCTTGACCCCGATCACGCCTGATGGTAAGCGATAGATGAGGACGTACAGTCACGAGCACTAATATGTCAACACTTGGCAACTTTCAATTGCGATTTTTTCACAAAATAACGAATGCAACGTTGAAATACGACACTTTACATAAATCTGTGGGTTCAAAAATACTATGTTCCTAATAATATAAAATTTAATTCAAAAATAAAGGAGAAAAACGCCTTTGCATAAAGCCAAGTGTATACATACTTATGCTCGTGACTATACACCCTCGGCGTGTACCTCGTCTTCTGACGCACGTACTCCAAGATGTCGATGTTTTATAATAATAATATGAGAAAATTGGCTGGTCCTTTGGTTCAGTAAGTAGAAACACATTATTCATGTTAAAAGCTAACGTTATTTAGTTTAATGTCAAATATCAATTTCTCGGATTGATAGCTTTCATGAAATCACAAGAAAGAGCGGCCTCCATATCGCTCCGTATCCGAGCTAGCTGCAAGTTCTTTCTGAAAGTAATACATCTCACTCCACGTGTCAATCCGATTTAGTTTTTTTTTTGTGGTTTAATAACATGGTTTTTAAGTAGGTACTTATTGACACATATAAGGATGTTCTGTAGTGGATGGTATGAAATAAAGTTATTATATTCATGTTTAAGCACCATCGGCACGTTCGTAACTGCGTCACTTTTAACGAAATAAATAAGTCAAATCAAATTGTTAAATATGTACCATAATCAGCTTATAATGTTCCCACTGCTGGGACGCAGGACTCCTCTCTTCGAGAAATAGTGGGCTGTAATCTACCACGAGGGTCCACCATTGCGAATGCGGGTTGGTAGAATGTGTGAATGCATTTAAAGTGTTGACCTCAAAAAACAGCACACATATTGCTTATCTACCGCTTAGGCACTATTGTTTTAGCTGCAAAACATACTTCCATTAGACCACACCGAAATCAGGGGCAAGTAAACATCCAAGAAAACTAGAATAGCACGAATTCCCTCCGATGTGGGTTCCGTGTAGTATTATTTAACGTTACGCAAACGTTTATGCTCTCTGTTTGCAATGGTGTTAGTCGAAGTCGTTTTTGAAAGCTCTCACGGTATCACCCGAAGTCTAAACTTAACTTTCAAAGTCTCAAAGAGACTGCGCTGTTTACAGAACAAGTTTGGGGAACGTGTATTTTAAATAAAAGACTTTGTGTTATTATTTTATTTGCTGTCTTAAATTTATGGAAAGGGATGTTGATGTTGTTAGGTTTTGAGAGCCTGTCGTGTGTTCTGTCTTTGAGAATTTCGAGGTCTTATTTTTCCAAGTATTTTGTGTATCCCAAGTTCTTCCCAGAAACATGTGGAGAGTTTAAGTGGTATCTATGTACTGTTTTGGTTTAGAAGGTATGATTCTGATTAAACTGAAAATGTTTTATGTAAAACGTATACATTATATTGCTCTAGGTATCACTAACTTGGAAATTGGAATTCTCAAAGAATCATCATCTGCCTAGCCTTTTCCCAACTATGTTGGGATCGGCTTCTAGTCTAACCGGATGCAGCTGAATACCAGTATTTTACATGGAGTAACTGCCTATCTGACATCCACAATCCAGTTACTAGGTAATACGATACCCCTTGGTAAGACTGGTTGTCAGACTTTCGGGCTTCTGACTATCCGTAACGACTGTCAAAGATCCACGAATGACAGTCGGGACCAACGGATTCACTTGCTTTCCGAGGCACGGAAGGGTTACGGTACCTATGTAAATATGGTCACCCATCCACAGACAAACCGCGGCAAGCATAGCTTAACCTGATCGATGGACCTGTGTGGCTGTTATTATTTAACCACGGGGAATTCTCAAAGTAAACAAATAAAAATCTGCCGGTAAAAACCAAAACATTAAAATTCAGAATCGAGTTCGGTTTAGATAAATAAATTATTTTTTCTATAAACAATTCCATTTTCCTTCATCAAATACTTAGGTTTTAGTAGGAACACTTTTACCTAGCATGAACGTGTAGTAAGTTAATTACTAATCACATTAAACAGTTAAGCCGCTCTCATTGGCTGTTTGCCATTGTTATTTACAAAAAAGAAAATACAAGACAAACGGAGGGACTATTACACCCGTATTTATCCCTAGAAGTAAAAGTAATGTACAAACACATTTGGGTTATAGCGAAGTCAACAGGGTGGGTTTTTTTATGACATTAGCAATTTGTGTTGAAGATATGTGCTCCCTAATTCATGGGCCAATTGGTGCTAATTCACGTAGTAAGAACATTTCAATCTGCTAATACTCTAACCAATGTCGGTAGACAATGTAGATTACTACAAAGATCTTTTATAAAAACTGACTACCTCAATGGTCTAGTGATTGCAAGCGTTACTGCTGAGCACGAGGTCCAGTGTTCGATACCCAGGTCGGGCAAAATGTTACCGGGATTTTCTATAAGTAATTTTTCAAAGCTAGCATAAATTGTTGATGCCAAAAGCAAACAGTTCACGATTCGAACTCAAACTCAAACTCAAACTCAAATCATTTATTTCAATTAAACCTTGTACAGGCACTTTTGAATTGTCAAAATTAAATAGTCTGTCAGTTAGTCAGAAAGTTGAAGCTAGTTACCCATTCCAAAGCGTAGATCTCTATGGAGAAGAACGGGCAAGAAACTCCATGGACACTCTTTTAAATCAAGATATTACAAAATCCTGGGTACATTATTCTTGTTGCTTCTATATGTGAGAACAATGTAAAAAAGACAGAAATGAAGAAACAATTCAAGACATAAGATTTTTTACCACATTTATTTCAACGTTTATTTGCGTAACTTTGTCGGTAAACGTTAGCAAGCACTCTAAAAAGATTTTGACGTGACAACGTCTTAAATTAGGTTGCGGCTGGGAGTCACTTATGAAAAAGTGTAACGCTCGGTAACGTTACGATGAGTCACCGAACGAGAGAGAGGCCCGCCGAATGCCTTGCGTCTCTCTCCCACTCAACTATGATCGGATGATCGGTCGTTGTCACGTAAAATCTTCGCCCGTAAAACCGACTTTACAGGCAACCATTTTTTTTGAAAACAATGATGTTTTTGACACGCATAAAATGGAGTTTGTTCAGCAATATTTCGTAAAGCGATTGTTCATTCGATTGTTATGATGCAGTTTAGTTTAAATTCCATACACAATATCGTGTTTGAAACATTTGAACCGAGCTGCAAATGTCATGCGTTCTAAACAAATTAATGTTGTAAACAGATTAAAATACAGGCATTATGGTTCGTTTGTTATGAAGTATTTTCAACTAGCTTCTGCCTTGCCTTCTTCACCCTCTTAGGGGTGGAATTTCGAAAAACCCTTTCTTTTTGGATGCCTATTCTTCGCAAAGAACACACCCTACAAATTGCATGTCTCTAGGATCAGCGGTTTAGGCTGTGCGTTGATATTTCAGTCAGTCAGGACTTTGAATTTTATACATATAAATAAATAATAATTATTGCGAAAATAATTGACAGCATCTAATTACTGTTTTTTCTAGCTTCTAAATTAGAAGGATGGAGAAGAATGGTTCGACGGATCAGAAAATAAAAACAAAATAAAATTGAAGTACAATACTGCTCAGTGGTACAGACGCCAGCACATCAAGCTACCCAAAACTGTCACATTTTCCCACTCAACTTTAAACCTTATGCTTCAGCGATAAAGTTGAAAATCTATTAAAGAAATTTGACAGATTGTAGTAGCTTGATTTGCTGGCGTCTGTACATTCACTCAACGGTCTTCAGTTTTATTAATATATAATATAGGGTGAGCAGTGGTGGCCAAGTGGTAACGGCCGCGACTTGCGAGTTATAGGTCGTAGGTTCGAACCCAGACAGGCGCTTTACTTTGTGTAAATTATTTCATCACCACTGCTCTCAAAACGGTGAAGGAAAACATCGTGAGGAAACCGGCATGTCCTAGAACCAAAAATTCGAAGACATGTGACATCTGTCAATCCGCACTGGGCCCGCGTGGTGGATTACGGCCCACTCCCTCTCACCGAGAGGAGGCCTGTGTCCCAGCAGTGGGAACATTATAGGCTGATTATGGTAGGGTGAGCAGTGGTGGCCCAGTGGAAACGGCCGCGACTTACGAGTGTAGGTCGTAGGTTTATTTATTTATTGAGGATCTCCAACAAAGGATACACATAAACAATAGAAATTTACAATAATTAAAAAAGGTTCTTTTACGTGTGCTCCTTCAATTACAGGAGACCACAGCATGCACATTTAACTAGGTGTAAACACGGTTTGAACCCAAACATGCACTTTATTTTGTCAAAACGGTGAATGAAAACCTCGTGAGGTAACCGGCATCTCCTAGCACCAAAAATTCCAAGACATGTGATATCTACCAACCCATACTGGGCCTGCGCGATGGACCCACGGCCCACTCCCACTCACTGAGAGGCCGCCTGTGTCCCAGCAGTGGGAACATTATAGGCTGATTATTTGCACAGTATATAGATATAAATTGGTTGGTACGTACATTAATAAGTATTAAGCCTAGTTTGTGATATTGCTAGCCTAGGCTTCAAGACGAAATACGTCATTGTGACGTGGCCTCAAGGTAATACATCTCGACTTGATAACATTTTGGAGCTTTGCCTAAGCCCGGAGAGCAAAAGGCGTCTGCTAAGTATGAACAGTTTAATTTAGATGAGTGTAGTGTTATTGTTAACCTTGTAACGTTGGTGCCAGATTTACTTTTGTGTTTCATTTTAGAATAGAGCAGGAATAATCTTCTTAAATTCTCAATTCAAAGTTTTTTCAAAACTATTCGGATATCATTCTGATTAGTTTCAGGTGCATTGGTGGGTACTGTAGAGAATTAATTGCAACCTTTATGAATACTTTGAAAAACAGATGGCAAAATTACGAGACTAACATTGATTTATAAAAAGAATGAGAAACAAAACCGTAGGAGTCAAATTTGGCTGACAAGCGAATGACAAGGAAAAAATTTGAAAAAGCTAGAACTATCTAGTAATAATTCCATTATTCAATAATTTTCCAATAATTATTAATAATTATTCCAATAATCCGTTTATTTATTCTGTTATCTTATTCTATTACATTTTTAAATATTTCTAAGAATATAAAAATAAGTTTAAAAAACATTTAAAAATATAAAAAAATAGTTGTTTGCCTTTGTCGGGAGCAGGGTCCAAGCTACCAGTGGTTAGGGCTAATTGCTAATTATTTATGGTTATTCCATTATTCAATAATTAATATTAAAATGAAAAAAAAAAACAATTAATAAAAAATAATAGGTATGTAAAATCATATAAATAAATAATAATAATAGTAAATGAATAATTATTGCAGTATTATGATAAACTTTGGTTTAATTTCCTCGTCCCGGTACTGAAAGCTCGTAAAGCTCTCACCGTACTACTTTATTTCTGATTTATTTTTTTGTTCAATTTAAGATAAGTCTGAAGCATTAAAAACCATTCAATAACATTCACAGACACGTAAAGGTTATTGAAAAGTTGAGACCCGTCTCAAAGGACCACAAACTGTAGCACTAAATCGGAACCAAAACTTCAGAAACAGGCCTAGAATACTCCTTAGCAATAAACTCTCAGAATTCGGCCGTCTGGACATGCTACATTGCGTGTCATCAAACCCAAGCCCCGATAGTGTCGTCGGGTAATAATATATCGTAATCCTCAAATCACGACAGCACCGCTATTCGCTGCAGCCCTCCATTTGTTACTGGCGACATTATCATTGTCCACCACTGACCTCATATTCGGACGTCATTTGTCAGCCCGTATAGTCGGCCGTTGACTATTTCACATGTACTTATGAATGGACACACGGATGTGGCGTGTGGGACGCTTGTTGCCAGTTCGAGATAAGAATCTAGGTTGTTGTATGTTGAACTAGCTACATGGAACTACTGGGAATAAAGGGTATCAACGGCTTTACATAAACTTGAACTGCCGGTCGATTCTGTAAAAATATCACCGTGAAAACTTAGGTGAAGTGAGTTTGTTTTTGCTAGGAATTGACACTATTGACAGCTCACTCCACGCTCACTTCACCTTAGTTTTCATGGTGAGATTTTTTACAGAATAGCACCGCTAGATCCATATTGTGATTATATTAACACTGCAATAGACTTGGTCTAGTGGTCGCAAGTGCTGCTGCTGAACATGAGGTCCTGGTTTCGGTTCCCAAGTCGAGCAAAGTGTTACTGGGTTTCTTCATCAGGAATTTCTCAGTAACTGATTTGTGCCTGGTTTATGGATATAGGCGCGCCCCCTATTACATAACGTGGCGAAATGTGGGTGTTACTTGTACAACAATGACTAATCCTTCGGGGATTATAGATGTGATGTTTTGTTACAATAGACTTTCTAGAGGCGAATTATTGATTAAACTATGAGCATAAAGATGATTGTAAGTATTGGGGCTAAGTAATAACAGCCGCACGGGTCGATCGATCAGGTTAAGCTACGTTTGCCGCGGTTGGTCTGTGGATGGGTGACCATCGTTACATACCGATACCCCTCCATGCCTCAGAAAGCACGTTAAGCCGTTGGTTCTGGCTGTCATTGGTGGGTCTTTGACAGTCGTTACGGGTCGTCAGATACCCGAAAGTCTGACAACAACCCCAACATAACTTGGGAAAAGGCTAGGCAGATGATGATAAAGATGATTGTAAGTACCTACTAAAGGATCGTTGGATCGTTTCATGAGATCATTCAATATTCAGATTATTTATTGTTCTGTTGTCATTCTGCTAAATTACCCGCGGTATTATTGTTTTAGGGCCCGATCACACGTACCACAACCACACAACAAGGAAAACACGTGGACGGGTGCTTATTTGTTTGAAAATTAAGAGACCCGCACTAGCGGCCGGCCTCATCGCAAACACAACATTGTGTCGGCGTCTTCCTCAGCGAAAGCCGGAGTTGACCTGTCTGTCTGCAAATACTTGCCTTAACGTAACCACATCGCAACTAGTTGCGACAACGCTATCACATTTTTTTAGTGACCACAACGCAACTGCAGGAAGCTGCAATTCTACACTACTGACACCTAGAACCACTGCTTGGCCACATTTTGCCGTTGCGATGTGGTGGGGTTTGGTTGTGATCGGGCCCTTAGACTCAATGCCATTCTGAGCCATCTCTTTTTTTTCGTCAGTAATAACAGAACGGTAAATTTAACTTTGGCATTTACAAGAGTTTTCTCAAACAAATATTTATTTCATTTTAATTTAAGATATTGCCGTAGATCTTAGGCCTCTGCCTCGAAACTTGCGGGCAGCGGGGCGGCGGCGGAGGGCGGCGACGACGGCGCGGGAGCGGCGCGGACAACGCAGACCCGTTCTCGAAACCCGCGGGCAGATCGCGCGGCACTATAGCGGCGTAGTGTTGTGTTCGTGGTTGTGTCGTCGAGATATTTGTTTTTATTGGCGAACGAAATGTCTGAAAAACGGAGACAACACCTTTTTGATTCAAATTTATCCCTAACACTCGATTTATTGTGAGCAAAAGAAGAAGTGAATCCCTAATGCAGACGCGCGGGCGGTCACCTTTTGACTGGAGTGCACCGCTCGTTGCCCGCTCCCGCGCCGCTACCGCGGCGCCTTTTTTCACCGGCCGCCCGGCCGGTCCATTTGATTTTACGCATTAGATCCTGCCGCTCTCGCGCCGCCGCCGCCGCCGCCGCCCCGCTGCCCGCAAGATTCGAGGCAGAGGTTGGTGAAATAAAAGCCTTTGTAGACTTGTAGGCGAGATGCCACTAAATTAATCATGAGGTAAGTAATTTTAAATACCGCCTACTTTTGCCGAGGCTAACATTTCAAATACCCAGCCTTAAATCGAAATTAAACTTTGAATTCTTGAAGTTATTGCTTTGTGTATTTCGTTAGTCTGTAGACTGGGTAGTCTATAGACTAACGAAATACATAGATTTCTCTGAAACCAAACTAAAATAGAGTTATTTTAGTCAGTTTGTTTTCAGAGAAATCTAGGTACTCTAAGCTTTAACAAAGTATTCTGTTTACCGATAAATTATTTTATTTAGGTATATTGACATAGTTGGGATGAGATTTAGACTTTTGATATAACAAAAAACTACTACCTATATAGTTTCTTAGTCATATCAAGATTTATTTCCAAAAATGAAGAGGTCATTCTAGAATTGTCAACCTTCAATTTCTAATAAATCTAAACACTTTCCAGAACGCCTGTGTGTCAAACACTGTGTTTGATATGCCCCTACAATACATAAACTCATTTATCACACGATGAAACACAGTTATGGATGTGGAAACGCGAGCCAATACAATTATTGGCTTGCTGTTCCAATGTCAATAGGTAGTGGATGCGAGCTATAAATTAATATATTGATGCATTTATTTTACTGTGATCTATTTGGCTCATTGTCATAAACATGTTATGTAATTACGTAGTATTTATAAATATGAGTTGCGTGATAGATAATTATATCAGTAATTACATATGAACAGAGATTATTTCCTAATATCGTTGTAAGAGGATCACAGGATTATAACATGTTGTGGTCCCGTGACCCCGGGAATACGCTATACGTACACGTGTATGTACGTGTTCATGAATACCCTAACAAAGTTCTAACGTTAACAAAGTGTAGTATTACAACTATACCTACTTACCAAAGATGCTAAGCCACTTGCCAAAGATTGCTAGTGTAAGTTTTCCACCTTTCATTATGAGATTGGTACTAAAGGGCAACGAATCAACGGGATTTATTTTAAATACCTTTTTTACAAGACACGTTATTTATAGTTTCGTTTTTTTGAAAAACCGTCAACCCATTTTTTTATAGTTCCTAAGACCAAAAGTTTGTGTTATTCAACAACAACTCATAGTCTTGGACAGGGGGCCTAAAAAGGCCACTTTCACAGAATTATAACAGGATAACATTATGAATCATAATAGATAGTAAACTGTTAAGTTAATCGTATCAAATCCCATTGGTGAAGGATTATTAATTTTTTTTTGTCTGTGCTAAAACACCTATCAATCAGTGGCGTGCCTAGGGGTCAAAATTAGGGCAAGCCAACAGATTTTCAAGGTATAAAAAAAACGCCCAACTGAGGGATTGGCTGATTTTCTTGTTGTTAATGGTTGTTAGTAGTACTAACATCATTATTATAATTTTGGTAAGAAAACCTTTAAAATACGAAGACGTACCTACTACTTATTTCAAGCATCAGTACGTAATTGTCTTACGCGCCATCTATATTAATGAATGCGTAAAATAAATGAACCACATCGCTTAGCCGGACCTTTTTCATTTTGCTTGTCACTAGCAAAATTTGTTCAATCAAAATGCACTAGATGGCCTCCAAATTTTACTATCGATTTATTGTTATTTTCTCGTACGCATTATTTTATGAATTAGGTACTTACATTTTAAAGTCAATTGATAATTTTAACATAGGTTTGTCATATCATATTCATACCTAATAAACGATCGAATGAGTAGGTACCTATTTTATTTATTCTGTCTTCTTGACTGACAAAAATACTTGTTTTTATTTCCGAGAAGTACCTACCGGCAGTCCGACAGTAATTTAAGATTGGCTACGGTGAAGTAAAGAGTTATTTATTGGCAGAAAATTGCAGAAAACTCAATGTATTTACGTACCTTTTCGATGACAGATTCCGAACACAATGATAAAAGAACACTATATTCATTAACCATTTACAAAATCATAGGGAATGACATCACCAATCACCACAATCAATATTTTTTTCAAATAATAAAACTAATTCTCAAAGTATTCAAAACAATAACAATTTGTTTGAGTCGCGTCGTGTCATCGACTCATCGCGCCCGCCACACGTGCTTTCGCAACTAACTTTACGCAGGTCAACGCAACGCGCGGATAGTGCATTTGCGCGAACTTCATGCCTCTCAAAAGCCTGGCTTTTCATTTCATAGAACTCTGTGTATAAGTACTTACCAATATATCAACAAATGTAAACGTTTCTATAGCAATTTGTATGCGAAAACTGCGAGACAGAGAAAGGAAATGCAAGCCAGGTAAAAGCCAGACTAAGTGTGAGCGAGATGGCGCATTTGAACGCATTGTATAGCGTTTAGAGCCGAATTCCGAATTTGGCGCGAACCTAGCCCAAAGTTAGCGCTAGTTCGGATTTCGAAATGGTATTCCTATGTCATGAATGTTTGAGTTCGAGTTAATTGACTGGAATTTTTTGAATATATTTTTTATTGATTTTGTTGTTGTGAATTATGATTTTATTAGGGCAAGCCAGGCTTCTCTGCTTCTATGAAGGTACCGCCACTGCTATCAATCCAATCCAAATCCAATCCCAATCTCTTTGATTATACCTACGAAGTCCAGCGAAAAAAAGAAAAACACGAACTGTCTTCGCCATATTATTATCTATTCATAATGTTTTCCTTTTATGATTCTGCGAAAGTGGCCTTATTAGGCCCCTTGATCACATCTACCTACAAAAAAACTTATCTGATTATTAAATAATATTGTCATCATTATCAATCTATAATGTTACAACTGCTGGGACACAGACCACTTCTCGGTGAGAGGGAGTGGGTCGTAATCCACCACGCAGGCCCAGTGTGGGTTGGTAGGTGTCACATATCTTCGAATCTTTAGTTCTAGGACTTGCCGGTTTCCTCACGATATTTTCCTTCACCGTTTTTGAAAGCAGTGGTGATGAAATAATTTACAGAAAGTAAATTTGTCTAAACCACTCTAAACTGCAAATAATGTTGTGTACTCTAAATATTCACAAAAAAAATATTATTCCCTACCGCATTTGCACAATCTGCTCTTGTAACAAAATGATCAAAGAAAACAAAAAACAAATGAAGTTGATCACTTCATTTTTCACTCCAAGAATATTCTTGATCGAAGCTCCTAAAAGAGAAAATTAATTCAAAGCATTTAAAAAGAAATAAGTAAGATAAAAATCTCAGTCAGTCTTTAATTCACTTTATAAATAATGCATTAAATCCTTGGAGGAGCAGCTAACCGATTGATTTAGTGATCTCGAAGCATCTCGAAGTCTCCATTCGATTTCAGCAATTAATTCGTCTCATTGGAGTTAAACGCATTGCGATGGATGAGTCACTTGCATTCAGAAAATAAAACCTGTCTAGGTATTGGAAGTGTAAAGCTACGTTGGTGTTGTTTTATTGTTGGATTTTTCCGGCTTAATGACAAAATAAACGAACTTTTTTAAGCAGGATTGATAGTCATTATACTTTATTTATTATCAACATTAAACAATTACAGCTACAATAAACGGTGTAAGGGGAAATTGCTTCTATTTCATTCAGCAATAATTTTATTTATTTTGCCAACTTGTCATCTCACACAAGCCGTGGTGGCTTATATGAGATGAAAGGTTACGTTATTTTACTTTTACCAATATCAGAAGATCAAAAGAGGGAAAAAACCTAAGGTGTATTTTTTGGGGACCAAAAAATATTTTTTATTGCAATAAAATATTACTGTTTTACCTAAATAACATTCTTATCTTTTTCTATGCAAAAAAGTTTGTTATCAAATATTCCTGAAACTACGAAAACAATAACATCGCACGAAATTAAAAATTACGCTCACTTAAATCCATAAAGTGTCACAAAAATGTGCGGAACATTCTTGAGAAAGTTAAGCGTCTCGCATTTGAGAAAGATAACTTAAGTCTTAAAAGTGTATTATTTCTTGGCGTTTAAGCACCCACGTTCAGTTTCCGGGCCATTAGGTGACTAACTCCATAAACAATTTTGCAGTAACCCGAGGGCCACGAAATGCGACGCTCCAAGCGAATTCGCCTTGCGCTGCAAGCGTCAGCGTCGAGCATCAAAAACAAATGTATGTCTATTATCTATAAGGCCACAAAGTAGCGCTGCAAGCAGCAGCGAAGTTTGCTACCAGCGAATTTGCACGAGCGTTGGATGATCCGACGCGCGTTTTTTATGAGCGTCGAAAACAATTGTATGAGAAAATTCCACAGTGTGCACGAAACCGTATCTCCACGCGCTCCGATAGAAGCGGTCGCTCGGCGCGACTGCGTCTAAAACAAATTGTTTTGTTTTTGTCGCGTTTATAGTAACTAATCCAATATAAATACTGAAGAATTTATCACTGCAATCCAAAATCGACGATGGCTGTATAGTTCAGTATGTAGTCAAAAGTATCAACACTCACTCTAGTATAGGTACTCAAAGAATTTTATAGGAAAACGGTTATGAAATTCACCACATTGTAGTCTCTCTCTATTTAAACCTCCTTGTCGCAAATTCATATTAATTATCATGTGAGAAAAAACAACTATGTACTTTCAAAACATATTTAGGTATTTTTGTGACAGCGACATTTTCACATGTAATGTCGACGCGTGCTCACTGTGTATGTACTGAACTGATTCATCCCCCACCGACGTACACGCTACAGGCGAACATTTGAAGTTCGTGGCCTTGCTTTTGGCGCTCAGAAATGACGCTTGTAGCGAATTGACGCTTCAAGCGTGGCGTTACTTTCGTGGCCGAGGCATAAAAGTTCAGTAGTGGATGTAGTGACGCAGAGAGCACGTAAAATCAGATCAACCAATCATCGACTTTTATTGAATTGATTCCCTGTTTTCTTGTGTAAGTAATGGGTTTTTAATGTAGATTTTTTGTCATTTGTTTTCAGATGAATCTGATAAAAGATGAAATGAGGAAGTTGGGGGACAAAGTTTCAAGGATCTTATTCGTTGTATATCAAGCTGTGATGACGGATGTAGTTAAGATCGCAAGGGCGATATTATTCCAAGACGGAACAAAGTTATAAAATGGACGGGAAAGGAGGGAAGGCCATAAATAGCTGTACAGTCACGAGCATAAATATGTATACACTTGGCTTTATTCAAAGATGATTTTCTCCTTTAGTTTTGAATGAAATTTTATGTTATTACGAACAAAGTATTTTCGAACCCATAAGTTTGTGTAAAGTGTCGTATTTCAACGTTGCATTCGTTATTTCACGAAAATATCGCAATTGAAAGTTGCCAAGTGTTGACATATTAGTGCTCGTGACTGTACTTACTCTTTTACAGTTTTTACAATGAAAAGCTTTACTATGTACGAATGCGCGAATATTATCGTTAAAGCATTCTCGACTAAATATCACATCTTTTTCTAGGTCTGTAGGTAATCATAGGCGGGCCATAATGGGAGGACGTGTGGTCGTGGGAACAGCCGCACTTGGAGATGGGGCCCGCTACGCATGGCGGGCTGATACCAGGCGGGGGTGCGGCGAATGTACTGGTCCCGGGCCCCCGACTCATGGTACTGGAGTGAACCGTGGGGTTTTAGTCAGTAAGAGTACGACATAACCCTCCCTTCTTCCCAGGCGAAGTTTATCTATGAGGAGTAACCCCACGAGAAAATAGGTATTTGAAAGCTAGTCAAATATAAATGTTGAATAGTGGTTGAATAGATTTAATATTTTCTTATAAACTTTGATAAACGTTGATTCAGATCGTCACTCCATCGCCACGGAATACCTCAACGGCGATGACCTCAAGTGTCCAGTAAGTGACGATCTTTGCCCATCAAATACTTAAACAATCTACGTTCAAACTTGTATTAAACCTGTCACATAAAGACGTCCATAGATCAAACTACCTATGGGCCGTAACTTTAAAAGCCAGTCCACGAATTCAATAATTTAAACTATCGATAAAGTTCGACGTTACAGCTGTTTAAAGAAAGCTAAATTGGAACAAAACCAATCTTGAGGGGTGAAGTGGGTCAAATAGGTCAAACCTGACCCAAGGGAATAAATCGCCTTTATCAGGTAATAAGGGCAGGAGAATGATGATAGGTTAGTAGAATTAATTATTGAAACATGCAAGTGTTCTGAAACTTAATTTAAGTCATTTAGAACGTTACGGTGGTAAAGACGATCGATAACAGTTATTGAGTAGCTTAGATATTGAGATTCAATATTCAATAGCTACCTCCGCAGATATTTAACCTTTTGACCGCCACAGTCATTTATTAGATGACAAACAAAAATGTGCCCAGGTTGACTACATGACAAACTTGGACGCTGAGGGCACGTTTTTGATTTTTTGACCACACGTCAAAAAATCAAAAACAAATAAAATTTGAAGAAATACGAATTATAATAATATTCCATTAACAACAACTGTCATTATTTCTAAATATTAAAAACAATTTTAGTGATTATTGAAATACTAAATATAAAATTGAATGTATTTGATATGCCTCAAAGGATTTTTGTAATACTGATACAAAAATCATTTGAGGCATATTACATACTTCATGAAGTTAGCTTCAACTTTCTGACAAACTGACGGACTATTTAATTTTGACAATTCAAAAGTGCCTGTACAAGGTTTAATTGAAATAAATGCTTTGAGATTGAGTTTAACTACTCATTTCCTCCACTCACCAAACAGCTGCAAAAGTAAACAAAGGAAAATATATAATCTAAAATCAATACACATGTCCACAGACAAGCACTAAATAATTGATCACAGTCATGTCATCAGCTTGTCCCATTGTTGAAGGATTAATTGATTACCAGTCGAAATACTGCGCTATGCAATCACCGAGTTCCAACAATCGAAATAAATACTTTCCTCCAACAATTTATTTTGTAAAATCTGAATTAATGGATGGGAAAAAAACGCACAGAATTGTATTGTAAAGTATTCTGGGGATTTTGTGGTGAAGTTTTAACTGTTAAATTTTTAAAAGACGATCAAATATATGGTGGTATTCGAAAATCAATTGTTTGCACTAACAAATAAATTGTTTTATAGTCATCCAGTTGAATGTAGGAACCAAGAATTTTCTATGGCGCTAGTAAATGAATCGATCATTTTCTAATATATTCTCCGATATTGTGACATTTCAACGCAATAAAAGAAACAAAAACCAATTGGGAAGTGTGCAAAATCGCAAAAATTATTTCTTGCTTACAACATTATACCTATTATCTTAAACGAAATACTTAGTTTTAAAAAAACAATACAAATTACATTTACTTAAACCGAAAACGTTGTCAAGCTTGTTTTTTATAACTCTAAAGTTCGAAACACAGAGACACTTTAGAGAATTCTGCAAAAACGAACCTGGCAGACGAAGTTCAGTCCCAAAGGACCGGTTTCCATTTTCGACAAATTGTTCTATACATCAAAGATGTCACTTATTATTCCAAGAAGGTGAGGTAAAAAAAATCTGTCATTGCTGGAGCTGGCACGTAGTGGTCCTCAGATGTCGTTTATCAAGCTTACCTATCAGCATTGGTCTTACAGTATCAAGTCATCTTTCTAGCCTGTGACACGTTTGGCTTCCATGGTCCTTTTATATCGTTAGCGAGTGGAGCGATGAAAAATTGCATTCGAATTTATCTTGTTGGTGACATTCTTTGGGAAGAATAGTCTAGGTTTCACTTAGGTCTTATGCTTATGTAACGGTAGATTGATAACGTTATCCTCTACATCAAAGAAAGAAGAAAAACGCACAACGTAACGTACGTAATGTATGTATCTTTTTGAGATTCCCCGCGAGTGTCATAAAGTATAGTTAAATACAAGGTAGGTTAAAAGGCAACATACAATCTGCACACTAATTGCGTAACATACTTACTGATGTTATGTTTCTCAGCAAGGCTGTATTTCGAAAAGAAATTGTTACTATTTTAAGTGATCAGAACCCTAATAATTAAGTAATGTTTACTTTTATTCCGTTTATTTTTATATCGTTCTTTCTAAGAACTAGTAGATCTGTTTAGTAATATGTGGATAACGTTATGTGTTGTGTATTACTCGCCTCTATTATTAAGTTTACCTATGTTTAC
This sequence comes from Oligia fasciuncula, assembly GCA_963082905.1. Lineage (NCBI taxonomy): Eukaryota > Metazoa > Arthropoda > Insecta > Lepidoptera > Noctuidae > Oligia > Oligia fasciuncula. Next base: position 17,019,133 of record OY720395.1, read on the forward strand.
TTATTCTTACAATAATGTTTGTTGTCCCTGAATAAATAAATAAATACTTTAAATCACAATCTGAATCATTTCAGATTGTGATTGAAAGGATACTGCTAATCCATTATTCTTCATATGTTAGAAAAAAAATCTGCTCAACAACGCAAATAACGCAATGAATGTTGCCGAACTGTCAAAATGAAAGTCACTAACAGTAGCAATGCTACTGTTAGTGCAGTGTTACGTTACAATTATCCCGCTGAACTTGCGTTCATTAAACTAAGCTCTTGCTTACATTGTGGTCAACAAAGCTAGTTCTAGTTTGGTTAGCTGGTATATTGAAAACTCTTGTTTAAAATATACCAGCTAGGTACAAGCATTAAATTACCAATAATCAAAATTGCCATGTATTTCTCTACGTATTCTCCGTATATTCAGCCTCAGCTGGGCAACGTTCTCTTCTCGTCCCACATACCGCAGTGTCTCAAGACGAAAGTCTGACCAGTGCGTGTTGTCAGTGATGACTTATGGCACTAAAACGTGGTCGGTCACAATGGGCCAAGAAGGTTAAAAGTCACCCAAAGGGTAATGGAGAGGGCTATGCTTGGAGTTTCACTGCGTGATCGAATCAGGAATGAGGGATCCGCAGGAGAATCAAAGTAACCGACATAGCCCGAAGAATTGCCAAACTTAAGAGGCAGTGGGCAGGGCACATTGCTCGCAGAACAGATGCCCGATGGGGCCGAAAACTTCTGGAGTGGCGACCGCGTACAGGAAGACGTAGCGTTGGAAGGCCTTCCACAAGGTAGTCCGACGCCTTGTGAAGGCCGCAGGAACCCGTTGGATGCGAAAAGCACAGAGAAGGTGGAGGCGCTTGGCCTATGTCCAGCAGTGGACGTCTTTCGGCTGGAATGATGATGAATGATGATGATACAGCCTCATCCGACTAACCTATTCTCAGCCGTTGTAATCGACTACCAGTGTATCGCAAACGTAGAAGAGTATTTAACACGCACCGGCTACTATCCAACCTGTGTACCCAAACTTCGAGAAAGTAATTTAAAAAAAAACGCACACAAAAAGGTACAAAGGCGGACTTAATGCCTTATGCGTTCTTTACCAGTTAACCAAGGGTGATGAAGAGATTAGATGGCAGGTGCTTTAGTTGAGAGGAACAATGAAAAAAAAACTGTTAAAAATAAATACAATACTATTAGAACTTCTAAAACAAGTATAGTCACAGTATAACTTTCCTAAGAGTTTACTGATCAATAACTTACATAACACGTCAAATCATCTCATTTTTTTATAAAAAACGGGCAATTATAACTTCTCATACGAGTAACGGTTTAAAACGTCGAATTTCGCCGCTTTCTTACAAAAAGCTACTCAATTTACGGCCAAAGTTTGTACAAAGTTATTTAATCTCTCAACACGTAGGTAAGCAAAGTAATTCTAAACTTCCAGAACGGTTTAATGAATAAGAAATATTCAAGTGTTTCTATCATGAAAATCTAAACAAGCGAACTAAGCGCGAACACTGGCAACACCAAAGCAAACATGGGGAAATTTATTGCAAATTCTCTATGTGTTCATAGCTGTGAGAAATAAGCAGGAAAATGTATAGTACCAGTGAGAAAGGAACTTGGATTATGGTAACTATAGAAAGTTATATTAGTCCATTCAAAATTCTTGGAATGAAAATACGTAATTTAGTCGTAAATACCTAAAGTTCATTTTGTAATTCCAGAGACTAATCTGACAAGTGTAATGTCAAACTTCTATACTAAAAAAACGCAAACAAAATACTTAAATATCAGATGAAAAAATTAACTTTAGTTACTCACTTTCAGAAAGTGTTTATAGTATTTTTGTAGCATTATGTAGGGTTGATTAACCACTAGTGCGCAACAGGAACAGAATACAGTACGGGATCCAAAACATCAATATTTTATTTTAAGATACGATTTAACTTATAAGTTTAAAATTCTCATTGACAACTGAGGGATATAATAGGCTATTTGACAATGTAAAAAATAAGGTCATAATTATTGACACTCATTTAGATTATCGCTTTTAAAATCGATTTGCATTAATTTTACTACAAAACAATGTATTATTTATAAAAAAAAAAACGTGTGGGCAAAGTGTCAAAGTAACTTCTAATTATTTTAGTCTAAACTACATGACATAGCACTAAACTTCCTAGAAGACATCACAACAACAACGTTAACAAAATAATGCTGGTTTATATTTAGTTATACAAGCTAAGAGTATTAATGAGACAAGCCTTGGTGTTATCTTACAAATGCTGTAAAACCGAAAATAATATTGTGTTTTCAAACATTCAAAATGACAGTTTAACCAAAAATCATACTAAAATTGCACTCCTTTTTCACGACATACATAAGTACTGTTAGTTTAGCAGTAACAAATGAGTCAGATTGTGTCATTTCCGTTTCGTTTATCTACTAAAAAATTTAATGTGAAATTACTGTTTCACATCTGCCCACTTTCCTTTCCTTCCTCCGCTGTATAACTTACCTGATTCATAATCTCAGAATGAAACTGTGCCCAATTTCCAACCACATTGATACTTGGTCCTTGGGGTCGCTAATAATCTATTCAATTATCTTCACAGAACAGACTGCTCGTATGTTTGTATGTGTGTATGTGTGCGCCAATGGGATCCGTTTCTGGGATAATGCTCAGGAATGACAAAAGCGATCCACTATTAGGTTAAATTTATTGGAACGTAGTCAATTCCATTAGGGTTAGTTTGGTCCTTTTTCGTTTTTTTTGTTACGGTTTCGGTCAAAGATTTTTTGTTGCGAGATATTTTTTTCTATTTCCCATATATTGCGGTAATTAGATTGGTCCAAGCTTAAGTAATACAGCATCTATTGAGATTGTTGCAAATCTGAGGATACTCTCAAAAGTAAAACCAACTTCTATTGACATCATTAAAAGAAATTAATTATGTAGGTAGGTATTCTTAAAACATTTTGTCAGCCAGCAAAGCATTCGCAAAAAGCTCGGCTATTTCAATTCACTGAAAGACCGCCATTACGGTCTTCAACCAACTAATCCTTCCCATTGTATTTTCATTTCACCAACCAAAAATATTTTAGAGAATTATTATAATAAATTTATTCCCCTCATCTACATAATATCCCAGGCTAGGAACACACCTGCGCACTGTGACGTGTCTAGCATGAATTTATTTAGCGCATTAGCGCCGCTACAGTGTGACATGTGTGAACACGGGTGCACTTTGCATTTGAATGTTCAAAATGAGCAGTATTAATAATCGTGGAATCCTGCCTTTAAGACCTTCGTTTGATCATTGTAAGTGCATAGAACATTCGAGAGGAATACGTGATTTTGGTTAAGCAGGAGCGGTGTCTGAATGTTTTATCGACGTCTGCTGTTTTATGGTCGACTAAATAAATAAAAGCAGACTTTTAAATAAACTGTGCCAGTGAGAATCTAAAGAATTTAAAGAAAATGGTCGAATAAAGTACAAATAAGATTATAGTCTGTAGTAAAGAAAATTTAAATAAAGAACACTATTGATTAGGCCCAAGGTTTTTCTTTCTTTTTTTCTAAGACAAACTTTTGCGGAGGCGTTTGGTCCATATCCTGCCGTGCTGGTCCAGGGCATGTTGCCGGGTCGCCAGAGTCGTTGGTTGAAAGCAGGGTGTACTGCGAGCAGCTGAGGTTGGCTTGAGTTCCTAGGATCTTCTTCTTATCGTGTCGATAGCAATCTAAATGGCCTCAGCCCAGAATTCGGCTGCTTGTTTGGCGCTATCACCAGCGTCTACCAGTTCCTGTAACATGCAGCTGACAGGACACGCAGGACACGCAGGACACGATATTAAGTGTCATGTTCCATCGTTTGTGGAACAGCACCACATTTACACTCCAAGGCGGAGTCGACTATGAATCTCTACCTGAACAGGTTTTCCTTGCTTCGGCCAACCTGGGTCTGGAGTCTGTTTAAAGACTTCCAGGTTACCCAAGGTAACTCATATCCAGATGGGAGGCCTTCAGTGGGTGGGACGAACGGTTTGGGTAAGGAAGCACTGGCTTTCACAGCTTCAGTCTTTCTTCTGATGGTTCGCCAGTGAGTGGGACGGATGAAGAATTTAAGGATGTTATTGGGAACCCCTTAGACCCGTCGTCACCGAGGCAGGGCTAAAAAACACGGTCGTGACGATTTGGACTCGTTCCTCACCGATTGGCCAGAGGAGTCACAAGAGAAGGAGTTTGGAGAAGTATAAGGGAGACCTTTGCCTAGCAGTAGGACAACATAATAGGTTAACAAAAAAAGAAAAGTTTCTTGTAACAAAAAACGAAGAACAAAATATTAATTTCTAGGCAAAAGTTAACTTCGAACTAATAACTACCGACCCTAACAATATTACAACCTGTACTGAGCTTACTAACACGCAAGTATATACATACTTACCTAGCACAAACTACTTAGAATACTTTAAGCTCCCTTTGGTTCGTAGACAAAACTTTCAAAGTCTTTGAAGCGAGATCGAGTGTGCACACAGTTTTCCCAAAAGATTTCAAAGATGAACTTTGAAAGAGAGAACAAAATTGTGAGTTTGTTTCTTTTATAGTAGAATGGAACGTTTAGTTTTAGAGTGTAGGAAGGAAATAGTGTTCTTCAGAGTTTGTTCGTTGATAGTGACTTACAATGTTTTCTATACTTAAACTAACTTGGAAAAGTAATCAAATAAAAGCCTCTTTTGTGAAGTTAGAATTCTTTTGCTCCTGTTAAATTGTTTCAATTAAATAGTGTAATTAGTAGGTAGTGTACAAAAAGGTAACGTCGATAAAATAATAAATAGATTAGCTTAGACATGAAACTGTTATGTTTTAAAGTTTTCAGGATTCGTCTAAACACAATTTCGATTGAAAACCAGCAACTAAAATCGTTTATGACTGTTATAAACTGTAAATTATTATAAAACAAGTACAAAAATAAACCTCAAATCCGGTGCACTCGCAGTTATGAGCTCGCATTGCATTTTAAATACGGCAACCTGCTCTTATTTCCGTGTTAAACATAATTAAATTACCTCGGAACAAACCAACTGTCTGTTTAACGGGCTCGCAAATTGATGCAAAATTGTTTTCGTATGTATATGGCACTCCACCAACACAACTGGATAGAATTTAAGTGAATATTACGGTTAAATCAAATATAAAATTATTCTAATAAATCATTTGTTTTGCACGACTCCTATTGCGAAGCAATAGAGATTGCTTTACGAACGAATTTTTTTTTGCCTCCTTTCTGCAGCTGTTTCTATGTAGTTCTAGTTCACAGAACCTACTTAATTTATATACCATTGTATAGATAATTTAATAGAGATAATTCTTTACTTTTCAAAAATTGATTCAATGCAGTAGAAACGAAAAAAATAATCAAAATATTTCCTAAAAAAATCCAGTCAATCAAGTGTGAAACCTGAAAACGAGTACTGAGTAAGTCGTAGATCTTTATGTTACGAGTAAATAAAAGCCCAAAAGTCTGACAAACAGTCTAAGGGCCCGTATTCACTGAGGCGGAGAAGAGTGGCGCGGAGCAGAGATGTGCAGGAATCCATTAATCACAGAAGACGTGGTGTGGATTTCAACCTAAAAACTCCTCTACGCTCCACTCGTTTCTAAAAAAACACACCCTTACCTAGGGGCTTGGCAAGGGACGCGTTACCCTGTAAGTGTAACTGGCCAGTGGAGGTCAGATAGGCAGTCGCTCCATGTAAAATACTGATATTTAGCGGCATCCGGACTGGAGGCTGAAGCCTCAACTAATTGGTTAAAGGCTAGACAGATTGACTACACTATTACGTTTGTTAGTGACTAAAATAAAATAATTAATAAGGAATTTGATAAAAATAGCTTTTAAAATAGATAAGATGTGTAAGAGTTTTTTTCTACGAAAAACCTGTCAATTTTGTTTTTTATTCATAGTTTACTTCAAGTTAAAAGAAAGACGTGAAAAAAAAACCGCCTTCCATGACCACCACATACTGGTAAAACTAGCTTTCATAAATCACTAAAGACGACCGCCTAGCTCGTGGTTCGTCAATCGACAAGTGAAAGATAGCCCGCATTAAACAAGCAAATTACACCCCAACTTGTCTGTATAAGTAGCAATACATCTCCATATTTCACAGTCCAACATAATAGCGTTGATGATCAAACGCCAAAACGCTTATGTAACAGTGGAAGCAGTCCATTTGAGACCCATATATGTATACTGTGGCAAAAACCGAACGTATATGATGGCTCACTCGTCATTAATCATATCTGCAGATCGTAACCGAGACCGCCGTATACCAGTTATATCCGGATATATCCAGAATACCGCTTAACAATATGGTGTCCTATTTTTCGTGTAATAAAATTGGAATAATGGCAAATATAAGGTTCGTTGTTATTTTTGATGGGGTTAACACCCAATAAATTGTGTCATTGGCGGCTTTGAAACTGATTTCGGGTAAAAAACATGTTCCAATATTGTTTTTTAACGGAGGTTACATCGTTTAACTTTGTTTTGATAGGTAGGTTACCTATAAAAACGTAGGTAATTTTATATTTCTTTAAGAATGTAATTGCATAATGTTGTTGTGTCATTTATTTTGAAGGCGAAATAGGTACTTATTGCAACAGTAAGATTAGCATTGTTAATAAATTAATATACTTTGCAAAGTTGTTGCTTTTCTTTATCAAGAAGAAGGAAAACAAGAAGCGTTGCAGAATAATCCTTAATCTTTTCTGGTATCTACTAACGCGACACTATTATATGTATAATGTCCCACTTTAGCAGCGTACCACACATTGCCACCATTTTGTAGTTTAAAACGTAGTGCTTAAAATAAATGATGGTTCCTGCAATTAGTTTTCATTATACGTTTAAAAGATAGCGCATATGTGAGATGCATAGAAAATAGTATCCAGTTACCTGAATATATTATTTAAACGTCAACGAAAATCATTTAGAACTAACAACAACAATATACCTTACTTACCATTTTGCAAAATAAATGCATCAACAAACCGAAGCAACCTTCTAGACAAAAAAAATAAGCCTTTCATAAACGAACTACGAAAAAGGGTCGAAAAACTATTGAAAACGACAAGACAATAATAGCGGCAGTAAATCTCGATAATAAAGCAAGCGAAGCACTAAATAACTACAAATCAAAAAGCGTGGCACAACCATATCAATAATAATACAAAAGGTCGGCTCCGTACAACAAGTTAAAACGCACGCACACATAGACACACTACACGTACAGTAGAGAGCAAGCGTACTCGCCACTGGCATTCGACCGAGATCGCCTTACGTCCGAATCTGTGCGAGTGTGCCTGTTCTTGCGCGTTATATGGAGTCTGCCTTCTGCACCTATCTATTTTGTGACACAAACCTAGCTTCGGCTATAATACAGGAATGACGTGTCGCCATCTACCGGATCACATGCGCATTCCGATCACGTGCGAATCATCACTTATGTGTTTGTAAGGGCGCGTTATGCTTGTGTGGAATTTCGCAATTTTCGAGTGACTTTTTGAAGAAAATTGCTATGTTGTGGCTGTGTCGTGTGAAGGAAAATATTGTAATATACATTTTCGTTACTTTCAGAATTGTTACGACAAGTTAAAGTATTACACAGTTTACAAGTTTTTTTTTATTTGAAATGGGTTTGTTCTTGACTCTAGTCTAGGTCAGAGGTGACAGAGACAAAGTCGACGATGGAGTGAGCTTACCCAGAAGAAGCCTGTTCACTCTTACTTTGAAGAGATTCGGGTTGTATGCGCTCGGAAACACAGACGCAGGTAGAGAGTTCCACTCTTTTGCTGTGTGCATTATACTTAAAGGACATTTGAAAACGCTTAGTGCAAATTGGTGGAATAGCAACTAGGCAGGTGTGACAAGACAAGTGTTGACTTTATGTTAGTGTCATAATCCTAACTAATATTTTATATGCGAAAGTAAGTTTGTTTGTTACCTTTTCATGCCTAAACCACTGAACCGATCATCAAAAACATCATAACGTTATTATGATAATAGATGGCGCTACGTGTCTTTCGAATCATGATTGAATTACAATAGAAATCACGAGATAGAGATTTATGCAGGTGAAACCACGGGGCGCAGCTAGTGGTAAATAAAATTATTTTTAGTAAAGGAGATTTCTTTATTGAACACATTAAAAGTATTGAGCCCAGTAACACCCGTTTACTTTTGTAGCAGTTTTTTCTCGCGAATATAAATTTGTGTATTTACATAAATCTACTAAGGGGCGCTGCTTTTTCAATCATCTGATAACTTTATTCGAGGAATAATTTTGAAATTTTGACAGTTATTTCATACAAAAACTGTCAAACGTCAATTTTATTCCTCGAATAAAAGAATATCAGGCGATGGAAAAATCAGCTCTTAATCAAATCAAATAGTTAGCGAAACTCCGCAGACGCGATGGTTATCGACCTCTAAATATAATAAACCAAAAACGAATTAATTTGATGTTGTTTTGTTTTGGGGTCATCAACCGCCGATAGTGTGTACCTAATCACTTAAAATAGCAGTTAAAATCAGTTTTTTTTAAGTTAAACTTCACAGATATGATGGGTATCGATATCTCAACACGATAATACAGATTGTATTAACTCACACTTCATGAAACAAAACCACTAGCGGGCATCGCCCCCAATAAAAATCATCAAACCTTTTTTATTTATTTTTCGTCGTGTTTAAATATCCATACTCATCCCGTCTGCGGAGTTTAGCTAGCTAATTTATTGACCCTGTATTGCATCCATACTTGATATTATAAATTCGAAAGTAACTCTGTCTGTCTGTCTGTCTGTCTGTATGTTACCTTTTCACGCCTAAACCACTGAACGGATTTCGATAAAATTTGGCAGAGAGATAGATTGCATCCCGGGAAAGGACATAGGATAGTTTTTATCCCGATATTCCCACGGGATCGACACTTATGCGGGTGAAACCGCGGGGCGCTGCTAGTATACATATAAGTACAAGTACAAGTACCTAAAAGAAAAGAGGCTAACTTTAAAATAGACTTCGTACTATAGTCTATCAAGTCACACAAGACACCGTGTAATTTAATAGTGACTACCCCGTTGGCCTCGTGCTCGCAAGCGCGACTGCTGAGCGAGGGGGTCCTGGGTTCGATTCCCGGGTCGGGAAAAGTGTTATTGAGTTTTTCCATTAGGAATTTCATAGTAACAGCCCGGAGTTTGAAAGATGGCGGTGTGATACCCCCGTGTCTCGGAAAGCACGTTACGCCGTTGGTCCTGCACCTGATCTCTCTCCGGTCGTGTCGAATTGCCGTCCCATCGGACTATGAGAGTGAGGGAAGAGGGAGTGCACCTGTGTCTGCGCATACACTTGTGCACTATAATATCAAACGCGCCGAAGGTTAGTCTCCGTTGAGATGGCCGCCGTGGCCGAAATACGGTCTGGAGGACATTATTATTAATTTAATAGTATTCTTACCAGGGGGTCTACTCCGAAGCGGTTAACGACTGTATCGGCCGAATGTTCGGTCATTTTCTACTACCATTAATTTCCTATGTTGACTATTGGTCCCGACCAAACTGTGCCAATCCGAACCTTTTTAGAACCCTTAACCCTTTTTTTACCTTTTTTTTTTAAATTCGTAGTAGGACAACAATATTCGAATCAGAAAATCACCGAACATTCGGCCGATACAGTGGTTAACCGCTTCGGAGTAGACCCCCTGGACTAAACGGAAATTAATACGCCTGTAAGTCTAAGTTTAATGAGGTCTTAATCGAGCTCATACCAAATAATATTATATCTTAGACCTTAGAAGTTTTCTAAATAAAATAAAATTGAATAAAAGCCATACTGACTTCTATCAAGACTTTACTGAGATATCAAATATATCACGAATTAATTCTAGTACCAATAGAGAACCTACCAAGTTAACAAGAAAATTCATTTACTTTAATGATTATGAATCCCGAGAAGCATGTAACACGACTATTCAAACTTATTCGCTAAAGTAAAAAGCGCTATTTGAATACCTATTTGCTCTAATTTCAGTGGTACTTAAGTATTCAAAGAATGTGAGCCTTAACATGCGTCTTTGTGGCTACACCATAAATTTTATGTGCAAGCATTCTTTACAACTTTTAATAGACTTCTTCTTCCTCTCGTGTTGTTGACTCATATTTTCAGCGACTAGTAGGTACTGTGAAGCTCTCAACGAGCTCCACGGTGCCAGGAGGAATAAAATCAAACTATGGTTTATCTCGTATGTTCAATAATTATTCCTATAAAATATACTACGTATTTTAGGTCTTTGCATTTTAGGTCTTAAAGGATTAGTTGTAAATTATAATAATGTTTGTCTCGTATTTCATGCCAATCACTTTTAACAAACTCGCAGAGGTTGCATGTTAGCACCAAATAGGCCTACATGCAACCTCCTTTCTACAGTACGTAGCGACATGGACAGCTTTGTCGTTTGCCTCATTTAAGCCTTCGAAGCAGCAGGTTGTACACTCAAATCATAAAAATAGACGTTAAATTATCAACAACAGTTAAGCCACAAAAATACGTATGGCATTCCTTTAAAGAAAAAACGCATGCTTGAATATAGCTTCAGACCTAACGTAAGCGTTCGAGACAACTAACCAATTATTTTCAAGATAAAAACGAACGTTGTGCCTCTAAAATATTCTATTCTGAAGGCACCCTAAGCTGCAGGGGTAGGCGTGCAACGAGTAAGAGCCTTTTATATGTAACGCTACACCTTCGTCTCGGCTCCGTGAACAGCCTCCGGAGGTATTCCACAAGGCAACATTTTTGGGCCGTAATCAAAAGGCCTTCTTGTTTTTTTTAAAACACGCGTTGCCTACGTTTTATGTTTAGGGGTATTGACAGATTTTCCTCAGAATGCCAATGATATTATACGCATTTTTATTAAACATCGTCATGTTTTGGGTCAAATATGGCGGAGTTCTGAAACCAAAATGTTTGTAAAGAATAAAAAATGTACACAACTTTATTTAAGTTGTTGTTAAAATATATTTCCAAGTACCTAATTATTTAAGTAAGTACTTAACTCAAGGAAAAATAACAGAATTTTCTCTATACAGACATCAGAGTTTTCCTATTTCGTTTCGACATAAGGGATTTATTGGAAACAAACACTTCAGTCTTGTTCAAATTGATGCTATCACAGTTATACAGATTCTACGAAACATTCCATGTTTATCAATGAAATGAATGAGTAACCTTATATTTTCTTTCCAAATTGCTTGCATGAGGACACCTAATCAAACAGGGAAATGTATACGCTGCGTAATAAGTTCCAACGAACAAGTTATTACAGAGAAAAGGGTGCCATTCCTGCGCTAGACTTAAGACAAAATGAACCGCTTGTTTATATAAAAAGGAATGAAGCAAGGAGTCCTGTAATGGTTGTTTTAGCTTGAACTCGTACTTGTAGGTTCTTTAATTAAAAGTGTGTTTTTATTCTACTTCATAAAAAAATGGCAGTCGAAGGAGAAATTAAATGATTAATTACTGCATCATCCCAATACTGCCCAGTATTGGGATGATGTAGTAATGAATCATTTATATTACTTTCAGCTATTTCGGTCCAGGACTAATGTGAAACATTACGTTTGATTGTTTTATTTAAACATAATATATAAATATGGTTAAATTAAACAAACATATAATTACCAAATATATTACTATTATTTGACTCTAACCACATAAAGTGATTAAAACTTAACAAGGTAATTCATGGAAAATTATTATTGCAGTGTACCCAAATAAAATATGTAATTGTTTTAATAACATAATAACAAGAGTTGGAATTGAATTAACACCTTACGATAATTCACTCAAATGCCGTTTATTTTACACTGGGGTACATCAAAATAATGTATAATTACAAACATAAAAAGGCAATTTATTATAATCGCTCATAATTATTGCTTAGAATAATAGCAGACGTTATGAATACTTCAGCACACCTTCAGGTCACTGTAAAGTAATGGCGGCTAGCATGCGAAGAATTTCCTTAAGGTTTGTCCATAATATAGTTTTAGAAAATGTCGTAAGGAGAGTTTTGAGTTTAAATTTCTATGGCTATAAGAGTAGGAGAAGATTATAGAAACGATGGATGAACTTTTTAATAGGTGATATGGCTAGAAAGGAGGTGACTACCGAGATGACTACTACTAGAAAAGTATGGAAGAAAATGACATACAGAAATTGGGATAAGGGCTAGAGAATGATGACGATTTTTCTGGATGCCAATTTAATAAATTATTGATATCAGTCTTGGTCAGGTATTTGAATTAACTAAATACTGCTAAGAGAGGTAGATAGACATAAGGCAAATCATACTCATGTGGGTTATTCTTTTTATCTCGTATCATCACAAACTTTATGAGAATAATAATGATATAATATAATTAATTTATTCAGACAACCATTTGATTCATTACATTACATTTATAATTATATTGTTAGTATAAACTTAAAAACTATGTTAGTACCTAATAACTAAGAGAGGCTTAGTCCTCTGGGTGAGGCTCCACACCAGTGGGCTGTCTAACTTATTGCTTATTACCTTCAGGATGCTGTTACTGCTCCCACGCAATCTGTTTAGCAGTGAGGCTGTCTTTTTGCGCCAGTTGGCATCAAAGCCGTCTGTGCGCGACTCAGCGAACATTGTTGACGCACTGCAGAATAGGTCATGCCGCCGCAGTAAAAAATATATAATAAAAAATATATCCAGGGTGTCAGCTACCTCCATACAAAATTTTATCAAAATTGGTCCAGCCGTTTGAGCGTGAAGAAGTTACAAACATAAACACACACACTCACAAACTTTCGTCTTTATAATATTAGTGTGATAATAAAATTGATTATGACAATAGTAATAGTTTTATGGATTAAACACCACTCTCCTAGTGATGAACCAAAACGAATGTTGCGACTGAATATGGGTATAGAAATACAGTACTTTCTAAAACACTTTAGCCTAATGTTGCACAAGTTTCCTTTATAATGAAGATGAGCATTAACGAAGGATTTTTGAAAGTTCACCGTCTAAAAAGTGTTAAACAGGGTATGAAAGTTTGTATAGGAGTTCATCATTTTTGTCGAAGGAAAATCTTATCGGGCACACGGCTTGTAAGCTGATAAGGCAAACCCCATAATTACAAATTATTAAACGTAAATTGCACGTAATATGCACGTACCCCTAGCCAGCAAAAAAACTTAAGCAGTATTAATAAAACAGTCTGATGAAAGTGCATTAAAAATAAATAGCCATTTTCAACCGTTCACTAACAAGTTTATGATATAGTGTTTTGTTTTTTAACTTTATTACTTTTTTTCTGACACGACCATTTTGTTACATGCGATCAGAGTTGCCAGTCGTTTGGCTTTAGTCGGACATGACGGATTATTACTCTGTTTTAAAGGTTTTTTTCGGATTTTCACATCATGCACAATAATTATGTTGAGTCTATAATCCTGTTACACTATACAATTATTTTACACTTAGTTTTTATGAAAAAAGTGATGTTAAGGCAGTAGGTAGTAGGTACCTACATAACATAATATCACGTCTGTATTGCTCCAAGGTATGTACAGTCAACAAAAGAGATACCTAAGTGTGCAGGATCGTCGGATATAGTTGAAGTTTAGTAAGAAACTGATGGATGTTGTCGACTGAAATTTAATTTGATAAATGAGCTGTTTGTTTTCTATTAATAAAATTAAAATTTACTTTTTTATTATTTTATTCTGTTTTTAGTATTTGTGGTTATAGCTGCAACAGAAATACATCATCTTTGAAAATTTAAACTGTCTAGCTATCACGGTTCATGAGATACAGCCTGGTGACAAACGGACAGACGGACTGTGGAGTCTTAGTAATAGGGTCCCGTTTTTACCCTTTGGGTACAGAACCCTAAAAACTATGTTCATTTTTCTATTTTCGCCATCGACACGTTAAGAAGAAGAAGTAGGTACCAAACCATACTACAAAAAGAAGTAACTCTTTAAGAATTAAATTCACTTTAAGTTTGGCACAAAATATTTTACGAGAAGTGTCCTTTGAGTGTAACAACTGAATCTTACGTAATGTCCTTATTCTATAACATTAACTATGGAAACCCTTTCTCCACTGACTTACCATTGAAGTGATATAATCATTTCGTTCATGATAACGTTTATATGATCAGCAGTGAATGGTAGCGCCATCTGTTATATAGACGAGGTTCTATTAGCAGGGGTAGTCTGCATGTCGGTTGGTTATATTTACTGAATGTGTACACCTACTATTACAATTGCCGTGTCTTATTTGACAAGTTCACTGGTGCTTAATTACCTCGTGTTTAGTAGGTACCTAAAAATGACGGTAAATTAATATTAAGTACAGGCGGTCTATGCAAACCTTGACCATACTTCAGAATCTTGCTGAATTATACGCGGACGGAATGCGAGGGAACTTTGTGATTTATAAGATTGGTTTTTATAAGGAAACAAATTCGCGCTCGAAAGCTTGTTCTCTGAAATGATGAAATGTAGGTAGCACTTACCCTTACGTAGTATCCCCCGTGGGAAGTTCTTACTACCAGATGGTACTTACACCCGGTGGTAAGTAGGACTTACACACCGATGGTAAGTAATACTTACTCATCGATGCTATGTAGGACTTACACGCCGATGGCGATGGTAAGCAGTACTTGCACGCTGATGGTAAGGGTAAGTAGTTCTTACACGGCGATTGTAAATAGGACCTACACGCTAATGCTATGTAGGACTTACACGCCGATGGCATGTAGGACTTACACGTTGATGGTAAAAGTAGTACTTAAACGCCGATGCTATGTAGGACTTCCACGCCGATGATATGTAGAACTTACAAGCCGTTAGTAAGAAGGACATATACGCGGTTATTTAAGTAAATGAAATCATACTCTAATTGGTTCCTGAAGTTAAATTAGTTGTTCTACACTGGGAAACAATAAAAAAGGAATTCAAACTAAGAAAGACAGTATTTTCAAAGACGATTTCTCGTTTAACATAATTAAACAATCCCATTCGCGTTTTTGCCACTTTATTATCGCAGAACGCGATTTCAAAAGTTTTCCCGACTAATTACCCCCTTAGTAAATATCAAATTAATTCACAATTAATGAGGAATTCTTGTCAACATTCCTTTTCTTTTCCCTGAAGGATCTTTCTACGTAATTGAATTACATTTTGAGATATTTAGTAATATGAATGTTGTACCTCTTTTCCTGGGAACGGCAAAATTAATTCTTTGTTTTCGTAAGAGAAGGTAATTTTTTAAGAAGCCCTACATTATGGCTTAATAAAAAAAAATATGTTCATTGTGAGCTTGTTTCTATAATACGGCTATAATATTATCATTATACATTGAAAAAATTGAGAATACTGGTTGTTTGATTTTAGTAGTTGAAAATGACTCTCGTACTAGGTATGTGCTGTGGAAGTGACCTTTTTCCCGTTTTATAAAAAAACTTGTGCGGTCGGGGGCCCTCGTCAGGGACAACGTTTCTTAAGCGGCATACAAATGCACACACACTTGTATGTAACAGATTGGGGCAGAGAGAGAGAAAGTGTGAATTTAATACGCATTTTTAATACAAAGTCTTTAGCACCATCGGAAACCAAGAAAACGACACCCATGATGGATTCTTTTTATATTTTTGCAGCCGCCATCTTGGATTTTTATTTTGACTTTACTTTTGGGTTCACTAGAAAACCATGAAAACCACACCCATGATGAACAATTTTAAAGTTTCGGCAGCCGCCATCTTGGATTTTCATTTTAACCTTAAAATGGGCCTTATCACCCTCAGAAACCATGAAAAAATCTCTCTCTCTCTCTGTGTCTCTTTTTGAGAGAGGTAGGTAAAGTCGCATGGAAAAAACTGATACTGTATAACCTGTGAGAAGTGACGAATATTCATTATATTCTGTGGTGTGAAAATAACGTATCCTCAATTCCCCTATGATCAAGGTAAGACGCAGAGTGCCATTTGTTACTAGATTAACATGGTCGACAGGAGGGCAATAACAATGAATCATTTCAAGATAATCTAAATGAAGCCTATGTATAAAACTAGGTTCTGCCCGCGACTTCATCTACGTCAAATTTCACCCTCCGTCCATTCACCCTCTTAGGGGTGGAATTTTGAAAAACCATTTCTTAGTGGATCACAAAGCCCACACGCTACAAATTTCATGTCTCTAGGACCACCGACTGTGCATTGATATATTATTCGAATTTTATATAAAATTGAATTATACATAATAATATAGATGTAGAATAGAGATATCATAAAAAACATACACATACATAAAGTCACGCCATCTTCCCAGGGTAAGTGGAAGCTACCGAACCCCACCTACTACGATCCTTACAAACCAAAAACAAATAAAAAACTTTGTAAATACCTGAGAGTCCCGAATGAACTAGAAAACAATACCAATAGTTTATTCTATTCTATTTTTTATTACGGAAAGCAAAGCCGATGTCGACCATTCTGCCAACGTCTAAAGTGAAACCAAGAGTCATATAAAATAAAAATAAAGTAGAACACTATAAACCTTCGATGTATCATCGGAGATTTTATGTTTATTTTATTAATGACTATCTTGTAGGGTTAGTACTAATACCAATAATAATTTGTTAAAAGAATAGGTATTTTGAATGCCAAAAGGAAACAAAACCATAAATAAGCTTGTAGGTACGTTAGGTACAAGAAAAATCTATCTACTGAAGCAAACTAGAACATCGTATGACTAATAACTGCAGTTTTTAGCCGCCACTGAGTCACCAACGCAGGTACGGTCTCGTAGTGACAAATAGTAACATCGCACGAAAATACTGTCTCATTTGTTTCAGGTTTCTAGTGAAATTAGTTCATCCTTATTGCTCTAACGTAGCGTTAAAGTGCCAAAAGTTTAATGCTATGTTTTTGATGCTTCACACGATCCGTCCAAGATTTTGTCTGGACTTTCAAAGAGACTGTGACCTCTGAGTTTGTTACGGCCTTTCTTCTCAGAATAGTCAGATAGGAAACGCCGACCTCAAAAAAAAAAAAATTATTGACGTGTAAAAGTGTTTGTAAGAACCTACTTACAGAAAAAAAAACCCTAATCAAACCCTATCAAACATCAAAACAATTTACTAAAACAGTCCTTGCCTGTTCGAGTAACTTCTTAACTTACTGTTAAGGAGTTGTACCTTCCATCATCAACCCAGCTACCTGAGATGGTGACAACCATACACAAATACACAAGATACTTCATAAAATATGCGAAAAACAATAAGTGAGCCTATAAAATTTGAGGGTTGCCCTCGATTTCTCTAAGATCCCATCATCAGATCCTAACTTGGTGACAATGGGACCATCTCAGAACTATATAATTTCGAACAAAAAAAGAATTTTGAAAATCCGTCGACAATAATTGGCGGAGTATTCGATGAACAAACATACAAAAAAAAAACATACAAACACCCGAACATAGTACCTCCTCCTTTTTGTGAAGTCGGTAATAAGTCATTTATCATTTGTCACTTTAATTTAAAATAGGTAACAGTAGTTTTAACATTTGTGTTTTTGTTTTATTCTATAGCATTCATTACTTAAATGTGATTAAGTAATTATAAAATTAAGATCAAGACATTATTTTCCTTTCTTCAAAGAAAGTCAATAGAGTGTAACTAAAATTCTTAACTTATTTACACGTCAATACATTTTACTTGCTTCAGAAAACCGGCTGGGTACACAACAAAAAAACAAAAAATATTATTAATGAAAACTCCGTACCTTGCTACAGTGCTGGTATATTGTCGTTGCAGTCACCGGCAAACGGTTGTACGATGACAAATTGTCGCGCAGCACGAGATGACAGTGTTGTATTCGCCTTTTATGGGTTCCTGGTAGGAAAAAATGGAGCCAGGACTTATAGTTGATGTTAGAGACTGACTTTTTGAAGCTTTTTCTCTTCTAACGTGCCATATTGTGATGTAGGATGTTTTTTTTTAATTCTTGATGAAAGTTTTTTTTTTAAGAACTAGTTTAGGTAGGGAGAGTAATGGAAATATGGCTGTGACGTATTTTGACTAACGATAAAATGCACAGATTTTTACGTTAACGTACGTAAAGTAGGACTCTTACAGATTCCTCATTATTAAATTAAAATACTACGTTTACAGTGGAGAAACAAGGACACTCGGGAAAATGAGTCCGGCAATTGTAATTTCCTTGCTAAGTAGACAATTTGTATTGAAGGAAAGCATTTGCATTTCCATTATAGAAAAACTCCGTGATGGGCCCCATCTTGCCAGCAGCTTAAGAGGTACTTTCATCTTCTATACATTTATTATAAGCTAGCTTTTGTCCGCGACTTCGTCCGTGTGAAATTTTGGCCCCCAAACCAACCGCATCGCATCCTATCGCCCGCCCGCTCTAATATTTCGTATTCACTTAGAGTTCTTTCTTACTTTTTAGGGTTCCGTACCCAAAGGGTAAAAACGGAACCCTATTACTAACACTTCGCTGTCCGTCCGTCCGTCCGTCTGTCTGTCACCAGGCTGTATCTCAAGAACCGCGATAGCTAGACAGTTGAAATTTTCACAGATGATGTGTTTCTGTTGCCGCTATAACAACAAATACTAAAAACAAAATAAAATAAATATTTAAGGGGGGCTCCCATACAACAAACGTGTTTTTTTCGGCGTTTTTGCCGTCTGTCTGTCACCAGGCTGTATCTCAAGAACCGCGGTAGCTAGACAGTTGAAATTTTCACAGATGATGTGTTTCTTTTGCGGCTATAACAACAAATACTAAAAACAAAATAAAATAAATATTTAAGGGGGGCTCCCATACAACAAACGTGTTTTTTTCGGCGTTTTTGCTTTGTGGTACGGAACCCTTCGTTTGCGAGTCCGACTCGCACTTGGCCAGTTTTTTTATTTTCCTCAGTTCCTACAGGATGTAAAATTTTGACAGATTGTAGTAGCTTGATGGGCTGGCGTCTGTAAAACCAGGGGGAAATTTCAGATCTTATCAACATGATTAACACCATAATAAACGCTTTTGTGTGCGCTCATTCGCGCTGCTAACTGCCTGTGACGTCACGGGTGGGTATTTGAGTGAATCCTTCGCGAGGTATTACCGATATTCTCTGCTTGAATGTATGTATTATTGGGATGTGAGTTAGAAAAAAATATTTTGAAGGATTGAAAGAATCTGAACTGGAATGGAAAGTTTTTGTTGTGTCAGAACATCAGTGAATGATAAAAAAATATATTTTATCTCTGTAAATAGGTTTTTACAAACACTGTTACACGTCAATCATATTTTAAAAACTAGATGCGGTCGGCGTTTCCTATATGACTTAGACTCTGAGAAGAGAGTCCGAAACAAACTCAGAGGTCTCTTTTAAAGTCCAAACATCTTGGTCAGATCATGTAATTAATAAATTACTTATAACTTTTTGCATTATCTTAACAAAGATAAAAAAAAATTGTGTTGCCCGATGAAGCATAAGAAACAGGCAAACGCAAATACTAATTTAACATTGACTAATCGAGATATATACAAACTAAAAACAACAAAATTAAGTCCTAACTAAACTAAAACTATACAGAAACTAAAAAATAACGTCGAAAAATTCATCCGCATCGCTGTCGTCTGGTAATGTACCCAAGAGACTGGCGGTATTACCACGTATGCGCATTACGTATGGCGATGCTTAGCTTCTGGCCAAGGTAAAAGCCAGCCCTTGGGTCACGGGAAGTGTCAACCATCAGACCATGAGCACTCGGACCCCACGGCCCGAGGGTTATTAGTCGTCATCTCGGTAATCACTCCCTTTCATCCTCCAATATCATCTTTCACACAGTCTATCCAGCGTTTCTTTGGTCTTCCCTTAATCCACATTCATTCATACTCAATTAATTAATGTTGGTTCAAATCCAGACCTTTATTTAAAACGCCATGTGCTAAACCTACCTAGTGCCTGAATATTGTGCAAAATAGGTCATCACGCTGACAAGTTTTGTAATCCTCAAATAACAGAACAGAATTCCGCGGGAATGATAAATTAGGTCCCTCCGTTATGACACGATTTAAGTCCGTCGCTGTATATCGGACACAGGCCTAATTTCAAACTATTTTGGTGCATTTCCAATAGTGCGCCTAAATATGCTTTGCACGATAACTAGAGAAATAATTGGCGAAAATTGGAAGCGATCTGAGCAATAGTTTGTTATTAGAACTGTGTGTGATAGCTGCTTCTTCAAAAAAATGTAGGGAACAGCTCTTTTTTTTTTTTCGAGATTTCATGTTTGGTCCCATAGTAAAAGTTGTTCAAGTCCTAACCTAAATAACCAACTTCTTCTCTACGCAGATGCTACAACAATCCATCAGCGGCCTAGTTAAAGTGGTTAGAGTAACCTACCTACATTCCTGTAGAGGCTTTAAAATGCTGGAAATGGGTGGGGTTGCATGGAAACGCCCTCTTGCATGTGAGTATTTTATAAGTTGCTGGCATAATATTAGGAAATAAATACTATTCCATAATCAAAAGTTATAAAATAATAGAAGATCAGCTTGGAAACTGACAGAGAGCGAGTCATCATGTGTAACGATAAAGATTGTTTTGATAATAATTAGGAGATTACTATTAATTGCTTTTCATTGAACGACTCCGTAACATTACAGTACCTAGACAAAGTGATATTTTATCAGCGATAACGATGAAAAGTCAAAATGTATTGGATTGACAACATAAGCTACCAAAATTATTTGCAAAATAGTTGGGCAAACGTCATCTGAAACTATTCCAAATTTCAAGTTGATAGCATTAGTAGTTCTTGAGATATCCAGCTGTGACAGACATACAGACAGACTGAAACAGAAGAAACAGACTGACATAGAAAAGAAAGAGGAGCGCGATGACACAACGCTGGTAATTTATTGCAAAATATGAAGCAATTATTTAATTACAAAAAAATCTGTTGTTTGGACTAAAATGTTGCTTGTAGAATAACTTGACAAAAATAACAGAATGATTGTATGCACATTAGTATGGTTTTTATTGTAAAAAGAAAGTATTTAGAGGTATCTTCATGAAATTTTTCTATCGTATCAAATTAGTTGTATTATGTTTTCAACACACTATATACCTAGCATATATCCTGAAAAATATCATATATTTTTCTGATTTTGTTTACTGTAGTCGATCATATATTTTTAATGTTTCTAAAACTTGCGTTTTTTGTGTTTAGGTCCTGTAAGCCCCTTAAGGACACAATGATATTTGTGCTGTTCTTCTGGAAAAACACTATTCACTTTAAGCTCAGCGTATAACATGAAAAAGCAATAAGCGTAAAGAAACTCTCAAAGCACATGTTCTGAACGCGATGCGAGCTCAATGCCACGTGTAAAACCGGTACTAAAAACTATCATAAAATGGATGCACGGAGTTTAAACATGTACTTCCTGCGCAAATAAAGCTGTGATAGGTGAAACGTTTTTATTATAATTACTAAGTATTCTAGAAACTGTTGTATGTCTATTTCTCGCTAGCTCCCGGACGTATCTCTAGTATTAACTTCTTCAAAGAGACTGTAAAATCGTGGAATTGTTATGAATTTCCTTGAAAATAATCAAAATGCATAGACATAACATCACGCCTTGTTTACCCGAAGGGTTAGTCTAGCTTAGTAGTTGCGGCCTACCCATCAAGCCGAATGTGAGTGCACAGGCGGAGTTTTTAGTGGGTGCAAGCCCCGCAAAACCACGTCGTCTTCCCCGACGGCGTGGTATGCGTTAGGCATTTTCTTCGCCGAAAAAAAAAAGGGTTTTAGCATTACGCTGAGTGATGGCCGTTTTGCGTCGATGTGATGCATAGTTTCCCCAACTTGTTATTTTTGAAGTGAAAACTTCTTTAGTCGCGTTGGGCATTTTTGAGATGGGATAAACCATTGAACTCGCGACACTAACCGACACCGCGCGTGTTTTGTTTTATAAGACGACTAGCTGCGCCCGCGGTTTCACCCGCATAAGTTTCGATACCGTAGGAATATTGGGATAAAAAGTAGCCTATATGTTAATCCAGGGTGTCAGCTACCTTTATACCAAATTATATCAAAATTGGTCCAGCCGTTTGAGCGTGAAGAAGTAACAAACATAAACACACACACTCACAAACTTTCGCCTTTAAAATATTAGTGTGATTAAAACACACGTAATTAATTGTTCAAGTTTTCACTTCTGCCGGCACTCCGGAGTGCCACTGTTTTTTTTGTGTTTAGGTACATTCCTTCTCTGCGTCATGTTTACCGAAATAAACGTATTTTGTTTCTTTTCATTTAAGGCAGGGTGTGAGGTGTATAAATAGGCACACCCACATTCCGCCAGTTATGTTTAAGTCCCATGTAATAGGGGGCGAGCCTATTGCCATCAACCGGGCACAAATCCAGTCTCCGGGCTGCTATTGAGAAATTCGTAATACAAAAACCTAATAACACTTTGCCCAACCTCGGAATAAACCCAGGACTTCATACTCAGCAGTAGCGCTTCTGACCACTGTACCAACGAGGCAGTTAAATAATCAGAACGTCCCGGGTAAATAAAAAAAAACAGTTTATTTTGAAAGAACACTAGTTGTTTTTCATTAATACTGCATCGTCGTATCGTACATTATTATTATAAAAAGCCTGTGATGTCCCACTGTAGGGCAAAAGGCCTCTCATACTCTCTTTCCACAGGACTGTTTCTCTCTCGTTCTCGTACTGTGCATTGCTGTCGATTTTTCATTAAGTACATTTTTCATTTTATACTTACACGATGCAAACAATTTTAATAGACATTTCAACACTAATGTTATTTGCTGAATTATAATACGACTTGTTTACTCATTGTTTACTAGCTTCTGCCCGCAAGGTATGTCGATAAAAAATATCCTATGTCCTTCCCCGGGATGTAATCTATCTCTCTGCCAAATTTTGTCGAAATCCGTTCAGTGGTATAGGCGTGAAAAGGTAACATACAGACAGACAGACAGAGTTAGTTTCGAATTTATAATATTAGTATGGATTATATCTGAAACATGATGTTAGCGCCATCTGTTACGCGGAGTTCGAACTTATCGCGGCAGTATTATTCTATTCAAACATATCCTTAATTCCTTATGAATTATGTAAACTTGTTGAGCTAATTAATACTTCTGAACTTAAATTACAGTTTTACTATTCGATAACGTTTTGAATATTCAGGGCGTCCCCCTTAATATTCAAAACGTTGTCAATCTTTAGAGATACGACAACGCTTACCTACCTACCTTTCCTTCCTTTCCTTTTTTTTTCTTACCTTTGCTACCTTAGGGTAGCCTGCGAAATTCAAAAATAATTACGTTTTTTGCAATATGCAGGTCAGTGTCAGGTTGTATGGTAAATTTATATATTCTCGACCGTAACAAATATGGCTACAGAATTATAATCATTAAAATCAGCAATATATACCTTTGGTTAGAATTGACCTCAAATGTCAAGATTTCATGAAAGAGACATTCAATAAACTTAGAGACTAACCTGAAGGCCAATTTTTATAATTAAAAACGTTCAAAATCTAGTCGCAATCTCATCTTAGCGACAATCAATGTCAAAAACTTGTCATAAATGTAGGTAAATTGGAGGTACTTTTAGACTGAGATCAGACTGTGAACGTTCTTAAAATTACGAGAATTACCCCTCATTGTATTAATGATTTTTATGATTATAATTCTACAAACAAATATTTGTTAAGGCGGCGAATCATATTTAGATCAACATACTACCGATACTGACCTGTAAATTACAACAAACGTAAGAGAATTAAAATTTCATGGGCTGCCCTGATTCTTTCGCCTTAATACAGATTACGGATGGGGCTATAATTTATTATATAGTGTTCAGTTTCGACAGAAACAAGAAGTTCACATACTAGGAAACAGTCGTTAAAAACTATAATTTTTCTAATCGCTACGATAAAAAGTCTCTAAGAAAACCGAGTAAACCTTTCCATATTAAAATCACGTATGTCCCAAAAAAAAAAAGATTTATCTGTTGGCCCAAGCCGGGTCCGCAATAAAAATATATTCATACACTCTATTGAAAGTCGAGTCCCCAAGCCGGCTTCGAGTGTTTTTAAAATAAACCTCCTTGATATTCCCGATGTTAAGGCATGTCAAATGCCACAACGTGAAGTAGTCAATGTTTGTTCACATAGATGACAGAAGTGAAGGTTTATTTTGTTCACAGTATACGGAACTACGCCAGAGACGGTGACATTCATTCGTGGCATCGAAAGTGCGTTGCATAGTTTCTGTCACAGACCGCTTTTAAAGCTGTCAGTTTTTTTTAATACATTGTCACACTGACATGTGTCAGAGACGCATTTTCTCGACAACTGTAGACAGGCAGTTTTCTATATTGGCTTATTTCCCATTACGCAAGCTTTTTTTATTTCTAGAATGTTCCTATAAGATCACCTGCTGCTGTCCGGGTAACATTTAGATGATTATTCGCTTTTTATTTTGTCGTTGATTTTTCTGTGATATTTTATTCTGAGAAGTTATTTTAATATGATTTCAGGATTCCTGGAACCTTTTACACTAACACCCTTTATTCATAATGTCGACTAAGATAAGGGCAGGAAGATGATGATGATTGGAGTCGGTTTCCAGACTAAGTGCCCATACACACAAGTGATACCCATCAACAGCAGAGGCACTGCAGCTGTCAACAACGCCTCAACGAACACGTTACCCCGGGACCGCTGGCTGTCAATGGCAGTGCTGTCAAGGTTGTTCAAGAATACGTTTACCTCGGGCAAACTGCAGTTTGGTAAGAACAACTTTGAGATCCCAGACTAACAGAAGAATTCAGCTGGGCAGCGTTTGGGAAGTTTCGTCGAGTCTTCTCGTTGCGTATTCCACAGAGCCTAAAGACAAAGGTCTTCAATCAGTGCGTCCTACCAGTTATGGCTTACGGAGCCGAAACGTGGACACTGATGGTACGGTTGGTCCATAAATTCAAGATCGCTCAGCGAGCTATGGAACGGGCTATGCTTGGAGTCTCACTGAGGGATCGAATCCGCGACGAGGTGATCCGGCAGAGAACGAAAGTTGTCGACATAGCTCACCTAATAAGCAAGCTGAAGTGGCAATGGGCCGGCCATATTAGCCGTAGAACCGATGACTTTTTTGGTAGACGTGTACTTGGGTGGAGACCGCGAATCGGTAATCAGCGTCAAAAATTTCCTTTACTTTTCACGGAGCGTTGTGTTTATGACCACTCCAACGATACAGAATAATCCTAGAGAGGTGCAATGTTAAAAAAAATATTGGTTTACCTACCGAGCATCCTGCAACGGTATTTTTTTGTTCGTCAAAAGTTTACTTGTTATTTTCAACATGCAGCGCTGTAGCGCTTTTTGTATCCGTGTCAACAAAGGATTTTAAATGATTTTACGAAGAATTTGTTTGCTTGCGCTGCAGCGGATTGCTTTATGCACCAACAAGCAACAACGTTGTATAAAGGGTGTGTCACACGGATGAACGGGGGCCGGCTTGTTATCAAGTTTCATAATTAGCCTTTGAGTGCCAATTAGTGCTTATAACACACACACTAGTTAAGTACATAGTTACCCAAACAAAGATGATATTACATTTCAAAATACTATCGTAGTATATTGCGTGATATACAAACAAACAAGCTAAGGAAGCAGACGTAAATAATACTATTTACGCCCACCACTAGGGAAACCCTTTATAACATCTACTACAATGTGAATTATTAAATTATATACATTAGTTACACATTTCGGGTTGCCTTGTATGAGACAGTGAGATGTCAGAAGTTGAACTTAAAACAAGCAAGTGCATCTTTGGTTGATGACACGACTGCTGAAGCTGTACATGAGTATGGATTTCTGCATTGCGTGGTCGCTCACAATGGGCCTAATTAGAAGGCTAATGATCGATAAAATCATGAATGAAGTTATCCGGCAAAGATCCGGAGTAGCCGACATAGCTTGCAGAGTAAGCAAACTGAAGTGGCAGTGGGCTGGCCGGCCATGTTTGTCGTAGGACCGATGGCCGGTGGAGCAGACGAGTCCTAGAGTACGGTGACGGCACGGTTGGCGCAGTGGTTAAGCGATTGACTGCGCTGTCGTGTCGCGAGTTCGATTCCCGCACGGAACAAATATTTGTATGACCTACAAGTAGTTGTTCCGGGTCTGGCTGTTTATGTATGTGAGAATAAATGTTTGTAAACGCACCCACAATACAGGAGAAATTCCTAGTGTAGGGCAACGTTTTATAAAAAAAAAAGAAAAGAAAAAAGAAGAGTGGAGGCCACGTATCGGGAAGCGTAGTGTTCCGAACCTCCCCAGCTAGATAAATAAAATTCTAGATAGCTAGATAAATAAAATAAAATTAAATGCATACAAGTGAGTAATTTTGTCGCGTCCGAAACTGTAGACATAAATTACTTCATTCATTGATTAGCCAACTATAACTGCCTTCAGCCATCTAGTAGAGTTTAGTTATACATGATAGACTAAAGCGATGCAACACGAACACGATGCGAGTTTCTTGCGTGTGAGCAAATCGGTCTGTCCTAGAAAAAAAAATCGAAGACAATTGACATCTACCAACCAATACTGAGCCCGCGTGGTGGATTACGGTCGATTCCTTCTTAGAGAGGAGGCCTGTGTCCCAGCAGTGGGAACGTTATAGTCTGATTAAGCTTTTGCTAAGTTTTTTGCCTTTGACATATTATATTGAAGCAACAAATTAGTTGCACCGTCTAGACTGCAACTGCCACTGTTTAGGCTGAGCAACTTTTATTATTGCTTCAAGTTAATTACCTACAGGTAATTAAACCGCAGCAAAAAGCAGGCTTTGAAAAGACAAAGCCATCACATATTCGCTGCGGAAGAAGTGATTCTGTCTCTGTGAAGTTCTAATGGAAAGACAGTGATTTCTGCTACAATTTGTGCTACTGTAACGAAAATGAACAGTAGAATGATGAGCAGATGAAGGTAAAATGAACGATGTGGTACTGCTTCATCTCAATATCGGGCCACTACGCAGCGTTAGTGTGCATACCCTCGAGAGACACGCGTCGTCGACAGAGTCAACTGCAGCCGTCGACAAAACATGCAGCTAGTCTATTTGGGCACTGTACTCAAATACGTACGTGTCCCTCATGTGATCAGCACCTAGTGAGTTAAACAATCAGGAGCAAAAGTTTTATGCTGATATTTTTGAACTTGAACAAATCGTCTGACAAAAAATTTAGATAATAGGTCAATTTAAACAATATTTAAATTGACCTATTATCTGAATTTTTTGTCATGTCATGACAGATGATTTTCTCGCAATTTAGAGAAGAGAAGAAGAACAACCAAACTCCTAATTATCCCAATTAAATCACTACATCATACCTCTGCATTACCTACACGCTACTTAATAGTTATCTCCTCGAAAAGTTACCCCAACCCGATTAATCGTTCGAGCGTCGTGCCGGTATTACACTGTCACAGTTCTGAGTATCATTCTGGGTGACAAACGGACCTGTGACGTGGGGCGCGTGAGCCCGAGATAACGCCTAGGGGACGAATGAGCGACGTCCTGAATACACTACGCCGATAATCGCGTGCCGACGGGTTTATACGTAGAGATAATTTGTACGATGACGCTGACTGACATTGCGACTATTTACAAGTCAGAATGTTTGCCTTTATTATGTTTATTCGTTCCAAATGTGAATCAGTCTTTTGTTTTTAAATTACTAAAGTGATTCAACTGTGTTTCATATTTGTTTGGGTGAGAATCGGAAGGCCAATTCCCGTAATTAACACCATTCAAAATCTAGTCGAAATCTCTCATATCAGCGGCAGTCAATGTCATAAAATTTTCAAAAATGTAGGAAAATTAGAGGTATTTTTGACAGATTGAGACTGAGATCAGACTATGAACGTTCTCGTTCTCGTTTCAAATTACGTTCTTCAGATCTGTGACGTGGGACGCATGAGCCCGAAATAACGTCCAGGAGACGAATGCGCGACGTCCTGAATACACTACCCCGATAATCGCATGAAACGGATGTAACATGCGACTTATTACTTATTCGTAGTATACGACACTATAATTTGTACGCTAAACAAAGCGATCCTAATTTTGTAGCACAAAATTCGTATTTCAAAAAATTAGTTTTCTTTTGTTTCAATCTCGTGAATGCAGTCTTTTGTTTTTAATAGTATCGCAACAGGTTTTTGTTAGTTTTGCATTTAAACTTTTGAATCTAAATTGTAATTTTTTAATCAGTTGTAACAAACGAAGCTTTGTTCCGAGTGGCGTGATACGCTTGAGACCGAATAGCTTCCAGGGTAAACGAATGAGTGACGTCCCGAAACTCCCGATTACCAACACACTATCTACCTAGCATATATCCTGAAGAATATCATATATTTTTCTGATTTTGTTTACTGTAGTCGATCATATACTTTTATTGTTTCTAAAACTTGCGTTTTTTGGGTTTCAGGTCCTGTAAGCCGCTTAATTGACTAGCTTGCCATGGTATTTATTTATTTATTGATTAAATTTTTGTTCCAATTTACAGTGTATAAAATAATTATCCAATTTAATTTTAATGATAGAAATAATTATTAAATAAGTAACTTACGATGTTTTAAAACTTAATTTATAGACCTGCCCTACCTTTGTGGTTCCCGAAGTTGGTTTTATTTTGTGCTTTATTTTAATAGTATGCGTCGTATTAGGCGCAAATCAATTTATTAAATTTATTTCTTCTTACTTTATGTATCATTTCAAAAGCACTCTTCTGCAGTCCGTTCACAGTTGGATTGCTAACACTGACAAGTCTATCAATATCACAGTAATCTTTATTCTCGTTAAAATAATGTTGATGTTGGTTGCCACTGTCAACAAATGACAACTGCCCGTAAAAATTATAAAACGCAGCCGAAGCGCACGCATTTAATCCCCGAATGTTTCCTCAATTCACAGACTGTGACTCAAGTTCGTTCACACGGAAAGCTCTACAAAATTATTCCGTAACGTCATAATGAAAACCGTTCCTAGAAGGAAGCAGAAAAGTTGTGAGATTAATGAAAATTGGGAATTGGAGGGCTTTGATCTGCTAAAATGTGATATCTTATATTACCTACCTCTCTACTTATAAGAGAGGAAGTCAGGGGTTGATTATTATTGAGCAGTCTTGAAGAAATCAAAGACTGATTTGAGAAACTGATAAAAGAAATTGAGTTTGACGGGTTATTGATGGCAAAATAATAATTATTTTGAAAGTCAAAGTTTTTTGTTTTTTAATAAGTAAGTAGTCTATCAGTGTACGAAAGTTAGATGCTCTTTTATGACATTCTACTTTACTTTAGAATTGAATAATATTTTTTATTTATTATTTACTAGCAGCGCCTCGTGGTTTCACCCGTATAAGTGACGATCCCATGGGAGTATTGGGATAAAAACTATCCTATGTCCTTCCCCGGGATGCAATCTATCTCTCTGCTAAATCTTTTCAGTGTTCAGTAGTTTAGGCGTGAAAAGGTAACATACAGAGAGACAGACAGACAGACAGAGTTACTTTCAAATTTATAATATCACAAGTAAGGATAAGTAAGGATTTTTTTTTTCCTAATACATATTTCATCATCATCATTTCAGCCCGGAATCACCCACTGCTGGATCTAAGCATACCCTTCCTTCAGAATTACTTCCCAGTTCCGTGCGTCCCTCATCCAGGTGTTTCTCTGATAAAGTTCCAATACGTCATATTTAAAACGGTATAAAACCAGCACCATTTAATACAGTATCAACTACATAGTACGGGGAGTAATACGACTGTTACTAATATATCGTAACTAGCAGCGCCCCGCGGTTTTACCCGCAAAAGTTTAGATCCCGTGGAAATAGCAGGATAAAAAACTATCCTATGTGTTCATCCAGGGTATCAACTACCTTCATGCCAAATTATATCAAAATTCGTCCAGCCGTTTGTGCGTGAAGAAGTAAGAAACATAAAAACACACTCACAAATTTTTGCCTTTATAATATTAGTGTGATGTCAACACATAAATAAATAAATATGTACCATATCAATATGTTAGAAGACGTTTTTCCAAATATGGCTCTCATTATAACCTCTGTAATGTTTATGTGGGGAGGTAAAGTTTCGTTCAGTATAAACTCTCAGTTGAAACTTTAGTTTCTAGAAGAATATTTTTCGCTAAAACATTATCTACTAAAGGATGCGTTGAATTATGATAGCTATTTTATTAACAAATTGGTTCAGAGTGAGCTACAAAGTTCTTCGTTCTAATCTAAGAGTTGGCCCTCCCGGTAACTATTCGGTTTCAAAGAGGTCATTAGTTATAGGCTTTAAGACTGGCTGGAGTGTTAGAAAATGGTGAAAAAAGAAAAAAAAATACCAAACTGGCTGTGCCCGCAGCTTTATTGCGTGATAAGTTTTTATTAGAAGCTTTTCAAGAACGCTACTTAGTATCACACTAATATTATAAAGGCGAAAGTTTGTGATTGTGTTTGTATGTTTGTTACTTCTTCATGCACGAACTTTTAAACGGATTTGGATGATTTTGGCACACAGATAGTTTATGACTTGGATATTTTTTATCCGGATATTAACACGGGATCGAAATTTATGCGGGTGAAACCGCGGGGCGCAGCTAGTTATAAAAAAGGGTACAGTTCGCATCAAATAACTTTGCCGCTCTGAAGTAGGCAACAAATCACTGCGCAGTAGATAATGACTTTATTTCCCACAACCTTTTCTTATTTTTTTGTGTTTATGTTCTTTTTTGCGTCGTGTTTACCGCAAATAAAGGTATTTTCTTTCTTTCTTCCTACAGTGTTATTATTAAAAGAATAAAGTTACAAAACAAAGGCCAGTTCAATCCGTCAATCAATCAAGTACTTCTTTCAGCAACGGTTTATTTATTTTTTATAAAAAAAAAAATACATTGCCCTACACTAGGAATTTCTCCTGTATTGTGGGTGCGTTTACAAACATTTAAACTCACATACACAAACAGCCAGACCCGGAACAACTACTTGTATTGAATACAAATATTTGTTCCGTGCGGGAATCGAACTCGCGACACGCAGCGCAGCAGTCAAACGCTTAACCACTGCGCCAACCGTGCCGTCGCCGCGTCGGTTTATGTTTTAGTTAAACAAGTTTCTTAGGTTTTCTATCTACATATATTGCATCGTAAAAAAAACATACAATTAAGATTAAAGTTTTTTTTTATAAAAAATGCTATCAGCGTATTTTATTTCTTCAGAACAAAATTGTATAAAGTAAATTGAACCAAATAAGTCGCCATGGTACTCACACATCTTTTAGAAGTAGATGAATTTACCTCTAAGCCATGACTCAGCTCATAAATTATAAAATGCACCGGACTGAAGCTATCTTCTTGAACTAACTGCATGTATCTAATGCATTTTCCAAGATGAGGTAGATTAAGTATGTTCAGAACCCACTGTGAGACGAACATTGATAACTTGTCGGTTACTGAGTGTACCAGGTATGCCTGAGTAGTTTAGAGATTGGAGTGCAAATAGGTATTGAAAGGGTTGCTTGCTAGATTGAGATGCTTGTGGCTAAGTAATAACAGCCGCACGGGTCGATTGATCAGGTTAAGCTACGCTTGCCGCGGTTAGTCCGTGGATTGGTGACCATCTTTACATATCAAGACCTCTCGTCTGTCTCCTGGCTGTCATTCGTGAATATTTGACAGTAGTTACGGGTCGTCAGAAGCCTGAAAGTCTGACAACTAGTCTTACCAAGGGGTATCGTATTACCTCGTAATTAGGTGTGGAGGTCAGATAGGTAGTCGCTACATGTAAAATACTGGTATTCCGCTGTATCCGGTTAGACTGGAAGCCGACCCCAAGATATTTGGGAAAAGGCTAGGTAGATGATGATTCACCTTGCTAGATTGATGAAAGTTTACTTAGTCCGTAGAAATAATGAGTTGTACTGTACATATATATTACAATTTTGAGCGAATGATTTCCCTTCTGGGTTTAGAGGTCGCACGCGTGACTGTCCAGGTTGGGTATGTGGGTTTCTCTGTCTTAGGCTGAACCTCTGGTCTGGATAAACCATTCATAACATGAATAACTAGATTCTGTCTGCGACTTCGCTCGCGTGAAATTTCTTGTTTCTCAGACCCACCCCATAGCATCGCATCGCCTGTCCGCGATTTTAGTATTCGTTTTCACTTAGCGTTCTGTCTGACTTTCTTTCTTCTTGTTCGTGTCCTAATGGTCCTAGCATGTAGCATGTTAAAGCCTTCCTTAAGAATTGGGCTATCAAATGCAATAAATATATTTTAAGTCAGACTGGTAGTTCCAGAGATTAGCACGTTCAAACATACAAAAAAACTCTTCAGCATTATTATTAGTAGTAAGTACCTGAAGTTATAGAAAATGTGTGGCCTTGTCACTCATTTCTGAACCTACTTAAGGAGTCTCCTTTAAAAAAACTAATACCAACTGGAACATGCAGTTGATAAGATCCAACCCGAAGTATAAACGAAAAGAAATTCAAATAAAAATATTTTAAAAGTAAAATAACAAATTCCGTATCACACACACACCTACACTACTCACAACATAAGCGTTCAAATATCAAGACTGTTTCGTCCGACACGTTTGTCTGTGACACGGCACGGTCTAAAAGAAAAACTAAAAGCTCTTTATAGACACGTCGCGCCGTTCTCAACTGGAGGAATTTGCAGCAGCATTGAAACGAGCTCCCTCGGTGTCCTTTGGTCCTGGTACCTGTAAATGATAGAGTATAGATTTACAGTGTGAAGTGACGGTAGTTTATTGCGAACGGTTAAGGAATTTGAGTAATGTTTTTTCTTGCAATTATTGTTTGTAACGTTACCCAACAAATTAGAATCCTAAGTTTGTTTGTTTGTTACCTTTTCACGCGTAATACACTGAACCAATCATCCTGAAATTTTGCATATACGTTGTCAGGTGTACAGAAACAAAAGTTGCATATACCTTTCATCCGGAAAACAAGGAAAACAATATTATTTTTTTTTATATTATAAATATTATATTTATATTTATATTGTAAATTCCCGAGGAAAACAATAATAACGATAATAGATGGCGCCACATGTCTTTCGAATCAAAAACATTACAACGTCTGTCGGGTAAGCTAGTATGATATAAAGGGATATAGTAGCTTGCTTTTGTAAAATAATGACAAAAATGTGTAAAGTAAAGCAGCGGGGTAATTGCTATACACAATAACAGTATCAATGTCAGTTTGACAGTACAACAACATTCATTGCGTTATTTACGTCGTTGAGTCGTTGTTATGCAGATTTTTTTTCGAACATATTTTATATAGCAATGGATTAGCAATATTCTTCCTGTCTTTTGTAAATTATTTCTAAGACTTTATAAATGTAAACATTTTATCAATTTTAATACTGAATCAAATATTTATTATTTATTATTTCATCTCCTTCAAAGTTACTAATAAAATCGTGAAAAATAAAATTACTTAAATATCAATAACAAAGCGACATTATTATTTATTTCTTGACCGTCTTTGGGCTCGATTTCAGTAAAGGCGTAGTCAAGTAGTTATGACAATTAAAAATCCTAATTATAAACATATTAAATCCCAAGGAATATAAAAATATAATTATATAAATAATACTCTCACTGAAATTAAAATCGTCTAAGCTAATAATACTAAAAACGTCAAACAAGAGATTTACGTTCGCGCAGATAGGGAAGCATCAGAATCTTTTGATTCCCAGGAAATGGGGTCTCCTACAAAGTTTATCTCAACAATGTCGTCACAAAAGCCTGAGATGTGCTAGGTATAAACAAGCTGCTCAAGCTCTTTAGTTCGTCTTAATGTATTTCCTTTGTGTCTAGAATCTAGCGGGGAGAGACGTCGTCCGGTGATTGATTTAAACGTTCTAGTTTTCAGGGACGTGTTTAATCGAGAAATTCGCAGTGTTATTTTTGGGGTTCCGCACCTCGAGAGGAAAAAACTAAACTCTTAGAGATAGGTGTTTCCATTTTTCTAAAGACTAATTTTACTTAGCGTGTCAGTGGCAATGAACATACATGAGTCGGCCCAGAATTTGGCTATGAATTTAGCGCCATCAGTAGCATTCATTAGTTCCTGTAACGTGCAGTCACGTAGGCTATCGCTTGTGGAACAGCACCACATTTCCCCTCCCGTGTGCAGTCACATATGAATATCCACCTGAGTAGGTTTTTATTACTTCGATCAATCTATGTGACGTAGACATGCTTAGCAGAATAAAATAACTAAACTCACTTTAAAGTAACTCATAACTAAACTCCCATTAAAGTAACTCATAACTAAACTCCCATTAAAGTAACTCATAACTATAACTAAACTCACTCATAACTAAACTCACTCATAAACAGTCCAGGAAGTAATCCAGAAAATCTGACTAGATACTCGAAACCGTGTTAAAAATTAATCTGTTTCCTAGATTCTAGTAGATGCCATTTCATCAATAAAAAAGTTTCTTTAAAAATACAGTCTCTATTATTACTAGGCACTGTCGGAAACTACCAAAGACAGGGTTAAGTATAAAGACAATACTCGTAGGAACAAAAGGAAAATGCATTTTCTACAAAATGTGTCGTAAAATATTTTCAAAGCTAAATTGAATTTTGT
This sequence comes from Oligia fasciuncula, assembly GCA_963082905.1. NCBI lineage: Eukaryota > Metazoa > Arthropoda > Insecta > Lepidoptera > Noctuidae > Oligia > Oligia fasciuncula. The sequence continues at coordinate 17,054,010 of OY720395.1, forward strand.
ATCGCAACAAAACAACGTAGAGGATTTTGATTCGATTTTATATTTGGGTCCATACAATATTTTTAGAATTGAAATTCGTATCGTTTCAATACTTTTAGGCTGTTTCTCAGATCAATTTTCGTCTGTTGCATATATCAATAGGGCCTTCAATACGACCGATAGGTACTGTAAAGATTGTCTGCAATATCCGACCATATCGTCGCTCGCATGACTAAAAGTCCTATCTCATTTTTCTCATTTTTAGCTGATTTGAGTTAGGACCACTACATTTTTCACTAACCGTCGTACCTCTATGTTATTTGGATCTCAAAATATAACTATTTTGAAAGGCAATAAAATGTAAAGAATCACGAAAAGAATAATGTACATAGTTATCCTAACTAAAATCAGTTACAAAATGAGATAAGACTTTTAGGGGCCGTCTCCACAAGCGAGAGAATAACGGCGATATTATCGTCGTGCCACGTAATTTCTATATACACTCTCTTAGAAATCGCGCCGAAAATTTGATGGCACGGCGAGACTATCACCGCGATTCTCTCGCTCGTGGAGACGTCCCCTTAGTCATGCGAGCGACGATATGTAGTGCAAACTGGCAATAAAATGTGTAGCTTTGAAAAAATTTAAAGCTCATTCTAAAATGAGCTTTAAATGTTTTTTATTACGTTACTGTTTGGAAGCACCAGTGATAATATAGCCGTGGTGATGTAAAAACGTTTGTATGATTTTAACATAATATAACACGAAACACATACCTGCTATAGTACAGACGCCAGCACATCAAGCTACTACAATCTTTTTAAACTTTATTGCTAAATCTTAAGGTTCAAATGATGTGCTGGTGTCTACACGTACCTACGTATATACGTACCTACATATAAAGTGTTAATAAGAAAATCGTGATACACACAGACACACACACAGACAGAGACACACACACAGAGACACACACACACACACAGACACACACACACACAGACACAATCAGAGACACAGACACACACACAGACACAGACAGAGTACAGAGTTTTGATTTTCTTAAATACAAAGTCAATTCAATTTAAAAAAAAAATGTCAAATGTCAATTTTAGTTTTTTTTTCTTTTTCTTCAAGTCCAATTTATACCAACAATCCTAAAAGATTTTACAAATCCACAGATACAAAAGGTACCTTGATTTAAAATTATTAAAAGGAGAAATTATGACAAAAGGACCTGCATATTAACCATTATCATATTAATATACGAGTAAAAGCAAGATAAAGGAGGCCGACAGAGAAAGGTAATGAAAAGGTGAATAAACCTAAAATTATTCAATCAAAAGTCTAATATAAGTACCTAGATTTAATTTTGTTGAAATTCAAGTGAAATAGATGAATGCGATCCCTGAAGATAGTATCGAAGGATACAAAGCATGGCGACGTTGATAGATCGGCCTTATCGATAATGTAGCGATCGATATCAATCGTCTGCACTGCAGCTGAAATTATTAGACTTGTCGAATGAAAATGATTAAGAAAAATCGTGACACCTAATTCCTATTTTTAGGGTTCTCGGCTTTTCTCTATTATTATGCATGTATTATAATATATACATTTATACTTTCCTCTTGAATCACTCTATCTATTGCTGAAAATTGCATTAAAATCCGTTGCGTAGTTTAAAAGATCTAAGTTTACAGGGAGCAGGAGCGACTTTGTATTATACTACAAGTATGTAAAGATAAAGATTATATAGAGTTATTTAATTCACTATAATTTCGCTAAATATGTTTAGAACCGAGATTCAAAGCTGTCCTGCACTAATCACTACCAGCAGGTGTCAATAGACGTATTCAGCTATTCAAACCAATTATTCAGTATCACTGAATATCACATTAATCTAGCACTCAATGGTTACAAAGGATTACAATTACGTAGTTGTCACGTCACGGACTGGTGGTCGTTCTAATAAACTGGCGTCGATGTGGCGTAGGCATGAAATTGTGTGATGTACAGCGTGTTGCTTCTATCTTGTTTGTAGCGGTATCTACAACGCCACATGAGAACAACGCGTCATACTGACGTCACGCAAAATCCTGCATCTCGCAAGCAGGGTTTACCGCTCAACTAGCATAGATACAACGGCCCGACATGAATCATCGGGCAGTTGCCCGCCAGACACAACACCCGTCTGGTCGGAGGATCTTTTCTATAGAGTATGAGTGAACTTTACACCCTGTTCCTCATACCTCTATATGTTTATTAATGCTGTTAGCTGACAGTTTTGAGTTGGGATGTAATGTTTGAGGATAAGGTACCTGCTAATAAATCAAAACCTATAGGGTACTTCCCGTTCACCTATTAACATTTGGCATGAAGCAAGGTTCTACAGCATTAGTAAAGGAACAAGTCTGAAAATCAATAATTGGTAGTTTTATCACATAAAAAAATTATGTATTGCGCTGACAGCTGACCGCAATATGTATGGAAGAGCATATTATTTTCAACTAGTTCTTGGGATAAATTCATCCCAACAACGGAACCCTTCATCGTGCGCGGTACGACACGCACTTGGATGTTTTTTGTTTTGAAAGAAAATGCAGTACCCTCTCTGAACAAAATCAAATAAGACGGTTTTAAACGCAATGAACAAAAAGAAAAACAGATCCAAAAACCACACTTTGCAATAGTCCGTGAAAAAGTATCAGTAACACATTCCAGTAAAATTATACGTGCTCATGCACTTGAGTGACTCGCGTATATGACAGAAGCATTTGCAACCGTCGACGAGTGTCGACGGCGGGCGTCGACACTAATGTTCTACTTCAAAGACACTGAAACACTTTATTGGCAAAAAGACTTATAGAGGTATGAGGAACAGGGTTTAAAGTTTACTCATACTCTATAGAAAAGGGAAGATCCTCCGACCAGACGGGTGTTGTGTCTGGCGGGCAACTGCCCGATGATTCATGTCGGGCCGTTGTATCTATGCTATTTGCGCGGTAAACTCTGCTTGCGCGATGCAGGATTTTGCGTGACGTCAGTATGACGCGTTGTTCGCATGTGGCGTTGTAGATACCACTACAGATTTCATCAAAATTTTCTTCACAACTTTTGCTTTGTAAAGTTTTCCCTTATATTAAACAAGTGCATCAAATAAAATACCTTTTTAGACACCTCTGTTGCCGGGAGGGTTAAAATAAGCGAAACTATCTTGCAAAACTGTACCTTTACCAGGTAGGAGAAAATTTTATACAAGTTACATAACATGAACTATGAAGTCTTAGAGCGCACTTCCTTAATTTAGAAGTTTCTAGAATTTGCAGTTATGAAGCTTCTAAATTTTGCATAATGTTCTTTATCGCTTCCATGTTTCTGTTTTTTGTTTAATTTTATTTATGAGATAAACTGAACTAAGATACTTTATTCACTCGGTTTTTTATTGACAACTGAATAGATTCTGCAGCTGCTTCTTGTTTTTCTTTTGTTCATGACGACTGCAAAATAAGAAATGGTGCACACTATGCACTATGTCACTGCGACAGCTAGGCTACTAGACGCAACGACAGGCTGCGGCCGACGATTTTCATATATTTTGTTGAAAGCGCTGAAAACAATAGGCGTCAAGTTACAGAGTCGCAACGATAAGCTTAACGCTCTCGCTACTTATCACAGCGCATAGACGCACGTGTGCACGTGCACACTTGTCTACTGCCTTATGGGACAGTTTAACTGTGAGCGCTTAGGAAGGTGCACGAGTGTTTGTATTGCTCATGCACACATGTCGACAGCCGTATGCGACAGGTCAGCGTCGGTTTTGCTGTAAACGCTGAGAAAGGTGCACGAGTATTGCGAAACTCAACATGGATACGTTCGATGTCGATGTTTTCAAGTTGGTCGTCAATGTGCGTCAAATACTCAAAGAAAATGTAAGCTTCCTGCAAGACATCTGTCGTACAGTGTCAAGAAGCAGATGCAAACGAAAATTCTGCGTCTTGTTGCAGCGACTTGACAAAGCGACAAGACGCACAGTTTGCACTACCATTTAATGCTCCCGAAATATCGAAATACACTTTTTGAATAACGATGACGATATAAAACATAACAATTTAACTTTTTCAATAAAATTATTACACTGAATACAGAATATTTTTTGCAGATAAATTGGTTTAAAAAAGTATTGGATGAGAGCTACGGAATGACACTTCAAATATTTTTTACGGATTTAAGAGTGTGCAACGCAAAAACAATTTTTTCATGGCATGAAGTGATCAATTTCAGTCAAATAAAAAGCTTTTTCAGAAATAATCTTTAGAGTGTAAATGGTTTGCATATATCATATCGCAAATAGATAGTATGAGCATCAATAAAAAACTATATTTAATCGTAATCCTTGGCTTAATCCGTTTAAAGGCTAAAGGGTATTTTTAGTATTAACAGACCAACCGTTAATATAAAACTAAAAATAACCTTAAGCCTTTTATAAAGCTAGTAATAAACATTGATCAGGTTAGTTAGCAAAAAAAACAAATGAAATTTTCAAAAAAAAAAGAATATTTGAAATGATATGAGATTGTTTATTCTGTAAATAAATCGGAATGACTTTTACACGTCATATTTTTAAAAACTAGATAAGGTGTATCCAGTCTGACTACTCTGAGAAGACAGGCCGAAACAAGCTCAGAGGTCACAGTCTCTTTTAAAGTCCAGACATAATCTTGGTCAGATCATGTGAAGACCATTAACATTGATGTCTGAAATGGTATTTTGAGGAAGTTACCACACAGATTTGAGTGGACCAGTCTAGCCAGTGCAACCATTTGTCAGTAATCGCGTAACTCAACTCTAAATATGAGGAGCTCAACAACTCGACGAAAAACTCTCAGCTCAACAGGGTCCAACTCTATTCAATTAAATTGAACATGGTGGTTAGATGCCTGACATTCGGCGTTGAAAATTTAATGAGCCTAGTCTTTTTTTTCGTTCTGGTGAAGATTATTTACATTAAACCCATGTACAACTTTAGAGAGTGTATAGTTAACTTGTTCAAAGCTGACTAACTGACGTTTGACATAAAAAATGAGGGAATTGTTTGTGAGTGTTTCCAGACTAAATACAACATCCTGTATAACAACCGTAACGCGTGTCCAAGACGAAGACACACGTTCGTTAGCGATTCCATACACAATGTGATACGTAGGTATGTACGGTCTGCAACAAATTTGCATAGGCACAATAAAGTTGAAATTTCCGTGAACTTGCTGTGCGCCATCCCCGCGCCCGCGCCACGCAGGCCGTACCTACATCTGTGTGTGTACACTGGCTAACGTCGAACGAAACAAAAATAATTATACCGTCGCTTTTTCACACGCGCGGTGTAATTACGTATGACCTTGGTTGGTTCATACGATTGCTAAAATTCACATCTTCATAACAAGTACCGCTAGCGGATAGCGTTGCGTATTGGATTATTAAACAAGTTGGCCTAGGTTCGAATTTCGAGATGAAACTTTACGTTATCTTTTCAACAATATTCTTATCTTTTTTTATTATTATTCGATTAATTAATACACGAGAATAATAATGTTATATTTATTTTATTTGTATTATTATATTGTTATTGAAATATGGGATTAAAAAAAAAAAGATTTTTAAGTGATTTCCAAAATTTTATTCGTTATATTTTTATAAATAAACTTTTAAAACAGTTTATTTTCTCATAAAGAACAATTTATTGAAGTAAAGCATGTGAACTACGACCATTAGACTTAAAATATTGTAAGTATCTTTAATAAAATAATTTTGTTCTATAATTGCGGTTATAGCTTAAGTATTCATTTTCATTATGAAAAGAAGATTGAAACTATAAACCTCAAAATAATCCTTAATACGGTTAAGACACAATATTATTTTAATATTACTAAAATCAATTTGTAATTTATAACTTAATACGTTGTATAACCCCCATTATTATCCATGCTATCAAGTAAACGCTGGCGTATGGATCCTATAATATTTAAACATATTTCTGCATATTTCCTTGCAATGCAACTTCATCTGGTAACTGGTTGGTTAAAACCACTTGTTTCTTATTCACTGACCAGCTGGGGCCTTCCACTGTCGATCGCGTTCGACTGGCACCGACCCTCCGACCTTTTGACCTTCCTACTCACAGTAGGTAGGTAATTTCTCAAAAACAAAAAAGGAATATTGTAAGGCTACTAGAAAAATGATAAAATATTATTAACTACTATTTTGAAAAAAAAATATTTTGAAAATAGTTCAAATGTTACAAAATGATAAGATTATAATTTATACTTAATTTTATATTCATCATTCCAAAAGTAAATAAATAAACTCTTGGAAATATATTTTTTTTCTTCTATTTAGACCCTATGGTAAATATAAAACGTTTAATAAAATAACTACAAGGATCAGCAGTTATACATTAATTAAATAAATGTTCGATAAAAGAATTAAATCATAATACTCACAGTCAGTCCGGTTTCATCAAATATTTGTGATATAATATTAAGTCCACTTTTACGCAGCGCGATAATATCCGCTTTCATCTTAATATTTAAATTTGCTTGCGTTTCAAAATGAACAACACCTCTAATAGATTAAACACACTTCAATAACCCACAATATCAAATTATTATCAACCAACAAAGAACCACAACATTCTTTCGCCGTGAATGGTGCATCTGTCCACCTTATAATTTATTTATTAAGATTTCTGTGGGTATAATCATAAAGTTTTACGAACTATGTGAACAAGACGAACATGACACGGAACTATATTCAATAGCGTGATTATTCGAGTAATATGCGGGTGTGTGTGTCAAATTACTCATTAAAAGAAGGTCGTAAGTCACTAACTAAACTTCAAACTATAACTTTGCGACCTTGCTTAAGGACTTTTGGTCGACACTGTACGTAGGTATGTACAGTCAACAAAGGAGTTAAGTATACAGGAGCGTCGGATATTGTTGAAGTTTACTAAGAAACCGATGGATATTCTCGAATAAAATTTTAGTTTATTAATAGAAAACAAATAGCTCATTTATTAAATTAAATTTCAGTCCAGAACATCCATCGGTTTCTTAGTAAACTTCAACTATGTCCGACGCTCCTGTATACTTAACTCCTTTGTTGACTGTACATGTTGTTATATTGTTGTTAAATACACAACAATAAATTCTGCATTTTGATGAACGTATAAAATTTTATCGTCACTGCGGTATTAATTTTTAACTGCCATACCTGCAATAGACGAGATTAAATCGTGCAAAACTGCAGTAAAATGTTACGATAGTTTATGTGGGATTATTTATTTTATTTATGTGCTGAAATGAGGCACGATTTTCTTAATAAGTAGTCGTTGCCGGCGGATTTTATCTTAGAGGAACTACCCACTTGCTGTCGAGGCAGCAGTGCATGTGCCAGCATATCTGAGGTTTTGACTTCTGGGTGGAAATCACACATAGCCCTTCATTGCTCTTTGATGGAGAATAGGATTATTTTATATATTTTTATAGATAATTCCATTTGTTTGTTTTAAATGAGTTTCGACCAGAATTTAGCCATTTCGACATCGTTATCGTTGGTCTCGCAAAGTCTGTGCAGGTTTTAATGCACAGTCACCACGACAAGAGGTCATGGTATAATTTACGATGCGGATCCACAGTCACACTGCGGCTCGTCGGTGTACCCCCACCAGACCAGGGGGCCTAAAAAGGCCACTTTAGCAGAATCTTAAAAGGATAACATTATGAATCTTAGTGGACAGTTAACTGTTAAGTTAATCGTATCAAATCCCATTGGTGAAGGATTTGTCAATTATTATTTTTTGTCTGTGCTAAAATACCAATGAATCCAATCCAAATCCAATCCCAATCTCTTTGGTTATACCTACGTAATGCAGCGAAAAAAAGAAAAACACGGACTGTCTTCGCCATATTATAATTCATAATATTATCCTTTTATGATTCAGCCAAAGTGGCCCTTTTAGGCCTGGCAATGCCGGCCGCGGTCCACCAGGCTTCTTAGTCGCTAAATAAACTCATAATTTTGCCCAATCCAAAAATTATTTTTTTATCGTTGGAAGTTAATTACACTATTCGTCCGCGTGAAAGTCTTTAGCATAAAACGTTTCCTATGGCACTTGGCAACAGTGTAGCGTTTAATCAATTTTACCTCTGAATATTTATTTATTTATTTAAACTTTTCGCACAAAAAAGGTACAAAGGCGGACTTAATGCCTTAGGCATTCTCTACCAGTCAACCAAGGGTGGTGAAGAGATTGGATGGCAGGTGCTTTGGTTGAGAAGAACAATGAATAATATTAGGTTAGATGGCATTTAATTTCATTAACTTATTTCTGCGTGATTGAGTAACAAATATCTTCACTAACTTCCACATCTATACATACAAATAAATATATTTGAAGTGTCTGTTTGTAATGGCAAAATAACAGCTTTTTACTAAATACATATGAAAGTATATACAGAACTTGTAACAAAAAAAAATGTCTGTCTGTCCGATTTATCTCCGAAACGCCTGGACCAAATTTGATTAGGCTACCTTTATTTTAGAAGAAAAAAAATTGGGTTCCGCGCAAAAATATTAAAATCCATGAAATCCAATCTTTCGACATACACGCGAACGAAATCGCGAGCACAGTTGTATAATATTAGTCGAAAGTAGGATAAGTTAATCAGAAGTTTATTTTATTTTCTACCGTTTGATTTTCCTCATTTCTTTCTAGAGCGTCATTAAGGATGAAAGCGGAAGCGTGTTTTTCCTTCGGCTTTGTGGTTTACCTGTCGATGTGTTCCTTCTCGATTAAGGTTAAATTCTTTATTTAGTTCAAGCATTTATTCTTAAAAATGGAATAAAGATTTTTATTTACCGACATTTTCAAAGGTGACTTTTTTAACTACCTATTGATTTTGTTTTAGGCCTGGTAGACTTTAGATCAGGGGGCCTAAAAAGGCCACTTTGGCAAAATCATAGAAGGATAACATTATGAATCATAATGGACAGCATTGGTGAAGAATTTTTCAATATTTTTTTTGTCTGTGTTATAATACCAATCAATCCAATCCAAATCCAATCCCAATCTCTTTGATTATACCTACGTAGTGCAGCGAAAAAAAGAAAAACACGGACTGCCTTCGCCATATTATGATTCGTAATGTTATCCTTTTATGATTCTGCCAAAGTGGTATTTTTGGGTCCCCTGTAAACCATTTTTTTAGTTTATTAAGTACCTGGTACTTGTTGACAGGCCTACGCTGTCCTCCCATACCTACTGTAATTTGAAAACATTGTAAAAGCCAATTATTTTTAAAAGAGTAACCGTGGAGTTTATTGCCGGCTCTTCTCCATAAGAAACGACCAATCGGAACCGTGCACCTAGCTTCTGACGTTTCATAAGTGCCCATGTAGGTTTATGTGAAATAAAATATTTTTATTGGTTGATTTTACAATTTACTCCATGGGTTATATTGAGGTGTACCTATAGTTGACCCACATTTTACCAATTATGTTCAAGTCCCAGGTAGTGTGGGGCGATCCTATTGCCATTATCAGGGCACAAATCCACACTCCAGATTCAGGTTGCCACTGAAAAATTCCTTATACAAAAACCCAAAAACACTTTGCCCGACTGAGGAGTTAAAATCCAGGACCACAAGCTCTGCAGTAGCGCTTTCGAACGCTAGACCTGCAAGGATTGTTACATTATGTTGTGGATATCATAAGATGTTATTTGCCATTATTTAATCTTAATTATAAATGTTTAGATTTTCTTTTGAGATACCTTATTGTAAATGAAGTTATTATAAATGTTCGTATTATTTATTAAGGTCCCGATTAGTCTGGAGATCTAGACGTTTATCAAAATTAATGTTTGTAAAATAATTCATTTTGTTGACCTGCATAAACCTTGACCTCGGGTCCGTAGATAAATGAATGATGAATGATTTTATTTCTGTAACTTGGTTTGTACAAACACTTTTTTACACGTCAATTATATTTTTACAAAAAACTAGATAAGGTCAGCGTTTCCTATCTGACTACTCTGAGAAGACAGGCCGAAACAAACTCAAAGGTCACTTTAAAGTCCAGACATAATATTGGTCAGATCATGTGAAGACCATGTAGAATGGTCTCTGAAATTGTATTTTGAGGAAAGAACCACACAGATTGAGTGGACCTGTCCAGTGTGACGCAGTTGTCAGTAATCGTGCAGCTCAACTAGAACTGAAGGAGCAGTGGAGGAAAGACAAATAATTCTAAATTGGCGAGGACTTATACGTGTTCGATCAAAACATTTAAAAGTTTAATTAGTTACCGACAATAGACCTTGAACCAGAACCAATTGAATCATTAAACCATAAATTAGGACGACAAGTGATTGCAGTTTAATAGATTCACAATAATACACCATACATGCCAACGATACAGTCAAAGCCTATCTATGGCTATGACGCATGGACACATTAATAATCCGATACCATTAGCCTTATCAATGACGTCATAAGTTCCCGTAACAAAATGAAAACGAACCGGGGATCGCATTGGGAACAACAAATGTAAAAAATCCCCAAGTGTGAGTCGGTGCGCACCGTGGGTTCCGTACCACCACCATACATTAGACGTTTTTTTTTATAATTTATAAGGTAGGTAGATAAGATATTATCTTGGACGTCCGCGGCAAGAGGGAGTCGCGTTACGTCTGCTACGCATAACGTCCCTTTATGGCCCTATTGTATTCTTGAAGGTGATTTTTTTTCTCGGATCAGTCGCATTACAGCCGTTCTACCTAAAAGTAAAGTCAACGCTAGAAGTGCTTGTAATTAGAAAAACTAACACACAGACCAAATCCATGTGACAAACATTCAGACAATCAGGCTGTATAGGCTTAGAAACAGGTGAAGGCTTAGTAGAGACACCGAGAGGCCCTAGGGCCTCTCGGCGTAGAGTTTGGAACCCTAAAATTCAATTTAAAAAATGTCTCTTACCAAGTAATATTTTTCGATCAACTTTATTTTTTCACCGTACAGCTTGAACAAATTACTTTGGGAGGTGAACAGCCGAATTTTACTTATTCACCCGTCGGTAATAATTCATAATCGTGTTAGGACGTCGACAGCGAAACGTTAGGGTGGGGACTGAGTGGCGGAAATTAATATTTTCTTTGTTTATTTTGTGTGGACGCTTGTTAGTGTTCTGATCATTAAGGCGATTTTTGTGGGTATTGAATGTCTGTTTTTCGTGGTTCTGTGGTCAATATTATTATGTTTTGTCTACGTGCTTACTTTTGTGCATCGATTTATCACTAGATATATTATTGAAAAAATCGGAGTACATTTGGCGTATCCTGGACAATAAGTCCCTGTCATAACCATACCACAGAATAAATAGTACAAGTAACCATACTGTTTTATACAAAAATACAATAGGTAGGTACCTAACCTAACCCGAAAATGAATAAAAAAAAAACTCCGAGTTAGTACCTTATTAGAAGATTTTTTCATTAGAAGGCCAAACATCGACGGGCTACCTGATTAAGAAAAAGCGAAATAATGTCGGAAATAAACATGAGGCCCTACTTTCACTCTCCATCCAAAAATTGCCCATTGCATTCGAAATCTGCCTGCACAACCTACTTACCTACAAACGCGATCCCTTCTAAAACAAACCATAATTTCGTTCGTACCAACCCGCTCATCGCTCCTTCTGTATCTTCACCTCAAAAACTTGCACCACATAAAGTATCGATCAGCGTTTGAGAGGTTTCCCGCTGAATGTGGTTCGTTAGGTCTGTTAGTGTTCAGTGTGAGGAGACCGAGGCACTTGTTTCTTCACCACACACCCTTTGCTACTGAGGTAATATTGAGCCAAATAATATTTGATTAGGGGCCCAGGTGTTCCCGTGTTAGTGTTTTGTTTTGCCTCGGGAAAGTACTTGTTGTATCTTTGTGTTCGTTACGTGGCTCTAAGAATTTGGTTCGTGGAGGTTTATTGGTTGTCATTTTTCTTGGTTTCGACTTTAGAGACATGAGTTCTATGGCAGAGCTGACAACAGTTATTGTTTTTCAATCTTAACTAATATTTTTCTTGAGGAAAATGAATTATTTTTTACATTTTCCAATGACCATAGATTTTCTATTGTTCAGCTAGTTGTAGGTACGTGGACACATTTTTAAATTATCAATTTTTTTTTTTGTAGCTAGCTTTTGACAGAGTACATTTTTTATGCATCGCTCATCGAATTCCGACCACTAGAAACTACCCCAACTAGCAAAAAATCAGTCAAATCGGTTCGCCTATTCAAAAGTTACGCCTGGATAAACGTTTTGAATCGTTTTTTAACGAAACTTTTGAAATATTCAGTACAGTACGCACTATAGTTTTGTGGCACCTACAAATTGCAGTTGAAATGGGTTTTATTCATTTCAATTTATTCTAACTGTATGCACTAGCTTTATACCTACTAATAGACTTCCATTCAAATGTATAATTTGACAACAGTCGTTTTTAACCAATCCTGTGTCATGCTATGTATATCTACATTTGGAAGTTTTTTTTTTAATAATGCAAATACAAATACCGATAAAATAATTAATATAAATTTAATTTTTTTAGATTATGAAGAAAAATAAACTTAATTCTGGAACAGCAAAAAAAAAGACACAGGTCAAATTTGAAGAAAAAGAAATAGAGACAGAAAACGTGCCAGCGACAGTTGATTCTTTGGACGATGAAGAACAAGGCTTCGGTGGGTGGTTGAGGTAATGTAATATCTATACATATAAATACAGCATGACTGAAGAAAATAACTAAAAATTAATTACTTTTGATGGAGCGAATTTTGCCAAAAATATTAATTTGGGACATTTTGGAAGATCAAAGCCCAAACACTCGACGACATTCAAATATCTATAAAAATATAAGTGAGAACTTATCTTCCAATTTCCTGTCTCCGATAAAAAAATACTTGGAAGATGTACCTTTAATATAAATACTCTGATGTTAAAAAAATTAAAGAAATCTCCCTATCAGATCCAAACGAGCCTTTAATGTTCCAGCACTTCGAGTAACTCGAGACTCATCCACGCGAATGCTAATGCTTTTGAACGAACGCGTTCGGTTTTGATCGTTTAAAATCGGTTATGGCGGAGAAGTTATTTGCTGCGATTGGATATAAGCACGTTCGAATATAAATGCAATAACATTTGAAATAAGGATATTCGAAGTGCTTATTGTTATTGGAAAATAGGATTTCTCTGTTATTTTGGAGCTTTATTTTTTCATTGTTCCAAGCAATGGCTTCTGAATTTATACCCTTTCTGTTTATATTGTAAGCTTTTCTAATTTCTAAATAATATTTCAACACCAAAATAAACAGAGCTTGATAAATAAATTCGCACAAAATTCAATTACTTACAAAAAATACAATTCAATTTATTAGAAATCTTTGGCACGGAAGCGAAAATAATTACGTCAAATTGTTTTAAATACATTTCCGAATCAGAAAATGATTTCAATCATAATAACGATTCCAGAAAAAATTGAAGCAAGGTTCGTAAGAGCACAAAAATCATCTAAAGAATTCGCTTTTGTGGTAAAAAATCTTGTGAAAGCTGAACAATATCACGAAATATCCAATATCGTATATACCAGCCCAGCCCTCAATCAGATCAAGAATCCGCTTTCTCCAAATGACTCAATAAAGGGTCCGTACAAAAGTTTTTATTCGCTATTGAAGATTCTAACGGTACTTTTACGATTGACTTGCCATTTTCAGATCATCAGACGGCTTGGAGACCATGAAACTGTTTGTTATAGCAAATAGTATTGTGATGCTTACGACCATCGTCTACCCGCACGCTCATGCAGTCTTCGAGATTGTTTCCGATATGTTTTATGGCACTGACATCGGCATTTTGTTCGACGATTGAATTGATTACGTAAACCTAAATTACACGTATTTTTGAGGGATATATCTGAAGGTCTGTATCATCGGATCTGCGTATTCTTTAGTATTCAGTATTTTTATATTTATGGAATATATTTGAATGATTTGTGGGTGGTGTATGTATGTTATATATTACATTTATGTTGATATCACTGCCTGTTTATGCTGGTAAGCCTACGGTCTTGTTCATATTCTAGTACGTTTCTACCGAGTTTGAATCAACTATGTACTACTCAGATTTAATTTAAACACAGTGGAGTGTAAAATGTACTTATTGCTATTACAACTGAAATTTTCTCTCTACCTTAGTGTTTTAAACATTTAGCTTACGTTTAGCACATTGCAGAAACTTTCGTCTAATAACTTGAATTTCTTTGTGCGCTCGCTTCTTTCTTTTCTCTTGCGTTTAAACTTAAGTGGGCGATAAGTTCTCGGTTAAAACGTTTAGGTAAGAGAAGTTTGTAATTATATTATAAAATATATTCCACGTCGTTCTAGTAAAGATAATGATAACATCATCTAGATACAAAAAAAAAAGTAATTCCGTTAGCTGTAATTTGCCTTGCAGTTTCGGGATTTGATATATAATAATTATAATTTTGAGTGAAATAACACACTTGCCATTTTTTTTAGGTGTATTTTATGTATGCCACACATAGGTATTATACTGAAAGATATCTAGATATTAATTACGAATTGGGAATTTTAATGTCTAAATTCTAAATTTATCTGCTCTTTTTAAACCTAATAAAGGATTGTATTTTACTAATATTTATGATCTACTTATCCTAGTACATTATAGTATAGTATTAGATTTATAGAAGATAATCTATTGAAAAATATATGTGAAAATGCTTGGTCTACTTTTTCGTTTAATATTTTCTCTAAGCGTAGTTGTATGGTATTCAATAAATGTATGGAACATGATTTCAGATTATTTTAACAAAGAATTCCATAGGTTATTGAACAACAATGAAACTATTGAGAATGATTTTATAGAAATTGACCAATACGACCATGAAGAATTGTAATTTGAAATGGTATGACTTGAAATGTTTTAGTTTATTATGAAATAGAAAATTTATTTATTTTAATGTTGCAGTAGTTTTTTTCTTCCCTTTTTCCCTTGACTTTTTCCGTTTGGGGAATTTTAAAGATAATTATTAACTCAATAACGTACAGTCAACAGCAAAAGTCGATGATCAAATTCAGAAATTCAATACTAATTAACGGAGTTCGCGTCAGAACTGTGTGGCGTCGAAGTATTACTACTTAGAATACTTACTACGTATAATACTTTTGAATCACTTCGACGCCACACAGTTCTGACGCGAACTCCGTTAATTAGTATTGAATTTCTGACTTTGATCATCTACTTTTGCTGTTGACTGTACATTATAAATATACCTACTTGATCAGTCCATATTGCTGCTCTTCCACATTAATCTCTATACTTACACTAAGTTGTGGTTTGAATAATTCCTTTTTATGTACTGTTATTTACCGTACAAATTAATGTAAAACTTTAAATAATTTATATTACCTATATATTACATATATTATTTATATTAAAACAAAGCTTAAAGTTTATGTAGTATGCCAAACATATCTCTTGCGTGATAATACTAGATCATGCTTATTTTCATTATTTCTAAAAACGAAATGTAAATAAAACATAAATAAGGATTATCAGGAAAACTCCCGTATCTAAAACTGATTTATGACTTTTGGTCATGCGAAATTACAATTTTAAGCACGAAATGATGGTTTTGTAATGTATGTGGAATTACGCTGAACAATTTATCGTTCTTCTTATTGTAATTGTAATTGTAGAATGTATTGCGTTTAGAATATTTTTTGCACGGAAAGCATTGGGTGGAAAATGTATACTGAAATTATTCATTGGCATTAAACAGTTAGGAATATCAACTCTGAACGTTAGGTATCACGAGTTGATATTCCTACCTTCTGAACATATCTAGGTATCTCGAGGTATTCCTACTTTTTTGGTATCATCACCTGCCTAACCTTTACCCAACTATATTGACTTCCAGGCTAAACGAATGCAGCTGAATACTAGTAAGTTAAATGGATCGATTGACTATAGTTTGCTGGGATTGCTTTTTATATTAAAGTTATGTAATACTAGCTGCGCCCGCGGTTACACCCACGTAAATGTCGATCCCGTGGGAATATCAGGATAAAAAGTAAGTAGTAAGTAGGATAGTAAGTTAAGTTTTTATGTTAATCCAGGGTGTCAGTTACCTCCATACAAAATTTTATCAAAATTGGTCCAGCCGTTTGAGCGTGAAGAAGTAACAAACATATAAACGCACACATACACATACTCACAAACGTTCGCCTTTATATTATTAATGTGATTAAGAATTACCTAATAGAATCATGAAGCGTGACCGAAGCATGCTCTTGATGACTAAACAGTTTGTTGCAATAGGTATACAGGTTGGGTAGGTTCTGTTACTTATGTGTAATCCAAAAGTCAGTGAAGCATTAAACAAAAGGACAACTTCTGGAAGTGCCAACAAACTAAACTGTTATTCCAATTCGCTTTGTATTGTAGCTGTGAACAAAAAATACTGCGAACACTTAACCTAATTTAAAATGGAGTAGCATTAATGAATCTCAGCTCGCTTCTCGATAAAGGCGTAAGTTCTAGCTATTAAGTGCGTAATAATTACCTGCAGATACTTAGCCGGATGGAGTTTGGTCGTTAAGACCTATCTTTAATTAAAAAACGACTTTAACGATGCCACTAAGTCAGGGGCTCATTTCAAAGGCAAAGTTTTTATTCTAACATCTGCGCCTTAGCTTAGAACCGGAATGCTCTTAGATAACCCGGAAAGTGTTTTTCAAGATCAAAAGTTAGTTTTCGATTTAGTATTTAAACTGTTTTTGTTTGACTTCTTTCTTTGGAATTTCTATTGTACGAGTATGCGACAGCTGTTTCAATACAATTTTACTTTTCAAATAGGTATGCAATTTAGTCACGCGTATCTATATTTAACGTTGCGTACCTAATAGCAAATGAAATCTGGCTAGCAAAATTACATTTTCAACATATAGAGAAAAGCATTGATGTCAATTAAATCTGGAAAACAAACATACAAAGGTACATTTTCAAACAGATGACTGACTTGCCAGAAAGAACAGAATCCAAGAAATGGAGAGATGCTATGTGAGATGAGTGTAAATAATTTTTGGATAACAAATGGAAATAATAATTTTATTAAAAAAGATAAGATTGATTTAATTAAAAGGGATTTATTAGATATCAGCACAACACACAAATGCTTGTAAAATAGTTGACAGTGCAAGAGAAAGAGAGACGACAAAACAAAAGTGACAGTAGACGATTGCGTTTCATTTACATTTCTAACAGTACATAAGCAGGTCTACTTAGTATACACATAAGCTGCACTGCGATGCCACAACTCACAATCTGAGGGTCAAGATTAGGGTGAATGAGCAGTTGTAGCCCGCGATATTCAATTTTTCTTACGGTTTTTGGAATTTTCAGGTCAGTGTCAGGTTGTATCTTGATCAAAATATGATTCGCGACTATAACAGGTACGTGTTTACAGAATTATAATCATTAATACATCTTTCTAAGTTAGATTTGTTCCAAAAGAACAAATCTCTTAGGGAAAAATGCTTATGGAACAAATCTACCTTAAAGAGATTTAGTAATGATTCTAATGACTATATTTATGTAAATACCTATCTATTATAGTCACGAGTCATATTTTTATCAAGATACAACCTGACACTGACCTGCAAATTGCAAAAAACGTAAGAAATTTTTAATTTCTCGGTCTACTACTGCGCATGTGACATACTGTCAGCGATAACGATGTATTGGATGTATTGGTTTGACATAATCTACCGAAAAGCTCCTCAACCGTGTTGAAAGTCGTTTTAATAATACGAAACGTACTGCCACTTGTCCAGGCCCTCTAGTCTGAATTTTGCAATAAATTATAGTTAGAGATTTGAACCGTGTAGGTGAGAAACAATACCTAATTTTAATCTTCCACCTGAGAAGTAAATATCGTCGCAAACCAGTAATCCTGTAACCACTTTTCCTGTATTGTATACGACATTGAGTCGAAACAATAAATAACACAAATTGTTTATGCTTGCCAAATGCTTAGCCTTTCGGTGAACGTGCTTCGCGCCACAGAATAATACAGAAGGCTGTCTCCGTTCGACAAACGAAAACGCACGCACACAGACACGCTTCACGGACAGAGAGTGCAAGCGCACTCGCGACTGGCATACGACCGATATCGCCGTACGTACGTCTTGTGCATGCGCTTATTTTAGCTCGTTGTATGGAGTCGACCAGATGCACAGTAACTCGTTGGATGCGAGAAGCACAGAACCGGTCGAAGTGGAGGTGTTTGGGGGAGGCCTATGTCCAGCAGAGGACGTCTTTCGACTGAAATGATGATGATGATGATGATGGAGTCGACCTTAACTTACAATCACGCCTTTAATTTCTGAAGGGTTAGGCAGAGGTGTACCTATAGCACACATACATTTCGTCAGTTATATTTAAGTCCCATGTGTGGAGGCAAGCCTTTAACCGGGCATAAATCCAGACTCCGGGCTGCTACTAATAAATTATTTATGGAAAAACCCAATAACACTCCGCCCGAACTGGGAATCGAACCTCATGCTCAGCGGTAGCGCTTGCTACCACTAGACCAACAAGGCGGTCGATCTTCTGTGGTTATTACTATTCCGTGTTCGCACGACCAAATCGATACGTACAGGTTTTCTTACTAACTCTGGCTGGTTGCCAAATGCAGTTGCATTCCGTACAAACTCTGCCTTGCCTTCGCGACAATTTATTAAACTTCTAGCAGCTAACTGTTACGTAATTATTTCACTAAAGGCAGCAATTACATTGTGTTGAGTCCTAATGTTTGCAATGAAATGAAATCGGGTGTCAAGCGCACTCGTTCTTAGGAATTTAATGAAAACGGATGTTGGAATTGTTGGCAATCAAATAAGAAGTACAATGTAATATGTATATTGGCAACACTACCAATTATGCTTTTGTTTTTTACTCCAAAAATATAGTTACCTTGTGTTATGCTGCTCTTGTATTATGTGTGTCTTTTTGGTGATTCAAACTCGTCTTGTTAAATAAATAAAAGGGCTATGATTTTAATGAACTGTACATTAAAATCATAGCCTAATTTATATTACATGAGGTTATGGACCCAAACATGTAGGGAGGTAACAGAAATTAAATAAAATGTCAAAGAATACTGCGAGTGAAATTACCGGCACGCGCCGTTTGAGAGGTTATGAAAATTGCAGCTGGGAAGGTGAAAAAGACAAGAAATTTGTTGACCACCAGCAGGAAGGAAGGGAAGAGCAATGATAGAAGGCATTCTTAGCATCATTAGGTTGGAGGGATCCAGAAACAGGAAGGATTTATTGGACGTGGTCGAAGGAATCTGAAAAAACAAAAGAAAATGAAAAAGCGCGAGAAACGAAAGCTGCTTAAGCACAAACGTTGATAGTAACGAAGTTATTATACACATAATTTCATGCAACACGTCTGCTATAATGTGGCAGAAGTTGATAGCTGTGTATGAACAAAAGAGTGAAACGAACATACACATACTATCCAGCAACGTGTCTTTCACTTCAAATACGAAGAAGGAATTCAGATGTCTACATTCTTATCAAAAATAAAAGAACTACAAAACCAGTTTCAGCAATTGGGGGAGGAAAGGGAGTGAACAAAAAGAATGTCAAGTGCTATAAATGTAATAAGTTCGGACACTAACAATCGGAGCTTAAAAGTAAAGTTAAAGTCATTCGGCAAACAGGTTTGGTAAAAGGTGTTTTTACTGCCTTCTCAAAAGTAAGTGTACGTATCGGTTAAACAAGGACAGCCAATGCATTTGTGTGTAAAAAATCATTAGACCGTTCATTATGTTTCAACCCAAGAGGTGAGTTTTAAGAAGGTAACGCTGCAGTAGGTAAGTTCCAATTTACAAAATGCATACGTTCAGCATGTAACTCTGCTTTAAAATTAACTTCGTTTTTTATAAGTTTAAAACAATTGAATTAGACCTCAATTTTAATAAAATTTCGCAGCCTGTATTTTTATCAAAACGGTTTTTAAACGAACAGAAAATTATTCCCCAATGGTA
Organism: Oligia fasciuncula; assembly: GCA_963082905.1. Lineage (NCBI taxonomy): Eukaryota > Metazoa > Arthropoda > Insecta > Lepidoptera > Noctuidae > Oligia > Oligia fasciuncula. Next base: position 17,074,173 of record OY720395.1, read on the forward strand.
ACATAACATGAGTCCATTCAATAAAACGAATACGATATTTTTCAATTCATACTGATAATAATAAACTCAATTCAGTAGGTACAGCAATGATTGACGTTAAAAACAGTCGACTCTAGAAAGTTCTTAAAAAATTCATCCACCATTCTTAGTAACCTACCTATAAAATTAATGCTAAACAAGTCGGATTCATTTACAAAGACAATTGGACCCATTAATCTGCCTCCACGTCGTACTTACAAAATGTCACAACAGCAAACAGAATCAATAGTGCACTAAACTTGCATGTGCTGGCGATACGCCAGAACCATCTGTTTTCCATCAGCAAACACTGATAAATACATGTCCTATATTGCATTAAAGTCCTTTACTTCCCCTAGTAGGATATGCAGTGTGCGTACACGGTACATCATCGTGTGTTTAGCCAAAACATAGGTGTATAAGGCCGCCTGTCACCGCTGCTGCCTTGGTAATATGCAAATCTGGCCAAGTTGGACGTGTGGCATAATTGCCACCACACACTGGCCAATTACCTACTTTGACACGATGTTATATCGTGAATCGTGATGCCGAACCACAGTCCACAAGGCATTGTTAATGTGCTGCAGCAAACCTTAATGTAACGAGATGTGTATTTGTGTATCTGGAATGTAATTTTGATGTGGAATTGTACAACATAGAAGCTTTGCAGCGCTCTCCTACTTAGCTGTGACCCGAATCCATAATTATGTTGGCTTTGGTCAGGGATGCATGAAATATTGAGTTTTGGCTTATGACAGCATTAACCTGAAAAACATTTGACATCTTTAAAAAAACTGTTTATCTATAAAAAGAGTTAAATGGGGTAGGTAATGAACGATCAACGAAGTGGATGACACAAGAAAAATATTTGCATATTGATTTTCCAATACTGTACAAACATCCTCAAGGTCTTTATTCAAATAAATTACAATTTATTTGAATAAAGACCTTGAGGATGTTTCGTTTGTTATTATGAGTTAATTAAAAGCAATTCCCTGGATTATTCTTAGCTATTACAGCAAACTCTACGAATATCGTGTATAAACATTAATATTATCGAAGCTTGTGTTTGCAAAGCCGTTCAAAGTACAATTGTTCCTGAATATTGTTTTACCATTTCCATTTTTTTTTCCACAATATTTTATACTGTTTGATCGTTTCTGAACTATATTCTGCGATTTGGATTTAGTGACAGTTTTCTTAATATCCGTTTGACCTAAATTAGGATGAAAACTAAGTAACGAAAATTGACAAAAAGGTATTTTGTTAAACATAAAGTTGGCTAATGAACAAGTCTAATTATATTAATTACGAGTATACAATATTTTCCTGTTCTCATTTATGTTTATTTGAGTTAGTAGATACGTATTTCTTATACCTACACAATGTCATAATCAGCGAGGTGATAGCATAACATATTAATAGTAGGAATAGCTTTCATTTTGTCAGTTCAACAACATTCATTGCGTTATTTAAGTTGTTGGTAAGATTTTTTTTCGAACATATGAAGCAATGAATTAGCAATATCCCACAAAATTATTCAGATTGTGATCGATAGTGTGTGTGTTTCACAATTAGTGTGCAGGTTATTAAAAGTATAACTTCTTCAAAAGTTTATCGTTTTGTTGTTAAAGTAATGATATGTAGATTGTGGGTGGTCTTGCCAAAAACCCACGTTTGGCAAAAACGTTGGTGTATGCTGTATAATGGTATTGGTCGCAGGTGAGCGCCGCGATATCATAGTCTTTCTATTGCCAACAAACAGTTTGCTTAAATTCCAATTATGGTAAATCGGTAATAGGGATTTAGGTTTTCGTAAGTTTAAATTTCGAGTAAGTTTTCCAGCTAGCTGTGTAGTTTTATTTACTTACTGTAAATTGTTTTAAAAACAAAATGAGGTTGGTGTTTTAATGGTGGCCTTACAGGCCAGTGCAGGGCTGTCTGCGCTGTATTGGAATGATAAACTTGTACAGCGGCCTAATATGCAATCGTTGCAAAGGTCAAACCGGTTTTTTGTAAATATTTTTGATTGACCTTTGTATGAAACCGTTTACGTTGTTCAGGGCTTTTGGTAAAGGAAAGAAGAAATTATTTATTTATAAATTAGTAGACTTGGCTCCCTGTTCTTGTAGGAGGTCTCCAGTGAACTGCAGCGTGTACGGTTTATATAACAAATTAAAAAAGGATTTTAAAGGTCCCAGTGGTTTTAACAGTGCAAGAGAAACTCTAATGTCAATGACCTGCTCACCGTATACTGCTATATTTGTGCAGTATCAGTAGAATATTTTCCATTCAGAATTGTGTTCAGTCCGCTGAAACTTCCAAGATTCAACACATTCATCGTAACGGAGTCGTAGCCACAACTGATATGCAAAATGTATGCTCACAAGAATTCGCTTTTGCAACTACGTACGAAACAGTTCCCGAGTTATTTCATTTATTCTGTAATTTCCCTGCAATTTATGCAAATGTGGAAGTATAGTTGTTTATTTATTATTATTATTATTTATTCATCAATCAAGAAACATAGACTCATTCAATTATTAGGCATACAATGTCAAAAGCAACAAAGACACTTAAAAACAAAAAAACAAAAATAGAAAAATTAAATTAAATAAATTAAATCATATTGTAAGGTCATAAAATAAACAAAATAAATAGATAAATAAGACATAATAGTTATAATTTTCTGACCGACATTCGAACAGCAACATGCCATGCCATGTTCATAAACTACGTACTCGTTTCAAATTAATATATCATAAGTAGTGAAACTTAGTTTTGACTTGTTTTTAGCTGAGTTTATTATGGCAAGTGCATTGTCTCAAATTGCATTATTAGCTCTTGTCTAAGCACTTCTTTAATAGAAAAGTGTAATGTAATATTGATTTACCTGTAACATAGGTTTTTCCAAAAAACCTATATCAGGCACCAGTCTCTCACAAAGGTGAGACATTTTTTTGTACCTTTAACTTTAAGTTAGCTTTTTGAAGAGAAAGTAATTAAAATATAAATAATAATAATAAATAATTGAAGTTCTCTTTAACGTGTTGTGTACCTATGTCTTCACAAAATGCACAGATTGACCGCTGAACAACGAACCTTAATTATTTTTGACAGTAAACAACTAGCAACAATAATTTATACCAACTAGTGTAGAAACGGACTCTCAAAGAATAGAAAAACAAAAGAAATACAAAAGGAAGTTTCACACACGACCCAATATTGTGACTGTTGTGTCATCTTTACAAAGAGCCAGAGCTGTTGTTGGATATGCGATACTACTCATAAATCATCATCATCTGCCTTGCCTTTTCCCAACTATGTTGGGGTCGGCTTCCAGTCTATCCGGATGCAGTTGAATACCAGTATTTTACATGGAGCGACTGCCTATCTGACCTCCACAACCCAGTTACTGGGTAATACGATACCCCTTGGTAAGACTGGTTGTCAGACTTTCGGACTACCCGTAACGACTGTCAAAGATCCACGAATGACAGCTGGGACCAACGGCTTAACGTGCTTTCCAAGACACGTAAATTTTGACGATCAAAAATGCCTTTCATGTGACTATTTAGAATAAATGATTTGACTTTGACATTTCAATAACGCCCAACAAAAATTCAGTTCAAAGCGTTTTTTTTATGCTAATGGCTTATTTTACCTTATCTTTGAAGGGTCACTGTAACACCCACAATATCAGGCTTATCCAAAGTGCCACGTCAAACGTCATGAATAATAGATGTATCTTCCATAAACAAGCTGTGCTTAATAACCGTTTTAATCTCGGCTTTTAAAGCTTTGCCACTTACAAAGGCAGATTGGAAAAGTTTTTTCTTGTGAGAGTCCAATTAAAGTTGTTAAAAGCAATTTCCTGCGGTTCTATGTGTGCACGGACGCAGTGGGGTGCGCGTGTGCCCGTTGTCCCGCTTAATTGTTATTTTTGGATACTTTCCCGATATTTTCTTTAGGGGTTAGGGGCTCTTTTTTATCTTTTTTAATCTCTTTGTAAACACGTGTTTGGAAGATCAAAGTTCATCCATCAGATTTTAATTACCTCTCAAATTCGTGCACGTCTCTCAAAATACACACACTACATAACATCACGCCTGTAATTCTTCGAAGCGTTAAGCAGAGGTGTACGCCTATATTTCACAAGTAATGTTTAAATCTCATGTAATAGGGTGCGAGCCTATTGTCACCAGCCAGGCTCAAATCCAGACTCCGGGCTGCTACTGAAAAAATCCTGAAAGAAAAACAATCTCTAAAAATATACCTAAATTAATCAAATTCCGATACTACAAGTAAGTACGTTTTACAAGTGAAGTCTTTAATTAAAGTCGTAGTGTGCTTTATCCACTAAAACGTTGGTTTTCAATTCATAAGTCCTTTACAAGGTCGGTATACACTATACAGTGAAGTTGCTAGGTAGATACCTAATTTAGCATCTCTTGTTCCTGATCTAGTAAACCGCAGTATTGCGTTTGAGGTCACAGATTGCCAGTTCATTAGCTATGATCACTTAGACACTACCTGCATTACTTATACCTATTTTCACTCCTGAGTAGAATATGAAAGAGAATGTTATTATACATAATGTGATTTAACATCCGTGACACTGGGTCAATTTTTTTTTAGTTCTCGTAATGTCATACCTAAACTCATTGACATATATATTACTTTTTGAAGTCATGGCCTAAACCTATGTGGCTAGAGGAAAACGGTATTAGGAGACTGTCCTTTTTTATCGTGAAGAAATGCTCATGCATTCTGCACTACACGGGGATATAGTGCAGTTACATAGGTGGGACTCAAAAAAAAAAAAATATTTGGAGACTGTCTTGAATTTTAATATGCATTCACAGATTTTGAAAAAAGTACAAACACCAAGAAAATGTGCAATTTCACAAAAACTTTTTTTGATGCCAATCGATCCTGTGCTTTATAAGGATACAAATCTCTATTATACGAACTGAGGTTTGCTACTAGAAAAGTCAGAAATCGCAAAAACCTTTTCCCATACGTTTCGTAGGAAATGAGATTCTAACTTATTTTTTGTGCAATGGGTAGACTGGCCTTTGACTGGCATGAGATTTGATTCTTGGGCCGCAGTGATCTAGACGTGTTTATTTGTCTTCAAACAAGTTATTTTGCAAGCGTGTCCAGTTCCTTTGTTTCACTTGTTCTGCTTGGGAACACCAAGAGTGTTAAGATAGTATTTATATTATTCTTTGCACACACAGATATTCGACGAGTTTAATTTTAGAAAAATTATTCTCAATTTTTATCTAAAATTTATTTTTAATGAAGTCCACCTACGACCCAGTAACCCAATCATTCCCATGCCATACAACGTGGCAATGCTGCCAGGCTTTTGGACGCGTTTCCTGTTGACAGCGATGCGGACGAATTTTTTGATGCCCTTTGATTATTTCCCCTCCTTTTTATATAATTGTACATATTATAATAATTATTTTAAGTCTCTTAGCTTTTAAAACTATCATTCCAACAATACACTTACCGACCCACTTCAAAGAAACCATAAACAAAGAACCAACAAAACACTGTAAGCAACACCAAAAAACAGAAAACGCACTCCCGTGTTACGCCCAAACTCCTATTTTCACCTCCTTTACGCAGAAACATAATGACTAATTTAGACGTTCCTCGCTTCGCCTGAAATTCGTTATTTTAGTGGCTCGTTACGTCAAACATTGAGCACGCAAAAGCCCGATTCATAAAATTGAGTGACTACGTCGGCAGCTTGAGATATGAAGATGAATTCCATTTGAGTAATTGAGTTATACGCTTATTGTCGACCTCGGGTCTTGCATGCCTTTAGAATTTTTAATTTAAGGCCGTTTTATTGGACTGTACATAATGGATGATTTTGTGGGCTTTGAATTTTAATAAGACAGGTAGTGAAGTGTTTTGAGCATTCAATAAGCGTGTGTCAGGACTGGAAGATTCTGGGTATTAGATATACATACAAGCATAAACTTACACTTTCTTCCCATGGGGCTAGGTTGAAAATACAGAACGCCACCTACTAAGATCCTTACATACTCTCTTTGCCTCGTTTACGTTCATACATCCGATTATACACGCATGCCGATTGCGAGTACTACGCACTTTCTGAAGAACATCACCAAAAAAGTCCCTATTATGTCCTCCTAGGGCGCCCCCTCCCGGCGTTTCCACTTCTTCGTACCATGTTAATAATTTATAGGGATAAGCTACATTTGCGTCAGTTTACAGTAGGTACCTAACTCTACACGTATTCACGATAAGTATTAGTACCCATCCAATGAAGTTGTGTAAGTCTTAAGGAGTGGGCCAACATCATCGAGTAGACATCGAATTGTCATTCAATTAATAAAAGCCTAATGGTAAATACTGAGGGTAATAAATAGGACTTTTGCTGGTTATAAACAGTATCTATCGATCGAATATTCGTAGCTGAACTTATTGGAAGTCCAACTCGACTGCAGATTTTTATAACAAAACCAGCAGCTCATGCAATATCAGAATTTTCCGAACTATATTTTTCCAGACGGTTTTCTACGACGCAACGGCATAAAATCAAGTGATCGTGAGCCAACCGTCTCGCACCCGTCCCGCACCGGTCCCGCACCGGTCCCGCACTCGACTCGCGCCCGCTCCGTCGGAGTGCGGAATGCAAAACGGAAATGCGATATCATGAAGTTCGTACATTGTGCACTGCACATCTAGGATGGAGCTTTAAGAATTTATTCGCAGGTAAAGTGGCGCAATGTCATAGATTAAGGCACATTGCATAAGGTTCTTACTCTCTAGTTAACTCTAGTAGAACTGAAATGTTGATGTATCGGTTTTGAAATGTCCAAAAGACGAGCTAAAACTGTTTCGTGTTGTCAACGTTTGAGATAACGTTTTTCTATTGAGATTACATTAATTCACATAAACGAGAATCATCATCATCATCATTTCAGCCGAAAGACGTCCACTGCTGGACATAGGCCTCCCCCAAGCATCTCCACTTCGACCGGTTCTGTGCTTCTCGCATCCAACGGGTTCCTACGGCCTTCACAAGGTCGTCGGTCCACCTTGTTTGTGGGAGGCCTTCCAACGCTACGTCTTCCGGTACGCGGTCGCCACTCCAGAACCTTTCGGCCCCATCGACCATAAAAGAGAATATTAAAGCCTAAATAAAAATCAATATTGTGGGAAAAAACTAATCTTTGGTACAATATTACTTTGTGGGTAGACTAAAAAAACCCGACAATATTCACTATGAAATCAAAAAAATTAAACAAGTTTATTTTGGTTTCCAGTGATGTTTGGTATCGTAGAAGCCGAAAAACGTATTAGTGCTGCAGGTGGCTGAATTACAGGAACTCCAATTCATCAGCCAAGGGGGTTAGTCAATTTCCATGGCTATGTTTTTAAGCCACCATGCAAAGCAGGGGAGGTAGTACAGTTAGCATGATAAATCAAATTATTTGTGGCAGGATATCTTGCATGGCACAGATAGTTGTTTGTCTAAGTTAGTAGTTCTAACAACGACCTTCTCGAACCGAATTGCTTGTTAATCTCAAATCCCTACAGTCGTATTTGTGTTGATGATGTTACTATACAACAATACATTTGGGTCGTCATTAATATTAATTCTGCTCAGCGTTTGCTACTAAACATTTTCTATCTCATTATTTTTTTGCTTGACCTTGCGACTGGATAGAAGATTTTTGCATTACTAGCTTCTGACGGCGACTTCGCTCTTGTGGGGGTTGGCAATTATCTCACGGGAACTTGCTACAGGGACAAAAAGTAGCCTATATCCGCCCCCAGGATGTCATTTTTGTCGTTTCCAAATTTTATCGAAATCCGTTCAGTGGTTTAAGCGTGAAAAGGTAACATACAGACAGAGTTACTTGAATTATATAACCCACTTAAAATTATAAATTAACAATGTAAAATCGGTGTGTTTGTTAATTAATCATGCCTAATTTGCAAAAGGAATATGTAATGATCATGATAGGTAGCGTTCTGTGGTTTTTGCCTACCCTCATGGGAAGAGGGCATTAGTTTATGTATGTAACTAATTTGCTAAACGGATTGACCTGTTAACAGAAAAAAATACTTTTTATCACATCTATTCAGCTAAGAGCTAGTATATTCTTTGATAAATGAGCTGTTTGTTTTCTATTAATTAAATTAAATTTTGTTCGAGAACATCCACCGGTTTCTAACTAAACTTCAACTTTATACGACGATCTTACATACTTATCTCTTTTGTTGACTGTACAGACGCCAGGACATCAAGCTACTACAATCTGTCAAATTTCTTTAATAGATTTTCAACTTTATCGCTAAATCATAAGGTTCAATGTTGATTGGGAAAATTTGACAGTTTCAGGTAGCTTGATGTGCTGGCGTCTGTACATTCAAAAGTTTAAGTAATGAGTGGAACCGGGGGCTGCTGTATTGATGAATACATCAAAATAAACGTTTTACGGAAACTGCTATTATCTATACATATAATAAATCTGTAGACGAGGCGTTTCTGTACATTGAAAATAAAAAAATAAAAAATAGTTGGGCTGTTATAGGATAACCAACAGATGCCATTTCTTCAATTTTTGGAATTTTTGTCTGTTTGTCTGTTTGGATGTGACAGATTTTGAACAGGCTCAACGTAAAAAGTACCAAACCAATATGGTTCATATTTATACTCAAATATAGTGTAGAACTCGGAGCAGTGATTAGTCTTTGTTTCATCGCAATCGCTTCAGTCTATCAGAAGATATAATCAATTTAAAGCATTCTATAACAATTTTTATTGCAATAAGTGGAAACATGTAATGACATCTATTGGCGCGATATAGTACCTACTAACGAAATCATATTGTGATCTTTAAAACATTATTATGTGTTTAATCACGTCGTAAAGGCTTGCCTTTATGACGAAATAATTATGGTCCTTATGTCTGTCTTATTTAAAAAATAAATAATGATAATGTTTAAATAAATAATATAAACATATATAATAAAATCGTATATAATAAAATCGTAGGAAAGGCAAAACTGTACATAGAATATATAAAAAAAATACTTAGGGCGTGATCTACAATCGATATCGAAGCCAAAAATATAGTTTTTAGAATTTTTGTCTGTTTGTCTGTATATATGTCCGGGCTAAACTCAAAAAGTACTGCATGGATTTACTTCAAATTTTGCATGAATATTACTAAGAGGTCGGGTCAACATATAGGCTACATATTATCACGCTATCACCTACGAGGAGGAGCTGTGAATCTTTATTTTTCTTACGCATTCTGTGACAGCGTGTAATCTAACGACGCATATTTAAATGTTGTTTTTGAGTAAGTCATGCTATTATCTAGCTTTAAACTATAAAAACTTTTACGCCACTTAAGTAACTTGGGCAGAGAAACATAGTTTAATGAATGTTAGTAGTATAAGACAATTTTAAAGCAGCGCCATCTATGAGATTTCATAAAAATCTAATCAAGTTACATGTCAACACTTTTTGGAAATTAATAATTTAAATTTGATCATGTTGGTGAGGTTAGTAGTTAGTTATTCTTAAAATTCATAGATGGTAATGTGCATTTTCTTCATAAAAGTTGTATCGTATAGTTCGTTTTGACAAATTCAAGTTCCAACAAAACCCTCAAAATCTTGAGCAGAGTTGAGGAAGACAATTTAAAAAAAATGCTGTGTTAAGTATTACAAAAAAGTTATGTTCATTGATGATGATCATTTCTTCATCAATTTCATGTTGTTAGTACAAAATAAACATTGACTGTTAATACTTTTGTTCGGTATTTACCTGTGTGATTATTGCTTGGTAATTAATATACTTTCATGTCGTATACCTAATTATAAACTTAAATTATACCGTGCATCCGAATAATGGCGAATGCGATTTTCTGCGGTTGTTACTTCACACTGTCCGAGGCAAAGTCTTTCGCCTTTCTGAGGACATTTGATGGCGTGGAGTTTCCCACTTACCGCGCAGCCTGCGTAGCACGTCACCTTCTCGACGGTGACCAAAATTGGGCTGACACCCTCGCGGAGGCGAGCGCCAGTGACAGTCCCAGCCGCATGCGTGATCTGTTTGCCGTCATCTTGGTGTTTCGTGGAGTCGCGAACCCGGTAGCTTTGTGGGAGAAGTATCGCCATCATCTGTCTGAAGATTTTCTACGAGCTTTGAGGCGTGCTACTGGAGACGAAGTCGGAGACGGCGAAATGACCACCATACGAAATGACCATGTCGCTTTGTTCTCTTCAGAGCAAAAACAAATTTATGACACCGTCCTTGAAAGCGTTTGGCAAAACCAGGGTAAAATGTTTTTCTTGGATGCTCCTGGTGGTACAGGAAAACTTTTGTTACCACTGGCATACTTGCAGAGGTCAGGAGGCAAGGCAAAATTGCTATTGCTGTAGCGTCGTCGGGAATCGCTGCCACACTGCTTCCGGGACTGCAAGACAGCACATGCCATGTTTAAAATTCCCATCGATTTAGAGAGCGCCGAAACGCCTGTTTGTGGTGTGTCACGTAACAGCGATAAAGGACACGTGCTCAAGGATTTCTCTCTGATCGTATGGGATGAGTGTACGATGGCCGAGGATCGAGGGCTGACGAGGTGAATGCTTCGTTGAAACGATCTTCGTTGTGGTCACGAGTTCGTACGCTGCGCTTGACCATTAATATGAGAGCTCGGCTCGGCGGCAATGCACGCGCTCAAGAATTCTCCGATGTCCTTCTAAGTCTTGGCGAAGGCACTCTACCAGAAGAGAGAGGTAGACAGGTGGTGCTTCCAGAGTGTCTCCGTAGAGTGGTTTCCAGCTTAGAAGAACTCATTCGCTGTGTGTACGGGGACATTCAGTCGTATAGCGCACCAGCAGAATTCTTGGGTGTGTGAGCGGGCCATTTTGACGCCCAAAAATGATCAGGCTGCAGCAATTAACGAATGCATTCTCTCGAAAATTGAGGGGAATGAAGTGGTCTACAGCTCGATAAACACTGTTGTCAAGCAAGATGACGCCACACATTATCCCGTGGAATTTCTGAACTCCCTGTCAGCAAGTGGACTTCCAGCGCATACCATCAAGCTGAAGCGGTGTCCCGGTTATGCTTCTTCGGAACCTATCTCCTCCGAAGTTGTGTAATGGGACCCGCCTTAAAGTCATCTCGCTCCACAGACACACCATTGAGGCGGAAATTCTTACGGGTTATGGCGTCGGCGAGGCAGTATTTATACCACGCATTCCTCTCATACCTCATAACTTCCCGTTCCATTTCAAGCGCGTACAGCTCCCCGTGAGTGTTTGCTTCGCGATGACCATCAATAAGTCGCAGGGGCAGACACTGAGGGCAATGGGTGTCGACGTCAGGACGAGTTGCTTCTCACACGGGCAACTGTACGTCGTCGCTTGCTCCCGCGTCATCACACATTTTGGCTCCTGGCAGCATAACTACCAACGTAGTTTATAGGGAAGTGTTGTAAGGTATATATGATACCTTTGAACGTATTTTTACTCTTTTGTGTCCTGGAATGTATTCCTGCATTATTTTCTCTATTTCCTTCAGTCACCCCTTATGACTGAACTCAGCAGGATTCCCATATAAATCTCTTCACTTGCTTCGCTTGCAAAAAAAAAACTTATATTTTAATGCTATTTTAAAAGTTGTTTACTTTATAATGCTATAGCGACACTGGCATCTTAGGTATTTTTGGTGCTGTAGCACCTTCACGCAGACGACGTCGCGGGCAGCAGCTAGTTAGAAATAAAATCGATTTCAAATAAAATTGTGATGGGTTCCACGTTGAACGACACTCGATGTATTCAAAAAGTGGGTACTCGAAGAATTCGCATTGTGGTAGTTCGTATCCAGTATTTATTGAGCCGTGACAAACGTTGAGTATTTGCTCAGTTAGTTATAAAAATTTCAGTGAAATTATACATTTTAAAATTAGAAATGTAGGTAATATTTGTCATAATAATGTTTAATAAAATATAAAGCTTTTTTCGCGTGAGGCCCAGACGGAGAAGGCGGGAAGAGCTGGACTCCTTCCACATGGACTGGTCCTTAGCAGCTTTGAACAGAGAGAAGTGGAAAGAGAGTAGGGAGGCCGTTGGCCTGTAGTCGGACATCACAGGCTTTTTTTTTAACAAAAATAAAGCTTTTTTAGGGTTAAAAAACCGGTCGAGTCCTTTGTAAGTATGTAAACAGTTTATCACGGGATTTTTTTCCGTTAGGTACACACAGCTCCTTTAACTAGTTACCCCACCAAAAGACATGTGCGTTCAAATCCGTGATAGGCCCAAGTTGGTTTTTGTATTTTGCAAAAACATTTTATTTTAAATAATGTATTGTTTTAGTGAATAAATAAGTTTAAGTAAGTATTTTTTTTTTAAATTCTGTTTTTATTATTGTTTTTTTCAATAAAACAATACTTTTGCGACGACAAGCAACAATAATAGGGTTAACATTTACGACAACTTATTCATCGTCTAAATAGACTGGAGGTTTCAAGACCGCTTACCGTGCATAAGATTGGTAGTTCAAATCCTATATAGGCACGAAATGTGCTTTTTGTTCATTATATTATTTTGATATATTTTTCTATTTTGTTTTAAGTAAGTAGTAATTATTTATAAAATAAAGAATTAAAAAATCAAGAAAAATAAAATACTTTATTAATCATTTAATAATATTTATTATTGCTATTATTTAACAAAACTATGATCTTATTTTACAACAAACAGAACAACTATTTTAGTTCTCATAATATCAGAAATCATTTTAAAAAATAATTGATAAATAGTAGTCGTTTACTCTTCGCCATTTTAAGTGAACGTATACAAAGTTCTAACTTGAAGGTATGGATTAATTTTATAAAGACAACGTAAGTAAGTAAAATTAATGGATACCCTCAAATTATAACATCTTTCGATTAGACAGGGACCTAAAGATATAATGACTCAGCCGATAGTAGATAACAATTTCATCGCAATTCATATGGGCTCGCTGGCTAGTTCGTCAAACTGCCGGTATGAGTATGACGACGTTCGGTGATGCGATGGTTCGAATCCGAGTCAACACAATGGACTCTTTTTGAAGTATTCTTTAGATTATTCGTAAGGAATTCAATGTTGTAGCAGTGTAACATTTTAAAACTTGAGGGGTTAGGACATAGTGACGCTTTCTGTACTTGTGCTATATGATCTTGCTTCTTGCCAAATTTCATGATTCTAGCTAGATCAACGGGAAGTACCCTATATATTTTGATGAGTGTCGAAATATACGTTTTTTGCGGCATAAACGGTATCTTTTTTTTACGTTAACTTAGGTGTTTGATTTTTTCACAGCCGGGACTGTAGACCTGAGTATTTAGTTTTAATTTCAACTCGATACCTCTACGCATTCCCGAGATAAAGGGTCTTGACAGACAGACGGACGGATGGGTGACGGACAACAAAGTAATCCTTTAAGGGTTCCGTTTTGAAGTACGGAACCCTAAAAACGAATAAAAACCGTCAGGCACCAACCTTTGCAGACTTTAAAATAGAAGGACTGGCATCAAGTTTTACGCTTATCTACAAAATTCTATGTACACACAGCTCCTTTAAGTAGTTACCCCACCAAAAGACATGTGCGTTCAAATCCGTGATAGGCCCAAGTTGGTTTTTGTATTTTGCAAAAACATTTTATTTTAAATAATGTATTGTTTTAGTGAATAAAGAAGTTTAAGTAAGTATTTTTTTTTATTCTGTTTTTATTATTGTTTTTTTCAATAAAACAATACTTTTGCGACGACAAGCAACAATAATAGGGTTAACATTTACGACAACTTATTCATCGTCTAAATAGACTGGAGGTTTCAAGACCGCTTACCGTGCATAAGATTGGAAGTTCAAATCCTATATAGGCACGAAATGTGCTTTTTGTTCATTATATTATTTTGATATATATTTCTATTTTGTTTTAAGTAGTAATTATTTATAAAGAATTAAAAAATCAAGAACAATAAAATACTTTATTAATCATTTAATAATATTTATTATTGCTATTATTTAACAAAACTATGATCTTATTTTACAACAAACAGAACAACTATTTTAGTTCTCATAAAATCAGAAATCATTTAAAAAAATAATTGATAAAATTAGTAGTCGTTTACTCTTCGCCGTTTTAAGTGAACGTATACAAAGTTCTAACTTGAAGGTATGGATTAATTTTATAAAGACAACGTAAGTAAGTAAAATTAATGGATACCCTCAAATTGTAACATCTTTCGATTAGACAGGGACCTAAAGATATAATGACTCAGCCGATAGTAGATAACAATTTCATCGCAATTCATATGGGCTCGCTGGCTGGTTCGTCAAACTGCCGGTATGAGTATGACGACGTTCGGTGATGCGATGGTTCGAATCCGAGTCAACACAATGGGCTCTTTTTGAAGTATTCTTTAGATTATTCGTAAGGAATTCAATGTTGTAGCAGTGTAACATTTTAAAACTTGAGGGGTTAGGACATAGTGACGCTTTCTGTACCAGGGCAAGTATAGCAACGTTGGACGTCGACGAAACCTTTGATCCAACGCTCACTGAAAAAGCAATTCCCTTCACATACATAGCATACATTCCGTTGCTCCATCCGTTTTTAACCTTTAGGGTCATGGTTTCAAGCATCTTTAGGTAGCCTATGGGCCTAGCACGAGCGCGCGGAATAATCGTAACATAAATGCAAACGATTTTAAAATTGCAAACACTCGTGTCGCGCATACTACTAAAAATGACTTAGTTTTAGGACTTTGGCTAAGTAATAACAGCCCACGAGTCGATCGATCAGGTTAAGCTACGCTTGCCGCCATCAATCCATGAATGGTTGACCATCATTACATACCAAGAGCACTCTGCGCCTCGAAACGCACGAAAACCGTTGTTCCCGGCTGTCATTCGTGGATCTTTGATAGTCGTTAAGGGTCGTCAGAAACCCGAAAGACTGGCAACCAGTCTCACCAAGGGGTATCGTATAACTGGGTTGAGGAGGTCAGATAGACAGTCGCTACATCTAAAAACTGCTATTCAGCTGCATCCGGTTAGACTGGAAGCCGAACCCAACATATGTGGGAAAAGGCTAGGCAGATGATGTTGGGCGATACAAATTGTGCTTGTCGCAAAGATTTAAACCAATATGCTATAGGATGGTATGAGGAACAGTGTGTAAAGTTCACTCATATACTATAGAAAAGGGAGGATCCTCCGACCAGACGGGTGTTGTGTCTGACGGGCAACTGCCCAATGATTCATGTCGGGCCGTTGAACCTATGCTAGTTGCGCGGTAAACTCTGCTTGCGAGATGCAGGGTTTTGCGTAACGTCAGTATGACGCGTAGTTCGCATGTGGAAATGTAGATACCGCTACAGCTATATTTCCAAAACCGCTCTAATTTACGTTACGTTACGTCACGGGTTTAGGCTAGGAGAGCCGTTTGCAGCCTGTAGTGTCAAGTATCCTTCGGTAGCCTGTTCATGCCTTGGCTACAATTACGGACCGCTAGCCGTGTATAAGCTGCTCTTATAGTGTGTGCTACTGACATAGCTGTTTTAGATGTAAAGATGATAAAATATAAGTTGTGCACATAGATTTCCGTGGTATCCGTGGTTTTAATAGTTATTCTGCTATTCGTGGCTTAAACAAATCCAACAAATCAAAGATCATAAAATTCGCCGTTTTTAAGTTATAAATGGTGTAACTAATCCGACTTTGTTTTACGTATTTAGATTAGTTAGGGATAATAAATAGGAAAGTATGCATTGCTGTGTCCAACAGTTTCAACAATGACCTGATAATTCTTAAGCTTAGTTCAAAATATACAAGCCAGTTGAGCTAAGTTTGCATCTCGCTAGAATTTGAGGCCATCAACGTCAGGTGCAAACTTAACTCAACCCGGTTGTAGATTTACTCGTAGAGTGCATGATATTATATTGAATCTTGCATTAAGTAATCCTAACTATCTAGCTATCAGCGGCAGCATCTGCTATCTCGTTACATGAGCCAAGTAAAGTAAAGATGTCAAATTAATATAGGAATTAAATGTAAAAATTCATACTAACTAGGTAACTAGGGAAGTTAAATAAAAGCTTGTTAAAAAACTCTGCTTCGCAAGTAAATTAAAAGTTTAATTTCATATTCAACTAGAAAACCGAAAAATACAAGTACCGTTAGAAATTCCTACAAATTCAGAAACAGTTGCTGCAACATGAAACTTCGTAGTTATTATTATACCTATCCTTGCAAGAGCGAGATAGTGTCACATGAGCTTACTTATTATACTTTGCTAGAGCGAGTTAGTAACACATGTGTTTACGGAACTATGCACTAAGTTGTGCATCTCTTTCCCTCGTAATAAAACGATAACACTTATACTTAATATGGTCCCAGATGTTCGCAAGTGCCTTTAGTATTACTACTACTTTTCGTACGGAAGCACAATAATCCTAAAAAAAATCTTAGAATTCAGTGTACTTAAGGGTTTTCTTAAGGGGACAACAAGACCTAAACGCAAAAAACGCAAGTTTTATAATGCCTAAAAGTATATATATGATCAACTACAGTAAACAAAATTAAAAATATATATTATATTCTTTAGGATAAAATTATGCTAGTTATATAGTGTGTTGAAAACATATAATACAACTAATTTGATACAACAGAAAAAAATCATGAAGCCTCTAAAACTTTCTTTTTACAATAAAAACCATATAATCATTCTGATTTTTTGTCAGATTATTCTACAAACAACATACTAAAGCACTAGTGTTTATTTTTTTTTAGTCTAAACAATAGATTTTTTGTAAATAGATAATTGCTTCATATTTTGCAATAAATTACCAGCGTTGTGTCATCGCGCTTCTCTTTCTTTTCTATGCAGTCCGACAGTTACCGCGTTTTAGGTCATATAGTCCCCTTAACGAGACTGAACAAGACCTAATCAATTATAATTATAATTATATGGGTGGTAGGGTGATCGACGCGCAAACTGTAACCATAGATTCAGTACATAATTATGAAATTTTTGTCGGTTATTAAAAAAACAAATGCTGTTCCATACATTTTCACCGCGTATGTTTTGCACTTTTTAGCAGTAATGCTATTCTGTAAAAAGCTCACCGTGAAAACTTATGTGAAGTGAGCTTAAAGTGAGTTGTCAATAGTGTCAATGCCTAGCATCAGCCAGTCGATCCTGTAAAAATCTCACCGTGAAAACTTAGGTGAAGTGAGCGTGGAGTAAGCTGTCAATAGTGTCAATTCCTAGCACAAACAAACTCACTTCACCTAAGTTTTCACGGTGAGATTTTTACAGAATCGATCGGCAGGTGGAATATTCGCTCACTTTAAGCCCACTTCACATAAATAAGTTATCACGGTGATCTTTTTACAGAATAGCACCGCAGATTTGTTTTTTGATAACCGACGGAAAAGTTCTACGCTAGGGTGTTGAAAATTATTATGTGCTAACTTCATAGCTACAGTTTGCTTGTCGATGTTCTTGCCACTCCTGGGTTTAAGCGCAGTGTTCCTGTTCAATAAAAACTGGCCAAGTGCGAGTCGGACTCGCACATGAAGGGTTCCGTACCACAAGTTAGTTGTATAAAAACAGAATAAAATAATTTTTATTCTGTTTTTATAAAATATAAAAAAATAAAATTATTCCGTTTTAAGTATTTGTTGTTATAGCGGCAACAGAAATACATCATCTGTGAAAATTTCAACTGTCTAGCTATCGCGGTTCTTGAGATACAGCCTGGTGACAGACATACAGACAGAAGGTCAGTGGAGTCTTAGAAATAGGGTCCCGTTTTTACCCTTTAGGTACGGGACCCTAATAATGACACTTCGCCCATGGCGGCGAATCTCACCTAGAACTAGCCTTCGGCACGGGAGGTATTATAGTGCACAAGTGTGTGTCAGGTGCACTCTCTTTTCCCTCTTTCTCGTAGTCCGATAGGACAACAAACAAACGAACAACAAAAAAACAAAAAGCGTCTTTCTGAAAAATAATCCCATTTCCCATTTTCATACGGCGCGCGGCGTTACATAGAGCTCTATTATAGTGTTTAGTCTAGAAGCACGCGGCAAACTTAAATAGTGCGGTGAATCAAGTTAAACTTCACTAACCTCATCTTCTTATCTTGGTTTATCTACTTTGTAAGTTTTAAGTACCTACGCATAGTTCAAGGTACGGTTTATCCCGTTTATTTTTATGCGGGGTACTTTGAAGTTTGATTTAGCTTTTGTGTAGAATTTGACAGGTTCGCGGATACATCAGAGCAGTAATGACTCAGTAATTACTGCGATTTACGAGTACTAGGTCGTAGCTTCGAACCCAGTCAGGCGCTTTACTTTGTGTAAACGAATTCCGTACAATCAAACATACAACTACATAAAAAAGCAATAACATACAACACAAGAAGCAAAAACAAATTTCAACTAATGACCGCACGTGCACGAACTAATTACGGAACAAAAACAATATTGGTTGAAGGAGCACAACTGTTTAATGATTTACCGGAGGATTTAAAGAGGTGTGATAGCATAAACATATTTAAGGCGAAACATAAGAAACATGTATGTACCCTGTAAAGTCGGCAACGTCCCGGAGGCAAATATGATATTATTATTTATCATTTAGATATTTAAGCACTTTGTATCTCATTTTAAGTGAACTATGTTATTTAAGTTCTTATGAGAAATAAATGTCTTTAAACCTTACCTTAATTACTTTATCACCATTGCTCTAAAAATGGTGAAGGAAAAGATAGTGAGGAAACCGGCATGTCCTATAACCAAGGAATTCGAAGACTTGTAAGATCTATTAACCTTTTGACCGCCACACGTCAAAAAATCGAAAACGTGCTCTCGGCGTCAAAGTCTGTCATGTAGTCGAACTGTGGTGTGCTGGGAACATTTTGGTTTGTCATCATACATGACTGTGGCGGTCAAAAGGTTAAACCGCACTGGGCCCGTGTTCGGCCCACTCCCTCTCACCGAGAGGAGGCCTGTATCCCAGCAGTGGGAACCTCATAGGCTGGTTATGTAAGGACACATGCGAGAAGTTTGTTGGTATAGAGCTGGGAGACGCCTCGCTTCTAGAGGCGGCATTGGTGCCGATTCTAAGCATAGCAGAATAACTAATAAAATATGGGAAAAATTCACGAAAAAAAAATGAAGATAAGTAGTTCATTTTCTCAAATAAATAATGTTTTCATGTCGGAACAATCATGCGTTTATCGAAATAGTAATAGGAGTAGAAAATATTACAAAGAAAAATAATTTTATTTAATGTAATTTCTGACAACTTCAAAGCCATTTATTTGCCCGAATTTGAGCCCACAACCTTGTACATAGGAGTTGAGGCCTTACCCACTGGGCCATCACTAGTCACATCAGTAGTCTAATATTATAAAGGCGAAAGTTTGTGAGTGTGTGTGTGTTCGGGTGTGGGTGTATGTTTATATGTTTGTTACTTCTTCACGCTCAAACGGCTGGACCAATTTTGATAAAATTTTGTATGGAGGTAGCTGACACCCTGGATTAACATATAGGCATACTTTTTATCCCGATATTCCCACGGGATCGACATTTACGCGGGTGAAACCGCGGGGCGCAGCTAGTCTTAAATAAATAAATAAAGAAGATATTTAATTTTAAGGGTTAATTTTGTCTTGTCTGCCTTTTTGGTATTAATCCTAAAATCACTCGAGATAACTCGACAGATAAGCCTTACTATGTGATTACCTGTCTCAGACAACGGGCGAACAATCACTATTACGTTGTTACCCATCCTCACAGTACTATCGTTTACTTTTATGTGCTAAGGGTTATATTCTGAGTTTTCCTTACATTTTGGAGGTACTTTACCGCCATCTAGTAAATTTCTGTGGAAGCTGTAAGCGCGTTTTCCTTTGTTACATTTTGGGTATTACTTGAACGGTGGGTGAATACTTGTGTATAAATAGATCACAGAGAGTATAAATGAAGGATAATTCAGATACAAAAAAAGAAATGCTAATGAACTGCGTGCTTTGTTTGTTGTGATCTCCCATCGTTTGAAATTTTATTCATAAATCTTCATTCATAAACTGTTGAAAATGCGTGCTACGCTGCTAAATATGTCGTTTATTTTAAAATACATCTTATTAATAGAGTACGTAGGGCTTGTGTTAATTCATAACGGGCAGTTACTAGTAAAAAAGGTAGGTTCGTAGGTACAGTGTCGACCAAAAGTCCTTATGCAAAGTCGCAAAGTTATAGCTTGAAGTTTAGTTAGTGACTTACGACCTTCTTTTAATGAGTAATTTGACACACACACCCGCATATTACTCGAATAATCACGCTATTGAATATAGTTCCGTATCATGTTCGTCTTGTTCACATAGTTCGTAAAACTTTATGATTATACCCACAGAAATCTTAATAAATAAATTATAAGGTGGACAGATGCACCATTCACCGCGAAAGAATGTTGTGGTTCTTTGTTGGTTGATAATAATTTGATATTGTGGGTTAGTGAAGTGTGTTTAATCTATTAGCGGTGTTGTTCATTTTGAAACGCAAGCAAATTTAAATATTGAGATGAAAGCGGATATTATCGCGCTGCGTAAAAGTGGACTTAATATTATACCACAAATATTTGATGAAACCGGACTGACTGTGAGTATTATGATTTAATTCTTTTATCGAACATTTATTTAATTAATGTATAACTGCTGATCCTTGTAGTTATTTTATTAAACGTTTTATATTTACCATAGGGTCTAAATAGAAGAAAAAAATATATTTCCAAGAGTTTAATTTATTTACTTTTGGAATGATGAATATAGCATTAAGTATAAATTATAATCTAATCATTTTGTAACATTTGAACTATTTTCAAAATAATTTTGTTTCAAAATAGTAGGTAATAATATTTTATCATTTTGTTAGTAGCCTTACAATATTCCTTTTTTGTTTTAGAGAAATTACCTACCTACTGTGAGTAGGAAGGTCAAAAGGTCGGAGGGTCCTTGCCAGACGAACGCGACAGTGGAAGGCCCCAGCTGGTCAGTGAATAAGAAACAAGTGGTTTTAACCAACCAGTTACCAGATGAAGTTGCATTGCAAGGAAATATGCAAATATATGTTTAAATATTATAGGATCCATACGCCAGCGTTTACTTGATAGCATGGATAATAATGGGGGTTATACAACGTATTAAGTTATAAATTACAAATTGATTTTAGTAATATTAAAATAATATTGTGTCTTAACCGTATTAAGGATTATTTTGAGGTTTATAGTTTCAATCTTCTTTTCATAATGAAAATGAATACTTAAGCTATAACCGCAATTAAAGAACAATATTATTTTATTAAAGATACTTACAATATTTTAAGTCTAATGGTCGTAGTTCACTTGCTTTACTTCAATAAATTGTTCTTTATGAGAAAATAAACTGTTTTAAAAGTTTATTTATAAAATTATAACGAATAAAAATTTTGAAATCACTTAAAAATCTTTTTTTATTTTTAATCCCATATTTCAATAACAATATAATAAATATTACATTATTATTCTCGTGTATTAATTAATCGAATAATGATAAAAAAGATAAGATTATTGTTGAAAAGATAAATTAAAATTTCAACCTCGAGATTCGAACCTAGGCCAACTTGTTTAATAATCCAATACGCAACGCTATCCGCTAGCGGTACTTGTTATGAAGAGGTGAATTTTAGCAATCGTATGAACCAACCAAGGTCATACGTAATTACACCGCGCGTGTGAAAAAGCGACGGTATAATTATTTTTGTTTCGTTCGACGTTAGCCAGTGTACACACACAGATGTAGGTATGGGCCTGCGCGGCGCGGGCGCGGGGATGGCGCACAGAATGTTCACAGAAATTTCAACTTTGTTGTGCTTAAGCAAATCTGCCTGCTCACACATAACCATCAAGTGAGGTAGAAGAAAAAGTTTACCAGAAAAGAAAGAAAACCAAAAAAACACGAACGCGACACGCAACGCAACGTAACGTACGTGAAGTATCCCAGTGCAGAGCAAGTTCCAGCGAAAAAGCCTAAATGGTCTTAGACATACGACACCTATTGTACAACAACATCATTGTGCTACAAAGGCTGAATAGACGAAACAGACTTTGTCCTGAAGTGTAAATGTGGTGCTGTTCTACAAAAGATGGGACACTTAATATCGTGCCCTGCGTGTCCTGTCGTCTGCACGTAACAGGAACTGATGGACGCTACGCTACTGATGGCGCCAAATACGTGCCGGATTTTGGGCCGACTCCATTTAGACGCTATCCACACGCTAAGAAGAAGAGTGAGATAGTGGTCAAACGCGACCCTATCAAAAATAAAAATAGTCACACTATGCCAGAAAATATAAATCGTACTAGAATTAAAACTATTCCCTTTCCCCCTACACCGTTTACGAATTTCATCAGCCATCAAAACCTATTGGTCGTCTAACGCTCAACTAAGGGGCAGTGGCACTTTGCATGTCCCCCAGCTAGATGGACCGACGACCATTAAAAGGTGACCGGGACAGACTGGATTCGGAAGACAAGGAGTTCTGGCGAATCCTGGGACAGGCCTAATGTCCAGCAGTGGGCTGCGATAGGCGGAGTTGAAGGAAAATTTGTTGAGATTTAATTTATTACGTATGACACATTTAGAGCTTTCTAGGAGTCTATTATATCGTCGTCACCTTTTCTATATAAAGGCAAAATTTTTGTGTAAAAATCTACACTTTGTAAAATAAATATTTAAATTTCACCTCTATAAATACCGAAGTTTTCACAATTAACGCGCTCCATCATCAATCAAAAGCAAAACCAATAGTTCATCTAACCCACACAACTAAGGGCAGTGGCACATTGTTTGTATGTCGAAAGCAGCCGGAATCCGCGTGTTTCAATCACACCGAGCGGTGAACAGTGTGTTTTAGCTCATATCTCGACGAATTGAAAATAAATAGGTGATTCGCGTGCCTGCGTTGTTCGTTTGTTTATTTTTGTGGAATTTGTGTCCGTCCATGAATGTATTAGACGGACATATTTGGTACTAGCTGCGCCCCGCGGTTTCACCCGCATAAGTGTCGATCCCGTGGGAATATCGGGATAAAAAGTATATAGCCTATATGTTAACCCAGGATGTCAGCTACTTCCATACCAAATTTTATCAAAATTGGTCCCGCCGTTTTATCGTGAAGAAGTAACAAACATATAAACACACACACTCACAAACTTTCGTATTTATAATATTAGTGTGATTAAAGCTGCTTTTTGTGTCTGTCTTTGTAACCACATAGTCCTAACCTGCACAACAGATTTTGATGCGGTTTCACTAGTAACTAAGTATGACCATCTCTGATTGGCCTAAAATGGCGGCAGAATGGGCGGCAATGTTTGAGGTACCGAGAATAAAAAACACAAACAACAACAACAACATGAGTGTACACATGAATGCAATAAAGAATTTGAGTTTGAAATAAATGCCTAGTCTTATCTTTCAGTGCTTATCTTCATAAAATCCTTACCTTACATTTCATAATTCGTAGGTACTTTTACACAAATTAAATAACTAGTAACCATCCTGACACTCAAAGCTTGCTAATTAAGTGGATGTCAATATCTACATATGTAGTTTTTTTGTCCACTTTCCAACACGCGCTTTACTTGTGGTAACCAAGTATACAAACACGCTGTGAACATTCACAGCGTGTTTGTATACTTGGTTACCGTGACGTGAAGACGAGTAGCGTCAGCACATAACATATATACGCACACACACACACTTCCGACTTCGTCATTGCCTCGGACGGTACCGAGAGCAATATACAATATTCACAGCAGCATATTTGTGCACTTGGTGTGCACAAGAAAGTGCGCGTCGCTTCGTGAGACACAAATATTATACAAGAAGAGAAGTAGTAATTAGTATCAACATCCCAACTTTAGAAGCGATTAAAAAGTGCTCACAGACTGGAGTTTTGCTGAACAATACAAATTGAAAGTAAATAGGAGTATAGCGTGCTTCGTACTTGTCTTGTATTTTTATGGTCAGCTTAAAGACAAGAGTTATGTTATTTGGTCAATGCGACGAAAATGGATAAGATATGAAATGAATTAGCAGTGTGAGCTACGCCGTAGCACATAGTGAGCTACGCCGTAGCATAGAGCTACGTCGTAGCAAACTTCTACAGGCAACTTAGCGATACTTAAAAAGTAGACAGTGACAGGATTTTAAGAGAAACTGTTTGTCATGGTATGGATATGTGATGCGGAAAACTAAAGAGCATGTGATGAGGAGGCAAATTATTACTTTTACCCAATGAAAAAATGGATGAAATGTGTGAAAAATATAAAACGTTATAGAAAAAAGTTAACAGTGAGATGATGGGTGGTAACGGACTGTTGTTCTCTGAGTGAGTTCACAAAGAATGCATTGCTTGTAATAAGTTACAAAATTTAATTATAATAAGGAGTTAATAGTAATAAGTTAGGATAAGAGTTTAGATAAATGTACACTATAGCAATAGGTTTTAAGGATAGATGTAAGTTAGGAAAATAAATAAATTGAGTAAACGTCAAAATCATATGAGATATGAGAAAGACAACCAAGTACGAAGGAGATAAGAAATTGCCTTTAATAAATTAGAAGATAAGAGAATAATAAATGAGAGCAGTGTGGCCAAGTGGTAACGGCCGCGACTTACGAGTTGTAGGTCGTAGGTTCGAACCCAGACAGGCGCTTTACTTTGTGTAAATTATTTCGTCACCACTGCTCTCAAAACGGTGAAGGAAAACATCGTGAGGAAACTGGCATGTCCTAGAACCAAAAATTCGAAGACATGTGACATCTGCCAATCCGCACTGGGCCCGCGTGGTGTATTACGGCCCACTCCCTCTCACCGAAAGGAGGCCAGTATTCCAGCAGTGGGACCGATATAGGCTGATTATGGTATGGTTAAATTAGAAGGCTTACGGTCTCTGCCAAACATACAATAACTATATTTTTTATTGCAGAGTTAAATTAAATATTTCGCGGTAAGTATTATATACCTATATACATTTATTTCATGTTTTACTAATTATCTGGATCGGATCCCATATAATATGTAAAACATATTTCTTCGAAATGACATGAAAACCGTTTGAAGAAAATGCTTTGTTAGACTAATTTGTAACATAATAGGCTTGTGTTTTTATCATGTAAAATACTGTTATAAACAGACTGCGTGTACCTTTTTTTTCCGTGGAATAATCCGCATGGATGTCCTTCGCCTGGGAAGAACGGACGGTTATGTCGGACTCCTACTGACTAAAAATCCAATGTTCCTTCTAGTACCATGAGTCGGAGATCCGGGAGATACTTGTACATTCGCCACATCCCCGACTGGTATCAGCCCGCCATGCCTAGCGGGCCCCATCATCAAGTGCGGCCGATCCCACGACCGCATATAGGGAAATGACGTAAACATATACATAAAAATTCAATCAATCGATGCCTTTCATTTTGATAGTTCAGCCAGGTTCATTCCGTTGTTGAGCAGACAATTTTTTCAAACCTATGAAGGAATTGAAATTGATTGCCATTTTATGTCAATCAATCTGTTAAGCCTTTTCTCAACCATATTGGGGTCAGGTTCCAGTCTAACCGTATGCAGCTGAATACCAGTATTTTACATGAAGCGACTATCTGACCCCCACACAATTACGACACACTTTGGTAAGACTGGTTGTCAGACTTTCGGGGTTCTAACTACCCGTAACGACTGATCCACGAATGACAGCCGGGACCAAAACGGCTTAACGTGTTTTCCGAGGCACGGAGGAGTTTCTGTATATAAAGATGGTCACCCATCCACAGACTGACAGCGGCAAGTTTCAATCGACCCGTGCGGCTATTGTACACACGCTATACACGCGATTGGAATTTTATGTGTGTTACTCAATTACCCTGCAGATAACAATAACACGATACGTAGTTTATAGTGTCTTTTACTAGCTTCTGCCCGCGACTTCATCCGCGTGAAATTTTTTGTTCCCCCAACCTACCCCGTCGCATCGCATCGCCTGCCCGCGCTATTACTTCGCTTTCGCTCAGCATTCTGTCTGACTTTTTTGTTTTTTTCTCGTCTCATAAGAGTCCTAGCGTGATGTTAAATAGCCTATCAATCAACTGAGCCTATCGCAGTCCACTGCTGGACATAGGCCTCTCCCAGACTGCGCCACAGAACCCTGTCTTCCGCCTTCCGCATCTAGTCTACCCCAGCCAAATTCTTTAGGTCGTCCGTCCATCTAGCTGCCGCGTATGGGCAAGGGTAGTGTGGGTCGCCCCCCAGCTAGATGAAATAGCCTTCCTCAAAAATTGGGCTGTCAAATGCAAAGTAACTAGCATAATTTTTCCAGAGATTTGCGCGTTCAAACAAAAAAACTCTTCAGATTAATTATTAGTATATATAGATTTTAAGTACATGTTACAAACACAAGCGTATTAAGTAACAAATTAGAAAAACCCAACTGCTTAATACAGGTAGGTGTAGCATGTATCTTCATGATCGTTAAAATTGATACAATAATTTAAGAACAAACTCTGGAATTGTTTCGTCGTGATTATTAGCATAGAACGAATCTAATAATACATATTCTGTGTTAATAAGAACATAAACCGAGTACAAAAAAGGAAGGAAAGTGAGTTTAACAAACTGTATATAGTAATAACAAAGTATCATCTGGCTAGCGTCGTAGTATCAACGGAGCCATGTAGATGTCGCTACAGGACTGTACCTGGAAAGCGAAAATAGCTCATAAAAAATACAACACAAATAACTTCGAACACCTGCCAACAAACGTAAAAGCCAAATAAAAAATATAAAAGAACTACAACACTAATATACTAACTTCTTCACATCTAAAGAGTTCCATACTGAATGTGAAGTAACTTTGACATAACTTTGAGTAGGTACGTCTCATTACTTAAATGTCACTTCGAATTGACTTCCAAGTTTGTCGACAGGTAAACTTGGTCTGGTCACAGAATAGATAGACGCAGAAAGTCCACTCCATATAACAACAACAGCACACACACATACAAACACACACACACGACACGACACGACACGATTCGACACGACACGACACGACACGTTTAATATAGCGAAAACACGTGCCCTCACACATAGACTACGTACACTGACAGATGGTTTGCTTAGCGCTTAGCCTTACAATACGCATCATGAAAGTTTACAGTTCTAAAGCTACAAATAACTGCGTTGTAGTCAATAGCTACAAAAAGAAGTTCTTCATGCCATACACTTCGGAAAGCCTGGTTTTAAAACGGCAAACTTACTTGTAGCGACTTGTGGACGCGTATGTACGGAGCTCCGTGAAATCTGAAACAAATGCTAGTCGCGAATGCGCTTACAGTCCATTCACAGTTATTACGTAAGATTTTTATCACTGTCCAAATACAGTGATTTTATTCTCATTCTGATAAGGTTGATATTGGGTTACTGCCACTGACAAGTCTGCCAAAATCATTGTGATCTTTATTCTCGTTACAAAAAGGTTGTTGTTAAGTTGCTGCTGTCTCAGGTAAAATAACTGTGAATGGACAGTACACTTGCTGTACGTGAAGCACGTTTATGTGTGTGTGCGTTTTTGCTCGTTGTCTTGACCTTCGGTAATATCTATTTTGTAGTCTGATTTTGAGAAATTATGTAAGCAGCAAGATGAAGTAGTGGCTTTAAGCAATATTTAACAAAAGTTTTCTTAAGATGGGTAGATTATTATTGTAGATTGTTATTAGAAGGACTTAAAATAGCTTCCCCGTGTACAGAAAACGCCTTCGCTAGCTTCCCCGTGTACAGAAAACGCCTTCGCAGTATTTTTAATGCTATATTTATTTATTGGAGTTTATTTTATTGTAGAAACGACCTCAGTCTAATTAAATAGGTTGAAATGATATTAAAATAACAAAAAAGTGGATCAATCGTTTATCATTGAAAGCTCTCCAAAAATACAGATAAAATCATCTTACATTGTTATCCTACACTCGAAGATGAATGCAACAGGCAACCAACAGAAAATCCCTTTCGATGAAGGCATAAGGTAAACAGATAGAGAGCCGTCCTAAACCACATCAAAGCTACAGGTACATAAAACTTATCTATATCCACAACAAGTGCCTCATAATGAGTGTCTTTCCTCTCGTTTGGAAGCCCCACACTTGAGCCCATAAACGAGAGCCATGTGATCTGATTTTTATGTCTCGCCGGTTTTCCTTATTCTTTTACATAAATATTTTCATAACAATATGTAGGTATTGGAAGGAAAATGTATTCAATTTATTGTTTATGCCGTAAATGTCTTGTTTATGTTTTTAACGAGTTTATTTTACAAAAGTTTGGTGTATAGGTACTTCAAGTATTTTCAAGCTCATTTAAGGCGATTAGCATAGGTACGTTTACCGGTAAGACACTGAGCTGTCTCTAAACGCGATACTATCCATAAGGTTTTCCGTAAAATATGTAAAATGTCAATGTACTGATGATTCTGAAACTAACAGTAAATTATAATAAAAATGTTTATTCTCATAAAAAATTATAATTTTCCACATAATTACTGTGCTTCATGTACTTAGCTATAATGCGAACCAGGTATAACCACGTTCCAAGTTTCAGCCCTCATTGGCCCTTGGGTTACAAATTATATCTACATACAATTTGTAATATAATTTGTATAATGTGCCTGTTTATTGTTCCTATTGAATAATAAAAAAAAAACAATATTTGGGAAAAGGAAATAAAACATATGAATGAGTTCGTGCGTTTATGTACTAAGCTAGGGAAATGTAAGGGAAGCGATTAGGTATTTGTGGTTCTTGATAATGAGCTTATAGAGGTTTATGGAACAGGGTGTAAAGCTCACTCACTCTTTAATAAAATTAAATACGCAGTAAAATTTTGTAGCAAATTTAAGTGGATTTCTAGGTTACATTAGTAGATTCCATAAGACTAGTTTGTAGCGGTATCTACAACGCCACATGCGAACAAAGCGGCATACTGACGTCACGCCAAATCCTGCATCTCGCAAGCAGAGTTTACCGCGCAACTAGCATAGATACAACGGCCCAACATGATTCATCGGGCAGTTGCCCGCCAGACACAACACCCGTCTGGTCGTAGGATCCTCCCTTTTAGAACAACAAACAGCTACATTATAACAAACAGAAAAAAAGTAACATATAGATATACGTATACACTCACAGCGTACAGCGCTGCGCGCAGCCCACAGCGCTGTTCACAGAAAACCATTCATAAATAAAACTTTAAGGGTACTTACATTTTAGGTACAGTTATAAGTTATTATACTCTAATCTGCATACGCAATTTATTTGCCAAAATTGTAAACAAATTTTATGGTAAGAAAAATTATTTTTAATCCTACACAATAAAGTTCAGTTTACCCTACAACTTCAAACATTTTTATAACTTTTTCAATAATGCTAGTCACTCTGAAATCAACTTAATTACCATTAGAATAAACTTGATAGTTGTTTAAGTTGAAAAAATATTAATTTGAAATATAAGTTTTAATAGACATTAGGTACAGACGCCAGCACATCAAGCTACCCGAAACTGTCAAATTTTCCCAATCAACTTTGAACCTTAAGTTGAAAATCTATTAAAGAAATTTGACAGATTGCAGTAGGTTGATATGCTGGCGTCTGTACATCGTCTTCAAATAATAATAATTAATGTACACATAATTTTGTAAGACATTTTAAAACTAAGGAGTTTCTTGCCTATTCTTCTCCATACGAGAAAGAGGCACTTAGAATAATTCTATTTTCTTGTGAATTTTGACTTTGTTTTCAATAGATATTGTTAATAATTATTTATTACGAGTATTATCATCAAAACATCCAGCCCATACAAATGATTGTCTTAACTACATGTCTAACTATAGTATATACTTCCACGTGTACAATTCCAATTCAAAACTAGATTACCTATTCGCTTGAAACTCGTGGACCATTTGTTGAAATGTTGTCGGCAGGTAATAAAACTAGGCAACAAAGGACTAATCCCTAATAAGTATTCAGTAGACAACAATAACATTTATTGTGCCTAATGTGAAACACATGTGACCTATCTGGGCATTACACGTTATGTCCAATTTATAGCAATCTACGAGAAACATGGACATTACATATTATTGCCCGGAGTTACTGGATAATGTTCATAACTAACTATTTATTACTTCAACCAACCCATTCTAAACCCTAAAGTTTCAAACATAAAGTTGAAAATTACTTGGTTAGTTAAATTTTGAAGAACTAAAGGTACACTTGGAGGCATAGAAATGGTTCCACGTAATAGGATGGTGTCTGTCAGTTGGCTGACTTTGCATATCGGTTCTTATCTTTGTCAAAATCCAGCTGAAAGCCGTATTGTTCGTATGTTATTATAATAGTGAGGCTAAGATAAGAGAAGGGGTGTATCAACGTCTTAATTTGTTCATTATTGCTGAGGGCGTTTGAAAAGGTTACTTCGAATTTGGTAGATATCTTGTGCCTGAAAAGCTTGATCGAGTTGAATGGAACACGCAGATTAGATACAATAACACAACGTAGTAGGAACGGGGCCATAATTGCCGAGCAAAAAAAAGAGTCAGAAAAAACGATAAGCGAAAATAATAGCGCGGGTAGACGATGCGTCGGAGTGGATCGGGGGACCAAGAAATTTCACGCGGACGAAGTCTTAGGCAGTACCTAGCTAGTTATTTCATACATAATAATATAGACGAATACTTCGACGCCTGAGAGTCCTTTGTTTTTGTATTTATTTGTATATTAAGTTAGTTAGTCATTTAATTTACATGTCATTTACATTTTCTCTAAATAAAATATTTACATAATTATTATAGACTTAATCAAAGTTCCAAATCAATTCTCTTCGTAGAATTATTTGTTAGTTTTAGAATATCAATATTGACATTGTATTTTACTGTGATAACGTTTGTTCCTCACAAATTTTCTCTGTAATGTAACAATAATAAATTTTACCTATGATCATTTTGCAATTTTTTTTTTTTTTTCATATAAATGTACATATTATTATTATTTTAAATAGGTATTAGCATAAATTATGTAAATATTAAATTTAAAAGAATTCTACTAATACACGTATTATATTTTACTATAACAATATTAAGTTTCATCGAATGCTTGGAACTCTGTATTAATTACTCGCCGAATCGTAGACTTAGAAGACTAATTATGTCAGCAAAGGCTATTAATAACCCTAATTACAGCGCCTGGAAAACCCCAAAAGTTGTAACTTGACCAAAACAAGACAGTTTTTGCGGTTCCATTAATTTGGCACAGCATCATTATCGACCGGAAGATACTGCTTGAAACAGTCTCATAAACTGCAATGAACAGCTTTGTCCTTACATTCAACGACTCCCTGGTTCCAAACACAAAACCTTTTTGAATAGAAACATAAATTGTGCCTTTTCTATATACACTGTTACTTACTGTAACTTGACTCTGTGGTTCCGTTTGTGAGAATTTCGAGTGATCGCCTAGCACAGAAATAATGTTTCATTTCGTGGACATGTGGTTCCCTTGGGCTGCAGTTGGACTAAAAAGTACGATAAATTCTGGATTTTATGGCAGCGCAGTCGTTTTGGTAACATTACTACAAAATATATTTGTCAGTGAGTACGGGTCTCTTTTGAAAGTGCTTGCAATTTTATTTTTACTTTCTTCTCATTTGTGTGTAAAAGTAAATTGAAATACGTCAACTATTAGAGTTTTAAGGACGGCAAAGTACAAAACCTTGCTAGGTCAGCTGAGTAGTAATGTTGGATCAGAATAAAATATAGCTTCTGGTGGTCACGACGTTAGATAAAGTCCGATTAAACAGGGTTAAATTAAATTAGTTTGCAAAACTCGACATAAATGATAGGTTTCGATCAATGATTTCAAAAGTAAGGATACGCCCATCTGAACATTTTACATACACGTTCTTCATACAAGCAAAAGTAACGCCATCTGTCATAAATCATACGAACTACGTGAGTGCAGCGTTGCATAGGTCGGCGACGTAACCTTGTACGTGCGTACTTACTAAAATGTTTTTTTATCACATTAGGGGAGAACAGGGTAATGAGAGCCAACGGGTAGTGGGAGCCATGGTGATTGAACGGAAAGTAGGTACATTTACGCGATCTTACACACTCGGCCGCTTTTGTCAACCATCGAAAAACTTCGCCAGACGAACACGAGCCGTTAGTGCTATGCATTAAGTCACGAGGGACGATTATGTGTTTTTCGCTCCACGCTTATAAAAAATTGCTGATTGCCAGCGCCGAGATAAGCATGAAGTTATGTTCTTATTTTATTATGTTTATGCTTATTATATCCCCAGATTCATGCACTAACAAGCCCAATTGGTTAAATTGAGATTGAAAGTAGAATCACATATTTATGTTATTACTTTTCAAAATGGTAGTCGGCGGGTAATGGTAGCCTAGCATATTTATATTATCTTAATCTTTTTTTCTTTACTAAGTCCATTTTTTTATTTGTCTTACAAATAGTTCTTTGTATTAATTACTAAGATCACATATTTTAAAGAATGTCTAGTTCAATTTTCGGGAAAGAGTAAATTATGGCTCCCATTTCCCATATGGGCGTTAAGCGGGCTCTCATTACCCGCATGTGTCGGGTAATGGGAGCGACTGTTTTTTTTGTAAAATCGTTATTGTACCTTAATACAAGACTGCAATTGATTATAACTGTGTTTAAAATATACTCTAATAATGAATGTAACAGTTCCTAAATAAACATTATAAAAATGTTAACAAAAGTGGTTGTTATGAAATTTTTCCCTTAGTAGGCTCCAATTACCCTGTTCTCCCCTATGTCGTCAGTCAGCTAAGTCAGTTGCATGCCGATATCCTTTAAACTCAGAATACCAGATTCTCAAAATACCAGATTCTGAAAATATAAGATTCTCAATATATCAGATTTCAGACAGTCGAAATCAAAATTTAGTAATAGGTATTACAAAAAAAACCTAGCTAGTTTTTGCAGCAAACAGACTGCATATTGTACATTTTGCAATAAAATACTGTTTGGTTTTCTTATATTATTACCTATTTTGATTCATTGACATTGCATGAAGTTAAAAAGCCTTCTCCTTAGTTTGGAAATCTGTAATTTAAATATTATTTGTATCGTATTCGTTATCGCATATTGTATAAAAATCGTTTATACCTATGTCTTCTAATTTGGTACCAAAATTCAAAATTACTTACACTACGTTCATAAGACTGAAGATTTTTAATAATATAGGTGACCCAAATGAATTCTACGCCGAGTTCTTTTCAATATTAAACGCGCAGTTTAATGACACTTTTCCACTAAAAATATTCACACAAAGTTTTTATTTAGTGACTGGGCGACTCCAGGTATTCGTAAAAGCAGGGAAAAACTTTTTGAACTCTATGGCT
The DNA here is from genome assembly GCA_963082905.1 of Oligia fasciuncula. Lineage (NCBI taxonomy): Eukaryota > Metazoa > Arthropoda > Insecta > Lepidoptera > Noctuidae > Oligia > Oligia fasciuncula. Next base: position 17,107,798 of record OY720395.1, read on the forward strand.
TAAAGCAACATATGAATAATACAAACTTTCATCAGTATGTTGCAAAATATTCAAAAACTTTTAAAAGTGTGTGCCAAAAAGCTAAAGCTCTTTATATTAGCAATAAAATAAAATCAGCTGATGATAAAATAAAAACTACCTGGCAAATAATAAATAATGAAACAGGTAGGAAAAAACAGCCTAACACTGAATTTAATTTAGAGACTGCACATGGCCCCATCAACTCAGATGTAGAAATAGCTCAGGAATTTGAAAACTTTTTTTCTAATATTCCCCTTAAAACTACTGAAGCTTTAAATTCATCCCCCACGCTTTCTGCTGCCTTACTTAAAAAGAATGTAAAGGCATGCCCTTTGGAGTTTAGGTTTCAGCATACAAGCCGCCAGGCTGTTATAAAAGCTTTTAGAGATCTTAACATTAAATCAACAGAAGATCTCTGGGGAATGTCTGTAAAAGTATGTAGATCTTTCATCGAAACTATTGCGCCCTATTTAGCTTTCATATTTAACACCAGTGTTGACCAAGGAGTCTTTCCGGATCTTATGAAACATAGTAAAGTAGTACCATTGTTCAAATCCGGTGATAGTAAAGATCCTAACAATTATAGACCTGTGTCAATTCTACCAGTTCTCAGTAAGGTGTTTGAAAAGTTGATGCTCAATCAAATGTTACGTCACTTTAATAAAAATTCCATCTTTCATGAACACCAGTACGGTTTCACCAAAGGGCGTTGCACTACTGACGCCGGTGTTACCCTAATAAAGAACATTTTTAACGCCTGGGAAGAAGCACAAGATGCCATTGGAATCTTTTGCGACCTCTCTAAGGCGTTCGATTGCGTAAACCACGAGACACTTCTGATGAAACTGGAGCACTATGGAATTAGAAAAGCAGCACTTGACTTGCTAAGATCATACCTGAAAGATAGAAAGGTTAAAGTTCAAGTAAACGGCGTAAACTCATTAGGGTCTGAAATGACAATGGGTGTTCCTCAAGGTTCGATATTGGGTCCATTCCTCTTTTTAGTTTACATCAATGATTTACCCCAATTACTTCAAAATCAACCGAAGATGGTGTTATTTGCAGATGACACATCATTAATCTTTAAAATAGACCGACGGTCACAAAATCTTGACGACGTGAATAACTCTATTCTTCAGGTCCAAGATTGGTTTACTGTAAATAATTTAGTACTTAATAAAAAAAACCAAATGCATTAGATTTAAATTACCGAATGTTAGAAGTAGCGAATGTGAAATCATATTGAATGGCCAAAAACTAGAATTTATTGATCAGACAGTTTTCCTAGGAATCACGCTAGACGAGAAATTACAATGGGGACCTCATATAACATCTATTGCGGGGCGGCTAAGCTCCGCCGCTTATGCTGTTAGAAAGATAAGACAGTTAACAGATGTAGAAACCGCGCGTTTGGTCTATTTTAGTTACTTCCACTGTATTATGTCATATGGCATTTTACTATGGGGTCGGGCTGCTGACATTGAATCCATTTTTATTTTACAAAAGAGAGCTGTCAGAGCCATTTACAATCTACGTCGTCGCGAATCTCTTAGGGAACTATTTAAAAAGGTTAATATCATGACGGTACCTTGCCAATTCATTTATGAAAATATTATGTATGTAAGAAAAAATCAACATCTTTTTAATAAAATAAGTGATAGGCATAATTTTAATACTAGAAATAAAGATAAATTAGATCAACCTTTTTTCAGATTATCGAAAGTACATACATCTTTTATGGGGTACTGTGTTAAATGCTACAACAAAATACCTTGCGACATATTGCAATTAAATGAAAGAAAATTTAAAACTCATATTAAAAGTACACTTTGTAAACAAGGATATTACAAATTAGAGGATTATATCCAAGATAAGAATGTTTGGAAACATGCTGGTCCTGCTCCATAGGACAATCTAAAAGTCTAGACAAAATCAAACTTGTTCCTAATTTAATTTATATATATATTTTTAATTATGACATCTTATTCTAATTCAATTTTACAATCTGCGACTACAGTGGCTCACACACTTGTTAAAGTTCAACTACTTTTGCATTTTTTCATTTTTCTTTTTTTTTTTTAAATAACTTGTAAATATGTGAGCACCATGTATCTATCACTTATTTGATTTACCTGTCATTGCTTAATTTTTAATTCTTTTTACCTTTTGTGGTAGACTAATTTTATTATGGGTGCATCGTGTTCACATATAAATTTTATTATGTATACAAGACCTTGTAAAACATTTTTAAAAGAGTAACGGTGGAGTTTCTTGCCCATTCTTCTCCATACGAAAACTACCTTTTCGAATGGGCGACTAGAATCATTTCTATTTAGTTTTTTTTTTTTTGACGTTCAAAAGTGCCTTTAATGTGCCTATTTGAAATAAATGATTTGACTTTGACTTTGACTTTGAGACAAAAATAAAAAAATTACGTCCGTACAAGGTTACTTTGTTCACTTCGAGGAGCCATTGGCAGCCATTGGCCACACAATGGCCGCCATTGTAAAATAATTGTCGCTGTAGATAAAAATGTGTTTATTTAATCATTTAATTGCAACAAAAATAATGTAAGGTTACATTCCGATGATACGATATCCCATGTTTCTTTTTAATTTTTGTATCGTAATTTTTGCAGCCTTTTACCACGCAACTAGGCATTTTTATGACAGTCAAATACACGTTCTCTCCTTCGCGCGCACCACTGTCAACTGAGTCGCGTTGGCCCTAAAACCGTCATTTTAGGGCCAGCGCGTTGGTGCCATTTAGTCGCGCGGTTAGCCCGGTCCTTACGCTAGTAATATATATATGTCAATGGTTTCGATATTTAAACATAATAAAACAAAAACCAATCAATACTCATCATGTCTGTGAAGTTTACACAAAAAAATTGTTTTTGAACTGATATACAGGGTTATTGGTAACAACCTATTAAGAGGTCATTGTACTCATCATTATGAACAACTTTTACTATGGGACAAAAAAAAACGCGAAAATAAAAATCAGCTGTTCCCTACATTTATGTTCGTATAACTCGTCAAAATGCAGGGAACAGCTGACTTTTTTTTCGCGTTTTCAGGTTTGGTCCCATTGTAAAAGTAGGTACAATGACCTCTTAAGAGGTTGTTGATGTTTTACCAATAACCTTGTATGAAAAATAAAAAAAGATATTTCATGTAACTAAAATACCTACCTATGGTCGTTGGCCCCGAATAAATTTCATAAAACCTTTTTGTTTTATCTTGTTTAGATATACCCATCGCGTCTTCGGAGTTTCGCTAGCAAATTTAATTATACTCCGTATATTATTATAGCGTAAATGTAAGTTATTTAAACTTGCCAGAAGTCTGCTCACACACTTTTCACATTCATCATTTCAGCCGAAAAACGTCCACTGCTGGACATAGGCCTCCCCCAAGCACCTCCACTTCGACTGGTTCTGTGCTTCTCGCATCCAACGGGTTCCTGCGGTCTTCACAAGGTCGTCGGACCACCTTGTGGGAGGCCTTCCAACGCTATGTCTTCTGGTACGCGGTCGCCACTCCAGAACCTTTCGGCCCCATCGGCCATCTGTTCTGCGAGCAATGTGAGCTGCCCACTGCCACTTAAGTCTGGCAATTCTTCGGGCTATGTCGGTTACCTTGGTTCTCCTGCGGATCTCCTCATTCCTCAGATAATCAAATGAAAAATACTTCGAATTTTCTAACACAGTACCATAATAACCCATAGATAGTACGAGTAGCTACAATAAATTTAAAAGCATATTCAACAATATAGAAAAACTTATTTAATTTTTTCTGGCAAACGACCAATCCAAGAAAAGCTTTATTATTCCCCAGCAAGAAGTATTTAGTAAACTTTCAACAGTTGGCAAGCTACGGATTGACAAATAAATTGAAACTTGAAAATGTGACTGAAAGTTTCTGTGAGGAAAATTATGTTCGGTTAATCCATTATAATTTGTCTAACCGTAATTGAGGTATTGTTAACAGTCGTAATCGACTAATATTTCTTAACGATTTGTCTCTTGTTAATGCTTGATTGATAGACATAAATTGAATCTTGAATGATGCTTTATTTTCAATTATATCAACGATTTTGTAGTACAATCAGGGGTTTATCTATAAACGTTGTTTAAAAGTAAGTAATCATTAGCCATACATTTTAATCATAAATTTTTGACGTATCAACGTCTCTTAACTTTAAGCAACGTTTATAGGTAAACCACTAATTGTTGAGCAAATTGACACCCTACGTCTACTTGTCGAGTTATAGCCATTTCATTCAACTGTCAAAGAATGACAATTGAGATTTGAATATACAGCCAATTTAAGTTAGTAGTAAAATTGCTTACTACAACACCCTTTATCCTAATCCTAACTAATATTATAGATGCGAGAGTGAGTTTGTTGGTTTGTCACGCTTTCACGCCGAAATGGCAGAACGGATTTCGATGAAACTTGGCGCACAGATAGAACATGATGAGTTAGGACATAGGCTTTTCATCCTGAATCACAGACGAATTCGCAGGCAAACACCTTGTTACTTATTTATTTAAGACACCAATGATACTGAAGACGGCCAAACTATCATCCAACGTAATTAGAACCTTATCCGCCTAGGTACCTATAACAAACGTCAGTTGCTTTCCTCTAAAATATATTAAAATTCTTTCGTTATTATAAAATCGAAAGCAAAAGCTCTTGATCATCAGTACAAATCTATAAACTACTATTGTATAACTATTGCCACATTATCATGTAACATAAACAATCTTCAACATATAATTTGTCGGCACACTATATTCCTAAATCCCAAAATCACAATATGAAAATAAACTTCCAACAAACTACTGGACAAGATAAACTACAGCAGAAACTTTCAGCCATTTAGCCTACATCTCATAAATACTCGAAAGGTTCGAAAATTCAATTTCTGTAACCCTATTAGCTAGATCTAGCTAACAGCTAACTAGGCCAAGTTTCACGTAATCACTATATCGAGTGGCCAATCTTACAAAAGCCTGAAGGACTTAATTCACACCCCGAAGTTTACATTTTAACAATTCTACAAGCCAATTTGAATTTCAAGTTTCAGCTCAAATTAGATTTTGATTTAGAATCGGATGAATGGTCTATATTGAATTGAAAGGAATGATGGCTTATGAACTTTATTGATCCTCATTAAGAGTTATGAGCATTTACGCCGTCTGGTATTTCATACAAACTTTCAAGCCCTTGTTTTTCGAAATTAATGAACCGATTTTAATGAAACTTCATACGCATAAGCAGGATACAAAGGTCTAAAAAGTTACTAAAGAACATTTTTTTTAAATAGTGTTACAGCCAAATTAGACCGATTTTAAATTTTCCATAGAAACGGAGATTTCCAGTTGATGTTCTTATCTAACTATTTAGACCTTTGTATCCTGCTTATGCGTATGAAGTTTATCGCTAAATAATGTCATGTTGATAAAAAAGTTCGATCGCAGCTGTAATTTTTTAGTCTAGCAAATTTAATATCCGAAGAACGAACCGAGTAAACAAGGATGTAAAATAAAAGTATTAAGTAATTATGCTCTGTAATTAATGTAATTGCTTTATTTTTAGATTGTAGTTTTTATTGAGCTATTTTCTGTAGGTATAGCATTAGGTATAGGTAATATGACCCTTCACCTCATAAAATTCTCATCTATCAAAATATAGTGTTAACTACATATATTCTGATAGATATATTCTAGTTGATACTTGACAAATCAGAAATTCATAATATTCAAGATTGTCAATAATAATTAATCAATCAAATATTAAATTTTCTTAAAATTACGCTATAAAGTCATGCAAATACAATTACGCTATAAAGTCATGCAAATACAATTCAATAAAAAACTTTCAAGATGTCTCGAGTGTTCATTGTGATTCATTCTAATTGCTATTCGTACTTGAAATAATAATACAATTGTACAAATTCGTAAATTTAGTTCATTACTCGATCAAGAAGTGGACGAAAAACTTTCTGAACTCCTCAAAGAATTTCGCAAAGTCAAGAGTGACTTAAAAATATAAGAACTTATGAAGGTACCGAGAAAAATACACGGAAATTTTTATTTATTTGGCATCAAACAATAATGTTTTAGGCTCTCAAAATAAGAAAGTTTATAAGTTCATTTCACGAACGAGATTCTCTTTGGAAAAAGTTTTATTGACTCGTACGGGAAATTCTCTTAGGAATTGGTCAGATAAAGCAAACGTTGAATTACTTTGACAACTTTTGTGGGCAGATGATAGGTATTACATTATGTTATAGGTCTTTGAGATATAGGCAGTACCTAAAAAACAATACATAAATATTGTTTCGTAGGAAGTGCAAAAAAAGTAAGTAAGTGAGTGTGACACCTATACCGAAGACATCCCGGACGTCAGCCTGTACGAGATTAGAATGGCTCTGAAGCAGCTCAAAAACAAAAAGACGCCGGATGATGATGGGATTACGGCCGAGCTCCTGAAGGCCGGTGGAAAACCCGTTCATAAGGGCCTTCAGAAGCTGTTTGGTTCAGTCATACTCGAGGGTTTCCCTGCGTGATCGAATCAGGAATGAGGAGATCCGCAGGAGAACCAAGGTAACCGACATAGCCCGAAGAATTGCCAAACTTAAGAGGCAGTGGGCAGGGCACATTGCTCGTAGAGCAGATGGCCGATGGGGCCGAAAGGTTCTGGAGTGGCGACCGCGTACCGGAAGACGTAGCGTTGGAAGGCCTCCCACAAGGTGGTCCGACGACCTTGTGAAGGCCGCAGGAACCCATTGGATGCGAGAAGCACAGAACCGGTCGAAGTGGAGGTGCTTCTGCTTGGGGGAGGCCTATGTCCAGCAGTGGGCGTCTTTCGACTGAAAAGATGATGATGATGAGTGAGTGTGTATGTGTATGTTCAAAATCCGGCCAAGTGGAAGTCGAACTCGCACACGGGTTCCGCACAAGGGTTCCGTACCACTGTACAAAATTTTACCCAACTTAAATAAAAAATAAACAAGTTTCTTGTGTGTTATTTAAGCGGGTCCACATTTATTTTTTTATTATTACTTTATTTTTATTATTTGTTGTTAGAGCGGCAATAGTAATGTTGGCAATAGTAATGTTGTAGTTAAAAATTAAAAAAACATACGTCGTCTAAGACATGTATGGCTCAAAATGCTTTAAATGGTGTCAACTGCCACCCCCTTAAGGCTTTGTATCCAGCTTCCAAACACCCTATATATACACATTCTGTGAAAATTTCACCTGTCTATCTATTTCGGTTCATAAGATACAGCCTGTTGACAGACAGATGGATGGGTGGACAGCGGAGGCTCAGAAATAGGGTTCCGTACCCAAAGGGTGTCAACGGAACCCTCAAAAGTACTACTCAATCTGAAGAATATAACTATTTTGATCTTAAGCCTATCTATTTTCGGCAGCGGCGGCGACCTCTCGCGTCCGGCCCTGGTGCAAGCCATGGTCCGGGCCGAGAGGGAGTGAGAAGCAGTCATGCTAGCGAAGGAGGTGCCGGGAGAGGGAGAGAGCCTCCCGGCCCAGCCGCCGCGGGAGACGCTCCGGGCGTCGGGAGCCGCGCGACGACTCCCGGCCACCGTAGGCGCGGGCCTGCGGGCGGAGAGTAATGGGTAGCTCACCGTCCGATCAGGACCAGGCCCGTGCCGGACGGCGCGTACGTGTTCCACGCGCGCCTCAAAGAGATGTCAGCATCGAGGAGGGGCCCCATAGGGCCGAAGCCTGCCGGGTCAGCGGGATTGTCCGAAAGGGTTACCGCTGGCCCGGAACATAAAGGGCTAAGGAAGGAACACGGGTGGGTTTTAGTCAGTAAGAGTCTGACACTCCCTTCCGCTCCACCCAGAGCGGGAGGGGTCATTTGATGATTTCCCATCCGCAAAAAAAAAAAGAGCCCATTTATTTACATGATTCTAGATTCATGCCAGTGTCATACAATAAATAATTGAAGCAACAACTGCATTTAGACGATGCTACTTTTATTGCTGCTCCGATTTATATAGTACTAGCAGGACCCCGTATCAGTGTCGATCCCGTGAGAATATTGGGATAAAAAGTATCTTAAGTGGTATTCTAATGTATAAGCTTTATTACTGAAAAGTTTCATTATAATACGTTCAGTAGTTTTTGCGTGAAAGAGTAAAAAACATCCATCCATTCATCCATTGACATTATATACAGACAATTCTAATTTTTCATCTCTTTATTAGTAGTTGTAATGGCAATGAAATCAACCAATCAAATCAAATCAATCAAATCAATGGCGATATCACTTGGTTTTAGGAGGTTTTTTTTTTTTTTTTATAGATTCTTATTTCGTAAATGTGAGGACTTTGTAGACTTTAGGTCTGTAGACCATTTTTTATTTTATCAAGTAACTGGTACTTGTGGTCAGGCCTACGCTGTCCTCCCATACCTACTGTAATTTGAAAACATTGTAAAAGCCAATTATTTTTAAAAAGAGTAACCGTGGAGTTTATTGCCGGCTCTTCTCCATAGGAAACGACCAATTCTGACGTTTCATAAGTGCCCATGTAGGTTTATGTGAAATAAAATAATATAATTTCCGCAAAATTTCTAGTATTAGTTTACCGGCTTTCATATCTTCGGTCCACGGCACTGATAAATTAATCAGGAAAATCTTAGCTTCCACACTGATTAATTCTGATGTGCCCTGTTTCACCGAGGCTATGGATGTCTGGAGACTCGCTTGCCCAAATACAGATCCACCCGACAATCCATCTTCCTAGAGACGGTGGGATGAGCCGCTCTGCAGAGTAGTACAGAACAATTTACTTGACTCGTCTGCTACTACTGCGGAACGTGCGCGGCTGCTGGTTGTGGGTAGGTGGGAGTCGGGTCTTTGGCTTCATGCACTACCTTCGTCGAACATAGGCACTTTGTTCGACGACACTACTTTTCGCCTCGCTGCTTCCCTACGACTAGGCACTCCTTGCTGTTTTCCCCATCACTGTCACTGTGGCGAAGATGTCAACAGCCTCGGACACCACGGCTTGTCTTGCAACCGAAGTGCGGGTCGCTTAGCGCGGCACGCGAACATTAGTGACATCATCCGACGAGCTCTTGTCACCGTCGGCGTTCCAGCTGTATTAGAACCCAATGGTTTGGCACGCGACGATGGCAAGAGACCAGACGGTATGTCTTTATTTCCATGGAAGGTGGGTAGGCCTTTAGTGTGGGACGCTACGTGTGTCGATACTCTTGCGGCATCCCATCTTCCTGGTTCGGCATGCTGTGCTGGCGCAGCTGCTGCGGCTGCGGAGAACCTCAAGCTGCGAAAATATAATAACCTCATCGGAAATTATATTTTCGAGCCGTTTGGGGTTGAAACCCTCGGGCCGTGGGGTCCGAGTGCTCATGGTCTTTTTAAAGATATTTCGAAACGGCTGGTTGACACTTCCCGTGACCCAAAGGCTGGCTTTTACCTTGGCCAGAGGCTAAGCATCGCCATACAACGTGGTAATGCCGCCAGTCTCTTGGGTACATTACCAGTCGACAGCGATGCGGATGAGTTTTTCGACGCTATTTTCTAGTTTCTGTATAGTTTTAGTTATGTTAGAATTTCATTTTGTTATTTTTACCTGTCTAAATGAATAAATTTACTAGCACATATAATTTTGATTTTGATTTCATCTGTCTATCCTCAAAAACATCAGCGTTTATAATATTAGTAGAATTTAACAAGCAATTAGTGTTAATTGTGTAGGATAACAAAGAGAATGAAAATTAGTATTGCCTACAAATTCTCAGTAACTTTCATAATATCAAATAAAGACCTCTGCTTGTTAATAGTAAATCAAGCATAGTTCGCTAAAGCGTTAAATTTTCTGTATAGATAATTAATACTGTGTAGTTTTCTACAAATGAACATATTACTTTTGTGGAGTACTGAGAATTGTTGTAAAATAATATTATCTTATCTTTCATACGAATTTAGATACTACATTGTGTTTAGTCTAAACCTAAATTATGAGAATAACAACAAGATATATCGTCATATTTTGCTACGACAGGTTAGTTTCAAAGCCCACATTAAAGTCAAATAACCACCACAGCCATACTTTGTTTGTAACTTTACAAAGACACACATTCCAGTAGAACTTTCCGGACCTTTGCCATCAATTTAGGAACTTTACTTGAACTAAGGCCCTAGGACACCAGTGGCGGTGCAACCATGGTCACACTGCCAAAAAGTGTATTATTGGTTGCGCAACCGATCGGCCGCCTAGTGACATACCCACCATAAGGATTATATCTCACTAGGATACCATGATGCAACCATGGTTCCACTTAGAACACTGATTTCAACGGCAGTTTTTGTTTTGTTTCGTGTTTTTTTTTGTTTTGCTTCACAAATAAGGTACCCCCCTTGGTATTGACATCAAACCTATTTAAGTTTTTCGTAATGTAACGTAAGTGGCGTGTTGGTCTAATGGTTAACACTGCGGCTTGGCAATGCGGTGGTCACGAGTTCAAATCCGCGGATGAGAAGATTTATTTTTCCTTTATTTTATTTATTTATTTATTTACCCTTTTTTTTAGTTTCTTTATTAGGTGATTTTCGTTAATTATTATTTAAGAAATCAAATGGAGGTTTGTAATAAAAGCTAGGCATTTTGATAAACAATATTCATTTATTTTTCTAATTACATTTCTAGGACTTCATGGAATCCACTTCCAGGTTGAGTATACAGTTTTCTATCTGTGTTAAATTGGGGTTATTTACTTAGAATATTAACTAAACACAAAAGAGATACCCTGGATGAGGTTTAGAACGTTTAACACTAGATAAAGGTTCGTTTATATATATATATTTATAGAAACATTTTATTATTAAAAAACAGTTTTTTTTTATACTTACTTATCGGAAAAGACCTTTAAAAAAAAAGAAATTTTGTCTTTTGTGTCTGTGAATTACAGAGGAAGAATCAACATGCTAAACTATAATAGTATAGCAATATACATCTTTCTCTTTTATCACATTTTCTAATAACCCTTATTTAACACAACATTAGAAAAATATGTGAGGTCAGATGGTGCATCGTTAATACATTACAAGACTACTTGTAAACCAGATTATCTGGATTGATAATAATTATAAAGGTTGTTTGTTTTTGATTAACTACGAGATAAGGATCCCACAAATATTGGGAATTAATAACACTTGCTCATATATGTTCCAACGCAATTTTATCAGATACGTTACACAATCAATCTGCCGAGTAAATTGCCTTATAATAACGGAGAGGATGTCACAGTCTATCACTTCTTGAAGTTTTGAAGGGTGCCACTAAATGAACTTTCACAATATTACGTTGTCGCTCCATTTGTATTTTCTCTGGCCTTGGCGATCACATTTCACATCACCCGTCGCTTGATACCTTTGTATCCATCTACGAACTGTTTTTCTCTGCAATGAAAATAATAATATTATAAATACATAAAAACATCCAACTAGTAAGTAATAATGCAACATTATTGCAACAATAAATAGGTAATATGTGGAAGTATAACATAAATCTTACCGTTATGCCCATAACTCGTGCTATTTTCTTTATGCTTTGTTCCTGTTCCCAGATAACAACAATTTTAGCCTTCAAAAAAGTTGTTAATCAAACCATACCATCGGTTAATAGAATCAACTGGTCAAAAACTTAATAAATTTGATAATATTACGACGAAGATAATTACACACAAGCGAATCGGCACGAAAACGAAACCATTTAAAAAATAATTATACCCTCAATCACAGTTTACTAAATAAAGCGAAGAAGTATTCTAAATTCAACCTTAACTCGCAGTTCATACAGCAGTTAAGTTTCTGAAGTAAAATGACGGTAGTGCAACAATCGGAATCAACACATTATATTCAACCAAACAAGCTAATTTCAACCTTATCTTTTAGTTAATTGAGGAGTTAAAGCGTATTGCATTTTGTAAAACTAAGGTATTAAATATAAAACGAAAGTTGAAATTTAAACCTTATTATCTAGAAGATTAGACCGTTAATAACCTTGTTCGTTTTATGGAGTAATACTATTCCAATTTTCGTTGAGGTTGACAACTGAGCCAATAGCCTAGTAGTATAAGACACGGTCTCGATGATCGGCTGGCGCCTGGTGATGCGGGTTCGTATCTTAATCGCACGCAAAGTGTCTTTTTGTAAGTTATTCTTGGTATACGGTTCGGCCAGAAGGAAGCCGAAAGAATTATTAAAAACTTGAATGAAACTTGCAAATAATATCTGAGGCAGACCGTTGGATGCGCTCGGGCAGAGATGGGTGCGGCGGCGGGGGAGGGAGCTGCTCAAGGCTCACGTGACGCGCCAGCGCCGCCGCGCCGCCACCCGCCGCGTCGCTCGAGCGACGAGCGATGGCGGACCCGAGCGTGCTCGGGCGATAGTCTTTAAGTCTTGGGGGGGTTCCATTTCTCTGACGCTGACTGTACTAGAAATCGAATCTACTAACTCCTGTTAAAATCACACACTATAGAGATATTTGATATCGAGAGGCTTTTGCATAGCAGTGGGACACGAATCAGCCTTCAAAAAGTTTTTATTCAAAACCAATTTAGAACAAATCTCACCTAAATCAAAGGAAAATAACTTTCTCGGAAGGAACAATGAAGACACAACATCAAGGAATCGATTATTCAACAGGCGGAATATTTTACTACTTTAAACAAAAAGTTATCTTTTAAAATGTCGCAAACTTGATATTTTGTTATCAGAAAATGGTTGATCTTTTGCGAAACTGATGACATCTACTGATTATGATCAATTTTGTTCACTTTTTGTGAGAGAGGGAAAAACAATTTAAACAAATTAATTTGTGATTTGAGACGTCGAATTCTTAGTTTTGTATGTAGCTGTAAGGGCTTTTTCAAATAATTTAAGTACTAATAGAAAATCGCTAATATTCGCAACAAGTTTTTTGTTAAATTGTGCGAGACTGACAATTGATCATCGTTTTACAAGAAACTTGTATTAACATGATAATACGGTTATTTGCACGTGGCGCACCGCTTTTTTTTTATTTTTTATTATCTTAGTATTATTATTACGACTATTCATGCTTTTATTCAAACAGCCCAGTTTTCTTATAACATGTAGGTGTCCGTCGTGCTCGGCGGCCTGTTGCGCTTTGAGTGCATCTTGTACGGAGCATTATGTATTTGTCTCATCTAGATTTATCGCAAAGAACAGGTTTTGATGACACTTTGTTGTTTTTCGTTGTTCTTTTTGTAATGATAATTATGTTCTGGATTACTATTTTATTTATTATTTTATTTATTTATTTATATGTATAAAAAGTATGTATTAGGTATGTTGAAACTGTGTGTACTACCCGTCACTTTCCACAGGTTCATTAGAAAACCAGCGTCAGACATTAATGTCTGGCATTAATGCTGAAATGAACCTTTTTGGCGCAGCCGTGAGGCACACACTATTTATTGTTGTTGAAACATAATCTTTTATTTTGTTAATTTTGTGTTTCACGAACTGTGTCCAAATAAACATTTTTCTTTCTTTCTTTCTTTCTTTAATTTAACTTCGATATTTTCTTAAAGAAACTCTTCAATAATGTATTTTAACCTTTAATTTACTGAAACTGTCAAGAAATTTAAACTCACGCGAAAGTCTTCAACTATCCTTGAAATAAAATCAAAATTTTATTTTATCAAAATACGATATCTTCATTAAATAAATCAAAGGCGAAATTAACTACATTTTCGAGAGGACCCACGGCTATTGCTGTGACTGTTTTGTGCCACGAAAACTGTACTTCATATAACATAGTCACATAAAATCCGTTTCAATTATTTAAAGTTTTCTCACAATTAGGTAAGAACTTGACAAAAGAGAGGGTTTTTTAAATTCAAGGAAAATAAGAAATGTTACAGCAGATAAATATGTGATATTCTTCAGGACATATCGCACACCTAGGTCTAAAGAGAGCTAACTCTAAAATCTAAATTTTTGAGGTATGCATACCATCGAATTCCCTAACTCACTACCTAGCGACCAACAAAACAGATTCAAAAATAGTTCCATTACTCAACTTACAAAGTATTGATCAATACAGCAAACTCCTGCAGTGCATATGGACATAGTAATCAGTTTTTCAACTTTCCTGAAAAAAGTGATTTTTTGAGTTAATCGCTGTTTAGATCTAGGTGTGCGACATGCTAGGTAGATAGTGTGCTGAAAATACAAAACAACTAATTTGATATGATGGAAAAAAATCATGAAGATACTTCTAAAAACTTTCTTTTTACAATAAAAACCATACCAATATACATACAATCATTCTGATTTTTTTTTCAGATTATTCTACAAGTAACATACTAAAGCACCTAGTGATTTATTTTTTTAGTCCAAACAATAGATTTTTTGTAGATACATAATTGCTTCATATTTTGCAATAAATTACCAGGGTTGTCTCATCGCGCTTCTCTTTCTTTTCTATGCAGTCCGACAGTGACCACGCTTTAGGTCATGTAAGCCCCTTAATATTTTAGGTATTTAACTAAAAGTTAATTCTTCATTGTAACAACATGACTGCTCAAGAATATAGAAAAAAAGAATTTGGAGTCTCAAAAGTAAATTCGTCACAAATTATGTCTTACTTTTCAAAGCCACTAATTTTCATTATGATAAAACTTTATTAGAACAAAAACTTTCGCAGTAATTTTGTAAAAAGTTCAATCAATTTTAATGAACTTCTAATTTTATTAGGGGCTTTATTTCAGTGTAATTAGAAGACAATATAGATTCAATTGTGATTTATGTACAAAGAAAGGTATTGTGGTATTGTCTTGAAAAATTCGGTCTAGTTATTTCAATTTTTAAGACTTTAATTGTCCGCTTAAAAAAAAAATACTACTCTCCGGTCCCATATAACCAAAGACTATATATTCTCTTTGCATATAATGTTTGATTTTTTCGAAAAGTCAGACCAACTGTTTACTATTTTGGTGATCGTGGCGAGGAGGACACGCCGAAGAATATATTATGAGATGTGTCCAGTCCCGGGTAGAATCATGTCATTTTGGACGTCTGTAAAATATACATTACTAGCGGCGCCCCGCGGTTTCACCCGCATAAGTTACGATCCCGTAGGAATATCGAGATAAAAAGTAACCTATATGTTAATACAGGGTGTCAGCTACCTTCACACCAAATTTTATCAAAATTAGTCCAGCCGTTTGAGCGTGAAGAAGTAACAAACATATAAACACACACACACACCCCCACTCACAAACTTTCGCATTTATAATATTAGTGTGATAAAAATAACTACAACCCCGTCCTGTATTAACTCGGGAACTTAATGCGTAGTGTTTTTAATTAAAATTGTTTTCCGAAGTCGGTGTAAGAAAAAAACAGTACAGATTCTCTTTTGCTCTCGAATAAAAAATAAATCAGAGCGCTTGAGAAAGTTACTGATTTATAGCAACTTCAACGGCTGTAGGAATCCGTGTTCATTTCGTCGTTTCTCCCAATGACGCGTTTTTTCAATTATGTCAATGTGTTTCCAGAAAAAGAAGCTTATCCTTTTCTCAACTGTCTTGTACTGCCATTATATGCGCTTCCTCTATATTATGAAGGCAATTTGATTACTTCGTTCTATTCTATTCTATTTTTAATTATGGCAAGTAAAGTCGATGTCAACTATTCTGCCAATGTCAAAAGTGAATTGGAAAAGCAAGTGTGCATTATGTATTAAAAAAAAAATATATATATAGGTATAAATATGATACAGTTGAACTTTGTAGATCTTGTGGGGAATAAGAGGTTTTCTTTTTGAGTATTAATTAAAAAAAAACATAGTTTCCAAGAACTCTATAGATGGCGTTGAACTGACTACGTTACTAGGTGCCAAAGCCAAAACGCTTCGAAAAAAAAAACATTGCGTCACGTCACATACGCTCGTTGACTGACACTTTCGTTTTACGATATCAAAATTACATCCAAGTGAAATAATCAAAAAATTATGTGACTTTCCGTTCCTTGCAGTAACTTACCAAGTTCAGCGCCATCTATCCAGCGACTAGGGAAGAGTTAAAAAAAAAAGTAAGAAAATCCCTCATTACTTTGTTATCTCATCTCGTGACACAAAGCAAGCTCTACCGTCTAATATTAACATTACAAACTTCAACAATGTCAAATTTCAGCTGACAAGCGACAGCCGTCAACCCCGTGTTGCCACTTCCTACATCGAGTTCACCCAAGTGAACCACTTGACGTTTTATTTTATTTTTTTATTTAGGATAACCAACAATTGCTTACACCAACACATTAGCAGCTTATTATAATAGGATACAATTGCGGGTGCAACAATAAATTACAGGTTAACACTGCTAGCACAAAAAAACAGTGGTAAGACCATTAGCTATTAAATTACGACAGATTCATGACTACAAGTGAATAAAATGTTTCGGTTAGTATTAATAAGGATGACGCTACTATTAACTCTTCGTATCCACGCGAACGTGGATCCACGTGAAACATATTGGTTTTTTAATTGTTTCTGTAATTACGGCATTCAACCGGTCAATAAAAAACTTTTCTACTCGTTTGGGTGATTATAAGTCATTTATCACAATTAAGAAGAAAACGGGTTAGGAAGAACTTTTTACTGGTAGTCTAGGATCCATATAATTATCTGAAATTATAGTAGCTTTTTAATTGTTTTGATGCTAAACGAACTTTTATTTTTTAGAATTAATTCAATCATAACTGCAGGCAGAGACTACTTAGAGATACTACGTACTGCAGGACAGCAGCATAGCTTTGTGACAGTTGCGCGTGCGCACAGATGATAAAAAAAAACGGGCAAGAGCGAGTCGGACTCGCGCACCGAGGGTTCCGTACCATCATATGTTTTTCAAATTTTCACCGGCGAGTTACTTTAGATCTCGTTCAAACCAATTTTCGGTGGAAGTTTACATGATAATGTACATCATATATTTTTTTTAGTTTTATCATTCTCTTATTTTAGAAGTTACAGGGTTACACACATTTTACCACTTTGGAAGTGTCTCTCGCGCAAACTATTTAGTTTAGAAAAAATGATATTAGATACCTCAATATCATTTTTGAAGACCTATTCATAGATACCCCACGCGTATGGGTTTGATGAAAAAAAAATTTTTGAGTTTCAGTTCTAAGTATGGGAAACCCCCAAAATTTATTGTTTTTTTTTTTCTATTTTTTTGTGAAAATCTTAATGCGGTTCACAGAATACATCTAATTACCAAGTTTAAATAGTATAGTTCTTATAGTTTCGGAAAAAAGTGGCTGTGACATACGAACGGACAGACAGACATGACGAATCCTTATTGCCAAACCACTCAGTGCCTGCCAAACCACTCAGTGAAAGTCAAAACCCCAATTATCACAAAGAAACCAACCTACAAAACTGTTTACAGCCTTCCAACAAATTCTTTCTATTTCAGCAACCAGCCAGGATATGGTCAAAAATATCGGCCACGTATCGGCTATATAAAAGGGTCTAATCTTCGGACCGCAGACATCTAAGAGTCTATAAAGCGAAACGACGAGTCTTGGGCTCTTTATAATATAGAAAGGAAAAAAAAGATTCCAATATAACGAGTATGAACAAACGGGGCGTAAAGACTGCTCCTGATTTGTCTATTCGACCATGAGTTTGGGTTCCGTACTAATAATATTTTGTCATTCATCTGCCACGGTACAGTGGCTATCTGGTTTAATGAACGGTTCTTATTCCTTCCTTATTTTTATCCACATTTGACAGGAGAGAGTTGTGTCTTTGTGATAGGTACAGACGCCAACATAATATATCAAGCTACAAGAATCTGTAAAATTTCTATAATAGACTTTCAACTTTATCGCTAAAGCATAAGGCTCAAAGTTGTTTTTTTTTTTCAAAGTTGAATTTCATTCAAAAATAAAGGAGAAAATCGCCTTTGAATAAAGCCAAGTGTATACATACTTTTGCTCGTGACTGTACAGTGTACGTGTTCCACGCTCTCCTCAAAGAGATGTCAGCAGCAGAGAAGGGGCCCCTTCTCTTAGGGCCGAAGCCTGCCGGGTCAGCTGGATTGTCCGAAAGGGTTACCGCTGGCCCGGAACATAAAGGTCTAAGGAAGGAACATGGGTGGGTTTTAGTCAGTAAGAGTCTGACTCTCCCTTCCGCTCCAGCCAGAGCGGGAGGGGTCGATTGATGATTTCCCATGCGAAAAAAAAAAAAGGCTGAAAGTTAATTGGGAAAATTTGACAGTTGCGGGTAGCTTGATGTGCTGGCGTCTGGACATATGCTGCTACCTATAAAAGGTGGCTGAAACATCGACGAGCAAACTGTAATCATGAAATACAGCGCATGATAAGACCCTGACTATAAATTTTTCATCGGTTATAAAAAAAAACAAACTGCTGTTTCATAGAAAAGTGCAATATCTACGCGATCAAAATGTATGGAAAAGCAAATTTTATTTATTTATTTATAGTTAATTAAAACGGTAAAACACCAATTACACTAATTAACGTTGAGACAATAATTACGCTGACAATAATCACACTAATATTATAAAGGCGAAAGTTTGTGAGTGTGTGGGGGTGTGTTTATATGTTTATTACTTCTTCACGCTCAAACGGCTGGACCAATTTTGATAAAATTTTGTATGGAGGTAGCTGACACTCTGGATTAACATATAGGCTCCGTTTTATCCCGATATTCCCACAGGATCGACATTTACGCGTGTGAAACCGCGGGGCGCAACTAGTATAATTAAAAACTAACATGGAACGGTGGGCTTAGAGGGTTTTATTGATGATGTTAATGATTATAATTCTGTAAACATACAATCTGACACTGACCCGCAAATTGCAAAAAACAAATGAAAATTTTAATTTCGCGGGCGACCTAGGCGCATCCCCCTAAAGGGTAAACAATTTAAAACGAGAAAATGGAATCAGAAAACGTGGTGCGCCAAGTAACATGGGACTTTAAAAATAAGAAATGTTTAAAAGGAACGTAATAGTTAAAATTGAACAGCCGGTCGATTCTGTAAAAATCTCATCGTGAAAACTTAGGTGAAGTGAGTTTGTTTTTGCTAGGAATTGACACTATTGACAGCTCACTCCACGCTCACTTCACCTAAGTTTTCACGGTGAGATTTTTACAGAATAGCACCGCAGGATTGAAATACTATGTCATTGAACTTACTCCTGAAAGTATGAAAACATAATTTATTACGCGTAATCTTTTATTTTTATCTTTATCGAAATTCTCGACAAGCGTGTTTTCCTTCTATTATTTATGTACTACAGCTTGTTAACATGTAGGTACAGAAGACAAAAAAAAAGAAAATACAAATGTGTGGAATATGTTCGACAGTGTGTTCTCATTACTTAAAAAAAACAGGTTGAGACACAGCTTTTCCGAACTTTACGGTCGGAAAAACTGTCTTATTTTTTAAATGAAATAAAAGTTTATAGACGAACTATCAAGACACATTGCATAAGCAGCCTATAAGGTCCCCACTGCTGGGACGCAGGCCTCCACTCTGTTATGGGGAGTGGGCCATCCAGTCACCACGCACACTCACTGCGGGTTGACGGATGTCACATTTTTTCACTATGTTTTGCTGGTTTCCTCAGTATGTTTTCCTTCACCCTTTTGAGAGTCATCATCATCATAATCAGCCTATAATGTTCCCACTGCTGGGACACAGGCCTCCTCACTGTGAGAGGGAGTGGGCCGTAATCCACCACGCGGGCCCAGTGCGGGTTGGTAGATGTCACATGTCTTCGAATTTTTGGTTCTAGGACATGTCGGTTTCCTCACGATGTTTTCCTTCACCGTTTTGAGAGCAGTGGTGATGAAATAATTTACACAAAGTAAAGCGCCTGTCTGGGTTCGAACCTACGACCTACAACTCGTAAGTCGCCGCCGATACCACTGGGCCACCACTGCTCTTTTGAGAGTAGTAGTGATGAAATAATTTTGCACAAAGTGCCGGTCTGGGTTCGAACTGACGGAATAAAACGGCGGTATAAAACGTAAATGCGGCCGTTTCCACTGAGCCACCAAATGCTCTCTGCTCAAAACATAATACTAAAAGGGAATTATAGTCCATCCAAATATACTATGTTTTCTTAATATTGTCCAATTATTTTCTGGCTCCTGATTTTCGTATAACCATTTTTTAGAGTAAAATTATTATGAATAAGGGTAATATTTTTCTGAGACTGCTTTCATAACAATGTTGAATGTAATTTTACGCTCGCATAAGAATGAATGAACGGGAGAGTGAGTAACGCTGTAGAGGTCACAAAAGGGATATTAAGGGGTCCTTTAAAATTAGTTTTGATTAATGTTTGCGAAGCTTTTTAAGGGAGAAGGCGACTTGTGAGTGTAGAGCTGGTAAATTATATATTTTAAGAGCATTTTTATGACCCACATGTGAGTATTTTAAGTGCATACAGATTAGTAAAATACGATCTTTGACACATGTGATGAGTCTCCGAACTTTTCTTCGACCCACCTAGTCGCATCGCATCATCACATTCGAGCTCTCTAGCGCGAAAAAAAAAAAACAAAAGAAAAACAAACTGTTCAGCTTTATTATATGTATAGATTAAGGTTAGTTATACCTCATAACGATAAGAGGGAGAAACTTCATAATTAGTAAAAGCTCTCAAGGCTTAAAAGAGGACAAACAAATTTGAATTAAAACAGCGTTGCAAGAACTCCAGACTGCTTTTTACTGTAACGACCAATCTTGGAAAAATGCATGTTATGATTGTTTAGGATTTGCCTGTGCCGGTTCTCAAGAAGTTTTTAAGTTACATACATGGTGGAATGGACATCATGACACGGACTTTTATCATGAATTTAGTCAGTTTTGCACGCCGTAAGGTAGAATGTAGCGGAAACATTGTATTCTGTATCATCTCAAACCTGTACCTACATTATTGGCAAATAAATATTTCTGATTTCTGAATGATTCCATGAACCCACCTCAATTGGAGATTTTCGTAGGATATAAAAGCAGACAAGTGCGAGTCGAAATTGTAAATGAAGTTGTGTATCACCGTACAATATTTATCGATATTTTCTAAAAATACCGAAAAAAACACGTTTGTATGGGACCTTCTTTTATTTTTAACTTTATTTTATTATTAGTTGTTATAGCGTCCATACACACTAAAACACTGTGAAAATTTTAAGTGTTTACATATTTTTTTTCAATAGATACAGCCCTGTGACAGACTGACGGACGGACAGCAGAAC
The DNA here is from genome assembly GCA_963082905.1 of Oligia fasciuncula. NCBI lineage: Eukaryota > Metazoa > Arthropoda > Insecta > Lepidoptera > Noctuidae > Oligia > Oligia fasciuncula. Next base: position 17,129,161 of record OY720395.1, read on the forward strand.
CTTAGTAATAGGTTTTCGAAAACGTAGCTGTTCTATACATTTAAATTGCGTAGGTAGGTACTGCACTTTTGTTTGGAACAGCAAATTTTTTATTCCACCTTACCTAAACAATGTGGAGATGACAATACGACTACCAATGAAAACACTGGCACTACAAATACATAGGAGTATTTTGAAACTATCAAATAAATCCTAACATCGAAATCAAATAAAAACTTTTTAACAAAAAAAAAACCGACTTCCAAAAAAAACACTACAAAGTGAAAAATAACTTTAATTTCGGAAGTCGGTGTCTTTGGATCTGTATTTTAGTTTTTGCCACCGACTTCCGAAATTAAAGTTATTTTTCACTTTGTAGTGTTTTTTTTGGAAGTCGGTTTTTTAGTGGGTCTGTTTATAATGTGTCTAAGTTACAATAGCCTAATGTTAACTTGCCCGTCGCAATTAACAAAATATTGCTTTTACCGATGCAGGGACGTTCATTGTTGAGGAGTTCTCCTAGTATTCCACCATCAGCTCCATTTCTCCATTCGCATTGTGACGAGCATAAATTGCTTAGCAACCATATTAAAGTAATCGAATCGCAACCCGCAAAACATCGCAATACTTATTATTGAGTAGTTCCGGTGGCCATCTGTGGTCTTCTTCATCAGTTCCACTTCACCAAATGGTGGTTTTCGAAAGCAAATGCACGAGTTACTATAAAAAATACCCAAATCGCTATAGGTGCCCATAAAATTTGAGGGTTGCCCTCGATTTCTCCAGGATTTAATCATCAGATCCTGTCTTGGTGACTATGGGACCACTTCAGAAGTATCTCCTTTCGAACAAAAAAATAATTTTGAAAATCGGTCAACAATTGGCGGAGTAATCGCGTAACAAACAAACAAAAAAAAAACATACCGTCGAATTGAGAACCTCCTCCTTTTTTGAAGTCGGTTAAAAAGTGATTTTTTCTAACAAACTAAATAAGAGGGATGGGTTTTGCCAATCTTTGAGAGGTTAAATAATAACAGCCGCACAGGCCGATCGATCAGGTTAATCTACGCTTGCCGTGGTTGGTCTGTGGATGGGTGACCATCTTTACATACCGTGATCCCTCCGTGCCTCGGAAAGCACGTTAAGCCGTTGGTCCCGGCTGTCATTCGTGGATCTTTGAGAGTCGTTATGGCTAGTCAGGAGCCCGAAAGTCTGACAACCAGTCTTACCAAGGGGTATCGTATTACCCAATGACTGGGTTGTGGAGGTCAGATAGGCAGTCGCTCCATGTAAAATACTGGTATTCAGCTGCATCCGGTTAGACTGAAAGCCGACCCCAACATAGTTGGGAAAAGGCTAGGCAGATCATGATGATGGGTTTTGCTAATCTTTGATCTTTGTAACCATGCTGTTGGATATATTTGATTGAATTTTTTGAGGCAAACTGCAAACGTCAAAGATATAAGCAGTTTAACTTATTGTAGTATTGCCAGCTCCACCTCGTGATTATACCATCTAGAGGTTTCGTAAAAAAAATGTTTGGTCCCATGTGAAAGGGAGCATTTTTATCGCTATTTCCGAGATACAGTTCTCAACCAAAATTCAAACATGTTTAAAAAGGAGGACCCTCAAATGAAAGGGGTCGCTATCAAGATCAAAATATATCATTCTCATCTGCACTTGCTACCACAAGGGTAGATAGGTATAAATAAAATAATGCTGGGTGGCGGCATAGAAAAAACAAATAAGAAAGCCAACTCGAGCCCCAAGCAAGCGATAATAGCCTAAACACGTAGGGCTGTCACTTAAAGTTTATTCAATCGTCAAAATGCATAGTCAATCTTTATACAAAACAATTTTCCCCTGCATCAGATTTTTTGCTTATTTTTTCTACATAGACCAGGAGCTGACTACATTTTTTTCATTACCTACGTCATTTTTAATCACATTTTTGTTATAATGTCAATGTATAGAATTTTCACTTCTACAGATTTATTATATGTATAGATAGATTAAAACGTGGTTTTACTGAATCATGTATTTATTCAAATAAAATAAAATGAGTATGAAATTGTTAAAGGAGGTGTTCGGTGCGTATGTATGAAGATATCCTACTCATTTGTATTTACTCTGGTGGCGGCCTATAAGGAAAATTGAGCGTGATGATAGCAGCTGTAGTGAAGCGACAAACAAGAAATAAGCGATGTTGTCTAGTTTACCGCTTGTCTATTGCCTCACACATTGTCCAATACACTTAGAAATTCGGACTGTTTCCGTTTCTGTGATCTGTTATATTCGAATTATTTTTGTTGTGCTACCACTATTATTCTATTTGTACAGACGCCAGCATATCAAGCTACTACAATCTGTCCTTTTATAGATTTTCAACGTTATAAGGTTCAAAGTTGATTAGGAAAATTTGACAGTTTCGGGTGGCTTGATGTGCTGGCGTCTGTACAAAATTGTCAAAAGCTGTAGCAATTACAAATGTACAAAACGATTTTGCGACATTCTTACGCAAGTAATCACACTAATATTATAAATGCGAAAGTTTGTGAGTGTATGTGAGGGTGAGCATGTGTGTGTTTATATGTTTGTTACTTCTTCACGCTCAAACAGCTGGACCAATTTTGATAAAATTTTGTATGAAGGTAGCTGACACTCTGGATTAACATATAGGCTACTTTTTATCCCGATATTCTCACGGGATCGACATTTACGCGGGTGAAACCGCGGGGCGCAGCTAGTATGTACATAAACATCGTCTAGTTGGAGTATGCTTAACTGGTTTGGTCATGATAAGAGGATGAATAAAATGCGTCTAACAAAAGATATTAACAGATGTTCAGATGGGCAGTTTTGAGAGGAAACCCAAGGAGGGCACGGCCTAGAAGGAATTAATTATGGTAACCTTTTTGGTGATGTTCTTCAGGGTGCGTAGTAACCGGAGTGCGTGTATGACCAGGGGGCCTAAAAAGGCCACTTTAGCAGAATCATCATCTTCCTGCCCTTATCCCATGTTTACTTGGGGTCGGCGCAACACGTTTTCTTCTTCCACTTTAGCAGAATCATAAACGGATAACATTATGAATGTTAATCGTATTAAATCCCATTGATGCAGCATTTTTCAGTTATTTTTTTTTTGTTTGTGCTAAAATAACAATCAATCCAATCCAAATCCAATCCCAATCTCTTTGATTGTACCTACATAGTGCAGCGAAAAAAAGAAAAACACGGACTGTCTTCGCCATGGTATAATTCCTTTTATGATTCTCCAAAGTGGCCTTTTTAGGCCCCCAGAAGGCCAATTCCCGTAACTAAAACAGTTCCAAATCTAGTCACAATCTCATTCTAGCGACAATCAATGTCAAAAATTTGTCAAAAATGTAGGGAAATTTGAGGTATTTTTGACAGATTGAGACAGATCAGAAGGCTGATTCCCGTAATTAAAACAATTCCAAATGTAGTCGCAATCGCATCGTAGCGACAATCAATGTCAAAAACTTGTCAAAAATTTTGGGAAATTTGAGGTATTTTTGACACATTGAGACTGAGATCAGACTGTGAATGTTCTTAAAATTACAAGAATTGCTCCTCAGGTGTATGGTACACGCAAGAAGCACGCTACGTAGGCGAAGCAAAAGGAGTTTCTAAGGTTCTTAATAGGTGACGTTCTGTAGTTTTTGCTTATGGGAAGAAGCCGTGAGTTTGTGTATGTGTATGTATAAACGTCTTTAGAGATTGTGTGTTAGTCAAAATCCTTCGACTAAACATAAAATAATTTTATAATGGCCGAGCTCATGTCTGACCACAAACTCAACTAATATTAAGAAAATGAGGTCATCGTCATCTGCCTAGCCTTTTCCCAACTATTTTGGGGTCTGCTTCCAGTGTAACCGGGAATACGAGTACGTATCAATACGTATGACAGATCGAAGTTATTTCAAAATATAATATTGTATAGTGTTGTTTAAAAGGTTCTATGTACGAGTAATATTTAGATACATACACAGTCATCATCTGCCTAGCCTTTCTGAACTATGTTGGGGTCGGCTTCCAGTCTAACCAGATGCAACTGAATACCAGTATTTTACATGGAGCGACTGCCTATCTGACCTCCACAACCCAGTTACTCGGTAATACGATACCCTTGGTATGACTGGTTATCAGACTTTCAGACTTCTGACTACCCGTAACGACTGTCAGATCCACGAATGACAACCGGGACGTGCTTTCCGAGGCACGGAGGGGCTCAGTATATAAAGATGGTCACCCATCCACAGACTAACCGCGGCAAGTGTAGCTTAACCTGATCGATCGACCTAAGAAACGGCTAAGAAACTATGAGGTCTATATAACTATATTAATAGGTTTATCAAAATAATGGCTTGGCAACATAATATCGCTGTTCGACCCATCTTACGTGTTAACGTAATACAGTGGGTTCAAAGTGACAGTTAACTTTGGGTTAATGGGCGTTTCGTATTACTCTATTTCTGTAATAATTATTCGGGTTAAATTAATTAAGGCGTATAAATTATTTAATAGTTGCTTCATTGCTTTACTTTATGGTCTATGGATGGCAAAATATTCGTAATTGTGATTGGTATTCAAATTTAATATTATCATCTTCTTTACGATATCTGGATTTAGTTTATATAAATTATCGCATGTATAAAATTAAATGTCTCACTTTTATAAGCATAATCAGCCTCTAATGTTCCCCTGCTGGGACAAAGGCCTCCTCTCCGTGAGAGGGAGTGGGCCGAAATCCACCACGCGGGCCCAGTGCGGGTTGGTATATTATATATACATCTCGGAGTCATTTGTTTGACTATTCGGAACGCCAGCTCGACAGAGTCAAGCCTGAGTTCGTGGGGAGTCGAGGATAGCGAGTAGTGAGGTGGAGCGGCTCTCTTGGACATTGGACATCGTACGGACAACGAGTGCTCAGAAACTGTCTCGCGTTCCGTATCTAGTTGTAGATAAATTTGTTCGTAAATTATAATCTGATTTGAACTGGAACGGTTTTTATATTGCGTAATAACCAACACTACCCATGGCACGCCCACAGTAATTAAAAAAATTAATTTTCAAAATCAGTCCATAATTGACGGAGTAATCGGTGTACATACATAAAAAAAATACGCGACGAATTGATAACTTCCTTCATTGTTTGAAGTCGTTTAACAATATGGCTGATGATAACCAGACACATGTACCTTCTCCGTCATACATATTATAAATATTATGTTAAGTATGTTAGCTTATAATATATTATGTAAATAATATATACAATATATAATAATAATGTATATTCTGATAACGTTAAAAACATATTTTTCAATTAGTAATAATAGCAGATAATCCCGTTAATTTTTCATACCATGAAGTTGACCTGCCATGCACAGGGCAGTTTATAGTACAGACCTACAGGATCTAGTCTAATTAAAGAATTCGTCTTCCAGTTCAACCAGATGCAGCTGAATACCTGTATTTTACATGGAGCGACTGGGTAACACGACATCCCTTGGTATGACAGCGTGTGTAAAACCAGCACTATTAATCGAGCTTTGTCGCTGACAGTACCTTTCTATATACTAAGTAAGATTAGCGACAAAAGTGATTAACTTTAACCTCTCAAAATATACATTACTGAAGACTGTAAAGTTAAAATGTAATCATCTTTACCGTGCCGGAAAATACAAGCCACATTAACTAACTCGAAAAATAAACCACTTCATTTCCCACAAAACGCAATTCACTCGAGAAAAATGAATCACTTAAGTGGTAAAAGGCGTTGGCCTAACAAACCATCCCCTTCTAATGGGCAACGGTTAATGTGTTCCGTGCTCTTGGTCTCGGAGAATATGAGATATTGTTTTAAAAAACTGGCCAAGTGCGGGTCGGACTCGCACACGAAGGGTTCCGTATCACAAGGCAAAAACGCCGAAAAAGACACGTTTGTTGTCAAAGTCAAATTATTTATTTCAAATAAGCACATTAAAGGCACTTGTGAACGTCAAAAATTACATTATAAAATTGAATTGATTCTGGTCGCCCCTTCCAAAAGGTAGTGTTCGTATGGAGAAGAATGGGCAATAAACTCCATCGTTACTCTTTTAAAATGATTTACAAGGTTTTGTATACCTACTTAATATAATTATATGTGAAGACGATGCACCTAGAATAAAATACCACAAAAGGTCTATGCGAGCCCCCTTAAGCATATATTTTATTCTGTTTTTAGTATTTGTTGTTATAGCGGCAACAGAAATACATCATCTGTGAAAATTCCAACTGTCTAGCTATCACGGTACATGCGATACAGCCTGGTGACAGGCGGACAGACGGACGGTGGAGCCTTAATAGGGTCCCATTTTTACACTTTGGGTACGGAACCCTAAAAATAAACGGGAGAGGGAAATAATTGCGGTGGAACTGAAGGCCAATTCCCGTAATTGAAAACGTTCAAAATCTAGTCGCAATCTCATCTTAGCAACAATCAATGTCAAAAACTTGTCAAAAATGTAGGGAAATTAGAGGTATTTTTGGCAGATTGAGACTGAGATCAGACTGTGAACGTTCTTAAAATTATGAGAATTGTCCTTCTGGTGTAGCTACAGTAGCCTCAAAAAGATGGTGTAGGTACAGACACCAGCACATCAAGCTACTACAATCTGTCAAATTTATTTAATCGATTTTCAACTTTATCGCTAAAGTATAAGGTTCATTGTTGATTGCGATAATTTGACAGTTTCGGTTCGCTCGATGTGTTGTCGTCTGTACATCGACGAGAATTCATAATCTGCGTGGTAATTGCGTAACACACTAATAGTAGCACTATCTTTCATTTTTTGACAGTTCATAAACATTCACTGCGTCATTTACGTTATTGAGCAAACGAATTTTTCGAACATACGAAGCAATGGCTTAGTAATCTTTCAAAATTATTCAAATTGATTTCTCATGATAAGTGAATTGTATTCTTTTTCAGAAATAAATGTCTTAAACCGTAAATTGTGATTGATAGTGTGTTATGCAATTAGGGTGCTGTTCTATAATATTGTACAGACGCAGCACATCAAGCTACTACAATCTGTCAAATTTATTTAATACATTTTCAACTTTATCGCTAAAGGCATAAGGTTCCAAGTTGATTGGGAAAATTTGACAGTTTCGGGTAGCTTGTTGTGCTGGCGTCTGTACCAATGTGTAGCTACAATTAAGTACCCAATAAGTGTTATTCGGCTACATATTATTTTAATAATTATTGTAGAACAATGATTGTATGGACAATCAAATGAATTCTTGTCGATGTCTGCATCTGTACCACGGATATCGACTGTACCATGCTTTTAGATATTTTGATTTGGAAAACCAATTAGTTTTTTTTTACTTAAATTCTTATACATAATCAGCCTATACTGTTCCCACTGCTGGGACACAGGCCTCCTATATTCGAGAGGGAGTGTGCAATCTGTGTAATCTACCACACGGGCCCAGTGCGGGTTGGTAGATGTCACATGTCTTCGTATTTTTGGTTCTAGGACATGCCGGTTTCCTCACGATGTTTTCCTTCACCGCTTTGAGAGCAATGGTGATGAAATTATTTATACCAAGTAAAGCGCTTCCCTGGGTTCGAACCCTCGACCTAAGACTAGTAAGTCGAGGCCGTTACTACTGGGCCATCACTCCTCAATAAATAATTTAAGATTTTTTTTTATTGTAAAGCGGTTGAAGCAAAATCACGACCCCTCTTCTCTCTCGCTTGTCAGTTTAACTATCATAATTTAATTACATGAGTTATTATCTACTTAAACATGTAAGTTATAGTTTCATTCAATGTTACTGAGAAACCCGCAATACAACCAATCTAGAACGTTAGATTGTCACATTGTAAACTATTACTATTTGGTCGAATAGTTTCTGGACCGCACTCGGTATATAAATCCTTTGATGCATTGCTGCAAGATCCTGCTATCTATTGGTTACCGATTGACTGATGGATATTTAAGTAGGTATATCAAAGTAAGGCTATTGTACATGGTTTCAGGGTCAGGGACGCGCTAACTGTAACCATGACATCAGCATAATGACTCTGAACCCACATGCGTTGAATTTTTCTTCGGTTATTAAAAAAAAACAAGAAGCTAAGCTATTAAAGGATAACATTATGAATCATAATGGACAGTTAACTGTTAAGTTAATCGTATCAAATTCCTTGTGAAGGCCGCAGGAACCCGTTGGATGCGAGAAGCACAGAACCGTTAGAAGTGGAGGTGCTTGGGGAGGCGTATGTCCAGCAGTGGACGTCTTTCGACTGAAATGATGCTGATGATGATGACTTACCTATGTATTTATGTTTCCATTCATTTATTTTTTTTTTATCGTTTCCCCACACTAGGAATTTCTCCTGTATTGTGGGTACGTTTACAAACATTTAAACTCACATATACAAACAGCCAGACCCGGAACAACTACTTGTAGGTCGTACAAATATTTGTTCTGTGCGGGAAACGAACCCGCGACGCGCGGCGCAGCAGTCAATCGCTTAACCACTGCGCCAACCGTGTCGTCAAATTCATTCACCTGGCTTTATCTGTTAATAGTGTCAGTGGTTTGAGCTAAAACCAGCCCTTGTCAACCTTCTAAGGTAACCTAATGATGTTGACGTTTGGACGTTTTGCTTCCGATATTATATTTTTTACCTTCCTACCTTCACCTTCTACAAGTTAGTAACTGTAATAATGAAGACAATAAAACAATTAGTCTATTAATAGACTGGTGTGGTTAACTATAATAGCCGGGTTCTAGAAGGCAGGTTATATATTTGACGCTCAATATTTTTTTTGCATTGTTCTAAGAGAATTCAGAAAGTTACAGAATTTTCCATGACAATAATATAGCCTTTATCAAACTCGCGGTAGTCTATCATCACTTGAATATCGGCCTGACAGTTTAAACTTGCCACCCACGAAGCACTACTACTAGGTGTAATTGAGTACAGTGCGGGGATTAATTGAAGCAGAAATGTATCAAGAGTGCAGAGCCGGTGCGCAAAGCTACGCAGGCGCGTTGCGTACCCCACATCGCAGTGGCAGCCCTAGTGACGCCGCGAACACTCGTAGTCTCGCACCACTCACAACCTTCGCGATACGAACACGTTAAAAAGTGCACGTTCAGTTACAACCCTATTTTTAAAAAGTTTGTGTGTGAAGTGATTCTTTATTTTTAAATTGGAACCAGAGTGTTCTATTTTCAATGTGCTGTCAAAGTAGTGTTGACTAAAATTGTGTGAAACTTTTTTTTTTTGTTGAAAACTTTGTGACAGTTTCCTTTTAATTTTCATGCTGCCATTATTGTTTCGTTTACGAGTTTTTCAACGACTGGGGAGTTTGGAAGGCTACTAAATTGGGTAAGATTTTCTTCTTTTGTATACTTACTTAGTAGTTCATTTTGAAGCAATCTTATCGATATAATTCGTATCGCGATTGGATCGTGGACTGAAAGGGATTGTTGATTTTATTTCGAATCAAATTGCTTGCCTTAGAAGGTTTATCGTTTTCCCAATAATGGCATTAAATCGTAAAGTCGTTTTAGGCTAATATGTACGATATCGGTAGTTTATTGGTGTCGTTAACTTTACTTTAAATGTGAGTTTGTTCAAGTTTTATGTGCAGGCAATAATGGTAGCTGTTCCCGAAGTGCAATATTGTTGAATTTTACGTGTAGTAAAAGTAAAGAAGACTTTGTATTTGAGACGTTTAAAGTTTTTAATATAAGTACTAGTAGGTACAATTGAATTCTTTGTAGTCAAAATTTTAATACTTAATGCTATAAATACCTTATTATACCTCATCTATCGCTTACCATCAGGCGTGATCGGGGTCAAAAGCGGGCCCATTTTGTTTTTAATACAATAAAAAAAAAAAACAGGTATTGATAGTCATCATCTGCCTAGCTTTATGTTCTCTTCCCAATTATTTTGGATTCGGCTTCCAGTCTGAATACCAGTTTTCAAGCTGAGTAGCAGTATTTTACATGGAGCGACTGCCTACCTGACCTCCACAACCCAGTTACTGAGTAATACGAATTCCCTTGGTTAGACTGGTTGTCAGACTTTCGGGCTTGTGACGATCCGTAACGACTGTCAAGGATCCACGAATGACAGCCGGTATTGATAGTAATATTTATTATTTTTATTTCTATTTCCAAGATAATATTTACATAGTATATTAGCTATCAGCCTTCAAATAATAATATGTGCAAGTATAGGTATTAAAGCTCATTAATTTGTGAAATGGTCTTCATAATGATCTGACCAAGATTATGTCTGGACTTTAAAAGAGACTGTTGACCTCTGAGTTTGTTTCGCAGTCAGGAAATAGGAAACGCCGACCTCGTCTAGATATTAAAATATGATTGACGTGTAACAGTGTTTGTACAAACCTACTTACAGAAATAAAATGATTTATCATTTAACCTTAAAAAAATATGGAATTTCAATTAAATAATTACGACTCAATATTAGATTTTCTTGTGAGAATAGAAAATGTAACTATGGCATAAAAACAATGTACTTTCAGTATTGCAACATCAAGGAAGATTTTTTACAAATCTATATATATATATATTATACTAATAATAAAGCTGAACAGTTTGTTTGTTTGAACGCGATAATCTCTGGAACTACCGGTCAGATTTGAAAAAATCTTTTTGCATTTGATAGCCCAATTCTTGAGGAAGGCTAAAGGCTATATATTTAATATCACGCTATGACCCTTAGGAGCCAAGCAAAAAGTAAAAAAGGCAGAATGAATTAAAAAAAAAAAAAGTACGCTAAGCGAATACGAAGTGTTGCGACGGGGTACAAGAAATTTCACGCGAAGCCGCGGGCAGAAGCTAGTACCTAATATAAAAATAACCTCCTCAACATTATTCTTCGTAATAAAAAGCCGATGAAAAAAACTGCCTTCACATCTTGATCTCCCCTGTCGTCCAGAATGATTTATGTCAATTCACAAAGGACGCACATCACTCAGGCTTCATAGTGAGACAAATTGACTTTTGGCGTAAACATAGTGTGTAGTTTTTTCGCACGCACAGGGAATTTATAAGGTACTGCGTGGTACTGCCTTATAAATTCCCGTAGGTAATGTATTGTGTGTAATATTTTACGAGAGTGCACATAAAAGGCGTAATGAAAAATTCGTTTATTTAACGCTTTGTGGACACTGTGCAGTGTAGGGTTAGGACGAGGGTTGTCCATTTTATAGTGATGTCTTTTTGTATTTTTTATGTCTGTTGGTATTTCCTGGTTTTGTGAGATGCAGAGTATTTAGTAGGTAGTCAGCACAGTTACTGAATTAAAGTGAAGTGTAGAAAATATGACAGGGTCACGTGAATTATATTATAAGGAAATAAAGTAGTTATTCGCTAGGCAACGGATTTTAATGTGGTTTTGACCAACACATTATTCCGGAGGTATGTGTTGTTTACATTAACATTAAATTTGTATGTAACAAAGAAATCTATTATTTTATTAATATATTATTCTATTTATTTATTATCTATTTTTTGTATGTATGTACATAATTATATGTATTTATTATTATATTTCACTTCTAAATATTTTCTGCTAATGCACCTACTGTGTATTGTTTCTGCATCACCATAAGGTAGACTGGTAGAAAATGCCCAAGCCATTAAGTCCGCCTTTGTGCAGTTTTTTACTTGTGCATAAAGTTTTAATAAATAAATACATCTCGATGTTTCGTTAAGTTTAAAATCCATGCAAAGCAAGGGGTCGCTAGTAAGGTATAATTTTAAACTTGTCTTGAATTTAAGGTTAAAATTTCTTAAAAGACAGTCACAGCAAAAATTATGGCGACTATACAAACCTATTGAAAATTAACATGTTGGTGAAAATAAATTAAAAAAGGTACCTAATGTGTGTGTATCTATAGAGGGGCTTGTGGTTAAGAAATAACAGCCGCATGGTTCGATCGATCAGGTTAAGCTACGTTTGCCGCGTTTGGTCCGTGGATGGGTGACCATCTTTACATACCAAGACCCCTCCGTGCTTCAGAAAGCACGTTAAGCTGTTGGTTCCGGTTATCATTCGTAGATCTTTGACAGTAGTTACGGGTCGTCAGAAGCCCGAAAGTCTGACAACCAGTCTTACCAAGGGTGTCGTATTACCGAATAAGTGGGTTGTGGAGGTCAAATAGGCAGTCGCTCCATGTAAAGTATTGGTATTCAGTTGCATCTGTTTAGACTGGAAGCCGACCCCAACATAGTTGGGAAAAGGCTAGGCAGATGATGACAGTGTATGTATCTAAACGTTACATAAAACCTTCGATAAACAACACTATACAATATATATTATGAAATAACTTCGTTCTTTCATACGTATTGATACGAACTCGTATTTCTTATTACGTCTTTCGGCTTTCAATGATTTTACGTATTTCTGATCGATGAATAGATTTGATGTTTATTCATAAAGTGTTCATCTCAAGGACAGCTACCCGCATACCTACTCACACTTGTTTTGTAAGCTATTATGTACCTATTACATTTTTATTACGATTTTATAGGTAGGTACCATATCGCGTTTAAAACCTATGATTTACAATGAAACTGTTGAATTTTCTTTGATTTATAATAAAACTGTTGAATTTATATTTATTTGATAAAACAAAATAATTAGTTAAAGCTTCTTTTTTTTGTTGAATTAATTTGATTTCCAATAAAACTGTTAAATTTACATTTATTTGATGAAAAAAAAAAAAACAATTAGGTAGAGCTTATTTTTTTTTTTACTTTCGATTCTAATATATTTTTGAATTTTCTTTGATTTACAATAAAACTGTTGAATTTACATTTATTTGATGGAAAAAAAAAACAATTAGAGCTGATTTTTTTTGAACTTTCGATTCTAAATTATTTTACAACATAATGTAAGTAAGTCTTGTTGCTTCGTAGGGTTAGGTAGAGGTGCACCCACATTTCAACATTTATATTCTGAGTCGAAACAATCCAGTCCAGTCTATTACATTTTATTTACGAAAATATTATAATCACTTTGCAGACTTTGGAATGAAGAAAACTGAACTCATTCTGCGTAATGCATATCATTTAGTTGAAGAACACGGGATAATCGCCATTCTCGTTGGAAATAAGCCAATAACTCACAATGAACTGGGTTGTTCTGTGGCTCAGCATAATATTAATCTCAATTCACACTTTACTGTGGATGCTGCATAATGCTGTTTTCATACTATAAAATTTTCGCTAAATCTACTTAAAATAAAAATGCACTACAAATAGTGTTTTTTTTATCTATAAAGCTGTAGCAAAAGCGTCCTTAATGCTATTGTAATTGCTATAAATAGACACGTTTCGATTGCCTTTTCTACAACTAGTGGATAAGGAGGGCCATAGCCATCAGTTATGTAAAAGAACCTACTAAGAATAATAACATATCAACTCAGCCTATTGCAGTCCACTGCTGGACAAAGGACTCTCCCAAGAGGCGTCACAGCACCCTGTCCTCCGCCTTGCGCATCCAGTCTGTCCCAACCACCTTCTTTAGGTCGTCCGTCCATCTAGCTGGGCTAGTACACTACGCTTGCCGATATGCGGTTTCCACTCCAGGATTCGTCTGCTCCACCGGCCATCGGTCCATAGTAACAAATCCATAATCCATAATCAGCCTATAATGTTCCCACTGCTGGGACACAGGCCTCCTCTCGGTGAGAGGGAGTGGGCCGTAATCCACCACGCGGGCCCAGTGCGGGTTGGTAGATGTCACATGTCTTCGAATTTTTTGGTTCTAGGACATGCCGGTTTCCTCACGATGTTTTCCTTCACCGTTTTGAGAGCAGTGGTGATGAAATAACTTACACAAAGTAAAGCGCCTGTCTGGGTTCGAACCTACGACCTACAACTCGTAAGTCGCGGTCGTCACCACTTGGCCACCACAAATAATGTATGTCTAATAATAGAATAGAATACTCTTTATTATGTACACCATATAAATTACAGACATCATTATAGAAACTGTACATAGGGTGACACAATGGGCGGTCTTATCGCTAAAAGCGATCTTTTAAAGACAACCTTTGGATGGATTAAAAAGGGAAAGGACAGACAAATACTGTAGGTAGTCTGTGGTGTACCATTTACATAATACAATAAATACATACGTAAAGTATATTCATCATTCATCACCATCATCATTACAGCCAAAAGACGTCCACTGCTGGACATAGGCCTCCCCCAAGCACTTCCACTTCGACCGGTTCTGTGCTTCTCGCATCCAACGGGTTAAAGTATATTAAATAATAATAATTATGTTACTAACACATTTATACTATAAAATTATCCTAACACACGAAAGTTGTGTGATTTTGTGATGTTAACATAATCTTCGTCTGATAGGCAAGTTTATTAAGTTCGGTAACAATAGAAAAAGTAACTGTGTCTCATTAGTTTCCCTGAAATATTTGTTTTTATTATTTCTTAGGGCATACGACATACTTAAGAATTACATTTTTGAATACTTTATTAAATATAAAATATTTTAAAATATAAAAAATATATTAGCAATTATTGGCATCAGTTTGATTTTGCCTAGACTCCAGATTGTCCTATGGAGCAGGAGCAGCATGTTTCCAAGCATTCTTATCTTAGATATGATCTTCTAATATGTAATATCCTTGTTTATAAAGTGTAGGTACTTTTAATATGAGTTTTAATGAATTAGCAATATCCTTCAAAATTATTCAATTGAGATTGATTGTGTGTTACCAGTTAGGGTGTAGGAGTACCGCTTATTAGATACTATAATTATAATCAGCTGAATAATGTATCTAGCGCGTAATAGGGTATTGCCAATAACTCTAATAGCAATAAAACGGGGAAATAACACCATGTCACAGTAAAAGTATGATGTACATACTTAGAAAACAGTACATACCTAATAATCCTTCTCTTATCGTTTGCGATAAACTTACCCTAAATAAAAGGTCAGTCCTTTTATTTTCTGCACGGTGACTTAAATTATTTTGTAATTGATTATTTAGCCACCGCAAAATAACTAAGTATATAGTATATTACTACTTTTCGAAATCTGAATTAATTATAATTAAACTATACAATTGTAATATTTGCTCAATCTTGACATGTTAATTTTTAATAATTATTATTATTTTCCTCAAATTTATTCAATGATATTTCACAATTTTTAATTTTATTCTGCCTAATTTTGTATTTTTTTTCCTTCTAATTTTATAACTTGTATTCATCATCCATAATTTATTTTCTCTATTTTTATCGTGTTTACACCTAGTTAAATGTGCATGCTGTGGTCTCCTGTAATTGAAGGAGCATACGTTAAAGAACCTTTTTTAATTATTGTAAATTTCTATTGTATATGTGTATCCTTTGTTGGAGATCCTCAATAAATAAATAAATAATTTCTTCACAAACAAAAATTCAGGAGCAATTGCATTTTTTTTAAATAATAGTAGATTATGCACCGAGGGGCTAAAGTGGTGTCTAATGTCACGGGCGTCATGTTGAATCTCGAGCGCAATGAAGGATTCGGGATTTAACTCACGAGCGAAGCGAGGGAGTTAATACAAGAATCCTGAATGCAGCGAGGGATTCAAGCTAGCCCAAGGCAAAGACACCTTTAGCCCAGAGGAGGATACTCTACTTTTTACACCTACTGTGAGAAAATAATAGCCATAGTACGAAAAACAAAATAGAACTGGTTCCGAAATGGACTTGACGCCTTTCGTACTTTTCCATTTTTGGAAATTGTCGTAGGCTTTTATATAAGTTTCCTTTGACTTTTCCGGCAGTAAATCATTGGAAATATTATTAGCTTCGGTTGTAATGAATTCAGGAGTACAATCACTTTCATCACTCGACATTGTATAATACTTTGTTGATAAATTTAAAGTTTAAATGCCAAAAATTCGCGCCTTCATTGCGTCTACCAATAAGTAGCCAAGACACGAACAATTCGATTTTCAAAAAAAAAGTCTCTTCTACGGTTTTGTCGTGTGTGTCTATTGATATCACTCTCATGGAAGTGGCGTTTGTGTAAACTAAGATTTATACAGGGCTGGTAGAATGGTTTTGGATGATTGGCTGTATGCATTTTGAATTTAGAACGTCATTGGAGACGCTCGTGAAAATAGAGTATTTTTGATAAAATGTGATAAATCGACTGTAGTATAGATAGGTTTCATTATTTATTTATTTATTCACAAAATCCACAGCAATCTTTGCGCAGTTTACTTAAAATAAATTAACTAATGTTACAGCCAATTACTATTACGGTATTACGGCGCGGTACGGTATTTGTTATTAATAATGCCAGTTTTAATGTTATTTCATTCCTTTTAAAAAATGGTTCGTAGTTATCTAATTATTCTTACAATATTATGTCTTCGAAAACATGGCAACGATATGAAGAAGCAGTCGTTATGATTTTGTAGGAAATCGAGAATATCATCCACGCGTAGTAAGGGTATCGAGAATAGCTTTCCTCTTTCTGGCACCAAAGGGTGTTTGTTAGTACTATACTGCCAATTTAGCTGAGCATGTGAGATTCCAAATTCAAATCACATTATTGACCAGCGGGTCATAATGAAATCCAGTACAACATTATTGACCGGCTGTGCCCCCGGCCACTAATGACTCACTTTAGGTTAAGGTTGCTTGATATATAATTTGACATTTTCGAGCAGGTGGTGTGAAAATATATATAATGTTATACCTACTTACTATCAGCTGTGGCTACCATACAGGATGGATTTTTGAGACGGGGCAGTATGGGAAATTTAATAATTATAATGTTATACCTACTTACCTACTGTCAGCTGTGGAGATACCAGATGGATTTTTGAGACGGGGCAGTTAGCAGCATTTTTCTGTAACTACAACTGATAGCGATAGAACGGTACGAAACTGGGCCATTTTCACAGACACTTTTTTATGCCAATCGATTCTGTTGAGCATCAAAAAACACTAGCGGTAGGTATTTCATTTATTTTTTGTAATGTATTTTTCTGGTGTACACTAAACTATCCATACTAATATTATAAATGCGAAAGTGTGTCTGTCTGTCTGTTACCTCTTACCGATTTAGATGAAATTTTGTATAGAGATAGTTTGAGCCCCGGGAAAGGACATAGGATAGTTTTTATCCCGATATTTTCACGGGATCGACACTTATGCGGGTGAAACCGCGGGGCGCTGCTAGTATTTAATAAATATAAGAGCGATTCAAGCGACACTTTTGCCTATAGATAAAACATTTAATGTTGAATACTTGATGTATTTTTTCTTTGTAACTATTAATAGAGGCGAAGAATAAACCGTCTCTTTTAATGGCGACCTGTTTAGCTATTTACTCCCTAGCCCCTCTCACTCGGAGTAATTGGTTGGCCGTTCATCAGCAATCCCTTAGGGAAACTAGGTTATTGCAGAGTAATGGAATCACTGGACCTATTATTATTGGCTGTAGTGACCACAGCGTATAGTTACGAGCAAGAATGAAAAATAATTCGAAAATATCATTCGTTCCCAGTGTTAATTGGGAGTGACACTACGACAGCTTATAATGCTAGTATGAAAAATAATTTGAAAATGACATGCATTCCCAGCGTTAGGAGTAATATTAATAGGGTACGCTATAAAGATATTCTTAACTAGCTGCGCCCCGCGGTTTCACCCGCATAAGTCTCGATCCCGTGGGAATCTCGGGATAAAAGATTTGTTAATCCAGGGTGTCAGCTACCTCCATACTAAATTTTATCAAAATTGGTTAAGCCGTTTGTGCGTGAAGAAGTAACAAACATACAAACACACTCGCAAACTTTCGCTTTTATAGTACGAGTATTAGTGATTAAATTGTTCGCGTAATTAATTAAGAATATCTCGTTGGTCTAGTCGCAAGCGCTACTGCTGAGCATGAGGTCTTGGGTTCGATTCCCCGGTCGGGAAAAGTGTTATTGGGTTTTTGTGTGTGATGTGTGTGTGTGTGTAATGTTTTGTGTGTGTGTGTGTTTGTTTTAAGTACCATCCGAGGACGTGCGTATGAATACACAAGGCACGACCGAGGACCTTTTCAAAGCGAGGACCTTTTCGAGGGTCCTCGGTTTGACTTGACCAAAGATTCGTATTCTGCAAGCGATTTTGAGTCTTTCTATATACTTAATACGAAAAAGTGGTCTGAACCTCGGTTTGATCAAGATTATTCATAATCTTACACAGACATTGTGTATCCACCAGATGGTGCCACTGTCGCCTCATACACAGACTCTTTACACTCATTTCACGTTTGTTGTATTATCCGAGGACCTATGTGTTAACTTTAACACAAAAGACCTCGGTTAGGTAGCTTTTCCAGACAATGTGTATTTAAGACCTCGGTTTGCTAGATTTTCCGAACAGTGTGTATTCTAGTCCTCGTTTCGACAGTTTTCCTTGTGTGTAGAAGACAAATTATATGCTATCATTTAAATAAAATTATGAAGGAGAAAATCGAAGGTAGACTGAATCCTTAAACAAATCGTTGGTAGCTACTAGGTGGAAGAGGAATAATCAGGCTTTTTCTGCAGCATGTGCTAAGTACCTAGGCCCGCTTATATTATACAACATTATGATTTGCACCATAAAATATTGTATTGTCATAGGAGCTAAATACGTGTCATAAAGAAAATAAATGCCTTCCTAGGTGAAATGTCTGCAGCAAGATTTGAAACAAATATAAAGTACAAAGAAATACAGACAGAACATGAACATACTAAAGGAAACCACGTCATAAACTTTACTGAAATAAAAGTAAGTAGGTGTATTTTAAAATGGAACAAATTATTTAACGTATAAAAATCGTCTGGGATGTTTCTATAGCTTGACTTAAATATTATGACCAATTATCATATCAAGCCACGTAATAAAATACTCCCCTAAGAAATTGACTATCCCTCTTCACCCCGTTAGGGTTAGATTTTCTAAAAAATCTGATATACTTATTTTATTATTTATTTTGGTCTTACATACTGAGTTTCGAATTAATTGGACCACGCGTTAAAATTCTTCCATACAAAATTTACACCCCCAATCTCCCTTTAGTTTCAAGTTTATTAACCATATGAATAAGATTTTTCATATAAACTGTATTCTTGGTCTTCACCCCCACAGGGGTGGAATTCCGAAAAATCGTTTGTTATATTATTATGTTACTTCACTCGAAGATTTATTTATACCAATTTTCGAGTTATTCAAGCCACGCAGTAAAATCCTCGCTTGTATAATTAACTACCCCTTTTCACCCCGTTAGCGCTAGATTTTCGAAAAACCCTGATACACGGTATTCTTTATTTTTGGTCTTAAGTATAAATACTGAGTTTCGAGCTAATCGGACCGCGAGTTAAAAATCTTCCATACAAATTCTGACACCCCACAATCCCCCTTTAGGGGGTAGTTTAGAAAAACAAAAAATGCCAAACTTCATAATTTACTTATTATCTAAGTAAATTATGAAGTTTGGCATTTTTGTATTTGTGCCAAGTTTTTTAACTCAAGGAATAAGATTTTTCATACAAACAAAAAACAAGGGGGTAAAAAGGGGGGATCCCTTTTCACCCCCTTAAAGGTTGAATTTCCAAAAACCCTTTCTTAGTGCTCCCCTACATTATAAAAGGAAGCCGTGTGCAAAATTTCACAATCTCAAACTCAACTCAAACTCAACAGGCACTTTTGAATTGTCAAGGGGTCGGTCAGCTCAGGGAGAGAGCCTCCCGTCCCAGCCGCCGCGGGAGACGCTCCGGGCGTCGGGAGCCGCGCGACGACTCGCGGCCACCGTAAGCGCGGGCCTGCGGGCGGAGAGTAATTGGTAGCTCACCGTCCAATCCGATCAGGACCAGGCCCGTGCTGGACGGCGCGTACGTGTTCCACGCGCACCTCAAAGAGATGTCAGCATCGAGGACCCCATGGGGCCGAAGCCTGCCGGGTCAGCGGGATTGTCCGAAAGGGTTCCCGCTGGCCCGGAACATAAAGGGCTAAGGAAGGAACACGGGTGGGTTTTAGTCAGTAAGAGTCTGACACTCCCTTCCGCTCCACCCAGAGCGGGAGGGGTCATTTGATGATTTCCCATCAGCAAAAAAAAAAAGAAAGGGGTCGGTCAGTCAGAAAGATGAAGCTAGTTGCCCATTCCAAAGCGCAGGTACCTATGGAGAAGAACGGGCAAGAAACTCCATAGACACTCTTTTAAATCAAAATAATATGGTTACAAAATCTTGTTTAGATCATTCATGTTAAAAATTATGCATGTGAGAACAATGTAGAACGTTAAAAGCGTCCGTAACGTCTAAAATCACATTCCTAGACCCAGTAGTTGCGGCTGTGCGTTGATATGTCAGTCTGTTTCTCCTTTTATATATACCTGCAGGATGAATTTTCGAAGTGAGCGTGGATGGCCAAATCCGAAACTATGAGGAATAGCGAAAAGTACTCAAAAGAGTCGCGGCCTCGATTTTGGTGAAAACTGAAACTGCATCATTGGATTTTTGAAAAATCAATATTTCTAGCCAGGAATCGAACCCGTTGATTTTGAAAAAAAAACACACTGTATTTATTACACCATTCGATAGTGTCGCTGATAAGGATCGATTTCTGGGTTTTTGTTTACGTTATAAGCAACAATCACGAGTGTTTAACAAAATAAAGCCGTTACTGTCGGCTCTCTTTGATAAATAATCCTTTGAGAAGCGCTGACAAACGTAAAGACATTGACTTGTCCTCGCTTGGTACTTCATTTTAGAAAAAGTGTGTAAGAAATAAATCGGAACATTAATTATTATCTTACACGTAAAATGTTTTAGGTAGGTAGGTAGGTATTTTCCAGGTCCTCGGTTTGTACAAGTTCTACGCGAAAAACTGTCCTCGGTTTAGTGATATAAAGTCTAACACAACGTCCGCACTTTGTACAAGCTATAAGAAATATTGTGTAAAAATACGTCCTCGGAAGGACGTCGCAGGGCTTACGTAAGAGGTCCTCGGTTGGCTTACACAAAGTCCTCGTATGTGCATCGTTGGTCACATTTAGCTGTGTATTTCAGGTCCTCAGTATGATAGCCGAAATTCATACAGAAAAATGTTGAGATAGCATTATCCCAATAAGCTCATCACTATAGATTTACTCACCTGTCTCTTTCTATCTTATTCTAAAAGGCCAACGAGGTATTTAAACCAGTTTTTTGGAGGGTCCTCGGTTCGTTCTAGGACTAACAAGGTCCTCGTAAGGGTGTCTGTACAAACAGGGGTGTGTGGGGGGGGGGTGTGTGGGGGTGTGTGTGGTGTGTGTGTGTGATGTATGTGCAAAAAAATCAGCTGTTCCCTACATTTATGTTCGTCTAACTCGTCAAAATGTAGAGAACAACTGTTTTTTTTTCACGATTTCAGGTTTGGTCCCATAGTAAAAGTTGTTTATAATGATGAGTAAAATCACGTGTTTAAGTATCGGTCACTAATTACCAGTTACCCTATATATCTAAAATCAATCAATCATCAAAATATTTCAATATTTGTATATGAGCACCATGTATCTATCACATAATTTATATACCTGTCATTGCTTTATTTTTAATTCTTTTTATCTTTTGTGGGAGACTAATTTTATTCTAGGTGCATCGTCTTCATATATAACATTTTAAAAGAGTACCTAACGGTGGAGTTTCTTGCCCATTCTTCTCCACACGAACACTACCTTTTGGAAGAATCAATACTATTTTATTGTAATTTTTGACGTTCAAAAGTGCATTTTATGTGCCTATTTGAAATAAATGATTAAACTTTGACTTTATAGATACAAATAACCATAATCCATAACCCTTCTAGGAATACAGGCATAACGTTATGTTTGTTATTCAGAATGAGTGAAAGTGACAGTTACTCGTAGATAAATCATGCTTAGCCTCCTGAAGGTGATAGCCGACAGGCTTGATGAGAGCCCCATAATGGGAGAACCCATCAAAACAACGCTGTCTCTCGTAGTGTATAAATATTAACATCACACTAATATTATAAAGGCGAAAGTTTGTGAGTGTGTTTGTTTATATGTTTGTTACTTCTTCACGCACAAACGGCGGGACCAATTTTGATAAAATTTGGTATGGAGGTAGCTGACACCCTGGATTAACATATAAGCTCTCTCATCTTTTTAGCCCGAGATTCCTACGGGATCGTAACTTATGCGGGTAAAACCGCGGGGCGCAGCTAGTAGATCATAAGCCACATTGTTACTAACATACTAGTATACGAGTACTAATATAGGATATATTGTTACTAACATCTTTTATATACTTTTGTTTTTGTCAATGTGGAGACCTTTTGTTGTTTGTCAAATAAATAAATTATTATTTATTAGCGTTTACATTCGTTATCAAAATGCTCTTCTTTTGAAAATCCCACAGTACACTTATTTTTTTTTTCAATGCTTTATGTTTAAAACTTTGTAGTTCATCACGATGTTTACCTGTATTTGACCCAGGTTAAGCTTAGCACATAATATTCGCACAAAAAAAAAACTTGAAATGGAGCGTCACGGCTGCGCCGAAAAAAAAAAGGCCCAGTTCAGCATAAATGGCAGACAACTGATGCCTGACGCTGTTTTTCAACTGAATCCTATGTTACGTGGACGTCTTACGGATGTAAACCAGTTTTAAGATGTGTGTAAGTGTAAGGGTCAGTTCACACCACCTAAAAGGTACACAATTCAGTGTATACTTACTACGTCGCGCTACGCAGCGCGGCGCCGCCGCCGCGCGGCGTAGCTCACTGAATCGTGTACCTTTTTGTGTAGTAGTTAAGGTCTGTAATTGTATTTCTATCTTGAAAACTGCGCGTCGCGTCGCGTCTCGGTGTGAACTGACCCTAAACATCAAAATACAAAAATACATAGATATGTGTAGCAAATAATAAAAAATCGATTAAATACATATTTGTTTATACGTAATAATATTTGTATCTATATACGTACCTAATAATATAGTGGATTTTGTCGTAATGTCAAACTGAAAGCGAATGTGAAAATGTGTGCGTTACGCAATTAGGGTGATGGCTAACTGTAAGTCAAGCTGGTTTTTTTTATAATGTTCCGCGTTAGGCTGCCCCTGCACCAACAATAAGTTTGTGCAATGTTTATATACTTAGTGCATTAAGATTGAATCAGCCCTTGCACTCAAAAGATCCTTTATTTTCACGCAATAACATTGACATCCCATAAGTTTAAATTTTTTCGCATGAACGAGACCTGCGCAGTTAAATACGGTGCAATAAAAATTAAACTCTCTCAAACTTTTGTTCAATCTTTGCTCAATTCGTGATATTGTGTAGGGCTTTACATAAAAATTAAACTTTATCTTATATTTTATGGTACTTTAAACATTCATTGATAAGCCAAACTTGTTCTACGATTATTTAATCTCATAAACCTCTGTTTAATCATTCGTGGATAAAGGCTAAAAGTCGCAAGAATAAAATAGATACTTACGTGAAACAAGAGTTTCCCCGCAAAACACTCTGTACTGAGATTTTCAATTACTTTTCTCTTCCACTGTCACTGCAGTGAACGGGCTATCGCGCTCACATGGTGCACTTTTATTTTCTGCAGAAAAAGCAGCCAAATGGTACCTACACATCGGATGTATGCCACTTTAATGAATCAAAGTGAATGAGACGAATTTGTACCGTAAAGCACACTAGACGGACACTATTCAAATTCAATACGCGAATGCGAATGCGAAAAATGTTTGATGTGAAAATGCGAAAAAAGATTCCGGCCGTTGTCACGTTTCTATAGTTCGTTAACGTTTGATTCAATCGGTTGGTGCTGAATCGAGTGTTTGGTAAAAAGGTAGACTCAATGACTAACGCCTGACGCGTTACATGCTTGACTTCCATTTTCCACGTTTGAATTTCGAATCATGACTTTTTTTGGTCGGTAGGCAGTTTAGCGTGGACCTTTTTTGTTTCGATATTTTTATAATTGTCACATTCTATTTCGTATTTGTATTTGGAAACCGAGTTTACGTGAGTGTTGGCATTTGTTTTATGTCAGTGTTGTTACGTCAGCTGTTTCATTTTTACCTTTAGAATTTGGTGTACTGAGTCTGAATCAGAATGATGTAAGCAAAAGAAATTTAGTTATAACTCATTATAATCAACTTATAATATTCCCACTGCTGGGGCACAGGCCTCCTCTCTGTGAGAGGGAGTGGGCCATAATCCACAACAAGGGCCCTGTGCGGGTTGGTGGATGTCACATGTTTTCGAATTTTTGGTCCTAGGACATGCTGGTGTCCTCACGATGTTTTTATTCACCGTTTTGAGAGCAGTGGTGATGAAATTAAATACACAAAGTAAAGTGCCTTCCTGGGTTCGAACTCACGACCTACAACTCGTAAGTTGGGGCACCACTGCTCGTATTAACAATTGATATTTTCTATTGTCAAAATGCCAAGAAAGCAAACAATTCGTTTCCAAGTAATTAAGTACAGGATCGCAGAAAATTATAACTTTGAGATTAATTTATCGTCTTATTAAAGATATCCAATGTCATTTTCCTTACAGAAAATTCCAACTAAGATATCCGCTTTACTCATCAGCATGGCGACCAACTTTACTATCACTTCCTTTAAAGACTTGTATAATTAGTAAGTTGAAAAAGTTTCGATGCCTGGATCACAAGGATCCATGCTAAGGCGAACTTTATCAGTTTTCTTGAACGAGGTGCTAGATTCCAGTTTTCTATGCTACTACTTCACTTAGCTCTTAAGCATTGGAGTGATTCTTTATGTAGTTTGATAGTTGGGTTAAGCTTTCGTGATAGTATCTAAGTTTATAAGTAGGTACGGTTCGTTTGACTTATGGTGAGAGTTTGACTTAGACTGACATTACTGTTTTTAAAATACTAACTTAAATAAATATCAGCTTTACTTCAATGACAATTAAGTTGATTTCAGAGTAATATTGAAAAAGTTATAAAATGTTTGAATTTGTAGCGTAAACTGAACTTTATTTTGTAGGAATTAAAGTTATTTTTCCATTAATTCATATTTGTTTACATTTTTATTTTTATTTGTTTACAAAAATAAATCACGAACGCTGATTAATTCATGTTAGGTAAGTTCATCATTATTCTCCTGCCCTTATCCTTTATTTGGGGTCAGCGCTATATGTCTTTTTTCCGTTCTTCTCAATAGAGGAAAAAAAAAGAACAGAACAAAAAAGAAAAGAAAAAAAATATAATAAAAAAGTGATAACTACCGAGATGTCGACCAATAGGTCGTCATCTCGGTAGTTATTACTTTTTAACCATAATCATCTTGTTGACGACCACAGCGCCATCTATTAACGACGAGGGACGCTAACCGATGACGAAAGCAGTGCGCAAGGACATCAACGCGATACTAGCGACGCGCTACGGATCTTACTAACTTCACTGTCTTCGTGACCCGCTAACGAACCACACAAAATTATAACTGTTTTTAAATTGTGAAGAAATACTTACCTCAAACATTGTAAACCGATATTACACGTTATCATAAGGAGCCTTGTGTCTGATTCCAATCCACGACGCTGACACGACGACGACGACCTGACAAAGAAACCCCAACATATTTGGTCCTTCGAGCCGGATGTTCATCCGAAGCAGCGAGAGCACCATCTTCAGCAACGGTCAGGTCAATCCACCCAATTTCCTTCCAAAATCCTGTGCTCAGTTTGTGCTAATATCGTTATTTTTCGCAAAAATTCCAGTGTTCGACTACGGTGCAAATTGTGCGTCTACCTACATCGCTCGGGCGCAAGCCGGTCAACTGTAAGTACTTGATCTTTTTCTCTTGCAAGCCACCAAAATGACCAACAATAAGAGGCATTCAATAGTAGAAATAGAAAGTAATGAAGATATCATTCGCGAATTAGTAAAGAAAAGAGGTACCGTTAAACGAAAATTAACTTTGTTTTCTAAGTATGCGCAGTCATTAGATGTTTCGAAATTAACGGACGCTCAGAAAGCGGAGTTAGAGGAGCGTTTTCAAGCCTTTAAATTGATAATCGATCAATTTTCTGCTATACAAGATGAACTAGATTCTATTGTGTCTGATAGTCAGTTGGACGGGGAACTGCTAGAGAGAGAAACGTTTCAAAATCAGTTTTATGCTATTGTGGGCAAGGCTAAATGTATGTTAAAAGATACTTCTACTCAGAATGTCGGCGGCCAAAGTCGCACTTTTAATTGCATGAAGTTACCCACAATTTCATTACCGAAATTCGACGGTTCGTACGATCAATGGCTCGAGTTTCGCGATACTTACTTATCAATGATACACAATAGTGACAATCTAGATAACGTTCAGAAGTTCCACTACTTGCGTTCGGTTCTTACAGGTGATGCACTACAAGTGGTTAAGGCACTGGAGTTTTCTTCCGACAACTATTTAGTTGCTTGGAGTCTCTTAGAGAATAGATATAACAATGACAATTTGCTAGTCAGTAATCACGTCAAAGCTTTATTCTATGCTCAATCAATGAATAAAGAATCAGCATCTCAAATTCGTAAATTAATAGATACAGTTTTAAGAAACATTCGGGCGCTAAAAACGTTAGGAGAACCTACAGATACGTGGGATACTTTAATTATTCACATAATAACATCCAAGTTAGATTCTTCGACCGATCGCGAATGGGAAAGTTACAAAAGTACCCTCCCGAAAGTAGGAAAATTAAAGCTGTCTGAATTAATGAAATTCCTTAAGGATCGTGCTGATTTTTTAGAATCTATTAGGCCTCAAAGCAAACAATCAGTAGACGCTCACACAAAGAAACAGTCGGTCACCAAATCACACAGTCATGTTATTACACGCAAAGATAACAATAACAAAAAACCATCAAATACACCACGTTACAAATGCGCTCAGTGCGGTTCCAATCACCCGGTTTACTCGTGTGAAGATTTCCTTAATTTATCTCTTAAAGATAAAATCAATTTCATTGAGGAGAAAAAGTTATGTCGTAATTGCCTACGATCAGATCACGCAGTAAACGAGTGTTGGTATGGACCGTGCAGACATTGTAACAAGAAACACAACACGCTAATTCACACAGATGCTGTTGTAGCCGCTTGCACATCATCAGCTGTTGCTCAAATCACGCAAATAGTGCCACAGCCTGAGTCAAATGATACGAGTGCTTCACACATACAGATGCCGCTCACCACTTCTCACAAATCTCACACAATTTACGAGGAAGATAATAATAACAAAGCGCAATGTTTTCTAAATCCGGTATTATTATCGACCGCAGTAGTGGAAATAGCGGACAAACATCATAAATATCACACAACACGAGCTCTCCTCGACAACGGGAGCCAACATTGCTTTATATCCGAATCGCTTTGTAAAACACTTAGTCTTCCATTGATACAGTCCACTGTTCAAGTTATAGGGGTAGGTAATACTATATCCCAATCCACGCAATCATGTCGTATTCAGTTGCGATCCAAAACGAACACGTATAGCACGCACGTTAGTTGTTTAGTTTTGCCTCGTATTACGGCACAATTACCATCACTAGCAAGTAATTTCCACATCGAAATACCAGGCAACGTTCAACTGGCCGATCCAGAATTCTATCTGTCTGGCGAAATTAATTTATTGTTAGGGGCAGATAAGTTCTGGGACTTGCTTAGTGAAGGTCTGATACGGTTGCCGAATGGTCCATATTTACAAAACACGCAACTCGGATGGGTCATATCGGGAACTGTTCATAAAAAGGTTTCACGCGTTAACCTTACTCATTGTAATTTCACGCAAACATTAGATTCAGAACTCAAACGATTTTGGGAACTGGAAGAAATATCTTCAATGCATAACAATCTTACCAAAGATGAAAGTGCATGCGAAAATTTATTTAAAGATACGACGTTACGCGACGTTAAAGGTCGTTTTTCTGTGCGCATTCCACTTAGTCAATCAGCTGATGTTTTAGGTGACACATTTTCTATGGCAAAAAACAGATTTCTTGCACTCGAACGCAAACTAATTAGGAGCGCGCCTAGCTATAGAAAAATGTATAACGATTTTATGAGTGAATACTTAGGTCTGGGTCACATGAGTCGCATAACAGAATACTCTTCACCTTGTTACTTTTTACCACATCATGGTGTCTACAGGGAACATAGTTCAACAACAAAACTTAGAGTAGTCTTTGATGCAAGTGCAAAGTCCACGTCGGGCAAGTCATTAAACGACATACAACACATTGGGCCTGCGTTACAAAATGATTTGTTTTCAATTTTGCTCCGTTTTAGACAATTTAAGTATGTAGCATGCGCCGACGTTGAGAAAATGTATCGGCAAATATTAGTTCAGCCTGATCAGAGAAATCTGCAGCTAATACTTTGGAGGGAAGATCCATCTGAGCCGCTCGATGTATTTCAACTTAACACCGTCACTTACGGGACGGCGTCCGCGCCGTATCTCAGTATTAGATGTTTAAAACAACTCGCGTTAGAATGTACAGATGACGTCATCGCGCAAGTAATTAATGACGACTTCTACGTCGATGATTTAATAACGGGACATCAGGATCAACAAAGGTTATTAGAAATATGCAAAGATGTTTCTGAAGTATTAGAATCAGGTTGTTTCTCCCTTAGAAAATGGATATTTAACTCGGCAATTCCACAAACAGAGTTACCGTCAACGTCTAAGGAATTCTCACTAGGAGACAATTGTCATACCAAAACACTAGGTATGGGATGGATTTATTCATCCGATGAATTGTATTTTAACACAAAATGTGATCATGACTTAACTCACGCTACCAAACGTAATATTCTCTCAGTCATCGCGCAGATATACGACCCTTTAGGTTTACTTACACCAAATATTATTATAGTTAAAATTCTACTACAAAAGATGTGGCTGTGTAAGATAGGGTGGGACGACGCAGTTCCTAACCATATACTAGTAGAATGGCAAACATTCATTAATAAATTACCTAATCTCCAAGACATACGCATTCCACGTTATATCATTGGAGAAAATACACACATTATTGAGCTACATATATTTTGTGACGCCTCGCAAGATGCATACGGCGCCTGCGCCTACATACGCAGTTATACAGACGCACAGGTGATATCAGTCAATTTGTTGTGTGCGAAAAGTAAGGTCGCTCCCGTTAAACCGGTTAGCGTACCGCGCTTAGAACTGTGTGGCGCGCTAGTAGCTGCAAAGTTGTTTACGAAAATTAGTAACTCATTAAGATTAACTTTTAATAGCGTACACTTTTGGTCAGACTCAACAATAGTTTTAGGATGGCTTAAAATGTCACCTAATTTATTAAAAACATTTGTGCAGAACCGCGTTGTACAAATTAATGAACTCACGGGCGACAAGCCGTGGCTTCATGTAGCCGGTAAACAAAATCCAGCTGATTTGTTATCGCGTGGTGTGCATCTAGATATACTTAAAATAGCACAACAACAATCATTCTTAGATGTTTATAAAACATTAAAACAAAATCATCAACTAAAATTCCCACGCAGTATTTCTAGTATATATGTTTTCTTGGATGACCACGATTTAATTAGAGTGGGAGGTAGACTATCCTATTCAGACTCGTTTTCATATGAGAAAAAACATCCTTTGTTGTTGTGTGGCAAACACAGACTTACTCGCCTTATATTTGAGCATCAACATAAATCACTATTACACGCAGGGGCTCAGTTACTACTGGCCACAATTCGTGATACTTGGTGGCCTATTAGAGGGCGTAACTTGGCTAAACAAGTGGTGCACACCTGTATGACTTGCAAGCGTATGCGACCTAAACCGTTAAACATACAAATGGGTAACTTACCTACCGAACGATTGGAGCCAGGGTATCCATTCAAACGTAGTGGCGTGGATTATGCTGGGCCATTGCTCATGTTGAACCGTGCCGGAAAGGGGGCTAAGTTAACGAAATGTTATATCTGTCTGTTTGTATGTTTTACTACGCGCGCAATACATTTAGAATTGGTCACAAGTCTTACTACTAAAGCATATTTGTTGGCGTTGAAACGTTTCATCTCTCGACGCGGCAAACCATTGCAGATTTATTCTGACAATGGCACGACTTTTGTAGGGGCTTTAAAGGAATTTTCAAAATTTTTAGATTCTTCAAAATCCGATATTATCCATTTCACAACCAGTAACTCCATAGAATTCACATTTATTCCGCCGTACTCGCCTCATTTTGGTGGTTTGTGGGAGGCAGGGATCAAGTCCTGTAAATTTCATTTATGTCGCATTATAGGTAATGCACATTTCACATACGAGGAGTTAAGTACGATATTGGCACAAATTGAAGCTGTCCTCAACTCCCGACCTATGTACCCAATGTCCACAGACCCGAACGACCTGCTTCCTTTATGTCCTGCTCATTTTCTGATTGGCCGACCGCTCACCGCACCCGCCAGTCGGGACCTCACTGCGACGGCTACGCAACGCCTGCCGCGATACGATCGCGTGGAACAGACGAGACAACACTTCTGGCAACGCTGGTCGACGGAGTTCATCTCTGAGCTCCAGAAGAGAACTAAGTGGCAACTCAACCAGGACACACTCACCCCTGACACCCTCGTCCTAATCAAAGACGACAACTTACCGCCTTTGAAGTGGCGCCTCGGACGAGTGCTGCAGACATTCACCGGCAAGGATGGCATCTCACGCGTGGCAGCCATCAGAACAGCGACGGGCGTCATTCGGCGATCATATCCCAAAATCTGCCCGCTCCTGCACCCGGATGACGACCGAACCAGCAGCTTCTCAGCTTCCTTGGAACCTGGTGCTTCCAAGGCCGGGGGCATGTTGACGACCACAGCGCCATCTATTAACGACGAGGGACGCTAACCGATGACGAAAGCAGTGCGCAAGGACATCAACGCGATACTAGCGACGCGCTACGGATCTTACTAACTTCACTGTCTTCGTGACCCGCTAACGAACCACACAAAATTATAACTGTTTTTAAATTGTGAAGAAATACTTACCTCAAACATTGTAAACCGATATTACACGTTATCATAAGGAGCCTTGTGTCTGATTCCAATCCACGACGCTGACACGACGACGACGACCTGACAAAGAAACCCCAACACATCTTTCACACAGTCCATCGTTTCTTTGTATGGTATTTTTTTTTATCGCTGAATGGGCCACCTCTTGACCTCGATCACGCCTGATGGAAAGCGATGGATGAGGTATATGATTGAACGAGCGTTCCCAGAAGATGCCTAAGGCACTGGAACTCTCACGCATCGACGAAACACAGCAGGCTGCTTGACTTCGGTGGGAGGGTGGTCGCAAACCACGCGGGCGTTAGCCCTACCACCGCAAGGGAAGTACCGGCCAGTCAAATAAGGTGTTGGGTGTGACTTGGTTTGGTTGAGTAACTGGCGGAAATAACTGCGCTTCACGAGGAGGCTTCTTCATGCATTCCAAAAAAAAAAAGTAAATTATGGTCAAGAAATGGTTTAGGTATACTCGTTTATTTAGTTTTCATTGGTGATTTTAAGACAGTGTAACTTAAAATTATGGTTTAACCTACACGTTATTTTTAACAGTTGTAGGGCTTGCGATTATTACTTATGTTTTTTTTATTTTTTTTATTTATCATTTAAACAAAAGTATATTTATTGGATTATTCATATTAAATAGCAACCAAAAACCACAGAGGTAATGGCAGATTACTATAATTCACGTAATTTGTGACCAGTGACGCTTGCGAGATCTTATCGGTGTGACCGCATGCGCGTTACCTTTGAGCTGAACTAGAAGCAATTCAATAGACCGAAAAGTTTATAGGTTCAATTGGTTGGGGCCTAGGACCAATAATGAAGGAAAGACCTTATAGCATTGCATAGTAGACCCTCCCATATGAAAGTAGCTGTCGCAGGTAAAATTAGCTTACGAATCTATACCTACTTAGGTAGTAAGTATACTTGTTTATACCTTACTTAATATTCTATATTTTAAGAATCTACATAAAAAATGCTACCATTGGAAACAAAACGATTCGTTTTTGTTTATAGGAACGAAGCGTAAACAGTCGTTTGAAATTAAAGTTAGAACATGCAATTAAAGTGAAATATTGTGTTAACTCACACGCGATCGAATGTTACAAGCGATCCTATAGGTAATCTATATTCGCGATTTATTTGCCAAAAATGTAAACAAATATGAGTTTATGGAAAAATAACTTTAAATCCTACACCGTAAAGTTCAGTTTACGCCACAACTTCAAACATTTTTATTACTTTTTCAATAGTGCTAGTCACTATGAAATCAACTTAATTGACATTAAAATAAAGTTGATATTTGTTTAACTCGAAATAATATTAATTTGAAACATAAGTTTGAGTAGACTTCAGGTACTTGTCACATTCCGAATGATTAATAGCGTTAAGCCCGTGTTTTAGAACGTGATATGTCTAAATAGCTGTGAGGGGCCCGTGGCTAAATAATAATAGCCGCACAGGTCGATCGATCAGGTTAAGCTATGCCGCCGCGGTTGGTCTGTGGATGGGTGACCATCATTACATACCGTGACCCCTCCGTGCCTCGGAAAGCACGTTAAGCCGTTGGTCCCGGCTATCATTCGTGGATCTTTGACAGTCAAAGTCAAAGTCAAAGTCAAATCATTTATTTCAAATAGGCACATTAAAGGCACTTTTGAACGTCAAAAAAAAACTAAATAGAAATGATTCTAGTCTCTAGTCTAGTCGTTACGGGTAGTCAGAAGCCGGAAAGTCTGACAACCAGTCTTACCAAGGGGTATCGTATTACCCAGTAACTGGGTTGTGGAGGTCAGATAGGCAGTCGTTCCGTGTAAAATACAGGTATTCAGCTGCATCCGGTTAGACTGACTTTTTCTTTTTGCTCGGCTCCTAAGGGTAGTAGCGTGATGTTAAATAATCTTATAATCTTCCTCAAGAATTGGGCTATCAAATTGCAGAAACAACTTTTCAAATCCGACTGTTAATTCCAGAGATTATCCCGTACATACAAACTTACAAACAAATTTTACCTTTTTATAATATTAGTATAGCTTATAGAGCAGTGGTGGCCCAGTGGTCACGGACACGACTTACGAGTTGTAGGTCATAGGTTCGAACCCAGACAGGCGCTTTACTTTGTGTAAATTATTTCATCACCACTGCTCTCAAAACGGTGAAGCAAAACATCGTGAGGAAACCGGCATGTCCTAGAACCAAAAATTCGAAGACATGTGACATCCACCAACCCGCACTGGGCCCGCGTGGTGGATTACGGCCCACTCCCTCTCATTGAGAAGAGGCCTGTGTCCCAGCAGTGGGAACATTATAGGCTGATTATGGTATAGCTTATAGATTTAGTAAGTTAATTAAAATAAATGATCACTAAATTATCACTCTCGATATTGAACTAGACTCAAGTCTAGTTTAGATTAGTAGGGTATGAAATCTCTAGAAGATTCTAGAACATGAAACTATACTTTAGATTTTGTTTTTTTGACAATTTAGCCAAAACGATTATATAATTATGCAGAATAACAAAATGATTGTCCTTTGGGCTTTATTGCTATCACCAGTAGACGGGGTGCGCAATTATAGTACCTAAATCTATTTGCTTATTTCTAGTCAAGACACGCGGTTACGCAAATTCCTTCTAAGCAAGTAACTCCGTAGAATAAAGGAAGAATATTTCAAGAAAGTAAAAATATAGTCTCAATTCCGCAGTCAGTTGATAGCTAGTGTCGATTTTCTTACATTCCAACTCCCAATACATTTTTTCCGAACTCAATTTGAAATAAATCGGAGGAAGTCTTTGGTGTGAGCGTTTTCATTGTTTTTTTCTAGGAAAATATTACTTTGAAACGAGAATCTTTCTATTCTGGTGATCTTAGTATGGAATTATGGATGGGGTCTTAATACATGAATGATAAGCCGGTCCGGTCATCATGATCTATCATATTATATCCCAAACATCAAGAAAATGGACCTTCCATTTTGTTTTTATCCAATCTTTAGTGCAAACTCGACAGTTTTTGTTGCTTGTGGAACATACATAAGTAATTTAGGTACTTACTAAATATTTTCCTACTTCTGTTTCGAAAGAATTAGTTATCTTGCCAGTCAAGAGAGTAGTATGAGTTTCATTTGTCTTTTGTTTTTGAAGTGAAACTTCGGCGGTTCGATAATTGGATGAGAATTGAGAGTAAAATTTTAAAGACTCGTCACGTTTAGGCACATTTGGTTACATGAGAGAGAAGAAAAATAAAACTATCTGTTATCACACTACATCTATCTTATTTTTCAAACGTTTTTTTTCCGTTTATGGGGCTGTCAACAATCAAAGTCAATGTTTTCAAAACAGGCCTTATTGCAGGTCGTAATAACTCACTAATCGCACATGGGGTTACATTTGTACACACTTGCCAATATCGGTCAGAGTTGCAACTATCTCTTGTATTTACTTCCGTATGTCTATACATGTTTATACACAAGACAGACAGCCATATGTCCACGTCTCGATACGTCATTTGACGGTGTTATCTCGGCGACACGTTCCCTTGCCATCAACGTGTCGATGTCGGGTCACAGTTACACTGTTAAGCTATGCTGTTAGCGGAACAAATGTGTAGGTCGCCGGGGGACGGTCAGTTTCAAGCCTCGTTAACAGGGCGACGGTATGAGGTTATGTCGAGATTTGTTTTAGAAGTTTGGAGTTGATGATATATTTGTGTAATGTTTTCTTCAGTTAAATATTATGAAAGAAAGGAAATTAGCTTATTTTTACCAAGCTATGTAGCACAAAAAGTTGAAAAACACACAAAAAGAAATTACTTCTTATGTTTATTAAGTAACAATCTAAGTGCCGTACAATTATATTCTAGTGGTCACTGGTCACCTAAGTGTGTTTTATAATAAAAATATGTATGTTTAGGTTAAGGTATTTATGTATTAGCCTCCATCGTCTGAAAAAAAAATAAGTAGGTAGGTAGGTGACCAAATAGGAAAGAAATATGTCATTTGACTGTTGCGGCTGAGGGCAATTTATAAAGGTTTACTACCCACTCGAAGCTGACGCCTTAAGAAGACTGGGTAACTATAAGGGGTGTACTCCCTTAGCACGATGTCCGTTGTTTCGGTCGAAGATACGGGCGTATCACTTACGAACAAAGGCTAGTTCGGGGCCCGAACTAAAAATTAATGACAACACGAATAATTTGACACTTGTTTTCACGGATTAACTTTATCATACTTTCGGACGGGCCCGTATCTTTGTTAACGGACTTTGAGAGTAAACCCTCAGCAAAGTAGAAAAGTAGAACAGTCTTACAGGTTCAGAAATACTAGCTAAAGGTCATAAAAAATTAGTCGAATTAAAAAGGCAGATAATATTTTGTTTTCTTTTAACATAAAACCCTAACGAACATAGACGAAATCCAACAACCCGTGTATTTATATGGCGTCAAGTAATTCGTTTAATTTTCTGAGTGAATTTGAGGGTTTCGCGTAATTTTTACGACACCACATCCATTAGGATATTGGGGTGAAAGTTATGTAACGCTTAAGTAATCACTTAGGTGGTTACCGTATGAGGTAGGAGTTTTGTTTGGTAATCCTGGGTAAATAAGGCTACTGCAAATAAGTGTCGAAAAATCGGTACCTACACTGGAGTGAACATCCAGCTATTGGTTTGGTTTTTGACGATTTGAATAGGTAGTTTAAAACGACTAGATTTGGACTAAAAACGGACCATGAAATATCGATCACACCTGAAGGATGAATAGTAAACCATTCACCATTTTAAATATTTTTAGTAAAACTCTAGTGCCGTGGGGTCCGAGTGCCTACTTGCCATACAACGTGGCAATGCTGCCAGGCTTTTGGGCACTTTTCCTGTCGACAACGATGCAGTAGAATTTTTCGATGCCGTATGATTCTTTCCCCTCCCTTTTTACTTGTCAAATCACACTAATATTATAAAGGCGAAAGTTTGTGAGTGTGTGGGTGTGTGTGTATATGTTTGTTACTTGTTCTCGCTTAAACGGCTTGACCAATTTTGAAAAAAAATTGTATGGAGGTAGCTGACACCCTGGATTAACATATAGGCTACTTTTGATCCCGATATTCCCACGGGATCAACATTTACGCGGGTGAAACCGCTGGGCGCAGCAGTATTCTTATAAATGATATTTTATGTCTAGCTTATTTTAACCTTTAAAGACTGTTGCTTTTAGAGTTTAATCTCTAGATTATTCGATTCTTAAAGATAGCAGACAACAACATAAACATAGTCTAAAACTCTAAATAAAGAACAATCTTTCTTCTCAATTATTTAGGTTTATTTACCTACAAACTCCTAAAATATATTTGCCTTAAGGCTATTCAATTCTGTCCAGACCAAAATAGTTAGCGTAGGCAAGTCACAAGGATCCAATTACGTCTACCAAAGATTTGAGTCTGTAAATAAGCTTCAACAACAGCCGCTATTACCAAAATCCAGTATATTTACGTTCTCCTTGTTGTTATTTCTGAACTGAAAAGCTAGGTTGAAATTCAGGTTAAAATTCCACCGCATTTTTATATGGCTAATCCTCCACATATTTTACCGTACAGGGGTAATAAATTTCCAAAGCGCTGTCTACAAGAACGTCGGGTATATTTATAGGTTCAAAACTAGTTTCAACTAGACTAGACGAGTAAATCAAAAACTATTTACCTTTACGACGGGTGCAACTCTAACAGTCACTTCAGAGTATGAAGTTTCTATCTAAAAATTGCTAAGTATTTCATTGGACCTCGGAACTCTCATGGGTGCATTCTTCCTACCCTCACCTATTTAGCGCAGACATGGTCACTAACCAATCATCAAAAGTCCGCAGTCGGGTTCTGTCAGCGAGCAATGAGTTAAACTTTCTGATCGTAGGTATAAGGAACTCGGTACTGCGTTCTAAAACTCAAATTGCCGATGTAGGTCACACGGCTGCCAAGCTAAAATGGAACTGGGCTGGTTACATCTGTCGCATGCCGGAGGAGCTATGGTCCCAAACAGCAGCAAACGACAACGCGGCAGACTCAGAATGAGATGTCGGGACGAGCTCGACTCTTTCCACAAGGATTGGCGTATAACAGCACTGGACAGGGATAAGTGAAAGGAGGGACGGGAGGCCTTTGCCCTGCAGTGGGACAGAAATGGCTGATAATAATAATAATAATTTCAGTGCTGCGTACTGTGGTTTTGACTTATATTTGAGAAGAGAATGCTTTTTTGATACGTGTCAGTTTCGTACAAACGAATACGTGTTTTGCGAATTTGATCTTTATTAGCTACTAGAATTGTCACACTGACAGGACAG
Source organism: Oligia fasciuncula (assembly GCA_963082905.1). Lineage (NCBI taxonomy): Eukaryota > Metazoa > Arthropoda > Insecta > Lepidoptera > Noctuidae > Oligia > Oligia fasciuncula. Next base: position 17,166,619 of record OY720395.1, read on the forward strand.
GGTGTCAGGAACACGTTCTCTTGATGGCCGGACTGTGAGAAAAGATTCTTTCGTGTGTATAAAGGCAGTGATCCATGGCACTTTTAGGTGACATTTAGGCTATAAGCCCTACAGCTAAAGTGGCGGACAAGCGTGTGAACTCGTAAATTGTTATCCCATCCATCCTTCTTAGTGTGTCGATGGCAATCTAAATTGAGTCGACCCAAAGGCGAGTTTCGTGATGCCTTGAGTAGCCTCCATTAGTTCTTTTAACGTCCAGACAACAGGTCATGCAAGACATTTTCCCGCCCGTTGTAGGAACTACTTCCTAGTATTTACTTACTAAAGTATTATTTGACAAATTAGGTTACAAGGGCTAAAAATTTAAATTAGAATATTGTGTTCAAAAAATGTTTCCCATTCCATATTAAAATAGTTTCATAAAAAAATCTTGCTATATATAAATACAAGACGTCTGGCACAGAAAGTTGGTGATCACATACCATCGTTACACTCATGGGTAAACTTAAATCGGGAACTATACTGATTTGTAGATTGAATAACCAGGACATATTTATTTCTTTATAAGTATAAAAATAACGTATTAGGTACGTGTTTGTTACTTACGAGATAAATATTAGTCTTCGTTTCTTTTGTTCACTTATTATAGTAATTTGCCTTACTTATGAAGCAAAGTTACAAAGTTATTTTCAAAACACATAGCTTAGTCATCTCAACACCTCTCTCCCTGAATTTGTATGAATATATATATATATTATAAGTATATATTATAGTAAATAAATAAATAATATTTATTTATTTATTTTATTTATATATTATAGTAAATAGTATGTATGTGTATATATCCTATTTATGTATTTGTGTACCTAGTTTTAATAGTTTTTTTTTTTTTTTTTATCATTGTTCCTCTCAACCAAAGCACCTGCCATCCAATCTCTTCACCACCCTTGGTTGACTGGTAGAGAATGCCTAAGGCATTAAGTCCGCCTTTGTACCTTTTTGTGCGAAAAGTTTAAATAAATAAATAAAGTAATCCTACCAATATCCATTCTAGCTTATTCCTTGAACCGGCAAGTTTTGCTTACATTCTGTTGTGTATATGCTTGAATAGAACAGCTTTGCCATGATCTGAATACAATGTTCTAGCTTATGGATATTCATCGGTCTAAAGCTAACAAAACAGTTTTTGGATTAAAAGTAAACATTGTGTTGAATGCAAGTCTTGCTGTTCTAAGCTTATATTCAAAATGTACGTAAAATGAACCTTATAAGCAAGTCGTGTTTTAATGTCCTCTTCCTTTCTAACTTTTTGAATCTATATTTACTTGAAAATATGTATGATAATAATTTGCTATTTTTAATTAACTCTTCCTTCTAATGGGTATAAAATACAGTGGGTCTAAAGTGGCTATTTCACTAATCTATAGCATAATAAATTATCATCGCTTTAACAATCAGTATTAATGATTATAAATATGAATAAAAAGCACTCATACTCTATCACAGCCAAAATATGTACATATCTAAATAATATATATTTCGCGCATTACTTACACTAAATGAAGTCGCTGAAAGGATTGACATTTTTCCTGTTCATTGAATGAAATCGCAAGAATCACTGCATACCATTTCTGTTACAATTTGTAAAATAAGTATAAGCAAAGTTGGTACTTTGCATAAATTCTTACTTCTATCATTGCAGGATACCTATCCCAAAGCGATAGGGTGGTCCATATCGCTTTGGGATCTCCTGTAATGTTAGAAGTGTTGTGTTAAATAAAAAAAATATATTATATTATTTTGAAGTAAAAAAAGTAAATTACTTAATCATATAACACATTTTGATGACAATATTACAACAAGAACACGGATATATATTTTGCTTAGAAAATAATTATATGTAAAATTTCGCTCTCGTTTTATAAAACTGAAACACGCTAACGTGGATTTCATAAAAGACACATTTAAACGAATCTGTCGCTTGCTGCTTCTTAGTACTAGCAAAGTGTGTAAATCTGTTAAGCGGTTTAAGCGTGAAGAGGTAAGACAGACAGACACACTTTCGCATTTATAATATTAAGTATGGAAGTATGGATTAAGGTGCCGAATAAGTAACAATCGCACGCGCTTACGATGACGTTGCTTACGGTTTTGAGAAGATGACTCAGCAGTACGGTAGGCAGTGGGGAGGAGGGCTCGCCTTCCACGGATCGGCAAACTTAGCTAGTATGTAATATACTTACGTACAACAGAGGTGGTTAAAAATGTCCGCACCGTTAAATTTCTGTCCGTAGGTACCTTTAGTTACCTATTTTAAATGGGGATGAATGAACTTTGCCTGTTCCTCCACCTCTGTATATCCATATTGCATTTCTTTTTTGTCACTAAAATACCATTAATTTGTGATATAACAATGATAATTTTAATAATTTCCCCAATTTTAGCCCCAACACCGTACTGGAAATCTTAAACAATATTTTTCCCACTATCAAAGAACCCCTAGTTTACTACTTCGGTCATCACAGCATTGTTCGGATTCTTGGCATCTTTAATTATACTACGTTGCCAGCTATTTTGGGAAAAGTTCCAAAACTCTTTAACATGTATACTTCTACTTTACTTTCGGTGAATTCTTCCGTTCGTGTTTTTAATGTTTCTCTCTTTTTATATATTTGAATTGTATAATTTAACTTAATTATATTTCTGGGAATCACTCCAGATGTCGATAACATTGTTTTTGTTCAGAAATTGGGTTATTTTTACGAAAATTTTGTTGACTCATGAAGAAATAGGTTAAAATTGTGAAATTAAGCAAAACAGTGTTAATAAAATCACGCAGGATTTTTTAAAATCATACTTTTTATTGAAACAGAGAGTTCTAAACATTCAAATAAAACAATTATTTTCAGTGTATAATTATTTAATTCCCAAGTTGGTTCAGTGATAATAAATTGAAATAAATCAGCGCTATCAGTTATTTGCCAATTGAAACTGCAATTTCACAAATTATACTAAAGAGTAATTGAAAAGGGATTAAATTTTACTGAAAAAAATACTAAGGTAGAAAGAAGTAAGTAAGAACTAAGTACACCAAGGTTAAATTAATTTGTCTCGAAAGTTAGGGTTCAAATAATAACATTATCTCATTAGTTAGCGTAACACAAACTGTATTTAGTAGGTACTAATGTAATAAATATTATTTGAGTAATCTTATTTGTTATTTTCTTATTTAAATTAGGCAAGCACAATGAACAAAACTATTTCTAATATAAAAAAAAATGCAAAACCACCAATTTAATAGGTGTGATGTAAGATTTACTCCTACAATGAGAAATCTAGAATAAAATCTTAAAATCGACTGAACTTATCCTTATCGTACATAATAAAAAAAAACATCTATTGACGCACTCCATTCCCTCAACAGCCTTTTCAAAAGTGCTTGCCCAATCTATTTTTTTTTATTGCTGAATTGGCCCGCTCTTGACCTCGATCACGCCTGGTGGAAAGCGATGGACGAGGTCTATGATGGAACGAGCGTGCCGAAAAGATGCCTAAGGCACTGAAACTCCCACGCATCAACGAAGCATAGCAGGCAGCTTGCAGACTCCGGTGGGAACCGGTTGTAAACTAGGCGGGCGTTAGCCTTACCACCGCAAGGGAAGAATTGGCCAGTCAAATAAGGTGTTGGGTGTGACTGTCCAGGATGCGCCGAGCGCTCGGTTCAGTTGAGTAACTGGCGAAACAAACTGCGCTACACGAGGAGGCTTCTTCATGCATTCCAAAAATAATAATATATCCCAAAAAATATAATAATAGTTAATTTTCTTACTTTATAATCATAAACAGGGTACACCACTTAAGAGTCTAATCCCGCACTCCCCAACAATGTGCCACCCTGTCACTTTAGTGCCAACTTGTGATGCGTCATCTGGCAACCCTCTCGCGGTCAGCGGTATACAATAGAACCCTGTCTCTGTTAATTTTCTATGACCCATTATTTTCGTTATTTATTATGAGATGATAGACCATGTCTTTTGTTGGTGATAATAATTTAGTGCGTGAGAGGTAATTTCGTGGTCACGCGATAATTTGGTGATTATTATTTTGTGTTAGAATTTAGTTATTATATCGCGCAAATGAACATGATGACATTTTAAGTATGATATTATAATGATATTAATAATATTATTTACCAATGATGTATGATTGGTGAACGCAATTAAGAATCCAGAGTTGAATGGGTCACTAATTGGAACATTTTAATTTTACAGAACTTTACATGCAAAGAAGTGTTGTGTGACTGGACAAGCAGTTAAACGAGTTTTCCCAAAATAAATAGTTTAACTCACTCAATTTTCTAGAAAACAAAAGTAATAAAACCAGACCGTATTTCGATCATAGCGGCACAAAATACAGTTGCACCCCTAATTCCCTCATTATCATAGTCCGATGGGACGGCATCCGATACCACCGGAGCGAGATCAGGCGCAGTACCAACGGCTTAGCAAAAAACAAAAGAAATATAAATAATCAAACAACATTCTATAATAATATTCATACCTACTTTATTATAAAGCCAGCCAACCGATTCTCATCTTTATGCTTCTGATCTTATTATACAAAACAAAGCTGCAAGCAAAAATTATATTATCCTGTGTTCTTACATTCCGGAAACAATAAGAGTTCTTGGAAAGATCAAACTGAAATGTGTATTTACGTAATAATTAATAATAACTTTATAGGTACAAACCTTCAATGTAGTCTAACTTAGTAATTGATTGTAATTAACAACATTATGTCACAACACAGCAGTTCTGTCATCTATGTATAATATTAATTGCTTAATTAATTACTTTGTTCCTCTTTGAACCTTCAAATTATCCAACATCCTTTCATTTTGGGCAAATTTTGAAGTAACCTTGACACGGCGGTGTTCTGGTGTTTGTAATACTTATTTGATGACCTACTTTTGGTGCTTTCACAAATTCATTAGAAGGATAAGATTTTATTTAGTAGTTTTCAGTAGATTCATTTAATTTATTTCTTTAAAACCGTTTAAAACTATTTACAGAAATTAAAGACGCAGTTTGTATAAAAACATACACAAATAATAAAATAAAATATACCAAGTAAAAAGTTAACTACACTTTCATAAATTCCTCTCACAGTACCTACTTCTGTCATGCCGACAAAATCTTCGTCCATTCGTCCGCAAACAGTTTGTTGTAGTAGAGTCTGTAGCGGTATCTACAAGCGCCACGTCCGTCTAAAATGTTGCGTCTCGCAAGCAGAGTTTACAACGCAACTAGCATATATACAACGGCCCGACATGAATCATCGGGCAGTTGCCCGCCAGACACAACACCCGTCTGGTCGGAGGATCCTCCCTTTTCTATAGACTATGAGTTAACTTTACACCCTGTTCCTCATACCTTTATACTGGTAATCCCGTCGTGATGAACGTCCGCGCAGCCTTCGTGCACCTACTCCAGCGTGACGACATAATCATCACTACCGCAAGCTTAAGAGCGGCGAGTCACCCACCCAGCCAGCACCCACAGCTTCAACGGATATCCTGACCAACATCATGCAACGACCGCGCGTACCTGGTCATCACCCTCAGCCTCATCAGCAACCTCGACATAGCATACTGCACTTATGGCCGGTCCACAAGGAGAGCCTTGAAAAACCCTCTCTTGGTCGACGCTAGTAGTCAGCCTCAACCCGACGCTGTACGACATCCGACGCACTGGAGCATAACGTAGCGCCACCCCGACCTACTAGTCGCATTTTCGCAGGCAGTTCCGACTCACCGTGAACTATGCGGCAGCCGGTTCCAACTCATTGGAACCTCAGCTGGCCTGGCAAGAACCGAAAGTTACAAGACTCAGCCCACTATCAACCTCCAGTCTCGAGTGATGTAGTGGTATCTACAAACGCCACATGCGAACTATAAATCATACTGACGTCACACCAAAATCCTGTATCTGCAAGCAGAGTTTACCACGCAACTTGCATTACAACGGCCCGACATGAATCATCAGGCAGTTGCGTGTCAGACACAATACCCGTCTGGTCGGAGGATCCCCCCTTTTGTAGGGAGTATGAGCGAAATTTACATCCTGTTCCTCATACCTCTATAAGTCCAAGATCTTCCAATTTTGCAGACAGTGGATTGTTTTATATTTTGTAAAATTTGATTATTAGCATGGAAATCACTTTGTTAAGGTAAGACCAGCTTACTAAATGTTCCGAACACATAATTATGTTTGTTTTATTACAGTCTACATATTTTCTTACGAAATAAATGACTTATGACTTACAGACTTTTTTTTGGGAAGACAAATTGTCTTCTATAAGTCGTGTAAGATCCTAGCTCATTTATATGTACCAAATAAGTGACAAATACATACATTCACATCATAAAAACCTATCAAAAGAAACTGAATAAAACATCTATTCAAGTTTCGTAGTGAATTGATGATGAGTTTAGGATCTCAACTAACTAAAGAACAACTCTAACAAGTGAAATATAAAACTTTTTCAGAACTCTCGAAAAACATTTTTCAAATCAAATCTTACAAGGTGAAAACTCCAACTTGAAGAACACAATACATACGCAGCTGTTTCACAAAGTTGAGAACTGAGAGCAGAATAACAACCGAATAAGCAAATATAAATTATGAAATTAATTCAAAGAAAAATAATTCCTTTGAGTTATTCTTGATACAATTTACCTTCGACTCACAGCGGTGGGTTAACACAATTACAAATCTCTGGTCATAATATTTCAAAGACATAAAACGAGTTCGTTTACCTACGAATGATCGTTGTGATTTCAAACAATAAAATTCGAAAGGTCACAATTGGCTTAAAATCGTACATATTGGTTTCCCTGCCTATTTGTATTTTGAAAAAGGGCAAATCCCCGTAACATGTACCGTAATTGGCTCATAAAAGAGCTTATTCAAATATAGGGTCCAGGTTTGAATGGGGACGAACATGAATATTATATTTGGGTACATTAACAAAATGAAAGAACGAATTGCCGACCACTAAATGAGACAGTAAAGCTGAATTATGAGGAAGCGCTGTACTCTTTGTGTTTTTATTGGTAGCGTTTGCCCTTGTGAGTTAGATTTACGTGCCCAGTGCGATATGTTCAAGATAAGAAGTTGATTTTGGATTTATTTTAGATGACCTCTTAAAAATTAAAAGATGGAAAAGAATAATAAATGGTGCTATGATTATAGATGATAAAAGGAAAGTCAATTTGGGAAAATATTTTTTTTTAACAGCCGCACGGGTCGATTGACGGTAAAGCTACACTTGCCACGGTCGGTTTGTGGATGGGTGACCATCCATTACATATCGAGACATCTCTGTACCTCAGAAAGCACATTAAGCCGTTGGTCCCGTTTGTCATTCGTAGATCTTTGACAGTCGTTACGGGTTGACAGTAGCCCGAAAGTCTGACAAACAGTTTTACCAAAATTGGTATCGTGTTACCCTGTAACTAGGTTATACTGGTCAGATAAGGCAATCGCCCCGTGTAAAATATTGGTATTCAGATAAATCCGGTTAGACTGGAAGCCGACCCCAACATAGTTGGAAAAAGTTAGGTGTTTATTTATGTGTTCTTTCAGCAATCATAGAATTATTCTAACTAGCCTGTACTGTCCCACTGCAGGGCAAAGGCCTCCCTCTCCCTTTTCCACACAATTCTGTCTCTTGCTAGTGCCGGCCAGTCCCTACGGTAGGAGTCAAGCTCGTCCCGCCATCTTCATCTTAACCAAAATAAGATAATAGAGACTCTGCTTCGTTCGTAACAGATATCTTACTGTCATTACAAATTCATTCGATGTTGCGGTGTCTCTGAAATTGGGGTTCTATTTGAGAGAAATCGACCTCATTTAGGACTCGCTATAAATTCTTGGGGGCCTTCTTGATCAGATGCGAAGGAGCTTCGGGAATTCTTGTGGTTTGCATCGGCGCTATTTTTACTGGCTGCAAATTTTTTTAGATACCTAATGTAAGAACAACTTTTTTTATTTTTTTATTGCTGACTGCTGACCTCGATCACGCCTGATGGAAAATGGTGGATGAGGTCTATGGTGGAACGAGCGTGTCTAGAAGATGCCTAAGGCACTGGAACTCCCACGCATCGACGAAACACAGCAGGATGCCTCGCCGGAATCCGGTGGGAGGGTGGTCGCAAAGCAGGCGGGCGTTAGCCCTACCACCGCAAGGGAAGAATTGACCCGTCAAATAAGGTGTTGGGTGTGACTGCCCAGGATGCGCCGAGTGCTCGGTTTAGTTGAGTAACTGGCGGAACAAACTGCGCTACACGAGGAGGCTTCTTCATGCGTCCCAAAAACTACCTACTTTTTGTATTGTATATTATGACGTACCAGAAACTCCTTCCCTCCTCCAATTTCTCTCGCTGGCTTTGCGACAGTTGAATAATTTCCTTGTGACTCGCTGCCTTTAATTCTATTTGTCTCGGCACTTTTCTATTTTTCAGTTTTGTCCCCGCTGTATGTTCTAGCTTAGCAACAGAAACTGCACTTCTTAAGAATTTTGAGGTAGCCTTATCTCCCACAAAATGTTGCATGCAAAACTAAATAGTTTATTCAACATATAGCATCATGCCTGTGTTCTCCAAAGAGCTAGGCAGAGATGTAACTATAGTACACCCATATTTTGCAGTTATGTTTTAAGTCCCATGAAGATAATAGGGGGCGAGCCTATCGCCATTAACCGGACACAAATCTAGAACCCAGGCTACCACCCACTTGATAATTTCCCACCCAAAAAAAGGCTGCTACTAAGAAATTCCAGATGGAAAAACCTAATAACACTTTGCTCGACCCGGGAATCGAACCCCGGACCTCATGCTCAGCAGTAACGCTTGCGATCACTACACCAGCGAAGCAGTCAATTTATTCAATTCCGTATAAAGTCATCCATTCTAAGCCTGAGACCAAAATGGTCGGTAAACTATTCAATTACCCATGTTCAAGTCACACTTGAAACATTAAAATAGTATGCGATTAGTCGCCATTTGAACATTAATATTACCCTTACAGGTATCTGTGACTTGTATAGCAAGTAAAGCACACAATTTATTACCGTATTTGTATATCCTAGGAACACACCCTGGCGTCTGGTTGACGGAAATTTTGCGTTTCAAACCACAAGGTACAAGGCAAAATAGTAAACAGAATGTCATGAGGAAATGCGTTGTGTGCACTCTGCTTTACGCTAACAAACTTTGTGAATTTTTAAAACCAGAATTCTATGTGCTTTTGGGATAAAAGTTTTTCAAAAAATTGAAAAGAAGTGGTTTTCCTTGCAAATAATAGGTAGACTTTTACATTATCATTCATTAGCTATTTACAAATATCATCCGGAAATGATGTCAATTTGTTCTTGGATAGGTCACAAATTTTTTTTTACTTAAAAAAATACGCAATATTTATAAAAAAAAATATTATTATTTTAATTTTTTTTTACTTAAACTTTTTTTTTTATGCCCGTTATTATTAAGACTATTATGATCAGCCTATGATGGTCCCACTGCTGGGACATAAGCTTCCTCTTGAGCGGGATTGGGCCGTAATCCACTTCGCGGGCCCACTGCGGGTTGGTAGAATGATGTCACATGTCTTCTAATTTTTGTTTCTAGGACATGCCTGTTTCCTCACCATGTTTTACTTCGCCGTGTTGAGAGCAGTGATGATGAAATAATTTACATAAAATAAAACGCCTGTCTGGGTTTAAACCTGACCTGCAACTTGTAAGTTGCGGCCGTTACCACTTGGCTACCACTGCTTCCACTAAAACTAGGTGACACCTAAATTATGCCAAAGGCTCACTGTTGAATCGTTTGGCTTAGGGCCGTGAGTTGAAAATCGAACAGTGCAATAATATTTACGCATTCATTCGTTTTCTTCGTCAATATGGAAGAACACTTTTGGTCGCAGGACGGGTACCTATTCCGTCGCTTCCGCGGACTAGTACCACAAGACAGCACATGGAGAAGTTAGTGAAGTGGAAATGACGTAGTTTTAAGCTATATTTATTAACACAGGTTCTGTTTTATACTTTTTATATACTATGTTAATTTGTATGGTATGTCTACGGGTGAAATAAATGTGTTTATACTTACATTTTAGTTGTTAGTGAAAACGGACATAACACCTTCCGCGAAATGAGGTTTTTTCTCGTCCAAAGCTACTCTCGACATTTATGTACTTAAAAACGTCAAGTTATAATAAAAAGTTTAAACCGACTATGATTTTCTGTTTCAAATATAAACCGCAATTATCGGGATGGTTGGGTAGAATAATTGAAAAGTTAAAAGTATTTGTGGCTCCATTTCACTGGATTGCCGTTCAGTAGTTTTATCTATTTTTATTCGCGATTCAAGATAAGCTGAGTTTTATGTTAAAGGTTGAAGTTTCTATTTAGTCTTGAACTTTATTGGACTATTATTTTAACGCTTATTGTTGGTTGCGTTTATTTTAATGCTCTAGATAAATTATTTATGAGTTTTCTTTAATGTTGAAATATTTTACTTTAGTAAGATTTAAGACTTCTCGAATAAAAAAAGTTAACTGTTATTGCATTTCTACGCCAAGCTGTTTATGGTAATTTGGAATATTCAGTCAAGTTGCTTTGAATTATATTTTGCCCTGAAATATTTTTCTTTGAAATATACATGGTGACTTATTATTTGACGTATTCCTTCCAGGACGTGATTAGGGTGTCTGAAATAGGTACATTTGAAACAATTAATTACCCCATAAAGCCTAGGCAAAAATGTCCAACAAATATCACTTTTCTCTAAACTTTCAAATTGAATGGTATTTGCATATTAAGAGCAGTGATGGCCCAGTGGTAACGGCTGAAGAGTTGTAGGTCGTAGGTTTGAACCCAGTCAGGCGCCTTACTTTATGTAAATGATTTCATCACCACTGCTCTCAAAACGGTGAAGCAAAACATCGTGAGGAAACAAAAATTCGAAGACATGTCACATCTACCAACCCGCACTGGGCCTGCGTGGTAGATTATAGCCCACTCCCTCTAGAAGAGAGGAGGCCTGTGTCCTAGCTCGATATCCGTGGTCCCAGCAATGTCACATCTACCAACCCGCACTGGGCCTGCGTGGTAGATTATAGCCCACTCCCTTTAGAAGAGAGGAGGCCTGTGTCCCAGCTAATATACGTGGTCCCAGCAGTGGAAACAATATAGGCTGATTACACAGATAACGATACATAATGTAGCAGAAACGCACTGATACCAGTGCACTTCTTTTTATAACACATATCATCACGCATGTATTCCCTGAAGAGTTAGGCAAAGATACTTAGGTACCCGCATTTTGACAGTTATGTTTAAGTCCCATGTAATAGGGGGCGACCCTAATGTCATTAACCGTGCACAAATCCAGACTCCGGGCTGACTGGCTGAGAAATTCCTGATGGAAAAACCCAACAGCACTTTGTTCGACCTGGGAATCGAGCCCACGATCTCAAGCTTAACAGTAGCAGTTGCGACCACTAGATAAACGAGGCGAGGCTTTTTTATAATGGCACTGAAATGACGACTGCAGGTAGAATTATAATTGGGGTTGCGGACGCACAGAATGGGTACTCTGTCCGCCCACCAAGTGACCCCAGGGAAGACGGTGGCACAGTGGTCACGTACTGTCGTGCATAGCGGGGTTCAGGGGAGGCCCCTTTTCAGTCTCCCCAGGGATGTGCCTTACAGGCGTTGCACGGGGGAGTTCCGGAATTGGTCTTTTAAGAGGAACCGGGACCACCCCTATCTGCTGATGGTGATCACCGGGGTGGTTTTAGTGAGGTAAAAATCCCACACTCCCCGACCTCCCTTTTCGGAGGTCGGGTGCTTTTTGAAGGTTTCCCCCCGAAAACAAAAAAAAAGGTAGATTTATAATAGAAGTAAAAGACGTACAGCGATAACCCCAAATAAATTGCGATAAGGGCAAGAGTACAATAACGATGTCAAAAAAATAGAAATATTTTTTTTTGCTAATCCGCGGTCAGTTTTACTTTTAGCGGATGAGTTGGGGGTAAACATTGGCGGGATGAGCGTGACTCCAGCGAGCCATTTACTCGTAAAAGGAAGGAATATAAGTAAGAGGAAATCCAATTAACCTCAACAAACATAATAATTCCCTTTACGTCCAATTTAGCAAAAATATCCCCATATAATTGATAATAATAGTTAAGCCCATCGAAGGGAGAGCGGGCAAAACGGACCACAATTATGATGTATTACTTGAGGCGCCATCGCTCTTGTTTACACAAGCAGTGCTGGGGATGACAAATTGTTTCATTTTCCTTCCTCCACTACTTTAGTGGCTTCTTCAATATGGGTCCAGTTGAATAAAACAAAGAATAAATGATTATAGATTTGACTGTTTTGTTTACAGCTTTAAACAATTTTAATTGGATTTTGCCTTTTAGGTATATTTTCGAAAAAAAAAAGTTTCTCTTTCTTTCATCTTAATTCCCGACGTTAGCAAAAGGTAATTTTTCAAAATAATTGTTATGGAAAGCTCCTTACAGCTCTTTAAACAAACCGCAAGTTCGTGCGATATATTGCTTCAAACACCATCGCTCTTGTTCCCAAGTAGCAAACAAACGACAAATTATTTCATTTCCCTCCCACCGCTGACGTAATGGGGCTATTGTTTTACACCGCACGTGTAGGCATGGTCTTATTTTTTCGCTCAACTTTTTTCGATGTTTTGGCCACCTGTTATTTGGGTATTAGGTTTTTGAAGCGCTTTTAGTGCTCTAGGTCACTGAAATAATAAGCGGCTGGATTCATGGTTGTATGTTTCTGCCATTTTGGGTTGTTGAGAACATTGGTTGCAAAGTAGAAAAGTGACGAGCAAGACGTAAATGAATAAAAGTCATTTAGACTAACCTCTCACATGTTTGCCCGCCTACCTGTCGAAAAACCCCACTCGTCGGAGTAGTTGAATGGCCGCAGTAAAGTCATTGTTTTAACAATGAAAATGACAATAGAACATTGACACTTGTGTACACTTGGTGTACCGTTGACGTTTCGAGCACTTTCTCTTATGTACACTTGGTGTACACTTGATGCTTGAGGGGGCATGAAAATTAATGGACAATTGAGAGCAGTGATGGCCCAGTGGCAACGGCCCCAACTTACGAATTGTAGGTCGTCAAACAAAGAACCAACAGCCTAAGAAGAACATTATAAGCTGATTATGTAAATTAATTACCAAGCTTATTATATGAAAATAATCCTATTCAAGAAGTAACTTTGGGATGAATATAGCTATTATTTGATAAGGAAGGAAGTAAGATCTTTGCTCGCAATAGTATGCTTAACAGTGTTTACTAACAACATAAAGTGTTGTTTCCTAACGAAATAACAGCGATGTCTTCAGAGCTAAAATATTTCATTATAATATCATAAGTAAACTTCAAGTTTAAATAGGGATTTATTAGTCAATAAGGAAAAGTATGTCGATTAACAATTCCTTCCTGTTGCCTCGTGCTAGCAGATTATATATTTAATCAAAATCATCTCAAAAAATGATTTTATTTCTTTATCACACTAATATTATAAAGGCGAAAGTTTGTGAGTGTGTATGTTTATATGTTTGTTACTTCTTCACTTTCAAACGGCTACACCAATTTTGATACAATTTTGTATGGAGGTAGCTGACACCCTGGATTAACATATAGGCTACTGTTTATCCCATTATACCCACGGGATCGACACTTATGCGGGTGAAACCGCGGTGCGCAACTATTATTAAACGTACCTATTATACTTATTCATGAATCCCAATACAATTATAATTAGCAAACGTTACCAAAGGCACTTTTGTTACCGTTCGCCAATAATAATAATAATATAACTTGATAGGACATCTTAAATGCCTTCCAGATATAACAGACTACACAACAATAAATTGTATGTTCCAACGCGCACATTCCGATTTTCGATATCAAAGAAAATTTGGGACAGTCAGTGGAGCCTATACAGCCGATATTACACAAAGCCTTAACAATAAAGTCTTGAAGCCTACCCCATGCCAGTGCTAAGGCTTTCATCAGAAAGCAACGAACCAGTTCGTTTTAAGCTTATTGCTTTATATTTGAAATTGGAACAATATGGCGCTCAAAAGTTTGTTAAGAAATTTTAAAGGGCTTCGGAAGGGATATTGGTTCTGTACCAGTTTTGCAATCAAGGATCTGCAATTAAATGGCACCAAATTTTGATGCTTTTGGTATGTTTGTCTTCTGATTTAATATTCTAAATTGTTAGAGATCTTCGTTGAGCTTCCGAAATCAAGAATGAGAATCGTCTTTATTGAACGGAAACGGTGCAGAATATATTATTATGTGACCGACCGAAACATGATTTTCAGCTGAAACCGAAACCGTAATCGAACCTTCGACTCCGAAACCGAAACATATAAAGTTACGAAAAAAATTGTTAATTAAATGACAGTAGATTAGTTACCAATCATTTGAATAAGGGATAATTTTTCAGATTTCTTTTATCAAAAAAAAAATTCTTCAGTCAAACAATTCCGCATCGTTAGAAAACTGAAACGTGTGTGATTTTGCTATTGCGACCAAACGCACAGTCGCTAAGATGTATCTGCTGTTGCCCTTAGAGCTTGTATCAATCTTCCGTAAACTACTTCTATTTATATAGTAAACACTTATTTTTTTGGGTTTTGTACAAAAAGGTTGGAAACGGGCCCCATTACTAGGTCTACGCTATCGTACCTATCGGTTAGTCGTTCGTCTTCGATCAAAACCGACAGCTCACGAAAGCCATAGGCCAGTTTCGGTCGGGCCGTTTTTGGGAGATATCGAAACTGCGGCCGAAACCTGATTTTTTGGCCGAAACCAAACCTTCGTTCGGTCACTAATAATTAGGTTCTCTAGAATTTACTAATGAACACAAACAAAGGACATGGTAACTACTTTCTATTGACTTAAGCTTCGTCATTAGTTTACTTGTTTACGTACATGTGAACACTATCAATTCCGCGTGGCCTTAAAATGTCAGCCATCAAAATAATGGTTAATTGTATTCATTCAACTCGTTAGAAAATATTTTCACGGAGTTGCACAGTGTTTGCGTGGACGTACGTATTTGAATAATTTATCAGACATTCATTCGGACCTCTGCGAAACGATTTTTTTTTAAAAGACCAGACTGGTCTTCGATAAAAGTTGATAATCTAAAGATTGTTTATAGCACTTTGTGACCTAATCCCGCACTTAAGTCACGCTTTTCTGCGACTTAAGTAATCCATTTTAACACAGAAAAGCGTGACTTAGTTGCGGGTTTAGGCACGTTTAGATCACACGAGCTATGAAACAGTATAAAATACTTGTGACTTAGGTCTAATAGTGCACGGAGTATAGCACCGTTGCTACACTCGGACCCTAATTTCACGCCGTGCAATAATGGAGTTGGTACTGAAGTCACACGTATTGTTATAATGTATGTGTGTAATTGACAATTGCATGGTCTTCCTCGATATTGAATAGAATAGTGTGAATATGTGCACCATGTAAATTACAAAGATAAATATGGACATTATACAAAGGGTGACATAATGGGCGGTCTTATTTCTAACAGCGATCTTTTAAAGACAACCTTTGGATGGATTAAAAAGGGGCTACAAATACTGTTGGTTAGTCTATGGTGTCATAAGTCTATTACAGACAATTGAAATGTGTACGCAGTGTAGGGGTTTTTTTTTGTGGATCTTAAATCATCAAATGACCCCTCCCGCTCTGGGTGGAGTGGAAGGGGGTGTCAGCAGTGGAGGGGTTCGCAATTTAAAATGAGAACATCTATAGATATTTACCTGCATATAAATACCTACAGACCCTCTTCATTTACTTGTAAGTTATCAAGTCGTTAACGTTATCGTGTCCTAAAATCTGAAGTAACGAACATAACGAGTCTTTGAACAGCTTCATGGCGAAGATATACGAGTATCATGTTATCTTAGAAGTCCAAGCATCAATTATTTGTTCTATTGTCTCAAAAGCTAGTGGAGCGACGGGCTAACAAAGGAATGTTGAATGAGACAGAATGGGGGATAGAGTATCTATCTTAGCATTCTGATTCGTATGGATATTGTTTGAAGATAAAGTTGGAGTGGGTGATTTTGTGTAATAGTTTGTTGAAATTTATGTATTTGTAGAATGTCTTTCTCGTGTCAACTACACATGGTTGACACGAGAAAGACATTCTACAAATACATAAATTTAGGCTGAGTTCACAAACTCAGCCTACCCATTTGGTGTGAAACTACACAACAACAAATTGCTTTTCGCCAAAAACTTGAAACATTAAGTGCCCTTGTTTTACCTGTAAAAGGGATTTTCCTTTGTCTCGTAGCTGTAATACCTAAAAGTTTGTCAAGAGCATGGGTAGCTTCTTCAAATCTGCTAATACAATACTCTAACATCTCTAAGAGGACTTGATGATTTTGTGAATCGGTGTTTTGAAAAATCAAACCCAAAATAAGTCATTTATTTTATTTAAATAGGCACTTATCTGGCGCTTTTGAACGTCAAAATTTACAAAAACTTAGAATTGATTCTACTTGCCCCAAAAGGTAGTTTCGTATGGAGAAAAATGGGCAAGAAACTACACCGTTATTCTTTTAAATTTTTACAATATTTTGTATACATTAATTACCTATATAATAATTATTGTATGTGAAGACGATGCACCTAGAATGAAATTACTATATCACAATAAGTAAAAATAATTACCTACATAAATGAAATGAAATGAAATGATTTTTGAAATGATTTTATTTTTTTTTGTAAGTAGGTTTGTACAAACACTTTTACACGTCAATCATGTTTTTTTAAAACTAGATGAAGTCGGCGTTTCCTATTTACAATATAAAGCAATGACAGGTAATATATGTGATAGATATATGATACCCACATTATTTCCTAATATTGTTATTCTAATAGTTGATGATAAAGTCACCAATAAAACCATCGACATTATATAAGCTTTTTTTTAGCCATTAAGGAACCAAACGCTACAACCAAAAAAACGCAATCATAAATATTTTATAGAAGACCTTTTTTATTCATAAAACCGACATCGTTTGACTTTATTAACCTTTCATGGCAGGACTTGGCATATTGTAATATTTCCCGCTGAATGAATATCAAATGAACCGAATAATTACAGTATGAAAACTGGACAAATGATTTAACCTGTACGGAAACAGCGTACGTAATTGTTTGACCTTCGACCTTTGTCTACCAATTATGAATGAAATCTTGTTAATTTTAATTTTGAAATAGGATGACCAGTAAAAATAGCCAAAGAATTATGTTTTTATTAGCAGAAAGAAGTAAACTACTCGCATTAAAACTTTCAAGTTTTTTTACAGCCTATAAAATAAGTGATGTGTTTTTAAATAATAAATTGGTGTGCTCTTGACCTCGATCTATGATGGAACGAGCGTGCCTAGAAGATACCTGTTCACTCTTGCTTTGAAGGCAGATGGGTTAAATGTGGAAGGGCGAACACAGATGCTGGCAGAGAGTTCCACACTTTGGCTGTGCGCATAATAAACGTGGAGGAGAAGCGTTAAGTACGACGCGTCGGGATATCAACGAAATGCGGATGGTACGCTGCAGTACGGCTGGTTGTCCTGTAGTAAAATGGCGATAGTGGGATCATGTCGTGGAGCTCCTGCGCACGCTCTCCGAAGTACAGTCTGTAGAAGACAGAGAAGTATTTTTAAGAAAGCATACTGTTTCAATCAGAGCCCATATTTTTAAACAATCGTATACTTATTATAGATAACATCACGCCTGTATTCCCTGACTGGGTTACGCAGAGGTGGACGTATAGTACACAGTCATCACCCGTCTGGTGGGAGGATCCTCCTGCAAAGCCCAGCCTTCGACAAGCTAGTTCAGCCTGACGTCATCACCATCACTTTCTCAAGCTTTCAAGCGGCGAGTCACACAGCCAGCCAGCACCCACGGCTTCATCGGGTATCCTGACCACCAGCATGCAGCGACCGCATACCTGGTCATCACCGTCAACCTTATCAGCAACCTTGGCACAGTACACTGCAATATCAGCCGGTCAACAAAAAGAGTTCTTAATTCCTCTCCTGGTCGATGCTAGCAGTCAGCCTCAACCTGGCGCTGTACCACATCCGACGCACTGATGCATAAACCCTACTTACTGGGGCACCTTCGCAGACAGTTTCGACTCACCGTAAACTATGCGGCACTCGGTTCCGACGCACTGGAACCCCAACTGCCTCTGGCAAGCATCGCAAGATACAAGACTAAGCCCAATAGGCAGTTGCTCACCAGACACATCACCCGTCTGGTCGGAGGATCCTCCCTTTTCTATGGAGGATGAGTGAACTTTACACCCTGTTCTTCCTACTAATAAGCTTATTGCTATCAACCAGGCAAATGATATTCATGACATAAAAGGATATAAAAAACACAGCCCTCTAAATAAATATCTGACTTTTCCATATCAAATAAAAATACTGGATTAGACACCATACAATAAAACTCATTCATTGAAAAAAATATGTTTGTTGACATCCTTCCTTCGGTTTTATCCAGGCAGAATTTAATGAATAAAATTCATAGCAAATAACCGAGGCACAGTTTAGACTAGCATAAACTTTTATGATCAGTATATACGTGGCTTTTGATATTATACTTACGCTACCGTCCTGAAAATTTAAATGTTGGAAAATAGCTATTTAGATTTTATTATTATCGTAGCAATGTTATACCCATTTTCCTGGAGTAAAAAAGGGCAAAAATCGGACTCATCATCTGCCTAGCCTTTACCCAATTATTTTTGGGGTCCAGTCTAACCGGATGGATGTAGCTGAATACCAGTATTTTACGTGGATCACTGCCTATCTGACCTCCACAACCCAGTTACTGGGTAACACTATACTTGGTTACTTGGTAAGACTGGTTGTCAGACTGTCGGGCTTCTGACGACCCGTAACGACTATCAAAGATCCACGAAAGACAGCCGGCAGTTTAATGCACGGCATGGTATCTCGGTATGTAAAGATGGTCACCCATCCACGGACCGACAACGGCGGAAAGCGTAGCTTAACCTGGTCGATCGACCCACGCGGCTATTATTACTTAGCCACGAGTCTCTAGGGCTAAAATTGGGTGCTTGGCCATTGTTTGGAATGAATATCCGAACGATATTCGGTCGCATCATCGTAAGCCAATCACAGCACAGCTAAATGACGCGATAGCTTGTTGTGATTGGCCCGTTTGTTCCCGTCCCTTTTCCCTCGATCGTTGTATACTTTTATAAATAAATTACATTCGCAATCTACCATTTGTAACAGCAACTTGTTTTTTTTATTGAAAATCACCCATCATAAAAGCCATCAAGTAGTAGCTAAACAAGCAGTCAGCTCACACTAGAACACACACAAACATATTTGGACCTTCAGAGCCATATTTCGAGGATTTGAAGCATAAAAACCAAATCATCGAGTCAAGCGACCTTTGGACTGCCACGCTGCTACGACCACGCAGGCACATCAAGACGAGCGAAACTACACTTAGAAGCGCAGATTCAGCAGCATATTCACGCAAGGGCCTTCAATCTTACTGATGTGAAAGGACAATTGAAGATTTGGAAGAACAAGCGGACATACGGTGCGTTTATCAAGTTCCAGTTTTCAAGACCTGCTGAGTTCATAAGTGTAATACCGTTTTGTGATCTGATTCCAGTGAGGGTGTTGGTGAGGGTTGCCCATTGCGCAGAGCGACATACCGGCTGATCGTGTCACTACTAGCACCAGCCGTTTTCACGCGCAGTCACTTTGCACGTGAGTACTCCACTTTTCACAGGCCACCGGGATGCCGTTAATGGCTGATGATGGGAAGGGTCCTAGCAAAAGTCGTGATAGGTCCCCCTATAGAACTATTGATGAAAAAACTGAGCAAATCATGCGCGATTTGGTTAGGAAACGTGGTATCGTTAAGGGCAGGTTAACTAAACTTGCTAATTATTTAAATACTATCAGTGTAACAACTATATCTAGTGAGTTAAAAATAGATTTAAAATTACGTGTAAAGGGTGCTGAGATTTTATTTAGTGAATTTAATGAAATACAATCAAAACTTGAAGAACTAGTTTCCGATAGTGACATAGATGATCAGTTAGATCAGCGCCAACAGTTCGAAGACGCCTACTATAATACTATTGCCCGAGCTGAATCCGTTCTTAGCGTCAGTGAAGAGGTCACTGATTGTTCCAAACCGTGTCAGCATGTAAACAGGCCAGTGTCCGTCAAATTACCAACCATCATGTTGCCTACGTTCGACGGCGTGTATGAACACTGGCTCGAATATAGGGACACGTTTATATCTTTGGTGCACAATTCTACTGAGATCAGTAATATTCAAAAATTCCATTATCTAAAATCATCACTAAAAGAAAGTGCCGAATCAGTTGTAAACGCGCTAGAGATTTCTGCAGCTAACTACTCTGTGGCATGGGAATTACTCCTAAATAGGTACGATAATGATAGATTATTAGTGAATAGTCACCTTAAAGCATTGTTCTCAATACAACCAGTGAAAGAGTCACCTTCACTAATTAGAAAACTTATAGATACAATTATAAACAATTTACGCGCTTTAAAAACCCTTGATGAGCCAACAGATACCTGGGATACGCTTATAATATATATTGTTGTTTCTAAGCTAGATAAAACCACCGAACGAGAGTGGGAACAACATAAAGGTTTATTGTTGGCAAACACCCCTCCTAGAACTAAATTGAAGGTTGACAGTTTGATTAATTTCCTCAAAAGTAAGGCGGATTTGTTGGAAACTTTAGCATTATCAGTATCACACACAAAAGATCACCGTAAGACAGAAACAAAAAATGTCAGAGGTAATGCAACACACTGCAATGTTTCCTCAAGTAACCAACCGTCATCAGCGGGCCGTAAAGCGCGTAGATTGTGCGTGGTATGCAAAGGTAAACACCCAATTTACACTTGCACACAATTCATTAACATGAACTTACAAAGCAAATTAAAGGTTGTCAAAGATAATAACTTGTGTGAGAATTGCTTACGTTCCGGACACACTTTAGACGGTTGCTTGTGGGGACCTTGTAAACAATGTAACATGAAACATAATTCACTTATTCATCCTAATGATTCCAGCCAATCTAGCTGTACCGTGTCAGGAACGACGACTGCGGCGGCAGTGGCTAGCGCACCATGCGCGCCCCCACCGCGCGTCTCTGAGACAGTACATGATCCCAATAACGGAAAGCAATTCATTCAAGCTAGCAATGTTTACACTGATACACACACACATACGCAATGCATAGATGTGCAACCGGTTCTCTTATCTACTGCGTTAGTTGAGATTCCTGACAAACATAATAATTATCATGTCGCATGTGTATTACTCGACAGTGGTAGCCAGAGTTGCTTTGTTACACATTCGTTTTGCGAATTGTTAGATATTCCGCTAATACAGTCCACTCATGAAATACGAGGAGTAGGTAATTTGGTATCACATTGTACACAAACGTGTGATCTAGAAATTAAATCACGTATTAATTCCTACTCAATTCACATTAAATGTTTCGTTCTATCTGAAATAACGGCCACATTGCCTGCTATGCAGGCACAAAGCACACAGTTTAGGATTCCTGAACACCTGCAGCTGGCAAATTCGCGATTTTTAGGGCCGCAAAAGATAGATGTTTTAATAGGCGCGGATCGATTTTGGGACTTGCTTATCGATGGCAAGATGCGTTTACCGAACGGTCCGTTCTTACAGAACACGAAGTTAGGTTGGATAATATCGGGTCCTATTAATAATACACATAATAATGGACATGTCCAATGTAACTTCACTCAATCCATTGACAATCAGCTACGTCAGTTCTGGGAGTTGGAGGAGTTACCCAAGCTTCGGAATACACACACAGATGAAGAGCAGGCCTGTGAACAGTCTTTCATCACAACCACTACGCGCAATAAAGATGGACGATTTTGTGTTCACATTCCTCTTAAAGAGTCAGCCGATGCTTTGGGTGAATCATTTTCTCAGGCAAAGCGGCGTTTTTTGTCATTAGAAAATAGGTTATTACGCGCACCTATTAGCTATAAGAAATTATACACTGATTTTATACACGAATATATCAACTTGGGTCACATGACTCAGGTTGATTCTTATACAAGTCCTTACTATTTTATGCCGCATCACGGCGTTTTTCGAGAGCACAGCACGACTACGAAGCTTCGTGTAGTATTCGACGCCAGTGCTGCGACTAGTAACGGCAAATCTTTTAACGATATCCAGCTTGTAGGACCTCCTATTCAGGGAGACTTGCTGGGTATTTTGCTACGGTTCAGACAATTTCAATTCACAGCAATTGCAGATTGCGAGAAGATGTACCGTCAAGTTCTTGTTGATCCCTCTCAACGTGATTTGCAACTTATTATGTGGCGTGACGATCCGACAAAACAGCTCGAGTTTTATCAGCTGAGCACCGTAACTTACGGCACAGCGTCGGCGCCCTTTCTTTCTGTTAGGTGTCTTAAACAATTAGGAGCTGAGTGTACGGACCCCGAGGTTAAAAGGGTCATAACTGACGATTTCTACGTAGATGACCTTTTGACCTCGTATGACGACAAGGTCAAACTACTTAATATATGCAAACAAACATCAGACATTCTTCAGTCCGGCTGCTTTCCACTCCGCAAATGGACCTTCAACTTTGAACTCGACGGTGCATCAGCTCCAACAACGTCACAGTCTGATCACAGTATTTTTCGTGACTTAAATTTAGGTCAGAATAGTCAATGTAGAACATTGGGTTTGGGTTGGTGTAGCAACGCGGACGAATTTAATTTCCATACGCAATTTCAAAACGGCAACAATCCTGTTACTAAGCGCATAATTTTGTCAACTGTTTCTCAGATATATGACCCACTGGGATTGTTAAGCCCTTCTGTTATCATTGGCAAGGTATTATTGCAAAAACTTTGGCTATTAAAATTAGATTGGGACGATCCGCTTCCCACTGATGTCGTGCGAACATGGAACCGGTTTGTTGACAGTCTTTCGTATCTTCACACTATAAAAGTTCCACGACACGTTTTCCAATATAATTCTACTCGGACTGAGTTACACATTTTTACAGACGCTTCACAAACCGCATATGGCGCGTGCGCTTATGTACGTAGTTTAGGTATTAGTGAAGTGACAGTCAAATTGCTTATCTCTAAGGGTAAAGTAGCTCCATTGAAACCCGTTAGTATACCGCGTTTGGAACTGTGCGGTGCGGTGCTGGGTGCTAGGCTGTTTGACAGGATTAAGAGTTCACTTACTCGTAACTTTGATGACGTCACATTTTGGACCGACTCGACTATCGTGTTAGGTTGGTTACGCATGGCCCCTAATTTGCTTAAAACTTTTGTGCAAAACCGAGTCGCTGAAATACACGAACTTACGAGTACGTTCTCTTGGCGACATGTAAGTGGAAAAGATAACCCTGCTGACCTGGTTTCGCGTGGTGTAAGTCTCGAAGACTTGTCTTCATCCACATTATGGTGGGAAGGCCCTGAATTTATGCACGGCCTTGACTTTGATAGCAATTTAAATTTGCAGTTAATTCCGAATGTTAATGACATCTCGCCTGAAGAGTTACCCGAACTCAAATCAAATGTTATAAATTCATTATTAACAAAACATGCTACACTCGAAACATTTTTTCCATTTAATAAGTTTTCGCATTTTAATCGCATGAGTCATGTTGCTGCATATGTACTACGCTTTATTCACAACAGCTGTGCGCGCAACAAAACAAATCAGCTGACAGGTACGATCACTGTTAACGAGTTAAGACATGCCATTAGTACACTTGCACGATTATCACAAATGGAATCATTTCCAGTTGAGTATAATTTACTAAAAAATGGAAAAGATGTCAAGTCAAGCGCTAGCCTTACGAGCTTAAATTTGTTTTTAGATAATGAAAACATAATTAGGGTGGGAGGTAGGATAAAGAATTCGCCTGACTTTAATTATAGTAAAAAACATCCGATTCTTTTGTCTTCTGAACATCACTTTACACTTTTACTGTTTAGGCACGAACACAACCAGTCTATGCACTGCGGACTTCAAGCGTTACTATATCGTTTACGCGAAAATTGGTGGCCACTGTCAGGTAGAAACCTAGCTAAGAAGGTGACGCAACAATGTGTGGTCTGTAAGCGCATTCGAGGTAAAACATTAACCCCACTCATGGGCAACTTGCCTAAAGAACGGGTAACCGCTAGTTTTCCTTTCATTCGCACAGGTGTAGACTACGCAGGGCCGGTGTTCGTACAAAACCGAAAGGGCAGAGGCGCGAAACTAATTAAATCATACATTTGTCTGTTTATCTGCTTCACGACGCGCGCAGTCCACTTGGAATTAGTAAGTGACCTCTCTTCTGATGCATACTTACTTGCGCTAAAGCGTTTCATTTCACGGCGCGGGAAGCCGTCAGAAATATTTTCGGACAACGGACGCAACTTTGTAGGCTTAAGTAATGATTTTGCTCAGTTTTTATTAAAATGTAAAAAACATATTATTGACTACGCGAGGGGTCAACAAATTCAATTTTCTTTTATTCCCCCATATTCCCCGCATTTCGGTGGCTTGTGGGAAGCTGGGGTCAAATCATGTAAGTACCATCTTCGCCGAGTAATGGGCAACGCTCACTTAGCCTTCGAGGAACTCACTACGGTGCTATGTCAAATCGAAGCCATGTTGAATTCTCGACCAATGACACCCTTGTCTTCGGATCCTCGAGACTATCTTCCCCTTAGCCCTGGCCACTTTTTGATCGGACGACCACTCACCGCACCAGTCTGTGAAGATGACCTGCGAGACTTACCTGTTCATCGGTTGACTCGCTACCAGAGAGTGGAACAGATCCGGCAGCAGTTCTGGTCGCGCTGGGCCAAGGAATACATCTCGGAGCTACAAACTAGAACCAAATGGAGGAAAAATATGGCAGACCTAAAACCTGACACACTTGTCATTATTAAGGAAATCAACCTTCCGCCGTTGAAATGGCAATTGGGTCGGATCATGAAAACGATACCTGGCAACGATGGTATCTCACGAGTAGCGGACATTCAGACATCATCAGGCATCGTGAGACGGCCATACACGAAGATCTGCCCTCTGGTCGAAGATGAGTAAATGAAAAGGTCAATTGTAAGCTGAAGCTTTCAAGGCCGCGGGCATGTTTGGAATGAATATCCGAACGATATTCGGTCGCATCATCGTAAGCCAATCACAGCACAGCTAAATGACGCGATAGCTTGTTGTGATTGGCCCGTTTGTTCCCGTCCCTTTTCCCTCGATCGTTGTATACTTTTATAAATAAATTACATTCGCAATCTACCATTTGTAACAGCAACTTGTTTTTTTTATTGAAAATCACCCATCATAAAAGCCATCAAGTAGTAGCTAAACAAGCAGTCAGCTCACACTAGAACACACACAAACAGCCATGATCTTTTTTGTGGTAAATGGGTAAAACTTGCATATCGAAGATCGCCCTTATAGCTGCGACATACAGGCGCTGTCAATGTCAAATTTTACCCCTAATGTGTGGTTGGATGTACCAATCAATTTCCTTAATGTATTCCTGGGTGATCAACGCACTTTTTGCACGATCAATGCGGTTTTTGCACGATAAATGTGGTTTTTGCACGATAGATAGTCGGAAAGCAATATCAAATTTCTTCATATTTTTGTACCATCCCGCGAAGTGTAATGTATACTAACAGTACTTAAAGCTGTGTTAGGTTATGACCGTTTTCATTGTCACAACAGGTATTAGATTTGGTAACACAAAGAATCCATTAGTGAACACTTAGATACTGCTTGTGTATTGCGTGTATTGGCATAGTATAAGCATTCTTTCATTAGTGATGTTCTGGAATAGATGGTCGGTGAGATCTTTGTAAATGTTTGGGTGTTTTTGTTTGTTGGTGAAACAAGCCCTTTGTTTCACCAAAATTATCCAAAACGTTGTTTTTGAGTTGTTTACCTTTTAGTCCGAGTTTTTTTATTCCATTCGTTCAAAAGAAAAACAATCTTAAATAGAATTTATGTAAAATAAGGTGTCAGATAATTTAATCGAGATATATGGAAAAACCGTGCTTGTTGCCAATTTAAATGCTGTTTGAAAGCGTTAAGATTGAATATCAAACGATACAGTGATCAATATGTAGCTAATTATGAACATGTCCAAAATAAGACAGAGATAATAAATATGTTACTTTGGCCTAACAAATGTACGTTCAGTACACTCCTAGGCCCTTTAAACACACACGTTTTTCTTGTCGCGAAAAAATGCGGTTTATTTACCGTGTGCACGGTCCTCACAGTTGTATGGAAGCTTATTGATGGACATGTTTTTACTACGTCGCAGTCTATACGCCTTGTGCAGGCATGGTTCGTCAGTGTTGTACGGATCACTATGGAAGCTTGTTGACAGACACCTTTTTTCAACGGCGCGATCTATACGCCATTCTGGAAAGAAACCGTACCGTGTACAAAGGACTTTAAGAAAAAATAAAGGCGAAAAAAATGTAAATCTCAAACTAACCCAACGAGTAATAAAGACAGCAAAAGAACAATATAAAACACGCAGTCAGAGTGCCTACTCAAGAAAATTGACGTCCTTACAAACCCTACCGTTTTCACCGAGCATCCAAATGCCGCGTCCTATTTTACATACCACCTAAAGCTGCGTATTCACTTGTGATGACAATAATGCCAAAAGGTCAATTCAGCGCGGGGGCTATGTCTCGCGTAGGGTCTTAGCATTATGCTGAGCGATGACCATTTTGCGCGGATGTGATGCATGGTTTCGTTATATGTTTTTTTTTGCAAGTGTTCTTTTTACGTTTCATATTTACCGCAAATAACTGTATTTTCTTTCTTTCTTTCGTACTTAAAAATCAAATTCAATTTCATTTCAGCGACAATCAATGTCAAAATCTTGTCAAACTTGATTGTATTTTTGACAGATTGGGACCGAGATTAAAAAGCGAAAGTTCTTAAAAATACGGGAATTGACCCTCAGTTCGATAACAACAATAAATGGTAAAAGATATTTATTTCCATATACCTATTGTTTAAAAAAAACACTTTTATACGTTAAAATTAAATTATCTATTAAAACTAGATGAGGTCGCGTGTGCCTACTCTTAGAAGAAAGATCGAAAGAAACTCAGAGGTCACAGTATCTTTTAAAGTCCACACAAACACAATACAAATGTATAGGTAATCCTGGTCAGGCCAGACCATGCTTCCTCATCCATGCTTAGGTGTGACCATGTCAGAGATCTTTGTAAAGATAACGAAGTAATTGCCTTTTTTTTTTTTGGGTGGGAAATCATCAAATGACCCCTCCCGCTCTGGGTGGAGCGGAAAGGAGTGTCAGACTCTTACTGACTAAAATCCACCCGTGTTCCTTCCTTAGCCCTTTATGTTCCGGGCCAGCGGTAACCCTTTCGGACAATCCCGCTGACCCGGCAGGCTCGTCGATGCTGACATCTCTTTGTAGCGCGCATGAAACACGTACGCGCCGCACGATGCTTAGGTGTCTAAGATATTCTTTTAAGTCAATGTTAAATAGAAAACATTAATATCTGTTCGATGACATAGAGATTTACATTTGATATTACAAAGTTGAAAATAAAGATTTTATTTCTTTACGATACTCAGAAACCTAAAAATATCAAACAAGATCAATTTCTTAGATTATATTACCATTCGGAACAAATCGATACCCGTTACCCCAAGTCAGTCAATCTCTTGAGTTCAGTTCAGGTGAAAATGATCTGGCCATTTGTGAAACGTTTGAAATATTGATGTAAGGACAGCTCACTGCATCTGATAAAACTAAAACCCGAGAGTCTACAAATATTACTGATATATTTCATGAGTTAGGCTACCTCTTTGATCTAGTGGTCGTAAGTGCCACTGCCTGGGTTCGGTTCCTAGGTCGGACAACCCACTAGTATTTGGTTTGGTCGTAATTTTTACGATATTTTTAATCGAGCGAAAAGTTGCTCGATGAAATATACGGTAAAAATCGTGGTGACGTGAAATCGTCTTTACGTTTTCACGTGGTAAATTCAAGTCGATTCTATCAGCAATTTCTGAGTAACATCCCGTAATTTGAATTGGTGCTCGATTAATTGCTATAGATTCCTATTTAAATGCAACTTAAGAGGAAATGCGGGTGGTCTATTCTCCATAGAAACGCTCTCGCCTGTTTTTTTTCTGGTTAAGGACCGTAAATCAATGATTTTTTACAGAATAATAAATATTAACTACTTCTATGTCCCTATGTTTTCCTTTTTGATGATCCATTATTTTTATAAGCACTAGAACTCACAAAAAGGCCCATTTAAACCGCTGTCAACAAACGCCTAATGTACAATTTTGACAAATATTCATGAAAAAAAAACGTAGACACAGTACATAATATATCCTTCTTATTCAGTAATGAAATATCTTTTAAATGTATTAATATATTGAATCATAATTTTAAAAGCTAACAGTATTAAAATAATAATAATAATATGTACAAGTATATAAAAAGGAGAGGAAATAATCAAAGGGCATCAAAAAATTCATCCGCATCGCTGTCAACAGGAAACGTGCCCAAAAGACTGG
Source organism: Oligia fasciuncula (assembly GCA_963082905.1). Lineage (NCBI taxonomy): Eukaryota > Metazoa > Arthropoda > Insecta > Lepidoptera > Noctuidae > Oligia > Oligia fasciuncula. The sequence continues at coordinate 17,195,439 of OY720395.1, forward strand.
CAGCATTGCCACGTTGTACGGCAATGCTGATTCTTTGGCCAAAAAATAGGCCAGCTCTCTGGTCACGTAAAGAGTCGACCAACCGCTTGGCGATATCTCGAAATACTAAGTGGGCACTCGGGCCCCATAGCCCTAGAGTTTCAACCCCAAACGACTCAAATATATACGTTCCAAAGAGATTGGAGTATTTGCGCCGTTTGAGGTTTTCCGCATCTGCAGCAGCCGCCCCAGCACAGCTCACCGTGCTTGGACGATGGGATGGCGCAAGGGTGTCGACACACGTTGCATCCCATACCAAAGGCCTACCAACCTTCCAAGGCATTATGGTCATTCCGTCTGGTCTCTTCTCGTCTGGTTCTAAAACAGCTGGCACGCCGGCGGTGACAAGAGCACGACGGATGATGTCATTGATGCTAGCATGCCTTGCTATCCGGCCTGCGCTTTTACTGCAGGATAAACCATTGTGTCCAAGGCAGTCGACACCTTCACCGCATTGGCAGCGATGCGGAGCCACGCAAGGGACTTTCTTTTAAATTGGTTCTATATTGAGGAAATAGTTGAGTGTCAAACCTCGAATTATGACTTATTACTTACTCTTTTTCAAAAGTTTCTCAGACCGCATTACCTCGTAAGAACATAACCAGCAGGGCTTACCATGCACCTCTGTCAGGAGTACAATCGTGAATTTACGTTGTATTATGTGTCCACTTATTATAATTCACGATCAGAGTGCCTACTCTGGCATTCCCCACACCAAGTGAACACTTACCTTAACACCAAGGGGCACAGAGGTTATTAGCGCGTTCTTTTGTTTCCAGGAGCGATGACCTCGCACCCCGGCGAGGCCTGAAAGATGGCGCGTGCGGCTGCCGTATGCCTGTTCACAGCTCATTTCCTGGGATGCATTATTGGTAAGCGTTTTTGTGATTTTATCTTGAGTGCGTGGCGCGTGGGAGATTTTATTTGTTTTTAATTCGTTGAATGAATGGATGTAGCTGTGGAACGTGTTATTATGGCCGAGGTGTATATTCATTTATTTGATATAAGGAAATATGTTGAAATCTATTATGCTATTTAAAAGAGTATCCGTGGAGTTTCTTGCCCATTACCTACTTTGCTTTGGAATGGGCAACTAGCTTCATCTTTCCGACTGACCGACCCCTTGATAATTCATAAGTGCCTGTAAAAGAAAAAAGAAAATACATTTATTTGCGGCAAACATAACGCATAAAAAAACAAAAAAAAAACTATTTGGGAGAAAACATACATTACGTTACATCTATGCAAAACGGCCATCGCTCAGCATAATGCTAAGACCCTATACGAGACAGAGCCCCAGCGCTGGTTTTCAGCGACAGCCTGTAATTGGTCTATTTGAAATAAATGATGAATGAATGAGTTTGAGTTTGATTCTTTGTTTGCGGTTAAATGGATTTTGAGTGGTACAGAAATTTATTTATTAGGGATATAAAAAACTCCATGCTGAAAAGAAAGTAAAGCAAAGTAATTTTCATACCATGAATTTGATCACTTCTATCAATCTACTTCAAAGTACAAATTTTGATTATAACAATTATGAAAATATGATTAATGTTCCAAACTCACGCTTTAATACAACAAGCTTTGTTACGAAACTTAAGTTATGGTATGAATAAAAAATATAATGTTATATAAAAAACAAGTAAAAATTATAATTATGGAAGTTTCCGAAAAAACCTTTTAACGTTACAAGAATAACGTGCTGTTGAAAAACCTTATTCGTTATACAACATCTAAAAATTAACAACGTCTCATAACTTTTTGCTTGTACCTAATAATGAGTGCTTTGTAAGCACGAAGCTCGAGACACTAAGTCACCCTGTCTATAAATCTAAATAGAATAGAATAACATTTATAAAAAAAAAAATGTTTATTCACTAATAAAAAATTAGGTACGCTAAACTATTTATTTATTTATTTCTTAAATTTTAAGCTGCAGATTTAAGAACAGATATAATAAAAATTATTAAATATTTTCTACAGTGGCTTTGACAAAACACATTAAAGAGGTACTTATGTATTTTATCTTCAAAAGAAGTTTGTATGTTAGAACCGTTTTTATCGACTGGAAGGTTATTAAAATAGTTGGAACTAAAAAAAAAACTAAATTTTCATCCATAATATAATAGTTTTTACAAGTGGGTACTACAAATCTGCTCATATTATTATAAGCCATAATATTTACGCCATTTAAATATTACTAATCCTTCTAATAATAAATCCGCTAAAGTTTGTGAGGATGGGTGGATCGATGTTTATTACTCTTTCACGCAAAAAATACTGAACGGATTTGGATAAAATTTGACACAGAGATAGTTTATAACTAGGATTAACACAAAAGATACTTTTTATCCCGATATTCCCTATGGATCTAAACTTATGCGGGTACCGCGGGCGGGGCGCAGCTAGTTACTGATATAAAAAAAAATTACAAAGGATAGCACAATGGGCGGTATTATTGCTAAGAGCAATATTTTAAAGACAACCTTTGGATGGATTAAAAAGGGTAAAGAGAGACAATACTAAACATATTTAGTATTGTCTCTCTTTACCCTTTTTAACTCCCGAACTCTTAAACGACGGTTGAAGATATTCTTAAATATATTTTTGTACCTACAATTCAAGTAAAAGTGTCAGAGACAGCATTAGTTTTAGCAGTGAATTAAAATCTGAACCTCAGACCTAAACGATTAATGGGTAGCTCACCGTCCGATCAGGACCAGGCCCGTGTCGGCCGGCACGTACGTGTTTCACGTGCGCCTCAAAGAGATGTCAGCATCGAGGAGGCCGAAGCCTGCCGGGTCAGCGGGATTGTCCGAAAGGGTTACCGCTGGCCCGGAACATAAAAGGCTAAGGAAGGAACACGGGTGGGTTTTAGTAAGTAAGAGTCTGACACTCCCTTCCGCTCCACCCAGAGCTGGGAGGGGTCATTTGAAGATTTCCCATACGCAAAAAAAAAAAGACTTAAACGATGTAAATAGGTATCTTCTGGGCTTGCTCATTCCATCATAGACCTCATCCATCGCTTTCCAAGAGGCGAGATCGAAGTCATGAGCTAGCCCATTTTTCAATAAAAAAATATACAATACTGATTCCAGTTCTTACATATAAATCGCAAGTACCAGCTCTATTAGATGGAATAAGCATTTCAGGGTTTAAAATTAACCTATGTTTTACAGCAGTATATCCAACCCCGTACCTATGTATGTCATCATTATCTGCCTAGCCTTTTCCCAACTATGTTGGGGTCGGCTTCCAGTCTAACTAGATGCAGCTGAATAACAGTATTTTACATGGAGCGACTGCCTATCTGACCCCCACAACCCAGTTACTGGGTAATACGATACCCTTTGGTAAGACTGGTTGTCAGACTTTCGGGCTTCTGACTACCCGTAACGACTGTCAAAGATCCACGAATGACAGCCGGGACCAACGGCTTAATGTGCTTTCCGAGGCACGGAGGGGTCACGGTATGTAAAGATGGTCACCCATCCACAGACCAACGGCGGCAAGCGTAGCTTAACCTGATCTATCGACCTGTGCGGCTGTTATTATTTAGTCACGGGCCCCGTACCTATGTTGTTTACCTCTGAGGTACAGAAACTGAGTTGCGCTTGTGTGTTTGGCCACAACTTTCCACACGATTTCTGAATTAGAATTTGATGTTGAGAATTTTTTAAACTCTCACAGCTGCATTACTGATGACTTCTTCAAAGTAGCCCATGAAATTTTAAATTTCTTCCATTTTATGCAAAGAAATTCTTCAATGTAAAGTAGAATTTAACAAGTTCTCAACTTCAAATTCTCAATTCGGAAACCGAGTAAATGAAGCTGTCATATAGCCTAAAAATGATTTAAAGCAAAATATAATTCGAAAACAGAAGCGACAGGTCTCATTTCCTCTTTCCGTCAGACAAATGACGTGCTAGTTACACGGTCAATTGAATCGGCCGCAATTACTGTCAGTCAAGATTTTATCATTTCAGTTTGGAACAGGCACAAAAACACGCAATGCAGGTACGATTTATCTACTTGCGACAGACGTGGGGCATGCATTTTTTATGTGCGTAATAAAATGGGTAAGGGAGCCGACTGATGACCGACTTTTAAAAAGTTTGTAAGAGACTTATAATTTTTCAAAGAAATCTGAGATAGATCCTATAATCTTAAAACTTAAAATTGAGTCTAGCCGACTTTCCCTAATCCTCATCTATAAAAATAATAAAAATGAAATAGGCACTGTTTATTGGTTAGAGCTTCACTTGAGAACGGCTCGAAAAATATGGCTATTTTCTGTTATAAAATGTTCGTAATAGTCCTAAAAAGGGATTTAAGAAAATCAAAATGGAAAAGGTGACTGAAAAATTAGAATATTCAGGAAAATCTCAAATTGTGTTGACTAAGGGATTTTTCTATGAAATCAAGACTGTATTGAAATTGTGACAGGATACCGTCTGTAGTGTCAGCTAGTTTAAAGTCATCATCATCTGCCTAGCCTTTTCCCAACTATATTGGGGTCGGCTTCCAGTCTAACCGGATGCAGCTGAATAGCAGTATTTTACATGTAGCGACTGCCTATCTGACCTCTACAACCCAGTTACTGGCTAATACGATACCCCTTGGTAAGACTGGTTGTCAGACTTTGGGGTTTCTGACGAACCGTAAGGACTGTCAAAGATCTATGAATGACAACTGGGACCAACAGCTTAACGTGCTTTCCGAGGCACCGAACGTTCGACACTTGTCGAAGACAAATCGATCATGTGCACCCAGCCTAAGAGATTCTACAACTCCGGTGCGTAACCAACCCTCTATACTAATAAAGTGTCAGTAAATTCGCCAGCAAAGCTGAGGGATCATAATTTAAAATTTATCACTTAATCAAGCTTCAGCTGACAATCGCGATTTACGTCTCCTCTGTGGACATTTCATTTTCCACTCAATTACTTTCCTCTGGTCTTTAAGAGATAATGCGATTAATTTTTTAATCTGATCAGAAGGTATCATTAATCTGATGGGGATCGCAGCAGTCCAAGAATAAATTAATGAAGTGATCGTTGCTTATTGTAGCTAGAGACTGAATATTTATAGACTTAAGACATAATCAGCCTATAATGTTCCCACTGCTGGGACACAGGCCTCCTCTCGGTGAGAGGGAGTGGGCCGTAATCCACCACGCGAGCCCAGTGCGGGTTGGCAGATGTCACATGTCTTCGAATTTTTGGTTCTAGGACATACCGGTTTCCTCGCGATGTTTTCCTTCACCGTTTTAAGAGCAGTGGTTATGAAATAATTAACACAAAGTAAAGCGCCTGTCTGGGTTCGAACCTACGACCTACAACTCGTCGGTCCCGGCCATTACCACTTGGCCACCACTGCTCTCAATATTTATAATTACTGTTGATTTACGGTTGAAACGAACAATCATTTCGGTGGGAATTTTGTTTTTGTGTTCTTTGTTGATCGGACGTGTTCTGTTTTCTAGTTTGATGAAACGGCTGTGGGTGGAGTGTGGTATGAATTACAATGATTTAAAATAATTTTTTCGACAATATTTCGAGTAATTTCATAATTTTGCTATGGGTTATGTTTTTTTTTAACCGACAACGGCGAAGCAGAAAGGAGGATTATGATTTTGACCGGTATGTACAGACGCCAACACTACTAAAATCTGTCAAATTTCTTTAATAGATTTTCAACTTTATCGCTAAATTATAAGGTTCAAAGTTGATTGGGAAAATTTGACAGTTTCGGGTAGCTTGATGTGCTGGCGTCTGTACGTGCATCTGTTCCCTCTGTTCTCATACGTCTTATCATAATTTGACAATTAATGAGATATCGTTGGAAGAGTCTTGATTATCTGCTGGTTATAGGCTGTAACGTCATAATAATATTACTATGAATATGTATTACACACAATAAGGCTAGAGGACATAATGTAATGAACTAAAGAAAAAAAAAACAACCTAATAAAACAATCCATTGGCAAAGTGGTATATTACTACGGCTATCCTCTGAACATCACTATGAATATATATTAAATACATTTAAATATATTACGTGTGAGTTGTATATTTAATAGACGATAAATATTGAATAGTATGTACCTACATAACAATTTCTGATGAGACTATTTTCTTATTTCATACTTTATAGAGCGCGATTTTTCAGTCGTTATTTACCATTGTACAGACGCCAGCGCTTCAAGGGCATCTGTCAATTTTGAACGTTATCGCTAAAGCATAAGGTTTAAAGTTGAATGGGAAAATTTGACAGTAATACGTTGCCATATCAAAATGGTAGTAGGTAATTTCATGACAGTTTAATTATAGTTGTCTGTTGTCAGAGTAATGAGTTTCGCGTGATAAAAGGTTTTTTTCATTAAACATAATTAATTTTGTTTATTTATTTGTAATAACTGTTTCAACACGATTGCGTGTCATGGAGGATAGATAACTGCCGACCAATGTTCCGCTAAGATTGCGTAGCTGACGTAGCCGCTACGGCTCGTAGACGATGACGTCAGCGGCTACGAGCCGTAGCAGCTACGTAGGCAACTTCTTGAATAAAAGCTCTATTGGGTGTCTGCTTTCTACCCTAAACAACTTGAATTGTTAAAGTGGAGTTTAAATATTCCTGTTTTAGAATAATTTATGATATTCAATATTTTTTTAACAGAAAGTTGCAGTCGTTTGTTTTTTGTGTATTATTTTATTCCGCTGAATGTAGGTACCTATCGTGTAGAAAACCTGTTAACACACATAGAACTCCTGTTATTTTTCATTGAAGGTAAAATGTTATTATCTATTTCTAACCCAGCCAAATAATTAAAAGACAGATAAAAATAATTTTTTTGTGGTACGAAAATTAACATTAAAATGAAATTCCTCATTTTTACGATTCACTGCAGGGTTGAGAAATGTTCAGAGAACTTTAATTAATCAAAGAAGATCTTTAATCTAATTTGGAAAGTTAAAAAAGTGCTTTGTGTAATGTCGTCAAAATTAGAGAAAAAAATCTTCTTCATATTTTAATCAAAAAATTATAATGCTTTTAGAGGATTTCTTTATTTATACTTAGTTGTTAGCATTTCATAAAAGTGCAGTTACACCAAACATAAATGTTTTTCATTTGAAACCAAAATTAGTAACAGAAAAACAAAACACAAAAGGTGACCATTGTGCTCACCGAGCATGACAGCATTTGGAAACTACTTAAACTTATCGTTCCGCGTCTGTAAGACTAACTTTTAAGGGTTCCGTACCCAAAGGGTAAAAACGGGACCCTATTACTAAGACTTCGCTGTCTGTCAGTCTGTCCATCTGTCTGTCACCAGGCTGTATCTCAAGAACCGTGATAGCTATAAGCGTAATAGAAATACATCATCTGTGAAAATTTCAACTATCTGTTGAAATTTTCACAGATGATGTATTTCTGTCGCCGCTATAACATCAAATACTAAAAATAGAATAAAATAAATATTTACGGAGGGCTCCGAATACAACAAACATGTTTTTTTCGGCGTTTTTGCATTGTGGTACGGAACCCTTTTTTTTTTTAAAGATATTTCGATTTGAGTTCCTGTAATTATTACCAGAGCACTACAAAAAACTTTCATTTCAATACCTTTCCGATCCAATAACCGTTAATTTTTTGTTCATTCTTTCGATGAAACGATTGCTGTTTGACCTCTACGGAGCGTGAGAAACCATAATTGTACTCGTGGCAAAAAACTGTTCTTTCGGAATGACCTTAGCGCTTATAAATCGAATAAATGGATGTTTATTGTGCTATGTTTCTAGAGGGGCCCGTGGCTAAATAATAACAGCTACACAAGTCGATCGATCAGGTTAAGCTACGTTTACCGCGGTTGGTCTGTGGATGGGTGACCGTCTTTCAGAAAGCACGTTAAGCCGTTGCTTGGTCCCGTCTGTCATTCGTGGATCTTTGACAGTCGTTACGGGTAGTCAAATGCCCGAAAGTCTGACAACCAGTCTTACCAAGGGGTATCGTATTACCCAGTAACTGGGTTGTGGAGGTCAGATAGTCAGTCGCTCCATGTAAAATACTGGTATTCAGCTGCATACGGTTAGACTGGAAGCCGACCCCAACATAGTGCGGAAAAGGCTAGGCAGATGATGATGGTAACATGTTTCTATGCTAGATTTCGCGTAAAGTGAAGATATATGTACTTGTTTACTTCCCGTTCGTCGAAAAAAGGTATAAATGTGTATCTTGACATGATAAATATACCTTCTACTTAAATAGCGAATGCCAAAATAATACAGAACATGAAAAGTAGATTAGGGGGACACACAGGTTAGGGCGAATTTCACCAAACTTTTATACTATATATATAGACCTATTCTAGATATATATATATATATATATAGAATAGGTTTCAACCTGAGAATAAATTTTGAATTTTTGTCAGTTTTTTCCATAATATAACTGTTAGACGTCGATTTTATTATTGACTAGCTGCGCCACGCGGTTTCACCCGCATAAGTTTCGATTCCGTGGGAATATTGGGATAAAAAGTAGCCTATATGTTAATCCAGGGTGTCAGCTACCTCCGTACAAAATTTTATCAAAATTGGTCCAGCCGTTTGAGCGTGAAAAAGTAACAAACATATAAATAAACACACACACACACCCCCACAAACTTTTACCGTTTTAATATTAGTGTGATAAGTATAATAATATTTCAGTAGGTATAAATAATACTATTTTGTTCACAGTATGCCGTCAAGACAGTGGCAACAACCGACCCCGAGACCAAAGCACAGTATCGGAATCTTCCCGAAGGTTCAGGACCGAGTTCCTAGAAGATTGGCCACAGACCCCCGGAGCGCCATACTTTGACCCCAGTACTCCTGACAACGTGACCGGTCTTGTGGGACACCCGGTCCTTTTGCTGTGCAAAGTGAAAAATTTACAGAATAGAACTGTGAGTAATTTTTTTTTAGTCAACAGAGCTACTAGTCGTATCCTAATGGGGGATTTACACTAGGTCGATTTTCACCGGGCGGCTGGTCGCTTTGCAAAATCGCGTCCCAAGCCCAATCACCACCCCATTTACACAGGTCGATAAAAATCGCAGGTGACAAGTGTATTTTGCATCAAAATGTCGCCCTACATGCGACTGAGCATTTTCGCGGAAAATTTTCGTCACCCACCGCATGCGACCTATTGCCGCACAACAAAAGTCAAAACCTATTTTGGAATTTGCTATTTAAGTCACCGCTTGCGCCCTAGTCGAATTGCCATTTGGACAGTCGATTTTCGCCGTGCGGTTAACATTGGCTGTCATTCGTGGATCTTTGATAGTCGTTACGGGTAGTCAGAAGCCCGAAAGTCTGACAACCAGTCTTACCAAGGGGTATCGTATTACCCCGTAACTGGGTTGTGGAGGTCAGATAGGCAGTCGCTCCATGTAAAATACTCGTATTCAGCTGCATCCGGTAAGACTGGAAGCCGACCCCAACATAGTTTGGAAAAGGCTAGGCGGATGAAGATGATGGTTAACATCATGCGGATTGTAGTCACCTGAGTAAAGCCCGCATAACCGAAAGCTTCCGTCGCACGAATACACAATCCACGCCATCGTTTATATGAATTATGACGTGCAAACGCGACTTGATTGATCGCGTTATCGCGTATTCGCGTGACGATCGCTTTCGGTTCGGACACTGCTTTAGGCCGTCAGAACAGGTCTGCCTAACCCTTCGGTTCGGTGAAAACAAGCATGATGTTATTTTTATCGCGCGGTGTGTGGCTGCCATTAGTCACATCTTTTTCACTGGCTTAAAAAAAGCCACTTTGGCAGAATCATAAAAGGATAACATAACGGACAGTTAACTGTTAAGTTAATCGTATCAAATCCTATTGGTGAAGCATTTTTCAGTTACTTTTTTTTTGTCTGTGCTAAAATACCAATCAATCCAATCCATATCCAATCCCAATCCCTTTGATTGTACCTGCGTAGTGCAGCGAAAAAAAGAAAAACACGGACTGTCTTCGCCATATTATAATTCATAATGTTATCCTTTTATGATTCTCCAAAGTGGCCTTTTTAGGTCCCCAGATTATTTTTGCAATTCTGAAAAATATCCCTACAGTACATATAAAAGCAATTTAGCTTCTAAATGTTAGGAAGAAATCCATCAAAAGACTAATTACCAAGCTCTATTTCCGATTTAGCAAATGCTCAGACTGAATAGGGACCATTGACTGGAGCTTCAAAGTCCTGTTCCTCTATTTCAGTCACAGTTTCCGTTCGTACTTTTAGGATGAATACTGAGCTAAACGCTTTGAAATCTGTACTAAACTGTAGTGTTACAGTTCTTGGCAATTTTAATGTACCGAATGATTGGTCTATTGAATTTTCAGTAGTGAAGATAGGAATTAATTGATTCTGATGTTTTGTTTTGTACTTTTATATTGACAAGGGTCTTGTCTAAAACGATACAGATTAGTTTAGGGATCGTTGATGTTTTTATCTTCATCAGATACTAATAGTTCAGAATAATGGCAATAAAAGCATTGGATTTTTATTAATAGAAATTTATGTTTTTAAACGAGACCTGTGGTGGCCCAGTTGTAACGACCACGACTTACGACTCGTAGATTCGATCCCAGACGCTTCAATATTGTGTAATTTTTTTTTATCATCAATGCTCTCAAAACGATGAAGGAAAACATCGTGAGGACACCGGCATGTCCTAGAACCAAAAAATCGAAGACATGTGATATCTACCAACCCGAACTGGGGCCGCGAAGTGGAAACTTGCTTAATTGTCATCAAGAGGTAAAAAAAAAAATTGTCCAAATATATGCCAAATAAATATATTTTCAATCTCTCTTCTTTTCTTTTTAAAGCAGCAATTGAATGAAAATAACAGATTTTGGTTAAAACAAAGCAAACTCAAAACTTAACAGCCCCAAGAATCCAGCATATATATCATTTGGATATATATGCTGGATTCTTGGGGCTGTTCAGTCCAGCAATTTAAACAAAACTGCAGCAGAACAGCTCAGGTTAACAAAATTTGTATAAGTGCACAAAGTTATGATAAAGTTCTATTCAGAAACAGGTGTCGCAAGATTGTTTGGTTGTATAGAAACTGTAATATCAAGCTTGGTTATAGGTCTCGCAAAGACTTCGAACACAGTTTTGCTCGACTTTACAATAGGCAATTTCCGATTCGTGTAGAACTCATTTCTGCAACGGAACCCAAAGCGCTTTGGGAGTTGAAAGGCAGTCTTGAAATTACCCAACTTAGGTCCTTGTTAGCTGTTGGGTAAATAGTGGGATTGACTAAAGATATTGGCTTTTTAAATATCTTTAGAAATGTTATCATCAAAATCACAATCGATTAAGAATTTTCTGCTTTTTCATTTCAGCGTATAATTCGATTCTTGATGGAAACAAATGACTAAATATTTTTATAATTCTTTTTTTTTGGCAAATAATTTGGTAGTTATCAGAGTCGGCCATAGGCATGCAGGCTACTAGTAATTAGATTCAGTATTCAAATAAATAGACTTACTAGATGTTTCTATGTGGCCAAAATCAAACATATCCTCATCAAAGACTGTTGTAGTCGTCTTTCTCAAACACATTACTTGTATTGGCATGGGCCCCGTATTAGGACTTCACATTAGAAAATACACTCTTGCGTTTTTATTTTACATTTATCGTCTAAATGTATTGTTACTTTTTCATTTACCTTTTCTAAATAAATAAATTTTAAATTTTAACTGTCTTCTTTTATATCTTTCCTTGCTTTGTGTCTGTCAATACCATTGTCATCATCATAAATTTGGATATTCTTGCTTAAACATACGAATAACTATTTTCTTGTTATCATTGTTCGACCCATCTCAAATAAGTTAGACAGGGCAATCCACTGGATTAGTTATCGCGATGCCATTTTGATTAACCCAACGGTATTTCTAAGGTTATTCGATAAGTTTCATGTACTTCAGTTTGTAATGTATGTTTAGATGAGAAGTTTGGTATAATAGTGTTTGAATAATAATTGTTATTGAAGTTCAGTTTACTTTTCATCTATCAATACTTTGGGTTTGAACGCTTAAGTTTATTTAAGTAACTCTTAGGTCCTAAATTTACTTTGCACACATAGTTAGAAACACTTCTAAGATTTCGCTTCGTCAGTCTGTATTTATGAGCGGTTCAGTACTTAATCACATATTTTATAAAGGAATATGGTTTCTTTAAATAAGATAATACACGATTTTTTACAACAGTGATATGGTTTGAATTCTGAATCATTTCTGCTCACTCGAAATCTTGATTTTCTTTTATTGGAGAGGTCACACTATCAGTAGCAAAAGCTTTCATTTTGACAGTTCAACAACATTCATTGCGCCATTTACGTTGTTGAGCAGACAAATTTTTCGAACATTTATGAAGCAATGGATTAGCAATATCCTTCAAAATGATTCAGATTGAGATTGATAGAATGTTACGCAATTAGGTTCAAAGTGCCGGGGGGGAGTTGTTCCGGAAAAGAGATAGCAATAAATGTGAAAACCTACGTCGCAAACCGTCGTACCATCGTGCTGTTTCGGCAGTGATTTTAATGACGTCCGTCTTGAGGACATGTGAGAGTCTTTTTGTCTCATTGTATTATTTTTGTCGTGCAGGTATCCTGGGTCCGTCACCGCGACATCCACCTGCTGACGGTGGGCCGCTACACGTACACGTCGGACCAGCGCTTCGAGGCGCAGCACAAGCCGCGCTCTGAGGAGTGGGCGCTGCGCATCCGCAGCCCGCAGCGCCGCGACTCCGGCCAGTACGAGTGCCAGATATCCACCACGCCGCCTATAGGGCATGCTGTACATCTTAATATAGTAGGTTCGTGATCAAAGATTTTTATGAATTTTCACAAACATTTAATAAGAAATCGAAAAGAATAAATGTAAAAAATAATAATTTGGCAATAAACACGGAACTAAAAACTGACTGTAATTTAAGACTTAGGTATAGGTAGTGTCGTGATTTCCTACAATTTAGATGCATGCGAGATCTATATTTATGACAAAGAGTTGTGTATGTGTTTAGTTTGTAAGCCTTATAAATAAATAATATTCTAAAATCGTACCGCAATGATTTCTATGGTAAGTTTTTTAACAATTTAAATAATGATGTTAGTTTTGAGAATGAATGTTGCGAAATACAAGGTTTATTCTCAAGATTTCCAGTGTTTACTACCCATATAAGCATTTAACGTCTTGTTTCCGTCCACTAAAACCTTATCACGACCATGAATAACTAGAACACTAATTTCCACTTCCAAAGTACTTCTAAAATACTTACCCACATGCATTCCTATTTGGATACGTTCCAATTACTCTGAATGAGGTCCATTCAAAACTTGGATTCGGCCGCCAAATTCAGGGCCATTCGAAACTGTCCAAAGATAGTAACACGCTACGTAACTGTACCATATTTTTCACAAGAATCTAGAAAATACTTTGTAGCCAATAAACGTTTGTGAATTGGAGAAATTCTTGGCACTAAACTTGAATTCGACACAAATAGCTCGATGTCACGGTAGATCATGGAAAAGTAAAGATTGGAACGAGCATGAGGTCAACTTGTGTCACATCTTCCTTGGATTCTGTCGTTAGACGGGTGAATTGCCGTAATTATTACAAAGTGTAAATTCATAGTTAGGGCTTTTCTTGTTACAATCTGTAAATTCTTATTTAAATTCGCATGATCTTAACATAATTATTATTCCTTTAAACATTATGAAAGTATTTTTATAATACTCAGTGACACAAATAATATGCAGAGAGATATTTATTAGGATGCAAAATAAAACAATAAAGTAAATTCGAAAATATCCGCATCCCTGAATGACTTGATACAAAGATGAAGAGCCGTAACAACCATTACGGATTTTTATTGTAAGTTTACTACGATCGATCGATAAATGTGATAATATAAAAAGTTCTAAAATAAAGTTACGGCTTTTTAAGTATGCAAACTGGTTTTACTAATAAGAAAAGGCTCAACCGTGAAAATTATGACTTTTCATTTTATAACCTTTTTAACTATGTAACTTTGTAAGTATGGAAAGTGAAAAATTTACCACTATTCAGCTATCACAGTACCTTTTCAAGACCAATATGGATATTATGACATAAGCTTAAATCTTATAACTCCATTAACGCTTAAGACTCCATTTATAATACCTATTTCATTCGTGTGGTAGCTCAAAGAACATAGCGTTGCAGAAACTTTCGGAAGCAACTTTAGGCAGAGAAATACCAAACTTAAATGGAATACTTTCCTAAATCTATTGTCTGCAAGGCTTGTGTTAAACACTCGTGACTCGCATCGTCTGTTCAAACTTGCTTTTATCACAACCAAACCACGAACGTGACAAAACTGTAGATGGATATTGAAGACGGTGTCCCTATCTGCATGAAATGGTCTTGTGACAGCAACAAAATACAAAGTGACCACGATATGGTCGGCTTCTTGCGCGTCGAGTGCCTTGAGGTCGGTAGGATAACCACATGATCGCCACGACGCGCGACCGTCAAACGGTAACTCCACGTAACTTGCATACTTTGTGCGCGGCCACATTTTTGTCTCTGTGGTGTGGTTGTGCGCGGTGGCATGCCTGAACTGACCCTAAAACATAATGTACAGTCACGAGCAAAAGTATGTATACACCTGGCTTTATTCAAAGGCGATTTTCTCCTTTATTTTTGAATGAAAGTTTATATTAGTAGGAACATAGTATTTTCGAACCCATATGTATATGTAAAGTGTCGTATTTCAACGTTGCATTCGTTATTTCGTGAAAAAATCGCAATTTAAAGTTGCCCAGTGTTGACATATTGGTACTCGTGACTGTACCGTATGTTTACTTTGTCGGTGTATTGTTCTATTATTACTTCATTCGATATTAAAGTTATTTAGGTTAGTACATTGTTTGTTTGCTCTTAGTTAGGAAATGGTGAGTAGATATTGTTTTAGGTTATCGAAAGTTTATTTAGCGTAGGGGTTGGGATTCTATTTTATGTTTTGTGTTGATTTAAGAGACATTATATATTTAACGCGGAATAGTTATTAAGTTATTACAACCGTTCGAAACTAAATATTTAATATATTGTCTATTAGCAGCGCCCCGTGGTTTCACCTGCATAAGTTTCGATCCCGTGGGAATATCGGCATAGTAACCCATGTGTTAATCCTGGTTA
The DNA here is from genome assembly GCA_963082905.1 of Oligia fasciuncula. Lineage (NCBI taxonomy): Eukaryota > Metazoa > Arthropoda > Insecta > Lepidoptera > Noctuidae > Oligia > Oligia fasciuncula. The sequence goes on from OY720395.1 coordinate 17,210,724, forward strand.
TAAACTATCTGTAACATCAATAGCTAAATACTGTGTCCCGATGTCTTAAATTCGTTTAGCACAAGCACACGATTATAGTAATTCGTGATGCGAGGGGGCCTAAAATGTTATAAATACTTTTTTAAATAAAACACTTTTTTCTAGAAGAAACTCGACCTTTTTCCATTATAAATAGCTTGAATATTACTATTATAACACACTACAATGAATACCATTCAAGCCTCCCTAATGCTTTCAAAGGATAGAAAAATATGTACCTACCTAGAAAAATGTCCTTTCGCCTTTCTACCCGATGTGTAATGGAACCCTCGTGTTAAGGAACAGCAGCTGTCTCTCACATAATGTCAAAGTATCCTTCGGAGTAATGAAGCACAATTTCATGGCAACTATTTTTTGTTGAAGGTTGCTCCGCGTTATTGCGTTTTTGTGAGTGACGGTTATGTATGGAGCTGTGACATTACGTGTTTCAATATTCGATGCTCTATTGTTTGGTTCATTCGTAACGAGTTTATTTGAGTCGTTGACTTAAGTATCCTTTTTTTTTGAAGACAAGTAACTGAAGTTGGTACAGAGTTTCTTTCTAGTATTTCATTTAACACACCTTGTATTATTATAATATATGTATTTGTGAGTCTGTAAGGTATATTTATCTACTTTGTGTAAATAACTTCGTCACCACTGCTCTCAAAACGGTGAAGGACAACATCGCGAGGAGACCGATATGTCCTTGAACCAAAAAGTCGAAGTTAAGTGACATCTACCAACCGCATTGGGCCGGCGTCGTAGATTTTAGCCCACTACCTACCACTACCACTTTAATCAGTGTTTTTTTTTTTTTTGCTTGGATATCTCTAGTTAGACGTACTGAGCGCTGTGTTAAAATTTGTCCATCTATTTTAATGGGACCCTGTATATATTTTATTATATATATTTTATTTACCATCTGCCTAGCTTTTTACCAACAATGTTGACGTTGGCTTCCAGTCTAATCACGAATGACAGCAGGAACCCACGACTTAAATTTCTTTTCGAGGCACAGAGGGGTCTCGGTATGTAAAAATGGTCACCCATCCGCGGAACAACCACGGCAAGCGTAGCTTAACCTAAACTATCGACCCATGCGGCAGTTATTATTACCTACTCAGCGACGAACCCCCTCATTCTAGTCTTTTCTGGGGGTAATAATAACATATTATATCTCTCTAGTATTTTTACCACAAAACTAGTCGGTTATGTGTATCAAAGGGTTTAGAAAATAGGATAACATTATATTCGGTAAAATGTTGCCTGTACTCATACTACTCATGTTTATTTTAGTTCAAGTAAAGCGTGGTAAAATCAAGAAATCTAATATACACCGTGTTTTTCACGTTATCTATATAAACTTTGTCAAACGCTTCTATAGCTTTTACAAATTTAATCTAACAAAGGAAGTAGTACTTAAAGCGGCTTCGTTACAAATATATTTGTAATTTCATTTAATGAAATTTAATTCAGCTATGCAGTAAGAAAGGGTCTTAACTTATTTTTGACTAGTTTCAGCCCGCCAAATCTTATGAATGAAAATACGTCGTTGCCAATTCGGATAAAGAGGCATGCATATCGGTTGATTTAAGTCAAGGTATTTAGTTTGTATGAAAATTAACAAAAAATAAGAATTCATGAATGTGTCCATAATGAAAAATGCTTATTTCCATGGTCTGAACATCTGGTCGAAGTTTATGTAATCGTCCGAAACACGGTGTATATATTTTAATTTCGTTTTCATAAACATTTATTTTTGTCAACTTAACACGTGGGATGTTTTAAACATAAACGTGTTTTCAATTGTAAACTTTGGAAGAAGTTTTGACCCGCACGTGTTTTCTTGAGCAGAATTTATTTATTTACAAACTAAGCACAGTTTGCACTTTGCAGTTTGAAAATAGTTTTATTTGTTTAGGGAATAAGACAACTGCAGTTCTTAAGTTTATAAAGATATTTTAGCAGTTTAGAAACCACAGGTAACAGAGGAGACGAAGTGTGAGAAATTCCGAGTTTTATTTTTATTTTGAAACTATAAACTCGTACGTTTCTATTGGAATAACCATTTTTTTAAAGCTTAGAGCCATACAGCTGTTTTATTTCATTGTTTATCGTCATAAAAATAGTGACAGTAACAGAGGCAGACTTGGCCTTAGTTCAAGTTGCTATTGGGTCTCAAATATTGGTCACTATGTTACTTAACCAAACGAAACCAGACTGATTAACGGACCGACAGACGCGCCTAAAACAATGGAATGAAATTAAATTGTTTATTCTGTAAATAGGATAAAGGAATTTCTGCTTCCACTCCATTGTTGTAATACTGATAAGATTTTAGAGAGCTAGGATGCATGTAGACATAAGTGTTATATTATTATTAGAATTACAGGGCGACATCGTCATTGTTGACCGAGTCCCCTTAAATAAAGAAAAAAAAAAAAGGATATAGGAATCAATTTTACATATCATATACGGCTGTCGCTAAAAACCAGCGCTGGGGCTCTGTCTTGCATAGGGTCGCAGCATAATGCTGAGCGATAGCCGTTTTGCGTGGATGTGACGCATGTTTTCTCCAACTCTTTCTTATTTTTTTTGTGTTTATGTTCTTTATTGCGTCATGTTTACCGTTAATGAACGTATTTTATTTCTTTCTTTTCTATATTATAATAAAAATAAAAAAATATGCTAGATGAGGTATTATGCTATAAATTTGACTACTTTGAGAAGAAAGGCCGAAACAAACAAAGAGTATTACAAGGATCACGTGAAATTAGAAAACTGCTTCTAATATACCGTTTAAAGGTAAGGTATTAGAAGTATTTTGAAAGATGCGACAAACAGGTTATATTTATATAAACTTTCGGTACCTAAAAGTGCACAGAAGTGGAATTAACCCACAGAAGAACGTAAATCTATGCGAAACAAGACACTATGGTTTATTAAATAAGGCTATGAATGGCGTTTTAACGAGATGCTATTTCAATGAACCTTTCTTTTAACCAGCCTCAAACATTTTCTACATCAAATACACGTAACCACGTACCTCAAATTATCCCTTACTAATTATTACACATCATGTCTAACAATGTACCTACACGTAAATCCGTTGTTCACAGAACCCGAGACCGAGGTCATGGGAGGTCCAGACCTGTTCATTTACGCGGGTTCTACGATAAACCTGACATGTATTGTCAGGCATACGCCAGAACCGCCCAATACTATTAATTGGACTCACAGAGGGAAGGTAAGAATACATTTTAATTATTGATTTATATATACTTTATTGTACACCACAAAAATACATAACATGAAAAAGATACATCAAACACTACAAAATATACAATAATAATAATAAAACCTTTATTTTCAGGCTACTATGGCCCATAGATAAATACCTTACAGACTAACATAATTATAATAGTACAATGTGTGTTAGTGTATAAACTTAAAACTATGTTAGTAAAACTCATTTCACCTGAGCACTGTCTTTGTGCGATCGTGTGGCACTTGTCCGCGGAAGCGACGGAACATTACACCTAGCGGCCAAAAGTCCTCAGCCATGACGAGGTGCAGGAAGCATGTAGGTACTCGCACCTTGAACGCCTTGAAGTTGACAATGGGCGGCCTTATCGCTTTCTGCGATCTCTTCCAGGCAACCTTGGAATGGACAGTGATTTCCCGACACGCGATACGCCGACCTCATCTAGCATATTTTAATTATAATGTTAATGAGTTTACAGATACGCTGCTTTTAGCTTAAGAATATACAGCAACACATGAATTACATCATCTATGCACCGTACAAGCGCTTTAAGGGTCCCTGAAACAATCGATTTCAACTGTCAGCAGTAGCGAAGGGTCAATTTTCGTAAGAGGTAAGCCGGAGTAGATAGACAAATAATTAATATAATCATATTATAGATATCTACTCCGGCTTACCTCTTACAATTATTATTGTTATTATTTATTTTTTTGACCCTTTGCTACTGCTGACAATTGCAATCGATTGTTTCAGGGACCCTTAAAACACTTGTACGGTGCTTAGACGATGCAATTCATTTGTTGCTGGCATTTTTTAAAGGGAAGCCGGTGGGAAACGAGTTGTATGGAACCATCGCCACAGATTGTCAGTGTTTTGTGTCTTTATTCTCAATCGCTTCAATTGCATTTCTAGAGGATCATTTTGCGCATCAATGTGTATCAATTAGGTAAAAATAGCCAATTGTAATAAAATTGATCGCTTCGGGGACCCTTGATTGTTGCTACACAACTCAGGGTCTCCCAAATACAATAAAATAACACCATGTAAATCCGTGCAAAAGATTATACTCGTGTTCCGGTAGTTTGATAGAAAAACGTAGCGTTTACGGTATAACCAAAACGCGATGCAGCATTATGAATATGAAAATTGCTGATGCTGCAAGTAGCATATCTGATAAAAATATTAAATAATTAATTTTGCAACGAAAGATTTTTCTTTCGTAGTAGTAACAAAATTATTTAAAATTGTTCCTTCATGAAACTTCAGGACAAAAAAAAATTGTTAAATGATAATGTTATAATGATTTAAATGATAAATGATTTATTTTCTGTAAGTAGGTTTGTACAAACACTTTTGCACGTCAATCATATTTTTTTTAAACTAGATGAGGTCGGCGTTTTCTATCTGACTACTCTGAGAAGAAAGGCCGAAACAAACTCAGTGGTGACAGTCTCTTTTAAAGTCCAGACAATATCTTGGTCAGATCATGTGAAAACCATGTAGAATGGTCTTTTGAGGAAAGAACCACACAGATTAAGCAGACCTGTCCAGTCAGTGAACGCATTTTTCAAAAATCGTGCAGCTCAACTCAGAACTTGAGGAGCTCAACGATTCGACGAACAATACCAAAAAAAGCTGCTGGAGCTGCCGATTGTTTATGATTGTTAGTTTTTTTTTGTGTTTTGTGTTCTTTCTCTGCGTCATTTTTGTTTCTATTCCAACTAAGGTTTTTGTGATTGTTAATTATGATTAAGGTAAATGGATGGCTGAGGATTTGCCAGTCCGGACTTTAGCAGGACTTCTTTGTATCGTTAAAAACTACTTCACGCTGCTTCTATTTTATTTCTCATTTACTTTAATGTCACAATAGCTGCAAGTTAAATGCATTTCTTTGTAAAACTCTCAGAAATCGTGCAGCTCAACTCAGAACTTGAGGATCTCAACGATTCGACGAACAATAGGTACCAAAGAAAACTGCTGGAGCTATTAAAGCTGGCGATTGTTTATGATTGATTGTTTTTGTGTTCTTTCTCTGCGTCATTTTTCTTTCAATTCCAATTAAGGTTTTTGTGATTGTTAATATGATTAAGCTAAATGGATACCTAAGGATTTGCCCGTCCGGTCTTTAGCAGGACTTCTTTGTATCGTTAAAAACTACTTAAAGCTGCTTCTATTTATTTCTCGTTTACTTAAATGTCACAACAGCTGCAAGTTAAATGCATTTCTTTGTAAAACTCTCAGAAATATGACACCGCAATAGAAATAGTGTAAGGTTAGAAATAAAAATGCTGAGATACGATATGAAGAAAACTGTTTTCGTTGCAAAATGGGAATGAAAATATGAAAATTGCTTAGGTACTGGTTTCATGTTAATACTGCTCGTATTAGATTTTCTTGAGTATTCCTCTTTATTTGATAAAGAGTTTTATTAAGAGTGTTTACGCGGTACGGCATTTCATACAAAGTTTCAATCAAGCCGTTATTTTTCGGAATGACTGAAATGATTTTAATGAAACTTCATACGCATAAGCAGAATAGAAAGGTCTAAAAAGTTAGTAAAGAACATTTTCGAAAAATAGTGTTACAGCCAAACTAGACCGATTTTAAATTTTCCATAGAAACAGAGATTTCCAGTTATGTTTTTTTATACTAAATAAGACATTTCGAAAATGTTCTCAACTAGCTTTTTAGACCTTTGTATCCTGCTTATGCGTATGAAGTTTCATTAAAAGGTTCATTATTTTCGAAAAATAAGGGCTTGAAAATTTGTATGAAATGCCGAACGTCGTAAATGCTCATAAGGTAATACTATCCTCTATCTTGCTGTGGGTTTGAAATTTTAAATATAGTCAGAGAAATTATTGTTTTTACCAACTTAAATTGCCCGTATCTTCAAATCACAACTGTCACTTTTTGACAGTTGTATAAAATGACTATAACAAGGCAAATTAACGTAGAAAGTAAATTTGATAAACAATAAATTTCTCTGATCGTACCTAGGTACCTACTATAACTGTAGTACCTAAGATGTTTAAAAATCGCAATAAAAACCAGAACCCACGGTCCTCCTATGTAAACAAACTTAGGCACTCAAAAAATAAATTTACACAAGCGTAAAGAACTCAATAGCGTATTACAAAGTTTTTCAAACATAAGAAAGTAATGAAAATGAAACCCCAACAAAAACCCAATAAAAAGTTTGAATAACATAATGAAAGTTGTTTCTTCAGAAGTAAATAATCAATTTGTGTCATCCACAAACGAGATTCCCAGAAATCGGGATCGAGATGTTTAATTCATGATTTATGTAGGAACGGTTTCGTATTTATCATGAATTATACATTAAAAGGAATGAGATAACAACATTTATACTTTATATTGTAACCGCCATTACTTACGTTTTTATAGGGTTCAGTACCCCAAACGGAAACCCTTATAAGGTCACTTCGTTGTCCTTCTGTCTGTCCATCTGTCAAGCATTTCTCAGGAACGCGTGGAGTTTTCACTAACTTGATAACTATTGGGAACGGATTGCAGCCCAATAGCTGGCTGCAATCCCTTGTGAAAAAATCAAACTTCTAAGTCAACGAAAGCGCATAAGCTTGTAAGATACGGGCTTTTATGTTCCAGAATAGACCAATATGACCTAGAATCATGAAATTTGGTAAGAAGCAATGTAAGTAAAGGAAAAATCCGAAAACCGTAATTTTTTTGTTACATACCCACAAAGTACGAAACCCTCGGTGCGTGAGTCCGACTCGCACTTGACCGGTTTTTTTTCTTACAATTCGTTTGGCCGTTAAAGTCTACTACAAAACATGGGCTTTTTCTTCACAAACATAACTGGCAAAATGTGGGTGTACTATTCATAGGTACAGAATCAGATGCCAGTACATCAAGCTATTACAATCTGTCAAATTTCTTCAAAAGATTTTCAACTTAAATTTGACATTTCGGGTAGCTTAAGAAGAAAGAAAGAAAGAAAGAAAAACTGTTTATTCTGCACAAACAAAACGCACATTGCATATAAAAAGAAAAAAGAAAATAAAAGATAAATATACACACACGACGTAGTCAAATGCCTCGTACTCAAGCTTAAAAAAAATGTTGACAATTTTGTCTATTGCTTGATGTCAGGGCCAGGGACCAAAGACAACACACATTATTTTATTACTTGACATTGACAATTTGAGATTGACATTTGACAATACAAATCACAAATCAATCCGATAGGAGTATATGTGTTCTGTGGTGATGCACCCGCGTCACTGGCCTAATTATGACAACAAAACAAAGTGTAAACAACAACAATCAAAACAAAAACAAAATGCCAATTGCAGAGAGGAAAAAATTAACTAAGTACTTTTGTAACAATCAACAATATTAAGGACAATTAAGCCGTGCGTCGCATCTGTGCAAGAACAGGTCGTTGCTCAGCAAAATGCTGTGACTTCGGACGGACCAACGTACACAGCGCTGATTTTCAGCAACTACCTATCTACCTACCTACTATAATGTGCTGGCGTTTGTACATCTCTGCCTAATCCTTCAGAGATTACAGGCGTGATGTTTTGTTACGTTATGTATTTACTTTTTCCTTTAGTTGTTCGATTAGTGATCGCAAACTCTTTTTTTATGTAAATAGACCCGGTATCACTAAAAATACTGCGGTGCTATTCTATAAAAAGATCACCGTGATAACTTAGGTGAAGTGAGCTTCAAGTGAGCTGTCACCTGATGCTAGGGATTGACGCTATTGACAGCTCACTTTAAACACATTTCACCTTAGTTTTCACGGTATGATTTTTACAGAATAGCATTACTGCACTTCTCTATCACCAGCTAATGCATAACATAAAGAAGTAACCATTTAATTTAAAATATGTAATGATAACCGTAAACTACAGTTTTATGCAAACATACAACGCCAGTCTGCAAGCTAAATCGGTCGTTAGCTCGGGTGCTAAGTCCATGAATTAAGTTCTCATTCCATCTAGATTCGAATCACAGAATAGTTCAGAAGTTCGACTACATACAATGAACGAAACTACATAGTATTATGTAGATGCGTGCGTACGGTGATCTCAACCGAATTCCTGTCGCGAGTGCGTTTGCATTCGCTGTAATGTACGCGTCAAACTTTATGGGGCTCTGAAGTATACTACCCGCTGCGCAGTACTTTACACCTCACCCCGCTGACATATGAATTTTTTACTGCGCAACAACCCGTTTCATGTTCTGCAGCGTCATAAAGTTTGCATCGGGCTTTATGAAGCGTGTGTACCTATGCGTGCGTGCGTTTTCATTCAGTGTATGAAGCGAACCTTCTATAATATTCTGTGTTCTAGTACTTCGGTCTATTATATGCCATAGGAACGGAATGCTATTCCCGAAATCGCAATTAGACGTAAACTCGACGCATCCACATGTGAATACCGCTGGGAATTGGGATTAAGTTGATTTTACACTGGCCTGTTAACAGCAAATTGGGTTGGAAATAATGGCATTGCCTTTAGCTTTAAACTTGACTCTTACGAGTATGTAACTGGTTAGTAGAAAGTTGATTAAATTTAGGTGATTTAGAGCTAGAATTTAATGCAATTATCTATTTTGTAAGTACGTATATTTAGAGACAGAACCCAAGTACTATTTGAAAGGAAATATTTAACCGATTTTCTAAAAGACTATTGACTATCATTAGAATGATGGACACTTTGTTTAAATGAATGTACCTCTTAAAAATTTTTGCGAGTCTAAAGATGCACACTTTTTCAATAATTGAGCCTCTTTTTAACTTTCTGGACTTTTCTCACAGTTGGTCGCAGTAACTAAGCTAGCGACTACACGTGTTAGGTTAGTTTAGAACCGCGCGCGAGCCAAGCGAGCGAAAGCGAGCTGTGCCTTGGCAGTTGCTAACGAGTGCTACACCCAAGTTGGTCGCAGTTACTTGGCTCGATAGTATTTTTAGGAATTATTTACGGTCCAAAAAAAGAGGTACAATCGTTATACAAATTAGAGCGTTCAATAATATTTTTAGGAGCGCAAAATGGGAATCCTTAAAGGTCCGATGAAATACGTGCCTTATTTTATTATGGCAATGGCACTCAGACACTTCTAATTTACAAACTTGAGGCGCTATACAAAGCCCTGAAGACTATAGAAAACAGAAATAAGTAAGTGTATGTAAATCAAATTTTAATTATTATGTACTAACATATTATTATTATCTTAGTAATAAATCGATTCATAAATCGTCGTTTATGCGAACAGAACAGGATATTTCAACCTACGTCTTTCATAAATTAAATTACAAAATATTATGTAACTCTCTCGAGTAAATAAACGACAGAATGTTAGACTATCTGTCATGAACAGATAGTATCTCTAACGACAGAAATAGTATCTGTCAAGAACAGACAGTATCTCTGTCGTTTATATCGTCACATAACTTGCGATGACATCGACATTTCTATGCTAAGTTGATGAGGAGAGATATCTTTTATGATCCATTTATCATGTAGTTTTTAATACAGCTGTATAATTTTATTTTATTTTTATTTTATACTTAAGTAGCTGTATTATTTTATTTTTATTTTATAGAGCGTATTATTGCAGTGACCCATTGGTAACGGCCACGACTTACGAGTTATAGCTCGTAGATTCGAACACAGTCAGGCGCTTTAATTTGTGTAATTTATTTCATCACCACTGCTCTCAAAACGGTGATGGAAAACATCGTGAGTAAACCGGCATGTCCTAGAATAAAAAATTCGAAGACATGTGACATCTACCAACTAGCACTGGGCCCGCATGGTGGATTATGGCCCACTCCCTCTCACAGAGAGGAGGCCTGTATCCCAGCAATGGGAACACTATTGGCTGATTATGCTGTATGCTGATCCTGAAACATCAAAACGTTGACAACGCCTTTATTTCGTAGCAGTTATGGTGGTTTTTGTATTTCAATTTCGGCCCACTCCCTCTCACGGAGAGGCGACCTGTTTCCCAGCAGTGGAAACATTATAGGTGATTTTCTCCTTCTTTTTCAGGTTAGGTTATCCTTCAACTTTTTATAACTTTTCATGATTTTATTATGTGATTGTATAATCCTAATCAAACATATTCTCAGTATTTTCACTTTAAAATTGCATGTTTGTTTAATTACGTGTTTTTGGTTCATCCTTCCCTTTACACTATAATATTAATTCCTAACGCGTATTAAAACTGTTACTTCAAGTCTGTACATTAAGAGATTGACCTGTACTCTGTCTCTCGAGATGCAAAAAGTTTTTATATTAATAATAATGTTTTCCCTGCACTCGGCTTTCAACAAATCAGCGTAAGTTTTCTTGCACCACTTAATCTCAAACTTGTTTGCCAAGTCAGCACTTCTAATTTCTTTCTCGGAACTAGAACTATGAAGTAACTATTATTATCTTTTATTGTAAAACAAATTTTTACTGTCTTAAGTTTTGTTTTAGTAGTAGGTATTGGTTAAAGTATTATTTACATAACATAATGTTCCCACTGCTGGGACACAGGTCTCTTGAGAGGGAGTGTGCCGTAATCCACCATGCGGGGCCAGTGCGATGAAAGCAGTAGTGACGAAATAATGTAAACAAAGTAAAACGCCTGTCTTCAATTATTTCATCACCACTGCTCTGAAAATGGTGAAGGAAAACATCGTGAGGAAACCGGCATGTCCTAGAACCAAAAATTCAAAGACATAAATCTACCAACCCACACTGGGGTCGCGTGGTGGATTACGGCCTACTCCCTCTCACAGAGAGGAGGCCTGTTTATGACACAGGCCTCCTCAGTGGGAACGTTATAGGCTGATTATGTTATGTAAAACGACTGTCTGGTTTCGAACCTACGACCTACAACTCGTAAGTCGCGACCGTTACCACTTGGCCACCACTGCACAAGTATTATTTACTTGTCGAGAAATCAATCAATGGAGAAGACAATTGTTAAAACGGCGCTGTCGTAGCTAGTTCTCAACGCAAGCTAATAAATACAAGGCATGAGATGGTTTTATTTTATTTTTGCGAAAATAACGCGTTGTTGTGTTCCAAAACACTCTGAAATTGGAGACTAACATTTCCCGAAAGATCCTAATTGGAAGATTGTGGATGAAAGCTATTCCTAGATATTGTTTTTAATTAAACAGAGTTCGAGGTTATGTCGGACACATTTTAAAGAAAGTTATTACGGGGAAATAAATAAGGTTCAAAATTCTGACACTGTCGATGTACCTACTTGATTTAAAATATTTAAATTACCGACACTAACGAAATAATGAAAACCAACTTCTTAAATGAGCGAAATGGAATGAATGAACGAATTGTCCAATTTATTATAGGCCGTAAGGACCGAGCTATGATCACGCCATCTACAATTAGCTTTGTCGGATCTAACCCATTAAAATATAAACCTCCTTTTAGACTTTACAAAGAAGAACAGACAAAGACTCCAATTAAAGGATTGAGCATTTATGGAAAAAAATAGGATCAATTAAAAAAATATCTTCCTTTTGGGCTTCGACACAGTCTGTTATAATTTATGAGATGATAAAATTGAATTAAATTCCAATTAAATATTGAAATATAAATATTAAAATTAAGGTGCTAACTTAAGGGGTCGGCGGCGGTGCATGCGTTCTTCATACAAACCTAATACCAAAATAATTTGTAAATCAAACATATCCCAAATATATATTTTGAATGGACACTGATTTAAAGACAAGTTATAAGAAAAATAAGTTTTCTTTAGAAATTTAAAATTCCTCACATCTCGTCTTTATAACAGAGTCCTTTCAAAATATATATTTGGGAACCTAGATATTCTGTAATCCAATCGGAATAAATACACACTACCTTAAGAATATGTTTGATTTACAAATTATTTTGGGATTACGTTTGTATGAAGTATACATTTGCATGCACGTTTTTTGCAATTAATTGCAATTTGCTGGCCAGTATTAAGTTATACGTTGATTAAAATATGATTCGCGGCCGCAACAAATATGTATTTACAGAATTATAATCATTAAAGTTATGAACACAACTCTCTAAGACCACGTAATCCCACTGAATGACTATTTCATGAAATCTTGTCATTTTACAATTATACTAACTTAACAAGTTGTATTACTGATCCTAATGATTATAAGTCTGTAATTACATATTTGTTACCGTGGTGGTACGCGGTTGGTGCGTGGATGGGTGACCATCTTCACATGCCAAGACTCCGTGTCTCTGAAAGCACGTAACGACGTTGGTCCCGGCTGTCATTCGTGGATCTTTGACAGTCGTTACTGGTCGACAGTAGCTCGAAAGTCTGACAACCGGTCTTACCAAGGAGTATCGTATTACCCAGTAACTGGGAAGTGGAGGTCAGATAGGCAGTCGCTCCATGTAAAATACTGGTATTCAGCTGCATACGGCTAGACTGGAAACCGACCCCAACGAAAAGGTTAGGCGGATGATGATGATTCAAAATAGACAGGCTGTCTATGGGGTTTGCCAATCAACTGAGTAACTCATAAGTGTCTATCTAGCTGGCTCTTCTGAGCCACAGCAACAAAACCGGTGTAGACTGTTAGCTTGTTGCATATACAAACGCCAGCACACCAAGCTACTACAATCTGTCAAATTTCTTTAATAGATTTTGAACTTTATCGCTAAAGCATAAAGTTCAATTTTGGTTGGGTTTTATGGGGTACTGTGTTAAATGCTACAACAAAATACCTTGTGACATATTGCAATTAAATGAAAGAAAATTTAAAACTCATATTAAAAGTACACTTTGTAAACAAGGATATTACAAATTAGAGGATTATATCCAAGATAAGAATGTTTGGAAACATGCTGGTCCTGCTCCATAGGACAATCTAAAAGTCTAGACAAAATCAAACTTGTTCCTAATTTAATTTATATATATAAGTATTTTTAATTTTGACATCTTATTCTAATTCATTTTTACAATCTGCGACTACAGTGGCTCACACACTTGTTAAAGTTCAACTACTTTTGCATTTTTTTTTTTAAATAACTTGTAAATATGTGAGCTCCATGTATCTATCACTTATTTGATTTACCTGTCATTGCTTAATTTTTAATTCTTTTTACCTTTTGTGGTAGACTAATTTTATTATGGGTGCATCGTGTTCACATATAATTTTTATTATGTATACAAGACCTTGTAAAACATTTTTAAAAGAGTAACGGTGGAGTTTCTTGCCCATTCTTCTCCATACGAAAACTACCTTTTGGAATGGGCGACTAGAATCATTTCTATTTAGTTTTTTTTGACGTTCAAAAGTGCCTTTAATGTGCCTATTTGAAATAAATGATTTCACTTTGACTTTGACTTTGTTGGGAAAATTTGACAGTTTCGGGTAGCTTGATGTGCTGGCGTCTGTACTGTCTAATCTAACGAAAATATTAATTATACCCCCGCCACAAAGGCAGAAATCCAGACCGGTATCCAGTCTTGTTTCCATCCAGTGGTCCCCTCCGGTAATCTATTGCTTAGTTAGAGACTTGAAAATTTTATTGGTGATACTCCTTCCTTTATTTGGAGATACTTTTCCAAATTATCCATTTACTTTCAAAAACCTTCGATAGTACTGACATAATAGAAATTACATTCGAAAGTATTTTTCTATCCAGACAGAGCCCCTTTCTGTCCTTAGTATTTACAAGTAAAAGTGGTACGAATTAGATTGGTATTGTTTTGAGATAATATTAATTAAAAAAAAATATATTAACGTATCGACCCTGTATTTTATTTAACAACTAGCTGCGCCCTGCGGTTTGACCCGCGTGAGTGTCGATCCCGTGGGAATATCGGGATAAAAAGTAACCTTTAAGTTAATCCAGTGTGTCAACTACCTCTATACAAAATCAAAATTGGTCCAGCCGTTTGAGCGTGAAGAAGTAACAAACATATAAACACACACACACACAAACTTTCGTCTTTATAATACTATTGTGATAATTATGACTAATAAAATAAAATAACAAACATTTTAATTGGACTTCTCCGATCTGCAGGCGACTTAACATATTCTCTATGCCATTCCACCCTCCCACGGCGACTGCATTTCAGATTGGCGTATCTGGAAGTGCAGGCGAGTCGTGGAAACAATTACCGGAGTTACAGTACTCTTGGACATTATTTTATATGAGAATTTCTATACTACCCTCTAGTTTGACGTTAAGCTTGGTACCGTGTTCGAGATTTGCAGGGTTGAAATCGGGTTGGTTCGGAAGAGAATTAATACTCTATTTTTTAGAAAATAAAAATTAAGATAAGATAATAATTGAAAGTTCCATAAACAATGTTTAAGAGCGTTTACGTCGAACGGCATTCCATAAAAACTTTCAAGCCCTTATTTTTCGAAATGAATGAACCGATTTTAATGAAACTTCATACGCATAAGCAGGATACGAAGCTCTAAAAAGTTAGTAGAGAACATTTTCGAAAAATAGTGTTACAGCCAAATTAGACCTATTTTAAAATTTCTATAGAAACAGAGATTTCCAGTTATCTTTTTTTAAATAAGACATTTCGAAAATGTTCTCTACTAACTTGATATTAATTTCAATTTGATAACTCTACGCGTTCCTGAGACAAAGGGTCTTGATAGACGGACAGACAGACGGACAACAAGGTGATCTTATAAGGGTTTTTTCCTTATCTTAGGGTTCAACAATAGGATGGACCCTAATCTTATTACAATCTAGCCTTTTAGATAGACTAATACGTAATTTAATTATAACCTAAACTATTAAAAATTATCTTTATTATGAATGTGTCCAAAAGCACTTTTCTTATTGTCGAAATTATTTTATTTCTCTAGAATTTTATAATCAATGTTGCGCCACTATACGATAGTAATAATAGGCTACAAATAAAAAAATAAAAAAACACAAAGTATATAGGTAAGTGTATTCGCCTTAATCTATTAAGGCGAATACACTTACCTATATACTTTGTGTTTTTTTTTTATACACTTACCTACACTACCTATATATAATACACTTACCTATATACTTTGTGTTTTTTTATTTTTTTATTTGTAGCCTATTATTACTATCGTATAGTGGCGCAACATTGATTATAAAATTCTAGAGAAATAAAATAATTTCGTCAAACGTCATAATCACTCACTACTTTAGTGCAAAGACTTAAAAATGTCATCTTACAGCATTTGCACAGTTGCAAATGCGACTGTGCAAATGCAAACTGTGTAAATTTTTACTGCTGTAAAACCCCTCAAGTAGTTTGAACGAACAATGTAAACATCATTCAACTTTGACTCGCAGTTTCTTACGCTGATTAAAATCTTTACTGCGTCAGAAAATAATACTATTATTTCCTCAAGTTCTTTGTAAAGTATTAGCACCTCCTTTTATTAGTTTATGAAAGCTTCTAAACATTATTGAAAATTGAAAGACGAGTTAAGAGAAAAAGTTTTCTATAGAAATTTGAAATTCCTCAGATATCTCGTCTTTATATCAGTGTAATTTCAAAATAATATCTAATTGGGAACCTAGATATTTCGTAATCCAATCGGAATAAATACACACTGCCTTAAGAATATGTTTGATTTACAAATTATTTTGGTATTACGTTTGCATGAACTACGCATGCTACGAGCGCCCCTTAAAGCGATTGTTATTTCACGAGAAAAACGCGGTTTAGTCCAGGTACGCAAGGGTGGGTATTGCAACGCACTGCTTAGCACCGAGAGTTGAAATAGGATGCGCTCCCTTGAATTCCCAGTGCTCAGTTCAACACCGAGAGTTGAAAATCCAACAGTGTTTCTGACGCGTTGGGATGCGCTCTCTTGAATTCCCAACGCTCGGCTCAACACGAGAGTTGAAAATCCAACAGTGTTTCTGACGCGTTGGGACGCGCTCTCTTGAATTCCCAACGCTCGGCTCAACACGAGAGTTGAAAATCCAACAGTGTTTCTGACGCGTTGGTATGGGCTCTCTTGAATTCCCAATGCTCAGTTCAACACCGAGAGTTGAAAATCCAACAGTGTTTCTGACGCGTTGGGATGCGCTCTCTTGAATTCCCAACGCTCGGCTCAACACGAGAGTTGAAAATCCAACAGTGTTGTTTCTGACGCGTTGGGATGCGCTCTCTTGAATTCCCAACGCTCGGCTCAACACCGACAATTGAAAATCCAGTGCGCGATATTTTTACTTGGCGTGTAACGTGGGCTTACTTATGCTCGGGACTGTTCTAACACACTTAGAACCAGACACAAAGAAACAATATAAACTGTTTTATTTATATAGTTCTTTATACTTCTTAGAAATGTCAAAAACCGTTTCCATTTTGCTTTAGAGCCACTCGAAACGCTCATAAACTTTTTTCAAGTCTAGTAGTTTCTTAGTAATAGCTTACTTCAGTATTTATTTGAAAAGTACGACATTCAAGTATTCTTATTTTTATCGGAAATCCCTTATGTTTTTCTGCGAAATTAGTCTTCTGGAAAATTCTTGGTATAGAATTTCTGCGATCGCTTTGTTCAACATAAAGTTTTATTTCACTACTAGCTTCTGCCCGCGACTTCGTACGCGGATCCTGTTGGTTATGCCAGCGACAACGGGGTAGTCAAAATCGAAGATCTGAAACGTCTGATGTCGAATTCTAAGAACCCGGGGACTGGATAACAACGGGATGCGCGAGACGATTCGAGACGTCATTTTCAGGCAATAATGAACCAATAGGGTGGTAAACTTGGCCTTGCACTTTGAATGTTGGCATAAATGGGCCTTCTGAAATCTGTTTCGCAACAAAAGATGTCATTTGAAAGGCATTATTGTACGAACGAATGTTGTTCAAGAAATGTTTTGACTGTGATGGTCACCGATTAGCAGTGATCTTAATATTTCTGGAGGATTTTGTAATATTTCAATATGTACTTTCCCACCTGAGCAACACATACCGTTTGTTTCTTTTTGCTATTTAACAGCTTCACAAAAAGTAAAATTTTTAACCATACCTCCGATGGCGGAATATGTGGCGTAGTCAATCATAGGAGTATACGTAAATGCACTCCGTTCCTTATCAACCCAAGGAAGGTCGCCATGCCCTACGGCTATATCTTGAGACACATCCGATTCTTCAGATGATATCGAAATTCTGTTCAGAGAATGTCGAAGTCGATCAGAATTCAAACGTTCGTTGCGCTCTTCTTAATCTGTCTCTTCATGCCGTACTCCAGCAATTCTTTCTTTCTCACTTTCTGATTATGAATATTTTGCTGTGTGCTTGTTCGGAACAATGTATGATAATCTCACCGTATCAGCGGTCAGTCGCGCATCATATTCTTCACTGGTCTCTAGAGATCTGGATGTAGATGCGTAAATACGCTGAGAACGCAGGCGTGCTTCGCGATCCAAAGAGGTTTCCACGGAGCGAGTTGCAGCCTGATGTTCTCAAACAGCATCAAGTCTCTCCTGACGCTCTTCGGTAGATTCTTGGGATCTTATGATCCTCAATCTTTTAGCTCCTTTGGAACATTGGGAAAGATTTGACCTCTTTCTAGGCATGGTTATAGTTTTATTATGAAGATACCTGATCAATTAAAATCTAAGTGACTGCTCCCCTACCAAGGGTGCCCAGACACGGGATCGTCTGGCCCATGTGCTGGTTTGGTCCCTGGGGTGGTCACGGCGTGCTATGTGTTCTGGTGCACCGGTGATGGGGAGTACTCCCCAGCGGAGGGTCCGGTGACGGACAGCCGCGGCGGGTTCACGGATGAGTGCTAACGCGTGCCCATGTTCCCGCCGTAAGCGGCAGAGGCGGACACCGTGGAGTTTTAGTGGGTTAGAGTCATAACTGCACTATCTCCCCGTGGTAGTGCAGAATGCATGAGCATTTCTTGACGTTAAAAAAAAAAAGGGAGTTTTGGCCAGTAGAGTCAAATTTTCAATGATATACCATCGTCATCGAAAATCAGTCCTAAACTGTTACCGCCTTCACCGCGTGGAGGTGAAATTAGTGATAGCTTAGATTTCCACATCAGATGTTTCTGATCTTCGATTTTTATAAGTCAACAGGAAATGCCCATCAGACCGAGTAACTTTTACTAAGACGTCATTCCTATATGTGTTATGGTGTAGCTGGGCTCTTGGAGTTCCCCATCAGGTGTTCTAGATCTTCAAATTTATTCTCTCAGCAGAAAATCCTCATCACGTGGAACAATTTTTGCTATGGTACCATTTTTGTATCTCTTATAGTTAAGCTGGTCTGTTTCGGTTCTGCATCAGGTGTTCAAGTTTCCAAGAAACATTATAGCCTGAATGTTGTCCAGCCATAATAACTATACAACAAAAAAAAAAACATTCAAATCCGTCCAGTAGTTCCGAAGATCGGACGCGCAGGCCCGAGGCGTGTCCGTACTCTGATAGAATACCTTAACAAATGTTCGCCGTGATTCTTTAAATTGACATAACTTTTTTATTTATGAACCGATTGACATGAAATAAACACTAAATGTTAAGTGAAGCCTACTACAATATATTAGTGAAAACCGCATCTAAATCGAATAAGCCGTTTCTGATATTAGCGTGCACAAACAAACAGACAAACAGACAAACAGACAAACCGACAAACAGACAAACCGACAAACAGACAAACAGACAAACAGACAAAAAAAAAATTAATTACAATTTCGGGTTCGGCATCGATATAATAACAACCCCTGCTACTTTTTTTTAATATATTTCCATTGTACAGACACCACTTTTCTACAAATTTATTATATGTAATATAATATAGATAGATAGATAACTGAACAAAAATACAAGCTTTCGAAGTAGTTTAGTAGTGTAAAGTTAGACGTAATATTCAATTAAATGTAGAAAAACATTCTATTATTAGTTTGTCTATGTATTAAGAATCCAAACTTTATTAGCTTTTGAATTGTGGTCACCATCTGCCTAGCGTTTTCCCAACAATTTTTGGGTCAGCTTCCAGTCTAAACCAGAAGCAGCTGAATACCATATATATATAATTTTACGTGGAGCGACTGCCTATCTGACCTCCACAACCCAGTTACTGGGTAACACGATACCCCTTGATAAGACTGGTTGTTAGACTTTCGGGATTCTGACGATCCATAACGAGTGTCAAAGATCCACGAATGAACGCGTGTTTTCCGAGACACGGAGGGTTTTCGGTATGTAAAGATGGTTACCCATCCTCTGACTGACCGCGGCAAGCGTAGCTTAACTTGATCGAGCGACCCGTGTGTCTGTTATACACGTAGCCACAAGTCGTGGTAAAATGCCAAATTAAAATGTTTTAACATTCAGTTTTCCAGTTTTCAATAATAGTATCACTCACCACAATCAATTATTTGCATAGGCCAAATTCTAGTCTCTTCTATGAAAAGAATCAATATTAATCTGTCTGCAACAATTCAACCAAATACTAAATTTAAATCAATTTAGAATCGAAACAGAAATTCAAATACGAAATAATTTGGAATTAATCACATAGAAACTACGAAACTGCCAGCATTGCAGCATGCAAATAAGTCTGTTTGCCAGCCGGATTAACTAAATGTCCTTCAGTAGTAACAAAATGAACCAGCGGATTGCAAGTTCCTACTAGGTACCTCCTAGTATAGGAACTGTCCAAACCACTGGTTTATTTTGTTACAGTAAAATCTATATTGGTAGGTAATTTCTAAGATTTTTTGATTTCGCTCTGTTCTTTGGTGATTTGGTAAATATCAGTTTAAGTTTAGATACATACCTCGTAAATAAACCTTAGGTATATAAAGACGACGCATCGTGCTACTAAAATGAAACAATTTAATACATGAAGCCCTAAAAATAAGCATTATTTTAAGACGTAGACAATGAATGAAAATAACCTAAGATTATAAATTTTACTTTTAGTAGTCCATCATTCTACAAAATTCATTGGTATTTCATTCTACTTTTATAGGCCTGGGAATTTTATTAAAGAGAGAGTGGATTACTGCACTCGTGCAATCTTGAAATAGATTTCTTAGTCTCTTGCCTTATCTGTTGGAATCAATGTATTTTTATCAAAAATGAAATAATGTTAAGAATAAATTTACTCTGAGGTTTTTTGAAGAACCAATAGTCACAACTTTCTCGTACTGTTTAATTTTTTTCTTACAGTGATGAGTTTTCAAATCGCAGAGAGTTAAGTTGCGGTTATTACATGTGGTATACGAACTGAATTATTAATACCTAATATTTAGTTGCAGTACGCATGATAATGTTGTTTACTCACATAATTTCGATTTGCAAGTATTCGTTTACAACTGACTTGCGCAACAGTCATGCGCACATAGCTATTATATAGCAGGGTGTACAAAATGGACAACTAAAATAAAATCTACTAGAGTATCTTTTTTAGATTTCTGACATTTTCTCTTTGCAAGCAGCACCGCCATGACACACACAAATACGTATGTCGGTAGGTGTCGGTCTATAAAGATGACAAAATGGCTGCTCGGCTGTCATCGGTATCCGTCGGTTCTCGCCTGTCACTTGTTTCCTCCTTCTCGACTTGTAAATACATTTTCTTTTTCAACAGACGATAAACTTCGACTCGACGCGGGGCGGTATATCCTTAGTTACTGAGAAGGGTATACATAGTAGCAGTAGGCTGCTAGTGCAGTCGGCGCGGACGTCAGATGCTGGCACGTACCAATGTGCCCCGGATAACGCACAGTCAGCGACAGCAAGGGTTCATGTGCTCACTGGTGAGTTCTGGAAACATTTACTACTGATCTCAATGACTTGACAACTTCAATATACTCACTATAAAAACAATGAAAAAAAAAACTAACCAAGTGCGAGTCGGACTTGCACACGAAGGGTTCCGTACCACAAGGCAAAAACGCCGAAAAAAACACGTTTGTTGTATGTGAGCCCCCTTAAATATTTATTTTATTTTGTTTTTAGTATTTGTTGTTATAGCGGCAACAGAAATAAGTCATCTGTGAAAATTTCAACTAGCTAGCTATCACGGTTCATGAGATACAGCCTGGTGACAGACGGACAGACGGATAGTGGAGTCTTAGTAACACAGCACAGTGTATACATGTAATAGGGTCCCGTTTTCACCCTTTGGGTACGGAACCTTAAAAAGAGTAAGTACGGTGTAAATATAGCACAAATGTCAGATTTGGTCGCTTATGAATTGGCATAGGACGGTGCTTCTTACCCCACGAAGAGAAATTAGAGTTACTCGTTTTGAAATAATTACAAGATGAATGTGTCAGCGTTCCTACAGAAATCATTGTTTTTGAAGTGAAAACTTCTTTAGGCGCGTTTGGCATTTTTTGAGATGGGAAAAACCATTGAACTCGCGCCACTGTTACAGTAAGCGACACCGCGCGTGTTTTGTTTATAAGACGATTAAAAAAATACCCGCTTCGGATGTGTTCGGCTGTCGTCGGAATGTATATCTGATGTGTCAGTGAGTGATGGCAAAGGCACTCCCGGAGTGCCACTGTTTTTTTTTCAGTTCTTTTAACCGGTATCATTGTTTAGCGTTACGCCAGATAATTATAAATGAAAATTCGCACAACCTATTTTTAGGTCCAGGTGTTAATTATAGCCTAAAAACACAATTAATTCCTAAACATTTGAGTTTTGAAGGTAACACACTATGCATTTTCTCTACATTTATATCAAGAATTTTATTTAGACAGGTGAATTAAAATGGCTCTAGTTGTATGTCTTTAAGAAATCGTAATTAATTAATGCATGTCGCGTTTCATGGATCTGTTCGCTTTCGTAATGTTTCCTAGTGATCTTGTCGATGACTGGTAACGCTCGTGTTGACTGTGGCATAACTAATAAGCCATTACTCACTCACACTTACAGTCTTACAAAATATCACACTAATATCTGTGCTAATATTATAAAGGCGAAAGTTTGTGAGTGTGTGTGGGGGGGGGCGTGGGGGTGTGTGTGGGGGGGGTGTGTGGGGGGGTGGGGGGGTGTGTGGGGGGAGTGTGTAGGGGGGGTGTGTGGGGGTGTGTTTATATGTTTGTTACTTCTTCACGCTCAAACGGCATCACCAATTTAGATAAAATTTGGTATGGAGGTAGCTGACACCCTGGATTAACATATAGGCTACTTTCTGTCCCGATATTCCCAAGGGATCGAAACTTATGCGGGTGAAACCGCGGGGCGCAGCTAGTCAGAAATAAAACAATCTTCTGAACAAAATAAAGCGTATAAAAGCATTACTTATCTTACGCCCTCGTATCTGTATAAAGATTGGCGATAAATCAGCGCTGTCTTCGTAATTAACGGCGTCTCAGAGCGTCTAGTAGTTCTAATTAGTTAGACAATCGTCAGACGTTGTCGCTAGATGGAATTGGTGTGGATTTAATCAGCTGAGATCGACAACGATTACTTTAATTGTTTGGAGACTGTTTCTTTACTTTCTATTTTTGAACCACGTTCTTTTCGCTTTCATTTGTTTTTTTTTTTGTCGTTGAATCTTGTACATTCATTTGTTATTTCTTCCCCTCTTACAAGCCGTGTGCCCAATGGAAGTTCCCATCGCAAAAATTTCGAACTTTCGAATTGAATCGAACCTCTTTAGGGGATGAATTTATAATGAAATCTTCCTCAGTATTCACTTTTTCTATTCTTCTATGGATGTCTTGTACAAAAAATCTTACTTCTAAAACCAGACGTTTAGGCTGTGCGTTGTATGTCAGTAAATGAATTTAAGATTTTTATTAAGTAGACCAGATTTTGCCCGCGGCTTCGCCTGAGTGGATGAAGACGCCCCCAGGGGAACGTACTACCGGGATTAAAAGTACTCTAAGTGTTTATCCAGATTATAAACTATCTGTGTGCCAAATTTAATCCAAATACGTT
Organism: Oligia fasciuncula; assembly: GCA_963082905.1. Classification (NCBI taxonomy): domain Eukaryota; kingdom Metazoa; phylum Arthropoda; class Insecta; order Lepidoptera; family Noctuidae; genus Oligia; species Oligia fasciuncula. The sequence goes on from OY720395.1 coordinate 17,233,926, forward strand.
CAGTCGTTTTTGCACCAATCCAGAACAGACAGACAGACAAAAATCCTTCGGTACTATTTTATTATATGTATGAGTAACATAATCAGCCTATAATGTGTTCCCACTGCTGGGACACAGGCTTACTCTCTTCGAGAGGGAGTGGGCTGTAACTACCACGCGGGCCCAGTGCGGAATGGTAGATGTCACATGTCTTCGAATTTTTGGTTCTAGGATATGCCGGTTTCCTCACGATGTTTTTCTTCACCGTTTTGAGAGCAACGGTGATAAGAATGTGATCAAAATTATCTATCAACTGCAACCAAAACAGAATAGTATAACATCACAAGCAATATGAGTCGTTAAAGCTAATTATGTAAATTCGCCTATTGCAGTCTACTCCTGCACCAGCTATTGCACCACAAAACTCGCTTATGTAAGAAACCTTATAAAAAACCTTTCAAAGAATCTACAAAGTAATTACCACCCATCTCGTCGTTCTTTCTAATTAGCTGACCGCGGTGTCGAGAAGGCGACAATCGTCAGAAGCTACAAGATGTTACGCGCGTAGTTTTCTAATTGGCTAATAGAGTAGTGTGGCACCAAACTTGATAACATTTTCTGAATTTTAAAACGGTTTTCTTTAATTCAACCAGCATCTTTTTAACCTATTTCAAAAATGGAGGAGGTTCTCGATTCGCATGTTTATTTAAGTTATCAATAGTCATTATATTCTATCTCATTCTCACTACTTTTTGATCCCTTCTCGTATTTCTATAATAACCTATAGCCTTCCTCAGGAACTGGTTTATCTAATGCAAAAGTAATTTTTCAAATCCGACTGGTTGTTTTAGAGATAAACTCATTCAAACAAAGTCTTCAGCTTATAAATAGATAGAATGTCACTTAGTCTAGAGTCTAGACTAAGTAACAGGTAACAAAAATGTTTTGACTCCGAGAGTCTAGAGTCTAGACTCTCAGAGTCAAAATACTTTTGTTGCAAGTGCTCGGGCAATCTTTATTTTTATGAGACCGTCAAAACAGGTTCGTTATCATTGTGTGCCTTTATTGTTTTCATACAGTCATATTAGTCTTCAGACAGTCCGCAGGGTAATTGCATAACACGGTAAGAGTACCAATGCCTTTCATTGTGACAGTTCAACAACATTCATTGCGTTATTTACGTTGTTGAGCAGACAAATTTTACGAACATATAAAGCAATGGATTAGCAATATCCTTCAAACTCATTCAGATTGTTATAGTGTGTTACGCAATTAGGATCCCGGTCTGCACACAGCCTAAAATAGACTGTGACGTTAGACTAATGTATTCATTACTTGGTGCCGGCAATGTGCTCCAAATTACAGCATTAGTCCTACCTCTAACCCTCCTGTGTGGAATAGAACGGAGTTGGACAAATCTATTGTAATATATTTTACTTCAGGCGTTGCTCTGGTCGTTGAAAGTACGACTACGGAGCTTAAAGTCCTAGGTTATTTCTCCACCCCAGGGGTGTGCCTTACTGGCGTTGCGCCGGTTGGTTCCGGAATTGGTCTTTTAAGAGGAACCGGACCAACCCTATGTGCTGATGGTGATCACCGGGGTGGCTTTAGTGAAAAATACCACACTTCCCGACCTCCCTGCCCGGAGGTCGGGTACCTTTTGAAGGTATCCCCCCGACAACAAAAGAAAAAAAAAGGTAGGTAAGTAGGTCTCCAGGTCGTCTCACGGTCAGGTTGTACTAGTAGGTAGCAATTTCTTAGCAGTATCTAGTTATGTAATTTGAAAAATACATCATTATCAGTGGAACGGATTAAGCACTTAATTACTTTTGTATCTTGCTAGAGCATACTCTTTCACATAATTACTGCTACATAATTAATTAATGTTGTATGTCTGGTTCAGAAACAAATATTGTTACGTATGTAATTACAGCTTGTAAGCGTCTCACTGGTAATTAAGAGAACAGGCCGTGCGATTCTCCATACAAATGTATTCCCCTTTTTCTTCCTGATTAATGCCTCTAGAGCAACATTTTTATTTTTATAAAATCAAGGTCTGCTGTAAACACGTACGTCCCTGTCATTTTCTTTTTTTCAGCAACTAATTAGTAAAGAAAATATGACTCTCTAAAAAAATACAAAAAATGCCTTATTTTTTACCGCCGTGATTAGAGGACTACCAGACAAATTAGAAAAGTTTCTAACGTTAAAAAAATGATAGGAACCTATTATATACTCTTTCTTAAAATGTTAATGTAAAAAATAATTGATTCGGCTAAGTTTTCGAGAAGAAAAAAGGGGAATACGAAACGTCGATCTCGTAAAAATTTTTGTGATAATTTCGGTCTGAGCTGCAGCTGTATGACACAATAGTTTCTTCAAATACCTATTTTTCAAATTCCTCGTAGGCCCCGTCTCCTCTTAAGGCTTGATAATGTATGTACAGTCACGAGCATAAGTATGTATACACTTGGCTATAATCAAAGGCAATTTTCGCCTTTATTTTTTAATGAAATTTTATGTTATTACGAACATAGTATTTTCGAACCCATATGTTTATGTAAAGTGTCGTATTTCAACGTTGCATTCGTCATTTCACGAAAAAATCGCAATTGAAAGTTGCCAAGTGTTGACATATTAGTGCTCGTGACTGTACATTGTACTACGGTAAAGAGAATGAATGATAACGATAATTAATATCTTTATTTACTTATTTAAGACGAGACCTCGTTCAAATTAAATTAATATTATTGACAAAAGTACATAGCTGTTGAAATGAAATGATAATTTATTTTTGTAAGTAGATCTTTAAAGACACTTTTAGACATCAATATTCTCCTGTCTTTGAAGTGTCTAGTGTATCATCATCATCATCTGCGTAGCCTTTTCCTTTTTTTATGTTGCGGTCGGCTTCCAGTCTAACCGGATGCAGCTGAATACCAATTGCGACTGCCTATCTGACCTCCACAACCCAGTTACTGGGTAATACGATACCTCTTGGTAAGATATAAATTTGGCGACCCGTAACATCTCGATGTGTCTAGCGTATAAACATGCCCAAATGAATAAGACCATACATGCTCCACCCAAAACCAATTTCCTTTAACACAAAAATTAACATAAAAGTTTCAGCAATCCTAAACGAAATACCCCAAGCAATACATATTATATTATAGTTTCGTATTCATTGCCTGCTTAATGTACAAATTACAACATTACTTCACTCGACTGACATAGAGTTTATGTTCTAGTAATATCGTTACAACGAAGCATAATGCATACTAAAGTGTACCTTAGTTTTTTTATGTGAAGATGAATTCTGGAGATATGGGTAGTGCCAAGACATTTGAACCCAAGTTTAAGTAAAATTTTGAACAGAATATTTTGTTTTGATGTTGTATTTTAAGGTTAACGCTTTTTGATTAACACACATATACATATATTCACGCCTTCTTTACAGGAATAGGCAGAAACTACATAACATCACTAGTAGGTCCATTCGGCGTTTCTGCCTGTCTTGTAAAAATACCTTTAGTTAGACGCCTTTCACTCATCCTCTCACTGTCATAATTATTTCTCTTAACAATACACATACATACATACATACATCACACACATACATACATACATACACTACAACATACGTTACATACATTTCTCCTTAGTCGTTCACTCTTGACAGAGTGGTCGTGGTGGATGACTCTGCATTTTCTTTGACCAAAGCAGCCCTTGCGATGCTCCTCCACTTATTTCGGTCTTCAGGGTCTCGGAATTTCTGAACTATGGAGGGTTGTGTTGACGCTTTGATAAGGTCTGCCCAATGCGTAGGTGACTGACTGCGACATTTCATACATTATTATTAACATACATTTACTAGCTACATATTTGAATAATTATTATTCAAATATGTAGCGAGCTAATATGTAGCTAATATGTAGTCTTCATATCAAAATATTCCACCAAGTTAGGAGTATTTTAAAAAACGTTTGAAATAACTATCCGATGTGCTGCATCCTGTTCTGCTGGGGAGTTTGTTGCGCCACTTCTTCTTCCCAGCTAAAGCACTAGGAAGTGCTGAAGGGGGGCGTTTTGGGGGACTGTCTTATGTAGTTTTGACGTTTGAAAAGTACTGGTTCTCAAACTAATTTGAATAAATGACTTTTGATTTTGTTGAGAGGATAAATTGCTGTGGCTATATAGCATGGTTTCCTAAAACTGCCTAAGATCTGTTTAGGAATTTTCTTTATTGGTGAGATTAGGACACCATGTAGCCAGTGTGAACAGACTGGCACTTGATAAAGTATTGACATGTGAGGAAATCGGTATGTCCTAGAACCAAAAATTCGAAGACATTGTGACATCCACCAACCCGCACTGGGCCCGCGTGGTGGATTACGGCCCACTCTCTCTCACAGAGAGGTGGCCTGTGTCCCAGCAGTGGGAACATTATAGGCTGATTATGATGATGATGAGTGAAACCAAAACAAAAGAGTCATCATACCAGCCAATCATCGGAACTAAACGAAAAATTAATTACTGTCAATCAAACTGTGAACATTTCGAAATTAATGCTATAGAACTGTCAATCCATTTGTCGAGCGTTAATTCAATAAACTCGCTTGACATCGGTCGGTACTTTTTTTCATTCGCAAAAGGTTGAAGCTGTCATTAATTTCCCCGTTTGATCGGTATGAATGCTTGTTTTATTATAATTGGATATGTTTTGCCGTTTAAAATATTTACCGCTTTTCGATAAAATTAATTTAGTTAATAAAAATGTAACTTACAGAACAATTTTATACTTAAAATATTTTACAAAAGCAAATGTTCGCCCACTGGGTCTAGGTACTATATGTACACTTCTGCTTAATCCTTTGGGGATTACAGGCGTGATGTTAATGAAATGAAATGATTTTATTTTTTGTAAGTAGGTTTGTACAAACACTTTTACACGTCAATCATGTTTTTTTTTAAACTAGATGAAGTCGGCGTTTCCTATCTGACTACTCTGAGAAGAAAGGCCGAAACAAACTCAGAGGTCACAGTCTCTTTTAAAGTCCAGACATAATCTTGGTCAGGTTATATGAAGACCATGTAGATCGATGTCTGAGGTGGTCTTTTGAGAAAAGAACCACACAGATTGAGAGGACCTGTCCAGTCAGTGCACGCATTTGTCAAAAATCGTGCAGCTCAACTCAAGACTTAAGGAGCTCAACGATTCGACGAACAATACCAAAGAAAGGACATTTGGTTAGGCCACATAAATTACTCAAACTGCCAGACCATGAAAAAAAAACAGAAAACTAACAGAACAGAGAGAATAATAAAAAAAAAATATATGTAAAATGACCCACATCGTCTTCACATTCACAATGAAAACGTGTTATGTTTGTTATGTGTAATAAGCTTAGTATGAAAGTCAATCATCCTACACGCTTAGGTAAGCACATTTGTTGAACCATATCGTACTGCAATCAAAATGGCCGCATTCTGCTGCACCAAACTCCTTGTAAACTGTGGGATACAGGAACTGGAACGGATAAAACTAATGGCTGCCCTGTCTATGATTTATACCTTGATGTACACGATAAACCATCCGATTTAAAGTACCATTGTTGGTATTTTTTCTCAGGCAATATTATAATATGTGTAGACAGTTAGACATACCGTAATCGTCATCATCATCAGCCTATAGCAGTCCACTGCTGGACATAGGCCTCTCCTATTGCACGCCATTCAAGACGATTTTCGGCAACTCTCATCTAGCTGCTACCAGCCATCCTGCGAAGATCGTCGCTCCATCTAGCCTGAGGGCGTCTCACCTCACGTTTATTAATTCACTGTATCCACTCAAGAACATACGAAACGAAAACTACCTTTTGGAATGGGCGACTAGAATCATTTCTATTTAGTTTTTTTTGACGTTCAAAAGTGCCTTTAATGTGCCTATTTGAAATAAATGATTTGACTTTGACTTTGAACACGTCTGCCCCAACGGTCATCGGTTCTACGGCTAATATGGCCGGCCCATTGCCACTTCAGCTTGCTTATTCTGTGAGCTATGTCGACAAATTTGGTTCTCTGCCGGATCACCTCGATGCGGATTCGATTCCTCAGAGAGACTCCAAGCACAGCCCGTTCCATAGCTTGCCGAGCGACCTTGAATTTATGGACCAACCGTACCGTGAGTATCCACGTTTCGGCTCCGTAAGTCGTACCGTAATCCACCTTTAAATATTGTTTGCATACATGCATAAAAAGTAACATGCCAATATATGAAAAAGTAACATGCCAATATATGAAAAAGTAACATGCCAATATATGAAAAAGTAACATGCCAATATATGAAAAAGTAACATGCCAATATATGAAAAAAATCGAGAGGCTTGTCAACTGTCTTGAGATTTTATTATTATTCATATTCTTGTATTCATACATCATACATATTCAGCCTATAAAGTTCCCACCACCACGCGGGCCCAGTGCGGGTTGGCAGATGTCACATGTCTTCGAGTTTTTGGTTCTAGGACATGCCGGTTTCCTCACGATGTTTTCCTTCACCGTTTTGAGAGCAGTGGTGATGAAATAATTTACACAAAGTAAAGCGCCTGTCTGGGTTCGAACCTACGACCTACAGCTCGTAAGTCGCGGCCGTTACCACTTGGCCACCACTGCTCCCTATTCTTTACGACCGCACAGTAATAAATCATTAATTCTTCTTGTATTCATATATAGTTATTTATTTTTCAATCTCCCATCTTTTCTGCTCTCGACAACCTTACCTATTAAATCTAATATAAATAATTTCCTGTCTGTCTAGCCTTTATTGTGTCCCACTGCAGGGCAAAGGCCTCGCTCTCCCTTTTCCACAGAATTCTGTCTTTTATTTATTTATATTTAATTACAAGTAACAAAGGACTCAAATATGCAATATATATATTACGTCTTTCTTTTGTGTTTCCCTACATAAATAAATTATATCCTTTTTTCTTTTCCACCATTTGCTTATTGTTGAAACGTCCCGTTTTAGTATAATATGGCTTTGTTTGTAACGAAGAATCACTGACTCCTAAGACACAGGCACCTACACCTAGTTTAGGAGTCAGAGTATTAACATTATTGTGACTTAGTTATAAGCTTTTACGCTCTTTTGTCTTTGGATATTGTAATGAAATGGTTTTTGGTGAAATAAAGAATTTATTTATTAACAACTATGTAAATTTAACCTACACACTTAACCTAACGCTGCCTATTGTTCATGCAAATCCCTGCTACAAGTTCAATACCGATGTGGAAAGTTTGCAGCAGCGATTCACATACAAGTAGTCCAGTCTGCTCGCGATACACCACAATGTATAATGTTGGACTGGCCCGCACCCGGCGCACCATCCCAGGCGCATCTGGCGAGTGCCAGCCAGTGTTTTCGGTAGGAGTCAAGCTTCGTCTAAGTCTGCTGCCATGGCGTCGTGCGTTTAGTGGGACCCAATCGACGGTTCTCGTAGCCCAATTGTCCACTCCACTTAAGTTTAGCGGCTTTTAGGGTAACAGCCGTAATCTTGGTTTAACATACCAATATTGGAAAAAAGTCATGCTATGTTTGAGATTCTAATATTATTATTCTCACTCATACATAGTTATTTATTTTTCGATCTCCCATCTTTTCTGATCTCAACACCCTATCAAACCAATTTAAATAATTTTCTGTCTATCTAGCCCTTATGCCTCGGCCACGAAAATAACGCCAAGCTTGAGGCGTCAATACGCTACAAGCGTCATGTTTAAGCGTCAAAAGCAAGGCCACGAACTTCAAATATTCGCCTGTAGCGTGTACGTCGGTGGGGGAATGCATCAGCTACAGCCGGCGACCGCTACCGCCGGGTACCGCTCCTATCGGAGCGCGTGGAGCGACTGTTTCGTGCACACTGTGAAATTTTCTCATACAATTGTTTTCGACGCTCATAAAAAACGCCCGTCGGATCATCCAACGCTCGTGCAAATTCGCTCGTAGCAAATTTCGCTGCTGCTTGCAGCGCTACATTGTGGCCTTGTAGATAATAGACTATACATTTGTTTTTGACGCTCGACGCTCACGCTTGCAGCGCAAGGCGAATTCGCTTGGAGCGTCGGATTTCGTGGCCCTCGGGTTATTGTCTACTACAGAACAAAGGCTTCCCCTCGTTTTTAACCGACTTCTAAAAAGGAGGAGGTTCTCAATTTGAATGTTTATTCTAAACACTACTTTTCACTGCTTTCATTGTGAAGAAGTCTGAATGTCGATGGCTATTAGAGTAGGCGAAGACAAAAGAAACGATGGATAGACTGTGTGAATGATGATATGGTTAGAAAGGGACTGACGAACGAGATGTCTACTAATAGAGAAGTATGGAAGAAATAGACATGTTGTGCCGACCCCAAATAAATCATGGGACTGGGTCAATGGGACTAGTGGGACGGACCGAAATAAATTGGGATAGGGATAGGAGAATTATGACTTTTCACTGCTTATATTGAGGTATTCCACTCAGAGCACTGATTTCAACCGCACTTGGACGAACCGCACCTGAGCACTTCCACTAACCGCACTGAAACAAAACGGTTAGTCTTTTCCGTAGCAGTTAAACTCATCCCACCACCTTTACATTGGTCTACCGTGGGATAGTGTTCAAGTAAAAGTTTTTATTTCGCGTCATAGATAGGTACCGCTACTTAGGTTGACAGCGGCATTAAAGTTCGAGGGGTGAAGAAAAATACGTAAAAAAATAAAATATCATCCCAACTTTTTTTCTCTGGACCTATTGTTACAATTTATTCAAACTAAGAACCTATCTTTTTTTATAAAAACGTGACACGATCACACTCAACACAAGCAACATTTTACATCGCAAACAATTACAGTAAAATCACAAACGAGCGAAAGGTAGGTACCATTTGTTTCGTGCTCCGTTTAGCATGCAACAGCCATTGTACTCTCCCGCTATTTAGCAACTCGTGCATTTGTTGAATTTTACTTGCGATCAGAACTAGAACGTTTCCGTTCCGTCACGCAGTTGAATCATGGACTACGTAGTTTGTGTACTGGCTTAGCGCAATAATTAACTAGAGGTTTAAATTGTTGGAAATAATTGGTGTGCCTGTTAACTTGTTGTTCGGTCTCTCATTTGATGCTGCCATGAATTGTAAGTGTTGGGTTACAAAGGCTTTGGTTTTTTTTGTAAATAATTGTTTGACATGTTGATAGGTTTTCGTACCCCTAACAACTCCAGGCACACGGGTGGGTTTTAGTCAGTAAGAGTCTAACACTTCCTTCCGCTCCACCCAGAGCGGGATTGGTTATATGATGATTCCCATCCTCAACAAAAAAAAAAAAGGCAACAGAAATACGTCGCAGACGACTTGTCGCTAGCTACAGAAGGTATTCCATAGAAATACATAGAAACCAGTAGTGTCGTGGCGACACGTCGCCTGCTGCTGTCGTCTGCAGTCGGCTACGGAATTGTAACTTCAAGAATTAATGATTTATTACTGTGCGGTCGTAAAGAATAGGGAGCAGTGGTGGCCAAGTGGTAACGGCCGCGACTTACGAGTTGTAGGTCGCAGGTTCGAACCCAGACAGGCGCTTTACTTTGTGTAAATTATTTCATCACCACTGCTCTCAAAACGGCGAAGGAAAACATCGTGAGGAAACCGGCATGTCCTAGAATAAAAAAAAAATCGAAGACATGTGACATCTGCCAATCCGCACTGGGCCCGCGTGGTGGATTACGGCCTACTACCTCTCACCGTGAGGAGGCCTGTGTCCCAGCAGTGGGAACATTATAGGCTGTATATGTAAAGAATAGGTATCCTGATCCCACCATCATCCTTTTACTACCGGACAACAAGACGTACTGCAGCGTACCATCCGCACTTGGTTGATATCCCCACGAGTCGTACTCAGCGCTTCTCCTCCACTTTTATTATGCGCACAGCCAAAGTGTGGAACTCTCTGCCGGCATCTGTGTTCCCTCCCACATTTAACCCGTCTGCCTTCAAAGCAAGAGTGAACAGGCATCTTCTGGGCACGCTCGTTCCATCATAAACCTCATCTATCGCTTACCATCAGGCGTGATCGGGGTCAAGAGCGGGCCCATTTAGTAATAAAAAAAAAGGTATTCTTTTCCCTATTATTATTACTATTATTCCCTAGATATTCCCAAAAGGAAAAGGAAAATTAAAAAACTTCGAGAAACCTTGAAACTTATGCTCCAAACTTGTATATCACAAGTAACTAATATTAAACGCAAAACTATGTCACAGGAAGCCTTCTGACATTTAGATACTATGGTGTTTTATGGAGAAGAAACTTATTTTCCTGGGAACACTCTCGAAACTTATGCGAATGAAACTGCGGGGCGCAGCTAGTAAAGTATTAATCTCATATTATTACTGTGTAAGAACGTATAAAATATGAGCATTAGTTTAGCTAATGGTTTAGTTAAATAAATATCAAACAAAAATGTAGCAAATTATTTCGACGTGAAACATACGATGTGCTTTGTCCCGTTTCCACAACATTGTTCAGGGGTGTCAAAGAGATGTCAGCATCAAGGAAGGGGCCCGCTAGGGCCGAAGTCTGCCGGGTCAGCGGGATTGTCAGAAAGGATTACCGCTGGCCCGGAACAAAAAGGGCTAAGGAAGCAACACGGGTGGGTTTTAATCAGTAAGAGTCTGACACTACCTTCCGCTCCACCCAGAGCGGGAGGGGGGTCATTTGATGATTTCCCATCCGCAAAAAAAAAAGCTTTTGATAGGAAATAAAAGGAAACAGTGCGTGAAGGTGTTAAATAAAAAGATCTTTGTAACAACCATTTTATTTCGTTTTGATCTCTCTATAAAAAAAATAAAAAGCACATACAACGCTTTTGTCACAATTACGAAGCGTGCTATTTCGAAAAATAAATGTTACTCGACTCCTGTTTGAACATGTTCCGAATTCCGATCAGGACGTGTCCCATATGAAATTTTAAAACAATGGATTTATTCATTGTATTTTCTGTACAATTTGTATACATAGGGAGTGCTAGGCTTTTCAAAAAATAATTAATCATAGCATTTGATAATCATTTTGTGGATCGCTAAAGTGAAATTCTAATTAATTACTTGTTCAAAAGTTACTTAACTTAACACTTACTAATTTACTATGTAATTGTATTCCATTCGATAAATCTAAGTTTCAAAGGTTTCCTCTAACCCAAATAACCCAAATGGCTTAATCGTAGTTTATTTTAAGGCCGATGGTATGTCGGCTTTTCGTCTCTGCTTTTTGCACTTGCAAATGTGGTTTGGTTTGTGATATTTCTTCCAGCGCGACCAGTGCCGTAAGTTGACGGACAAAGGTGAGTCAGCGGTTGATTCTAATAATTCGGTTTCGTGTTACAAGTGCGGATCTAAAAATATCACTCGTGACACTTGCAAAAAGTGTAACAACGAATCAAGTTTTTATAGTGTTGATACTACTCTGCAAAACCTATCGTTAGAATAAATTAGTTTAATTATTCCATTCATAAACTTAATTTTATTTTACCTCCAAATGTACAGACGCCAGCACATCAAGCTACTACAATCTGTCAATTTTCTTTAATATATTTTCAACTTTATCGCTAAATCATAAGGTTTAAAGTTGATTAGGAACATTTGACAGTTTCGGGTAGCTTGATGTGCTGGGGTATGTACATATAAAGCCCTCCACTCACTAAAGCCTAGGGTGTGTTGCAGTCAAAACCGTGCTTGAAAAAAGCCTGACGTGCAAATGCAATGATTTAAAAAACACGAAAATGTATTTAGGTATAGTAATAATGGGTGCAGTAAATATCACACTTATGCGTTAATCTCAGTGTAAAATGACTTGATGAGAAAAAAAATGCAACTTCGTGACGGGAAAGTATCATAGGGCATCAAAAAATTTGTTCGTATCGCTGTCAAAAGAATAGCTGATACGGCTGGCAGCATTTCCATATTTGCCATACAACGTGGCAATGATGCTAGCCTTTTGGGCTACTATCCTGTTGATATTTGCCCAAAAAAGAATGTCATCATCATCATCAAAAAAAGAATGCAATGCAAAAAAGAATGTAATAAAAAAAATGTTAACTCTCTGGTCACGTGAAGAATTGAGCAAACGCTTGGCGATGTCTTTCTCGTACCTTTTTTCATATACTTGTGCATAAAAAAGTCTAGCTTTTAAATTATGTAAATACTAGCTTTTGCCAGCGGCTTCGCCCGCGTGGATGTCGGATATTATTCCACGGGAATGTACTACCGGGATGTAAAGTACCTATCCTTTGTTTTGACACTGGCTATAAACTGTGTGCCAAATTTCATACAAATCCGTTCAGCCTCTTTACCGTGATTGAGTAACAAGCATATAACATACGAACTGTCACATTTATAAAATTGTGGTAAAGTAGGATTACCTTGATTGAAATATCCCGTACAATAGGCACTTACCTTTCATGGAACCGCGGGCAACTAAGTTTATTAACAGTTTGTCGCCTTGTGAATGCGAGGCTTTATCATTTTCAAGATTCGTGACAGAAGCGCATAAAATAATTATTGCCATATCGCGCGATAATTATGTTTACTTTAGTAATTATTTTCTCCTATTTTTGCTATTAGCACCGTGGTTCAGTTATTTTTATTTACCCTTTTAGTGGCTGGGAACTCGACAATTATTTTTAAAAGTATTCGTAACACGCAGCTTCGTTAGCAATGTTTATTTATTAACTTATCTCTATTTGCATTTCTGGTGAGTAACTTTTGTTCACAGAATCCGGTTTTATTTACTGATGGCTTCTTTTCGATGAAGAAACTGATCCGACATCCTGAAATAAACCGTGGCATGTGATATTTGTAGGTACTGTAAAGCTTGTTTGTCAATCATGCAGGCTGGTAGAAAAAATACTCAATTAGTTTCAACATTGAATAATTATGCGGCGCTTGTTTTCATAAAACGCCAGTTATGAGATAGGCCCTAGGAAAATTTCAGTATTTTTTGTTATTTTCTTAATTAGCTCCTTCCCCATATTCCGTGCATCGTTGCATTCATCGGTGTTTTTTCCATATTCCATAATTGTAATACCTACTGAACTATCCATCTGCTTAGCCTTTCTAACCAGATGCAGCTGAATACCAATATTTGACATGGAGCGACTGCCTATTTGACCTCCACAACCCAGTTGATGGGTAATGACGATAACGACCAATGGTAACGATACCCATTAGTAAGACTGGTTGGAAATTATAATAAACAAAAATACCAGTCTTACCAATGGGTATCGTATTACCCAGTAACCGGGTTGTGGAGGTCAGATAGGCAGTTGCTCCATGTAAAATACTGGTATTCAGCAGCATCCGGTTAGACTGGAAGCCAACCCCAACATAGTTGGGAAAAGGCTAGGCAGGTGATGATAAGGCAGTTAATAATTGTAACATTGGGTCAATAAATTTATTACTTTAGTTAAAAAAATGGTATTCTATCGAGCTATATCAACAAACACTGGTAATAATATTGGCTGCTTAATCAAGAGGAAAACAGATCACAAAAAATGATCTCACCATCCAAGTCGGTATACCTTCGAACGTTAGTATTTTCCTTATGGAAAGAACATTATGGAGGATTTCTTTGTGCTGAGTACCATTATCATCAATAGTTCGGGCGACAAGTGATTGAGTGCTAGTATAATTCTTCTTTACCAAGCTTTTCTTAGATTTATTATAAGTTTCTATGTTTGAAAATGCAGGACACGTGTTTATTTTAGGGAATGTTAACCTGATACTTTTTGAAGAAACATTCTAATTTATTTATTTACATTCAAATGAGCATATAATTATGAATATAATTATTTTTTGAAGTGAAAAGTTCTTTAGGCACGTTGGGCATTTTTTGGAATGGGAAAAACCACTGAACTCGCGACACTGTTACCGTAACCAACACCTCTGTTTTAAGTTTTGGCCATTATAAAGACATCAACGCGCGGTACGCTTTTTCAAGTTTTCACTTCTGTCAGCACTCCTGGAGTGCCACTGTTTTTTTTGGAACGGTTAGGCACGGAACCAGGTAGCTGCATAGTGCGTAGTGTATGGACGACCGTCAAATCATTACAAGGCTAAACCATACATATTCTGTTACCTAATTTAATAACGATTCCAATGACATAACTCATAGAGCTATCGCAACTTCAGAGATATCGTCGTTCTTAGACGCGGCGTAATCGCGCGAGTACCGCCACATCTGCGCGCCAAAACGCGAAAAAGTCGCAACACATACGAAAGGATAACGCTAAAGCATAAGGTTCAAAGTTGATTGGGAAAATTTGACAGTTTCGGGTAGCTTGATATGCTGAAACCCATTAGGATTTCGTATCAATGTCATTAATTTTTTTTTAATTTTAACAAATTAATGTGTTAAATTTGTTACATTTAACATTCTGAAATATTTGTATGCCAGTCCATGGCGAAACATGTAAGATCATTAACTTTATTTATAAGACCTTAATGTACAGTCAACAGCAAAATTAGATGATCAAAATCGGAAATTCAATACTAATTAACGGAGTTCACGTCAGAACTGTATGGCAGAGCTGTTGCTGTTGTTGTTGTTGAGCTGTGTGCAGAGACTGTGTGGCTGTGTGGCAGAGTTCTGACGCGAACTTCGTTCATTAGTAGGTATTGAATTTCTGATTTTGATCATCTACTTTTGCTGTTGACTGTACCATGTTTTAAAGCAAATAAATATATTCTATTCTATTCTATTCTGGCGTCTGTACATGTTGTTTGACACAATCGCTGCGAATGAATTTCGCCCATATCCGCGGAGGGATTCGCCTAAAGTTTGACCAGCATAGCTATTCACCACCATCCGACAGGCTATCGTATCGAAAATGACACATTTCGGTAACCTGATTTCGTGGTGATACCAGTGCTAGTTTCATTCGTACCCACCCTACATTGATAAAATTAACGGGTAAAATCATAATACTGGAACACATAAAAGTAAAAACTGCCGTTTTATTCATCATTAAAATTAAAATATTTATGCTTTGAAATAATTAAAAAAGGACTTATATGCGGAAACGGAACAAGTCGTTAGCAAGTAAACACCCTTTTTATGACAATGATAAGCGGTCTAGAATTATTTATCAGGTAAAATTACTGGGTTCAAAAAGTAATGTCAAAATTTAATTTAAAATTACTTATTTTTTCTTAGACTAGTATTTATACTTTAACATAAATGAACTTGAATAACTTCTATACATTAGTTACTTAAAATCACACTAATATTATAAAGGCGAAAGTTTGTGGGTGTGTTTATAATTATGTTTGTTACTTTTTCACGCTTAAACGGCTGGACCAATTTTAATAAAATTTTGTATGGATGTAGCTTACACCCTGGATTAACATATAGGCTACTTTTTATCCCGATATGCCCGCGGGGTTGACATTTACGCGGGTGAAACCGCGGGGCGCAGTATTAAATAAAGTCAGCGCCCGAAAGAGCGAGAAAAAACCCGAAAGTCTTTCAATCAGTCTTACCAAGGGAATCGTATACTATTAACTTAGTAACTAGGTTGTGGTGGTCAGATAGGCAGTCACTTCATGTTAAATACTGGTATTCAGCTGCATCCGGTTAGACTGAAAGCCGACCCCAACATAGTTGAAACAACGCAACGGATTTTGATGCGGTTTTCACGACCGGAAGGTATATTTGTTTAATACATTCATATTAAACTTGCATAATCCTACTAATGGATGGATGATGGATGGATTTTTGTTACTCTTTCACGCCAAAATTACTGAACGGATTTTGATGAAACTTTACAGTAATAGCTTATAACATCAGAATAACACATAGGATACTTTTTATTATTCCGATATTCCCACGGGATCGACACTTATGTGGGTGAAACCGCGGCGCGCTGCTAGTGTTTTAAGGGGACTACATGACCTAAAGCGCGGTCACTGTCGGACTGCATAGAAAAAAAAGAGAAGGGTTCACCCTTCTCTTTTTTTTATGATCAACGCTGGTAATTTATTGCAAAATATGAAGCAATTATCTATTTACAAAAAATCTATTGTTTGGACTAAAAAATTAAAACACTAGTGCTTTAGTATGTTGCTTGTAGAATAATCTGACAAAAATCAGAATGATTGTATGTATGGTTTTTATTGTAAAAAGAAAGTTTTTAGAGGTATCTTTATGATTTTTTTCTATCGTATTAAATTAGTTGTATTATGTTTTCAACACACTATCTAACTAGCATATATCCTGAAGAATATCATATATTTTTCTGAATTTGTTTACTGTAGTCGATCATATACTTTTAGGCATTATAAAACTTACGTTGTTTGCGTTTAGGTCTTGAAGTCCCCTTAATAAAGAAATCTCGATGCTTTGTGAAGTCGTAAAAACCTTACGAAGCAGGAGTGACTTGCTGTATTGAAGAAATAAATAATAAATGAAGTATGATCAGAATACGATAAGTCTGAAGGAATCTTCAAAGGAAACATTTCCTTGACATGATAAACTACCACCTATACAAATCACATGGACTTTTACAACCATTGACAGACGAAAATATCACATAATAACAGTCTATTATGCAATATATTGGTCTGTCACTGTAAATGTTCAAATAACATGTTTTATTATAATAAATAATATCGTTCTTTTCCTTGTACGCACAAGGGCATATCAAGTTACTAGCTTTTGCCAGAGGCTTCGCTCGCGTGCGAAGTCACACACTATCAGTAGCAGTAGGTTTCATTCATTGCGTTATTTACGTTGTTGAGCAGACGCATTTTTCGAACATATGAAGCAATTGATTAGCAATATCCTTAATAAATTAATCGTTTAAAAACATTAGAAAAACACGATTTTATAAATGCACGTAAAAACAAAAAAGTAACCTCATCGTGTTCAAAGTCCATTACGTGGCCTTTCTCACAAGTGCAAACACGACTATGATACGATATTCTATTATGGAATGCCATGCGGCTTCATCATCAGACCTTGAAACCTAATCGTGGTCAAAGTTCATTACAAGACTTTTCTAAGAAATCCAAAACAGCTATAATACGATTTTCCATCATGAAGTTCCAGTTCATATCTTCCGACTCCATCATCAGATCAGTTCGACAGTACCATATTATTGTATTGTCATCAGAACTACATACAGCTGCCAATTTTCATTACGCTACGACCCTTGGAAGATGGTTAAATTAGTTACCTTAGAGTCCATTACATAGTTAGTTACATACATCATATCTTCCGGCTCCATCATCAGATCAGTTCGACAGTACCATATTATTGTATTGTCATCAGAACTACATACAGCTGCCAATTTTCATTACGCTACGACCCTTGGAAGATGGTTAAATTAGTTACCTTAGATTCCATTACATAGTTAGTTACATACAGGTCGACCTAATAAAAGCGTGTTAAAAATGATTCAAATTGAGATTGATAGTGTGTTACGCAATTAGGGTGCACGATAGAAAGTATCATAGGTTAACTGTGTGCCAAATTTCATCCAAATCTGTGCTGCAGTTTTTGCGTGAAAGAGTAACAAACATTCATCCATCCATCCGTCCTCACAAACTTTCGCGTTTATAATATTAGTAGGACAGTAGGAAGCAGGATACATTTTCAGTTTAGGCTAAGTTTTTATTCCACGAAAAGCCTATATAATTTCGGGTCAGTGAAGCGAAAATAATGTGTACATATAAAGAACTGAAGTTTATTCGACAATGACACATTTTCTAAAGATTTTTTAAAATATTTTGGTCATCCCATTGATAAAGTAAATAGGGCTTTTTGTGGTGCTGGTTCTATTCAATTGTTTTTAAGAGCTGATGACTAGTGACGCCCTGTGTGAAAACTAAGACAAACTGTTATTGGCCCTAATCATATCCGATTTTGAAAAAATTGTATGAGACAGTCGAATCTATTAGTTATAAGTTTTGAGTAGCTACCTATGAATAAAAATATGAAGGCAAGATTATGGGAAGACCAAAGAAACGATTGATATAGGAGACGCCATCAATTGTATAATGTACAACGTGTAATAATGAAATAAAACTTTTTTTTTTTGATGAATGAAATAATGATATGGCAACTATTTATATGCTATTTATATGATGGTAGCATTTTTTATTGGCAAACTAGGCATATAAATAGATTCGTAAGCTAATTTTACCTGTGTTTTTTCTTATGGTCTACTATGCAAAGCTATGAGGTCTTTGCTTCATTGATAAAAATACTGTTAGCGGTTTAAAAACTAATAGACTCTTTTTAATTTAATCCATTGACAGTCCGTAAATTGTAGAAGACATGTTTTGGATAAGGATCTACGATGTGGCGTCGAATATTCGTTTGAATATTCTTCTAAATTTTTTATGCTTTTCAAAGGGAACGTTCTGAACGATAAATCTCGATAAAAATAACCATCAAAAGAAAGTATTACACCACTTACTCTTGTAGGTACTGAATCTTTATGTGGCAGTACAATACAATGAACGTTACAAAGACCTTTCCCATCCACGTTACACCATATTAATTATACGACTTTCATTTCAGAGCTCACCTACATCGACCTGTCAAAGAATAAACTTTTTCTAATAATAATATTTGATTGACGTTCAACGAATTTATCAAAATCTGAAAAGACGTCTATTAAGATCTCAAGGCTAAGATTAATAAACGCAATTGCTACCTCTTATTGTAGCAGATGTATTTTATAAAAAAAAATACATTGAAAACTTATGTGTATTACAGCTCACTTCATGTTCACTTCACCTATGTTTTCGACGTGAGATTTTTACAAAGTAGAACAGTGGTGCTATTCTTTAGAAAGATCACCGTGATAACTTAGGTGAAGTGAGCTTCAAGTGAGCTGTCATTCCACCTGATGCTAGGGATTGACACTGTTGACAGCTCACTATAAGGTATGATTTTTACAGAGAAGATATTACGTAGCTTCCCGAATGCTGCCTAGCCGAGTCGGATTCGACGATTGGCCTCTTTCTCGAAGTTAAACCTATCTAACTGGACACACATTACGGTTCTAAACATTACGGTTTTTAATTGTTTCCTTTTCTTTCACAGGTGAAACTCCGGCAGCAATGCAGGGAAGCGCGCAGTGGGCAAGCAGTTTTGACTTACACACATTAATAGGCATCGCTAGTGTTATATACTTATTAATTCTGTAAATACAAAGAACATCTAAAGGACTGTGACTGTTCAAAATGAGTTTGAAAATTATCAATCTTAGAATTTAATTAAAAGTTCCAAAGACACTTGAAAATTATTTTTGAAAAGTGAATACGAAATGTAAAAGTGTTTGAAGAAGTTCGATTGATCAATGGAATAGAATGAAGAAGAGTTGATTTTTGAAAAGGACTGGTGTTAAAATATTAATAGTGTTGTACGGAATGTTTCAAAATCCCAAGCCCATGATCCTGATTGTCACTTGTCAAACGAACGTAAATATTTTAGTAAAACTGGGATTATATTGCTGAAACGAATTTTTACGTTCCACTATTTTTGACAAGCATTTTCGTTTGTGTTTTTTTATGTGTAATTTTTTTTAAGGGTGTTATAAAGTTGAAAACAAAAATGTATTCTGGTATGTACGAGTAAGTGTTATTCTGTATATAGTTTAAGTATAAATTTTGTTCAATCGGTTTCCGCTTTGTAACATCTCTGATCTGAACTATCAGTTGTCAGTGTCAATGTCAAAATTGTTTTTTTCTTTGCGGATACAAAAATGATATTTAAAATCAGTTTCCTCTTTTTCTGGTGAAAACTTTCTGTCATGTTTTGTTTATTTTTTCGTCGTGACATGCTAATTCAGGATTAAAAGAAGCCTGAAGGGGAAAATCTGTGCCAACGTCGCATAGAAAATATCCTACACATCAGGGTAATGTTAATAAAGCTAGAATAATACTACATTTCAACAAACTCACGTTTCTAATGTTTAAATTCATAACTTTAATAATAAAGACCAGATGATTGTCAATCCAGCGATTGAATATGATTGATATACGATAGATTGATTGACTGATGATTGAAAGCAATGTCAATCGTGATTGACAATCAGCTGGTCATCTAAGATCGAACGATGTAAAAATTGTAGTTAATATTATAATTAGGCATAGATAATATTGTTTTTGAGATTTAAAGTTGATTTAAATAAAAGACCATTTTTTAAAGATGTCGATCGTTTTTTATTTCCTTAAAAATTAAGATATACGTTGACAAATCACTACGCTCATGTCTTAAACCGGCCAAAATTTCAACTGATTATAATAATATTGACGAAATGCAAATGGCTTGGTGAAATTATTTACCCCAACCAAATCATCCAATCGAACTCTAATAATAATTATGATACTGTCAAAGTAAGTACTTATTACGTTACAAAAAAGACTTCATCTTGAAACCATCGGTCATCTTTTAAAAGGAGAAGTACGTCTGGCAACTGACATCATGCCCAGTAGGTAGGTACAAATTGTAAAGTAATAATACGTGTTTTTCTAATTTGATCTTTATTAGCTACTAGAATTCTCGCACTGGTAGGTTTCATTCTTTCGACGGGCGAACTGTAGTGTCACTTGTTCCTTAAAAAAACTATAATTATAAAGCTTCTCTATCCTATATTTTACGTAGACAGAGTAAACTATAGACTGCTGCATATCTTCTTTTTCATTCGCACAAGAAAAAGAGAAATATATTAAAGACACTAGCAAAGAAAAGAGATAGAATAAGAATATTTCTGTCCCTTACTGCGTGTCGGCTAAGCACATCAATGTGCACAACAAGTTTGACGTTTATGAATGAAACAATAAAAACTACACCGCGATTAAACGGAAAATAAGTTCTTTTTCGTGCATAATTCAATATAAGTGAGAAAACCAGCATAAAAACACCATTTCGTCGTGAAGGGGTAAGTACTTTAGAGTTTTTAATGCATAGGCATTGAATTTAAGCACAAAAATTGTTATTTCACGAACAACAATATTTTAAGTTTACAAATCAAATGTAGTGTTAGTAATATTTTCTTGAAATAGCGTTAGTCTTGTGTTAGATATAATTTTTTCTTTGGGTAAAAGCTTCCTCCAACCAATGCCATTTTACCATTTTTTGGCAGTTTTCATCCAGTTGTTCTTTAAAAAAACTATTGAAGTGTAAATAAGCCACTAGGAGATGAAACCCAAACTTAGCAAGGATAACACGGAGGAGTAAATCAGCCAAATAGAAAATTTCCTTAAGGCCACTACATGACCTAAAGCTCGGTCTTTGTCGGACTGCATAGAAAAGAAAGAGAAGCGCGATGACACAACGCTTGTAATTTATTGCAAAATATGAAGCAATTATCTATTTACAAAAAATCTATTGTTTGGACTAAAAATTAAAACACTAGTGCTTCAGTATGTTGCTTGTAGAATTATCTGACAAAAAATCAGAATGATTGTATGTATTAACTAGTATAATAATAATAATAATAATAAGCTAGCAACACCAACAAAGTCAACACGTCAATCTTGTCATCTCTGTATATTTTTCAGATTTTTAATTTTTAGAAGCAGTACCTTAATTATATCTACAAGTTTTATGTTGAATGTGATACCAAAATTGAATTTACAAAAAATAATTTAAAAAATACAATGAATTACCTGTATAAAAACCTACATCAAAAATTGCCGAATCGGAGGTGACATCTGTCATGTCACCTCCGATGTAAAAACACGAAAATGAGAATATTGATATGAAAAAATGTTGACGAGATTAGCAGCTCGCCGTGCACGCCCACCACCCCCGGACTCGTCGCTCAGCCCCGCCCCGCCACCGCCGGAACCCAGCCCCATCGAGAGTGCTATGACATCGGCCGTAGCAGTTGCGTCGAGCTCGAGCGACGAGTATTTCTCTCCGCCGACGTCGCCAACACCTGTACGTCGGCAGGGGAGAGGCCGGCCACCGAGGAGCTTGGGACTTAGGGGCCATCCGGCCCCGAGTCGGGTCCCCGCTACCGGTGGTTGTGTGCAGCGCATGAGATGGACTCAGTCTATGAACGAGAACGTCATGCGCGCATATTACGGGTCTACAGAGGGGGGAATTAACCTCACTGCGTACCGCGATAGGATGCTGTCTCTGTTCCAGGAACTGGAACCAACTGTCAACGTTTCGGCCCAACGACTGTCGGATCAGGTGCGGGTCATCCAACGCAATCACAGGTTGGACGATATCGCACTTGATAGGCTGCGCTCAGAGGTACTGAGCAACCATATCGTCTCGACTTCGGCACAAACTGCGGCACAAGCGTCAATTATTGATGCCATCCCGCCGCGGTCCAATCATGTTGAAGAAGACGATGATAGGGTTGACACAGTAAGTAGCCAGTGCAATGTCCGACTGAGGAGCGCACTGGAGGATGCATTACGCGAGTATAGATCCACTCCAACCGAACTTAGACCCCGATTACCACGGTTACCCATGCACAAAAAAAATAGGGCGCTGGTGTGTGCCTTGGACTCGCAGCTCAAGAGTTTCTTCGAGAGCAGCGAGGATCTCGTTGATACACATTCGATCCTGTACTGTGCGGCTGTGGCGGCATGTCGTTTAGCTAACGTCAAATTCCCAAATTGTGACGGAGCTATTCGACCAAAACCAGCCGTACCAGCCTGGCAGCGCAGGATCGAACGTCGTATTGATGGGGCCAGGGTACTCATCGGCAAACTATACTGCTTCAGGGAGGGCAATACACGACCACGTGTGATGCGCTTTGTAAGGCGGGCATTCTCGGGGACTGGAATCAGCCCTCGAGAATACATGTCCCGTGTCACAGAGCGCATCGACTTCCTGAAGCAGAAAGTTTGTGCATGGGCGAGCCGAATTCGGCGGTATAAGCGGCGGGTTGATCGATACACGCAGAATCGCATGTTCCAGAGCGATGAAAGGTGGGTGTATAGAGCTTGGGAGCGACCTGAACAAAATGTGACAGATGTATGCCGCCCGGATGATGCCGCCACAAGTGCATTCTGGTGCAGCATCTGGTCGGTGCCCGTCTGTCACACTGAGGCTGACTGGATGCAGGATGTCGAGCGAGTGTGTGAGTCTGTACCAGAAATGGAAACAGTGCTAATTACGCCATCAGACGTTGCCAGAGCGGTCCGTCCGTTACCGAATTGGAAATCACCGGGACCGGACGGACTGCACAATTTTTGGCTGAAATGGCTAATTAGTTCACACACTTGCCTGGCATCTCAGTTCCAGTCATCCTTAGAGTCTGGGTCGCTACCGCAGTTTCTAACAACAGGTGTTACCCACCTGCTCTATAAATCAGGTAGTCCCGCGGAACCCAAGAATTATAGACCGATCACGTGTTTGTCGACGGTTTATAAACTTCTTACATCCATTTTGAGAGCGAAAATTAATACACACATTGAGAGTAACTCGATTATGTCTGCCTCTCAAAATGGATGTAGGAATGGGTCCCGCGGTACTAAGGAGCTACTCCTCATAGACATGGCCATTAGCCAACAGGTTCGTCGATCCCGCAAGGATCTGTCGACATGTTGGATAGATTACAAGAAGGCATACGACTCGGTGCCACATACGTGGCTCATGAGGGTGCTGGAGTTGTACAAGATAGATGCAACTCTACGCACCTTCCTTGAGTCATGTATGGGGCAATGGAAGACGGTCCTTCGTTATCCAGGATGTCGACAGATCCAGGGGAATGATGAGCCTGTATGGATTAAACGGGGAATATTTCAGGGCGACAGTTTGAGTCCACTTTGGTTTTGCTTAGCCCTGAATCCTCTAAGTACACTACTGGAGGATTCAGGTCTAGGCTATCGGTTGAAGAGAGGTGGTCAGGTCATATCTCACCTCCTTTACATGGATGATTTAAAACTCTTTGCCCCCAACAAATTGCGTCTGATGGAGCTACTGAAGGTAACTGAAACTTTCAGTAGCGCCATCAGGATGGAATTTGGTGTGGACAAATGTGCAGTCATGCATGTAAAGCGAGGGGAGATTATGGAATCCGAGGGAATTCAACTCTCCGATTCCATAAGCCTCAGATCCCTCTCCTCATCAGAAAGCTATAAGTATTTGGGTATGTCGGAAGCGTTAGGCATCAACGATGCTGACATGAAGCAATCGTTGAAGGAGCGCTTCTTTTGTCGCCTGAAGAAGGTATTAAATAGTCTTCTTTCGGGCGGAAATAAGGTGCGCGCCTTCAATGGTTGGGTCATGCCGGTTTTGATGTACTCTTTCGGCATACTCAAATGGACTCAGACGGAACTCGACGCCCTGGATAGAAGAGTCCGTACACTACTGACCGCAAACCGGATGCATCACCCACGATCATCGGTGATGAGACTGTATATCCCGCGGAAGTGCGGGGGTCGAGGCTTTTTAAATGCGAAGACCCTCCACAACCGCGAGGTGTGCAGTCTCAGGGAATATTTTTTAAAATCCGAAGTGGGTATGCACCGTGATGTGGTCGCAGTGGACAAGGGGCTCACCCCGCTTTCCATGGCTAAAGAGAACTGGCGCAAACCTGTAGTACTTTCTACTGATGATCGCAAGAAGGTATGGCAAAGCAAGGAGCTTCACGGGCGCTTCTACCGGGCTCTTCATGAGCCTGGTGTAGACTTCTTAGCGTCCGTATCCTGGCTACGTTTTGGTGACCTTTTCGGGGAAACTGAAGGTTTTGTCTGTGCAATTATGGACGAAGTTATCTTAACGAATAACTACCGGAGACATATTATGAAGGACGGGACGGTTGACGTGTGTCGGGCATGCCACCGTCCGGGTGAGTCTATCAGACATATTATCTCTGGTTGTTCTCGTCTGGCTAACGGCGAGTACTTGCACAGACATAACCAAGTAGCTAGGATTATTCATCAGCAACTTGCTTTGAAATATAAACTTGTGGATTCTGAGGTACCGTACTACAAGTATGTGCCCGACCCAGTTCTTGAAAATGACCATGTCACATTGTACTGGGATCGGTCTATCATTACTGACAGGACTATTGTTGCCAATAAGCCTGATATAGTAGTGATAGACCGATTAGCGCGCTGCACAATGATTGTCGATGTTACCATTCCACATGACGGGAACCTCGTGAAAGCTGAGAAAGAAAAGCAAATTAAATATCTCGACTTAGCACACGAGGTTGTTGACATGTGGAATGTTAGCTCGGCTACCATTGTGCCGATTGTCGTATCGGCCAATGGACTGATGGCCGAAAGCCTCGATCAACATCTATCGAGGCTCTCGTTAGGCGGTTGGGTCAAGGGCCTGATTCAGAAGGCAGTACTCCTCGATACGGCTCGCATTGTGAGGAGGTTCCTGTCTCTGGAGCCCTAACCACCGGTAGCTTGGACCCTGCTCCCGACACCGGCGGATCGCTATTTTTTTATATTTTTAAATGTTTTTTATACTTATTTTATAATTTAAGAAATATTTAAAAATGTAATTAGATGTGTAACTAAACAAATAAACGAAAATAATAATAATAATATTCCACAACTATCACACAACGCCGTCTAGTCTCAAGCTAAGCAGAGCTTGTGTTATGAGTACTAGACAACTGATAAACATACTTATATATTTATAAATACATACATCTAAAGATAAATTACACCCAGACACAGAACAAATGATCATGCTCATCACACAAACATTTGTCCTGGGTGGGAATCTTCATGACTTTTTTCTATCATATCAAGTTAGTTGTATTATGTTTTCAATACACTATCTACCTAGCATATATCCTGAAGAATATCATATATTTTCTGATTTTGTTTACTGTAGTCGATCATATACTTTTATTGTTTCTAAAACTTGGGTTTTTTGCGTTTAGGTCCTGTAAGCCCCTTAGTCGCGTTTGTTATACAACAGGTAAAGTACCGTCAGCAACTTAAGTGGCAGGTGAACTAAGACGCTAAGCTGTAAGTAAATCTTGTAACCCTATTATTTAAAACTAGCTATGCCCGCGACTTCGTTCCCATGAATGTCGGAAAACATTGGATTTCATGGGTTTGAATTTTTTGGCGCGGAAACCTAGTTATTTTTCTTAAATAAAAGTAGCTTATGTTAACAGAGTGGCAATTCTCGTAATTTTTTAAGAACCTTCACAGTCTGGTCTCAGTGTCATCTGTCAAAAAAACCTTTATTTTTCATACGTTTTTACCATTGGTTGTCGCTGAAATGAGAGTGCGACTTCAACATTTTTAATAACGGGAATTTGCTTTCAGGTATCTGCCACTGAAAGGACTGTCAAAATCGGTCTAGCCGTTTCGGAGATTCGCCAGACAGACAGACGACAATTTTTAAATTTGCTTTTTTTTATAAGAACCGTGTATACTTTCGCACGCATTTAGTCAAAAGCTGTTATTTTGACATTATAAACAGCTTCTTCAATTTTATTTATTACTAGCTGTGCCCCGCGGTTTCACCCGCGTAAATGTCGATCCCGTGGGAATATCGGGATAAAAAGTAGCCTATATGTTAATCGAAGGTGTCAGCTACCTCCATACAAAGTTTTATCAAAATTGGTCCAGCCATTTGAGCGTGAAGAAGTAACAAACATATAAACACACCCCCACCACACACAGACCCACCCCCACTCACACACACACCCCCACAAACTTTCGCCTTTATAATATTAGTGTGATGGTAATATACAAAAATATAGACGGGCTAAGCAGCAGCTATCATATTAAGTCTTTGTTTTACATTAACATGGTAATTACGGCTGATGCCGCTGTGTAATAGGCTTCGAATAAATGAATACGTGACGTAGGCTGGTGTGGTAAAATCTGATAAATTGAATACAAAGAGTAACAAGGTTTGATGTGAATTAATGTCTGATGAAAAGAAGGTGAATGTCTGAAAGTGAAGTTTGTAATGGCGGAACGATCGACGCCTGGCGCCTCAAGCGACGCAAAGTGAAGGAACGGGCGCGTCCTGGGGCCAAAATCTGCTATTTTTATAAATTCGTCATTCCAACACGATCCCATTGTCATTTTGCTAAAAGTTCGTAATCTGTTAAATTCATAATGGTCGGTCAATGGCACAGAACTTATACGATACTCGTAACGAATTAAAAGCAATGACTGCACAATGACGTTCTAATGGTAGGTTTACTGATCAAAGGAACTGTCAAAATTTTAGCAGATTAACGCCTAGTCAGTCATTCATTTGTCTTTAAGTACGAGATTATCATTATATGCCATTTCTTTTAATGGAGTGTCAGTGTTTGACCATTGGAATATCACAATGACGCTATTATATTAGTAGATTATCAAACTTGTCAAAATCAACAATTATGAAATCAATGATAGACCATTCTGACACTATTGTAATAGCAGACTTGAGGCCCTGTTCGGTGGCCACTGATGTTTAATAGAGGTCAGTGGCGGTGGCCCAGCGGCATGGCTACGCAGGCACAGCGGTGGAAAGTCCTACCGCAGTGCGCCATCTGGCGACGGTGAGCCGTAACAGTAAGTTCTACCTACTTAAAGGATACAAGTGGGTATGTAAAATAGAAAAGCAAGAAACTGAAGGGGAAAAACATTAGTGAAATAGTTTAGGACAGAAAAATACCGTTTAAAAAAATACCAGCCTATTTTTGTCCCACAGCTGGGCAATGACTCTTCTCAAACAGAGAAGGCATGAACATTGATTGACGCAGCTGTACGTATCCCGTCTGCATCACTCCACGGTGGCTCAAGACATCGTGGAATACATCAGAAGCAAGACCAAGTGGACCTTGAGAGTTGAGAAGTTGGAATCGCGCCACAACATAAACTTCAAATCGTTTGTGGTGCGGGTTCCAACTCAGTACCTGGAAACCTTCATGAAGGAAGAGTTTTGGCCGAAAGGTGTAGCGTACCGACGTTTTCGTGGAAGGTTACGCGACACCACGCAGCGCAACACGACGCCGACACATTCAACACTTCGTGCTTAATAGTTTTTTAGGTCATAGTTTTTATTAAAATATGTATGTTTAGGTTAAGGTATTTATCTATGGGCCTGCGATGCCTGAAATAAATGGATTATTATTATTATTATTATAAAAAAAAAAATAGCTTGCTTTTAACTTAACCCAGCATTCAGTTTGATATAAAATAATGTAACGAATTCAATCTTTTATCGACCGTTCACAGTACCCTTCCTTAATCAAATCATCACAACTCACTGATTACAAAACTCTCAGCTATTTCTACACTCAATGCCTTGATAACACGAAACATAATTCGGTGCCACGCTCAGTTTGGCACCATTCAAAGTTACGGAAAACGACTTCCATACATAACATCCGTGTTTTTCTTTGGTCCCTTTCATACAAGTTCTTAGGAGCACGTTCACGACAGCATGTCTATTCAGAGGCAGACTCATTCGGGTTTTTATTTAAGCCTTTTCATTTAGACGAATGTAGTTGACGTGGTACAAAAGTCTGATGCCTGTTTTTACTTACACTAGGCGACAAAAACGCGAGGTTGGATTTTCAACGCTCGGCTCAGTACTGAAAGCTTAAAATCCAACAGCGTGTTTTTTTTTAGGCATTCATTTAGGGGTCGTCTAGTGTTCGTGAAAACAGGTATGAGAGTGCCGTAGCCTTGTGTTCACCAATATTTAAATCAACTGATTATATATTTAATCAGTTCTATATTCAAAATTTCCTTAGGAAATTTGACATTAATCAAATGTTTAAATACCTTACCGGTGGTTTGAATGTTGGGAACTCAGGCTTTAGGCGTGAACGCTTCAACTGAAATGAAGCCAATCGGAACCTAGTCTGTTGGAAAAGTATTTAGCAGGGGTTCAAAATCAAAATCAAAATCAAAATCAAAATATTTTATTTCACATAAGCCTACATGGGCACTTATGAAACGTCAGAAGCTAGGTGCACGGTTCCAATTGGTCGTTTCCTATGGAGAAGAACCGGCAAGAAACTCCACGGTTACTCTTTTTAAAAATAATTGGCTTTTACAATATTTTCAAATTACAGTAGGTATGGGAGGATAGCGTAGGCCTGTCAACAAGTATCAGGTACTTGATAAAATAAAAAATGGTCTACAGATCTAAAGTCTACAAGGCCTACAAAGTCCTCACATTTACAAAACAAGAATCTATCAAAAGGATAAATAAAAAATAAAAACCTAATAAAACCTAGTGATATGATTACCATTACAACCACTAATAAAGAGATGGAAAAAATTTGAATTTTCTGTATATAATGTCAAGTAATAAAGAGATTATGTCAAAAAAGTAAATAAAGTAAAGTAAATAAAAAATGAACATCGTAATTTGAGAGCAGTTAATAGACATTTAAATAGTTAAGCCGTTAATGAGTAGCCAGGGAAGCCACATGTGCAGAAGGAATTATTGCCAAACTACCTTGTCTTCAACATAGTCTTTAATCTTATAATATGCTTTTTTGATAAGGACACGTTTGATGAAGGTTTTGAATTTTCCATCGCTAAGTTCTGTAACCGACTTTGGCAACTTGTTATAAAAACGGACGCCGTTTACAAGAAATGACTTGCTAGTTTTAGTTAATCTAAATTTAGGTAACACAATTTCATTTTTACTACGTGTATTTATATTGTGGAAATCGCTTCTTATTTTGAAGAGTCCTAAGTTTTTGCGAACATACAAAATACTTTCTAAAATATAAAGAGAAGGCAGAGTTAGTATATCAATTTCTTTGAATTTGTTTCTAAGAGACTCGCGAGGACCCATTTGATAGATTGCGCGGATTGCCCTCTTTTGTAAAATGAAAATTGAATCTACGTCAGCTGCCGATCCCCACAGCAGAACACCATAAGACATAATGCTGTGGAAATAAGCAAAGTATACTAACCTAGCTGTAGCTATATCTGTCAACTGCCTTATTTTTCTTACTGCATATGCAGCTGAACTTAATCTACCTGAGAGAGCTCTAATGTGTGCGCCCCATTGTAATTTTGAATCTAAAGTAATACCTAGAAATACAGTTTCCGTAACAGCGTCTAGTTTTTTGCCATCAAGTTCTAAATTCAGACCCACTTGAGGTACATTTGGTAATGAGAACTTAAGACATTTAGTTTTGTTCGCATTAAGTAAAAGATTATTAGCTGCAAACCATTTCGAAAGAACAGCCAGACTCTCGTTAACATGTAAGACATCCGTATCTTTTCTATCTATTTGAAAAATAAGGGAAGTGTCATCCGCGAATAAAATGATATCCGACAAATTAGCCATCAGGTAAGGAAGGTCATTAATATAAACTAGAAATAGGAAAGGGCCAAGAATTGAGCCTTGAGGCACGCCCATCTTAACTAAAGACCCCGATGACGTCGCCCCATTAACGTTTACTTTTTGCTGCCGCTTTGACAGATAGGAAAGAACAAGATCAGCAGCTTGTCCACGAATTCCGTAATGGTATAATTTACAGATCAGTGTATTATGGTCAACGCAGTCAAACGCTTTTGAGAGGTCACAGAAAACGCCAATTGCATCCTGGGACTTCTCCCAGGATTCCAAAATGTGACTGATGAGTTTTACTCCCGCGTCCGTCGTCGACCTACCTTTCGTGAAACCAAACTGGCGACTATGTAAAATCCCATTTGAATTAAAATGTGACAACATCTGGTCCAGCATGATTTTTTCATAGATTTTGCTCATAGCTGGTAGCACAGATATAGGTCTATAATTAGAGGGATCAGACTTACTACCCGATTTGAAAATTGGTACTACTTTACTATGTTTCATTAAGTCAGGAAACGTACCGCTGTCTAAACATTGATTAAATATGCCTGTTAGGGCAGGGGCAATTGTGTCAATAATATCTCCAAGAACCTTAACAGAAATCCCCCATAAGTCTTCAGTGTTTTTTATGTTAAGACTTTTAAAAGCTTTTTTAATTGTGGCAACAGAAATGGGCTGGAATTCAAAGCTTGGAATATCCTTATTAAAGTTTTCTTTAAGAAGAGCTTCAGCTAATATAGGTGATGAGGGGAGAGACTTTGTAACCTCTATTGGGATGTTGGTAAAGAAATTTTCTAGTGTCTCAGCAACTTTTAACTTATCTGAAATGGTTTCATTATCAATTTTTAGGGACAACTCATTCTGATCTCGCTGTTTTGTGTTTCCAGTTTCTTTGTTAATTACCTGCCACACAGCTTTTATTTTATTATTAGACATACTAATTTTGTTACTTATTAATTTAGATTTAGCCTCAGCGCAGACTCTTTTGAATATTTTAGAATAATTTCTTACATAATTATGAAGGGCTTGATCAGAGGTTAATGATTTCTCGTGATACAGATTATATAAAATATCTCTGCTTTTTCTAATGCCAGCAGTAGCCCATTCACTAAATTTTGGTTTAGTATTGATAGTAACTTTTTTTACAGGACATGCTTTATTGAATTCTTGGCATACTGTAGAAAATAATGTACCATAGTTTATGTTGGGGTCTTGTGAATCAAAACTTGCTGTTGAAAGATTGCTAAGAACATTATTATTAAACATTTTCAATTTATTTTTAGTTAGAGGTCTTAATTGAATTGATTTATCTATGTGTAATCTTTTACCTAAGTCAAATGACACAAGTTGACCAGTATGGTCAGACCTGACGCCACTAATTAAAGACGAGTCTTTTATTTTACAATTAGTGAATACATTGTCGATGCATGAAGCTGAAGTTGCTGTTATTCTAGTTGCTTCATTAAATATACATTTTAAATTAAATGATTTAAACAATGAAATGAGCTTACATTTTTCTGGTGAATTAACTAATAGATCAATATTTAGGTCACCACAAACAAAAACAAATTTACTATCTTTAAAAAGTTTACTAAGTATTTCTTCCATTATGATTAAAAATGATGACAAATTTGAGGCTGGTGGTCTATAAACACATAAGAAAGTATGGCCTTCAACTTCTGCACATGCTACCTCACATAAGCGATCAACAGAGCAAGCAGTGATATCCTTTCTTTCTTTATACCTAAAAGAACTATTACATAATATCAAAGTACCACCCCCTAATGAGGACCTGTTGTGCGCACTGGCAACTGAAAAATTATTTACACTAAACAACATTCTATCCGGTTTTAACCATGTTTCACAAAAACATAATATATCCATATGATATTTATCTATTAACATTTCTACGTCTAGGATTTTGCCAGAAAAGCGATTTATATTTTGGTGATATAGTAAAATATTCTTATTATGCTTCTCTTTTGTCGACTCTAAAAGTTTAAAGAATGAATAACAGTATTATTAGAAGTACTAGATAATACTGTTTCGTCACTTAACCTAGTCTCAGTTAAATCATCAATAACTGCGTGTATATTGTAAGCTAACAAAGTAGCCAATACATGTTGACTTTTCTTGGGTAGAAACATATGTTCCTGAACTAATACAAAATCCCTAACAAAATAGTTTGTATCAAAATACAATAAACGGTCACTATGACGACATGTCAAAATATGCATTAAGTTGTTTAAACTATAAATGTAATCGTTTTCTGCATCATACAAATTATCAGAATATGGCAATGCACATAATATTAATTTACCTAGTTTTAATTTAAGTAGGGTGTCAATACCATTAACTATGTCCATTTTTGTTAAGCTCAGACTGTTTCCAATTAAAAGAACTACAGTAGTCTGCTCATTCATTTGTGTATGTTTTATTTTATGAACAAGCTCATTAAAATGCAGGTTATGATAACAACAGTTAACTATAGTATGTTTAGAGCGGTTATTTAATAATGATCCAAAACCTGATCCTAATCTATCAGAAAATACCAAAACATTACTTTGAGCGGGATAGATAGTTTCTATAGTATGAGTTGAAATGGGTGAAGTAGTAGGTACAACATGCTGCGACATCTGAGGTGAATCGGGTGGTGAGGTGGTGGTGTGAGTGGGAGCACAACTACAAGTGAGATTGTTGGTCAGTGACTCATACCTCTCTGCATTGTACTTGACGAGGTCCACCAACTCGCAGGCCTCCTGCAAGCGCTCGCTTAGCATTAGTTGACTAGACTCATACTTACAGGATATTTCCTTAAGTGAATTTTCCCTGCTCATTAATTCCTTTTGAAGGTTTTGTATGTCGACATAATACATTTGTCTGCTACTTTCCAACTTATTATTACATACATCTAGTTGGCTTTGTAAGTTAATACGTTGTTTCCTAAGATTAATGTTAAACTTGTGAACACTTTGTGTCTTCAAGAGTTTCTTGTACCTTTTAATATTTTTACTAATTTTAATATATTTCTTAATTTTATTGTGACTAGTTGGAGTTGGACATCTAGTTAAGGTATCGTTCCCAGTCAGGTCTATGGTAATGGTGGGCTTCGCATACTCCAGTCCAGGTACACTACCAACCAGCTCGTTGAAAAGGTTATTGGTGTTGGCAACCTGTTCGCTGGCTTTCAGAGAGTTGATGGTGGAAATGGTGTTGTGTGCTTTGCATAATTCTGCTTCAAGGCCTGATATGCGTTTCAGTGCCTGGTCATGAGTGTCACTGCAAGTTTGAAAGTCTGACACTAGTTGACGGAGATGGTGATGCTGGTCAAGTATGTCCATGTGCTGGGTGTGAAGTTCTACAAGCTGTCTTTTGAGTTGAGTGTTTTTGTCGTTAATCCTCTTGACTTCAACCTCGCTGTCCTCTCTTTCCTGCAGCAGCTGGTTGCATTCCTTCTGTGATGCCTCCAGCTTCTTCAGTGCTACATTCAGTTTGTCATTCATGTCACGAACTGTGGCTCCACGGGTCATCATTTTTCAAAAAAAATAATCCCCAAATGGCACCTGAAATGTGACAAGAAACAACTGAGTGTATGCGGAGTCTAAATAAGTTGAGAACTAGAGAAGGTTGGAGGGTCAGACAGTTAGCAAGAAATAAGAAAAACAAAAGATAAAGTTTTAGAAAAGATTATAAAAATATGAGGGTAAGTATAAGAAGAAGCTATTTAATTTATTCTAGGGCTTATCACAATTATTAATGTTTACAGAAAGACTTTTATTCTTATTTAGGATAGTAATTATTATTGGGCTAAATAATTTCCACTAAGAATGATAAGGACATGAGATTAGAAGTACACAAACTTTCATCATAGGTACAAAGTTTGGTTTTCAAACTATAGGTAGTTTAGTAATTAGGTGTAGCAATTAAAGTTAATTCCATTAAACAATAGTAAGTGTATGTATTAAGGATAAATATGTGTAGTAAAGTTTGTAGTGTAAGTTTATGTCTGATGCAAGTGTTTTCGTCGTCGATTCTGCTTCCACAATTTGTCAAGCAAAAGGAGACATAAACGGTGCCGGTGTGTACTGGACGTTGCTCATAACTATGAGCAGTGTTTACAGATGATGTACAGTGTGTAAATACAACTACAAATAATGATTATTAAAACAAAATACTCCCCGGGTTTGATGAATTCAAATCCGCAATCCAAACGTTGACAGCCGGTCAGCCGGTAGATGATTTTTCGTAATATCGATAATTATGAATTATCACGACAAAAAACACGGCACAAACACTGTGTGAGACACTTTATATTAAGATTCTACGATTAACAATAGATTTAAAACAAAATAAACACAATTTATTAATATTCTAAAATAATTTAACTAAGAGGTCGTTTTTTGACGACCTGTCACCAGTGTTGCCAGCGCGCAAAACGTTCGTTTTTAGGGTTCCGTACCCAAAGGGTAAAAACGGAACCCTATTACTAAGACTTCGCTGTTGGTCCGTCTGTCTGTCACCAGACTGTATCTCAAGAACCGCGATAGCTAGACAGTTGAAATTTTCACAAATTATGTATGTCTGTTGTCGCTATAACAACAAATACTAAAAACAAAATAAAATAAATATTTAAGGGGGGGCTCATACAATAAACGTGTTTTTATCGGCGTTTTTGCCTTGTGGTACGGAACCCTTCGTGTGCGAGTCCGACTCGCACTTGGCCAGTTTTTTTATCCATGAGTTATTGAGATAAAAACTGGCAAAATAAGTAGATCGATTCAGGGAAATTCATTGAAAGGGAAATTGACTGACTAGGTACCAAATTAAATTGCCCGTATACATTAAAATCAGAACTGTAATTGTTTGACAGAAAATTCTGTGTATGAAATGTGTCAACATTGAGTTGATTGTGTGTGTTGCTTAACAATATACTATAATATAATATAATAAATTTATTAAGGTACATAAAGGTTTTGTAGTTTAGGATGGCAACTAGAAAGTATACATTATTAATTACATGGTGTAGGTACAACGAACTGTTGGGTGAATCGCTGCTCTCCTAGCTAGATTACTGAGTAATCTGTAATTAGAAGAGACAAATTTCTCAGAATTTCTCTGTCCGTACATATTGTAACGGTAAACATATTTTCTCGAGTGGGAGGTTTTAATAATACCAGTAAATTACTTCAGTTTTTTCTCAATAAAAACTTAGACGAGCTAGCTTTTTAAACTGATAATAATAAATAAACATAGCAACATAACAATTAATTTGCAAAGACACAACCTTGTAGCAAGGATTATCCATCAGCAACTTGCTCTAAAATACAGCCTTGTGGAATCGAAAGTGCAGATATACACGTATGTGTCCGACCCATTTCTCGAAAATCACATTGTACTGGGATCGATCTTTCATCACTGACAGGACTACTGTTGCCAATAAGCCTGATGTAGTGGTGGTGGATCGATCCGAGCGGCGCGCAATGATTGTTGACATAAAGGTCCCGCATGATGAGAACCTCGTGAAAGCCGAAAAAGATAAACAAATCAAGTACCTATCTTGACTTAGCTAGCGAGGTTATCAACATGTGGGATGTGGACTCAGCGATCATTGTGCCGACAGTCGGAACTGCCAATAGCTTAATAGCTAAGCCAAGAGCGTCGATCAATACCTGAGGAGGCTCTCGTTGGGCAGCTGGATTTAAGGGCTTGATTCAAAAAGCGGTACTTCTGAACAAGGCAAGGAGCCCTTGATGACGGTCGCGCCGGTAGCTTTTCAGACCAAAATCGTCAAGTGCATGGCACATGTAGTTTTTTTTTAAATACTACTTTATTGAGGCTGGCACAGGAAGCAGGATTCGAAGACATGTCACATAATCTACCAACCAGCACTGGACCCACGTCGTGGATTACAGCACACTTCCTCTCACAGACCTGTGTCCCAGCAATGGGAACTTTGTAAGCTGATAATTCTGATGCTGTACAGGAATGCAGGGCTTAGCAAAAGAAAAGAGACGCCTATGCTCAATAGTGAGTGAAGTCAGGCTGCTTATGATTTTAATTAAGTATGACATCTTTTTTGCATTGGTAGAAGGGTCATTATTGCCAATCAGCCAACGATGAGTGATGTCTCGATCTAGTACCCCCACCCCCTTCTTAGTACTCAGCGATGATCAGTCACTAGCGTATAGAACCGAGCGGCGCCTCAAACCAGTTTTTTGCACCATGCTTTGTTGCCGACCGGCAACAACTCATTGTTGCATGAAACGCGTAAGCGCCATGAAATTCCGGGCACTTACGACGTTTTGGCCGTGAGAAAACTACACGTTTTAAGTGGTCTAGGTCATGTTTTATAGTTTGGTGAGACGACACCTAATGTTTAAGCGCTGCAGCATATACTGAGTGAATCTACGCACAGTTGTGACACTGTTTTTGGTTCGTATAACCTCTTTATACGTAGTACTTTATCTCAGCAGTGGTGTAAGCCGATATTTGAGCGAATGAATTAGCTGTCGGACTGCTCAAGATCGATCAATGTAGTGTTCGAAAAATTACGGCTAGGCTGGGAAAATGAAACCGGTATTTGGTGAGAACGTAATCAATTTTGTACGACAGAATTAGTTACTACTGGCGCTTTGCGTTTTTCTAGGCCTCAATGCATACCAAACAATATGAGAGACACGGTAATACTAAACCTTATTTCGTGCATATTGCACCTCATCCTACATATTGTGCAACCAGTGGGTAGATTACACTCAAAAATGCCTAAGGCATTAAGTCTGCCTTTGTACCTTTTTTATGCGAAAAGTTTAAATAAATAAATAAAAATCGTACAGTGCCCCTTTTTTTTTGGGTGGATATTTATCAATTAACTTCTGCTTCGGGCGGAGCGGGAGCCCGCGTGTCAGACTTTTACTGACTAAAACCCATCTAGGTGTATATCGGTCAATTTATCTTTTTAATCTCTGTTATTTTTTTTTCACCTTTTTTGATGTTATTGAATACCTGTATTGTGTCTTTTGTTGAACTGAATAAACGTTTTATCTATCTATCTTGTGAATGTAAATGTATGGTAATTACCTAGACCAGCACCCATACCTTTCAAACCGGAACACATGAACTAGCTTGATGACAGAAAGAAGTAAGTTTGGTGGCATAGGTGGCAGATTTCATGGACGAGGTCATTCGTAAAGAGCTCTTAATATAATTAGGTTTTGTTACGAAAAGTGAAATAATAAATGTTCTTGTCTTATTAATGCGACTGGGAGCACAAAAATTATAGCAAAATGAAATGAAGAATCATCTGCCGGGCCCTTTCCAAACAATGGTGGGGTAGGTTTCTTGTTTAACTGAATGCAGCTGACTACCAGAATTTTACAAGGAGGGATTCCACAACCCAGTTACTGGGTAACACGATACCCTTGGTAACAAATAATAATAATATTTTTTTTTTGTTAGGACTGATTGTCAGACTTTCTGGCTTTCTTAATGATTGTCAAAGATCTACAAATGCCAGGACCAACGGTTTAACGTGCTTTTCAAAGCAAAGAGGGGTCTCGGTATGTAAAAGATGGTTACCCATCTACGGACCGGCCTCGGCAAGCGTTGCTTAACCTTGAATATCGACCAACAAGTGATCAAAATTAAATTAAAAATATGATTGAAATAATCATTAGACACTTCATTTTTGTTTGCGATTCAAAACAATCCAGTTTTACTTACCAGGCAAAACTAATATAATTAAGACCATAATAATTTTGATTTATTTACTGGAGGTCAGCTTTCCTACCGTAAATTTAAGTCAAAAGTTTTGTACGCGATCTATGAATTGAATTCTCGGTAAACCAATTTTATCTATTTGAATTTATTAAAAACCTTTGATAAATTCATCTTTGAGATGAGTTTGGGTTTGTTTCGAGGTTTCAGTTTAATATGATTGAATTAGATTAGGTACATCATATTTCGTCGGCAAAACATACTCGTATATTATTTACTTATGAATAAATATATTTTATTTTATTTTGTTACACTTAGAGGGATTTAGTTTAGGTATTCTTGTAAATACAGCTAAGTTTTTTTTTATATATAACTAGCTGACCCGGCAAACGATGTTTTGCCATATAAATTAATTCCAGCTGCCCGGCGCTACTTCGTTCGCATGGTATCCTATCCCTTACCCTACTCTACCCCTACCCTACTCCTAACCTACTTCTACCCTACTCCTAACCTACTCCTACCCTACTCCTACCCTACTCCTACCCTACTCCTACACTACTACCCTACTTCTATAAGTAAACAAAAGTATTAAAAAAAAGTATCCAATGTCCGTCTCCTGGGTCTAAGCTACCTCCACGGTTCAGCCGTTCTTGAGTTACAAATAGTGTAACTAACACGACTTTATTTTATATAATATATATAGGTAAAATATTATTATATATAAAAGAAAGTAAGAAACAATCATAAATAATTACTAGGAAACCTTAAAATATTAATTTTCTGATTTCCATTCAATGAAAGTTAATGTTGGAACCATAGAATCCGTGGTTGGAACAGAAAATCCGACTCGTTTAAAAATGAGATATCGGTTACGTACGAATCAACGGATTCCAATACAGAAACCCTGTTTTTATTCAACCTTATATTATTATACCAATGGACGTTTTATTAATTATTGAGAACTTTTTATTAGTATTCTTTCTGGAAACGGACCGGAGTAAAAGTACTCAATAAGTCTTAATTTTTCATTGTGTGGGTTTGTATCTTCTTGATTTTTTTTGTTGGTTTCTTTAATGTTATAAATAAAACATAATTATGTAAAAATGTTTACCATTATAGACAAAAAACGTGTTTACATTATTGGCAAAACTACAGTACCTATCCCTGATCTGCAGAATGCGTGGCAGCCGCAACGAAATTTTGAAGACTGTATAATAGGATTTTTTTTTTTGTGGATGGGATATCATCAAATTACCCCTCTGGGTGGAGCACAAGGGAGTGTCAGACTCTTATTGACTAAAACCCACCCGTGTTCCTTCCTTAGCCCTTTATGTTCCGGGCCAGCGGTAACTCTTTCGGACAATCCCGCTGACCGTCTGATAGGACTTCATCTCCGTTTTGGAGTTCCCTTGTTAAATCAGTCATCACCTGCCTAGCCTTTTCCCAACTATGTTGGGGTCGGTTTCCAGTCTAACTGGATGCAGCTGAATACCAGTATTTTACATGGAGCGACTGCCTATCTGACCTCCACAACCCAGTTACTGGGTAATACTATACCCCCTTGGTAAGACTGGTTGTCAGACTTTCGGGCTTCTGACCAAAGATCAAACGTCAAAGATCCACGAATGACAGACAGGACCAACGGCTTAACGTGCTTTCCGAGGCACGGAGGGGTCTTGGTATGTAAAGATGGTCACCTCTACACAGACCAACCGCGGCAAGCGTAGCTTAACCTGATCGATCGACCTGTGCGGTTGTTATTATTTAGCCACGGGCCCCTCTATACCCAAGCAAAGTAAATACCATAATTATTAAAGTAAGTCCCAAAAGATCAAACAGATCAAAAATAACAAGACAAAATAAATCAAATGAAATGATATTCATGAATCCTGGAATAAGCTCAGTTGAGCTTATTAATGGTCTAGAGTGGGCTAAAGTTGTAGCCTGCTGTAGACCATTTTTTATTAAACTGCATAAGTTATGAACACTCAGGTATGACATCCAAAATTCTTCTAATCCCGCTTTGGAAACCACTTTACCGCTAAAGATACAGTGCCTTTGTAGGTATTTTATTCAAACAAGTAGATTAGAGTCATGCTAGTATTTCAAGTTAAAGATATTGTTAGGTAAGTAGGTACGGTCAGCGGGATTGTCCGAAAGGGTTACCGCTGGCCCGGAACATAAAGGGCTAAGGAAGGAACACGGGTGGGTTTTAGTCAGTAAGAGTCTGACACTCCCTTCCGCTCCACCCAGAGCGGGAGGGGTCATTTGATGATTTCCCATCCGCAAAAAAAAAAAATAGGTAAGTAGGTACTAAATTTTTGCAAAACCAGCTGCAGCAACATCTCCGTCTTTTGTGGTTGTTTCAGAATACTTGAAGTCCTAAAGTCGTGGTAAGTGAGATCTGCACCATAATTGCATATACAATCATAATCTTATTCTAAATTATTTTGAAGGATAAGTATTGCTAATGCTTGCGGGGCCCGTGGCTAAATAATAACCGCACAGGTCGATCGATCAGGTTAAGCTACGCTTGCCGCGGTTGGTTTATGGATGGGTGACCATCTTTACATACCGAGACCCCTCCATGCCTTGGAAAGCATGTTAAGCCGTTGGTTCCGGCTGTCATTCGTGGATCTTTGACAGTCGTTACGGGTAGTCAGAAGCCCGAAAGTCTGACAACCAGTCTTACCAAGGGGTATCGTATTACCCAGTAACTGGGTTGTGAAGGTCAGATAGGCAGCCGGTCCATTTAGCTGCATCTTGTTAGACTGGAAGCCGACCCCAACATAGTTGGGAAAAGGCTAGGCAGATGATGAAGTATGTATTGCTAATGCATTGCTTCATAACCGAAGGAGAAATTTAGAAATTTGTCAGTCCACAGACTATAATGAAATACCTGTGTATTCCATTATAGTTTGTGGACTTTTTTTTATTTTTATCCTATATTATTGCAATTACTATGTATTGCAACAATATAGGATATAAAAAATATCTCTCCAACTTTTTTATACGGCGGGCGTGTGAAAATTTCAAAATGAAATAAATGTACAGTATACTCAAAAATTAACTTATCGTAGGTAGTCAAAGGCATTAAATTGGCGTCAGCCCTATTAAGACCGAAAATTAATTTGGTCACCCGTCTTATATTGCAATTAAAATTCAATTTAAAGACAAAACAAACAATATAAAATGGCCGCGAACTGTTGCGTGAGCAACTGTATAATTAAATTCATTTCGAAAATGTTTAAATAGGCGTTAATTTATTGGGAGTACTGTTACGTACGAAAGTGTTTTACTGAGTAGGCGTTTAAAATATTTTGTATAATTAGGTAGTGTGGTTTTGTAAAGAGAAGCTTTGTAACTTTCATGTTATACTCAGAATATAATGTATGAGGATTCGATTGCATATCCGAAAAATCTACGTAAACAAATCTCAATTTCTAAAGTAGATACTTCAACAAATGACGACCACTTAACACGTGATTTAGAAAGTTGTGAAGATGCAAACAAAAAAAAACTACCACCAGACTCGTAGTTTAACTTTTTAATTCTCACAGTTAAGCAGTTGAACCGTAAATTCCTCTTTTTACTGAACGAAAACCTCATTTTTAATCGCTGCAAATCCAGGTCCACTTTCCTCGACACAAAATCCGCCCCTTTATAAGCTTAAGGAAATTTTACGCTGCATTTTATTTTATCACTTTAGGTTTAAAGGTCATGAAGCCCAAGCCACATCGACCCGGATTTCTTCAAGCGCTTTTGTGCTGCTGCAGGTTCGTGCAATCCTAACGAAGCAAAAACAGTTCAAAGTAAGCGTAGCTTAAGCTTTTGCTGTTGAAATTGCATTTAAATTTGCTATATTATTATTTTATTCACGAAGAGATTGAGTTAAAACAAGCCCGTATCTCCTTTGGTGCTATTTTAAAGATATAAAATAAACTTTGAATGAGAAAGCTGTTAGAATAATGCTTCTCGGGATCGGTCATGGTTTTATATTCAGTCAGTCATTTAGTTCGGTGAATTTGTATTTTACAGTTTAGAATGTGCAATTGTGCATCCCGTCTTTTTTTTGTTTTTATGAGAAAATGCTGACGAAAATGATGGTAAGCCAGTGTTTTAATATTCATGAAGCACTTTGCCATACATTAATTAGTAGTACAGTCAGCCCAGGCGCTAGGCGCTCTCCGCATTTTCGGTATGAAGCTACAAGTACGCGGCGCGGAGGCGGGCTCGACTTGCCCGGCCAATTCAGTGGGGCTGCCGCGCGCCGCGCCGCCGCCCGGCCGGGTCGTTAGTTCGATACTCACTCACGCGCCGCGTCGCGTCGGCGTCGCCGCGTCGTCGTCGCGTCGTCCGTTCGTCGTTTAGGATAAAATGTATTCGTATTCGGCTTCTTAAATAATAACAAGGTAAAGAATATACCTAATTGGTAATTAGATGACCTACCTACCAAATGTCTACAAAACTGTAGACTACTCATAAATACAATAATCCCCTTACTTATAAACGTATTATCAGGTGAATAGTTACACACCGATTTCTCTCTTTCAGTCGTCAGTAATTTCACTTTCGAAAGAAGAAGACAAAGCGTTGTGTAGTGTATCTATACTATACAGACGCTATACAATGTTTATTAGTAAGGGGGTTTAAGTATAAAAAGATATGTACCGTATTTTATTTTTCTTTCCGGACAGGCCCCTACTACTTGATCAAGCGGCGTAGGTATGTTGCGGACGAGAGAGGACACAAAGTAATAACAATTCTCAAGCGCAGCGACTAAGTGCAATTTAGCTTACACGTTGGTGGGGAAGTGGTTTTGTAGGCTATTATAAAAGCGACTTTCTTCAAGATCAAAGGAGTGCATCTTCTGTACGTTAGTACTATTAGTTAAGGCTCCTTCAAACAGGCGCGACACGCAATAAATTCGCGCGCGACAAAACGGCACCGCAAGTCGCGCAACGAGCGGTGCCTTTGTGTCGCGCGGGATTATATCGCGTGTCGCGCCTGTTTGTAGGAGCCTTTACTCGGTGGTACAGTGTAATTCTAGTTTTCTTTAATACAAAACGCATACAAAAAATATAACCCCGTAATTAAAATCACAAAAGAAAAATGCATACAACACAAAGAATTGTAGAATGTACTCAACAACTACTGATTGCCGGGAGCACAATAATAACTCATACCGTGCTGTGAATAATTACAACTTGCACGAAGAGAGAAACAAGTTATTTTCCTTCAAAGAGTTAATTAAAATACCTTAAACTATATAATTCTACTTAATTACTCCATAAGAATGTTCGTTTATATTATAAGATTGCTCTCAATATCATTTGATGACCACCGTATTATAAATTGCACGCTCAATTACTACGCCCCCGATTTTAATCGAAGATTTATGAGTTGGAAAAGACATTTAGCACCCCATCCGCACCCTTTGCCTTCACTAAGGGAATTCAGTATTTCACTCATCCAATAATGTCGATCCCACTTTCTTGGCAGATACCTACTCGGAACTCGTACGAATCTTTGAATGTTTTTTTATTGTGAAAAGCTTTTTGTGATGGACTGTACTTTTTTTAATTTATTTCGTATCCGAAAAATTCTTTCGCTTTCATTTTGTTGATTGTAACTTTGTTTCTCGTTCAAATTAAGTCACAATTTATATTCTTTGATGAATAAAAAAACTATTAACTGAGAAAATTATAACCGTAACGGTTTGATTTTTTTTGCTTTTTATTCACAGTTCCTTTTTTTGAAACAATAATTAAGATGAAGATTCAGTTTAATGATCTGAATATTATGAGATTACTGTTCCAAATCCAAATTACGCAACTACACATACGGACAGAATTATTAGTCCAATAATAATCTGAATTATTTTGGCATTACCCTCAGTGACTACATTAGGGGGATTACAGGACCTAAACGCAAAAAATTGCAAGTTTTAGAAACTATAAAACTATACGATCAACTGCAGTAATTATAATCAGAAAAATATAATATATTCTTCAGGATATATTCTAGGTAGATACTGTGTTGACAACTAATTTGATACGATAAAAAAAAAACATGATGAAAAAA
Organism: Oligia fasciuncula; assembly: GCA_963082905.1. NCBI lineage: Eukaryota > Metazoa > Arthropoda > Insecta > Lepidoptera > Noctuidae > Oligia > Oligia fasciuncula. Next base: position 17,278,009 of record OY720395.1, read on the forward strand.
CTATAAAAACTTTCTTTTTACAATAAAAACCTTACTAATATACACACAATCATTCTGATTTTTCGTATAGATTATTCTACAAGCAACATACTAAAACACTACTGTTTTATTTTTTTAGTCCAAACAATAAATTTTTTGCAATTATATAATTGCTTCATGTTTTGCAATAAATTACCAGCGTTGTGTTATCGTGCTGCTCTTTCTTTTCTATGCAGTCCGACAGTGACCGCGCTTTAAGTCATATAAGCCCCATTTTCACTCTCCCATCTCACTGTTTTTCCCAAGTATTAAATTACTTATGGTCTAAAGCCGAAATTGGGGATCACATCATTAAATTTAATCTATATTCTAAACCATTTAGACTTGCCAGGGTGCGTTTGTTCGAGGATTATCCCGGATTATATCTAAGTCGTGGTAATTTGGCTATATCCACTCTTTTGGTCTGACGTTGACGTTCAGAGGATATAGTTGAAGTTTATTAAGAAACCGATGGACGCTCTCGAATAAATTAATTTAATTAATAGAAAAAAAAAAAGTTAATTTATAAAATTAAATTTGTCGGTTTCTTACTAAACTTCGACTATATCCGGTAACTTATCTCTTTTGATGACTGTACGAAACGAGTAGTTTTTAATTTCAAATTATTCGCGAATACATAACGTTTACTTAGCGCGTTCCTGCTAAGCCCACAGAATATTGTTGTAATTTCGAATGGAGAAAATTTATCTAAGTTCAAGTTTAATTTTGACCTGGGTCCTTAGAAACCCTGAATCTTTTGTGCCCAAAATATCTCCCTTTCTTATATTTCGCAGAAAAATTTTGAATTGCCAATAGATTTCTTAATAAATAATTATTCATGCGGGCAAAAAAAAAAATTAAAAGAGATCGAATGAGCAAAAGTCAATTATGCAAAAAAACATTGAAATAATATTGTTTGATTTTCTTTTTCTGACTGCGCACGTTGACATTCAATTATTTTACATAAAGAATGAGTGAAAGAGCTCTAAACTCTTTTTTATTATTCATCGTTTCCCTTCAAGGCTGATTTAAAACCATTTTTTTAGAGTACTATATTTTTTTTTTGTATTTGTGTTCACACATAACCTTTGTAGGTACTTTCTTACATGGTGCATTTTTAACCCGAATCCAATATTTTTCAGAATAAAGTCAACCGTCCCGGCAATGACTAAATCTATTTTTTAAATATTAATAGTTCCCTAAAAATGTTATTTAAATATTATTAAACCGTAAATATTGTAAATCCACAGAAATTATAAACGTCAATTATCCTTTTGCGACTGGAATTCAAGTATTAGACAGCAAAAAGCCCGTTAACTTAAAAAATTGTAATCCACTATGTTGCAAATAAATCAAAGTCTGAATACTTTTATAATTCGTTTAATACTAATATTATACTTTCTAAAATACACCAGATACGTCTGCACTTTACGAGTGTTCAAGCTCGACTGTTCGCAAGTGAGGTTATCCACGTTGGCTACAGTTTGACAGCTAGTTAGTGGGCGCCAACCGGAAATAGTCACTTGGGCACATGGTTGCAACTTTACGAAATGAAATATTAATACTACAAATAACTACTTGTAAAAATAAAATAATATTTAGAACATTGCTTATTGTATCAAAAACGAAATAACATCATTGGCTAACAAAATGGAAATAACATAACATAGGTTGTTGAATTAGTCTATAAAAATATTATAGTGTACAGTTCAAATATTTAAAACTAGAATTTAAAATTATAATGTGGTAGTGCGGCTGAAGTGGAAAAATGTCAAGTAACTTTTGGAGGGTACTGTATTATACATCCATAAACTTGCATTTTCTTCCCACGGGGGTAGGCAGAAACTACAGAACGTCACCTGCTCCGATCCTTACATACTCCTTTTGCTCCATTTACGTTCATATTTTATATTTTGCTGTTAAACTTGAAATTTACTTTTAGGATAATAACTAGGTATTAATTTGCACACAGACTATTACAATTACAATTTATTTAAATTAACTATTAACTATTGTGTTGTACCTACTTGTTCTAGTCAATCGAAATAACTTCGTGTTCGTCATATGGAACTTATACATCGTGATATTCAAACAAAAAAATTATGAAAAAAAAAACAGTAATTTGTACTGCTGTATAAGGCATTATAATATTACATCCAAAGTGATTGAAGGTGCGAAACCTCAATCTGATTTAAATATTGCAACCTCATATTTGCAAATGGGTCTCGATGATAAGAGAATTTTTAAATGATTACCGTAACCATTGGCTTAGTAAAGTATTTTACAATTTTATTTTTTTTGCTATTAGGTATTTAAAATGTTGGTTTTAGGGAGGTAAAAATCCCTAATGCTCGGGAACAAGGTCACAGGGACAGGGGACGGGGACTCCCAGGTCTTATCCCCAATCGGGGATAAGACTCGGGCACCTTTTGAAGGTTTCCCTCGAAAACAAAAAAAAAGTAATTCATAAATTGTACAGACGCCAGCACGTCAAGCTACTACAATCTGTCAAATTTCTTTAATAGATTTACAACTTTATCGCTAAAGCATAAGGTTCAAAGTTGATTGGGAAAATTTGACAGTTCGGGTAGCTTGATGTGCGGGTGTCCTGTGTGTACCTAGTAGTCAGTGACAAAAGTCGACTGAGTCTGCTTTTTACACATTGTCTAACTGAAAGTTATTCCAAACATCTTATGTCATCAATGAGGTTAATATTCTTTTATGATTACTTTTGTTTCGATTTTAATTAAATATTAAGCTCTATAATTAAGATTAAAACAACTGAAGTGTTAATCGCTTTTGTCGCTGACGGTATCGACTTCGAAATATTTGCAAAGAATGCAAAAATAAACAGCGTATTACATGAATTAAAACTTAAAATATAAATAATAATTAAAGATATTATTCTATACCTACTCTAACATCTTTGACATAAATAAATCTTCTTCGGAACGTCATTTATTTTTATCAACTTTATGATTTCTTTTTCTGTTCCACAGAGCAAAACAATGATCGCAGATGGTGTAACAGAACCCCATTGAACCATGAAATTTTTACGGATTACAAGCATTTATTTTTATTAAAATTCAGAAAAATGCGTAAGTTTATGAGTATTCACCGTGGAAAATCATTGAAAAAATAAATCGCTACGAATAAAATTCATCATCTTTTTATTTAAAAACGATTACCTACACACAATACCTTTTAAAAATATCATGTTTCACCTAAAAGCTTAAAAAATGAACAATATTTTTTATTTTGGAAATGTAAATTAATTTTTTTTATAATCGCTTTTTTTTAAGTTTTGTTGAATAACACAGGTGTTGGTTAAAAATATTACAAATTGTAATATTATTTCAACAGCACGTGACTTTTAATAATAGTCTAGCTCGATCTATTTATTAATTTACTTTATTCATCTCAAAAATAATTAAAAAAAAACTAATAATAGGTAAGTACTTGTCATTGAGCATTTGATATCTTTGTTATTGTAGGACCCGGTTCGTGGCTAATTAATAACGCACGGGTCGATCTTCAAGGTTAAGCAGCGCTTGCCGAGGTCGGTCCATGGATGGGTGACCAGTGACCATCTATTACATACCAAGATCCCTCCGTGCTCGTGAAGCACGTTACGGACCCGTCTTGACCTCCACGGTCTAGACTGGTCCTCCACAGTACACCTATATGTATGTGGTGTATAAATGAAAAGCCTTTGATTTGGAGCTAATATATTTTTAAGGGAACGTTACAGGTTCACGATAATTCTATTTAAATTATTCATATTCAGCTACATCTGGTTTGACTGGAAACTGACCCCGCCCTTGTTTGGAAAAGGTTTGGTATAAATGAATATAATATGTTGTTACAGCTGTATTATTTTACGTAAAACGTAATCGATCTGCTCATTTTAAGCCGATTTCAAAGAAAAAAGATGATTCTGGAATAAACAATGGATATCGAATCCCGGTATGAAAATGGGAAAAATGGAGCTCTTATTATTTTGTTCTTAAGCTGATTTGCGAAAGAAACCAGAAAGCTGTGTCATCCTACACACGAAAAGGGTATCGTCTAAAGAAAAAATACGGGTTTATTGTGGTTAACGTTTTATTTTACGTATAATAATATTATCTACGGTTCTTTTCGGTACGGTCGAAATAAATGCGATTATATTTGCCAGTACCTATGTTAGGCGTTCAGAATTATCTCCGAACGAAGATGCCTTTACTTCGCAAACAATATTGTGTTAGGAAATGAAAAAGAAGGAAAGGCAAAAATAAAGAATGTCCTAATATTATTTATACCGTACAATGACAGTGAAATCGTTGAACCATTTTGCTGTTATCCAATACCTACCTGTTTAATCAATGGGGGAAAAGGTTTCCGAGATAAACATATCTGTATGTTTGAGTATCCCAAAATTATCTTAAACATATTCCTAACCGAACTCTCATGTGTCTAACAATGAATATTTAACTTGGATCCCTTAAGGGGGATGCTCTTTTTATTTTCATTTTTCCGTGGAAATATCGTAACTTAGATCTTGAAGATTTTTTGGGATAATAAATTCAATTGTCAATTTGTTAAAAAAAAAAATATATGTTTTTTTTTTTTTACTTCTACACATGTCATAAACCTGCCAAACTGCGTGACAGCTTGCGTTTGCGTGTTTGTTTGTTTGTTGGTTTTGTTGCATGGCTACACATCAAGCTATACATTTCCAGTTTTAGCTGAATTCGCATTGTATTGCTTTTGCGTAAAACCAGAAGTCAGCTTATACTGGTTATATATAGCTTGATGTGTAGCCGTACGTACCAAATGTACCTGTAGCGGTATCTACAACACAACATGTGAACAACGCGTCATACTGACGTCATGCAAATCCTGCATCGTGCAAGCAGAGTTTACCGCGCAACTAGCATAGATACAACGGCCCGACATGAATCATCGGGCAGTTGCCCGCCAGACACAACACCCGTCTGGTCGGAGGATCCTCCCTTTTCTATAGAGTATGAGTGAACTTTACACTCTGTTCCTCATACCTCTATATACCATTTGTGATTTAAAACGAGTTCCCGGACCAACATTTTTACAAGTAGTTCTTTCTGCTTCAACAGTTTGCGCTTGAAAATGTAGAAACGTACTTCGGTCGGCAGTTATTCACCTACTAAAGACATAGACATTACTTTCACTTTGGTATTTTTATGAATGACTAGCAGCGCCCCGCGGTTCCACCCGCATAAGTTCGAGCCCCATTGGAATGTCGGGATAAAAAGTAGGTATCCTATGTGTAAATCCTAGTTATAAACTGTTTGCCAAACTTCATCCAAATCCGTTCAGTAGTTTTTGTGTGAAAGGGTAACAAACATTCATCCATCCATACGTCCTCAGCCTCACAAACTTTTGCGTTTATAGTATTAGCAGGATATGAAGTTCAATTTCAAATTGATTAATTTTTACACAGAGGTGAAATGTAGTGGTACATGATGGATAAAATAAAAAGATAATTATGTTGTGTCAATATGTGCTATTAATATTGCTTACACTGTAGGTAGTGTATGTACAGGTAAGCCTATATAATTATAGATTACTGATAAGTAACAATCTTAGTAACAAGTCTTATAAAATTATAGAACTTGGATGAACTTACCTCCATGAATGTATAAAAACGTTTCCAACGAGGACCAACATTTTTTGCATCACTCACAGCATTTTATTTTACTACGTAAATATTTTGTGCGCACACATTCTAAGTTCCAACATTAGTATTGTTTGTCTGATGTACTACAACATCCCTTATGGGAATGTCAATTGATTGGATACGAAACAGGAAGGTCTGATAAGTAAGACAATTGTCAGGTTGTTACCGCGAAGCCCCAAGGATTGATGTTGCATACGTAATCGAGAAGGATTCTACGAATGTGTTCCCGATAGTGTATTAACATGTCAACAGGAATTTGTTGTGTGTGCAATTGTACATTGATGATTTTGTTCAAGAGAATGTTTAATTATGGAAAAATGTGCGACAATATTCATTGTTTTAGCGAGTTTTTGGAGATTATACAATGTGTAACTGAATTAATGCACATTATGAAATTAGTTTGTTCAGAATAGATTACTGAATCGAAAACTGACATTTTTAATATAGGTATCTACTTTTTATCCCAAAAATAATTAAAACTACGTTTTCAGTTACACTAAGCCAACCAAAATGGACGAAGTACCTAATATGCTAGACCCCTATATGTGGCATTGTGTGCGTTCGTAGATTTCTGTTTATATTGCCAAAATTATTTACGTAATATATTAATTATAAAAAAAAAATATTCAGCTGCATCCAGTTAGACTGGAAGCCGACCCCAACATAGTTGGGAAAAGGCTAGGCAGATGATGACGATTTTAATTATAATTCTAACACTAGTTTTTGGACTTATTTAAATTACAACATTGTGCCAAGAACATAGTTGTTACCAAGTTGGTACACACTTATCAGGAAGATAGCTAGCAAAACTTACGTTTATTTCAATAACGCGAAAATACACTTTAAAAAAAATCTGCCTTGCTCTTCCGAACTATGTTGGGGTCAGCTTTCCGTCTTACCAGATGCAGCTAAATGTCAGTATTTTTCTAGGAGTAACTGCCTATCTGACCTCTACAACCCAGTGACTGGGTAACACGATAACTCTTGGCAAGACTGTTTGTCAGACTTTTGGGTCTGACTACCCATAACGACTATCAAAGATCTACAAATGATAAATGATTTTATTTCTGTAAGTAGGTATGAATTCCGGGACCAACAGTTTATCAAGGCTAGGAGGGGTCTCAATATGTAATAAAAAGTAATTTAAAAAAATTAAACCGACTTCAAAAAGAAATGAACTCAAAATTATGAAATACCTTTAATTTCGGAAGTCGGTGTAATTTTTTTAAATTACTTTTTATTTCGTAATTTTTAGTTGTTGCACTAGAATTTGACCAAGGTTTTGGGATGTTTTCCCTTTGACACTACAGCCGTAGCTCGTATCAATAAGCCAGGCCGTCACACTTTCACGTCTTAGTCCACATCTTGAAAATTACTGAATCGATTTTGATGAAACTTGCACTGTTCCCTAAGTTGAAGTAAATGTAAGCCAATAAAAAAAGAATGGTCACGATCCGCTTAATAGTTATAGTTACGGAGATATGCGTGGACAAACATACATACATACATACATACGTCTTTAAAATTTTGTATATTTGTTTGGAAGCCCCAATTGGTTGTTATATGTGAATATAATGCAATTCCAATAATATTACATACATACGTGTCGAATTGATAACCTCCTTGTTTTTGAAGTCGGTAAAAATGGTCACCCACCCATGGACCAACCCCGGAAAGCGTAGGATCGGTCGACCCATGCTGCTGTTTTTATTTAGCTACGAGTCCCCGAGAAAATAAAAAACCTAAATGAAAATATTAACAAGCAAATAGACTTTCAAAGAATTTTTCTACGAAGAAAAAATATACATTCAAAGTAAGTGCCATTGCCTAACTAACCGTAAAAAGGTAAATCATACCACTCTCTTCATGTTATCAGGCCAAAAACAAAGGTTTACAAAAAAAACCCGTCAAGTGTGAGTCGGACTCGCGCACCGAGCGTTCCGTACAAATTTGTAGGTATGTAAATAATCGCGGGAATTTTTTTTTGTAATGTGACTACGCGGTTTTCGGAATTTTTCCTTTACTTGTGACATTGCTTCTTGCCAAATTTCACTATTGTAGGTCAACGGGAAGTACCCTTTAGGTTTTGATTCCCTTGCGAGTGTCAAAATATACGGAATTAACGGAACATAAACGGCTGTGATGTTTTGACTGCTTTGACTTAGAAGTTTGATTTTTTCACTGCGTCAAGGGACTACAGCCCAGAGCATTAAAATCCAATAATCAATAGTTTATTGCATTCCATAATGTGTACATTATAATAGTTGGTATGTTAAAGCATCGAATCAACTTTACGCGTTCCTGAGAAAAATGCTCTTGACAGACGGACAGACAGACGGATGACGAAGTGATCCTATATCGAACCCTTATAAAATTCTGTGAAATATGAACTCTTAAATTTTAGCATGAAGAATTAATCTGCGAATGTTATCAATCTAAAATTTTGATAATTTTTCTTATCTCGATTCTTTAATGTAAACAAAAATATTGCTTTTTTTATTTTTAAAACATATGTCTCTCAGAGGTAATTTTAAGCAAAATTATGTGACTAGCATTTTTCATCTTTCGCTCTAATATTAGGTACCTTATATTTCATTGCTTCTTTTATTAAAGAAACAAGTGTGCAATTCGATTTATGTGAATCTGTGACCAATGCGTTATGAATAATAATGAGACTATCAAAAAGAGATTAACATTTTTGAACTTAGTTGGGTTTCGCATATTTATTTGCGAATTTTATTTTAATATTTTTACAGTGAAATTGCAATGAACACTTTCATAAACACAGCAAACTATGAATTGGCGAAAGTATCGCTTTTATAACTTTAAACATACAATAAAGAAGACAACAATTTTCTTTAAGCTAATCATTTTTACAGTTGCGAACGATACCTTTTAGTCTTTTACTTTTGTAAGCCATTCTTAGTCCGATTAGACTTTGGAGCTAAGAGGAACAGGGTGTAAAGTTCACTCATCATCCATAGACAAGAGAGGATCCTCCAACCAGACACTTGTCGCGTCTGGTGGGCTACTGCTACTGCCTGACGATTTATGGGACGTATTACATATGTTACGACTAAAAGCCGAAGTGCGGCTACACCTAGTTTTAGCCGGTTACAACAAGTGCATCCTACGTCGACGGAGCACCGCTTGTCGGGCCTCCTATTCCTATGTAAAGGATTTTTTAGTAACTTAACCAAACCTATCCTCAGGGTGCCCTTCGCTCGCTCTTGAATCCTACGTCGCCTATCGACCGACCGCAACCATGCAACCGATGTCACCCGAAGTACAAACGAACCGTATGTGGCCGGCTGCACCTAGCTGTACCCGGCTAAAACTAGGTGTAGCCTCACTTCGGCTATTAGCCGTGACATATATAATACGTCCCATAAATCGTCGGGCAGTAGCAGTAAACTAGTAGTATGCGCGGTAAACTCTGCTTGCGCGTTGCAGGATTTTCGGGTCGTCAGTGTGATACGTAGTTCTCATGTGGCGATGTAGATTACACCACAAGACTAAACCAACCGAAATAGACAGTTATTCCCTAGGTAGTTAAGATAAAAGTGGCGTGAAAAAAATAATCGATAGATAACAAATAGGTAGTATCACCAGAAAATAACCCACAAAAAAGACCAACGCACCCTCTATCAATCCGAACCTATCTATTAAGACACCAAAATCGAAAAAGTTTTAAATTAATTCTCTTTCGAAACGGAGTTACGTGAGAATTATTAGCCTTATCAACCACGAATAGAACTTTACGTCCGCAAAAGAATGTTTGGAAACTATTAAACTGTTGCGAGAATGATTACCTATTACAGTTAATAATTATAAGGGCGGGCCGTAAACCTGAGTTTGTAAAAATACGTCTGATCGATCGACTAAACTGTGATGATGACGGGGTCAACCGATGAAAATAAAACAGAAGTTTGAGTTTGAATAGAACTTTTAGCAGTGTATTCATTGGGAAAAAAAGTGATGCAACATTGTTTCAGGAACATTGTTTTTGAATGATGTAATCGACTAAACTATTGTCACAGTTTAGTCGATTCCATCACTGCAAAACAATTATGTTAATAGTAACAGACCATAATTCTATAAAAAGTTATTAAATACAAAATACACGCAGACGAAGTCACGGGCAACAGCTAGTATGAAATAAAATTAATTAAATAATTTTCATTGACTGGTATTAGGACTGCTATTTTCCCTTGTATTTTCATGGTTTTTTTTTGTTTTTTTTTTTATAACAATTTACTTTGCTTATAGCCATACTTTTCTTTTTAATAATTTTTTCTCTGGTTGCATTAATTATAAGAAGCAATTAAGGTGTGTGTATTGCCGCGTTCCCACGGCTCTCTTTCTTACAGGCCGCGCCGCGCCAGACCAGGCCGACAGGCCGTAGAAACCGTCGCATCCGATGAGGCCTGAGGCGGCCCGTCGATCCGTCGGGACTTCGGGCGTCGGTAAGTAAAGGTGCAGCACAGGGGTGCCTGTCGTGGCCTGTAGTACGGGCGCGTTTCTTTTTGCTTCGCTTGTATGGAAACGCTCGGCACAGGCCGCAACAGGCCTCGACAGGCATAGCAACGCCTGGCGCGGCCCGCGGTGGATAAATTATTTACCAGAACTCGATGTTTTTATATTTTCTCTTTTTCAACCATCTTTAATTTTTGTAACTGTTTTTATACCGTTTTAATTAAAGAAAGAAAGAAATAATTAATTAATAAAATATTGCAAAAAAGTAACTCAATAACATAATAAGTCCAAGGAGAAACTTATTTAACCACTAGGCTTCATTATTATTCTCCGCAGCTATTTAACGTGTAGTTAACTAACCCTACGATTACACTTCGCATGAATAACCGCAGTTCACTAAACTAATAGAGACTAATTTGTATGTAATCCCTACGAAGGTGAAAGCTTCCCTTACTTAGTACTTTTAATTTTTATCCTAAAGAAATTCCAGTCACAGATGTAGTTAGGGAAAGTGGTTGGGATAAGCATTGTTCGAACGTTTGAAGTAAGCAGTTAAATTAGCATAAGTGGGAACCACTCAGGTTTTGCTAAAACTGTTTGCTATTTGTTGCAGCCATCCAACTATATCTTTATCAACTATATGCTGTGAGAGGATTGGTGTTTTGTTGAAAAAAAAACACAATAATTATTATTAAAATTATCGGGCACCGACAAAATAATAATAATAATAAAAAATAATAATAATAAGACCTCAAAAAACACAAAAAAAAAGGCAAAAGGCATCACGTTCACAATAATGTTTAAAAGCATATTGGCTTGTATATGGTGAGATGCTGTAGTGAGTCTGGCATGTTTATGGAAGCTCATCATCATCATTTCAGCCGAAAGACGTCCACTGCTCGACATAGGCCTCCCCCAAGCACCTCCACTTCGACCGGTTCTGTGCTTCTCGCATCCGACGGGTTCCTGCTGCCTTCACAAGGTCGTCGGTCCACCTTGTGGGAGGCCTTCCCACGCTACGTACGCGGTACGCGGTCGCCACTCCAGAATCTTTCAGCCCCATCGGCCATATGTTCTGCGAGCAATGTGCCCTGCCCACTGCCACTCAAGTTTGGCAATTCTTCGGGCTATGTCGGTTACCTTGGTTCTCCTGCGTATCTCCTCATTCCTGATTCGATCACGTAGGGAAACTCTAAGCATAGCCCTCTCCATTGCCCTTTGGGTGACTTATAGCCTGCTATGGAAGCTCGGATTGATGGTTTTATCCCATCGTAAGAAGGAGCTACTAACAGCATTCTGAAAGTAATAGCTGTCAGGTTAGACGGTCTATTTCTTGGGCACTGGATTGCACTCCAAGTGTCATTTTTAGGGTCCGTACCCAAAGGGTAAAAACGGAACCCTATTACTAAGACTTCGCTGTCCGTCCGTCCGTCCGTCCGTCTGTCTGTCACCAGGCTGTATCTCAAGAACCGCGGTAGCTAGCTAGACAGTTGAAATTTACACAGATTATATATTTCTGTTGCCGCTATGACAACAAATACTAAAAATAAAATAAATATTTAAGGGGGGCTCCCATACAACAAACGGTTTTTTTTTTTCGGTGTTTTTGCCTTGTGGTACGGAACCCTTCGTGTGCGAGTCCGACTCGCACTTGGCCAGTTTTTTTTTTTGTTTTCTTAAGTTGTTCTTACGTACTTACTAACTACCTACAAACTGTTGTATGTATTATATCCGTAACAGATATGGTCTTAAACAAAGTTATTATATTGGGAAAGGTAAATAGACTATCGGTTTATCGCACAGATGTAGATACACCTAGATAACGTAAGAGCAACTACGTACGGCCAAAAATCGCACCAGCTTACGTACAAAAATCGTAAGCCGCCACTTTCGCGCTCAGTCCTGCCGGTCGATTCCGTAAAAATCTCACTGTGAAAACTTAGGTGATGTGAGTTTGTTTTTGCTAGGAATTGACACTAGTGACAGCTCACTCCACGCTCACTTCACCTAAGTTTTCACGGTGAGATGGTTACAGAATCGCACTACTATGTACTGCTGGCTGGGTGAGAGTGAGCGCCGCCGCCGCTGGCGTTAGGCCCCGGGGTGGGGCGAGACGGGTGCCGCACGCAGTGGCGTCTTTGAATCGATTTGATTTTCCCATCACTAAATAGTGCTTGTGACGTCATAGTAGGTAGTCAAAAATGGCACGCTAGGTTTTCATACAGATCGTGATACTTGCGTTATCTATTTCTGCGGTTTATCGGCTACGGCAGTGTAGCTTGCGGCGGAGCGGTGAGGGCTACACGAGAGCTACGTGGTAGCAACAATCTGTAGCTTAGTATGCTGCAGAACATCTCTTCATCGCTTGGCTGGTATATCCTACACAGGAGTTCAGTTATTATAATGGCATAATTAAAACTTAGCTAAGAAGAAAAATTTATTGGTAAAGATGATGCTATTGATTTAATAAAAAAATAAAAAATAGCAGCAACGAAATAAAAAATTTTATCCACCATTTGATGGTTAGAGGTTTGTGGCTAATGGATAAGTAGTATTACATATCTTCCGTATCATGCATTAGTGTCATTAATAGCTTATTTAAGTACTGCATGACGAGCAGTTTTTATTCGAAAACCATGTCTTATCGTTCAGCAGTGGATGTTGAGTAGTTAGCACGAAATTATTTAAAAATATGTACGATTTAGATTACTGTTCAAATCCGTATCTTGGCTTTATGTGCATCATAAACGGTTACTACGGCATTCAGTAGTAAAGTCATTGCAAAACAAATGTACACGAACGTGTTTATATTGTTTTTATGAACCTTCAGGAAGTTTTCAGGTAAAGTTTCAGGTTAGCGTTTAAAGTTTATATGCACTAGCTTAAATAGGGTGCTTTGGGGTTGTAACATTTAAACTAGGGTAGTAAAGCTCGTAGTACCCTACATACGTAATTTTCTTAGTGTTATTAAACCAAAACTATAATTTAACAAAAAGGGATTCCAACATTTTAAAGCCACGATTTTTATGCAGGCGTCCTTGGAATTATACGTTATATAATTTTGCAGTAGTAACCCGGAGTCTGGATTTGTGCCCGGATAACGGCAACAGCGGTGCTATTCCGTAAAAATCTCACCGTAAAAACTTAGGTGAAGTGAGCGTGGAGTGAGCTGTCAATAGTATCAATTCCTAGCAAAAACAAACTCACTTCACCTAAGTTTTCACGGTGAAATTTTTACAGAATCGACCGGCAGGAAGCTTAAACATAACTGACGAAATGTGGGTGGGGTGTCCTATAGGTACACTGCCAGCTAATCCTTCGGGGATTTCAGGATTCATCTTATCTTCTGTTCCTTATCTACCTAGCTTTTTCCCAACTATGTTGGGGTCGACTTCCAGTCTAATCTGATGCAGTTGAATACCAGTATTTTACATGGAGCGACTGCTTATCTGACCTCCACAACCTAGTTACTGGGTAATACGATACCCCTTGGTAAGACTGGTTGTCAGACTTTTGGGCTTCTGACTACCTGTAACGACTGGCAAAGATCCACGAATGACAGCCGGGACCAACGGCTTAACGTGCTTTCCGAGACACGGAAGGATGTAAAGATGGTCACCCATCGACAGACCACCCGCGGCAAGCGTAGCTTAACCTGATCGATCGACCCGTGCGGCTGTTATTATTTAGCCATGGACCCCTGTTATCTTCTGTTAATAGTTAGTATTTGTGTTACACTTTTTCTACAATTTTCATTCAGTGATTTGAGGTTTTTTAATATTTTTCAGCTCTTGTTGAAAATATAACGTAGGATACGTGGCTACGTAATTGTATTTTAGTGTCTACAAACCGTAGACACTAAAATAAATTTGACCAAAAATTACAGATTTTAATAAAAGAAACAAAACTATACGTGTTGTGTTTTGACCTATAGGTATGTAGCGTAGCGGTATCTACAACACTACATGAGAACAACGCGTCATACTGACGTCACGCAAAATCCTGCATCTCGCAAGCAGAGTTTACCTCGCAACTAGCACTGATACAACGGCCCGACATGAATCATCAGGCAGTTGCCCGCCAGACACTACACCCGTCTGATTGGAGGATCCTCCCTTTTCTATAGAGTAGGTATGAGTGAACTTTAAACCCTTTTCCTCATACCTCTACAGGTACTTTACATACCTACATTCCATTCTATGTAGGTACAATTTCCTTAAAACGATAAAACTGGATTTGCCAAGGTCATTTTAGACAATGTAAGGAAGCTCTGGGTTTCAGCGGGCAATACACCTAATCCTCCAGAGAGACCTGACCAAATACTTTCAAATTAAACCTTTTCTATACGCAGACACACAGTAAGCGTTAGTAAATATGTAGGTTGGGTCTATATAGTTACATAAGTAAATAGAATAATTTTTTATTATTATGAGCCTGTTATGTCCCACTGCAGGGCAAAGGCCTCCCTTCCGTCTTTCCATTTTTTCCTGTCTCTAGCCAAATCCGGCCAATCCCTTAGGTAGGCGTCCAATTCGTCACGCCATCTCTTTCTGGGCCTACCGCGTCGCCGATTCCTGTTATTCGGAATCCAGTCAGTGGCTACTTTTGCCCAATTCTGTTGCGACATGCGGCAGAGGTGGCCTGCCCAATTCCACTTCAGTTTGGCGGCTGTGTTGCCCACGTCTGCAATTTGTGTTTTGGAACGAAGTATACTGTTCCGAATGCGGTCCGTGACTTTGACTCCAAGAATACTTCGTTCCATTGCTCGCTGGCAGACCCCGAGTGCGGACTTTTGACGTTTCGTTAACGACCACGTTTGCGCTCCGTAGGTGAGGGTGGGAAGGATGCACATGTCCATGAGTTTCCTTTTTAGGGAAAGTGGAAGTGATCCTTTCATTAGGTGTTTCATCGACCAATAGCTCTTCCAGGCGTTTTCGGTGCGTCGAGCAACCTCTTTATCTTGCCTCGCCTGGAAAGAGACTATTTGGCCGAGGTATATGTACTCATGGACATATACAACCTCCACACCCCCAATGTCCACTTTGCATTTCGTGCTGTTTGTCATTAACTTCGTTTTCGTCATATTCATTTCGAGTCCGACCTCGAGGCTGGCGTGGCTCAGTTGTTCTAGCATAAGACTCAACTCAGCCGCCGAAGACGAGAAAAGGACTATGTCGTCGGCGAAGCGTAGATTAGTTAATCTTCTATCCCCAACGACAATGCCCTTGTCCCGCCAGTGCACATCTAAATTTTGGAAGACTTCCTCAAGCGTTGCTGTGAAGAGTTTTGGAGACAGCGGATCCCCCTGCTTGACACCCCTTCGGATTGGAAAGGATGGGCCGGTGGTATCTAAGCGTATGGCAGCTGTACTATTAAAATAAATTCGTTCCAGTAATTTAACATAAGTGGTATCTATTCCCTGTTTGTAGAGTGTCGTAAAAATGGCTTTATGTGATAGACTATCAAATGCTTTGGAATAATCCACGAACGCAAGGTACAACGGTAAGTTAAATTCTTCGTGCTTTTCTATCAGCTGGTTTAAAGAGTGTAAGTGGTCGGTAGTTGACAAGCCGCGGCGGAAACCAGCTTGTTCAAGAGGCTGGTGGAGGTCTAGTTGGTCAGAAATTCGGTTTCCGAGGACCTTGATGAAAGCTTTGTACAGATGTGAGACAAGGCTAATAGGACGGTAATTACTTATATCGGATTTATCTCCCTTTTTATGTAGCAGAATTATGTTGGAATGACAGAAATTACTTGGGAATATGCCTGTTTTTAAAATTGAGTTAAATAGATTACAAATATGTGGTAATAAAAATTGCTCCCCAACTCGCAGTGCGTCTGTTGTAATGCCATCTTCTCCTGGGCTTTTATTGTACTTCATGCTAATAAGAGCCTTATGAACTTCAAAGCCAGTTATCATTGGGACATCATCAGAGCATGAGTAGACTTCATCTGCAAGCTGGAAAGTTGTGTCGTCTTCAGAGTATAAAGATTTGTAAAATTGAGTGCAAATTTGGATTAGTTTTGTCCTATCGCCCTGTCTCACACCATTACTGTCCTTCAAGCGTGTTATAGAGGATCTCCCTGCATCCATTCCACGCATGGCTGACCTCAAGGAGCGGTTATTCATTAGAGCCGAGTGAGCAAGTTCGGTGTTGTAAAGTCTTACATCTTTTCGTATGCTCCGCTTTACTTTTCGGTCCAGCTCTCTGTATTCGGAGGACTGATATGGTAGATTCTGTCTCTCCTCTATAAGGTGAACTGTTTGGTCAGTAAGCTTTTTCTGTTTGTTCTTAAGGCACCTTATGTTCTGACTAGCTGTTGTGATGACCTGTTTGATGTTATTGTATTGTGTTTGTACATCTTCTGAATTTTTAGAGTCGAGTAGGCTGAAACTATTTTTGATTTGTATATTAAATTTGTCTTTGTTCGCAATTAATGTTGTTTTATCAATCCGTTTTATTGTTTTTTTAATCATTTTGTTTCGATAAATCCTCATGTTGAAACTAACTACAACTCTAAGTGGCCGATGGTCTGAACTAAATTTGAGACTATTAAGTACTTCAACATTCTGTATTATTTGCTTGTTCGAGGAGAGACAAAAATCAATCTCATTCTTCGTGTGACCGTCTGGAGAAAACCAGGTCCAACGACGTTGTGGCTTTTTGGGGAAAAAGCTGTTACTTACACTTAAGTTCTGCCCGAAAGCAAATTCTAGAAGGCGTTGACCACGTTCATTCCTATCACCCAGACCGTACGGCCCTAGGACGTTCGTGATATCGGATGGTCTTCTTGGACCAATCTTGGCATTGTAATCGCCCATGATCAGTGTCCAAGTCCCTCTGTGTTCATCGCATGCCCTGTTGAGTAGGTCGTAGAACTCTTCCACCTCGTCGTTACTATGCGAAGACGTTGGAGCATATACCTGGATTACTGTAAGTAACTTTCCCTTAGCCACACGAAACTTGAGCAGTGCGATTCTGTTAGAATATGCGACAAATTCTATTATGTTTTCTTTCCAGCGTTTCGATATCAGGAAGCCAACACCATACCTCGTGTTACTTTCTCCAATATGATAGAAGATGGTGTTATCTCTTTCTATTGTGTTTTCGCCTTCTCTTCTCACTTCTGCTAGACCAACTATATCCCAATTTACATTTTCCAGGGCATGTTCTAGCTCCAGCATTCTCTCTTCAGTTCGTAATGTCCGTACATTAAATGATAAAATTTTAAGCTTTTCGGTGTCCTTTTTGCATTCCGTAGTGGTTTGGCAGTAGACCCTCGCTCGGTGATTATTCGCCCCAACCCCAGGGCGCGCCTGCATACTGCCAATAGCCGCGCACTGACTGGAGTCGCCGAGCACTTGGGGACTGGCTTGGTTATCGTTCATATTAGGAAGGGGTTTAGACAATTAAACCCATCACGCTTGTCTAATGCGGGTTGATGGGTGAGCAGTAGACCTCCTGACTGGGTCCATAGGCGCCGCCGTTGACGTGCTAGACGTTCCTCCGCCGCCACCCTAAGTCAACATCCTGCCCTGATGTCGACTGTTACATCCGGGCCTCCAGGAACTTATTTGTTTCCCGAGCCCTCGGATACCTTAGTGTTGGGTTACGAAATGGAACCCAAGTGTGCAGACATATGATGTGCGTCTGCATTTTGCCCCTAATCGTCTTACGACACTCGTCGAGTGTCGCACAAGACAATCAAGGGCGGGTTCACCAGGTGTTGAGGTAAACTCTTCCCTTAGTCGACTTTTACGACCTGCGCGGGGTGATAAGCAGCTGATACATTCTATGTTTTTCTTTTGCTCCCAGATCAGCATGGAAATGAAAATAGAATAAGTCAATATAAAACCCTTTGACATATTCGAAGAAAAAAAAACCTTACCTACTAAAGGTATGTAGTAAAAATTTTATGTCTGTGTAACGCCCTATATTATTTTCAGGAGTAGGCATTTCTAAAGGTTAGTATAGACAGGTGCTTTCCGTTTTTGAGGTGTATTATATTCCCACCTGAATATAAAATAAGTTAAAAAAAGTTTTGAGTTTGAATTAATGTGATGGTTATAAGAGTCTAGAAAACGATGAATGATTTTTTGAAAGATGAGATGAATAAACAGAGGCTGACCATAGAGATGACGGATTAATGATGTATACCTATGGACAAAGAGATGCTACGCGAATTCAAAAACCACTTGGTTAGGGGCAGGCAGAGGATGAGGATTTTGATCCTACCAATTATTTATAATAGGTAGGTACTCAATAAATTCAACACAAAACTCAAAGCATTTATTTCAATTAAACCAATTACAGGCACTTATGAATTTTCAAGGGGTCGGTCAGTCAGAAAGATGAAGCTAGTTGCCCATTCCAAAGCGTAGGTACCTATGGAGAAGAACGGGCAAGAAACTCAGTTTCTTGCCCGTTCTTCAAATTAAATCACCGTTAAATCAAAATAATATGGTTACAAAGTCTTGTTTACATCATTCATGTTAAAAATTATGCATGTGAGAACGATGCAGAACGTTACAAGCGTCCGTAATGAAATGACGAAAGAAAAAAAAACAACTAGGTACCTACTACTTTTTTTTTGTTTAGCATTGGGTCGGGATTTGGATGATAATGATAATGACTTTTTATAGCACTGTGTGACCTAAACCAGCACTTAAGTCACGCTTTTCTGAGACTTAAGTAGACCTTTTTTACACAGAAAAGTGTGACTATAGTGCGGGTTTAGGTCACACGAGCTATAAAATAGTATACCTACGATACGTGTGACTTAAATAATAATTATATGAATGCACGGCGCTTAGCATAATATTAATAATTATATAGCTAATTTCACGCCGTGCAATAATGGACTACCTACATAAGTCACACGTATCGTAATGTACTATTTTAGACGTCTTTGTCACTTTTGGTAGCGAGGCTTATTTTTCAATGCACGCTGTATTAGCTCAACTGTCACTCATGAGATACAATTACTTTTTCTATTATCACCGCTTTTTTTTTTTTTTGGATGGTATGTCATCAAATGACTCCTCCCGCTCTGGGTGGAGAGGAAGGGAGTGTCAGACTCTTACTGACTAAAACCCACCCGTGTTCCTTCCTTAGCCCTTTATGTTCCAGGCCAGTGGTAACCCTTTCGGGCAATCCCGCTGACCCTATTATTACCGCTCTATAGATTTCTTGACAGTTGAAGGGATACCCGCAAAAAGATAATTACTTGTAAAGGAACTACAACTAATATTGATTAACCCCTCGTATTAGGAACATGGATCCACGCGAGACACACTTGCTATTTAATTGTTTCTGTATTAACGACATATTATAGCACGACCGAGGATTTGAACTCAAGTAACAAACCGTATTTCTCCAAAACAAAGATACAAAACTGACCTAGGTACCCTTTAAAAGCATTCTCTTGTATAGTAGATCACGTAAACGTGGTTTTAGAGGACCCAACCGCAGTACGTGACATTTAGAACATATAGAATAGCACATAAAATATTTTAAATTCTGTTTACATTTTTAGAGTATTCGGATTTAATGTTGGACGATAAATTTTATAGTCCCATAACTTTGTGGATGAAGGGACTTTGTTCACATGGTATATTATAGTCACGAAAGTTTCAGTTGTTAAACTTATTTGTCGCAGTTTTGCTGATTATTGTCAAACGAAGATGAAAATAAGCAAAAA
This sequence comes from Oligia fasciuncula, assembly GCA_963082905.1. Lineage (NCBI taxonomy): Eukaryota > Metazoa > Arthropoda > Insecta > Lepidoptera > Noctuidae > Oligia > Oligia fasciuncula. The sequence goes on from OY720395.1 coordinate 17,297,903, forward strand.
ATATACGACATAAATCTCAACTAATATTATAAAGAGAGAGAGAAGATTTTTTGTGTTTTGTAGCGTTGCCTCTTAGGTTAAACCCTTTAATTCCAAATAATGACTGGTCCTTAATGTTTTTTTCAAACGGAATTCGTATTTTTGACATGACAAGAAGTCACATTTATATAAATAAAACAAAGTCTGGTTAGTTACATCATTTATAACTCAAAAACGGCTGGACCGATTTTTATTATCTCTGATTTTTTGGATTTGTCTCCGCCCTGAATAGCAGAATATCAAAGTCAAAGTCGAATCATTTATTTCAAATAGGCACATTAAAGGCACTTTTGAACGTCAAAAAAAAAAACTAAATAGAAATGATTCTAGTCGCCCATTCCAAAAGGTAGTTTTCGTATGGGGAAGAATGGGCAAGAAACTCCACCGTTACTCTTTTAAAATGTGTTACAAGGTCTTGTAAACATAATTGTTATATACATATCGATTAAACATATACCTATTACGATATTATTAAGTACTAGATACGTATGAAAATATAAAATTTATAGAATTTGAATCACCTTAATTGCAGATTTTGCAATTAAGGTGATTCCTATTACTATAGAAGACTATTTATATAGATATTCAAAAATAAATAAATATGTTCTTCGTAAGACATAAATTATTACGTTCTGAATTAATAAAAAGTAGCATTTAATTTACAGTCCCAAAAGACTTTTCATTCCGCCTATTTTAATTAATTATTCATCTTAATAAAACTTAATTACTGAGATAAATCGTGACATCTCTGCTCATTCTTAGGGGAAAATTAATTATTTATTTTCTTTTTTAATTAAGTACGTACTTCAAACTGAAACGTGCTTTTCATCTCAGGCACATAATAGTATAACTATTTTTTTAAGTATAGCGAGAAAAAAAACTCCGGAGTGTCGTAACACCATGTTTAAATTAGCATTTTTCGAAGCGGTGTTGAAGGAAGTTATCAATGTGGAAGTGGATAGCTACGTGGCTCGGCAAAAGAAGGACAAATTTTTAGAAATATACAATAAACCTATTAACGTGTTTTCTTTTTAGGGTTCCGTAACCAAAAACGGGTAAAAACGGAACCCTATTACTAAGACTTCGCTGTCTGTCCGTCCGTCTGTCTGTCACCAGGCTGTATCTCAAGAACCGCGATAGCTAGACAGTTGAAATTTTCACAAATTATGTATTTCTGTTGCTGCTTTAACAACAAATACTAAAAGCAAAATAAAATCCCATACAACAAACGCGATTTTTTTGCCCTTTTTTGCTCGATATCAATAATGGCAACAGGTAGGCACTTGAAATATTCACAAAATACTCAGTTGTATTTTTACTTTAATAATAAATAATAAAATTAAAATAAAATAAATATTTAAGGGCTCTCCCATACAACAAACGTGTTTTTTTCTGCGTTATTGCCTTGTGGTACGGAACCCTTCGTGTGCAAGTCCGACTCGCACTTGGTCAGTTTTTTTATTTATTAAGATTCAATCGAGGAATGAGAAGCTACGTTTTCACTTGCAACATGCATGTGACTTGTTTTGTCTTATTATGTACTGGCAACAATATGTATGAAGTGAAAATTACAATTCGAAATGATGATATTGTGCCTGTTATACGTAAAACGTGTTAAAGAAACGTATTTGAAAGCTGTCTAATTTTATTCTTCGAGAGTACCTTCCCAAGCACACGCACAATGGTCTACTGAAGGACTAAGTGCGGAAACCAAATCCCCTAACATAGATAGAACAACATAGATAGTACCTTCCCAAGTAATAATAATATATTTTCATTTATAGATTTCTCTCTACTCTCCAGACATTTACCTACGCCGATTTCCCTTTATTGTTTTTTACTAGTTTTTTTTTTAAAGTTTATTTAAAAAAATAATAAAAGGAATGTTTCCTTTGAGTAAAATTTGCTGTCTTCAGTATTTAGAGTACTTTCCCGCCAGGTACGCTTCGTAAATTCCACCCTGTATATAATTTGTATTCAATATTATAACGTTATAACAACAATAACAATTTCCCTGAATCGACGTTAGATATTTTAAGATTCGTGGAATGGATATATTGGGTTTTGTTGCAAGAAAATACAAGCAATTTAGAGCTAATATTCCGATTTTATCCCTCGTTTAACGTTACAGAAGTAGGTACAGACGGCAGCACATCAATGTAAACTCTATACATATCTATAACTACGACGCGTCGTATAGTGTTAGAAAGAAAGTATCCTTGGTATGATTGGTGGAGTTTTCAACGTTTCTAAAATTGCCCAATGGTTGCACATACTAAGAATTGGCAGCCAATTATCATGTCTCACTAGGAATAAGCCACACCCACCGCTCCCGAGATCGTTTGACGTTTATTCAGTACGTCACTTGGAGTTGTGTTGTGTGGTACTGTGCGTTCAGTGCCTGGCGGGATGTCTTCTGTCCCCAGACATTTTTGACTGTGCGTTTTTTAATTATTTTTACCAAAGTTTTTGAGTGGATCATGCCGGGTGATTGATATTTGTCGGTAGACGACGATAACGGTGAGTAATATTTTTTGTATTTATAATTTTTAAAGTGAAATAAAATAAACAAAGGTTAGTATTGAAAAAATGTGTCAATGGTGTTTTTCTATAGAATTTTCGAATTAATAGAAGGGATAGGTAGGTAGGTATCTTCTTTGGGTCAGTAGGTCGTCTTAGGGGCGGTTCTTTCCTAATGATGGGTGCGCGCTGTAGGGTAGGTAACCGTGAAAGCTTAAATTCAGAGTTATACCTACGTGAGCATAATTCGATGAACTTATTGTTTTTGATTCCATTTAGGGCTGATTTTTCCAACGCCAGTTAATTTTTTAGCCAGCCAATTTTTTACTATTGGAGGAATAATATTGAATTTTTGACAATTCTTCAATACTTACAAAAACTGTCAGATGTCAATTTTATTACAATAACCAATGATATTCTAAAACAAAAATTATCTGTCGATTGAAAAATCAGCCCTTGGTCATGGAACATTCTAAACAAAAGTTATTCCAGCGGTGCTATTCTGTAAAAATCTCACCGTGAAAACTTAGGTGAAGTGAGCGTGGAGTGAGCTGTCAATAGTGTCAATCCCTAGCAAAAACAAACTCACATCACCTAAGTTTTCACGGTGAGATTTTTACAGAATCGTCCGGCAGTAGTAGTGATTGGATTTTAAAGTAAATACCGTAAACGCAGGTTACTTTAGCTAATTTTTTCATCTTTTACTGACTTCAAAAAAAAGGAGGTTATCAATTCGACACGTATGTATGTAATATTATTGGAATTGCATTATATGCACATAATAATATGACAATCTATTAGGGCTTCCAAACAAATATACAAAATTTTGTAGACGTATAATGTAATAGTATGTTTGTCCATGCATTTTTCCGCAACTATTAATCGGATCGTGACCATTTTTTTTGTATTGGCTTACATTTACTTCAACTTAGGGAATAGTGGAAGTTTCATCTAAATCGAGTCAGTAATTTTCAAGATATGGACTAATACGTGTAAGTGTGACGACCTGGCTTATTGATACGAGCTACGGGTGTAGTGTCAAAGGGAAAACATCTCAAAACCTTGGTCAAATTCTAGTGCAATATTTAAAACAAAACTATTGCCTACTTATTACAAACAAATATTCCAGTTTTTACTTAAAACTAAAAATATCAAAATAAAAAAGTAATTTAAAAAAAAATTAAACCGACTTCAAAAACTCAAAATTGTGAAATAACTTTAATTTCAGAAGTCTGTGGCAAAAAACTACAACTAAAATAAAGATCCCAAGACACCGACTTCCGAAATTAAAGTTATTTCACAATTTTGAGTTTTTGAATTTGGTTTAATTACTTTTTTTTTAGAAACCCTTTGATAGTAGGGATTATGGTGGATTTCTTAGCATTTTAATATATTTGTTTTACAAAATATAGGTATGTGTATATTTTCTTTTGTTTTTTACTTTTGAGCCAATGTTGTTCTTTGAAGAGGGTTAGTTTGACTTGACCTGCAGATTTTGTCGACACAAAAACAATATTTATGCATTGAGCCAATGTAGCCCTATACAACAATAGAAAATAGAAAACCCTTTTTTGTATTGACCCAAAGTTCCCCCCCAGAGCTAAAGTAACCCGCGTTTACCGGTACCTACGCAATTATGCAACGAACGCCGGGCGTGCGAATAGTGAATGTTATTAAAAGTGATAGAATAGGAATATCGTTTTTAATACTATTCGTAGTAGGTATCTGACAGCAATTTTTGAGAATTTTAGGCCGCTTTCCGAATTAGCTATAATCGCTCACAGCGCTCACATCATCTCACATGCGTTCCGATTTAGGTATTACGATTATGACAGCTGAGAGCTGTCCACAATTCGGAACGCCCGCGCCCCCGTGAACGCGCTCACAGTGCTTACTCAATGTAAAAACGATATTATTACACAGTACCTATTTCCTAAACACCACATTTCTTCTTCTTTGGTTAGGTGGCGACTATCAGCCAGAAGCACAATTTCGAAAATGCCACGTTAGTTTAATTTTATGTTAAGATGCAAATCTAAACAAAACACACACTGACACATCCTCACACACACACTGTCATTTTTGACAGCGCTCACGGTGATATTATTCTAGGGTCGACGTTATCGCAAGATGGCGCATGTCATGACGTCATCTATGACGATTCACGGGACATCGTTATCGCGCTCACGCTAATTCGGTACGGGTTTAAGCACGCTCACATCGATTATTTCCTAACTCGGAACGCAGGGTTAATGTGAAGAAAAATTGTAGGCAGAATAGTTACGTAACTTGTATCTACTTAAATTGAAAACGTGATTTTTTGTTTATAGGAATATTTGCGTGATTTTAGTGTCAAATGAGAGGATTATGTTTAAAACTGATATTCCCGTTTGAATTATGATGTAAATCGGTCAACGGGTTTAGAGATAGAAAGAATTTTGTATAAGTAATGAAAACATACCAAAGTTCGATTTTAGTAAATTAATGTTCTAGAAAGTTTTTTTTATTATAGATAGGATAAATGTTGTTACTTAATACGAAAGAAGATTACATAGGCTACACAATATAATGAAATTGTAACGATCGCCTAGGCATACAGAACATAAAAAACTGGCCAAGTGCGAGTCGGACTCGCACACGAAGGGTTCCGTACCACAAAAACGCCGAAAAAAACACGTTTGTTGTATGGAGACCCCCTTAAATATTTATTTTATTTTAATTTTATTACTTATTATTAAAGTAAAAATACAACTGAGTATTTTGTGAATATTTCATGTGCCTACCTGTTACCACTACCTATTGATATCGATCAAAAAAGGGCAATAAAATCGCGTTTGTTGTATGGGCCCCCCTTAAATATTTATTTTATTTTGTTTTTAATATTTGTTGTTATAGCGGCAACAGAAATACATAATTTGTGAAAATTTCAACTGCGACAACTATCGCGGTTCTGGAGATACAGCCTGGTGACAGACAGACGGACAGACAGCGAAGTCTTAGTAATAGGGTCCCGTTTTTATCCTTTGGTTACGGAACCCTATAAAACAGGGCTTTATAGTGTCAGAGCCAAGAGAAAATTAGATGTAGGTAAAAGTGGCTTAAAATCAAGGGCCTCTTTGCCTTATAGTAATTGAGTAATCGTGGGCAAATAAACTAAGCTATTTGTTTCGTTCCAGAAAAGAACAGTTTACTTCGGGCTTCGGCGGTGGGAAGAAAGTGGAAGCATTGAAGCCCACCACCGCCAACTTTACGCGAGAGCCACTACGGGGCGGCAGACGATGCGGCTATGGTCGCTGCACACTCTGCCGATCCTTTTCTGAGCACACGAGTAACCTCAACTTCTTACAGCGTGAGTCCATGTGTAGCTTGTAATCACACTTACCTATCACCTTAGCTTATTCATCACTAACATAAAACATGGTTTCCTTAAAAATAATAACAAAATTGATTAAAATAATACCTACTCCCTAAGTGTGCGTCTTGCCTGAGTGAAGGCGGCGCACCGCGCAGGCGGAATGAACGGCGCATTAGGCCGGTCGCACACGTCCGGTTTCCTGATCAGGAATTCAGATTCGGAGACCCTGAATGCACGCATTTCATACAAAATCGTCTCTAAGCGCATACGTTCTTATATATCATCGGTAAAGAAAAAATCTAAATCTAAACTTCTTACTCTTCTTTTTTTTTGCTTTTTTTCTTCTTCTTCTTGCTTCTTTCTAAATATTGTAAACGTTTGAGTTTTGATATCGACATTATTATGGCCTAAGTTAAATGGACGCGTAACTAAACATGCGCGCACGCATCAATTTCCCGCATGCACTAAGGACAGTTATCGACGAGTAAATCCGCTCCGCAATCCGTCATACGCGGTGCGCTGTCACTCAGGACCCACACTGATAGACAAAATAATGTTTCCGGTTTTATGCATACCGCGCGGCCAGACTCAGCTAATATTATTTCAAGTTAAAGAAATATCAACTTTATTTTAATGGTAATTAAGTTGATTTCAGAGTGACTAGCACTATTGAAAAAGTTAAAGTTGTAGCGTAAACTGAACTTTATTGTGTAGGATTTAAAGTTATTTTTCCATAAAGTCATTTTTGTTAACGATTTTTGGCAAATAAATCGCGAATGCAAATTAGTTAAGTTAGCCCGTATAATTTCTCATAACAAAGAATCCCATGTAAGTATTGAAATTGACAAAATTTTCTTTGTTTTAGATATCAATGGACACAGTCAGGAGGCGCCTGAAGGACGTCGGAAAGAAATACCGCCGCCCTGCTAAGAAAATTCAAATAACCCAGGCGCAGGTCACAGACGTAGCTATAATATTGAAATTGTATACTTCTTTTCGCATCATTGTTAAATTCTTGAGAATTTGTCCTTTACTATTGTTAGTGATAATTTAAGTTTGGGCCGTCACCCACTGTCGTGGCGGCATGACACGACAAGGAATTTTAGGAAGCGCAAATGATTTGAAATCTTATTTTATCGTGATTAGCGTTCACAATGCGGCATGCCAGAACGTGCCGAAGGAAACCAAAGCAGGCTGTGACGTATTAATGAAATGTTTTTGTTAACAGTGTTTAATTAGATTCGAGATCATCTGTAAGTATTACAAAAATCCCTTGTCGTGCCGTGCCACCAGTGGACAGTGGGTGCCAGACCACAGCCCAGTCAAATTATACGAATCTGGGTAAAAGCTTATTTTTACTTGGCAATCAAATGCTACCGCATTTTTTTTTTTTGTTTTGCGGATGGGAAATCATCAAATGACCCCTCCCGCTCTGGGTGGAGCGGAAGGGAGTGTCAGACTCTTACTGACTAAAACCCACCCGTGTTCCTTCCTTAGCCCTTTATGTTCCGGGCCAGCGGTAACCCTTTCGGGCAATCCCGCTGACCCGGCAGAATGCTATCGCATTTGATTTTGCTTGGTAGGCATTGGTGGATGTAACTTTATAATTAATGTTACAAATAAAAATAAAAGTTTGTAAAACATAAATATTATCTACTTGTTTTTAATTTAAGTATAGGTATACTAAATAATAATAACGCCTTCCAAAGGTCCCCGAGATGTGTTAGGCATTTTAAAAATAATAATAATAATTATTTATTGACGTAATTGGTTACAGGAACTTTTATGTATGAAGCATGTTTATTATAAATTACCTAATTAAATAAATAAAAATATTAAATTGTAGGTTATTTAAAATTAAACTATGTAAATGGCTGAATGAAAATAATTTCTATAATATTAAGGATTTTTTTAACATAAATTATAATGTTTAAAAATTCAAATTTGTTTATTTGTGAAGTTTGCATGCTTTAATTTTTAAGCAAAACTTGTATGATTTATTAACACCTGTGTATACCATGTTTTACGCAAATAAATTATCTTATCTTATCTATGGTATAGTTTGGTTTTATAAACTTTGTTGTAAGTATATTTTAATTTAATGCAGGTAGGTATTTGTGTGTTTTCAATTATATTTATGGTTAACATTAAAAAGATTATGATTGTTATTCCGCATTTTATTTTGATATTTTTCCAGGGTTTCACACGCGTTCCTGTAGGAACATAATATCTTAGGTATGTCCTTTTCTGATTGGTAGGTCTGCAAAATTCCATGATGATCGGTTGTGTAGTTATGGCGCCAAAAGCAGTGGGGTAGCTACCGCCGTATCTGTTATACAGGGGGCCCCGACCGACGGCATATTTATTTCCTACTTAAAAAAACGTCACCGACTCACCGTCCGTTAAAAAAAAGCTTGTCGCGAGATTTAAGTAGGTACTCGTATTTACTTAGTTTGAAAATTTATAAAATTAAAATCAATCAGATCACATGTTATTTAATTTATTTGTAACACACAGGTAAACCTCGCGACAAGCTTTTATATCATATCAGTTGTGTAATGACGTTAAAAGTTGATAGTAAAAGTTTTAAAGGAAAAGTTTATTTTATTATTTTTAGCGCATTGAAATAAAAGCTTGTTTTAAAAAAAGATTTCTACTTTTAATTTATTTTTTACTTTTTAGTTACTGGACAGGTTTCTCAGTCTGTTCATCTCATTCACGACATCACGTAATGCTATGTTCACATGCACGCCGTGCAGCCCGGCGGGCTGCCTGGCGGGCTGCGCGGCATGCAGCCCGCCCCAGGTCGGCGAACATTCAAGCTGTTCACACGCACGCCGTCGTGTCAGTCAGCACGCCCGGTTCGCGGCATTCACGTTCACAGGCGCGTTTACGGGCTCGGGCGTACCGTTTACACGCTCGTGAATGTGAATGTGCACGTTGAATGTCGAGTTGAACGCGCGTGTGTGAACATAGCATTACACCTTGATGCCACTCAGTCCTCGGCATGGCCTCACCATGACTTGAGTGTTTGGAGGAATGCGCCACTTATTTCAGCTGGAAGCTTACTTCTGCCTTACGAAACACAGTTCCAGGTTTCATTTTGGAGTTATCATTCTCCTAGACAGGTTGCAAACCAATGCTGTTGACGCCAATCTCACCAAATTACACAAGTAAAAGTTAACCAACCGATGCTACAGACACGAACAATTCGACCTTAATATCATAATCGAGGACTCCAAAAACCCCAGTACACCAAAATTGCAGACGGATTGGAGCAACGGAGTTTAACTCGCATTCGTATTCTCACCTTTCATTTGATACCCATTTATTGTAGGAAAGCAAAAAAAACTGCGCAACGTTGGCGATATGAAATGTTTATACACCCTCATACCATTGGGTCATCCATCTAATCAATCAGACATAATCCACATTCATAACAAACGGAACGAACTTTTTTCCCAAATTTGTTGGAGTTGCATATTCGCGCCAACCAAGATACTCGTCAAGACGAATCAAACGAGCCCAAACTCGATGGGGTTGCGTTGTTTAATGACGGAGTTCCTATGGCCCCCTTTCAGCTCCATCATCAGACCCTGGTTACCATGTAGTATCACAGTACTCGTCAAGACGAATCAAACGAGCCTAAATTCGATGGGGTTGCGTCGTTAAATTACGGAGTTCCTATGGCCACCTTCCGGCTCCATCATCAGACCCTGGTTACCATGTAGTATCAAAGTACTCGTCAAGACGAATCAAACGAGCCCAAACTCGATGGGGTTGCGTCGTTTATTAACGGAGTTCCTATGGCCACCTTCCAGCTCCATCATCAGACCCTGGTTACTATGTTGTATCAAAGTACTCGTTAAGACGAACTAAACGAGCCCAAAATCGATAGGGTTGCGTGGTTTCATTACGGGTTCCTATGGCCACCTTCCAGCTCCATCATCAGACCCTGGTTACCATATAGTATCAAAGTACTCGTCAAGACGAATTAAACGAGCCCAAACTCGATGAGCTTGCGTCGTTTAATTACGGAGTTCCTATGGCCACCTTCCAGCTCCATCATCAGACCCTGGTTACCATGATTGTAGTATCAAAGTACTCGTCAAGACGAATTAAACGAGCCCAAACTCGATAGAGTTGCGTCAGTTAATTACGGAGTTCCTATCGCCACCTTCCAGCTCCATCATCAGATCAGCTCTATGTCATAATAATATTGCATTGTCATCCGATTTATACATGCATGCAAAATTTCAGCTTAATCGGATACCGGGAAGTGGGTCAAATTTAACTTTCAAGAGTCCACCTTCACACAAGTCAATAATAATAAAAGCTTTTAAAAATCGTTTATTTTGGAACAATAACATATACAATAGGTATTATAAAAATAGTTAAACGATGGTAAGTAACTACAAAAGTTAATAACTGTGGCGCAGCTATCAATAAGAACGCGCTAAAACAGGTGACCGCCATCGCCAGCCCGTCAGTAAGTAGGTAACAAAACCCGGAAAAGGTCATTAAACCCTGCTTGAAATTTAAAAAAAGAAATGTTTTTCTGACTTCAGATTAAACCTACCTACCTGTCTACTTAACAATATTCATCGAGAGCGTGAAATTTCGCTAATTAATTGTGTAACAGTGTATACCGTACTTACCTACCAGGTTAAATGTAATATGAGTAGGTAATACCTACTTAACGTAATTTTCCAACAAATACGTAAAAATGAAGGATTAAGTAATTAAAAGATCATTTAAATAAAAAATATTGATTATAAGCTTTCATACTATTTAGGCATTGCGCGGGCCACGGCCGCCTGCTTTTATATTATTTCGATCGCATGGCCATTATTTCGATTCGATTCAAGTGTTCAACCTGCTACGCTATTTCTTATCGCACAGTATTTTATTCTACACCACGACGATCATACGCACACACCCTCACGTACGCACTGCAGCACGAAACATTACAAGTAAGAACAGACAAAAAGCTATATATCTCTTTCGCACGATTCTCGCTGTTGCGCGCATAACGCGTTCAAGGTCAACGTGGGGTAACCTGATGTGCTGGCGACTGTACTAGATACTTTTGTTACTAAAACTAGTGCTGCAAATTGGGCCCGGCCGGCCTAAAGCTATAGTTGTAGGAGCAATAGCTGAATACTGATCAGTATTAAAGTAAGCACTATAATATTATTTTGACTGTCTATACAAAGGTCTGATACCTTACCATTTAAGTTCTATTGTTCTAACATTACCCACAGCTCGATCGGTCAGGTTAAGCTACGCTTGCCGCTGTTGATCTGTGGATGGGTTACTACGTGACCCCTCCGTGCCTCGGAAAGTACGTTAAGCCGTTGGTCCCGGTTGTCATTCGTGAATCTTTGACAGTCGTTACGGGTAGTCAGAAGCCCGAAAGTCTGACAACCAGTCTTACCAAGGGGTATTGTATTACCTAGTAATTGGGTTGTGGAGGTCAGATAGGCAGTCGCTCCATGTAAAATACTGGTATTCAGCTGGATCCGATTAGACTGGAAGTCGACCACAACATAGTTGGGAAAAGGCTAGGCAGATAATGATGTATTAACACTATCGGATTTAAAAAAAACTGAAATAAAAAGTTTTTTTTTTATAGACCATTTTCTTGAATATGGTCGACGATACCTATAACCCTTGTAATTGGCCTTGTAAGTTATCTAAAAAAATATGTTACACTAAAGTCTATCACACTAATATTATAAAGGCGTAAATTTGTATGTGTGTGAGTGTATATGTTTATTACTTCTTCATGCACAAACCGCTGGACCAATTTTGAAAAAAAATATGTTATGCAGATGACACCCTGGATAACATATAGGCTACTCTTTATCCCAATATTCCCACGGGATCGACACCTATGCGGGTGAAACCGCGGAGCGCTGCTAGTATTCCAATAAACTTGTATAGCAAGTGATTTTGTGGGTCATTTAAATTGCTCAGGTAATTTTTCTGTACCAGAAAAACAATACAGCTATGAAAAAATAAGGAAGAGGGCATGTATTACGACACACATCATATATGTCAGCATATAAACAAGCTTCAAGTTCACAAGTAAGTCCAGCGTAATATTACCCCGTCCTTTCAGTTCCTGTCCTCGTTTACCCAAATAGTATGGTTACCCTACCGGACCCGAACGTTTACGCTTTTAGACTCTACAGATATTAGGTTTTCAGAAGTTCTGAATTTATTGATCGAATACATAGACAAAGTCATCAGCATTCTTGTAAGGTTCATATTGAAATATCCTAACTTTGATTTTTTCTCGAAGTTTTTGTTCGTATTTCGAGATTTTTTCTTTGAAATTGAACCTAAGTGAACTATAGTGAAGCGGAAATATTTTTTTAGAACTTATTTAAGTACCGGTTTGATTAAGAAGGCACGACTGTCGCAATGGATAAGCATAATACTACGTGGTTTATGAGTCGCGGGTTTGAAGTTTTCGCTCAAAATAAATATCTGTACAGGGGGCCTAAAAAGCCACTTTGGCAGAATCATAAAAGGATAACATTATGAATCATAATGGACAGTTAACTGTTAAGTTAATTGTATCAAATCCCATTGGATAAGGGTTTTTCAGTAATTTTTTTTGTCTGTGCTAAAATACCAATCAATCCAATTCCAATCTCTTTGATTATACCTACATAGTGCAACAAAAAAAGGAAAAACACGGACTGTCTTCGCTTTGTTATGATTCATAATGATATCCTTTTATGATTCTGCCAAAGTGGCCTTTTTGGCCCCCTGGTTTTTGGTCTCGTGTTAGTAAAAGCAAATACAGAGGTATTTTTTGCGATTGCTTCTTTTATCCATCATCCAGGTTTATTTTAATATCAACAGTTTGCATTTTATTTAAAGAAACTGTCAATTTTCTTTATCTGACCCATTTCTGTGATGATTTTTTACTCTATTTTATGATTTACTAGCTGCGCCCCGCGGTTTCACCCGCGTAAATGTCGATCCCGTGGGAATATCGGGAAAAAAAAGGTGCGTATATGTTAATCCAGGGTGTCAGCTACCTCTATACCAAATTTTATCAAAATTGGTCCAGCCGTTTGAGCGTGAAGAAGTAACAAACATATAAACACACACACACAAACTTTAGCCTTTCTAATATTAGTGTGATTCATCTTGGCAGTCCAAGAAACTACCGTCGTCTGACAGCTGTGAAAGAAGTTTTCAAAGCCTATTCTAGCTTTCCATCTGGCCAGATGCGGCCGAATATCAATACTTTACACGGAGCGACATCGGTGACCCAGGAAAATAAGATGTTAAGATAACTCTTTCTCGTGTTACGAGACCGATGAGGGTCGGTTCGGTTGACCTATATCTGGCTTAAGGAAGTGGTCATATTTCAAATTCAAATCTTGGTAGATTTCAAAAATGACTGCAAACACTAGTTTGTCACAGTTAGAAAACAGATCATCACTTATCTTTTTGTGACCCTGCATCCTAACCAAAAAGATCGTTCGCGTTAATACGCGATGGTCGCGTTCTTATGTCACCAATTTGTTCGGAACATAGGAAGGCGACCTCTGGCAATGCGACTACGCGTTTTGGGGTACCCAAACATAACAATTTCGATAATCACGTTAGTTAGGACGCGTTAAAGGTAAACAACTACCGGGTAGGAGTAAATTTTTTATCATTGTCTTCGTTTATAGATAACAACAACTTGATTCGCGTCGGTGGCCGTATAGATGCGTCCACATGGAGCTTTGAAACAAGACGACCAATACTCCTACACGCCTCTCATAGATTAACAAAACTATACTTTACAAATGAGAACTTTTTGAACCTACATGCAGGTCCGAATTTGTTGCTAGCAACAGGCATCTTGCTAGGCGCACAGTCAGAAACTGTGTGCGATGCCGTCGAATAAGTGGCAAAACGTTATGCCCAAAAATAGGTAACTTGCCATCTCAGTGTGTGAACCCGGCTTACCCATTTTTGTCCGTCGGTTTTGACTTCGCTGGCCCCTTTTTTATTTTAAATCGCAAAGGACGTGGAAGTCGCGTTATAAAATGTTACAGTTCGCGTCAAATAACTTTGCCGCTCTGAAGTAGGCAACGAATCACTGCGCAGTAGTTAATCCTATGAATACAACAGCAGCGCGCATGGCGCGGATTGGCGCGGCTAGGAAAGAGCCTAGCTTCAGAGCGGAATAGTTATTTGACGCGAACTTTATATGTGTATTTTTGTGTGTTTACGTTATAAATGTATTCATCTAGAGGCACGAAACACGCGTTGCTGTTAGATTTTCACATACAACAAAAATCTTACATTGTCTGCTTCGGATACGAACCCATCACACCAGAAACTTTTCCAATACGGAGCCAAATTTACTTTAAACATTTAAAACATTTTTTAGTTCTGCGTCCAAGCCTAAACATACTGCAGCCTTATGTGACGACAACAAACATAACTCACTTTTTATCACAAGCGATGCGGGCAAAAGCTAAGCACCATGATAAATTATAACAAAATCCAGAAGTAATGTCGCAAACCACAGCAAAACAGTTCCAAGTCCTGATTAACAACCCTGTTGCATTTGTAGCAGAAACATAAGCCTTATTGCTGGGAGACACGCATTGTACCATTGCTATCTCATGCAATAAGCAAATTAGCGATCGTGCCATCTGATAGGGATGTTGAGAGAAGATTCGTTTGTATTTTGATACGGAGAAACGAAGAGCTTTTTCGTGATGAGTTAGATTATAACTGAGGGTTTTAGTAAGCCCAGGTTTAGTAGGTACCTACCCGTTTTTTTTGTGTGAAGGTATCTGCCAAATAAATTAATCTGACTTAATCAGAAGGAGAAAAAACAAGTCATAAGATTTTCTCTCTTTTTTTTTTGAGGTTTTTTGACTCTTACTTTTATTCAGTTTAAAAATCATTTTAGTATGTACCTACATGATAGGCTGGTGTTGGTCAAATTTGACTGAATGAACGATCGCTGAGCATGTCAGAAGAGTGTCAAAATAACTGCAAAGGTTGAATATAACTGAATAATTAAGAATGTCATGGTTCTCAAGACAATGGAGATTTTTTTTTTCGGGTGTAGTATAATGAAGAGAAAATCGGATTACGTAAAAATTACTACCAAGTTTCAAAGTATCAACTATTTATTCAGAATGTTACGGAGCTAAGCTTGGCCTATATTAAATTTGCCTTAATTTCAGCTGAACACTAAAAGTGTGTCCTAGAAAATATGCGAGGCACCTGTACTACCATACTAACATAATGGCCTGCTCAACCTCTTTGCTAGCTACCTCCATCCATTGCTTTCCTTTCATTTCTCTATTTAGAAAAATAGAGAAAAAGGTAGAATAGAAGAAAATATGCTTTAAAATATTTATATCGAGGGAATAATACAATAAATTCCGTGAAGTATTTTGTAAGGATCTGTGACCAGTGATCTGTGACCATATTTACAGTAATTTGATTGTTAAAGAATCACGAAAATGTTTTAGGATCTACGCTGTTCATATTTCACTATTTGTGCCAACAGTTTTTATTATTGCAAAGAAAATATCTTTGACACTGAAGTCGACTGGGCAAAATATTGTGCGAAAAATGTCAGTAAGAAAAAAAAAAAAAAAAAGAAGGAAATTTGCCTTTAGTGCAAATATCTTTTTAATTATTTCTCGCTTCGAAACTTTTTAACTTAAAATAGTCTGTTTCTTAGACACGATTTTAAAGTAAGTTTTATACTGAGCAGTGTATGCTGGTTTATAGGTATAACATAAAACTAATTTCCAATATCGAGTTAATTATTCCTCGCTTTGAAACTTTTTAACTTAAAATACACGATTTCCAGACAAGGTTTTGCAGTTAGTTTTACTGAAAAGTTTACAGCTATTATATGTTTATCACATAACTGACTTTCAATATCATTTTAATTTTTCCTCACTTCAAAACTTTTTTGACAATAAAAAAAAAAAGACATTTGGCCAGCGTACAATAAAGTTCATAACTACAGGATAATTTTTTATGCATTGCGCAAATTTTCACAGGATGTTCTACTCATGAATATGAACAACTTTCACTATGGGTTCAAATCTGAAATCACGAAAAAAAAACAGCTGTTTCATACATTTTGGTCGAGTAGGTATTGAACTTTTGTATTTTTTTTTTCATCCTGTGAAAATTTCCGCAATGCATAAAAAAATATCCTGTATATTACACAGGTATATACGACACAAGGGTCACATATATAATTACGTGCTATTACATAATACGTTCCTCTAAAATCGTGACCTTATCAAATACCACGCCAGTACCTACAAACCCGTGTTAAACATTACAATTTACAACTGCCATCTACATTCTCGACATTACGAAAAACAATTGCCATCTACGTACCTCGGGCTTGTTATCCTAAACTAGGTCTACTGCTACTTTTTGCCACTCACCCGGTCCCAAGGCTCACTTTATAGATTGCCTCCACCGACTGCTTTCCTCCCGGTCTAGCGAATTTGCTAGATTATTATCTGGCTAAATAATGCGTGCTGGGGACTCGTTGCGGTTAGATTATTGAGCTGCGTAAGATAAAACTGGTTGAGGCAAATTTTAGGTAAGTATTGAAATTAATTAGTCATGGTTGTAGTTTAAAACACCTTTAGCTTTTAATGGATCCCTATGATCTATGATTTTTTATAGTATTCTTTCTTTACATTGCGAGTAGCCCTGCGAAATTCGTATGTTTTTTTTTTTTTATTACTAAATGGGCCCGCTCTTGACCCCGATCACGCCTGATGGTAAGCGATAGATGAGGTCTATGACGAGCGTGCCCAGAAGATGCCTGTTCACTCTTGCTTTGAAGGCAGACGGGTTAAATGTGGGAGGGAACACAGATGCAGAGAGTTCCACACTTTCTATCGCTACTTTATGTTCTTCATTACACTGAAAAAAAGATTTCATTAGGACTTACTGACTCTATACAGTAAGAAAAAATGTTTGTAAAATAATAAAAGACAAGACAGTAATGATTGAACATACCCTAGACTAAAAAACACGTTAAAGTTAAAACGTTAAAGTTTACTGTCATGACAGTAACTGCCTCAAAAAAGCCTGAGGCAAAATGCCTCAAGCTTTAGCTGTTTTCGGATCTGTAAAAAATACTGTTTAGAACGTTAGGCTCTTATTGCAACTTGCTCTTATTGAACTGTTTAAAGCAGTTCAGATTAATGTGTTTTCATTTTTATTTACTGCTTATTTTTTTCAGTGTATGCTGTCCCACTGCCGAGAAATATAAACAAATTCACAAAAATGAGGGACAACTCTCTCTCCCATTAATTTGATTCCATTTATATTATAACAAGTTAATAATTTACACTGTCTCCCATTATTCTTAAAACGTTGTCATTAATAAAGCTTGCATTTATACCTATTGTTGTGCAGCTAATAAAGATAAAATGATATCGTTAGTGATACGCAATAGGCCTAAAACGATTCATTATGACCGTCTTTGGGGTGCCTTGTGTCCCGTAATGGACATCTTTCTGCTGACATAACAATAACGAATATTCTGATATTATATTTATTTTCTTTAATAAAATCTTCTCATTATTAGTTTTGGTATTATTATTGCAAAAGTGATAGTTTCAGTCTTGTGTCTGGATTTATTAGTATTACTACCGAGGGGCTAGAAAGGCCACTTTGGCAGAATCATAAAAGGGAAACATTATGAATCATAATGGACAGTTAACTGTTAAGTTAATCGTATCAAATCCCATTGGTGAAGGTTTTATCAGTTTTTTTTTGTCTGTGCTAAAATACCAATCAATCCAATCTAAAACCAATCCCAATTTATTTGATTATACCTACGTAATGCAGCGAAAAAAAGAAAAACACGGACTGTCTTCGCCATTTATGATTCAGTAAGTCTTAATGAAATCGCTTTCATGTAGAAGACGTATAGTAAGAAATTCTTTTTTTCAGTGAAATAATGTGTATGTAAGTAAGTGCTTTTAACATTATTTGCTACTAGCTTTTGACCGCGGGTTTGCCCACGTGGAAGTCAGAAATTATTCTGCGGGAACGTAGTACCGGGATAAAAAGTATCCTGTGCGTTAATCCAGGTTAACTATTTGTGTGCCAAATAATCAAATCCGTTGTTAGCGCGGGGAGCAATGAAATAGTGGACTGTATTTTAGGCAATGGTTTAATGCCGCTAATATCTACAATGGTAACTTTCCCGGACAAACAATAAGTTGAACCTAAGAGAGGAGTATCGTCCGTCGCGGTGGAGTCCGTGGAAGCGAGTGGTCGTCGGGCCGAGCCGTGTCGCCGCGCCGCCGCGCCGCGCCGCCGCGCCGCGTTTCAACTCGCCGATGACGCGCTGATCACGCTGCCTACGCATGCAGACCGCGTGCAACGCGCTGTGTTGAGTTCGATTCCCAACATCCGTACAGACGTTTTTGCGTAATTGAGTTACAAATATACAGTTAGTAGGATAAAACTGCACCTCCGCTTGTTTGTAACGAAAACAAAGGCACCTGCCCAGTTCAAGCAATAAATAGTTCAAGCAAGACACACAACCCCACTTTGAAGAAACGCAACAGCCAACGTCAGAAAAAAAACCGGTCAAGTGCGAGTCGGACTCGCGACCGAGGGTTCCGTACTTTGTAGGTATGTAAATAGTTTATCACGGGAATCGTGTCTGGAGTATTCTTCCCGTGTTTTCTAATTTTTCTTTACTTGTGCTATATGACATTGCTTCTTGCCAAATTTCATGATTCTAGGTCAACGGCAAGTTCCCTATAAATTTTGATTCCTTGAGAGTGTCGAAATATACATTTTTGCGGCACAAACGGCCCTATATTTTTTTTACGTTAACTTAGGTGTTTGATTTGTTCACAGCTTCAAGGGACTGTAGACCTGAGTATATGGTTTTAATTTCAACTCGATACCTCCACGTGTTCCAGGGATAAATGATCTTGACAGACATTACGGACGAACAGACGGACGGACAACAAAGTGTATCCTATATGGGTTCCGTTTTTTCCTTTTGAGGTACGGACCCCTAAAAAAACTCTAAAGTTTTCCTTGAGATTTTCTCATGTAACCCAACTCTAATATATTTTGTATCTCGATCGAACAAAGTATTTGCATAACATTGGAGTTTCGTCGGAATTCTCCTCTTAAGTTTTGCTTCTAATAAAAACAATTCGCAAGTAATATATGGGCTTCAGTTTAGTGTTATCCGTAGCCGTAACTTAGGGCCGTGGGCTAAGTTATGAAAAGAGTGGGTAGTCTAAATTATGATTTTTTTATAATATTGTACGGAGTAAAAAAAAAACTTAATAATTCTAAACTTATTTTCGGCAAAAAAACAAAATATTTACATAATTTAAGGTTCCTATCCTATGGGATATATTTGCTGGTTTATTTAACAAATAACACCAAACTATTAAATGGATCGTGAGAAGGCGCGACTAATATTGTTACACGGACAGGCGGACGCGAGCAAAATGCTCACACTAGGTACTTCAAATTCTAATGTTCGAGTCGTGAACTCTCGGGGAAGCGCAGAGGTGGCCCGCAAAATTAAAATTTTCTTTTATTATTTTTTTATATATTTTACATAACTCGGGACCATGCGGTCCCGGTCCTTTGGAAGGCGTACGAGGGGCCGAGACTAACTCGCAGAGGCCCCTTACGAAATTTTAAAGAAATGCGGCACCAACCGACGATTATCCCTATATGCACTATGCAAGTGCACCCAAGGATAACCCCCGGTTGGTGTAGGACTATTGCAGGATATGGAAAAATAAAAAGTTGGACTATTGGTTTGGGTGGCTAAAGTGGACCGGTTTCCAGGAACTATGGTAAAACTATGACCCCTGCCTGATCAATGCTTTATATATACACAGATAAAATAGCAGGGGGTGTCTTGCACACTCAATAATGGGCCCCCGAAAACGGCCGCTAGCACATAGTGACGTAGCAACAAGGGGGCAACACGTCCTGAGGTGCTTATGAGGAGTGGAGAGGTATTCCACGGCTATCAGGAACAACCCGGAAGTACGGTCAAGATCCCTACCAGCATCTTACTGGAATACTTCCTTCCTCCGAGCACGTTTGCTCTTGCGAATCTCCACTAAAACCGGCCAATAAAGGCAAGAATGAGGTGGGAGCTCTGTTCCTCGTCATTGTTCACTCCAACCGGCCAATAAAGGCAAGACAGAGGTGAGGAACAAGACTTCTCCCGGGAGATAGGGTCCGTGGGGTCGCTACTGCCCAACAGCTCGCCACATGCTGCCCTGCGGGTTTCTGTATCCCTCTTGGTCTGGCTCCTCACATTAGACCTGTTCCGGCAAAGTAAACTCTTCCGGCACAGGCCTAGAGTTCGGAGCGCGCAAGCCCCACCACGACGTCAACGTAGAGATACGGCGCGGCGGTGGGGTTATTATTATTATTATTATAATCCCGTACATAAAACACTAAAATCAAAAACCCAAAATTAACATCAAAATAACCTTCACAAATGGGTACTAAGACTTCAACAACCTACTTTATCTACCCAATCAGTCAACCAGAAAATAAAAATGCTTCGACAAAATGTTCTTACACATATTCACTATAAATCCTTTATTATTTCTCCGGAATGATATTATAGCACGATTTAGAATTTCATTTCCTGAGCTCGTGGCGTCATATGCAGTTCACTGCGTCTCGCTGTGCCGTCGTCTGGATATAGGTTTTTTTTTATAAAAAATGGCAAAGTATACTGGTATTTTTGTAAATATGCTTGCAGATTAGTAAGGTTATTTTAAAGAAAGTTGGTAGATATATTAGATTTTAATATTGACTAACCTGAAATTAAATTCAAGAGTGCATTTTTATATGAAAAGATGTTTGTAGAACGATTAATCATCAGCATCTGTTAAGCCTTTTCTCAACTAGGTCAGGGTCAGCTTCCAGTCTAAACGAATTTAGCTAAATATCAATATTTTACAAGAAGCAATTGCCTATCTGACCTCAATAATTTGGAGAACGAATATTTTATTAATATCAACATAAAAGTGATATAAATAAGTTTGTCCGTTTCGTGTGTTACATTCTGTAAGAAGGAACTCGAAATTAACATAATTTATCAAAGAGGTAACTTTGAAAGGACTGAAAAGGGAAAGGTCGAAGGTAAAAACTTTTCAAGTGGACAAAACTTTACTTGAAAATGAATACGTTTGTAACATCTGTTAGCTATTTGTAAATTTACAAGTCTACAATCCTTCTGACTGGCAAATTTATACACCACACCATTAGCTATTTATGTGTAAAAACATGGCTCATTGGTTCTTCTTCTCTTGTATTATTAGCACCAAATAATTAAGAATAGACAGAAAAAAATAAAAACAAAATTCTTTTGGACACGCAAAAGAAATAGAAACAATAAATAAATGACATTATAAACAAGCGAAACGGTGGAAAAGGCCACCATTTTGCTTGTTCATAGTTAATAAAATGTACGAGAATAATATGTACGAGGCGAAAAGCCGAAAAACGCGCGCAATCATTAGCTGTATTTAAAAGACTCGTAAAGGAACATTACTTGTTGTTGTGATCTTGTTTTCGTAGCTGCAATAATCGAGTCGTCATTTAGTTTCGTTGCTTATTATGTATATTTAGTATGTATTTATTTATGTATCTATTATACAGAATTATACATGTATGTATCTATGTATCTATCATAGTATATTATTTTGCACCACTGACAACTCCCTTTTTTATATCCACGCAATCACTGTCCATTCCAAGGTTGCCTGTATTGTATGTTTTGTATTAATCGTATTTTTTTGTTATGTATTTTCTGGTGTACAATAAAGTATATATAAATAAATAAATAGCTCATTACGTGGTAAACATATTGGTCACTCAGCATGATGGTGACGAGTATGACTGACCAGGTGACACGGAAAGAAGTCAAAACTCCATGCAATTTAATTAAATACTAGTCTGATCGATGTACTCGTATCAATATTTAATTATTGTCGATCGTATAAAATTCTTGTTTTTCCTACACAGACACATTGACTCCATTCAGAATTTCATTTCACGGACTGTTATGACGTTATGTCCATTCCAGTGCACCCCATTTTGCATCAGTTATATTTATTCAGAAAAAAATGGAAACTGTAAATAAAGTGAAGTTTATTTCATAAACGACTGGCTCAATGGCGAACTAACTCTTTTGTGTCGATGATGAAAATGTTTAATATTTTATGTCGTTGGAATTGTTTTGGTAAAAGATTCATTTCGAAATGGGAATACAGAATTACCTGCAGGAAATATTTTTTTATTCTTACAAAACAATGAACATCGTCATTTTTGTCGATCGATTAAGTCTGTTGATTAATTTTGTTTAATGTAGGTATATACTACATAAAATAACGCCTTTCTTCAATAGAAGTGGGTAGACAGAAAATACCGACGTAGCTTGGCGGGCCTGAGTATAGCCTTTGCGAATATAGAGGTATGAGGAACAGGGTGCAAAGGTCACTCATACTCCATAGAAAAGGGAGGATTCTCCGACCAGACGGGTGTTGTGTCTGGCGGGCAACTGCCTGATGATTCATGTCGGGCCGTTGTATCTATGCTAGTTGCGCGGTAAACTCTGCTTGCGCGATGCAGGATTTGCGTGACGTCAGTATGACGCGTTGTTCGCATGTGGCGTTGTAGATACCGCTACACGAACTTTCGCGCATGTTCTCTCACTAACACTCGCCTCATGCCACCATTTGGATCCTAAAAAACGTTCGTATGCAGCCTTCTGCGCGAAGTTCAGGCCCGCCACGTTACGTCGACGCGTGTCGGTCGTATTGATCTGCCGCGTCTATACCTACTGCAAAAATCTCACCGTGGAAGGGGAGTGATATGAAGTACGAAAGTCTTTAGGTGAAGTGAGCTGTCACCTGCCAGGATTGCGGGTTGTTCGACTGTGGTCCCCTGACACGGGCAACTCCAGGAACACGGGTGGATTTTAGTCAGTAAAAGTCTGACTGGCTCTCCCACTCCGCCCAGAGCGGGAGAAGTTATTTGATGAGTACCCACAACTGACCCAAAAAAAAAGTGAGCTGTTAACGTCAATCCCTAGCATCAGGTTAAATGACAGCTCAATTAAAGCTCACTTCACCTAGGTTTTCACGGTAAGATTGTTACAGAATCGATTGAGAGTAGTGGTATTCTGTATTTACAGAATACCACTACTGTCAATCTATTCTTTTCGCTATAACACGTTTGTGTTATCGTGAAAACTTCAGTCAAGTGAGCTGACAATAGTGTCAATCCTCTAGGGATCAGGTGGAATGACATCTCACACGTCACAAGCACTATTTCGTGATGGGAAAATCAAATCGATTCAAAGACGCTGCCGCGTGCGGCACCCGTCTCGCCCCAACCCCGGGGCCTAGCACTAGCGCTCACGCTCGCCCAGCCCGCAGTACCTAGACAGGACTGAGCGCGAAAGTGGTGGCTTACGATTTTTGCACGTAAGCTGGTGCGATTTTTGGCACGCGAAGTAGTTGCTGTATCTATATCTGTGGTTACAACACACATATTTCGCAATCGATTTTTCGATGTGTTATCTTATTTCATCAGGAAACTAACTAATCATAGCAAGTTTCCTGATGAATTAGTAAATGCTAAAGAAGAGTTTGATGATATCCCATTTCAAAATCTCAAATCTGAAACCGAGTGTTAGTACTATTCGATGTTACAAATTCCTATCATCTCAATATATTCAATCGTTTATTCAGCTACCAGATATTGCTTTGGCAATCAATAATATTAATTTACCTTAACAATCGTATAACCTCATTTGTAACATATGAAGATCAATCATGTATCTGTAGTTATGCCATATTGCAGACAATTTCAGATTGTACTTTGTGTCAAAGACTGGAATGGCTTCGATATAACATCATCTCGACTGTTTTCCCTGTATTCGGCAGGGGTGTTCCTATAGTAGGCTTACTAGCTTCGCTCCGCGGTTTCACCCACATAACTCTCGATCCCGTGGGAATATTGGAATAAAAAGTATCCTATATGTTAATCAAGGGTGTCAGCTACCTTCATACAAAATTTGATCAAAATTGGTCAAGCCGTTTGAGCGCGAAGAAGTAACAAAGATACAAACACACCCCCACAAACTTTCGCCTTAATAATATGAGTGTGATGTGATGTAATAGGGGGCCAGCTTATTGCCATTCCTTTGATGTTATATAGTACCTAATATAAATTAAGCTTTGAATGAGAGGTAAACATTAAGCTCTTTGGATTGTGGCTGTGTCCATAAATGGTACTAGTACCTACCTTTTGAGTAGTAGCAGGTTTATAGTATATATCCAATGTTGGGTATTCTATCAACCGTATAATTGTTTTGAAGTGAAAACTCCTTTTTGAGCACTTTGAGCTCTTTCTGAAAGGTACATGAAACTGAAACGTCACGCTCGGGTCGGTGACTCTGAATCGGATATACTCCGTTTCATTCGTAAGTTTTCTCTCCTATTGTGCGTTCATCAGCAGACACCCTCTTTTTATTCTGCCTATCTATGGATCAACAGTGTTGTCGAATGTAAAATCTAAACGTATGTAGTAATTAATGATCACTAAACTCTTCTTCGTCAAAGCTAATATCTAGGTAATAAATCGGACCCATCAAAGTTATTTTAACTGCAATAATATAAGTTAATTTTATGATTTTATCAAGGGGATTGCTTATCGAAGCAATTTATCAGTTGTTCGGTAGTTAAACATGCCTTTAGGGTATGCATATGTGGCAACTGGATCAGACTGTTCTGATTATCGCCGGTAGTCGGTAGTTTTGAATAATATTTACCTACATAAATTGTGAACAAAGTCGAAAATCATGTATTCAAAAACTTAATAATTTATTCCGTCCACGAAGGTTTAAGAGATAACAATCCATAAATTTAGCTTCCAGAACATTATTTTCGAAGAAGCTTTCATTTTATTTATTTATGAAAATAAACGGTTACACATTACAATATTGCATAAAATATGAGCTACAGAGTGAGTGAATGTTTATCCCACGACATTTTCCACATAATAATATATAAAGAAAAGTTATAAAACATGCGATGTGCGCCTACAATTTGATAGTTACCTACTATAAAATGACATAATGAGTTAATGATAAAAATAAACGCTAAACAGACATGCATAATACCAACTTTCAAACGCACCAAAATATTCATCGAAAAAAAAAAAAACAAAATATTAATAAAAATATTAACTAAATAATTATAATTAGGTATGTGAAGACATTGTAGCTTATTTCCGTGTGGAAATCCTCATGGACACTCTCCATGGGAAGATTGCAGGGTTATGTCAGACTCCCACCAGCTAAAACCCCACTTTTCATACAAGTATCATGAGTCGAGTGCCCTAGAGATACTCGTACATTTGCCAAACCCCCGACTAGAAGATGATGTACAGACACCAGCACAAAGCTACCCGAAACCGTCAAATTTTCCCAATCAACTTTGAACCTTATGCTTTAGCGATAAAATTGAAAATTAATTAAATAAATTTGACAGATTGTAGTAGCTTGATGTGCTGGCGTCTGTACATACCTAGAATAAAATTACACGGTGCTTCTTCTTCCGCTGAAGACCTCCCACCTAGACATGAGTTACCTTGGGTAACCTGGAAGTCTTTAAACAGTCTCCGGACCCAGGTTGGCCGAAGCAAGGAAAACCTGTTCAGGTGGAGATTCATAGACGACTCCGCCTTGGAGTGTAAATGTGGTGCTGTTCCACAAACGATGGGACACGTAAAATCGTGTCCTGCGTGTCCTGTCAGCTGCACGTTACAGGAACTGACGGACGCTGGTGAAGGCGCCAAACAAGTAGCCGAATTCTGGGCCGAGTCCATTTAGATTGCTATCGACACGCTAAGAAGAAGAAGACACGGTGCTAACATATTTATTTAAAAATCATTTTGATTTTCTAAAAGTATTCTTATATTGAGTACTCAAGGATAAAGACCTATAGACGCGGAGCTTAACGAGATTAAAATTAATAAAATCCATTCCATCTGAAATGCAGACAAAGCCACGGGAAAACTCATTACTTCATAAAGCGGAATCGTTTTAATTTACAATTTCATCAGCGCGTTTCGACCACTACATTGTACAATGTACGCGGTTTTAATTAACTTTTTAATGGCTTAATGAAAGAAACGTTAATGATGGTTTCGACTTAACTACAATATCTTTTGGTATTCTTTGTCATTTTAATTTTAATTGATGTTGTTGACGTGCACGGAGTAATTGGAAACTATTTTTGTTGTTCTAGGTATTGGAGAAGGACGTTAAATGAACTTGGCTTTATGAATAACTTGCTGACCCGGCGAACTTCGTACCGCCCGCGCCCCGCCAGCCGCTCTACCCCCGCTTTTTAAATCTCTGTTATCTTCTAAGATATTAATTTTAATGATATGCTGTAAAGGGCAATTTTGATCTACATGAAATTCACAACGTATCTAATGTATTTAATTGGGTAAGGAATAAGACTGTATTGTTTAAAATAGCTTGGTAAATAACCCATCATTATTTTGTAATATTATTATGTCAAAGATAATAATGCTTATTGTGGGTCATCCTAAGAAGATAAACATAAATTATACCATCGCGGACTTTTTTATCGCTCTTTTTAGGATATACAATTCCGTAGTACATTAATTTTATCTATCTCGTAAGGTTTAGCCAGCGTTTGCAATGTAAGCGCACAAAAATAAATGTTTGTTACGACATCATTATTATTACAAATCTTGGAATTTCTTGGCTTTTCTCTACTTATGCATGTATTTTAACCTTCCTCTTGAATCAATCTATCTATTGCTGAAAACTGCAATAAAATCCGTTGTAGTTTAAAAGATCTAAGCTTACAGACAGCGGGAGCAACTTTGTTTTATACTAAGTAAAGAAAAGATGTTGTCACGAGGCACGGAGAGGTCTTGAAATGTATTGGATGGTCACCCATCCACGGACCGATCTCGCTTAACCTTCGATCGACCGGTGCGGCTTTTATTATTTAGCCACAAGCCCCTCTATAATAGGAAATTAATGTTGTAAGATCATAAAAAAAGGTATACATTTTGTGAGAGTACTCACGTAGGTTGCTCTTTGACCTTAAACGGGCTTAGCATCTATTATGTAGTAGAATACGAGGCCTGTTAAACTGGTTTTGTTAGTACAGACGCCAGCACATCAATCTACCCGAAACTGTCAAATTTTCCCAATCAACTTTGAACCTTATGGGTCAGCGATAAAGTTGAAAATCTGTTAAAGAAATTTGACAGATTGTAGTAGCTTGATGTGCTGGCGTCTGTACATACTGAGTAAACGGACGTGCGGCCTACTATAAATATTAATTTCATCTTTGGCCGACTAATTTCAACCTCGAACCGAGATTATTAGTCAAGTAACGCGGCAAAGTTGCTTGTCGAACTTACTGTCAAGTTTCAATTTTGTATCTGACATGTAGTACATACTAATTCCATGTATCTGACCATCACCAAAAAAGTATGAATAGAACGCCGGTAGCTATATTGCCTGCCAGTACCAACAACTTTAGTTTTATTCGAATTAAACTTTCTTTTCACGTTACAAAGTTGCAACTCAAAATGGTCGCCAGTAATTTAAGGTCCTTTTGTTAGTGGCGTTCTAAAATACACGTTACTTCTATGTATGTATGTATATCACGCAAAGGGGAACAGATGTGGGAGAGGACCGCTTTTTGCATTTTACTGTTTACTTTTTTTCTGTTTTTTAACGTGCTTGGGCTGTAAAAGTATAAAATTGTAGAACCGTTTATGGTTGTGGCAATGTCAGCACCAGAATGTTAGCAATACAAGTGTTATTTTGCTTTAAGATTGATTATAACTAATAACAATATAATTATCATCATCATCTGCCAACTAAGTTGGGGTCGGCTTCCAGTCAACCAGATGCAGCTGAATTCCAGTTTAAATAAAACTAATCTGGAAGGCAAACCTTAATGGTTTTATTGCAAAGTGTGACATAAAAAAACGTTAGTAAAAAAAGTTTTGAAAAAAGAAATGACTCGCTTTTATGTGATAAGTAGGTATTTAATCACTTCAAAAATTTAAATCTCTTCCAACAGACCTGCAACAGTCAATTTCCCTTTATCATTCGCTATTTTTTAGTTTATCTCTAGAAACCTTTTAGAACTACTGGCCACAAACTCGAAAGAATAATTAATGAGTACTCATGAGTTATTACAGCTTTTTAAATGATGCTCTTGCTCTTTTTTTTTTATTTTTCCAGTTAGTCGCGGATGGCTTTCAGAGGCTCAGTGAACCATAATGTGATGAAACGGGGTAGGAATGAGGCTAGATGTTAATTCATGTTTTTTTTTTCTACTTTATCTACATAATTAAAATTATAGTTATGAAATTATAGTTAGGATTTTGTTTAAAAAAAATCTGCTTTTTTATAGAAAAGTGTTCAATAACAATAAAAACCTATGCGGTCAAATGTATGGAAAAGCAGATTTTTTTTTTTAATAACCGACGAAAAATTTCGGCGACGAAAGCTTCAGAAACATGTATGAATGTTTACAGTCTACGCGTTGATGTCCACTCCACCCTGTATTTTTAATTAATGCAAAACCATGTGCAAAGATTTAGAATGGAACTTAACTTCCACAGATTCATAATATTCTTAACCCCTCAGCGGAATAATATTTCAAGTTTTAATTAATTCTACTAAGATTCTGTTTTGTTGTTTAAAATATTGTTCAAAATTCAACATTTATATACTAATATAATAAAGCTGAAGAGTTTATTTGTTTGTTTGATCGCGCTAATCTTTGGAACTACCAGTTGGAATTTATTAAATGATAGCCAGGCATTAAATTATAGCCATATTCTTGCAGAATGTTATTGGCTATTTAACGTCACGCTTTAACCTTTAGGAGGCGAGCAAAAAGTCAGAAAGAATATTAAGCGAAAACGATGTAATAGTGCGGGCGGGCGATGCGATGCGACACGGTGGGTCGGGTTAGTTAGACGCTAGTCTACACGCACAATGTCTAGTTCTCACGCACAGAAACACCGTTCCAAACTGAAAAGCGCGTAAAAAAAATCGAAAGTGCTTTGAAAAATCGAGTTTTATGAAAAAACCACTGCATAAATCAATTACAAATAAAGTTTATTGAACTTTTCGATAACTGAACTTTGTAGTTATGACTTTGTTTGAAGATTAGTTATTTCATTACTTAGGTACTAGCTTCCGCCCGCGGCTTCGCCCGCGAGGTATGTTGATAAAAACTATCCTATATCCTTCCCCGGAATGCAATCTATCTTTTTGCCAAATTTTATCGAAATCCGTTCAGTGGTTTATGCGTGAAAAGACAACAAACAGACAGACAGACAGAGTTACTTTCGAAATTATAATATTAGTATGGATTTACACACAAAACGTTAAAAATAGCAAGAAAAGCTAATCTTTGTTGGTTTGATAAATTTTTAATAGCTTTTTATTTTATTATTCTGTTTCCGTACAGACAAAATTATTAATAAGACAAAACGATATCATGTTTAACTTTCTATGCACAATGTCAAACAGTAGAGTAATACTCTGCCGAAATTTGTATGGAAAAATATCGACTAGACCTTAAATGTATTGGATGGCTGATAATTTTTTTTTCGATTACGATGTTCGTGCTATGGAGAAAGAATAGTGTCATCAAGTCGTCATCAAAATGTATAATAAAATAAAGTTTGCCAGTCAAAGTAATCCACTCACGTGACAATCTCCGAGATTATGCATTGTGTGCAATTCATCAATCGGACGTTGGCCAGATCTGGCTATTGAAAAAACTGTGACAGCAAGCACGTTCCACGCCTCAGTATTTTATTTTTTGTAATTTTGTCTAGGGGAGTATTGCTTGCGTTCCAGGTTCTTTAGTCGAGCTGTTAAATATAGTACATCTGTGCTAAAAACCGTGAGTGCGTACCGCCATTACGAAATAAATTATCTGTAGTTGAAAATCATTAAAAAAACAAATGACGCATGCGTAATTCGATACTCGCGTGATTTTAATGTTATTATGTTTATCAAAACTTTAGAACAAAACTGGTATGTAATATATGTCATTCGATTCAGTATGAATGGGGCTATTTTTTAGGTAAATAAAAAATAGGGAGTGGTAAGAATAAAAATATACATAAATATTATTTCACGCAAGTCAGATTAATTTACTTGAATATTATACATAACATCAATAATGAACATTAACAACACAACAAATAACATAAATAAAAAACAATAATCTTGAAAAATGAATGTATGAGCGAGGGTAGGGATAGCAAAAAACCATTGACGTATAGCTTTAAACCGAATTGACTTTAAAGTCCCACTCACCTACATAACAGCAAAAGCGTTGAAATAAATAAAAAATGCAATCCACGGAAAAACAGTTATGCAAATATTCACTCGTTATAGGTGACTTTCCAAGGTTTGTTATGCATAGCTCCCATCCAATCAGGATTCCGTATTATTTATGAGATAAAAACCATGCAGCGTACAATGGTTTGTCGGACAATGAATGGGCATAATCATCCCTAAACAAACGAAGATCGTGTCCCTGCGGCTGTAAAATCTCATACAAAAATATGGAACGCCGCACACTAACGCTTCCAGTTTTTATTTAGGTCTTTTGAATTTTATGGAAATGTTATTTTCGGTGGATTGAAAAATGTGAAAAGTTGTACCTAGGTTATTTGGAAAGGTTTATAAGAGTTTGTAAATATAAAGTTCGTTTTACTCCTGTGTTTCTTTTTTGCAAAAATGTGGCATTCTAAAATAAAATTAAATATGAGGTATTATAATGCTTATTGAGCGGGTATGGAAGAGTACAAACGGTGGTAAGGACATCGACGAATAATTTCAACGCAGGGAGCGTTGAAATTATTCGTCGGATAATAAAAAAAAAACTGTTTCATAGAAAAATGCATTGCCATATGAAAATCACTTTTTTTTTTGTTCCCACTGCTGGGACACAGGCCTCCTCTCTTCGAGAGGGAGTGAGCCATAATCCACCACGCGTGCCTAATGCGGGTTGGTAGATGTCACATGTCTTCGAATTCTTGGTTCTAGGACATGCCGGTTTCCTCACGATGAAACTGGCACCTTCAGCGCTTTGAGAGCAGTGGCGATGAAAATATATCAGCAACAAATTATGGCAACTTTATTATAAAATAAAAAAATATGTTCGATTTGTTAACTTCCGTGATTAAGCACTATGAATATTATTGTAATCAGTGTAAACAGCTTACGCGATAATACTACATAAAACATTAAAATCAACTGAACTAACTTTCTATTGCTTCTCCTCGTTGTTATGATGATTATTTATTTATTTATATAATCAGTAGTACACATACATTTTATACATTTAAGTTGGTGCCAACATAAACTCATTAGAGTTTTGTCATGTCGGGTTCTTGTATAAATACTAGTTGCGCGGTAAACTCTGCTTGCGAGATGCAGGATTTTGTGTGACGTCAGTATGACGCGTAGTTTGCATCTGGCGTTTGTAGATACCGCTTCTAATAACGCTAACGAACTAATATAAAACTAATATAAAACTAACATAAATTCTTGATTAAGTTGCCTACGTGAAAAGCAGAGTAGGTACCTATTTTAACGCAATAAGCTTGTATCAATTCAATGTTATCTAAAGTAACCGTGGTAATATACTTTCATTGCTGACCGTAGTAGTTATTACCTTAGTAATTGGATCGTTTTCATTTTCGATATTTTTTTTTACCTTACCCTAAATCGATGACTTCGCTAGAAAAAATCGCAAATCAGAAGACGAATAAGCGTGGGATTGAGGAGGGGGGGGGGCTGGTGGAAGGGGGGTTTAGGGGATCAGAACGGAATAACTCAAAATAAAACAGCTCGCAATAATTTTGTCGCAAGCCTGCGGCCACTCTTTTTCATTACCACTATGTATGTAAAATGCAAAACGCATTTTGACGAATAAGAACGGATCAAAAGTTGACAGGCGAGAAATTCTGCGACTATTTCGAAACAAAGAGAATTTTAGTTGCATTTATATGCTGATTCCGGTGTTCGTGAGATATTGCAGTGGCTCTCCGATATTTGTTCAGGTCGAAGAATTTGTACACACAGTTCCATTAAGTAGTTACCCCACCAAAAGACATGTGCGTTCAAATCCGTGATAGGCCCAAGTTGGTTTTTGTATTTTGCAAAAACATTTTATTTTAAATAATGTATTGTTTTAGTGAATAAATAAGTTTAAGTAAGTATTTTTTTTTAATTCTGTTTTTATATTGTTTTTTTCAATAAAACAATACTTTTATTATTGCTACGACAAGCAACAATAAGGGTTAACATTTACGACAACTTAATCATCGTCTAAATAGACTGGAGGTTTCAAGACCGCTTACCGTGCATAAGATTGGAAGTTCAAAACCTATATAGGCACGAAATGTGCTTTTTGTTCATTATATTATTTTGATATATTTTTCTATTTTGTTTTAAGTAGTAATTATTTATAAAGAATTAAAAAATCAAGAAAAATAAAATACTTTATTAATCATTTAATAATATTTATTATTGCTATTATTTAACAAAACTATGATCTTATTTTACAACAAACAGAACAACTATTTTAGTTCTCATAAAATCAGAAATCATTTAAAAAAATAATGGATAAATAGTAGTCGTTTACTCTTCGCCGTTCTAAGTGAACGTATACAAAGTTCTAACTTGAAGGTATGGATTAATTTTATAAAGACAACGTAAGTAAGTAAAATTAATGGATACCCTCAAATTATAACATCTTTCGATTAGACAGGGACCTAAAGATATAATGACTCAGCCGATAGTAGTTAACAATTTCATCGCAATTCATATGGGCTCGCTGGCTAGTTCGTCAAACTGCCGGTATGAGTATGACGACGTTCGGTGAAGCGATGGTTCGAATCCGAGTCAACACAATGAACTCTTTTTGAAGTATTCTTTAGATTATTCGTAAGGAATTCAATGTTGTAGCAGTGTAACATTTTAAAACTTGAGGGGTTAGCACATAGTGACGCTTTCTGTACGACTTCATTATTCAAGAATTTTAAAAGTGCAGTATTTTTATGGCTTTTCTTTTCGTATGATACAAAGTTTATTGAACACTGTTGATAGAAAACCGTTAATTATTCCCCTTACCTTAATTATTTTCTAAGAGTAAAGATATTTTCTAGGAGGAATTCATTTTTCAGTAATAAAAATGTGGTCCTCGTTAATTGAGAAATTCTCCAAATTTTAAGACTTAAGAGAAATATATTTTTAATAACGTTGTTAATGCAGAATTTGAATATTTAAATATTAGAATATACAGAAAATAGTTTCTAACTAAAATATGAAGCATTGTTAGCCCCATCCACTTACTAAACCAACTCCACTAAATTGATTACAGTTTTAAATTCAATTCAGGCAACATGAAGCCCTTTTAACTAAGTTTTAATTAATTCAAAACTAGAGGTCGTAACTGCTAGGAACTGTCGCGACGGAGTATATTAGTACGAACATACGAATGGTACACAAATCTTATGAATCTGGAACTTGTATACCGGAATTAATGACGTTCCGGGTTCATTTGGTGTTACGGAATTGACTCGTGTGACTGTTAAGGGCCCTACACAAACGATGGATTTTTTGTGCGATCGAGTCTTTGGCGTAGTCATCATCTGCCTAGCCTTTTCCCAACTATGTTGGGGTCGGCTTCCAGTCTAACCGGATGCAGCTGAATACCAGTATTTTACATGGAGCGACTGCCTATCTGACCTCCACAACCCAGTTACTGGGTAATACGATACCCAACTTTCGGGCTTCAGACTACCCGTAACGACTGTCAAAGATCCACGAATGACAGCCGGGACCAACGGCTTAACGTGCTTTCCGAGGCACGGAGGGGTCTCGGTATGTAAAGATGGTCACCCATCCACAGACCAACCGCGGCAAGCGTAGCTTAACCTGATCGATCGACCTGTGCGGCTGTTATTATTTAGCCACGGGCCCCTCGAGTCTTTGGCGTAGTCTGTAAGGACTGTATACTTGATGATAACAACTAATGAAGAACAAAAAGATGCGTCGCGACTAGTCCCTCGTCTGGCACTCACTGTTCGCTAAGGATCCCAGAGAGTTTGGTCGTCGCAGAATTGATCGCACAAAAGGTCTGTCAACTTTCATTGCTCTGCTAATGGTTCGAGTGCTTTAAAGGAGTATTAAAAAACAATGATCTGTTTTTCACTTCAAGTTATTCGAATTTATAGTCAAAATTATAGTCAGTAAGGCTAAGAAATAAAATCAAACATTCATGGCATTTTAAACTGATAATTGTTGTGTTTAATTCCTGTTTCATCGAAATAATGTAATTGTTACTTCAGAATTTATCCTTCAAATTAAATATCAAAATTTGCCAAATAAAAAAAAAAAAAAAAAAAAATTCATTTATTTCGGACAACAGTGATCCATATTTTGTTAGTATTACACACATCTTATATTCTAGTGTTAGTAACATTGATTTAAAAAAAAAAAAAGAAGGAAGAAAGTTTAATTAAGACAAAAGGATGACCAGTGTGGAAAATATGTTTCCTACCTGATCAACCTTCGCACAAAATGCCTAATATTTGGCGTATAGCTCTCCGCCACCGCTCTCAGGATATAGTTGCGACTACTCCGCACTCTGCACAGCAGCGAAGCAGTTTTTTTGCGTATTATGGCTTGAAAGCCGTCTGTGTGGGCCTCGGCAAACATTTCTGATGCGCTACAGAAACGAGGCAGTCGCAAAAACATCCTGAAAACATTATTATATTGTACGCGCAGAACATCCAGCGATCTCTTGGTGTAGTTGACCCATAGATTGCTCGTGTAAAAACTCTGACAGTAGGCCTTAAAAAGAGTAATTTTTACTAAGTCAGAGCACCGAGCAAATCTACGGGCCAACATGTTACCTCTGACCTCTGAAATGTATGTACTAATACAGACTAGTGTTTAAATTATGTATGACTAAAAAAATGGATTTTATTATCTGAAAAATAAATTATTTGATTTTGATTTGTCACAATTATGTAAAATACCTAATCTATGACACTTCTACAAAACTCCTTACAATGCTACAGTCACGAATACTGCACAATATCTTATACAGAATCGTTGCCAAAAGCATCGCGTTTGGCTTAAAGCTAAAATATTACATTTACGGCGTCGAAAATCACTACAAATTGGGCTAGTGATCCCAAGTAGACGAGAGCCAAACTACAGTGAAACCCGTTTGAATATCTGCCAAAAACTTGATTAGCTATTAGGTACCTTACATCGAAACGTAAGGCACGTCCACTATTATTTTGGGACAGAGCTTCATTATATAAAAGAACTTTATTATGCAAATTGCAAAGTTATAAGGCAGTGGTAGCAAAAATCATAGCTTTTATTCTACAGACGAGTATTTAAAATTGATCCTACGTCTAGTGCAGTCACCCTTCTATTAAAAGCCTTCCCGTATGACTCCGAAATATTTCGGTTCAGAGCGAAATTGGACTGGTTTGTCCAGCGAGTCTCGCCATTTCCTTCGTGGTT
The DNA here is from genome assembly GCA_963082905.1 of Oligia fasciuncula. Lineage (NCBI taxonomy): Eukaryota > Metazoa > Arthropoda > Insecta > Lepidoptera > Noctuidae > Oligia > Oligia fasciuncula. The sequence continues at coordinate 17,333,506 of OY720395.1, forward strand.
TTCCACAACACTGAATGTCTGCGGGTGGTCGTAAGTCATGATGCGGTCTTATGCCTACATTCCTTGATTAATTTCGTGGTTTATTCCAAACTTAGGTTAGTATTCGAATTTCGGAATAGTAATTAAATTGTCAGCGTTAACTTGGGCATTTTAAACGTGAACAGTTAAAACAGATACAAACACTTCAGGTCGTTTGAATTTCAATCTAAATTCTTACTCGTAAAGATAGCCATTACCAAATAGGTACTAAAAGATTTAAAGGTTATGTTTTGATAAGATTTAGCTGGCCTAACGTTATTGCTAATTTTATTATTCTATTATTTTTTTATTACCCACGACGGTACGGAGACGGTATATGCATTTGGGGTGAGAGGACATGTGTGCAAACCAATGTTGCCACTTATCTCCAAAACTACTAGACGGATTTTGATGCGGTTTTCAGTGATGGCTTTGGATTTGATTGGTGCATGTTCTTAGGTAGGTTTGATGCGGTTTTCAGTGATGGCTTTGGATTTGATTGGTGCATGTTCTAGGTGTTACGGTGACAACTCACCAGGGGGTGCTGCAGTAACATTTGTTTGTACAAAACAATTTTGCCAATTATCTCCAAAACTACTAGTCCAATTTTGATGTGGTTTTCATATCTTTTCTTCTCTTTGTGTGATAATGAACCCCTTTAAACATTTTGAAAAAACCCACGACGGTTAAATGTTATTGGAAAAGAATAAAATAAAAAACACCCTACTTAAATAATTTATGTAACGAGTCTTCATCTGATAAACTCATATGGCAGTCGGGGGACCTCTTAGAATAGAAGGTGTTCCACAGAACGGTCACGAAAAAAAGTCTGCCGTTTCATACATTTTGGTCAAGTATGTAGGTACCTACTTGAAATCACGCTCACACAGCTGATTTTTTTTTCGTGATTTCAGAGTGGGTCCCATAGTGAAAGTTGTTCTGTTCAAACCCCGCTGCTATCATTGTCATGACTGCTGTCACTGCAGCCGTTATGTGACAGCCACCGACAAAACCAAAGCTTTAGCGTTACTAAACCCAACGTGCATCATCATTTGCCTAGCCTTTTCCCAGCTATGTTGAGGTCGGCTTCCAGTCTAACCGGATGCAGCTGAGTACCAGTATTTCAGATGCAGCGACTGCCTGTCTGACCTCCACAACCTAGTTACTTGGTAATACGAAACCCCTTAGTAAGACTGGTTGTCATACTTTCGGACTTCTGACTACCCGTAACGACTGTCAAAGATCCACGAATAACAGCCGGGAACAACGGCTTAACGTGTTTTCCGAGGCACGGAGGGGTCTTGGTATGTAAAGATGGCCACCCATCCACGGACCAACCACTGCAAGCGTAGCTTAACCTGATCGATCGACCCGTGCGGCTGTATTACTTAGCCACAAGCCACTAAACCCAACGTACAAACAATAAAAATATATAAGATAAAAATAAACCTCAAAGCTGAAACTCCATAAATCATTTTAAATACGACCTAACATTTCACTACAGAAAACCATAAACAATTTCCTCAGCACTGCACTAAATAAAAATATTTCAAAAACTCGAAACAATACAGCACCATTATTTCCACGATGGAAGCTTCCAGAAGTTTTGGTTTTTAAAAAAGAATGGGTATATCAACACGTCCGACAATGTGTGTCTTTACAATTTTCCTGCTGTACCAACGAAATGTGACGTGGTGTGTTTGGATGTAAAATTTCTGGAAGTGATTGGAATCACACTAATATTATAAAGACGAAAGTTTGTGAGTGTGTTTATATGTTTGTTACTTCTTCACGCTCAAACGGCTGGACCAATTTTGATAAAATTTTGTATGGAGATAGCTAACACCTTGTATTAACATAAAGGCTACTTTTTATCCCGATATTCCCACGGGATCGACATTTACGCGGGTGAAACCGCGGGGCGCAGCTAGTAAAATATAAAAACAAAAATACTGCATAGTAAAATGCTTATCCATACTAATAATATAAAAAATTCGAAAGTAGCTCTGTCTGTCTGTCTGTTACCTTTTCACGCTTAAACCACTGAACGGATTTCGATAAAATTTGGCGGAGAGATAGATTATATCCCGGGGAAGGAGATAGAATAGTTTTTATCGACATAACTTGCGGGCGAAGCCGCTGACGGAAGCTACTGTACAATATTAAACACAACTAACTTTTTACACGACGAACTATACAAATAAAATGAAAACAAAATAACATTTAGGCTTCAGATACTTACGCTTAGACTGCATAGTACGTTATATGACGATTTCCCATCCGAAAAAAAATGCATAGCACTATTAGAACTGATGACTCCCATTCAGAGGTTTATTATATGTTACGATGGAACGTCCTCTGCTAACATCTGTAGTTCTAAAAATAATCTTGATTATTTCAGTTAGAAACATGTTTGGCCTGTCCTATTTAATAGGATACTATTGATACAGCGAACAAGGTACAGACGCCATCACATCAAGCTACTACAATCTGTCAAATTTCTTTAATAGATTTTAAACTTTATCGCTAAAGTATAAGGTGAAAAGTTGATTGGGAAAATTTGACAGTTTCGGGTAGCTTGATGTGCTGGCGTCTGTAATTAGACAGATCCTTAATTAAGGAACTTTCTTTTACAAAAAATATTAATCGATTAGTGACTAAACAAATCCTTTTATATTTTTTTTCTCTGACTTTTGAGTTGTAATTCCAGTATTCTCAAAACCAACCGTTTTCTTTTGATCAGCCGGTCGATTCTGTAAAAATCTCACCGTGAAAACTTTGGTGAAGTGACTTTATTTTTGCTAGGAATTGACACTATTGACAGCTCACTCCATGCTCACTTCACCTAAGTTTTCACGGTGAGATTTTTACAGAATAGCACCGCTGAAAACTAAAATTTGTTCAAAACCAATTATTCCAAGAGAGAGATTAACAAAATCCCACCTCCGATTCTTGGCTTTTCGCTTCAACAATTAATAAATCGTCCGAGCCGATCCCGACAAATCTTTTATAAATCCCTTGTAAATGTTAAACTTGCTTCTAGTCGCACTAATTCTTTGTTCACCCTTTTGTGGGAATCGAGTCACGTAATTCTACCTATTTGAACTAGTACAAAGTAGGTACCTATAGCTTACAATGTTCTTCGCCTAAAGGGGTTTATTTCGGCTTAGAGAACAAGGTGTATATTCCCGATAGGCGTTCATTTTATGCCAGGAGTGCGATTTTATTATGAATGGCTTAGTTTTGTAAAGTTGAATTTGATGGACCGAATGAGACAGTTGGACGGAGTAAACCATCGTCGGGAGCAATTTTTGTTTTGTTTTTTTTTTTTTTTTTTTTTTTAAGTTATTTATTTCAACAAAAGTTACATATATGTATTTCACAAATCTTCTGCCAAACTGCAGGACAGTTTGTCGGCAGGAGATTTGACTCTTACTTTAGTATGTTTTAAATTTGTGTTCTAGTACCATAATGCCCTGGAAGTTAGGTAGACCTTTGGTGTGTGATGCAACATTATATGTCAACTCTTGAGCCATCCCAACTTCCTATCACGGTGGGCTGTGCTGGGGCGGCTGCTGCAGGTGCAGAAAACCTCAAATGGCGAAAATATTCCAACCTGATAGGGAGTTATATGTTCGAGCCGATTAGGGTTTAAACACTAGGGCCATGGGGTTCGAGTGCCCACTTGGTTATTCGAGATATCGCCAAGCGGTTAGTCGACTCTTCACGTGACCAGAGGGCTAGCCTATTTCTTGGCCGAATAATTAGCATCGCCATACAACGAGGCAATGCTGCCAGCCTTTTAGGCACTGTTCCTGTTGACAGCGATGCGGACGAATTTTTTTGATGCCCTATGATTCTTTTGTTTTCTTTTTTCATAATACATGTACATAATTATTATTTTAAATGTTAGTTTATATTTTTAGTTCTAGTTGCATCTATAATTGTTAGCAAATAAATAAGTTTCTTCGATATATCCAAAAACCCTACACCAATAAAATACAATAAAAAATTCTGTAGGTTATAAAAATAAGGCCGGAGAACACACAGGGGAGAGTGGGAAACTGTAGGGGAGGCCTTTATCCAGCAGTGGGACAATACAGGTTCAAAAAAAAAGAAAAAGATTATCTTTCCCTAATAAAGATAAAACGAGTCACGAATGAATGTTAGTAGCTACATTTTTTGTGGGGAAATGGAGAGAGAGCTTGTAGACTAAAAAACGAAAAATACGACGTGGTTGAAACGTGAGACGCCATCTTGGAAAAACATAACTTACACAAACACGTCGTTTCACGTACGATTACGTGAAGCCTTTACTTGAAATCTAGCCTTTGTTTTACGTATGAAACTCAGGTGTAATACAAAAAATTGCAAGAAGAAATCTCTTCACATGTGGTTTTTTAAAGATTACACAAAATTCCCTGAGTATCGTTTATCATCATCTACCTAGCCTTTTCCCAACCACTGGAGTCAGCTTTCAGTCTAACCGGATGCAGCTGAAATCCAGAATTTTACACGGGTTGAAGAGGACAGAGAGGCAGTCGCTATTTGACGTCCACAGTCCAGTTACTGGGTCCCTGGGTATCATTAATAGCGACTGCGGATTGGATAGCGCGGCGCAAGCCGACGCTCGTAATTTTGTTGCCATGAGTGATAAACTTGTGGCAAATGAGCTGCTGGCGTTCCTGCAGCAGAAACTGGATGTGATGGACGAGGTGTCCGCTATCCAGATCTGTGTAACGAACTTCAGTGAGGACGACATTGCTGCTGCGAAGCTGCTGCTGTTCCGGTCGCTAAATAAAATCGACCAGATGGTGTCTCGTCGGCGCGACGGGACAAAGAAAAGTGTGCAAGACATCATCACGCTTCTGAAGGCTACCGACCCTGACGACGTGCCAACGTTTGTGGCGAGGGATCTGAACAAGTTACCTCCAGTCACATTCGACCACGTCGACGTTACGAGCCTGTTGAAAGACATTGTGCTTTTGAAGGCTAGTCTAGCTGATGTGCAGAGGAAGTTGGAGACATCCCAGAACACCGTCGCAGACCTGCGTACAGAACTCGATGAGTTGCGCAACTCTGTGTCGTTAATTGGGTCACCGGCGCGCGTAAGCAATGTAATTACGCGCCGAGGTGTCGGCTGCCCAGACACATCGGTCATGAGATTTGCGTCAGCAGTGTTATCGCCGGCGCCGATTGCTGAGTCTGCGTTGCGCGCTGCAAGCGTGTCTCGTAGCCCCGCTCCCGTCCCCGCTGCTCCTCCCCGCAGCGCTGCCCAACCGATGCGACCATCTGACCCGTTGGTCACTGTGAGCACCCCCACTGCTCCCCCCGCAGAACCCGTGCCTATAAAGGAAACGGGCCGGGCAGATGATGACGGCTTCGTGACGGTGCTAAGGAGGAAGCGCCGACAGAGTAGCTGTAAGAACCGCTGCGGCAAGGCTCCTACGAAGCCCAACGATAAACTGCGTGCTGCGAAGCCGAATACTCCGGTGTATATTTCCCGCCTCCACTACACCACTGACGCGGAAGACATCGTGACGTACGTGCGCCAAAGGTTGAAGTACGCGCCGAGGGTGCAGCTGCTGGAGTCGCATCGCAACGTCAACTTTAAGGCGTTTGTGGTGCGCATACCAACATGTTTACTGCACCTGGTGATGAAAGAAAGCTTTTGGCCGCAGGGTGTGGTATTCCGCCGCTTTCGCGGACAAGTGCCACCGGAACGCACAAAGACTTAGTGCAACTATAGTGATACTAACATAGTTATTAAGTTTTATTTACTAACAAAATTGTTACTATATTATTATGTATGCTTAGGTTAAGGTATGTATCTATGGGTCTTTGTAACCTGAAAATAAATGATTATTATTATTATTATTATTATTATAAAATTGAAAGGACAAACAGTTAATCTTTTAGTAGTTTTCTAGAAAAACGTCTGTGATAGACAGACATACAAGCATTAGTCATCTTTGAGTGCTATTATCACTTTAAGGTGTAGAACCCTTGTTAAAATACTTATAATTTTTTATAATATTACTGCTTTTTTTTTTTTACTTTAGCCTACGCTGTTTCACTCCTGGGCTGTTCTTTGTCTGTCCTCCTTCACTGCTTATTTTATGTCTTTTTCTGGATGTTTATATCTAACTATATACTTATAGATCATACCTCAATTAAAAATCAATCTAAAGAAAGAAAAAGTATTTATTGCGACTCGTACAGGAAGATCACAAACTAAACTAAACACAGTCAAAAATAATAAACCAAAATACCTTTATATAAAAAAGTACTTAAAAAAACAAAAATGAAACAGAAAATCCTATACGAGGCCAAAAGGCTCCCATCTCAGCATGATGCTGCTACATTTAAAAAATAAATGTCGCAGAGCTGGTATTCTGCAAAGGTAATCTCGTGCAAAGCAATGGCGGAATAGTTCGGAGTGCTAAACACAGAATTAACACTGGATGGATGAAATGGGAACAATCTACGACTCCCACATTCCCCTAAACTTAAGGGGAAAATTTGTTAAATAATGGTTGGACCTGCTGTCTTGAATGGATCACAAAAGGGATGAATGAAAGGCCATTGTATGCAGCTGAGATGAGAATGCTAAGAGGGATGTGTGGTGTTACGCGTATGGATCGAATAAGAAATAAATACACAAGAGGAAGTCTGAAAGTGGCACCGGTAATTGAAAAGGAAGGAATGCGGAAAAATATTGGGAAATGTCTTGAGGGAAGTTTTGAGCCCGAATGTGACTATAAGAGTAGGGGACGACCAAAACGCTGGATGGTCTTTAAGAAAGATGATATATTATTGCTGGAAGGGGGATGATACCGAGATGACTACTGATAGAGAGATATGGAAGAAAGGAACATGTTGCGCCGACAACAAGTCATCATCTTCCTGCCCTTATCCCATGTTACTTGGGGTCGGCGCAACACGTTTTCTTCTTCCATTCTCCCCTGTCAACCGTCACGCTATCATTCACTCCCTTCTCTTTCATATCATTCCTCACACAATCCATCCATCTTTTCTTCGGCCTTCCTCTCCCTCTCCATCCATCAACATGCGCCGACAACAAGTAAATTGGGATAAGGGCAGAAGAATGATGATAAATCGTAAATATATGAACTCATAGCTGCCTATCCTTTTCCCAACTATGTTGGGGTCGGCTTCCAGTCTAACCGGATGCAGCTGAATACCAGTATTTGACATGGAGCGACTGCCTATCTGACCTCCACAACCCAGTTACTGGGTAATACGATACCCCTTGGTAAGACTGGTTGTCAGACTTTCGGGCTTCTGACTACCCGTAACGACTGTCAAAGATCCACGAATGACAGCTGGGACCATCGGCTTAACGTGCTTTCCGAGACACGTACGGGTCTCAGTATGTAAAGATGGTCACCCATCCACAAACCAGTTGCGGCAAGCGTTGCTTAACCTGATCGATCGACCTGTGCAGCTGTTATTATTTAGCCACGGGCCCTCCATAAATATATCAACTACTGTCCAATATTCGTACATTACTCGAATTTTCGCATTCTAACGCTCATATTATCGGAATACTCTGACGCGTTTCAAGATATATATCGACTCACCAAAATGGTTAGCAGGAAGTTGACTGTCGCACTATCGATTTAACCTGAAATTTATCGAACCTTTTCGATTCTTCAGGATGTCCGATTGTCCGTAATAGTGTAATGATTTGTTGTGTAATACTTTAGTAAACAAACTCGGTTCTTGGTAGGCGTTTTCCGCGTTTTTCTTGGTGACGGTTATTTTTAGCTCCTGCAATCCCAATAAAAAAAATCTAAATATTTTACTTCACATGAACCATCAAAACTAGGTGCACGGTGCAACTAGTTTTGATGGTTCATGTGAAGTAAATTATTTAGTTTTTTTTTCCAATTGGTCGTTTCCTATGGAAAAGAGCCGGTAAGTAAATGCGAAGTATAAATCTTTACTATTGTTTGAGGGGTTTTTAATGCTTGTAATGAATGGCAAAGGTAATTTCTAACAACTGGTACTGACCATATTTTTAAGAATGTAGTAGGTAGTTACTACATAATAACTTACTGATTATGAAAATTTATGAATGTGCGGTACCTACCCTACGAAGCTTAAAAACTCTCAAAAAGTAAAATTGAATTTTTTTATAGTGTAAAGACGCCAGCACATCAAGCTACTACAATCTGTCAAATTTATTTGATAGATTTTCAACTTTATCGCTAAAGCATAAGGTTCAAAGTTGATTGGGAAAATTTGACAGTTTCAGGTAGCTTGATGTGCGTCTGTACATTATGCTAGCATTGATACATAATAATTATATTTACATTATAGGCTGATTATGAGTAAACGGCGACACGCTTGTTTTGTATGGAAAGTCACTTTCCATACAAAACAAGCGTGTCGCCGTTTCGCCGTTTCGTAATCAGCCTCTAAAAGCGGCCAATGAGGTGTCTCCGTGTTCTGCGTTCGACATAGACAAGACGACAAGGTTTGTGTACGTGTTGATATTATTACTGTCGACATCTAGACTAATACTGTTAACGTCTTCATTTGGAACAATTAGCGGCATCGTAATTGACGATTAGTGTTACGCAAATAAAAGCCTTAGGCTAAGAACTCACGGAGCGATTTTCGCCCGCAACCGCCGCGGTCGTGGATCTGCGGTTTTATTTCAAAACTCACGAGACCGGTTATTCGCGCGGTTACGCGGCCGCCGCGGTTGCGATCATCGCCCGCAAACGTGGCGGGCGATGATCGCAAGATTGCAAGACGGGCGGTTAACGATCAGTTGAGGTCCAGACCGCCATGGACACACACCAGAAACGAGCCGCCAACCGATCGCAAAGCGCGCGGGCGCCACCCGCCGAGGCTGCGGGTAACCGCGGCCCGCGCGATTCTACTAGTTGCCCGCCGGTACAGCGGGAGCCGCATACAACCGCGAACACCGCGGGCGTAAAACGCGTCGTGAAATGTGCTTTAATTTTTTATATAAATATTTGCATTCTACAGAAGCTGCGGGCCCGCAACCGCAGCGGACGCGGGCGAAAATCGCTCCGTGAGTTCTTAGCCTTAGGTATGTACCAATTACTCGAACCAAATGTATTCAATTTAGTATTTAGCTCTAGATTGAACAAACGAAGAATAATTAATAGAAACTAAATTCTATTATGTAGTTTAGCATACTCTGTATTATCGTCTTTAGAGAAACAGGCTAAATAACTTTACTTTGGTATCCACTAGTTGAATAGTGAATACAAATGGGCTGAGACAAAGGCGTGAAATAATCAATGTATGTTAATATGCCATCAGAATAACACAAGCCTCCTTTCTGTGAGAGGGAGTGGGCCATATTCACCACGCGGGCCCAGTGACGTCAATGACGTGTGTACGATTCTTTTGGTTCTAGGACATGCGGGTTTTCTCACGATGTTTTCCTTCATCGTTTTGATATAATTAACGATGATATAAATTACTTACACAAAGGGAAGTGCCCGCCTGGGTTCGAACCCACGACCGTACCGATACGTTAGTCGGGGCGATGACAACTGGGCTATCATTGCTCTACATAGTCTTCCAGACTGAACTTCGGCCATGGCGACCAATGTCAGCGCAGACTAGATCTAGATGAGACCAACGGGGCAGTCAAGTCACTGCTCTAATATGTCATGTAATATATCTATTGCAGAAATTATCTGATGTTACAAAACTATAGTCGTTATTTATTTATAACTAGCTGCGCCACGCGGTTTCATCCGCATAAATGTCAATCCCGTGGGAATATCGAGATAAAAATCTGTATGTTAATCCAGGGTGTCAGCTACCTCCATACGTAATTTTATCTAAATTGGTCCAGCCGTTTGAGCGTGAAGAAGTAACGAATATATAAACACACACACACACCCCCTGTAGTGAACAGTTTTTACGACATGACAATATCGAGATGTCTTTATTATATTGTACCTAAGTTTACTATTAATGTATTATTCACATAAATCTTCCGAAATAAATTCTCTTAATTATGATGAAAACCGTATCAAAAATTCGTTGCGCAGGTAATTTAGAAGAATAACGCAGTCACACAGAAAAGTGACTTTATAACACGTAAACAAAGACAGAAATAAAGAAAAAAAGTTTATTTGGACACAGTTCGTTCTTTGGCAGCCGTTACGGGTCGTCAGAAGCCCGAAAGTCTCACAACCAGTCTTACCAAGGGGTATCGTATTATCCAGTAACAAAGGAATCATTCGCTTTGTGGTTATGATTATCATTAATAGAATTTGGATAATGAATACCTCGGACAGCCTTTAATCAAACACTGCTATTTTGTTATAGTTTAATTATTCAACCACAAACAAGAGAAATCTTTACAACTTAGTTGTCCAACACACACAAATAAAATCAATTCAGCATTAATATTGAATGAAGTGTTCCAAGTGAAAAGACCTCAATAATTTTGCCCTTGATTAGTTTAATATTAAGGATATACAAGTCCCCAAGTTCGGGATCAGAACCTATGGAACAAAGTACCTACGTATATTATTTCATTAGATTATTCTAAATATATTAAAAATGTGACCTTGAATATTAATGTGGAAAGGTAGGCATCGGTAATTATTAAGTATTGTTAAAAATACGAGTATTATAAGTAAAACATTTTTTTCTAAATTTATTTTAAAGCTTGATTTGGTCTCATTTGTAGAGTAATCTATTGGATACATTTGCTCGTTAGTTATGGTAAGTTGATGTTCTGGGTTAGCTATGTTTTCAAGGAAGGTAAATCATATTCTCCTCCTGACATACACCCACAAGATTCCTCACCTGTTTTAGAACATTAACATAATACATAATAATATGACGTCTGTATTCCCCAAAGTCAAATGCGATCAGCACAAGGAACTTTTGCCTTCCATTAAATAACACATTTTAATGACACTACAATACTGTAGCTTCCTATAAGTGAAAGAATTTTTACAATCAGTGAAGAATACAAGGGTATTCTCTTTATCATATTAGTCTAGATAAAACCAGTAACCAGTTATAAACCACTTTATAAAAAATATTAAGACTATTTTAAGCTAGTAGTATCAAAGGTATTTTACATCAAATAATTTATTACCGTTTGAAAATATGGCTGTCTGTGTAACTCTGCTCTCTTACTTAAGCGAGGGTAGTACGTGACATTTTTTTAAAACACTCCACTCATATTATTATCTTGCTTTTGAGAATATGTAGGTTTGGAATACTGCCATCCAGCAAAAGATAGTTCGCAAAATGTCAAGGTAGTTGTAAAAATTACGTCGTATACACAAATTTTATATGAGGTCTAATAACATTCTTGGGTTCTGCAGTGATATTTTTGGAAGAAGGATTTATTTAGAAGGTGGCTCGTGGCTTAATGGTAACAGTCGCATGGGACAATCTTACCATCCATTACATATCGAGACCCCTCCGTGGCTCGGAAAGAACGTTAAGCACACGTGCACGGTCCCGGCCATCATTCGTAGATTTTTAACAATCGTTACGGGAAGTCAGAAGACCAAAAGTCAGACAACCAGTCTTATCAAGGGGTATCGTATTATCCAGTAACTGTGTTGTGGAGGTCAGATATGCAGTCGTTCCATGTAAAAGATTGGTATTCAGCTGCATCAGGTTAGACTGGAAGCCGAGCCCAGTATAGATGGGAAAAGGCTAGGTAGATTGATTGATATATGTATTAAGAAGGTTTTCTAACTAGATGGTAGATAATATAAGAATAATATGGATATGAGTATAAAATGATGCACTAGTAAATGCAATATTGTCTTTCAACAAGCAGGAAACCCACTCACATACTTAAGAGTTAATTAAATTCAATGAATATCCTAAATAATTAATTCACCGTGAGTAATACATTTTATCAGTATGATATAAAGGTTAAAGATCTGGGCCACAGGGTCACTGAAGAACTTCATGATAATTGTGACAATGGAAGGGATCGTAGGTCGCTGGCTGTCCGTTGTAATATGCTCGCCCGCTGGTTTGCACTATATACAAAGCCAGATAAGGCGAAAGCGCCTGGGTAGCCCGCAAAATTCATTTTTTTTACCTTTTTTGTAATTTGCTGGTCAGTATTAAGTTGTACGTTGATTAAAATATGATTCGTGACCGTAACAAATATGTATTTACAGAATCATAATCATTAAAGTCATCAACACAACTCTCTAAGACCAAGTAATCCTACTGAATGACTATTTCATGAAATCTTAACATTTTAGGATTATAATAACTTAACAAGTTGTGTTACTGATGCTAATGATTCAGAAGATGTCTAAAAGGCACTGAAGCTCCCACGCGTCGATGAAACACAGGAGGCTGCTTGACGCCGACTTGACTCCGGTAGGAGGTTGGTCGCAAACCAGGCGGGCGTTAGCCCTACCACAAGGGAAGAATTGGCCAGTCAAATAAGGTGTTGGGTGTGACTGTCCAGGATGCGCCGAGCGCTCGGTTCAGTTGAGTAACTGGCGGAACAAACTGCGCTACACGAGGAGGCTTCTCCATGCGTCCCAAAAATCCCAAATTGTTGCTAACCCTATGGACTCCTGGCTGAAATAAAAAAATTCTATTCTATTCTGTCATTTAACAGGGACCGATTCCAAAAAAGTATTGTATCTACACCAAGGAGGGAATTTTCTTCATAATAATTCTCCATCGAGATTACACGGTAAAATTTATAGTCTCCCCAAATAAAGTAAGAAATAAATATTCCATCCACCCCACCAAATAATTTAAAAACAAAACATTGAATTTGTATCCATTCCGTCTCTAGAATAATAATTAATCGAAAGTCACTCCTGAAAAGTGACTTTGGACCTTAATTCTGTTGTAATAGAGTCAATACTAAAATTCTCGTTTCAACTTTGCACATCATTGTAAGCAAATTTTAATGTGCTCCTAATATTTCGGTGACTTGACAAAATTTCCTTGTTTATAATAGTATATCTCGTTTGGGTCATGACATTAAGTTTTTGTTCCTTGCTTCATAAAATATTGCTTAAACAACTAACGCTGTAGAACTAGTGAAGACTGGTTTCATGTTTTTGTTTAATTTTGAGGTCGATTTTCAGCCCTCGCAACAAAGGGGAAGGTCAAAAGTTAAATAAGTGGGACAAAAAAGGCCGCTTGAAAAGCTAAAATATAGTGCTTGTTTCTAATGTTAACGATTTTCAGGATATTTTTTCTATGAAGAGATAGAACATTGGGAACAAATTCAAATTTTCTTGTTGGTGAATAGGTATGTGGTGATTGTTTGATATTTCGCATTACAAGCCGTGGACTAGCATATTTTTCAAAGTAAAAATTGAAAGGATTGTGAAACCTCCTTCCGAGCTTTCTGTTTGGTACATCGAAACGCTCTCAGCTCAAATCCCGTCAAAAGTTAGATGCTCCTTCCATTTTGCACAACAGCCTTTGCATCGCTATTTTAATTTTAGTCATCTGAATCGGTACAAATGTAATTCCTTAATTAGCTGTTATACATAACCCCTAGCTGTTTTACAAAACAGCTCCGTTATGTAACATTGGATTGCCATTACGCTACGTTTAGCAAAACCGCTACACACGTTTAGACGTAATGCAGAATGGCTTATCTGATCTGCAGTCACAATAATCGTTTGGTGTGGCTTCTAATGCCGAATTGGTCGCAGTACTAATTGACGGATAGGTGCACGAGACAAGTAGGCGCTACTTCCAAGTTGGTCGCAGTTACTACAGCTGTTTAGTATTTTTAGGACTAATTTTAATAAAAGGTTATGAAATAACCTTTTATTAAAATTTACACTCATATTACTCGTTTTTTTGTATTTCTGTTTAGAACGCCACTAATGTTGTTATGAAATACAGAGTCACGAGCGAAAAGTTTAGAACTAAAATCTACAATCTGTTGTTTCATTTCACTGTTTTACATAATCTCTAATCGTTGACCCGCTGCATTAATGAATAAAACGTCTATGCAATTCTGCGTGTTACAGTTCAGTAATTATGAAATACCGCTAAACGTCATTCAGGTGTATAACGGACCTGCGGTGCTATTCTGTAAAAAAATCACCGTGAAAACTTAGGTGAAGTGAGCGTGGAGTGAGCTGTCAATAGTGTCAATTCCTAGCAAAAACAAACTCACTTCACCTAGGTTTTCACGGTGAGATTTTTACAGAATCGACCGGTTGCTTTGTAAAACAGATGGCGGTTATGTAAAACAGCGGATTCGACAATCCATCTGCTATATAGACATCGTCGTAACTGGATTGTTACAATAATACCAAGACTTTTAGAATGTAGGTTAATTTAAATCAGAAGTTAATTGTAACAATTTGTTACAAATAACTTGTCACTGAAAATGCTTTATATGAAATGAAATGAAATGATTTTATTTTTTGTAAGTAGGTTTGTACAAACACTTTTACACGTCAGTCATGTTTTTTATAACTAGATGAAGTCGGCGTTTCCTATCTGACTACTCTGAGAAGAAAGGCCGAAACAAACTCAGAGGTCACAGTCTCTTTTAAAGTCCAGACATAATCTTGGTCAGGTTATATGAAGACCATGTAGATCGATGTCTGAGGTGGTCTTTTGAGGAAAGAACCACACAGATTGAGAGGACCTGTCCAGTCAGTGCACGCATTTGTCAAAAATCGTGCAGCTCAACTCAAGACTTAAGGAGCTCAACGATTCGACGAACAATACCAAAGAAAGGACATTTGGGTAGGCCACATAAATTACTCAAACTGCCAGACCATGAGAAAAAAAAAAACAGAACAGAGAATAATAAAAAAATATATATATAAGTATGTAAAATGACCCACATCGTCTTCACATTCACAATGAAAAAATAATATAATACTTTACAAAGTAAGCAAATGTCATTGTTTAAAAAAAAAATATTCATCAATGTCAATGTGTATATAAAAAAGAAAAAAATCATTCAAAATGCAGAAATTGGAAGCAGCTCAATCCCAAGCCTTTTTGTCCTCAATATAATCTTTAACGGTATAAAAGGCTTTCTGGCACAACTTACGTTTAATGAAAGATTTGAATTTATTAAGGCTTAGATCTTGAACGTGGCTTGGTAGTTTATTGTAAAAGCGTATACATTGGCATCTGAACGAGCCACCTATTTTCTTGAGCCTGGTTGTAGGTACAACATATTTGTGTTTGTTTCTAGTATTTATATTATGGATATCACTGTATTTTTTAAACAATTTTATATTTTTATGGGCATATAAAAGATTTTCATAAATGTACTGAGAAGGCACAGTCATTACATTAATCTCTTTAAATTTGTCTCTGAGAGAGTGTCTCGGACTTAATTTATAAATTGATCGAACAGCTCGCTTCTGCAAAACAAAGATAGTCTGAATATCGGCGGCATTTCCCCACAATAGAATACCGTACGACATTACACTATGAAAATAGCTAAAGTACACTAAACGGGCAGTCACTATATCAGTTAAATTTCGAATTTTTCTAACAGCGTATGCTGCAGAACTTAGCTTTTTTGACAATTTATCTATATGTGGACCCCACTGAAGCTTAGCATCCAAAGTTATGCCCAAGAATACTGTGTTGTCTTCAGGATTCAATTCCTCGCCCTTTATCAACACATTAGTTTTCACCTGCCTTACGTGGGGTAGCGTAAACTTAATGCATTTGGTTTTCTTCTCGTTTAGAAGCAAATTATTAACATTGAACCAGTGGACTACTTTCGAGATCGCGTTATTTACATCGTCAGTAACCAACTGCTGACATTTAAGTTTAAACAAAAGAGAAGTGTCATCTGCAAACAACACTATATCATGATGATCCTTTATGAGGTACGGCAAGTCATTAATATAAATGAGAAACAAGAAAGGACCAAGAATTGAGCCCTGTGGGACTCCCATTGTTACTATAGATCCGGGTGATCTTTTTCCATTAACGTCAACGCTCTGAATCCTTTTACTCAAGTATGAAATAAGAAGATCCAGAGCAGTGTTTCGGATCCCGTAGTGGCGGAGTTTCCTGATTAACGTTTCGTGAAGAACGCAATCGAATGCCTTGGACAAATCACAAAAGATGCCCAAGGCATCGCATTTATCTTCCCATGCATTATAAATATGTCCTAATAGTTCAACGCCGGCATCAGTAGTTGAACGACCCCTTGTAAAACCAAACTGTTTGCTATGTAATAATTTATGTTTATTAAAAAATCTTTGCATTTGGTCTAAAATTAATTTCTCAAAAATTTTACTAAAGGTAGGTAGTACAGAAATAGGTCTATAATTTGTGGGATCTGATGTACTACCTGATTTAAACAAAGGTATTATTTTACTATTTTTCATAAGGTCAGGAAACTCCCCATTGTCAATACAACTATTAAAGATAATAGCTAGAGTAGGCGCTACAATGTCAATAATAGACTTGGCTACTTCTACAGAATTACCCCACAGATCTGCAGTCTTTTTTACATTTAAAGTGTGAAAGGTTTTAATTATATCTCTACAGGTAATATATTCAAAATGAAATTCTGAATCGCAACCATTAACATTTTCTTTAAGCAAAGACTCAGCAACAGAAGGTGATGAGTTTAGTGATTTAGTAGTTGAAACGGGAATATCTGAAAAGAAATTTTCAAATGCCTCGGCGACTTGTGTGTCTGATTTTATTATGTTGTCATTAATAGACAGGCTGTAGTCAGTATTTCGGTTACTAGATCTTCCCGTTTCACTATTAATAATATTCCAAGTCGTTTTAATTACATTACTGCTGTTTTTAATCTTTGAACTCAAATAACGTGACTTGGCCATATAACAAACTTTTTTAAATAATTTTGAATAATTTCTAACATACAAATTAAATTCATCAGTGTTAATATAAGTCCTATCATTGTACAGTTCATAAAGCCGTGTTCTACTTTTATGAATACCAATGGTAGCCCAATCACTGAACGATGCATTACAATTAACCGAAATAGTCTTGGGAATAAAGGTGGAATCAAATTGTTTACAGTATACATTAAAAAAATTATCATAAAGATGATTAGGATCAGTATGAATAGACAAAACTGGTAATTTATCAATGAGTTTAACTTTAAAAGCCTCCAAGCGACTTGCAGTTTTGGGGTTAACAGTGATATCCTTTTTAGCCACTTTTTTTGTTTTGATTTTGAATAGTAATCCTTTGCCCGCAATGATCAGAATCTAGTAAAGTTATAATTTCTTTGTGGCTTGGTATAATATCTGTATATATATTATCTAGGCATGTGGCACTAGTAGGGGTTATTCTTGTGGGCTCCAAAAATAGGTTTAGAAGATTGTAGGACTGAAACAGACTTAAAATTTTACTACAAGAACCTGAGTTTTCTAATAAATTGACATTAAAATCACCGCAAATGATAACGGACTTGTTTGAGTTACAAATCCTGTGTAACACTTCATCCATTACCTTTTCAAAGCAGTCATACAATCCTGAAGGGGGTCTATACACACTTAATACAATAGAGTGCTCCAATTCTACACAGGCAATTTCAACCATACGCTCAACTGATAGGCTCACAATATCTATACGATCTTTAAATTTGAGCTGGTTACTTACTAAAATTAATGAGCCACCATGTATAGCATTTGTTCTGCTAAACGAACTACCAACCTGGTGATTATTAAAATTGAACAAGAACTGGTGGCTTTTCAGCCAATGTTCTGTTATACAAAGTATGTCAATACTATTAAAATTCATAAATAATTCTACTTCTAATTCTTTGTTCATAAATCCTTGAATATTTTGATGCACTAGGTTGATACTATTGACTGATTTTAAGCTTTTTTTGCGTACATTATAGCTAGAGGTTGCCTCTATTGTCTTAATTTCTAATTTAAATTATTAGCAATGTCATTAATAGTGACCAAATTATTGGCAGAATTATTTATAATGTCATTGCATTGCTCAAAAGAAGCAAGTTGTTTAGCCAAATTTTTGGCTGTAATAGAAAAAAAATAAGATAGCGACACAGCTATCTGTCTTTTATAATAGTCAGAAAGATAGTACATAACAATGTTATATCTATCTTTTGTCAAATAGAAATTATTACTAACATAATTGTTAATATCAACTAAATGGAACATGTTATTATTAAATGTCAAGTTATGCAATGTCATATTCAATTCAAATCTTAAGCTATTTTCTTCCTGTGGCAAACTGTTACTATAAGGGAATGTAAACAATACAACTTTTCTTAAACTAAGGTTGCATAATGTTCTATGATACTGGAGCAGTTCTCCTTTGTTTACATTTCCCCTATAAGTAAAAGAGTCAAGTTCACCGCACTTTGTTTGCAACCAACGCCAGCTCCCAGAAAAGCATTTTATTAAGCTCAAGAAGAATATCTGCAGGATATCATTTTAGCGGTTTCTGTGCTAAATGTTTATTTTTCGTATTTTCAGCAGCTTTAAGACTGGATTAGAGAGAGCAATCTTTTTGAAATATTTCTTCCTTATCTTGTTTTATTTGAATATTTAGAGCAGTATTTGCTCTCTGTTGAAAGTAACCAACAAATCTATATATATAAAAGAAGAAACTGACTGACTGAATGAATGACTGACTGACTGACATACCAACGCACAGCCGAAATTACTGGGTCTAGGAATGTGAAATATTGCACACGGCTTCCTTTTATAACGTAGGGGAGCACTAAGAAGGGGTTTTTGGAAATTCAACCTTTAAGGTCAAAGTTTTTAGAAAATCTACCCCTAACGGAGTGAAGAGGGATAGTCAATTTCCTAAGGGAGTATTTTATTACGTGGTTTGATTGGAAAATTGGTATAAATAATCTTTATGTCAAACTATAGTAACATCCCAGACGATTTTTTAAAACCCTTTAAGGATAAAAACAGGGGATACAGTTTATACGAAAAATCTTATTCATTTGGTTAATAAACTTGAAACTTGGCAATATTTGGCTCAGTATATAATAAATAATGTCACTTTTAGTTTAAAAAAATACCCTCACAGAGGATTTAGGGGGTGACAAAGTTAATAGGTTAGAAAAATATGTAACCCGCTGTCGGATTAACTCTAAACTCGGTAAAAAGTGGGTATGGGTTTTAGGGTTTTTCAAAACTCGACTCCTACCAAGGTGGAAAAGGGTAATAAAGTTTAAGGGGTGGATAGCTGGGAAATATAGTAGGAAATTCTGTATCCACTAGCAGGAATAGCGCCACCAGTGGTTCGCAGAGCACTGGCTCCAGCGAAAGAGCCAAAATGGTCTCCGACACATGAACCTTTGCACGACATCATCCTTGTGCCACAAAGGCTGAAAAGCCGAAACAGTTTTTTAAAGTGTGTCGTCCCACTCATTGGTGAACCATTACAAGAAAGACTGAAGCTGTGGCGAGACAGTCCTTCCTTACCCAAACCGTTCGTCCCACCCGCTGAAGACCTCCCACCTGGATATGAGTTACCTTAGGTAACCTGGAAGTCTTTAAACAGACTCCGGACCCAGGTTAGCTGAAGCAAGGAAAACCTGTTCAGGTGGAGATTCATAGACGACTCCGCCTTGGAGTGTAAATGTGGTGCTGTTCCACAAACGATGGGACACTTAATATCGTGTCCTGTCCTGCATGTCCTGTCAGCTGCACATTATAGGAACTGGTGGACGCTGGTAATGGCGCCAAACAAGTAGCCGAATTCTGGGCCGAGTCCATTTAGATTGCTATCGACACGCTAAGAAGAAGAAGGGGTGGATTTTACTGCTTGCTTCCATTAACTCGAAAATGAGTAGGTATCGGTCTTTGAGTCAAGTTATGGACACGTCATCCCAAACGATTTTTCAAAACTCCACCCTTGTGGGGGTGAAAAGCGGGGATCCTGTTTATTTGAAAAATCTGATTCCTTTGATCTATAAACTTAAAAATTGGCCCAAATACTTATCAATCTAAATAAATGATAAAGATCATAAACAACATTATTCGAAATTTTTAGAGGACAGTACGAAATACACGCGGACGAAGTCGCGGGCAAAGTGCTAGTAGCTTCATATTTCTGACTGACCGTCTCCTTGACAGTTCAAAAGTGCCAGTAAATGGATTAATTTAATTATATGCTTTGTCACGATGACTTTGTCATCATGTGATGTCATATATCTTCAAATTTTTTGTTTCAGGACATGCCGTTTTAATCACAATGTTTTCCTTCACCGTTTTGAGAGCAGTGATTACTGTATAGTAGATTAATACATTAAATTATTAAGTCGATTCTTGATTGATTCTTGTCGAATTATTAATTCGATTCTTGTCTCAAATCCGATCAAAGAGCTTGCCTAGATAACATAGGATGCAAAATAATGACAAAAATAACTGAAATACATTATTATCGAATACAAAACTGCTAAGCTGGATAGAGGTGACGGCCCTTTAGTGAATATAACGAGCAACGTCAGCTTCGGAATAGACAAGTTAGGAAGTGCTGAGATCGGGCTACGGTGATAACGTTTAAAAATAATGTCTTTGTTGAAACGTCTTGTTAAGGTAAATAAATGGTTCGATGGATCAGGTTTGCATAACAAAACCATGCCTGTTATCTTCGTTGGAGTTTGTGGCTAAGTAATAACAGCCGCACGGGTCGACCGATCAGGTTAAGCTACGCTTGCCGCCGTTAGTACGTAGATGGGTGACCATATTCACATACTAAGACCCCTCCTTGCCTCGGAAAGCACGTTAAGCCGTTGGTCCCGGCTGTCATCCGCGCATCTTTGATAGTCATCACCGGTCGTCAGAAGTCCGACAATCTGACAACCAGTCTTTCCAAAGGGTATCGTATTATCCAGTAACTGGGTTGTGGAGGTCTGATAGGCAATCGCTCCATGTCAAATACTGATATTCAGCTGCATCCGGTTAGACTGGAAGCCAACCCCAACATAGTTGGGAAAAGGCTACGCAGATGATGCCTGTTATCTTCTTCGTTTAGAACAGGCGTGGCTAACCACGCCTGTTCTAAACGTCTCAACGACCACCACCCACCCGCTACACCTCTGCCTAAGCAGAGGTGTTCACCACAGTTCACCCACATTTCGCCAGTTATGTTTAAGTCCCATGTGATAGGGGGCGAGCCTATTGCCATCAAACGTGCACAACATTTGAGGGCAATACGCTCCGGGCTGCAACTGTGAAAGTTATTCTGATGGAAAAACTTTGGCCGACCTGGAAATCGAACCCAGGACCTCGTGCTCAGCGGGTAAGTAATATATGATACTAGCTGTTGTCCGAAACTTCGCCTGCGATCCAAGATGAAAAGTAGCCTATGTCCTTCTGCAGGTCATGGTCTACCCACGTACCAAATTTCATCCAAATCCGTTGAGCCGTTTTAGCGTGAAAGCGTAACAAATAAACTTACTTTCGCACTCATAATATTAAGTTAGGGCGTTGATTAATTTGACAGGACTAAACTAAAATTTAACTTCTCCTTTTCATAATGAAATAGAACGAATAAAATGCACTGAACTTAAATTTAGTTTAGTTTGTGTACAACAGAATCGGTACTAATGTCAACATAGCTGGCTAACTAGTCGTTGCCAAGGTAACATCGATTGATTAATAATAATATTCCACAACTATCACACAACGCCGTCTAGTCTCAAGCTAAGCAGAGCTTGTGTTATGAGTACTAGACAACTGATAAACATACTTATATATTTCTAAATACATACATATATAGATAAATTACACCCAGACACAGAACAAATGATCATGCTCATCACACAAACATTTGTCCTGGGTGGGAATCGAACCCACGACCTCCGGCATAGCAGTCATAGTCACTGACCACTAGACCAACAGGCCAGCCAAATTGGAGTGCTAACAAGAGACTATGCTATATACGTAAATCATCGTCAGCCTATCCTGCATAATGGATCAGCTTCCAATCTATCTGGATGCATCTGAATACAGTATTTTACATTGATCGACTACCTATATGATTTCCACAAGTCCACAACCCACTATTCGGCAGACTAATTACCATTTCAGCAGAAAGACGTCCACTGCTGGACATAGACCTCTCCGCCAAGCGTCACCACATGGATCCGGTGCTTCTCGCATCCAGCGGATAGCAGTAGCCTTCACATCGCCATCGGACCACCTTGTGAGACGATCAGACTACGTTTACTTAAATACTGAAATGAATATGGGTAATTAACAGTTTTTTTCCAACGTTATTCACCCGCCATTTCCTTTTGAAAAACCACATCGCCTAACAAATTGTTTTCTGCGGTTCAATTCCCGTCGCCTCCTCCCCCACAGACACGCAATGAACGTAAATTATGACTAGAAATTCAAATTTTAATTTGCGAGTAATTATTTTCTCATTACTGTTAGCAACTGAAGTGGCTGGGGTTCAAAATGATGTTAAAATTTCCACGCACATCCCACTGGGCTGAATTCAATAATATTTTGGTTTTTCATAATTTTGGAAGGATTGTATATTAATAATTAGCACTTACTTAAAATCTAGGCACTGAAATGTTATGATGTCTAGTTTGATTTCCTTTTTTTAATAATTAATGAAAGTCAATTCTGCTCAACTCTGGTCAGCATTTTAATAGAAAATAACAGTCGAGAAATTTCTCTCCACAGATCTTGCAACATTGTCTTTTAAATCCATTTTTTATTTGTCAAGTTTGGATTTTAAAAATCATTAAAAGAGACGATGACCTTTATTTTGTTTTGACATCTTCTGAAGGTGGGTTAAAACCAAACGAACATAGAACAAGAGCAAGAGCATTCTTTTCTTCATATCCTTGACATTTTAGTATGGATAGACCAACGAAAAAAAGCTTTGTCCCAGTTTACACAAAGAGAATTCAGTGAAGTGAGATATACATTCGTTCGTTGGGTCTAAACCGACGACGTTAAGGGGCTTACAGGACCTAAACACAAAAAACGCAAGTTTTAGAAAGAATAAAAGTATATGATCGACTACAGTAAACCAAATCAGAAAAATATATGACATTCTTCAGGATATATGGTAGGAAGATAGTGTGTTGAAAACATAATACAACTAATTTAATACGATAGAAAAAAATCATGAAGATACCTCTAAAAACTTTCTTTTTACAATAAAAACCATACTAATATACATACAATCATTATGATTTTTTGTCAGATTATTCTTCAAGCAACATACTAAAACTCTAGTTTTTTAGTCCAAACAATAGTATTTTGTAAATAAATAATTGCTTCATATTTTGCAATAAATTTCCAGGGTTGTGTCATCGCGCTTCTCTTTCTTTTCTATGCAGTCCGACAAAGACTGCGCTTTACGTCATGTAGTCGTCATAAGAACTTTTTGAAACTTATTATACTGCAGTGGGACAGTACAGGCTAGTTAGATTAGATTATACCAAAATTTTAAATGATAACCGATTTGTAAATGAACTTACATAACCCTTTATCCATTCACCCCGAAACGACACACGTCGACACACTTTACAAAGTCTATAAACTTGAACAAAAACATCTTTCTTGAACTCGTCAGGCCCAATTTCCTGGGCAGCAAAAATTCACAGTAAGTACGCGAACTCAAGCACAAAACTTCAACTAGAGGAATTATATTAAGTTAGAAGTTCATTAAACATTTCCTCGATACGGTTCGGCTTTGGAAAGTTTCCGTACTACCCTCGTATTAAGGTAGTATCGGGGTAGTGGGAAATGTGAAATTTCTATGAAATTCTTATTACTGGAGGAAAGGGGTTCCTGTCGTGGTTCATAAAATTCGTGTTTTGTACTTTATTTTTGGAGTTTTTTTGATAACTCATCCAAAGCTGCACCTTGTTTCAGATTCTATGTAATTTGCAATTGCATAGTCTTGTAAATTGTTTTAGTTACTTTTCTTAAAAACATATCTAAACCAATCCCTTGATGGAACAGGTTAAAACCACCATTTATTACAAAATAAGATCATTGACCAAGATTTCGAAAAAAATTAAGTGTCAAAGCACGTGGCATTCTCGCACCTGACCTCATAAAGAATTCACCAAAGTCACCTAAATTCTTGCAATAAAAAGCAACGTAGCTTTGAGTCATATCTACGACTGTTGACAGATTACAATATTATTATCTTTGAGCTCACAAATGAGCTCAATCTTTTTAAAGATGGCGGCTATTAAAAAGACTTCAAAGATAAAATGTTTTAACGCTGAAAACGTTTACGCGACGTTCTGCAGTGGGAATAAAAGAAAAAGTATGATTTTATTAGTGGCTTGGGTAACCAAGTGGAGGGACTTTAAAGTGTATAGTCACGGCAGTATTATTTTGTTTTATTTTATGTGTAAGAGATTGTCGTGGAGGTCGTAGCTAAAGCTTCTAGTTGTTATATGTATTACGTAGAGAAAACCAAAAGAAAGAAAATTAGGAATCTGCGGCTTCAGGAGTATGGGCCCACGCGGTAGATTACGGCCCATTCCCTCTCGTAGAGATGAGGCCTCGGTCTCAGTTGTGGGAACATTATAAGCTGATTTTGCTAGGCGCAGGTTATCTACATCATAATGACGGTTTAATCTGTCTGTTCTGTCACTTGCACCTGTGAGTACCTAACCTTAGCAGCGCCAAAATTCAGCATCGCAAATACGGTTAGGTGAGGTCCTCACACCTAACCTAACAGTTTAAGCAATAGTGAATATTTGGCCAAAAATTTTCTATATATATATATATATATATATATACATATAATAAATTTGTAGAAAAGTGGTGTCTGTACAATGGAAATATATAAAAAAAAAGTAGCAGGGGTTGTTATTATATCGATGCCGAACCCGAAATTGTAATTAATTTTTTTTTTGTCTGTTTGTCGGTTTGTCTGTTTGTCTGTTTGTTTGTGCACGCTAATATCAGAAACGGCTTATTCGATTTAGATGCGGTTTTCACTAATATATTGTAGTGGGCTTCACTTAACATTTAGTGTTTATTTCATGTCAATCGGTTCATAAATAAAAAAGTTATGTCAATTTAAAGAATCACGGCGAACATTTGTTAAGGTATTCTATCAGAGTACGTACACGCCTCGGGCCTGCGCGTCCGATCTTCGGAACTACTGGACGGATTTGAATGATTTTTTTTTGTTGTATAGTTATTATGGCTGGACAACATTCAGGCTATAATTTTCTTGGAAACTTGAACACCTGATGCAGAACCGAAACAGACCAGCTTAACCATAAGAGATACAAAAATGGTACCATAGCAAAAATTGTTCCACGTGATGAGGATTTTCTGCTGAGAGAATAAATTTGAAGATCTGGAACACCTGATGGGGAACTCCAAGAGCCCAGCTACACCATAATACATATAGGAATGACGTCTTAGTAAAAGTTATTCGGTCTGATGGGCATTTCCTGTTGACTTATAAAAATCGAAGATCAGAAACATCTGATGTGGAAATCTAAGCTATCACTAATTTCACCTCCACGCGGTGAAGGCGGTAACAATTTAGGACTGATTTTCGATGACGATGGTATATCATTGAAAATTTGACTCTACTGGCCAAAACTCCCATTTATTTTTTTTTAACGTGAAGAAATGCTCATGCATTCTGCACTACCACGGGGAGATAGTGCAGTTATGTGGGACTCTAACCCACTAAAACTCCACTGTGTCCTCCTCTGCCGCTTACGGCGGGAACATGGGCACGCGTTAGCACTCATCCGTGAACCCGCCGCGGCTGTCCGTCACCGGACCCTCCGCTGGGGAGTACTCCCCATCACCGGCGCACCAGAACACATAGCACGCCGTGACCACCCCAGGGACCAAACCAGCACATGGGCCAGACGATCCCGTGTCTGGGCACCCTTGGTAGGGGAGCAGTCACTTAGATTTTAATTGATCAGGTATCTTCATAATAAAACTATAACCATGCCTAGAAAGAGGTCAAATCTTTCCCAATGTTCCAAAGGAGCTAAAAGATTGAGGATCATAAGATCCCAAGAATCTACCGAAGAGCGTCAGGAGAGACTTGATGCTGTTTGAGTACATCAGGCTGCAACTCGCTCCGTGGAAACCTCTTCGGATCGCGAAGCACGCCTGCGTTCTCAGCGTATTTACGCATCTACATCCAGATCTCTAGAGACCAGTGAAGAATATGATGCGCGACTGACCGCTGATACGGTGAGATTATCATACATTGTTCCGAACACGCACACAACAAAATATTCATAATCAGAAAGTGAGAAAGAAAGAATTGCTGGAGTACGGCATGAAGAGACAGATTAAGAAGAGCGCAACGAACGTTTGAATTCTGATCGACTTCGACATTCTCTGAACAGAATGTCGATATCATCTGAAGAATCGGATGTGTCTCAAGATATAGCCGTAGGGCATGGCGACCTTCCTTGGGTTGATAAGGAACGGAGTGCATTTACGTATACTCCTATGATTGACTACGCCACATATTCCGCCATCGGAGGTATGGTTAAAAATTTTACTTTTTGTGAAGCTGTTAAATAGCAAAAAGAAACAAACGGTATGTGTTGCTCAGGTGGGAAAGTACATATTGAAATATTACAAAATCCTCCAGAAATATTAAGATCACTGCTAATCGGTGACCATCATAGTCAAAACATTTCTTGGACAACATACGTTCGTACAATAATGCCTTTCAAATGACATCTTTTGTTGCGAAACAGATTTCAGAAGGCCCATTTATGCCAACATTCAAAGTGCAAGGCCAAGTTTACCACCCTATTGGTTCATTATTGCCTGAAAATGACGTCTCGAATCGTCTCGCGCATCCCGTTGTTATCCAGTCCCCGGGTTCTTAGAATTCGACATCAGACGTTTCAGATCTTCGATTTTGACTACCCCGTTGTCGCTGGCATAACCAACAGGATCCGCGTACGAAGTCGCGGGCAGAAGCTAGTTTGAAATATATTTGTCATCGACACGCTAAGAAGAAAACTCTGTAGCTACTACAATTTCAACTGAGATAGAAACCAAGACGTTCTGATACAAAAATCACACACGACAAAAGAAAATCTCAGAATAAAGCCATAAGTGTAAAGCTTTCTTATTTTCTATTCATGCTCTTTGGCTATTTTCGTAAGAATGCACCAACTTTCTCTCATGCATTTGACTGTATTTTTCTTGGAAGTGTTGGACCACGGCCTTTTTATACGAAGTGGGTTATACAATGTTGTGGACTGAGATTAGATTTTTATTATAATATTGTTACCATTTTACGTGACTTGAGTTTTTGAAGATAGTGGATTCTGGAGATTTCTACCTTTATTTTAGGAATTTTAAACGATTTAGAATTGGGTTTTTCATCGTCCCAAAAATTTATCTGCAAGCAGATCAATGTTAAAATGTGTGATAAATAAAAAAATATCTTTAAAAAACTGTAACCGGACTACCAAGTGAATTTTGTTGGTGTATTTGTTGTATTTGTTTGTACATAGTTGTATTGAGTAACCAGTTGGGCAAATCAAAGAAAATATAAACTTATAATTATTTCACTAGATTAGTCTATTAAGATAGTTATGAACCGCTTTCATATGACTATATCAGGGCTTTAAACATCTTACTGCTACACATACAAAGACTGCTAAAATCATAACTCTTCCTTTTGGCTTTGCCGTAGTCGGGTAAAAATAAATTTTAGCGTTAGAAACTCTCACCTTACCAAGCGAAAACCAGACTTCCTTACTTAAAAAAATTATCAGCGAAAGGTTTCCCTTTCATAGCATCATTTTGTTACCTCCACAGGTAAACCAGACAATGTTTATTTAAGCCGATCTTATGCCACACAGAGGGCTAAGCGCGTGCCTCGACATTAAGCCGACTCTAGCCAAAACCTAAGCATGTGCGGAACGATTTTTGGCTCGTAACCAAAATGCATCTACCGTGTAATTAAATGGACCACCGTTCACCAACTCCAGTACAATATTTTAAAAATTGTACAGATTTATTTGGGTGGAAGTCCTCGTGTAGTGATTTAAAGAGGAGCGGGATTTTATGTCTGTTTTTCACGCCCGTTTTTCACTTCGCTGGATGAATTTTGTGAGTTAGATGCGAATTGGATCGTCGGAGAGTTGAGGTTGGATTGATGGGAGTGTCGAGTGGTGAGAGAGTTTAATAATAACAATAGATTTATGTTTTATATAAAAACAATTTTGAATGGGCTTTGGTAGTAACACAACGCAATACAAAGGCCCCGATATTCGATTCTAGGACATGCTGGTTTGCTCACGATGCTTTCCTTCACCGTTTTGATAGCAGTGGTGATGATATAAATTTCACAAAGGAAAGTGTTTAGGTACCTGGGTTCGAACTCACAAGTCGGGGCCATTACGATCCGGCCACGTTTAGAGGTTTCTTTAAAAATGAAAGAAAAACTGGCCAAGTGCGAGTCGGACTCGCACACGAAGGGTTCCGTACCACAAGGCAAAATTACCGAAAAAAAAAACACGTTTGTTGTATGGGAGCCCCCCTTGAATATTAATTGTATGTTGTTTTTAGTATTTGTTGTTATAGCGGCAACAGAAATACATAATTTGTGAAAATTTCAACTGTCTAGCTAACGTGGTTCTTGAGATACAGCCTGGTGACAGACAGACGGACGGCGGACGGACAGACAGCGAAGTCTTAGTAATAGGGTCCCGTTTTACCCTTTGGGTACGGAACCCTAAAAAAAAAGCAGAAACCGGAATAACTCTATGGCAACGCGTTTGTTTAAGCTGACATTGTGTCCTAACTCATAATGCACAATTCTCTTTTCAGTCCCAAACCCGTACCTTTTCATAAATAAATAGACTTCGAAAGCGAACAGGCTTAAAAGCGGATCGGAATTAGCAATGGTTGTCTCTGAAAGGTTAAAGAGGGATTGCGTTCCCTCTTAGCTGCATTCTCTCTCATTTCTCATTCCATTATTAATTAATACAAATGGGAAAAATCACCTAGACGTTGCAATTTTAAAGAAAACAGTGTTTGTAAATGCTTTGCAGTATCATGACGAAAAGCAGTTTTACGGCGTTCATAACTAACAGAATTTCGTGCATACTGTATTTTTTTTGACTAATTACTTTTAAATTAAAGACTTCATTTGTGTGTTGGGCTGGTGGATGAATAATAACAGCCGCACGGGTCGATCCGTGGATGGGTGGGACCCCGGTGCCTTGGAAGGCACTTTAAACCGCTGGTCCCGGCTATCATTCGACGATGTTTGACAGTCGTTACGGGTATTCAGAAGCCCAAAGTTCTAAAAGCCTGTCTTACCAACGGGTATCGTCAGATGGGCAGTCATTCCATGTAAAATACTGGTAGTCAGCTGCATCCGGTTAGACTGGAGGCTGACCCCAACATAGTTGGGAAAGGCTAGGCAGATGATTCTCTATTAGTTTGGTATAGTGTTACGCAATTGTATCTGGTATCTGGAGAAGCACTTATGCTCTTCATCCCGGATGAACCGCTATTAGTTTTGTTATAAACTAAAGCATTTTACTGTTTATCACTTTATTACACAGCCAATGAGGTCTAGTTGTAGGTAGTACAAAATACTGGAATTACTCAAGAGGTGCTATTCTCTCATTGAAACTGTTGAAGACACGGAACTGGTTCGACCATTATCACTCTGTTAGACACTTCAAAGCCAAGCTCTAATCGACCCCTGATTGACCGATTAAGTCAGATTGTCTTGAGTCATACGGACAAAAGGCCCCGATCGAGTTGAACCGGAAAATTTACGTGCATAGTGTCAGAACCAAGAGTATCAGAACGGAGGGAAAATGGCTGAATGTATAATTATTTATCTATCCATACATAATATTATAAATGCGGAAATAACTGTCCATCCTTTCACCTCATCTGTCTACCTTTAACAGCTGAGCTGAAAACCTGTCTTTGGACAAGACATTTATATACTTTTTGTTCTGTAGTACGTTCCTGTAGAACAATTTCTGGCCTTCATGCGGGCAAACCCACAGGCAGAAGCTAGTATTATTATTATTATAAACGTCACACAGCTTATGTTTCTGAGCGATCAATATTTTATAATTAGGCCTTACAAAGCTATTATTATCTCTTTAAACAAAAGAAAATCAACACTGATTCCACGATACCCAATTAACATCAGTCAAAACAGAGATGGAGGAACGAGGGCCAATACCGGATCCAAAATTAATTAGGTACATGGTAACGTCAACATGAAAATGTGTTTCTTGAATGCGTAGTTACGAAAATGCCACCCTCGTCTCTAAGGCCACATAATACCCGGGCCATATTACTGGCTACAATATTGTGTAGCCAGTATTATCTCTTTCAGAGGCTATGAATAATGTAGTAGAAAAATAATGAGCTCCGTCGACATCTGTCGTGGTTTAGATGGGTTAATGGTCATACAATGGCGTTGCATGGTCTTAATTAGACCCTAGAGACAAGTTATTGTTTTCTTGTTTACGAGTTTTTATGTTATTAAAGACAAGCGACCCACCCTGCTTCGTGCGGTTATGACGACTTGACAAAACATCGAGATGCATTTATTATATCTAAGTTAATGTTACTCTGCATTATCCCACAGCTGGGCAAGGGCCTCTTCTCATAACTTCCAGGTTTTTCGATCTAGATGGACCGTGGTTTGTTTTCTCCAGCTCGTCTCGCCATAAGTAAGTTAAATATCAATTTATTAGACACGGAATACAGAACATACATAATCAGCCTATAATGATCCCACTGCTGGGACACAGGCCTCTTCTCGGTGAGAGGGAGTGGGCCGTAGTCCACCACGGGGCCCAGTGCGGGTTGGCAGCAGCTGTCGCGTCTTCGATTTTTTTGTTTGGTTCATGCCGCTTTCCTCACGATGTTTTCCTTTGCCGTTTTGAGAGCAGTGAGAGTTTTGAGAAAAGCGCTTGTCTGGGTTCGAACCTAAGACCTTTGTTTTTTTTTTTTTTTAAAGGCACCCAATCTACCTACAACTCGTAAGTCGCGGCCGTTACCACTTGGCCACCACTGCTCGGAATAAATTCTCTAAATGATGGTGGCAATCGCATCAAAATCCATTGCGTAGTTTAGAAGAACCACATGGTCACACAGACAGACACGAAAAGCGTCTTTAATTTATAAATGTATAGTTATAGACATAAGAGCAAAGATCGATTGAAGTCTGATATTTATAAATTTTCTTAGAATGTTGTGTACATGTCGCAGCCAACTGGTTAAATTAGCCGTTTTGTTAACCGCTTGGCCTTTGGAAGTAGTGCTCGCGTCGCTTCGTTCTCTTTGCTCGCACGCGGTTGATCACAGTTCTAACCTAACCTAACCCATTTGGTCGGGGTGCCCTGTCTTAGTTACTGCGACCAATTCGGCTCTCGCATGATTGGTTACAGTTCCAACCTAAACTATAATATTGAATATCATTCAGGCTGTTAGTTTAACAGCGGCCGTTTAGTTAAAAGGCTAGGTGATTAACTAAACGGCTAATTAAACTGTTCTTCTTAGACGATTTTTAAAGGATCAAAATATAACAAGTTCCAGGAAAGTAAGTGCTAAAAAACTTAGGTTGAATGAATGAACGAATGTATGAATAACAGTATTGAACGATAAGCAGAGAACTAGTGAATTTGCAATGACTGAATGTATGAACTTGAACGGAATGAAACATGTACGACACCGTTTGAATAAAAAGAAAAATAACGAATGAATTTTTAAATTACAACGATCAACAAAATGATTATTTGTATGAATGCACAATAATAAATGTTACGTTATTGCAATGTAAACGAAAAATGTGTCTGACTAATGAAACAGATGATGACTATGGGACATGATAGGAAAACTGAATGATAATTAAAGGAATATGGAACGATCTCACGGTCTTTTATGCACTGTCCTGATTAAAATCTTCGCCACTGATGCAATAGTATTTATGTCCGGAAGTGAAGTGATGACCGCCTATAGTGGGCTGTTCAACCGCTGATGCCTCTTGAGTGCCAGCTGTGGTGTTGAAGCGCAATCCTCAGCAATGTTTCCCAACGACGAGCAAACAGGATGATGGTTGAAACTTGTAGTTGCCCAGGCTTGAGTCTGTAACCTCAGGTTGCCCTCCGGTGAACTTGATGCTGATTCGTGGAGATGGATATAACTCCGTTGGATTCCTTGAATGCAGGCTCCGTTACGTTAGCTCGAAGGACCATATGTTGGGCCCGGTCCGCTATATTGATAGCTGGATCCCTAAGCCTCGTTAAATAATGACAATTGGATTGTACGAATGAATATTATATTGGAAAATTAAATTAAAAACGGTTACAATGTTTGAACCGGCGCGACAATGATATAAGCGTGCGTTCGTCCGTGAGTCGGAGACGAGTCTGTCCGATGATGGCCGAACGGGAGCGCGAGCGCCGTCACTGGCG
This sequence comes from Oligia fasciuncula, assembly GCA_963082905.1. Lineage (NCBI taxonomy): Eukaryota > Metazoa > Arthropoda > Insecta > Lepidoptera > Noctuidae > Oligia > Oligia fasciuncula. Next base: position 17,365,931 of record OY720395.1, read on the forward strand.
GCCCGCCCCCGCGTACCCCGCTGTGCGTCATCAATTATGTTAACATACCTTTACAGGTGTATGTTTTTTCGCAGAAAAAGAAAATAAGCCGTTCTTTAAGTTTCGTATTGTTTTGCAGCGGCGAAATTGTGAAATGTGGGTGTATGATTCCTAGAGTGGGCGTGCTGTATAACGTAGTGGGAGTGTTTTGCCACTCATATTCATTGATAATTTTTTGTAGGAATACTGCCACTAAAATATACTACTGGGTTGTAGAGGTCAGATAGGCAGTCGCTCCATGTGAAATACTGGTATTCAGCTGCATCCGGTTAGACTGGAAGCCGACCCCAACATAGTTGGGAATAGGCTAGGCAGATGATGATGATGACTGCCATTAAATTTATAATTTTTTTCAGGGATTAACAAAACACCAAATCATTAATAAAAAAAATCTTACGTAACTATTTGTTTAAAAAAAAAATTCGACTGGGGCGAAATGCTCATAGCGAGCCCACTCTAGATTTATAAGTACAGATACCTGCACCTATGCTGAATCTATCGGGAAAACATGCGTGACGTCATATGTGGATTTGTTGCTTACAAAAATATAGAAAAAAAATATTTTACAAAAATAGCGTAAGTACAGCGTCCGTGTAAAAGTGGACCTCACAAAGACCATTATCGGCTTAAACATATCCACTATGTTAACCCCTTCATTGTTATCCATACTAATCCATACTAATACACACATCAAAAGTGTCTAGGGATCAACATATATTTTTGCAATAACTTTTCTCCTGATTGATATTAATTAAAATTTTCTTTAAGGATTCATCAAATAAAGTGTTTTCGTTTGTCACAGTAACGATAAACCAAGTCACCTTTGCATTAATAAAGACATTTGCCATTTTCCTAATAAAGGGATTTTTGACATTTGAACCACTAACACAAAAGTTCGAAAAAAAGACTGAAATAACAGTTTTCTTTAAAATTTTATTGGGTAACTTAAACAATTAATAATCCGTGTTTCTACCGCGAACACTAACAACACAAGAACATCGGTTTGGCATACTCAAAATGAGTTCATCCAAATCACGCTGTGGAATGGCCGCCCATGTTCGTTGCAACAACAAAAAAAGGTCTTCTTGCGACTGGATACCCTCCATATTCGGCAGAGCTCTTCTCTGTAGCATATCCCATGCATGCTCAATCGGGTTCAAGTCTGGCGACTGAGCAGGCCAGGGCAGGACATTGATGTTAGCTGCGGCGAGAGTCTGTCTTACAACTCTTGCGGTGTGCGGTCGTGCATTATCATGCATTAACTGAAATAAGGGACCGATTTGCACTTGTAGAGGAACGATGACGTCTGATACAATCGTCTCAGCATAAATTTGAGCGTTGAGGTTGCCTCTGATCCAAATCAACTCAGTTCTTCCGCCGATCCAAATACCCGCCCATACCATGATGGTTCCACCACTATAAGGATGGACTTCCTGGCAGGATTTTAATCGCTGTTGGCGTCCAGGGGTTCTCCAGTGTCGTATACGTCTTGTATCCGGTCTCATACCAAAACGAGACTCATCAGAAAAGCACACGAAACGCCATTGTTCTTCTGCCCAATTTCTGTGTTCAAGAGCCCATTGATATCGAATCCTACGATTGTGCATTGCTATAGGTGGTACCCGTAGCGGTCTTCGGGAATGAAGGTTCACTTCATGCAAGCGGTTTCTGACTGTTTGGTCGCTAATTAAGTTCCCTGAAGAGTGATGAAGCCTCACGGCTAACATCATGGCGGTTATTGTTGGAGCTCTTCGAGTTAAGATTTGAATGTATCGGTCTTGTCTCCGTGTGGTGCAGCGATACCGTCCTCCATGGCGCTCAGCCACGGTACCAGTGCTTCGGTAACGTGTCCAAAGTCGACTGATAACACTCTGACTTGTATTCAGAGCTAAAGCCACAGTACGTTGCCGGGAACCAGCTTCTATCATTCCCACGGCTCTGAGCATTTCTTCCCTGCTTAAATGACGGCGCCGCTCCATAATAACGTTGGTTTTAATCAGTAGTAGGGAAACAGTAGCACTAATAATGTCTTCAATGCGTTGTATGTTTTTATAGGGAAAATATTGACAGCTGATTTTCATCTTTTACTCGAATTTGATTCACAGTTCCTGATTCAAATTATGAAATGCACCAAAAAGGATCCATATAAATTTATAAAATCATAAATTTATTACAAAGCCACATCTCAATCTCAAGAAATCCGCATAAAAATGCTTGATCCCTAGACACTTTTGATGTGTGTATTATAAATTCGAAAGTAACTCTGTCTGTTTGTCGGTCTGTATGATACCTTTTTACGCCTAAACCATTGAACGAATTTCATCCCGGGGAAGGACATAGTACCTACAGTTTTTATCCCGATATTCCTACGGGATCGACACTTATGCGGGTGAAACCGCGGGGCGCTGCTAGTTACTTATATGTTAATTATTTTTCTGTTTGTAATATTGCATAGATAATGTAGCTATTTGTTGTTCCTATTTAATCAAATAAAATAAAATCCTCAGCGCTTCTCCTCCACATTTGTTATGCGCACAGCCAAAGTGCAGAACTCTCTAACCCGTCTGCCGTCAAAGCAAGAGTGAGCAGGCATCTTCTGGGTACGCTCGTTCCATCACAGACCTCATCCATCGCTTTCCATGAGGCGTAATCGAGGTCAAGAGCAGGCCCATTCAGCAATAAACAAAGTATTAAAATAAAGTACCATCGAGGCTAAAATAAGAAGAATCCCTTCATTTAGTAAGCCTGTTTCATTTTCGATAGTCGGTATCGTTTTCATCATAACTCCACTTCATTAGTAATAATTTAATCATAAATTTTCCCAGATTTTTCCCTATTCTTCTTTCGTAACACTCTTTTCAGAGCGGTCGTGGTCCTCATGTAGTTTCTTGTTTAGGGGCTCATGTGATTCGCCTCACGATTTCTCGCCACCTACTCCGATTTCGGGTGTTTTTTGTGCACTCATACAATGGATCACCCACTGCGGATTTAATTTGGTCAGTCCATCTCATGGGTGAGCGTCCGCGTGGTCTAGTACTCTCCACTCTACCCTGCACGACAAGGCGCTCAATAGAGTCTCCTTCACGCCTCGAGACATGTCCGAAGTATTTGAGGATGCACGTTTGGACCATACCAGATAGACGCTTTTTGAGGTTGAGTTCTTGGCGAGGTGTTGGTGCGGTTGTCCACGACACCCCAAGCATTCTTCTCCAGCACCACATTTCTAGAACGTCTATCTTCTTCTTCTCGATGTCTCGCAGCGTCCACGTCTTAGCAGCGTAAAGGAAGATAGGAAAAACCAGGGATTTTTCCTAAACCCCTAATTTTTTCCCATTTTCACTCATTTCCGAATAATTCCACAAATCGTATATAAAATCGAGGAGAAATAAGCGTAATGCGTTGATATCAATTTTCGATAAGCCATGCTTGGAACGTATTACACAGTGATTACGTAACGAACCCGAAACGAGAGGAAATTGAAACATCCTAATATTGGCTGAGTAGGTTTTACACACGGCTTTACTCGAGTAACTGGGAAAAGAGATGGAAGAAATGAAGTAGGTATAATAAATTGAAATCAATTGACCTGGTTCTTTACTGTTGCTTAATACTGCCGTAAAAATATTTGGGACCTTGAGTTTGAACCATGATTCGCATAGTGTGATTATTAGATAGAGACACAGCCACGCAAGTTTTCAGTACATTTTTACTATGAGACTCATTCAAAGAAACTGATGAGTTTGAAGGAGGCCACGAAAGTTGTGCGCTCATCGCACTTTCGGCGCCACGAATATAGTAGTAGGTAGGTACTACCGCCTCTAGAAGCTGCCGGCGCGGCGCGACGATTCCGTGCTCTAACATAAGACATAAAGACACAAGACAGAACACTGACAGATGGACACAAGACACACACACACAGCCAGACACAAGACTGTTTTGTTGCACGTGTGTTCCATTGTTGTTTTAGCAGAGCTATAATCTGTCTAATGCATAGGTAGTCTTGCTTAACCCAGTCTGCGGATAGCCTTGATAGTGATTATGAAGAACTCAGAATGTGAGGAAATTGAAACGTCCTAATATCGGCTGAGTAGATTTTACATACGGTTTTGAAAAATGTTCATAAGTAGCTTTTTAGACCTTTGTATCCTGCTTATGCGTATGAAGTATCATTAAAATCGGTTCATTCATTTCGAGAAACAAGGGCTTGAAAGTTTGTATAAAATGCCGTACGTCGTAAATGCTCTTAATTGTAAAAACCGGTCAAGTGCGAGTCGGACTCGCACACGAACTTTTCCGTACTGCCGTACAATATTTAACACCACAGAGTTTTTTTAATTTTTAACTATATTTTATTTTTTGAGTAGCGGTTTCACCCGCATAAGTGTCGATCCCGTGGGAATATCGGGATAAAAACTATTTTATATCTTTTCTCAGGACTCTAACTATCTCTATACCAATTTTCATCTAAATCGGTTCAGCGGTTTAAGCGTGAAGAAGTAACAGACAGGCAGACAGACAAACTATCGCATTTATAATATTAGTATGAATACAGCGGCAATATTAATACATATTCTCTAAAAAAAATTACCTGTCTACCTATTACAGTTCATGAGATACAGCCCGCTGACAGACAGACGCACTACGGTGGCTTAGTAATAGGGTTCCGTTGGCACCAATTCATAACAACAAAATGAACAGTATATTTCGTTTCCTGTATCCTCACCGAAAAATTCCCTAATACAGTTCTCAAAAGAGACGTTAGGATATAAATTCTTTGTTATTGTATCATTTTTAACAACTGGGTCGAGTTTCAAGTCTTGCGGTCTAGTGTATGAACATGACTGGTCCTTGGGTAAGTACGATTTATTTAACGTCATATATGTATATATCGTCGACCGTAGGTTCAATTGAGGTAAGGGACATAATACGATTTTTCAGGAGAGGCCGACAAAGTATTTTTTCGGACTAAATCGCCTATAACTTTTTTTGTTATTAACATTTTTCGGATCTGATTTCACACATAATCTTGTATTTTAGTGCTCTATCTACCTGTGTAACATTTATTTAAATAAGTTAGCTATTTAAGAAAATAGACGTCCCTTACACCAACGTATTTTGTTAGTAATGTCCCTTACATTAAATTGATCTCTACGTTGGATCCAATCTATAATGAAAAAATAGTGTAAAGGTCTTGTTGAAAAAATGTGTGAAGAATAATTCGTTGATTGGGAAGACCCTTACCTTATTTGAAGTGGATTGGCGGCGGTAATTACACCATTTCAAGTTGCTATATTGCATAGTTTTTCAGATACATTGTTATTATGGGGCTGATTCGAAATTCGAATCCAAAAATCAGTAGGGTAAGGGACAATTTTTTTAAGCTAGAATTTTTTCATATACACCATTCGAAAGAGCGCAAAATTCTGAACAAAACTGTATACTCAACTCATTTTGGGTATTTTGTCCCTTACCTTAATTGAACCTACGGTCGACGATATATAAAACCGCTGCATGTTGGCATAATAAAAACGTTTATTATTATTAAAAGTATGCACAAACGGAACGGTAAGTCAGTTTCTCTATTTTATGTCCTTATTGCCAAATATTTTGAAAACTATTTACTTAGCAATTTTTTATTAGTATTATTTTTTTTTCCTACTTTACGTCCATCAAATTGTCAGCAAATATTCAAAAATCTAGGTTTTACATACCTCCATTTTAAATATTTAAATTAAAAAGAAAAAAAATTAAATAATCCTCTAAAATGTATTAACATTTTCATTAAGGACACTTTTTTAAAATGTAACTTTTATAAACTTTTTGCGCTCGTTAGAAGTGCTAAAAGTTTTTGAATAAATGTGTGCATACTTTCAATGGCGAGCGCTACATCCAAGTTGGTTGCAATTACTTTACTTGGCTATTTAGTATTTTTAGGACCCCAAAATTATATTTTTTTTTAAGTTAAAAAGAAAGACGCAATCATTACATTAGATTGTTCAATAACATGGGAATTGCTAGAGGTTCGCTTAAATACATGCCATAGATAAAATAAAAAATAACAAAACAAAACCAGCCAAGTACGAGTCGCACTTGCACACGAAGGGTTCCGTACCACTGTACAATATCTAACACATTTTTTTTTGAAAACACGTTTCTTGTATGGGGACCCCCTTTAATTGTTGACTTTGTTTTATTTTTATAGCCCGCTGACAGACAGACAGACGGAAGGACAGCGGAGCCAAGGGTAAAATATGAATAAATACTTACATAATTTTATTTCCACATTCACACACACTAAGCATGTTTAAGTAATTATTTGACAATACATTAAACACCCGTAGCGTGACTAATTTCATATTCAACTGATTTGTAAAGTTTAATACCTAGTCATAAAATCTGTTAACTGTAATTAATGGAACAACTTTATTGCTAGTAAAATTTAATGCTCCGTTTGTTTATGGGGTCGTCATCGTCACTAGGACATAGACGGGAACATCGATACTTTGACATCGAGCCAATAACGTTGCGTATGACATCCCTACAAAAAATGTTGACAAAGAAGAGAATTTATGAGCATAAAATAAATTAATATTATGCTTAAATAATTTTTGGTTAAAAGGATTGAACGCTGTGTCTGTCAGTTATTTTATGTGGCAGGTCAATAAAGGATAAAAGCCTGATAAAAATTGTGACCTTTCGTGAACTTTGCTTGAATTCGACCTATTCTTCATCTTCTTGTTATTTCCGTAATAGCACTGTGTGTAAAATAGCCCATTATTGCACTATTGCAATGAGCGTGCAATAATGGATTATAATAACGGACTACTTAAGTCACACGTATCGTAATGTACGAGTACTATTGAAAGCTATATTTAAGGTTTATTTTTTTCTGTAATGCTAATAAAAGCATTTTCTTTTCATTCTTTCCTTTTTACAAAAACTCATGTCACATACCAAACTAACAAAGAACTAGAAAAACAGTCATCTCATCTCATATCGACAAAAGGGACTTATTTCAGCCAACAGATGAGTTGTAAAACGTAAGATTTTCGCCACCATTTGATCTTGCGCAGTCAACTTCTGAACTGGTTCCCAGGAGTACCCTTAGCCCACTCGGCCTGAGGCCGTTTACTGAAGTGTGCTTTGAAAAAAATCAACGAGGAATAAAATTTACGCGAGCTTTCCTCGTTGTGTAATATGTTCTTAATGCTGTTCAACGCCAGCCACAATGATGTGCTTGGATTTTTTTTTATTGTTTCTAAAGCCGGGTATTCATTAGGCAACATTTGTTAATAAACACTGTTTATAAACAGTTTATAAACACTGTTTATGACGTGTTTATAAACAGTGTTTCACTATGTTTCATCATCTCTAAAAACAATTTCTAAACAGTTTATAATATGGGGCTTTATTTTTTGCGTTTATAAACATCGTATTAGTTAGCTTCAATATTATCAGGATTTTGCCGGAATATAGCAGTTTGTCGTGGATGTGGTACGACAGCGGCTTCCCTGACCACATCTGTCATCAGATAGGTAGTAGCTCCATTGTAAAATACTGGTATCCAGCTGCATCTGGTTGAACTGGAAGCCAACCCCAACATAGTTGGGAAAAGGCTAGCCAGATTGATTAAAACAAAATAAAATAATGGTATAAATAATAAAATGTACGGTTGAAGATTTGTTTTTAGCGGTATTTAATTCAAACAGTAATTAGTAATTATCACTGCAGGCTGTGTTTCCCAAGATTCAATATTGAAGCAACCTCTTCAGCAAACTATAATCTTTTAATATCAATTTATATACCTAAAAGAGTTGTCTTCAAGGCGAAGTAAAAACTTTATGAAATTTAAAAAACACAGCTTTCACAGGTACTGTGGCCCTCGTGAAGGTCGGCCATTAATTTCATGAACTAGACTTCACAGTTCTGTCACTCAAATTTTTTTTTTTTTTTTTATCTCACAAAACATCGTGAGCAAATATATTATCCAAATAAATCGCTAGTCTTTTGTTAAGTTGGTTACGTACCTACAATACAAGTTGCACATCACTGAGCTTAATCCTCAGCAACGCTTATCGATCAAATCACACTAGTACCAAGGCGAAAGTTTGTGAGTGGGGGTGTGTTTATGTGTTTGTTACTTGATCACGCTCAAACAGCTTGACCAATTTTCATAAAATTTTGTATGGAGGTAGCTGACTCCCTGGATTAACATAAGGTTACTTTTTATCCCGATATTCTAACGGGATCGACATTTACGCGGGTAAAACCGCGGGGCGCAGCTAGTTACGTATAACTCAAAGGAGGATTTAGACCAAACGAGCGATTGCACTTTCTATCCGCACTCTACTAAATTATGTTTGTGTAAACAGGGATAGAGTGTTCTTTTATTGGTAGATATATCCATACTTAAATGTGAAGAATATCAAGACAAGAATACTCTTGTTTTGGTTCAATATTCGTTTGGTTTAAACCCACCTTAAGAGTACCATGCTTGCCGGGTCAGCGGGATTGTCCGAAAGGGTTATCGCTTGCCCGGAACATAAAGGGCTAAGGAAGGAACACGAGTGGGTTTTAGTCAGTAAGAGTCTGACACTCCCTTCCGCTCCACCCAGAGCGGGAGGGGTCATTTGATGATTTCCCATACGCAAAAAAAAAAAAAGAGTACCATGCTCTTGCTCAGACCAACTCAGTTTCCCTTTCTTTATGACCAACTAACTACCACCCGCGACTTCGCCCGCGTGGTATGTTGATAAGAAGTATGTTAATTTCATTACTATATCCTCTCTTAGGGTTCAAATTATTCTCATACCTTTCATTGAAATCGGTTCAGCCGTTTCGGACATTATAATTATCATCATCTGCCTAGCCTTTTCCCAACTATGTTGGGGTTGGCTTCCAGCGACGGCTTTAGGACATTATATATTAGGTACATTAAAATTGTTTCTTTTTTATTACCGATTTTTTAAATACGGTCTGTCATGGCTGCTTTTATGTAATCATAATATCTACCAAAAATATACCACAAAAAAAAGTTATTAAAATAAAATAAAAACCCGACTGCGGTAAAAAACTTAAGTTAAAAGAACTGAAAAGCTAAAAACAAGCCCATTTTAAATTAAATAAAAGTTGGAAGCAGGCGGGACCCATACAATTTTTATTATATTTTCAAATTCAAATGGGTCCCGCCTGCTTTCGAAGAGGAATCCATTGACGTGTAATCATAAAAATCGGTCCAGGCGTTTGGTCTGTATAGTGCTTCAAAGGAACATACAAACATACATACATACATAGGCTGATGAACACATTACCACTCCTTTGCGTCGCGCAGTCGGGTAAAAATCTCTAAATTTACATTTAAAGAAATTTCAATCACTTACCATTTCTGTTTGTGTCAACAAAATGTCTACCCAGCGGTACACCGACAACTTTTTTTTCGGAAAAAAAATGTAGCCCTGTATTAATCTCGTATTCAAGCTCGTCCTCCTTCGTAACGAACTCCCGACATTTACCCCAAGGGAAGGCGTTACCGTCTCACAGAAGGATTTCCTCACAAAAGCTCTTGTCAAGCAGATGCTTTGGATTTTAAACGTTATCGCGTATTTCTTCGGTCCGCCACAAAAGATGTGAATCTTTTATTTCGATGAGGTAACAAAAAACAAGAGGAGTAGGTAAAATATTGTAATTGGGACTCTGGATCTGAAGGTAATGTATCCTTTTGTATCTTCATATCAAACTGTGATTTATTTAATAAGGTGGTGCATTGTTATGTGAAAGAGCGCCTCTCGCCATCAAACGTAAAAGTTTGGCGAGTTTAGATTTAAGTAACACCTCTGTATTTTGAAATCATATATAAATTATTAAAAAAAAAATATTATCTTTTTATTTAAAATGAACATCCATCGATTTCTTACTGAACTTCAACTATATCCGACGATCCTGCATACTTATCTCTTCTGTTGACTGTACAAACTGAAATGTCTCAAGAACCCGTTCTCTCGTCCGCCGCACCGTAGCTTATAGTAATCTCCAAAAATTATATCGTATTTCATTTCTTTGAGTAAAAATAGAAACTTCAGAAAGATATTACAGGTTTCATCCCTCTTAATCATTGAGCACTTTCCTAGGATTTATTTCTTTACAATAATCTATTTTGGGACTACAGTATCATCAATCATTCGAGGGTACTTGTAAATGTAAGTTTTATCTGATCTACCGTCACTCCTACCTGGTTCCTTTAAACATTTCTCTTCATTTAAAACGCATTATTTCTTGGCTCAAGAATATCCTTAAGAGCTTAATTGGGTTTGGATTTACAATTATGTATTTTTAAAAGCGTTTAATTTAAGGCACATAATGAGTTTCTGAAATTATGAGTTTAATCTTTAAGCCTGAGGTATTTTAAGACACGGTTCTGTCCTTAACTAAATCATTTTGAATTTCCATTATAAACTCCCTATGAAGCCTTTCAATATTATCATTTACTTACCTTAATATTACCTAAATAATTGCCTAGGTATCATCATTCTCCAGCCTTTATTCCGATTTATTTAGGGTCGGCGCAACATGTCCTTTTATTCTACTTCTCTATGAGAAGTATTGAAGAAAAAGAAAGAAGATGACGACTAATGGATGGAATGTGTGAATGATGATATCATCATTCACACATTCCATCCATCGTTTCTTTGGTCCCGGTTGGCCCACTCCCTCTCACCGAGAGGAGGCCTGTGTCCCAGCAGTGGGAACATTATAGGCTGATTATGTATGATATGTATTATGTAACCTTGGCCAATGATAAAGGACTGCAGTATACCAACCTGTGGAGCGGTAATCCGCTGAATATTTTAACAAGCACATTTCATCATACCTTTATATGATTTGCTTTGTTTTTGAAAAACAGTAGGTACTGTTTGTTTCCTCTCTGATTTTGTTTGTAAAGTAAGTAATACGATTTACAATGTTTGTTAATGATTATTACGAGAGCAGTGGTAGCCCAGTAGTAATGGCCCCGAGTTACAAGTTACGTCGTGGGTTCAAACCCAGTCAGGCGCGTTACTTTGTGTAATTTATTTCATCACCACTGTGCACTGCTCTCAAAAAGGTGGAGGAAAACATCGTGAAGAAACCGGAAAGTCCTGGAACCAAAAATTCGAAGTTATATGACATCCACCAACCCGCACTGGGCCCGCGTGTTGGATTATGGCCCATTCTCTCATAGACAGAAGGCCTGTGTCCCAGCAGTGGAAAAATTAAAAGCTGATTATGCATCAGCCTATTTATTTATTGCCAAGTCCAAGTTAGATGAGAAATCCTCGTAACAGTCATATTTCATACCAGTAACAATTACACACGTCCGCGTATTATGCGTCAACATTTTAAATAATTTGAACATTACAAAGTAATTACACAGCTATTTAAGTACTTACATGAAATGAAAAGCAAATTAGCCTTTAATTTTATATTTAAAACCTTTCCCCCTTTTCAGTGGTTAAACATTAGACTGTCGAGGACATAACACAAAGTACACAAATGTGACGTCACGGAAAGTTACAAAAATGAAATGTTGGTCTTATCTAACCTAAGGGTTTAGTCCCATCTCTTCCCCTATGCGTTTATAACTATAAAAAAATTCCTTTTTTGGTATAAACGCAAAGGGGAAGAGATGGGACTAAACCAACCTAAGGTCGGGGACTGGGTAACCGATCATTACTTGTCTGAGTATCTCTATAACCCAAAGAGTAGGTACGATACGCCAGATAGAATTGGAGTATAATTTTTTCGTAGAACTTAATCAAGTCATGAAATTGGGATAGCTGACGACAAGGTCCGTCAAATTCCAATATGCAGCTGCGTCTGGCTAACACCTAAGCTAAAAACGCGATGGCAATGGCAAATTAATTTTGTTTTTCAAATTACACTTAATGCGAAAGCGCCAGGGTAGCCCGCGAAATTCAATTTTTTTTAGGTTTTTTGCAATTTGCTGGTCAGTATTAAGTTGTACGTTGATTAAAATATGATTCGCGGCCGTAACAAATATGTATTTACAGAATTATAATCATTAAAGTCATGAACACAACTCTCTAAGACCATGTAATCCCCAAGAATGACTATTTCATGAAATCTTGACATTTGGGGATTACATGGTGTTAGAGAGTTGTGTTTATGACATTAATGATTATAATTTTGTAAATACATATTTGTTACGACCGCGAATCATGTTTTAATCAACGTAAAACTTAATACTGACCAGCAAATTGCAAAAAACGTAAGAAAATTTGAATTTCGCGGGCCACCTTAGACCTTCCCCCTTAATGTGAAGGCGACTGTATATATTATTAGTTGGTGGAATGAAATAAAACTAAAGCTCAATGTGATAAAAGTATTTTAGTGGGAAAATTATGATGAAAAATATAACATAAATGAGTTATTCCGTTTATCACCTCAAAAAATCCGGAAACGTATGTCATATGTCCAAGACTCCACCCTAGGCCCAGTCGGATAAACGAAATTTATAAGTTTGGGATGGATTCTCGGACATGAGTTTTCGCGTATCAAGCGTATGGTGAATTTTTTGGGGTGGATAAACGCAATAACTCATTTATGTAATATTTTTCATCATAATTTTGATTATTGATGTATTATTTATTAAAAAATTATGCACAACTAAAAGAAAATATAAAAATAAATGCCTGAGGCATTAAGTCTGCCGAATTTTCCCACTAAAATCCTTTTATCACACTGAGCTTTAAATAAACGGAATTGGGATGAACGGAATAACCGACATAAATTGAAAACACAAACCAAACCCTTTGTCAGATACAAGAAACAGCCATAAAAAAGAAAAGACTAACCTTTAAATAAAAAATTAAAAAAACCTTCTAAAAAGTTTACCACAGCCACGGAGTTTGCAACACATTTTATTTAAGCCCGAAAGTCTGACAAACAGTATAACTATGTCGGTATTACCGGGACTCCAAATAAGTTGGAAAATCGATAGGCAGGTGATGAAATTTTATCTTGGCAACCCCAAGTAGGTATCTAGGTCAGTATGTAGACGAAGAAGTCCAAAGCTTGGGTTTTGAGCTCTTAACGTCTCACTTGTTACTTCTTTGCGCCCATCAGGGCATGCGTACCTACTGCTTCAAATGAAGATGAAACTGCTTTTTCAGGTGTATAATAATATTATATGGAAATGACACGCCTTATGATTCTAGGCTAAAAATATGTTTGATCTTCAGTATCGTTGGTCACCTACTAACTAAGTAGGTAACTGTAGTGTGATAAGAAATTAACAAAGGACAACCTTTGATAATTTCTTATGTACTTTAAATTCAGGTTACCTAATTAGTATACCTTAGTACCTTATATAGCTGGCAAAATGTTCCGTTGTACTCAAGAAAACATGCAAAATTAATTATGAAAGTTCATAGTATTTCATTATTCTCATCATCGTATCACTCATCATCTGCCTAGCCTTTTCCCAACTATGATGGGGTCGGCTTCCAGTCTAACCGGATGCAGATGAATACAAGTACTTAACATGGAGCGACTGCCTATCTGACCTCCACAACCCAGTTACTGGGTAATACGATACCCCTTGGTAAGACTGGGTTGTAAAACTTTCGGGCTTCTGACTACCCGTAACGACTATCAAAGATCCACGAATGACAGCCGGGACCAACGGCTTAACGTGCATTCCGAGGCACGGAGGGGTCTCGGTATGTAAAAATGGTCACCCATCCACAGACCAACCGCGGCAAGCGTAGCTTAACCTGATCGATCGACCCGTGTGGCTGTTATTATTTAGCCACGGCCCCCTCATCATCGCATCACTACCTATAAACTTCTTACGTAAGTTCAGCGGTGCAAGCCAGAAGTGTTTAATCAACCTCATCATTCATTCTCTTACACCATTTTATTTGGAGTCAGCGCAACATGTCTTTTACTTCCATACTTCTCTATTAGTCGTCATCTCCGTAGTCACCCCCATTCTAACCATATCATTATCGACACAGTCCATTCATCGTTTCTTTGGTCTTCCCGTACTCTTATAGCCATTGCAGCGTATTGTCAGGGTCTGTACACGGGTGGTCTGTGGATCAACTACACCAAAAGGTCGCTAGATGTCCTGCGCATCCAGTACAACAATGTGTTTAGAATGCTCTTGAGACTGCCCCGGTTCTGTAGTATGTCAGAGATGTTTACGCAGAACCGTACTGATGGCTTCCACGTAATTGTGCGGAACAAAATAGCGTCTGTGGCAGCTAGAACCCGGGCCGGGGGCAACAGCATTCTAAAGGCATTTTGTGGAGAAAATGACCGGTTGAGAAACTGTCGTTCGTCTTCTTTACAAAGTGACTCATACCCAAATAATACCCAAATTGTTATCTTAATTTATGTATATACTAGCACTAGTTATAAGGTATTTTACTAACACTACGGATCTCTGTTATCTGATTATTTGAAATAAATTAAATTAAATTAAATTGACATTCATTCTCAAAACTCTCCTCACGACATTTTCCTAATTCCTCCGAATCACATGCCCATGTCATGACAACTAATTTAATTCGTCTTTTTAAATCAACCTTTAGCTACAGATGTAACGATTTCATTCGACAGAGACAAGATGTGGATAAAACAACCGACCCTCGATGATGTTCAATTGTTTTTGCCTTTTTACATACAGTCAAATTCACATCAATCGTGACAATTTGACATTAACAACATGAACCACATGAATCCGCCATGAAGGCGCCTTAATGTCGTAGCAGTAAGGGCGGTCGTGCAACTGTGTTAGTACTCCAGTTAGGCTCGAACAATGTATGATTGTGAAAGGATTTCCAAAACAATACACTGCCAAACAGATTGGTTTTGTTAGGTATTACGAGTACTTTAGTGCACTGTAATAAAATGGAACCAGGAATACTCCAGTTGAACACACCATCTTCTTCACAACATACATTACATTAAAAGGATTGTTTATTACTGCAAAATTACTTCGCTTAAAGTTAAAACTATGTACAAACAAGATCGCATCACAACTCACGCCTAAACTTACCAAGCTGTCGCGTAACAAATGTGTTTATCATTGATATAGAAATCTGTATAGAAGCGAACCTGATAAAGTTTTCCTTTGTTGTGAGTGCGCAGATATTGTCTAAATAATTACCCACAGTCCCCTTTCACCCCGCTACACACATTAATTAGCTTGTAATGTTACCACTTATAAGGTTTTGGAGTGGCGACCGCGTATCAGAAGATGTAGCGTTGGGAAGCTACCCACAAGGTGGACCGATGACCTTGTGAGGGCTGCAGGAATCCGATGGATGCAGGAAGCACAGAATCGGTCGGTGCTTGGGTCCAGCAATGGACGTCTTTCGGCTGAAATGACCATGGTGAAGGTGAATATCCACTGGTCGGTCTATTATATAAAAAAATTACCGTGAAAACTTAGGTGAAGGTGAGCTGTCTTTCTACCTGATGCTAGGGCTGGATCGGTCCCTTCAAGCTCTCTTAACTGAATTTTTGATACTAGGACAAGTCGGTTTCCTTTCGAAGTTCTCTTTCACCTTTTCAGGGCAGTGGCGATGAAAATAAAGTAGGTACAAACAATATGTTTCAGTTCTTTTAACTTAAGTTTTTTACCGCAGTCGGGTTTTTTTATTTTTTTTCCTTTTTTACTCAACTTTTTTTATTTCCAGCTTTTTAGTTTACAAATGTGAAAGATTTCGCTGACGATTTAGTTCTTGGTACGTGTTTTTTACGATTTGTCACTTCGAATTACTTTTAATCATATAAGTTGTTTATATTTTTGTAATAATCTTTTAAAGCCCTTTATTTTGATACCCCACTCGACAGGTTTTGAGAAAAAAATTTTTTTTGAAGACAACATTGCGCCAAAAATTGGTCATTTTTAATTTGTCACTAACGTTTTGTCTTTAGTGACACTCGCCGGACTAAGAGGAATCGATTGACGTGTGAATCATAAAAATCGGCCCAGGCGTCTGGTCTGTATAGTGCTTCAAAGGAACATACAAACATACATATATAGGCTGAAGAACACATTACCACTCCTTTGCGTCGCGCAGTCGGGTAAAAATCAAAACTGTGCCCTCGGCGTCAAAGTCTGTCATGTAGTCGAACCGTGGCGCGCGCAGGGCACATTATGGTTTTGTGGTCAAAAGGTTACATAGAGGTTGCTAATTCTGTCAATTATCGACAACACCACACTGACATTTCTAAAGGTTCTTACGCCCGGAAACTGTAAGCAATAATTACGATGCGTTCTGTACTTGAATTTCGCATCTATACATTCTTAATCTATGTACGTAGCCAGCCGGCGTATTATTTATGACGTCACATCCGCATTACGCTATCGGTATTGAGATACGCCAGTTAATAAACAGACACGTTTATTAGTGACATCTGTTGTACGTTTATCGTGAAACTAGTTTATAGGGTGTTCTAGTAATTTGATACGGGGTGGTTTGATTTGATATTAAATGAAGGTAATCTGTAATACGAGTACCAGGGCAGCAGCAACAATGTGTAGGTATACCAGTCTGTGTTATTTCTGTCCTACTGCGGGGCAAAACCCTCTTCTTCTACAGAGAAAGCACGAACATTGACCACCACGCTTGCTCAAGATGGGTTGGTGATTTCTGACTTATATTAACGACTAGCTGCGCCCCGCAGTTTCACACGCATAATTTCGGATCCCGAAGGAATATCGGGATAAAATGTATCCTATGTCCTTTCCCGGGACTCAAACTATCTCTGTACAAAGTTTCATCTAAATCGGTTTAGCGGTTTAAGCGTGAAGTGGTAACAGACAGACAGACACACTTGCGCATTAATAATATTAGTATGGACTAGCTGCGCCCCGCGGTTTCACCCGCATAAGTTTGGATTCCGAGGGAATATCGGCATAAAATGTATCCTATGTCCTTTCCCGGGATTCAAACTATCTCTATACCAAATTTCATCTAAATCGGTTCAGCGGTTTAAGCGTGAAGAGGTAACAGACAGGCACTTTCGCATTTATAATAGTCGTATGGTTAAATGGATTCATCGGTGTGAGTAATATCCAAGATAAACTCGTAGATACAACAACATTACTAACAGTTACTTCACTGTTTAGTATTTTTAGGCCACCCAAATGGGAATTATTTAAGGGTCACAAAGAGGCTTATCTATATAATAAAGATGAGCGTCTTTTTCGAGTGTGGGAGTTATTTGGGTTTCGATTAAATCCTACTAATATTATATCCTACTTCCTACTAATATTATAAACGCAAAAGTCAGTGAGGATGTATGGATGGATGTGTGTTACTCTTTCAAGCAAAAGCTACTGAACGGATTTGGGTGAAATTTGGCACATAGATAGTTTATAACCAGGATTAACACATAGGATACTTTCTATCCCGATATTCTCACGGAATCGAAACTTATGCGGTGAAACCGCGGGGCGCTGCTAGTGTAAGTATATTTATATGGTTGCTAGTGTAAGTATATTTATATGGTTGCTTAAACATGGAGCAAGTTCAAATTCACAACTGCAAGCTGCTACTGAGAATTTACAGGAAAGTTAGTATGCCTTTGCCCATATCTAACCTTTCTCTAGCCTCGGTAATCTAACTTACAACCCTCCTTTGCGGATATATCATAAACATTACTTATTCTGAACAAACTATGTTCAGGTTTCGCATATACTAAAAATAACGTTGTTTAATATAATTCATTTTCGTGGCTTACATTGAAAGAATTACTGGAAGCCGACCCCAACATAGTTGAGAAAAGGCTAGGCAAATGACAATGAAAGAAATACCTTTATGGTAATTACATGCCGAAGTTGCTGAACTGCGATACCTCGCGATCGCGATTATTCTCGTTATATCCATGGGAATAATTCTGATTTATTCCGGTCTGATCCCCTGAACCCCTGGATCCCCTGTTAGTTATTCTTGTGTTTTAATATCTGTTTTATCCACTTTATCTAGGTCTGATCCCCATTTTTTTTTTGACAGGTAAGTACTCGCCTCTATGTAAAACAAATGCATGCTGATAGACTCGCAAGCACATGTAGAAGAATATCAATCGTGTCGTGTCGTCGTGTTCGTCGTCGTATCGTCGTGTTGTCGTATATGTCGATTGATTGACTATCGTGTTTTTACATCGCGGTCGACGTCAATTTGTCCATGTGATCTGACTCGTGATTGGTCAAATCGGTTCAACTTGTTCTTCTGGAGTAGGTAGCGTACTACACAAACACAGGAATGGGCAACTGAGCTTTCAGGTGCTACTGAACCGACGTGTTCGCACTGCCATACATGTAGAATAGCGAGTATCGACATCGAGGTAGCCAGCTAAACCGCGATCGCGAGGTATTGCAATGAAGTGATCTTTGGCATGTAATTATCCTTAGTAATAATAACATAATATATAATAATAGTTAAAGAGGTTGACAATTGCTCCACTTCAAAAGTTTTTTTCAGATGCGTGTTTAGTAAACAGGGAATAATTTAAGTACTTTATTATTAATTTATTATACTTCAGAAAGGCCACCCGTAGACAGGCGCAACGCAACAGCACGACGCTATTTTAGTAGAACAATTTCACTTACCAGAGTCGCGACGCGCCTGTTTGTAGGAGCCTTAAAAATGCCTCCACCACAATTTATCTTTAATACAAAATAAAAATTATGTAATAAACATCTTTTCATACAAATTTGTCTCATGCTAGGTAAGCTTTTGAGGATACTCGTAATATCCCTTTAAGTCACTGATCTTGACAGCCCGTCACTCGGCCTGGCTTAGTCCTGTCAACTCAATTTATCCTTAAGCGAGTTTTTTTAATAAGTAGGTACTCATTTTATGTTTATATTAATGTCTCGAAGCCTGAATTACAAAATCGGCCATTTTTGTTAGAGAATCTCAAGTATTTGTTGGTTGGCTGAAGTATATTATTTACAGGATTAACCTTACAATGATACGTGATACTCCTGCTTAACTTTTTTGAGTGGGCGGAACGGTGTTAAGGCGAAAGCGCCAGGGTAGTCCGCGAAATTTATTGTTTTTTGCAATTTGCTGGTCAATATTAAGTTGTACGTTGATTAAAATATGACTCGTGACCGTAACAAATATGTATTTACAGAATTATAATTATTAAAGTCATCAACACAACTCTCTAAGACCAAGTAGCCCTACTGAATGACTATTTCATTAAATCTTGACATTTTAGGATTACACTTACTTAACAAGTTGTATTACTGATTTTAATGATTATAATTCTGTCAATACATATTTGTTACGGTCGCGACTCATATTTTAATCAACGTATGTACAACTGACAAAAATATAGAAATTTTACAGAGGGTGACACAATGGGCAGTCTTATCGTTAAGAGCGATCTTTTAAAGACAACCTTTGGATGGATTTAAAAATTTACAACTTAATACTAACCAGCAAGTTGCAAAAAGCGTAAGAAAATTTGAATTTCGCGTGCTACCTTATCGCTTCCCCCTTAAGTGGAACAATTTATAATTGGATGCGACACCTGGCACGTGTTTGGTTAAATATATATTTAATTTATTTATTGACACGAGGCAGTCTTACCAAGGGGTATCGTATTACCCAGTAACTTGATTGTGGAGGTCACTGGTATTATATTCAGCTGCATTCGGTTAGACTGGAACCCGACCCCAACATAGTTGGGAAAAGGCTCGAGAGATGATGATTTACACGAGGCAAATATTTATACAGGGTTTAAAAACGAGGACATTGATGCACTAAACTATTAAGTACCATAAATTCAGCACAGGAAAAATGTCTACTCTAAGGCGCCTTTTTTTTTTGGTGTCGGGGGTAAACCTTCAAAAGGCACCCGTCCTCGGGGGAGGGAGGTCGGGGTGTGGGATTTTTGCGTCACTAAAACCACCCCGGTGTTCACTATGAGCACATAGGGGTGGTCCCGTTTCTCTTAAAATACCAATCCCCCCGTGCGACGCCTGTAAGGCACATCCCTGGGGAGACTCCAAAAGGGCTTCCCCTGAGCCTCGCTATGCACGGCTGCATGTGACCACTGTGCCACCATCTTCCCTGGGGTACTCTAAGGGGCCTAGAATCATGTTCTTAATTTATGGTAACGGTTTTCGCGTCGATGTGAAACATAGCAGCATGACTGATGTGTGTATTAGCATAGATAATGATCGACTATTTAACTAATATTATTTGTGGGTTGCAATATTTTCATTTTCAAACATTTTTAACCAATTTCAAAAAAGGAGGAGGTTCTCAATGCCACTTAGTTTATATAGATGATGTTATAATAACTTCCTTTCACTGATATTTACATAGCAAGTCGGTGGCAAACAACGAACATGCGAACCCAACGACATTAGCTTCAAAAATAACGTTATTTTTCACTTTGTAGTGTCCTAATTGGAAGTCGGTTGTCATTTTTTGTAAAAAAGGTTTTATTTATATAACGTTTAATTGGCGTCATTTGCAGACGCGATGTAGCGGCCCTCGCACTTCTAGGAAACCGAAGTTTTACACATAGTATAATAAGAATATTTATGATTCAAACGTTAGTGCGATGATTGACTATTTTAATTTGATTGTCAATTCCGCTGGTTATTTGTTATCAATAATGTACTCATTGGTTGTAACCAATCAACTCATTTTAAGCGAAGCAAAATGAGTATCTAAAGGTACTATTTGGAACCGAGCTGCCAACTGCAACTGCCGACAGCACGTGCAGCGACATGCCGACAGGAGCCACTGCACGAGCCAGACACGAACGAGGCATGAGCCGCCGCACGTGCTGTCGGCAGTTGCAGTTGGCAGCTCGGTTCCAAATAGTACCATAAGGATTTAAGCAGCTGGCGCCGTTCTGTTGTTTCTATCTACTCCTGCGGGAATAAGGTATGTGTAATTGCTTTGCTAGTAAATATGTTACTATATACAGTCACCAAAAGAGATAAATAACCAGTGTCGTCGAGTATAATTGAATTTTAGTAAGAAACCAATGAATATTTCAGAATGTTTGTTTTCTAATAATTATTTTTTTTATTCGAATACATCTATCGGTTTCTTACTAAACTTCAACTTTGTCCGACGACACTCGTTACTTATCTCCATTGGTGACCGCCGTACCTACATGGAGGCAGATAAGTACTGTTACCTTTTTGACCGAAATAACTCCTTTGTAATGTTATTTTGGCCTATAGTATAGCATCTGTCATTATTACGTAAAACACAAAGGTACAAATTGCGTACTGAAAAAAATTACGTTCAAACGAAACACACACAAATATACTTTGAGACAACATAGCTACAGCAAGAAAAGAAAATGTTATAAAGAATTTCGTCTTATCTCCGCACGTCCTCCTTGAAATTCTTGCAGTAAAGACAAGATAACGCGGGAAGGAATAAGAGAAATCCAGTTTCAAATCCTTTAGAAGACTAAAGACACTACAGATTATTTACAGATAATGTAGAAAACAGTCGTAGTGCTAAGCTACATATTTGTTTTTTTTTTTATTCTGTGTATGCCGGGGACCTTTTTAATGAAAGCAACATCTGTCATGCGACAGATGACAGGCGACAATATAATATATTTACAAGTTTATTAAACAGCAACTGAAGTAAAAATGTCTATGAAAAATTTACTTAGATACATTGCATTGTCAGATAAATTAAATAGAGTTCTGCTGGCGTCTACATAATTATGTCTATAGCCATTTAAAGTTAGTACAGCATTTAGTAACTCACTGACCATCAAGTCGTGTGCAATGATGCATAATTCTTGATTTCAAGTTAAATAAAGCATGGTATTCTTTATTTCACTTGAAAATAAAGTATGATATTCTTTATTTTATGTCGAAACTTCAGCATTTGCCTTTTAATGATACTTCGTCCAACCTTAACTAAAAACAGACTGGAATAAACCTAGTCTACCCAGTAATAAATAGTTCCATCATTTTCAAAAAAAACCTCACACTATAATTTATTATGCCACCATAGTTAAAACACTACAAACAATTAATTACGTGCGAAACAAAATCTCCACACTCACCGTCAAAAGTATCCATGTTATCATTAAAATTAATGAAAAAGTCGACTGTATTCCCTTTGACACGACAAGATGTCAACACCAAACTAATGATGGAGTCGCACGCCTTATAAAAAGCACCAGAGAGCATGAAAACTTGAGGGCTCCTTTCAAAATTAATTAAGTATACCTACACGACTCCATGGTTCTCACGAACCGAACGCACAATGATAATAGAGTCGCCTGTTGAATTTTTTTATTTGCAGTATGAATTTATCATGTAAGGTTTTTTACGTTTTTAATTTATTATGACACCTTTTTATAACCAGTTGAGTGTTTTATTTGATAGAGTAAAGTGCAAAAAAAAAGTTCAATGAAAATATAAACTTCGTTCCACGATTTTTAAGCTAATTGCACTGGACTATTACTGCTAAGAATAATTTTGACATAAAGAGTGAGTAATTATGGTTTAAGTGGACTTTTGTACACAAACGTGATTAATTATGATAGCTTGATATTAAAGTTCTCTCTAGGAACTGAGCTTTTGAAAACACAAATTGTTACCAACGTGCCCATAGTCACTATTTCTCTATGGGGAAGGTTGGTCAAAGTCACTGCCTACAATAAATTTGACACTTCGTCATTAATTGTTTTTCGTGTTCATTTATGCTTTCACTATTTCGTTCTTTTCAGTCATATAAACAATTTAAATCAAGTATTTGACATGGAATGTGTCCGAATTTGAAACCTTACATTTCCTCGTAATCACTTTCTTCCACGGAAGAGATAAATAAGGTTGGAAAGGCCCTCGCTGCAATTTTGTACTAGGACCAGTGTCGCCGCTTGACTCCCACTATTTTAATTTCTACACATACGCAATACTATGTTTACAAATATTTCGCACACAACCAAATCACACACACATAAATCTCAGGGCAGATATTCGTTCGCCCACTAGCAATGAGCTCCCATAGGCATAGACACTCAAACACGCATAAATGCAATAAAATTTTTCATACACGCTAGTGCTTGACAAAGCCGATATTCTTTGTCGATAAATTATCTGATGAATTTATGGGGAAAAATGAAACATTAAATAAATATTAAGAAATTATTTTATTTTATTTTGATTAATTACAAATAATCACTGACCTTGGAATAAAACATATTTATTAAGTAATTGGCGCTTGCTATTAATTGCGAACGAATTTAGTACTCGTCTTTGTCGGCATTAGGTTCTTTAGGAAACCTAAAATGTATAATTTATTGCATTATTCAAATTCCTCAATTTAATTTTACTAAATGGTGTTAATAAAAGTTTTAAGAATATAAACGTAAATATTTAAATATAACAAAATATTACACATAATGCATAAACTTAAATAAAAAATTAGAGATTAGTCCCTTTATAACATTCGGTAGGATTCATTCAATGATTAATATAATATTTAATTTACCTAAGGTACCTGCGGTAATTAAGGGCCAGCGGCTAATAAGGACCATCAGAGAAATAACACACATTCAATAGTTTTATAGGTTGGATCTCTCGCATACATAAAAAGGACCAATAGTATTGCTATCTCACGCGCGCGCGTTGCCAATGTGGACGGTCGGCGTCATAGTTTAAAAAAAAATGCTGATGCAAGAATATTCATTAAAAAGAAAATAGTGTATTTTACAATAAGTGAACACCGAATTACTGTAAAGTGGGCATTAGAGCTGTTGAATCAAGATAAGTTATTTTAATTTGTTGATATTTGCCAACTTTCAAATCAAGATTTGTAAAAAGTGACGCCATTGCTAATAAGGGCCACCTGGAAGGAAGTGAATAAGGGCCGGCCCTTATTGGCCTGTCTAAATATTATTTTTTTTTGTTTGGTTTTCTTTTCTAGTAGATAAATAGCTTTATCTTTTTATTAACATTAATGTTATTGTGAGTTAAATGTATTTGAAACATTTTTACAAGCTTTTTAACTTGCTATGTGTGTGGGTTTGTATGTGTTCCCGATTTAAAACTTTGCATGCTTTCGACAAAAATACAATATTATAGTAACAACGAACTATCTGTTAATGGAGACAGAAGGTAGACAACGGGATTCCTTAGCGAATAACAGTATATTAATGGTTTTTGGCAAATTTTGATCAAAATACGAGTTTTATGAAAGCTTGTTTAAAATCATATTTTTCAACACATAATTTATTACAGACTGGAATAATGGAACCTCTTGTTAAGAAACGTCGTGCACTTTGGTCAGTCATGTACGCCAGAAAAAGGAATCAGCCACGGTAGTTACGTACATAATGTGGCAAGGCAATGATCTGATAGTTCGTCATCAGAGGACTCAGAGGATAATATACCATTACTGAACCTTAAGCAGAATAAAAGTTTGTTACTATTTCATTATTTTAATAAGGGCCAGGGCATTTGCCGGGCAAAAAATAAGCAGTTATTTTTTAATTTTTGTTAAACCTATATTTTTGGTCAAGAGTTTTTTATCTAAAAATAGTATAAATTACTTGATTTTACTTAAATAACATCCTTTTGTTACAAAATAATTATTCCTTGAGTTTTATAAGGGCCAATGTATGTTTTTTTTGTATGATTGATGGTAAAATGTTAAATATTTTGCCTGAAAATATTAATTATGTTGAGTTATAGAGGAAAACCATTTATTTTATGGTTTATCAGTTTAATTTCTTTTAATTTTGTCTCGGACCTTAATAGACTACCTGAGTTTATTAAGGTCCATAGTAAAGGATTTTTTAAAGTTTATTTTTGTTCACAATATGTTTAAAACCTAGACTTAAAGGCATTTTTTTTAGATCTCAATTAAATAATGTTCAATAATATTCTTGATTTTTATTTCAATTTTGCCTATTTTTCTCAATATTTAAGTTTTAATTATGCCGGCTCTTATTTACCGCAGGTACCTTACTCAAAATACGTCTAAATAAAAATATACAATCATTAATTAAATATAAAGTAAACCAAAAATTATCTTTGTCAAACGTAAATATAGTCGAGAATTCTATCGATGATTTTATTTAACCACATGGTTACCTCACTATCGATAAACATGCGCCGTGCATCACAGCCAATCAGAGCAAAGGACGAAACGTCAACGGTTGAAGTGTAGAGGACGCAATGCATGCAGTACATTGTACGCGTACTTGGTCATTGTGTTGATTGAGCGAGTACACAGCGGGCAATGTATATTTTTTGTAAATTTTTGCAATAATGTTGTTAATGTTTGGTATTTCATAATGATCAGTATATTTTTATGTTTTTGACACATAATATTGTAATTAAATGTTATTTTGGACTTACCGATGGAAAGATATACCTCCTCGCTTTATACCTGAGGTCTGACTTTTTGTCTTACATGTTATAATTGCACAACACGGCATTATTAAGCAGAGTTCTGTTCTCCGAAGTATTCCGGCGCGCACTGAACGCGGTGAATGTATGAATCGGTCGAGTTATGATTGTCGAATCATAACTGTGGCGCGCTTGCCCCGCCCACATTACCATTCCAACCTTATTTATCTATTCCGTGCTTTCTTCGATGTTTCCGGCATAACCTCGACCTCTGAATAATTAAAAAAATCTATCTCTACGAATACTCTACGCCACAATCATCTAATTTGATGGACTTTCGGAAAATGGTAGACTCCAATTTCGAAGTATTATTTTAGGAACACAACAACGCGTCATTTTCGCAAAAATAAAATAAAACCACCTAACGCCTTGTAAATCATTTGCTTGCTTGATTTTGTTTGGGAACTAGCTACGACAGCGCCATTTTGACAGTTGCCTTCCCCATTGTGACCGCGTATGAATTTGGTACTACTTGACATGTCTTCTCTTTGTAAACATGGCCGCCAAAAAGCTATTAACCGGTTGAATGCCGGAATTACAGAAACAATTAAAAACCCATTGTGTCTCGCGTGTATATACGTTCCGGCATACTAAGGGTTAAAAGTGATTTCAGACTAAACAAAATAGAGGTCAAATTCCCGTAATTAAAAACGTACAACATGTTGTCCCAATCTCATCTCAGCGACAATCAATGTCAAAAACTTAAAAAAAAATGTAGATGAATTTCCGTTCTTGTAAAATACGGAAATTGTCTTTAAGGCGTTATAAACAAAAAAAAATGAATTTAATAGCTATACCGGTATTCAGCTGCATCCGGTAATACTGGAAGCCGACCCCAACATATTTGGGGAAAAGGCTAGGCAGATTATGAGCTAGAACACAACAAAATAACTGCAAACCGTCTTTTATCCTCTTTCACTACAAACTACCATCAAAATATTGAATGAAACATCCCGAAATTGTTAGGACGCCAACTCAAGATTTACGAGGCACCTATGAATAAAACAAAGAAATCTCTCGACTCTCGAAAAGGACTCGAAACACTATAATGTACCACGTGTTATGTTGGAAATATTATACGGTAACGGCCAATAAAATGGCGGGATAGTGGTTATAAATTTTAAAACGCTGAATGAAATACATTGAGATGTCGGTGGGAAACTTTTGGTTTAAGCAGAATCGTACCTATTTAGTATTCTAGAATGAGCTGCATGAATCTCGATTTCAAAGTAGACTTTGGTACAGATTGTTTAAAAATCTGTTAGTTTTGAATCGGAATCATGTGTGTTTTAGAATAATTATGTACAGCCAACAAAAGAGATAAGTATGCAGGATCGTCGAAACCGTCGAAACCGATGGATGTTATCGGCTGAAATTTAACGTTATATGAGCTGTTTGTTTTCTATTAATACAGTTAAATTTTATTTGAGGCCATCAGCTGTCGGTTTCTTACTAAACTTCAACTATATCCGACGATCCTGTATACTTATCTAGATAGATAGATAAAACGTTTATTCGTTATCTCTTTTATTGTCTGTACATGGACGGGGGACCTTACATTATCAAGTCAACTTTTATCCATTAACTAAGCCTTTTATGTATTTATCAATATCAAACGTTTTAGAGGATCTTGCTACGTAGGTACTTGTTTTTGGCTTCATCAAAACTTTTGGAAATCCGAGTTGCTTTTATCATTTGGAGAGTAATTAAAGTGACAAACAATAATGCGACCAAACTACTGACTTGCTGTTGCACGAATCTGAATAAAATACATTTAATGGAGTTCCACTTTGGTAGATGTCATACTATCACGCGGCAGGCTCCAGAGCGCGAGACACGTGCCCCACGCGTGATTCCATAAAAATGCGTTTCCGCTCGGGGCATTTGGCTCCGTTTCCCGCGCCACATCACGTGTCGCGTTGTAGTGTGAGATCCGCCTGTGGTGTTTAAAAGGCTTCACGCATCTCACATAAACAAAACAGTTCCTACAAGTTTCTCAGTAACTAATTAAATTGCAAGCACTAACTAATGTCAGTACTTTGTGCATTAGGAGCCAACTTTAAGGCACCAGGAAACTGACACAAAGTAGTTTGGCAACAGCTGGTAATCAATAAAGATAAGTGCAAGCTGTAATGGCTTTAAAGACTCTTAGGAGAAGCAAACAGAGGGTAAGGGGATCGGGGAGAAGCTAGATTGGAAACTGGATTGTTTCTGGGCTAAGGAATGGGTTGAAAACAAGTGTTGAAAGCAGGAAGGGGGCGTTCGGGTCTACTGGTAAGTATATTTTTATACCGGGTGGGGATTTAGTAACCTGCATCAGTCAAGGGGTGACTCTACCCGCCACACTATCCAATTCGTGAAAAAGAAGATCAATTTCTCATACAACAGAGAGACAACAAAAAGAGACCTCAAAAAACCTAATTGCCTGAACCGACAACCCAAGACAGAATAACTTGGCGCATTAAAGTGAGGAGACCCGACCCCAAATATCGGGACCCGGAACGGAAAAGGAAGAATTTCTCATTCAACAGTAAATAGACTATTTGTTCTTTTTGTTACGAAGAGGATATGGATTTCGTAGAAAAAGTAGTTCAGTAGACGGGGTAGTATTATCTTCTTGACGAATGCAGGTGATTAAATCACCACCCTGTATTAAAACTTTGGTGATAATTATTTAATCAGAACAAAGGACGATGATGTGGAATTAGAGGAAGTCGTGTTCTAAATATAAATATTGCCAATGGCAATAGGTCCCCAATAAGCACACGTGTACAACGTGTGCTTAAAATATTTAATAAATAAATAAACATTGGAAGTAAGTAAAAGAACTTGATAGACTGCAGATCTAAAGAATCATCATCATCATCATTTCAGCCAAAAGACGTCCACTGCTGGACATAGGCCTCCCCCAAGCACCTCCACTTCGACCGGTTCTGTGCTTCTCGCATCCAACGGGTTCCTGCGGCCTTCACAAGGTCGCAGCATCATATCAGATCTAAAGCATAATACTAAAGAAAATTCTGGAGAATTTATCCTGTCTTGAGTTTTCCAAAAAGTTATAAAATATAAAACCTTAAATAATAATTATTTCGTTTGTGAAAGCCTTCTAATACTCGTACAATATTTTCTTCAGTTATAAATATCTTGTTTCAAAAATAAGTAGGTACAGTCAACAGCAAAAGTAGATGATCAAAATCAGAAATTCAATACTAATGAACGGAGTTCGCGTCAGAACTGTGTAGCATCGAAGTACTACTACTTAGAATACTTACTACGTAGAATACTTTTGAATCACTTCGACGCCACACAGTTCTGACGCGAACTCCGTTCATTAGTATTGAATTTCTGACTTTGATCAGCTACTTTTGCTGTTGACTGTACTACGAAAATTATGTTGTGCCTACGTTTGTTACCATTGAATATAATAAAGAGAAACAAAAAATACCCTTTTAACCCTTTACTTCTTGAGCAAATAACGCTGAAGTTAGGGTAAGAAAGCGCGGTCGGATAATTTCGTAAATCCACATTTTCATGGGTTAATTTTCACTCTTAACACTTTCTGCTTGACTGCACGGTCAATACTAACGTGGAGCCACTAGAAAAGTGGATTTAAAACGAATTATTTTAAGTAAAGAAAAGGTGACTGACAAGGCAGATGTGAGTGGAAACGCCGGGACAACGCCCTCTTTACATATCAACATAATCAGCCTATAATGTTCCCACTGCTGGGACACGGGCCTCCTCTCTGTGAGAGGGAGTGGGCCGTAATCCACCACGCGGGCCCAGCGCGGGTTGGTAGATGTCAGATGTCTTCGAATTTTTGGTTCTAGGACATGCCGGTTTCCTCACGATGTTTTCCTTCACCGTTTTGAGAGCAGTGGTGATGATATAATTTACACAAAGTAAAGCGCCGGTCTGGGTTTGAACCTACGACCTACAACTCGTAAGTAAGTAGAAGGACATATAGTGACTTCATTATTGTTGTTCTTTAGAAAAGTTAGGTGCGTAGTATTAGCTAGCAACCGGCGTGCATGTATGACCAGATAATATATGAACGTAAATGAGGCAGAAGGAGTATTGTAAGGATCGTAGCATTTGGCATTCTATAGTTGCTACCTACTCCCATAGAAAGCAGTCGCTGTCGCAGTCACCATCATCATCATTTCAGCCGAAAGACGTCCACTGCTGGACATAGACCTCCCCCAAGCACTTCCACTTCGACCGGTTCTGTGCTTCTCGCATCCTATGGGTTCCTGCGGCCTTCACAAGGTCGTCGGTCCACCTTGTGGGAGGCCTTCCAACGCTACGTCTTCCGGTACCTGGTCGCCACTCCGGAACCTTTCGGCCCCATAGGCCATGATCATTTGACATGTCACAGTAGCTTCATGTAAAATACTGGTAATCAGCTACATCCGGTGAGACTGGAAGCCGAATCCAACTTAGTTGGGAAAAAGTGAAATGAAATGATTTTCATGAATTTCGTATAGCGGAAAAAAAAACGCAAACGTAAACAACTATCAGGCTTTGAGAGTCCAAATGGTGAGGTGCAACACTGCTTCCCAAAATTCTTTCCACAACTTCACGCGATGCGAAAGAAACCTCACCAAAATAGTGCATGTTCTGCATTGTCCTAGGTACAGTCACCCGCAAAAGTCCATGGATACCCTAATGTCTATTTTCCTGTGAACGTTTGAAGTTCAAGTTTTAGAAAATAAACCAGATGGCGTTGGTAACTTCAAAACTATGAGTATTTTACGAAACGTAAGGAGCTGGGCAGAATTGTATTGAGCAATGAGTTACACAGCTAATACATTTATCTAATTATTACATTACATTTACCAGCTTAGGTAGCTAAAATGATAATCTTGATTCATAGGATTTTGAATTGAACTGCCCATCCATTTTTGCAGCCAACCGTACATGTTGTGCATTCCTGCATGTTCTTTTTAACAGACTGTAAAAAAAGGAGGAGGTTATCAAATCGCTTGAATCTTTTTTTTTGTTTGTTACCTTAGAACTCCGTTATTTATAAGCAGATGTGCAAAATTCTTTTTTTATTTGAAAGGATAATACTTTCAGATTGGTCACATAGAAATTTCATCAAAATCGGTTCAGTAGTTTGGGTTTTAAACCAAAATTACTGGTCAAAATTCAAGTAAAATTGAAATTGCGTCGTTTATACTTTTCAGTGGTGGCTTAATGGAATTGGATGCTTTATGGCTGTAAGTCCCGTAACTTTACTTAATTAACCGACTTCAAAAAGGAGAAGATTCTCAATTCGACTGTTCTTTTTTTTTTATGTATGTTACGCGATAATTCCGACAATTTTAAATCGATGTAAAAAAAATATTATTTTAATGGATGTTTTTGCGTAGATGTGACGCATACTTTCTCCCAATTTGTTATTTTGTTTTATTTTTCGCTTGTGTTTTTATTTTTATGCGTCTTGTTTGCCGCAAATAAATGTATTTTCTTTGGATCGGGGGAGGTTTCTTATACATTTAATTAACTTTGCTGGGTATTTAAAGTTAGCTTCAATAATACGTATTTTTGCCACTTAGTTTACATTGATGATGTTAAAATAACTTCCTGTCACTAATATTTACATAGTAAGCTGTGTTATATGAATTTTTGTGGGGTAAGTACAACTTAAAAGTGAAATATAAAAAATCTTTTATAAAAAAACCGACTTCCAAAAAAGACACTACAAAGTGAAATAAGTATTACTTTAATTTCGGAAGTCGGTGGCAAACAACGAAAATGTGAACCCAACGACACCGACTTCCAATGCCACTTTTACCCCACAAACTCATTTACCCGCTCATTTCACAGCCCTAACCTAAGTGGTGGATTCGCAAGAGCGTCGAGTGGTTTTCTAAGTGAAAACAAATGCTTGCCACCATCCGCGAAGCGAGCAATTTATTCAAATAAAACAAAATAGCACCCACTCCAACCCACAGGACTTTTAGAATAGAACGTTCTGGAATTTTGACTTTCTCGCTTACACATGTTTAGAAATAGCCTAGTCTGGGTGCCTGGTGGGCTAATATGGGTGGGTGGTTTTCCAGGAATGAAAATGCGTAGTGGTAGAAGATAAGTATGAAGTGGAGAATTTACGTATAATGTATTTCAGAATATTCATTGAAGCAACCTATTCAAAAGCTAATTAGTCGTGAAGCAAAAACTTTTGTTTTTCAAAATACATAGTAATCCTAGTAATATGACAGTCTTATAAAATATGTGAAAGTTTGTATGTTTGTTACTTTGTATCTTTGGATGTTTGGTACACCCAATCACGCAAAAACGGCTGAACAAATTTGGATGTTTGGCATACAGATAGTTTATATAACCTGGACTTTTTTTAACCTGGTAGTACGTTCCCGTGGGATAGTTTCGGATCACCTCCCCGCGGGCGTAGCCGCTGGCAAAAGCTAGTATATATAAATCAAACAAGATGTATTGAAAAAAAAAATTGTTAAAAATTGTGTCAATAATCAAGAAAACGGAAGGAAATTTTCTCATCCGGATTGGTTGTCAGTACGAAAAAAACATTGATCTACGGTTGATCCCATTGATCCCCTAAATCCCAAATCATAATCCTGTCAGTTTTGACACGACCTTAATGAACATGAAATCTATCGGGTATCAACCGTTCAAGATGAGTGACATATTTTTAATAATATCAATATACAAAATTCCAGTGAAACCTGTAGGAACGCTATTCTGTAAAAATCTCACCGTGCAAACTTAGGCCCGGCGCCCACTATCGGCATCGGCACGGCTGAGGATTTTTATGCGACAAATAGAAATATAACTTATTATTATGACAATAAAATTTAAATTTCAACGACACGGTATGTCGGATATCGGAGCGACCGCCTATCTGAGCTCCACACCCCAGTTACTGGGTAATACTATGATCATTGGTAAGACTGGTTGTCTGGTTGTCTATGAAAACTAATAAACTTCTATGAATCAGTGCGTTTAAAGTCATCATAGAAAGTAATATTACATTTTAGTTTTTGCTACGGAACTTTCCATTGAATAAGTAGCATTCGTACCTACTGGGCGTAATCTACCACGCGGGCCCAATTAAATATCTCAAATTGAAACTAAATCAAGTCAACAGTAAATGCTTATCTTTGATTATAATTTCGAATGCCAAATTCACAAACGATACATTTATTGAAAATAAATTAATAGCGATATTAATAATTATAATCGGTTTATTATTTCCCTGTAGGGGGTCCGTAACATAACTTATTAATATCGATATTAATTTATTTTCAATCAATGAATCGTTTGTGAATTTGGCATTCGAAATTGTAATCAAAGTTATGCATTTATTGTTGACTTGATTAAGTTTCAATTTGAGATAATTTAATTGGGCTCGCGTGGTAGATTACAGCCCACTCCCTCTTGAAGAGAGGAGACCTAGGGTGTGTTCCATCAGTGGGAACATTATAGGCTGATTATACTGCAGAGAACTAAAGTAGTCGACATAGCTCACAGAATAAGCCAGCTTCATTAACACCAACCCTCAACTTAAACACTAAACTTGCGACACCCAAACGCGTATGTCGCAGGCGCTAAGACACGACATTGTCTGGGCGACTATAAACTGTGACAAAATGTCTGACGTGAGACGGAAACGCGTCATAAAAATGTCACTTGTTCGTGATAACTTTTATGACTAAGCCACACTTGTTGTCGACATATAAAATATAACTGGATTTTTTTGAGCGTGAAAAAGGTAGCATCCATTGAATTGGTGCGAGGGGTTTTATGTACGAAGACCGGACCAAGTAGATAAATGTCTAAAATCTTACTTACTAAAGGAATTTATGAAGCGGATGACAGTGGAATATCCCAAGAAGGACACACCAATTGTTTTTGATTTTGGCCTTCAAAAACGAGCAGTGGTGGCCCAGTGATATTTTTGGTTACGGTCGAATGGCCAGCGGTCTATTCGCTTTGGGCCGTTCAGACTTAATACCCTAATATCGCCTTCAACTTACGAGTTGTTGATCGTGAGTTCGAACCTAGGCAGTTGACTTTGTGTAGTTAATTTCACTCCCGCGCTGGGGTGACAGTGTGGATTATGACCACTCTCTCTCTCTCACTGAGACGAGACTTAAGTTCCAGCAGTTAACATTATAGACTAATTATGGTATATATGCTTATGCTTCAAAAACAACAAATGCGTAGTGACATATGACCAGATGACGTATGAACGTCGACGACGAAAAAAATAATATTCCCTCATGAAAATATATCGTGAGCTCAGTTACTTATTTTAGTACGTCCTAGTGGCTTTATTGGTCCTAGTTCTCTAGGACACCAAATAGATCATTGACGAGATTGGGACCTTTCGGGCACTCCAACCTTTCTCATACTTATGACATAAATATAGGTGCTTACTCGTACTGTAAAATATGTTGCACATATTTCTATTTCATTTCGAAGAGCGGAAAGCAAATTTCAACAACTAATAGACCTTCATATACATAACTTTTATACGTTCAAAAGTGCCTTTTATGTGCCTATTTGAAATAAATGCCAATGAAAATAAATGACTTTGACTTTAAGGCGAAAGCGCCAGGGTAGCCCGTGAAATTCAATTTTTTTTAGGTTTTTTGCAATTTGCTGGTCAGTATTAAGTTGTACGTTGATTAAAATATGATTCGCGGCCGTAACAAATATGTATTTACAGAATTATAATCATTAAACTCATCAAGACAACTCTCCAAGACCATGTAATCCCCAAGAATGACTATTTCATGAAATCTTGACATTTGGGGATTACATGGTCTTAGAGAGTTATGTTGATGACTTTAATGATTATAATTCTGTAAATACATATTTGTTACGACCGCGAATCATATTTTAATCGACGTACAACTTAATACTGACCAGCAATTTGCAAAAAACGTAAGAAAATTTGAATTTCGCGGGCCACCTTAGAGCTTCCCCCTTAACATAACCAGCCTATCGTGTTCCCACAGCTGGGTAACTACAGCTGGCTGCTCTCGGTAAGAGGGAATGGGCCGTAATTCACCACGTGGGCCCAGCGCGGGTTGATAGATGTCACATGTCTTGGAATTTTTGGTTCTAGGACATGCCGGTTTCCTGTGCTCAACTTTTGTCTATGTACTTCTATGGAAACTTAATCTTTTTTTTTTTTATTATCATAATCACCACGCTTGGCACACGGACTGGAGATCAGAGTGTAGGTATTTGTTGTATCCAGACAGAATGACGCATCATTTCCTTAAAATATAATGGCAGTCGCAAAAACTAAATTTATGAGAAAAGAATAAAAACCGATTTTTTATTTCGTTACTTAAATAATCTTAGACAATTAACAAAAAAAATATAAAAATAGTAGGGTTTATTTGGCTATACAAACTAAAAATAACAAAATTAAATTCTAACTTAACTAAAACTATACAGAAACTAAAAAATAGCGTCGAAAAATTCATCCGCATCGCTGTCGACTGGTAAATTAAAAATTTATTGGTTTTACTCCTGACTACATTCAGATAATTATATTATGTCATAGCGGACTCTTTGTCGGACTTCTAAAGTAGGTTATTATTTCAAGGAAACTGTCGAGACATAGTAGATACTGCTTACTTTATTATATTGTGCAAATACACAATAAAAGTGCCTAAAAGGCAGAATAATATATACGTATTCTGTAAGTCTCTCGACCAATTGCCGACGTCTGACTTGGAAAACTATGTGCTCATACTAATGAGCATATAGTTTGATATATAGTTACATAGTTTAGTTTTGTTTAGTCTAGGCAGTAATTCAGAAGTACTCCTGAATTACTGCCTAGACTAGAAAAATAGTATATACTAGCTGCGCCCCGCGGTTTCACCCGCATAAGTATCGATCCCATGGGAATATCGGGATAAAAAGTAGCCTGTATGTTATTCCAGGATGTCAGCTACCTCCTTACAAAATGTTATCAAAATTGGTCCAGCCGATTGGGCGTGAAGAAGTTTTCTATAGTAATGGGCCGATAGCGTACCACGCCGGGATTGAGTGGTTAAGAAAGAACTTAAATCCTTATTTATGTATCGTGAACAACGTATTTGTAACACAAAGTGGAATGTAAATTACGTCTTAGTAGTAACATAGACAGTAATTTTCCGTCTTTTGTTTAAGACTTCGGATGAAGTCTTTTGTCTGATACGTATTTAATTAAGACTATCGGATCATATTATGTGTTAATTATACATATTTTGTTGGCTTGTTAATCCAATCGCACGAATTTACTCGCCCAAAACGGGCGAATCGTTTGTTTTCAATAATATTATTTTTCTATCGGCGCGGCAGCGACTCGCGTTAATTTAATTTATTCAAAGTCAAAGTCAAATCATTTATTTCAAATAGGCACATTAAAGGCACTTTTGAACGTCAAAAAAAAAACTAAATAGAAATGATTCTAGTCGCCCATTCGAAAAGGTAGTTTTCGTATGGAGAAGAATGGGCAAGAAACTCCACCGTTACTCTTTTAAAAATGTTTTACAAGGTCTTGTATACATAATAAAATTTATATGTGAACACGATGCACCCATAATAAAATTAGTCTACCACAAAAGGTAAAAAGAATTAAAAATTAAGCAATGACAGGTAAATCAAATAAGTGATAGATACATGGTGCTCACATATTTACAAGTTATTTAAAAAAAAAAGAAAAATGAAAAAATGCAAAAGTAGTTGAACTTTAACAAGTGTGTGAGCCACTGTAGTCGCAGATTGTAAAATTGAATTAGAATAAGATGTCATAATTAAAAATATACATATAAATTAAATTAGGAACAAGTTTGATTTTGTCTAGACTTTTAGATTGTCCTATGGAGCAGGACCAGCATGTTTCCAAACATTCTTATCTTGGATATAATCCTCTAATTTGTAATATCCTTGTTTACAAAGTGTACTTTTAATATGAGTTTTAAATTTTCTTTCATTTAATTGCAATATGTCACAAGGTATTTTGTTGTAGCATTTAACACAGTACCCCATAAAAGATGTATGTACTTTCGATAATCTGAAAAAAGGTTGATCTAATTTATCTTTATTTCTAGTATTAAAATTATGCCTATCACTTATTTTATTAAAAAGATGTTGATTTTTTCTTACATACATAATATTTTCATAAATGAATTGGCAAGGTACCGTCATGATATTAACCTTTTTAAATAGTTCCCTAAGAGATTCGCGACGACGTAGATTGTAAATGGCTCTGACAGCTCTCTTTTGTAAAATAAAAATGGATTCAATGTCAGCAGCCCGACCCCATAGTAAAATGCCATATGACATAATACTGTGGAAGTAACTAAAATAGACCAAACGCGCGGTTTCTACATCTGTTAACTGTCTTATCTTTCTAACAGCATAAGCGGCGGAGCTTAGCCGAGCCGCAATAGATGTTATATGAGGTCCCCATTGTAATTTCTCGTCTAGCGTGATTCCTAGGAAAACTGTCTGATCAATAAATTCTAGTTTTTGGCCATTCAATATGATTTCACATTCGCTACTTCTAACATTCGGTAATTTAAATCTAATGCATTTGGTTTTTTTTTCATTAAGTACTAAATTATTTACCGTAAACCAATCTTGGACCTGAAGAATAGAGTTATTCACGTCGTCAAGATTTTGTGACCGTCGGTCTATTTTAAAGATTAATGATGTGTCATCTGCAAATAATATTTGTGAGCGATTCGACAATATTGCAATAAAGTGTAGAAAAAGGACAGAAGTGATATGAGTTATACATTATAAAATCAAAATGTGCCCATTGCGTAATACATATTACTGGAGTTGTGGTTGCGCCCACAAACAAATGAACTTCGTACGAGTCGTATAAAGAAAAAAATAATATTATTATTTAAGGTGACGATTCGCCCGTTTCGGGCGAGTAAATTCGTGCGAATCGACTAATAAGTAATTCTGTTATGTTCAAGGTACGAATTTAAATTACCTTATTACTTGAAATTAACTTCTGCTCTTATATCTAGTGTAGGTAGCTAACAATAAAATAATTATATATTTCAGGAAGGAACTAAAGTTACTCCTGTTAATTTAGTTACCTAGTAAAATTCTTGCGCAAAGCTCTAATTTATTTGTCGTAACATAATTAAGATTAATACTATGGATAGATACATAAAATATGAAAGCGTTCTGCCTTCGTATTATTTATTCATGCTTTTCGTAGTCTTGTAAATACTAAATAATCTTCTGCTAACAACAAGAACTTCACCCGATCATCGTTACCTCTCATCCAGCTGTTACCAGTCACCCAGTTAAGATCATCACTCCACCAAGCCCGAAGGAACCCTACCCTACACTTAAGAAACCATCAGTCCCTATCTAAATACCCAATGATCGGCTCATCTCATTCAGCTGCTACCAGTCACCCAGTGAAGATGGTCGCTCCATTAAGCCCGAGGGAACCCTACCCTACGCTCATGAAACCGTCAGTCCCTATCTAGCCCAAAATACCCAATCATCGGCTCATCTCATCCAGCTGCTACCAGTCACCCAGTGAAGATGGTCGCTCGACCACGCCTGAGGGAAACCTACTCTACGATACACTCAAGAAACCGTCAGTCCCTATCTAAATACCCAATCATCGGCTCATCTCATTTAGCTGCTACCAGTCACCCAGTGAAGATTATCGCTGCACCAAGCCTGAGGGAAACCTACCCTATGATACACTCAAGAAACTTCAGTCCCTATCTTGTCCAAAATAGCTCATTCTAAACGTACCTCATCTACAAATCATCATCATCTGCCTAGCCTTTTCCCAACTATGTTGAGGTCGGCTTCCAGTCTAACCGGATGCAGCTGAATACCAGTATTTTACATGGAGCGACTGCCTATCTGACCTCCACAACCCAATTACTAGGTAATATGATACCCCGAGGTAAGACTGGTTGTCAGACTTTCGGGCTTCTGACGACCCGTAACGACTGTCAAAGATCCACGAAAGACAGCCGGCTTGACGTGCTTTCCGAGGCACGGAGAGGTCTTGATATGTAAAGATGGTCACCCATCAGACGGACCAACCGAGGCAAGCGTTGCTTAACCCGATCAATGAATCTACAAATCATAATATCAAACCTATATTTATCAACCTAATTATTGAAGCAGATATTAAATTACATAGGCACTACAGTTAATACATAACCGTTATATATCGCCATAAACGGATCGCGTCAAGTCAATTGCGATTTATATAAGATAAATAGGGGGCAGATATGGTAATGTGAACATCAATCATTATTACGCCCCACGCTACCTTTGAAAGCTGATATTTGTACTGGTTTGATTTATAGGCGGAAGCGAGAAGATGAATTATTGGTAACGTGAGGTAAACTGTCAAATTGAAATCCGTACCGGTCAATTGTCATTTTATGTGTGTTACGCAATTACCCCGCTGTAGCTGCTTGTCGTCGAAAACAAAGGGTAATCGCTTTCAAGGCGTTTCGTATTTCAACAGCGTTGTCGAAATATGAAAGGCTTTATGTAAATCTATCTTAGAGGCGTCTATAAGCCAGTTTTACATAAAGGTTTTCGGAAGCTTATGTCAATATAATATATAATAGTATTATTTACTTAGGGCTTCGACAGTTTTCCATCATAGTTATCGCTGATAAAATGTATCTTTATTTAGGACCTAAAGACACGTATAGTCTTAAAAAAAACGCTTGTAAAATTTCAAAACAAAGAGGCAGCTTGGAGGCAGGTACCGTAATTTGGAAGTTCATTACGATGACCTTGCCGTGGATCGTAACCTAACCCGAGGAGTGTGGCGTATGGGGTTCGTGAGAAAGGGTTATCCGGGTAGAGATAGGGTCGTGGCTTATATGGTCACCAAAGGCGGTACTATCAGCTAAAAATACAGTCCACTAGATTAACCATTACAATATAAATTATACAGTTTTAATACCAACTTCCTCTACTATTGTAATTTTTCTGTCAAATTAATTAAATAATAGGTATTTAATTATTTAATAAACAATTTGTATTTACAACATTGTAATTATTGGCACCTGACATCGACGAATATTACTGTACTGTAATTTTACTTTTTAGACTATCGCTTGGATTTCATCCGAATAATATCGTAATAGCTTTTTGACCTGTAATATCAGTAAAATTTTCGTCTATAACTTTATTGTGTAAAACCCAAGAAAAAAAATTACAATACAAAATAGATTGTAAAAAATTTACGTTGTGTTGACGTATAAATATCTTACGATCCACCCGTGCTGTGATATGAGTCAGTTTTTTATTTTTTCTTGTAATATTTAATAAGGACGGTTCATGGATCTATTTTAGGTAGGTATTCGGTTGGGGATGTGAAATTGCTTTCAGATACATGCGCAGTATTTTAGAGAGCTGTATCAACGAATATACTTCTTATTTGCGTTCTAATACACGCTCCGTCTTACAACTTATACCATAGCCTAAACGTATAATATATGGCTCATAGGCAATCGTAAATAGTTGATAATGTATGTTTGCACTAAACTTAGTCGGGTTACATAATAAGCTGTACATTTATCTCTTTATGTCACATCACTTAAGTGCGCATATTTACTGTTTACAGGGTGGCAGGACGACAAGCAACCTTACCACAGATTCATTCGTTGCAACTATTCGTCGGTTATTAAAAAAAAAATGCACAACACGTAACTAACACCACCAAACGGGGTGAATAGGGTTGCAGGGGTGAATTGGGACAAAACTTTAAAATTGAATAATACCTACAGTTTGGTGCCGAAAAGGACACTCGTTAATTATAATACAATAAACGCATTAGACTCCTTTTTGGCAACAAACTATATTATTATTTCAATGTTAAAATCGCTTTTAATGTTTCGTCCCGATTCACCCCTGCATCCCTTTTCACCCCGTTTGACGGTACTGACCAGCAAAAAGAAAATTATTAAATGACGCTTATCTCCTTCTATTAACATTGTCCCTAGGTGCTTGTAACGCTTGGCACGCGACGACGATGGGAAAAGACCATACGGAATGATCATAATGCCTTGAAAGGTAGGCCTTTGGTGTGGGCTGCAACGTGTGTCGACCACCCTTGCGCCATCTCACCATCCAGGCACAGTGGCCTGTGCTGGGGCGGCTGCTGCAGGTGCGGAAAACCTCAAATGGCGCAAATACTTCAATCTCTTTGGAACTTATAATGCTCGAGCCGTTTGGGCACTCTTCTTGTTTTATTTTTTTGTTTTTGTAATTAGATTTGGTTATTAGTTTATTCATTATTTTTTATGTAAAAAGTTATGTATTAGGTACGTTGAAACCATAGATATCCGTGGTTGAAACCTATGGTTGAAACTGTTTGTACTCCCCGTCATCATAATTATAATCAGCCTATAATGTTCCCACTGCTGGGACACAGGCCTCCTCTCTGTGAGTCATAATCCGCCACGCGGGCCCAGTGCGGGTTGGTAGATGTCACATGTCTTCGAATTTTTGATTCTAGGACATGCCGGTTTCATCACGATGTTTTCCTTCACCGTTTTAAGAGCAGTGGTGTTGAAATAATTTACACAAAGTACCTAAAGCGCTAAAGGTTCGAATCTACGATCTACAACTCGTAAGTCGCGGCCGATACCACTGGGCCACCACTGCTCTTATACTCCCCCTCACTTGTCCTTAAAGGTTCATTAGAAAACCAGCGTCAGACAGCATGTCTGTCTGTCATTCATGCTGACATGAACCTTTCTGGGGCAACCGTAAGGCACACATTAATGTTTTTAAAACATTACTTTCACTTTTTTATTTTGTTAGGTATTTGTATTTCACAAACTGTGTCCAAACTGTGTGAATGTGTGTTTATTCTTTTTTTCTAAATGAAGGATTAAATGGTGAGAAAAAAAGGAGATTCTATTGGTTTTGATCCCGCCGTAGGTCTTTGTGAATAAATAACATCCGAAATATCCATAGGTAGCATTTTCGTGTAACTAGGTGTATAAAAAAGGTTTTAGTACTGTAAGAGAACATTTGGACAGTCATGTCGATACAGCATATTACCCAGTAACTGTAAATGTAAAATACTGGTATTCTGCTGCATCTGGTTAGACTGGAAGCCGACCCCAACATAATTGGGAGAAGGCTAGGCAGATGATGATGATGTCGATACAGTATAATTCAAAACAAAATTAACATTTCGCTAACTGCTAATAGCATTGTAACGAGTTCACTCACAGATAGAATAGGTACTATTCCTAATTGAATTCCGTAAGCAATCAAATTTTAATTATTCTCCATCAAACTCAAAGCGAAGCCTCCATTGAATCAAGATTACCCGAAACCTAAACAATGCCATTTAACTCTAATTATACAGTTGCTTTAAACATAACGGAACAAAGCATTTAAAACGTACAGCATTATTGTGATACATACTCGTAAGTACATCTAATTACCACTGCATGTCGACAAAAGGAGAGTCCCCAAAGAATAAACGGGAAAACAATAGCTTTGTTTCAAAGGTCCTAGAATGTATTCTAGATTTGATATGTCGCTCTGTTTGAGGACCAAAAAGTTGGCCTCAAGCGAATAGATGCGGGAGTTTAAAGCTTTGGTCTAGGACAGCTAGGAGTTTACAATGAAACGATTCAGAGCTCACGGAACTGAAACAAAGGAATAGGACTTTTTTTATTTAATAAGCTCGTGTTTCTAGGAAATCGTTAGTGCTTTTTCACCAGTTTATTGGTTGGTTTTGTGGTTGACCAAAAATTTCGTAGACTATTTTATGCAGAGTGGCAAGCGCTACTCACGCTGTTGGGGTCGGCTTCCAGATGCAGCTGAATACCAGTATTTTACATGGGGCGACTGCCTATCTGACCTCCACAACCCAGTTACTGGATAATAGTACACCCCTTGGAAAGAATGGTTATCAGACATTCGGGCTTCTGACTACCCGTAACAACTGTCAAAGATACACGAATGTATACATGGAGCGACTGCCTATCTGACCCCCACAACCCAGTTACTGGGTAATACGATACCCTTTGGTAAGACTGGTTGTCAGACTTTCGGGCTTCTGACTACCCGTAACAACTGTCAAAGATCCACAAATGACAGCCAGGACCAACGGCTTAACGTGCTTTCCGAGGCACGGAGGGGTCACGGTATGTAAAGATGGTCACCTATCCACACACCAACCGCGGCAAGCGTAGCTTAACTTGATTGATCAACCTGTGCGGCTGTTATTATTTAGCCACGGGCAAGTGCTACTGTTGACATGAATTTTCGGGGCGATCCCCTGGTCGGGTAATCTTGTAGGGTTTTCCCATCAGGATTTTTCCAGTAGATGCCCGGAGTCTGTATTTGCTGTTTCACAAGTTTGTTGCTTAAATATGTGGGTGACCCAAAAAAATTCGTGGAGTACTTAATGCAGGGTCTA
Source organism: Oligia fasciuncula (assembly GCA_963082905.1). NCBI lineage: Eukaryota > Metazoa > Arthropoda > Insecta > Lepidoptera > Noctuidae > Oligia > Oligia fasciuncula. Next base: position 17,408,854 of record OY720395.1, read on the forward strand.
GTGGTCGCAAACGCTCTGCACTGAAAAAATAATTTCTTAGTACAGCACACTAAAGCGATTTCATTAGGACTTACTGACTTTATACAGTAAGAAGAAATGTTTGTAAAACTGTAAAAGACAAAGCAGTAACTTTTAATGATTAAACATACTATTTACTGAAAAAAACAACAAAAGAAAAGGAAAACCACCATTACTGTAATGTAAGTAAATTTCGATGGTTTGAACGATATCACCAAATGAATAAAACTGTTATATTTGTGAGCTTTTAGCTACTGTTACTACGCTACTTTTATTACAGTCATTAAAAGTGGTGGTTTTCCTTTCTTTTTTTTTTCTGTAAATAGTATGTTCAATCATTACAAGCTACTGTTTTGTCTTTTACTGTTTTACAAACATTTCTTCTTACTGTATAAAGTCAGTAAGTCTTAATGAAATCGCTTTCATGTGGTGTAGTAAGAAATAATTTTTTTCAGTGTAATATTGTGATTTAGCTCAACGTCGTCGGTTGTAATCAAATGCAGCTGAATATTAAATGTATGCGACAGACTGCCACTAGGGAATACGAACAGAACCTGCCTGAGTATTGTGGACTAACTTTTTTTGCAGGTCCTTTTATCTGCGGTAAATTCACATTTCTTCACCATCACTCACCCTAGATTAACAGTGTTCTATTTCATTTGTTTTTAAGGCACATACAGAGGTATGAGGAACAAGGTGTAAAGTTCACTCATACTCCATAGAAAAGGGACGGGTGTTGTTTCTGGCGGGCAACTGCCCGATGATTCATGTCGGGCCGTTGTTTGCAAGCACGGCAAACTCTGCTTGCGAGATGCAGGATTTTGCGTGACGTCATTATGACGCGTAGTTTGCATGTGGCGTTGTAGATACAGCTACTCACACTTTCAAAAATTCATCCGTGTTGTAGCAAAATCTATGTTTGTTCAATAGTATGAAATATTTCTCCCTTTTTCCCGACTGTTCGAATTTTTATGACGATTTTTCAAACGTTACTTTGAATATAAATGGGGGTTGTTAGTGCTTCGTGTCTGAATTCCGAATTTAGAATACATGAAATAATTGCAGTGCTCGTCTGCCAAATTGCAACTTTCACACAGATTCCAAAAAAAGCCTGGGCTTTATTTTTGGAGTCTGTGTGAAAGTTGAAATTTTTTGTTCATTGCTCTTCGGGACAGCCAGAGTATTGTAACCAGATTACTGAGTTTAATTTTATACATGGTGTAAAATGCGCAAAACCTCTTAAGGGGTCATTGCGGGGCCTCCTAGCACAGGTATATCTTTACTTAAAAGGAGGTCCCTACGTAAGATTTACTTACTGTAAAAGTTGTACTTGTCACTGCAACAAACTTTTTGTATTTGGTATTTTTGTACTCATCATTATGCACAACTTTGATTATGGGATCCAGCTGATATCGCGAAAAAAAAATCTGTTGTTCCCTACATTGCTCGCATAACTCGTCAAAATGTACCTACTAAACAGCAGATTTTTTTTGCGACTTCTTTTTTTGTACCATAGTAAAAGTTGTTCATAATGATGAGTACAATGATCTCTTAAGAGGTTTTGCGCATTTAACGTTACACGTTGTATAGGCCACGTGAATAGGTGGCGTAATTTATACTTCAGTAATAATAAATAAAGAAAGCTTAAATCCATCATCCTTGTAAGAAGTAGGTACTAGTTTTTATAATATAACAAAGTACATTTTCTAAAAAATATACGAACTAACACGTATATTATCACGTGGTGGTTATACCTACCTGTTTCAACCTTTACCTTCTAAAACAAAACACAGTGTTCCAACAACAGACTAGTAAAATTCTCGGCGGTTTATAGCCATATTTTTTCTAATCAAAGCGAGTATTTCTCGTTTGTAGTAGCAAATACAGTCACAGGTGCGGAATAGGGCTCACAAAACAGTTTCAGTTACTAGGGTAGTAACGGAGTTTGTGACGAAAAAAATGACTTATTGTGCAACAGCTAAAAAGTTAGCTATCTTGACAGGTTCTGGAATGCGTTAGGTATATCTTTGCTGTGAATTACTCCGCATACACGTGAAGTATGTGACATACATCTGATGTGACCATGATGAATATGTGTAGTAATATACATTACATATGTAAATGTATAATGTATATTACTACACATATTCACGTTTGAGCTGTACCAACAGAGCCGAGTTTATGCACGAATTTTGAAGATTTTTTTAGGCATGGTCTGGGTATAAGTATACTTACATACATACAAAAACTCAAGGATTTTACGCATTGGCGTATGCAGAAGCTACAGAACGCCACCTGCTAAGATCCTTACATACTCCTTTTGCAATTCCATTGTATTTTTAATTATAATCAAAAACCTTTTTTTTTGCTAGCCTATGCTGTCCCACTGCTGGGCAAAGGCCTTCCCCAAATCCTTCCAGGAGCTCTTTTCCCGCGCCACCTCGAACTAGCCCTCAAAAACAATTATAGGAATTGTAAAATGTACCTATAATTGATAATTTTTATTAACTTTATATTGAAATATGTACTGGCGCATCCTTGATAGTGCTTTTTCTTAAAATCCCACAGTACACACTTTAGCCTCATAACCTAAAAACTCATCTTTCACTGTGTAACAGTTTGCTAAAGACGACGTCAGGGAAACATCGTCTTATAAACACTTTTTCGGAGCAAGGCCAGCCGTATATTTAGCCCCCAGTTAAGAGGCCAGCCATATATTTAGCCCCCAGGGAATGTTACCAGCCAGAATAGTAGTGAGTAAAAACAGCAACCAATAGCGTTTGATGTGCCCTGAAGGAATTTACGGGGCTTGGGGCCCAAACTGGAAATAATCGGGAACTGGTGAATACTTTATACTAAGGATTACATAGTAAAACGTTTTAACAAGAACAGAATCAATTACGGGTAGGGTTAAATAAAATGCTAGAAATTAGGTTAGTAAATAAAATAAAACACAACAAAATTTTAATTTTATTAGGTTTTTATTTTTTATTTATCCTTTTGATAGTTTCTTATTTCGTAAATGTCAGGACATTGTAGGCCTTGTAGATTTTAGATCTGTAGACCATTTTATAATTTATCAAGTACCTGGTACTTGTTGACAGGCCTACGCTGTCCTCCCATACCTACTGTAATTTGAAAATATTGTAAAAGCCAATTATATTTAAAAAGAGTAACCGTAGAGTTTCTTGCCGATTCTCCTCCATAGGAAACGACCAATTGGAACCGTGCACCTAGCTTCTGACGTTTCATAAGTGCCCATGTAGGCTCATGTGAAATAAGATATTTTTATTATGATTTTAAAAATAAACCTTCGCAAAATTTTTAAGATTATTTGCATGACCCATGCAACTATCCTTCTTTTAGTACCTTTTTAGTGTTTCTTTCTTTTTTCTTCTTTTTCTTTCTTTTTCTTCTTTTTCTTTTTTCTTTCTTTTCTTTCGTAATAGTCCTGTCGTTTTTTTTTAAAAACGACAGGAATGAATAGGTTATATCGCATAACATTTAGAACAAAGGTACATCTCTAAAATTGTATTCCAAGATGCCTTTTCACACTGTCAGAGTTACAGCACTATTACAGTTAGCCCCAAGTTAAAACGAAAAAGAAAAATCGCCTAGTTCCCACTATGCGAGTGTGTGGCGCTAAAAGTCTAAAATAAACTCGAACGTGACATATTTCATCCCAGTTAGTCCCAAGACTTTGTTGCCATAACCTAGCAACTTTCAAGTCTAGTTTCAGAGCTAACATGAATGTTTGTATTTCGAAGCTTAATAAAAACCAACAACCTAAACTTAGATCATTTAGTTTTTGTTTTTTTTTGTTGGAAAAAAGTTTTTAATTTTCACTTTTAAGTTATACCTACTTACCGCACACAAATTCGTATAACACTACTTGCTATGTAAATATCAGTGACGGGAAGTTATTATAACATCATCAATATAAACTAAGTGGAAAAAATACGTATTATTGAAGCTAACTCAAAAACTCCCGATGCAAAGTTAATAAAATTTATATAAATAATTTTGAAATCGATTTACAATTGCCGGAGATATCACGTAATAAACATACAAAAAAAAAACTCTTCCTTTTTTGAAGTCGGTTAAAAAGAGAGAATATTATTTTAAATAAAATACCAATTTTGGATACATGGCAAAAACAAGCAAGCAACTTGTTATAAATTCACAAATAAAAAAAAAACATTTTACATGCAAAAAGCGTCTCAGAGTATCGTAAAAGCATTCGCATAGGGAGGTGATCCCCCAACTCCAACGACTCGATACCGCCAGGGATTGAGTAAATACGACATGTTTGCCAAAAGCCTCGAGAAATAGGATTATTCAGACAGCCTGCCTTCAGGTGTTAGACAGTGTCAATACTGAAAAATTGAAAAGCATTTCAGAGAATGTTTGTATTTTTCATTTATTTTATTTTTAAGATATCGCAGTCTATTCTTGTACAAAGTGTTGTATGTCAATGAGAAATGGTGCAATTTGAGCTTATCTACAAGCGCCATGAAATGTTAGCGTGTTGCAGTTCTTGGGTATGGAAAATGATGAATCGAATGTGTTGGAAAATATTACTTGGAATATAAGAACCATTGGAGAACTTTATCTTCCAATAATTGTTTCTATTGTTTACAAAATCAGAATAAATATACTGGTTCTTTCTTTTTAGGATTCCGTACCTCAAAAGAAAAAAACGGGATCACTTTGTTGTCCGTCTGTCTGTCAAGACCCTTTATCTCGGGTACTCGTGAAGGTGAGATGAAATTAAAACTATATACTCATCTCTACAGTTCCTTGAAACCGTGAAAAAATCAAACTTCTAAGTTAACGTTGAAAAAAGATACGGCCGTTTATGCTCTATTGGAATCAAAATTTATAGGGTATTTCCTGTTGACCCAGAATCATGAAATTTGGCAAGAAAAATCCGATAACCATAAATTTGTAGTTACATTAAAAAAAAAATCGTGGTAAACTATTTACATACCTACCTACAAATTTGTACGGAACCCTCGGTGCGCGAGTCCGACTCGCCCTTGACCGGTTATTTTCTTTCTTTCTAACACTGAATAATATTATATGCAATTCTTACATTCGTAGATCTTTGACAGTCGTTATGGGTAGTCAGCTCGAAAGTCTGACTATCAGTCTTGCCAAGGGGTATCGTCTTACCCAGTGGGTAACTGGGTTGCGGAGAGCGGTCAGATAGGCAGTCGTTCCATGTTCCATCCAGCTGCATCCCGTTAGACTGGAGCCGACCCCAACATAAAGGTCGTAGCACACAATTCAACTCGGAAAGGGATCGTCATCTTATTGCCTTTTGCCTCGCCGTCAAACAAGCGTCAATCTTACGTAAGCACATAACCAAAGCGGGAAGCGGGAAGCCGTAGCCGAGCAGACGTATCGTACCGATACGTCGGCTCGGCTACGGCTAGGTGACGCCGCGCTTACGGTGGACGAAGAGACGTAAGCTCGGGGACGGACAGACGTAAGCGCGGGGACGTCGAGCCGTACACGTGGGAACTGCAAGTTGACCACGCACCGCACCGCGGTTCTTGAACTTATCCCGAGGCGAGGCGATTACGTTACTATTCCGATTAGTGTGCGTTGCAGTAGGGTGTTTCATACAAAGAATACTGAATGTCTCGAGTTGATACGGTGACGATACCTTTCCGAGTTGATATGTGTGCTATGACCTTGGGAAAAGGCTACGCAGAATCGACTCTTACATTATTATTTATATTAAGCATTTGTCGCCTATTTCAGAGCACTTAGATATTCCAAGTATGAATTATTAGTGTCAGCAGATGCTGACATTATCCGTGATAACGAGCAACGAAATAGGGGCGTAATTTTATCTCATTGCCAGCAGTTATAAAAAAGGTGGTGTTATTATCGTACCAATTTGTCATCAAAATAGGCTTATATAGGAAATTCAGACGATTAGCGCTATTACTGTTATGTACGTTAATTTTAAATAGAATAATTATGTTACACTATTAAAGTATCTATGTATCCATTTTCAACCCCGACAAAAACAGAGGGATAGTAAATATGTTACACTTAAATGTATCTATGTATCCATTTTTTAACCCCGACAAAAACAGAGGGATAATAATTATGTTACACTAAAGTGTATCCATGTATCAATTTTTTAACCCCGACCAAAACAGAGGGATAATAATTATGTTACACTAAAATGTATTCATGTATCCATTTTTTAACCCCCGACGAAAACAGAGGAATAATAATTATGTTACACTAAAATGTATCCGTGTATCAATTTTTTAACCCCGACCAAAACAGAGGGATAATAATTATGTTACACTAAAATGTATCCGTGTATCAATTTTTTAACCCCTGACAAAAACAGAGGGATAATAATTATGTTACACTAAAATGTATCCATGTATCCATTTTTAACCCCCGACAAAAACAGAGGGATAATAATTATGTTACACTAAAATGTATCCATGTATCCATTTTTTAACCCCCGACAAAAACAGAGGGATAATAATTATGTTACACTAAAATGTATCTATGTATCCATTTTTTAACCCCCGACAAAAACAGAAGGTGTTATAAGTTTTTTGCGATAATCATCGTGTATGACCAAAACGAAGCCAAAGGAGTATGTAAGGATCATATCAGGTGGCGTTTTGTAGTTTCTGCCTATCCCCGTGGGTAGATGGCGTGAGTTTATGTATGTAATTTTAGAGCTCTGTAATTTTTAACAAACGTACAGTTTTCTATGAAAGATTTGTACCATTATTAAAAATTCGCAGAATATTATTGAGAGCAACAGAATTGTCTCATAAAATCCTTTCTACGAGACAATGCTGTTCACTTCACCCTGTGAAAAGCACTAATAACCTATAGCCTTATAGCCTTTTTGGCGCAGCCGTGAAGCACACATTCCTGCTAATTTCTTACATCGGACTTTGCACTTTTTATTTTTATCCTTTTTATTTTTGTTTTTATCTGATGTACGACTATTATCTGAGTATCAGATCTGGTGTATTGTGTTTTTAGTCTGTGCTAAATAAATGTATTTTCTTTCTTTCTTTCCTTTCTTTTATAAACCCATTGAAGGACACTGAACGAGACACAATAGAAGTTTTATTGATAAGTAGCTGCGCTCCGCGGTTTCATCCGCGTAAATGTCGATCCCGTTGGAATATCGGGATAAAAAGTAGCCTATATGTTAATCCAGGGTGTCAGCTACCTTCATACACAATTTTATCAAAATTGGTCCAGCCGTTTGAGCGTGAAGAAGTAACAAACATATAAACACAACCCCACACACACACTCACAAACTTTCGCCTTTATAATATTAGCGTGATACGTGTGGGGGAACTGGGGGTCTGGGAGTGTCCCGCAAGGTGTCAACTGCTTTTCACGACTCCTATGCCATCTGTAAAACTAGGCAACAGAGTTCGATTTTAATGAAGAAAATTGGTGTTCCTAAAATCCTCTCATAGCAAAAGTCTATCTCCAAAAACTGGTTCCCTTTTGCAATCTCTTCGTACGTTTGCCTCGGGGTGAAAATTTTCTCGTAAAATCTAAAAGCATTCTGGTACAGCATCCATTCGAAGTAACAGATGAACTAACGAGCAGCCATGACAGAATATGCTCGCATTCTTCCGTTGCCATGGGAACAATAACAACTACTGGCAAACTTGGAAATATTTTATGACATTCCTTGCCTTGTAAATGAAGAATTTTTGTAGGTACGTTTATAAAAGTCTTACAGATATAGGATGAAACTCTCTACGAGCTTCACGGTATCGGGAGTACTAAAATAAAACTACGGTTTATCTCGTAGGTATCTTAGACAATTTCAGAAAATTACGTATTTTACAAGTTAATATTTTTGCTTGTCGCCGAGGTTGCATGTGTAAGCACCAAATAGGCCACAGCCTCAGTACAAAGTGTAAAGTCCTACAAATATAGGGTGATGGTGATTAATCACCATCACCCTATATTTGTAGGACTTTTAACCACTAAACGTACAAAAATATTAACTTGTAAAATACGGCGTAGTAGTCCCGTAGCATTTTATTCTACGTACACTTCATACCAAAATAGTTGACCCTTCATCAAAACTCACTTATTTACGCTGTTCGTAACGATACTCGAAGTCACAAAATTTCTTCGAAGTAGTCCTCAGTCAAGAATAGGTCCAGTACTTATTTGAGGCTCGAAATATTGCTCATATTCATTATACGCCCTTCCACTCGCGAGATTCTCGTTCCATCTTCAACAGACCGAAATCTCAAGAGTTTTGGAGCATCTGACGAGAATCGTAGTTGTGCAAACACCGTGGGCCCTTGACTCACTCGTTGACGCTGAATATACAGTGAAACCTATAAATAAATTCAACAGAAGTGGGTCAGGTTTGCCATAGATAACCGGGTTTGAATAGGGGAAAGTAGTGATGGAGATGGATTAATAATGTGTGTCAATATTTTGGGTGAGTAGTTTCTGAAAAAGGGACCTACGCTCATTGGAGCGTAGGTTCCTTTTTCAGAAACTACAAATACTATAAATAATATTAACAGCATTGGCTGTTAATATTACTTATATTTACTTAATACGACGTAGACTTGGTCTTATTTATTAATATTCAATATATCAAACTTGGTTAATCATTAGTATTGTTGCGCGCCACAGTTAATGCCTGGTACATGGCGACATTAGTTACCACTAGCGCCATCTAGTATCGAGTAGCAGAACTAGTCGAGTCACGATCGTTCTAGAAAATTCGATACTAGAACTTTGTAGAACTTTCTCGAATTATCGACACCTAGTCGGTCGGGGCCGGTATGTACTCGAACATTCTAGATGTTTCTACAATGGAAGGTTCTAGAACTATCTGCGGCACTATATAAGGCCGGGATGCGCGCCGACCGACACAGTTTGGATAAAGCGACAAGAGCGAAAACATCTAAGCGATCTTCAAGTGCGAATTAAGAGTGATCAGTAGTGTGATTGTGTTCTTTTAATTAGTGTTTTGAGTTGTAATTAGTGTTGTAAAATAAATTGTTATTTTTGGTTATTAAATCGGCAGTTTTTATTGTCACGAACCCGAAGCTCGTAACAATTGGTGTCAGAAGTGGGATTATGCCGGTTTTACCCAAAGACGACACGGAGGGTATCCGTACCCGGAGTCAACGTCAGCAGGAGACGGACCAGAGGCGATTTGGTGGAGCTACGCCACAGAGGTCGGAAGGCCAGCTACCGACCACGGAGGCCGGCCCGTCCACAGCTGCTCCAGCATCATCAGCACCAGATTTGGCTGCTCTGATGATGATGCTGCAGGAGCAGGCCCGCCGACAGGAGGAACAAGCTCGCCGACAGGAGGAACAAGCTCGCCGACAGGAGGAACAGGCTCGTCGGTTGGAGGAACAGCTCCAGCGGGATAAGGAGGAACAGGCCCGTCGACAGGAGGAACAGGCCCGTCGACAGGAGGAACAGGCTCGTCGACAGGAGGAACAGTCCCGCCGACAGGAGGAACAGGCTCGTCGGCTGGAAGAACAGCTCCAGCGTGATAAGGAGGAACAGGTCCGCCAACAGGAGGAGCAGGCGCGCCGCCAGGAGGAGCAGATGCTCCTTATGAAGGACCTTCACGCTACCTTCGGGAAAGACATGAAGGAGGTGAAGGATAAGGTTGCTCAATATGACAACCGCCTGTCGGAAGCTGAAACCCGAATCGACCAAGTAAATAATCGGGTTGACAACGTGATGGCTGACGTGAAGGTAACCGTGATGGCCGACGTGAAGAAAACGCTGGATTACCTCAAACTTGGGGACGGAATCGCAGCTCCCGTAGCTACAACACCTTCGCTACGTGGATTCAAAGTGCCACCGTTCGACGGTACTTCTTCCTGGTCGGCCTACAAAATCCAGTTTGAGGCTGTCATGAAGGCGAACGGGTGGAATAAAAGTCAGGCCATGACTGCCCTCACCCTAGGCCTGCGCGACCAGGCCTTAACCGTTCTGGAAGCTCTCGGTAAGTAAGTGACTTACGAGCAGCTCCTTGAGGCATTGGAATCTCGGTATGGTGACGCTCACCTGGAACACGTGTTTCGTGCGCAGCTCAAGGATCGCGTACAACGCAGTAACGAAAACCTGCAGCAGTGGGCCCTTGAAGTGGAGAAGCTGGTTCGCAAAGCTTACCAGTCTGTACCTGCGCTTATTGATGGAAACCTGGTGCAGGCATTCATCGACGGCATCCGCGACCTTGAAGTGAGAGTTGCTGTGAGGCTCGGTCACCACGGGACGCTTAAGGACGCCTTGGCCCATGCACTGGAGGTGGAAGCTGTGCGGCAGGATCATCGTTCCCATCGCGTCAGGGAGGTTGCAGCGGCTACAGTTCGCGACCGCAATAAAGGATACAGCCCTAGGTGCTACGGCTGTGGGGAAAGGGGCCACCTTCGATCCAGTTGCCCTAAGCGAACTGCAGAAAGAGAAGACGGCCGATCTCCAGAGGGCAGTGCGGCTAACAGCACCGCCCAGCACCAGCAGCAGGGAAACGAGTAATAGCCAGGACTGCGGGGCGGGTGCTGGCTGATATTCAAAGAGCCCCAAGGGTTTCGATCACACAAACCCATGACGGGAACAGCCTAATCATCAAGGGCGAGGTCAACGGAACGCCGTGTAAGCTGACCATAGACACTGGAGCCTCTCGCACGGTTGTCAGTTCCCAACTAACAAGACGGTCCCTTGGGGACTCCGCACACAACCGAGAACGCATTAATTTGGTAACAGCCACCGGTCAGCGCATACCCGTCCATGGAGAGAAGAAGATGGAGTTGAAGCTAGGCAACAGAATCTACCTGCATAATGTCATCGTGGCCGATATAATGGACGATTGCATCCTGGGCCTTGACTTTATGAGGAAGAATTTTTGCGAGATTGACGTCAAGCAAGGCGTTTTGAAATGTGGACAAGAGGAACTTTTCGTGGAAGGGGCGTTACCAGGGAATGTGTACAGCCTTAAGAAGATTGTTCTTCCGCCGAGATCAGAAACGATTGTGCCTGTTAGTCTTCCTCGGAATCCTGGGCAGATTCATCGTTGTGTACTCGTGGAAAGGGTAGACAATGACCTTCCATGGAAAGTGGCACGAACTTTGGTCAGAGCCACAGACATCTCAGGGGTACGTGTGCTGAACCTTTGTGATCAGGAACAGACTATAGAAAAAGGCACAATAGTTGGTACTTGCGAGGAAGTGGATTGGTTGCGTCGATGCCAATATCTATCGACTGGGACCCTCAGCAAGGATGCACAAACGAAAGTGACCACACTGTTAGAAGACTGCCGCAGCGTTCTGTCCCAAAATGAAATGGTCAAGGCGAAGAAGATGTTACTCAAGTACGCCAATGTTTTCTCGTCAAACGATGCTGACATCGGGAAGACTGGCTTAGTTCAACACAAAATAAACACAGGAGAAGAATTGCCTATCCGTCAGCGGCCAAGGAGATTGCCGGTAGCACGTGAAAAGGAAGTGGAAACCATGATTGAGGGAATGGTGAAGGATGGCGTTATTGAACCTTCATCTAGTCCATGGTGTTCACCTGTAGTGCTGGTAAGAAAGAAGGACGGCAGCATGCGGTTTTGTGTTGACTATCGTCGTCTGAACGACGTTACAAAGAAGGACAGCTATCCTTTGCCAAGAATTGATGACACGCTGGACATGCTTACTGGAGTAAAGTGGTTTAGCACGCTGGACCTGAAAAGTGGCTACTGGCAAGTCGAAATTGACCCTAAGGACAAGGAGAAAACTGCATTCTCGACAGGAAAGGGTCTGTGGCAATTTAAAGTTATGCCGTTTGGATTGTGCAATGCTCCGGCAACTTTTGAAAGGTTGATGGAACTTGTACTTACTGGACTAATTGGCGATGCCTGTTTGGTCTACTTAGATGACATCATCATCGTAGGTCGCACGTTTGAAGAACATCTTCAAAACCTGGAACGCGTGCTCATGAAGATCCAGAGTGCCAACCTCAAGTTAAGTCCGAAGAAGTGTTCACTATTCAAACGACAGGTTAGCTTTTTGGGATATGTAGTGTCTGAAGAAGGTATCCGCACGGATCCTGAGAAAATCGCCGCTGTCAAGGATTGGCCAGTTCCAAAAGACAAGACGCAGGTCAGAGCATTTTTGGGTTTGTGCTCCTATTATCGGCGATTTGTCAAGAACTTTGCAGACATAGCCAAACCCCTGCATAAGCTAACCGAGGAGAAGCGACATTTCTGCTGGGATGAAAGTTGCGACATCGCATTCCAGGAGCTAAAGGACCGTCTGTGCAAAACACCTATTTTGGGGTACCCTGATGCGGGCAAGGAATTTATAATTGACACAGACGCAAGTGACATAGGACTTGGAGGTGTGTTGTCACAACGGAATGGTGATCAAGAGGTTGTGATAGCGTACTTCAGCAAGTCGTTGTCAAAGCCGGAAAAGAACTACTGTGTCACGAGACGGGAATTGCTTGCTGTGGTAAAGTCATTGCAGCATTTTAGCAAATATCTTCTGGGGCGGAAATTCCACGTACGAACTGACCATGCTGCACTGAAATGGCTATTGCAGTTCAAAAATCCAGAAGGACAAGTTGCGAGATGGATTGAGCTACTGCAGGAATACGACTTTGTGGTCGAACATCGCAGCGGGAAATCACATGGCAACGCAGATGCATTGTCAAGAAGACCTTGTCCTGAAGACTGCAAGCATTGTACTAGGCAAGAAAGTAAAGAAGTCGTACCTGTGAGGATGCTCAAGACAGACCTCAGCGATGAGTGGAAGGAAAGCCTACAACGTGCACAGCAGGAAGATTCGGACATCAAGCCGATTCTGGAGTGGATGAAGGCCAGAGCTCCTAAGCCCAAGTGGAGCGACGTCTCAGCGATGAGTTCGATCACAAAAAGCTATTGGGCCCAATGGGACAGCTTGGTGATTCAGGATGGAGTCCTGTGCCGTAAATGGGAAAATGCTCGGGGAGACAGCTGTCATTTGCAAATGGTTGTCCCTAAAGCTCAAGTACCGGATGTTCTACAGCTGTACCATAATGGTTGTTCAGGAGGTCATCTGGGAGTAAAACGGACTCTACTGAAGATACGAGAACGGTTTTACTGGGTCCACTGTCGGGACGATGTCGAGGACTGGTGTCGCAAATGTACAAGTTGTGCAGCTGTAAAGGGACCTCAGACTCGCAGTAGAGGTGCATTGAAATTGTACAATGTTGGTGCACCATGGGAAAGGATAGCCCTTGACGTTGCGGGGCCGTTTCCGGAAAGTGAAAGTGGTAACAAATATTTCATGGTTGTGATGGATTACTTCACCAAGTGGCCGGAAGTCTTCGCTATTCCAAATCAAGAAGCTTCGACAGTTGCAGATAAATTAGTTCATGAAGTCTTCTGTCGTTTTGGAGTACCTTTAGAGATTCACAGTGATCAAGGAAGGAATTTTGAGTCACAAATATTCCAGGAAACTTGTCGAGTTATGGGTACTCATAAAACCAGAACAACTTCTTACCACCCACAGTCGGATGGAATGGTGGAACGATTTAATCAGACATTGGAGAGGTACCTAGCCAAAGTTGTGGAAAATCGGCAACGAGATTGGGACAAGCACATACAACCGTTTTTGTTGTCATATCGAAGCGCTGTTCACGAAAGTACATCAGTGACACCCGCTTTCGCAAACTTTGGAAGAGAATTACGGCTGCCTGCAGACCTGATCACCGGAATACCACCTGATGCCCCACGCAGTATAACCGATTATGCGCATGACTTGCGAAATAAAATGAATGACATTTATGAGCACGTGAGACAATCGGGCCAGCAAATGTCTGAAAAGATGAAAACCCGTTATGACCGCAAAATGAACAATAAAGGGTTCGACGAAGGTTCACTAGTGTGGTTGCACAATCCAGTCCGCAGCAAAGGGAAATCTCCTAAGCTTCAAGCTAAATGGGACGGACCGTACCGGATTGTGACCAAGATCAATGACGTAACCTACCGGATACAGAAAGGTGCAAGAGGTACTCCTAAGATCGTCCATGTGGACCGACTGGCGCGTTATTATGGGGCTGATAATGCTCGGGACGAGCATGTCTTAGGAGGGGGCAGTGTTGCGCGCCACAGTTAATGCCTGGTACATGGCGACATTAGTTACCACTAGCGCCATCTAGTATCGAGTAGCAGAACTAGTCGAGTCACGATCGTTCTAGAAAATTCGATACTAGAACTTTGTAGAACTTTCTCGAATTATCGACACCTAGTCGGTCGGGGCCGGTATGTACTCGAACATTCTAGATGTTTCTACAATGGAAGGTTCTAGAACTATCTGCGGCACTATATAAGGCCGGGATGCGCGCCGACCGACACAGTTTGGATAAAGCGACAAGAGCGAAAACATCTAAGCGATCTTCAAGTGCGAATTAAGAGTGATCAGTAGTGTGATTGTGTTCTTTTAATTAGTGTTTTGAGTTGTAATTAGTGTTGTAAAATAAATTGTTATTTTTGGTTATTAAATCGGCAGTTTTTATTGTCACGAACCCGAAGCTCGTAACAGTATATTAAAATAAATGTTAAACTGAGGATTTGGAATTGTCCAAAGATTAGCAGCATCATTTCTCCAGACTCCACTAACAACATACAATTGTCATAAAATCGTTCGCCAAAAGTCAGCGATTTTAACAATTTACATCCTTAAGAACGTTTATTCAAGCGAGTATAGACTTATAAAGATGTTTTACATTGCGTCGACAAAAATGAAATAAACCTAGTTTCTGGTACATAACTTTTAAAGAACATAAAACGCAGCGTTTCTTAGGTCTTATGATTTAATAAAAAAAAACATTAAATTCGAATTTTATGCAAACCGTAAAACATCATGTAAGTAGTAAATATTTTATTTACAAACGTGAAGAAACGATGATCCGTCACAAGTTTAGGGTTATAAAATTAATGTAAAAATGCGGTTTCAAACTTAACTCAAAAACATGACTTTGAAGATAACTCTGACATTGTACCTACATACCTGATTATTTACCCAAAAGAAAAACTGCAGTTGATCTAGTTTTCTACGCGTACGTAAAAAAAAACTGAAAAAACCATACCTCTAAAAAGTAGTAAAATGACATTCTTGTCAACGGCAATGACCACAACTTTCCCACCCTAATCGAGAAACCATAAAATGAAGTTATTTCTTTCTCAGAAAAAACTTAGCCTTCTTTCAAACAATTCTCACGGACCATATCTCTTTGCCGAGACTGCATTCAAATAATCATGTACACCATTAAATGATCGGGCACGTTCAAAAAACCTCCCTACACATTTCAACATCTGCCGACATAAACTATTCGGTGCCAACATTCTCCTACGCAATCTGTG
Organism: Oligia fasciuncula; assembly: GCA_963082905.1. Lineage (NCBI taxonomy): Eukaryota > Metazoa > Arthropoda > Insecta > Lepidoptera > Noctuidae > Oligia > Oligia fasciuncula. The sequence continues at coordinate 17,424,270 of OY720395.1, forward strand.
TAATGTATTGCAATAAAAGCCTCGTGATCTGTGTTTATCCGGCCATTTAACTCTTATCTCCCCGCTGTTAGGCGATGTCACGCTAAAATAATAGTCTATTTCCCTTTGAAAGTGCAAAATTATCTAGAGTAAGGCTTTGAAAAACATTTGGTCAATTTCATTGTCCTGATTTGTACATTTTTAGTGTGATGTTCGAAATGAAATATTTTTAGAAATGTTTTAAACTCTTCTGTTTAATTATTATACTATATTAAATACATTTTGTTATTTCAATAGTTATATTAGAAATTGGCTTCTATTGGGGTTAGAAACTGGCATTGGGTTATAAAAACATACGGGTCTACTCAAGAACCTCCTCTTCTTTTTCGTCGGTTAAAAAGTTAAAACACTAACTAAACTTTTTAGGGTACGGTAACCATTCTGAGACGACAGTGTTTAAAATTTATTTTGACCCAGTTTCATTCAAATGCCTACAAAATGTGGCAAACTCCACAAACTTAGTACATAAATTCATTTACTTTTGAACTAAATGAAACATTAAAAAGGGTGAACAAAAAGTATGTCGTTTTTGTTGATTTAAAAACTGCCATTCTGTGAAGCAGTTGCGTTAAACTGGCTGAGGCCAGAAACCATTCTCAACATGGGTTCTCTCTTTTTTTTTTAATTTTACTTTCTGCTTTAAGGTACACACGTCAGCACAACAAGCTACCCGAAACTGTCAAATTTTCCCAATCAACTTTGAACCTTATGCTTTAGCGATAAAGTTGAAAATCTATTAAATAAATTTAACAGATTGTAGTAGCTTGATGTGCTGGCGTCTGTACCTAATTATGAAAAAACTAGCTTCCGCCCGCGACTTCGTCCGCGTGAAATTTTACCCTCCCCCCATTCACCCTCTTAGGGGTGGAATATCTAAAAATCCTTTCTTAGCGGATGCCTACGTCATAACATCTACCTGCATGCCAAATTTCAGCCCGATCCCTCAAGTGGTTTGGGCTGTGCGTTGATAGATCACTATGTCAGTCAGTCAGTCAGTCAGTCACCTTTGAGTTTTATGTATTTACCTAGATAATTATGGTGAAACAGAACGACAACTTTTTTTTTAACTTTCACTGTCCTTCTGCTGAGCAAAGGCTGTTTTTTTTTTCGGATGTGAACCAAGCACCTCCACTTCGACCGGTTCTGTGCTTCTCGCATCGGTCCACCTTGTGGAAGACCTTCCAACGCTACGTCTTCCGGTTCGCGGTCGCCACTCCAGAACCTTTCGGCCCCATTGACCATCTGTTCTGCGAGCAATGTGTCCTGCCCACTGCCACTTAAGTTTGGCAATTCTTTGGGCTATGTCTGTTACCTTGGTTCTCCTGCAGATCTAGAAGGCACGTAATTCCTATTAATATTTTTCAAAGGGAAACTTAAAGATTCATCAAGATCAAAATAATAACATTTTCATAATTTGATGAAAATGATTTATGACAATAATTTGATGTAAATGATAATATACAATAATAATAATTTGATGTAAATATTTGCATTTCGAATGGCAAAATATGGCTGATCTACCCATATTTGCAAAAATAAAATTATTCTATTCTGTTCTATCATTATTAAACCCATTTAATATTTTCATGACAGAACTCTAAAACCAAGTTGTGCTCAACGAGTTTTTTGACGAAAAAATAAAAGTTTTCATTTTCAAACATGGCACCAGGGGACGCATTAACAGTACAGAAGAGGTGCAAATTATGTTGCCAGCACATTACCTCACTTACTGCTACAAGATAATGGGCCCAACTTGAATTTAAGTTCCTGAAGTGTTCTTGTGGAATGTTATTTTAAAAGGAAAAACAATGGTTTTATGGTAGCGTAGGGGACCGGGAACAATGTGGCTAGGGTCCCATAGACATGAAACTTGTCACAATATCCGCTGTGTCTATGAGTTACTGCTTTTGCATTGACGCGCGGATTAAATGAATATTTTATTTTATTTGCTAACATGTTACAGTATCTGTTTTATTGATTACTAGCTGCGCCCTGCGGTTTCACCCGCGTAAATATCGATCCCGTGGGAATATCGGGATAAAAAGTAGCCTATATGTTAATCCAGGGTGCCAGCTACCTCCATACAAAATCTTATCAAAATTCGTCCAGCCGAGCCGTTTGAGCGTGAAGAAGTAACAAACATAAAAACACACAAACAACTGTAGGCTGATGTTAATGATAATCATGTCGCTCATCGTTAAGGTTCCAGTAGCCCAATAAGAGCCTGTGGAGATGTCGGACTTCTTTCTACTTAGTCTGTTTGTCTGTGCGTTTGTTACTCAAGAATCACATACCCGGATTACTGTTTTTTTTTTTAATTCTTTGATAATTTTTCCAGCGAAGTTTCAAACAGAAAGCTCCGTACTATGCATGAGTATGAGTTGAAGGTACAGACGCCAGCACATCAAGCTACTACAATCTGTCAAATTTCTTTAATAGGTTTTCAACTTTATCGTTAAAGCATTAGGTTCAAAGCTGATTGGGAAAATTTGACAGTTTCGGATAGCTTGATGTGCTGGAATATGTACAATAAGTTATAAAATATTGAACCAAATCTAAAATTCTTACAAGAAATAGGTCAGACTAATGGAAAAATAAACTAGCATATCGTTTCTCGTTAACTATTTCATCATCGCATTTTTAACCACAAGTCCCTGTTACCCGGTTTGACCTACTTATAGTATCTCTTACTACTAAACGTTGAGGAAGTGTAATGTTGCGGTGTCGGGAGCTGACTTTACTCATGTTTCTAGTTAAGTATAGAATCACCCTATCGTTTTCCTTCCGTTTCCTTAGAGGGTAGCAACTGTACCAGGAAAATTTGGTTAAAATAATTTGGAACCACATTTTCCGCACGACAAAAGGAATCCAAGTGTGCAGAGAATTCTTCTTCTTCTTCTTAGAGCTAGATCGAAGAGTTTTTAGTGAACTCTTCGATCTAGCTCTCGGACTATACCTTACTAATTGAGCTCATTATATCTCCTAAACTAAGACCCAATTAAATCTGTGATTTGGCGACTGATTCCGACTAATTGGCGACAAAATATGGGAAAAAACAGATCTTCGCTAGGTGCTGTAGTTTTTGAGATATAAATCTGGCCCTGCTGGGAAGATTCTCTCCAGATCGGCCACCTATAAACCCTTATATTTTTTGAACCAGTGACCGACAAATTCTGATATTTGGCGACAAATTTCCACTAATTAGCGACAAATTTTTTGTGTTATCAAAATTAAAATTCCTGATGGTGGCCCTGCCAGAGTCAGTGACACCCTATAAAGGGACATGCCACACGGAGCGTTGCAACGACATGCGACAAACATTCACCCAGATCCATTGATAACAGAGATCCGGAAGCAATTAGGAAATTAGTAGCTATCTACATTTATATAAATCGCCCATTTATAGCTCTGTTGATTGTAAACGTTTACATTTCACTGTCTGTGTGTTAAAATATTCAAACGTGAAAATGCAAATACAGGGCACAAGCACATACAATTCGTATTCACTTTATACTAGTCATCATCTGCCTTGCCTTTTCCCAACTATATTGGGGTCGGCTTCCAGTCTAACCGGATGCAGCTGAATACCAGTATGTTACATGGAGCGACGGCCTATCTGACCTCCACAACCCAGTTTTTGGGAAATACGATACCGCTTGGTAACTTACCACTTTATAGTAATATGAATAGGATTTTCACACACAGAATTAATACACGAAACGCATGGTAGATTAAATAATTACACGTTCTGACTGCAGTAATGTTTTAATTTTCCGAGACGAAAAATACGTTTAGTTTTTTGGAATAGTACGGTATGCTGGATGTCAGTGGTATCCAGTATAAGCTAGCTTCTTATTCTATTAAAATTCCATACTACGTAAGTGTGACTTATGGCCATCTTACCACTACCATGCAGCCTACTCTACCTGTTACTCATCAGGTGAAAATCATAAAATCCGGTAGTTTATTCGTAAGAACGCTACTTTGTCTGCAATGTAACTTTTGTTGATGATTTCTGAAAAAGTGTGCTATTTAGAGACATCGTTTAATTTTATCTGTAATCTTTACATACATTTCTATCACATAGAATTATTTCAGATTTTTGTCTATGCAAACTTCGGAGACTCCGCCTCTGTAGATTTATGTGCTTGAAGTATTAAATAAATAAATAAGGGTTCTGTTTTACCATGTTGGTACGGAACCCTAAAAATAACACCCAGTAAAATACCTCGCGATAACAAAAACAAACCCACGACTGCAGAAGGGCAATAACAAGCCTCACTAAACGGGTACAATTAGATTCCAGTGTAACTTTCACAAAACTCCAAGGGGCAAGTGCGACTGTACGTCGGTATTCTTTGTAACAAAAGGCGCGTCCCTTTGAAGATATGAAGACACTTATTAAGTTCTGTCAGGAGCAAAATAAGAAACTGCGTCAGAATGAAGTGATTGAATAACTGAATGTAATGATGAAACTTGAGTCAAAGGATGGAGAGAAATGAACGAAGGATTTTGTTGTTGTAGTTTTTTTGGGATTTATTCGAATTTAGTCATGTTGTAAAAGTAACTCTGATAATGTATTTACTTCGGAGCGGAAGTCATCATCTGCCTAGCCTTTTCCAATTAAGTTGATGGCGGCTTCCAGCCTCATCGGATTCAGCTGCCTTGACCTCCACAACCCAGTAACTGGCTAATACGATACCCCTTGGTAAGACTAGTTGTCAGACTTTCGGGCTTCTGAATACCCGTAACGACTGTCAAAGATCCACGAATGACAGCCGGGACCAACGGCTTAACATGCTTTCCGAGGCATGGAGGGGTCTTGGTATTTAAAGACAGGCACCCATTCACAGACCAACCGCGGCAAGCGTAGCTTAACCTGATCGATTGACCCATGCGGCTGTTATTACAAGCCTTAGGAACGGAAGTGCACTAAGATAATTGATTAAAATAATATTCGATAAAAGTATGCTTCAATCAAAAGTAAAATACCTAGATCCGAATTTAATACCTAGTCCAAGTCACGGTCCAATCCAATTTTAAACATACTTTCAGAAATGAAAAAAAAAAAAAAAAACCCAACCCAATAGCTATATCAACTAAAAACAGCCAGCGTACCGACTTTTAATTTGAATTAAACCGTCGTTTATAACTGTATCCGAGCGCTAACACGCCGTTAGACGTAGCGTAGGCCCAATTTGTTTGCGGTTAGGCCAGGTGCACAAGTGCCGAGGCCTAATTGTACTAACTGTATTAACTTCCACAGCTAGTGCACTAATGAACCTACCGATAGTACATTTCCAGTCCACGAAGGTACCTTTTGTTTTTTTTTAACTATCGTCAAACTGGGTAGAAATTAGTGAGAGTTCCGTTCCACGTTTCAGGGTTTACTATTGTTATTTTTGCTGAGTGACAACTGCATGACGTGAATAGCATTCGATAGTTAGTGAAAACACAGAAACATAACCATCCTATAAACCCCTTTTTTCCTTTTGAGGTACGGAACCCTCAAACACGAAAGCAGCTGTTGTCAGCAGTTTTAGTATCTTTGATGGTTAAGAACAAGCATAGCTGGTATCAAATCTTTGCATCGTGAATGGTGTTATTGCAGGAGTTATCTATTGCGAATTGAATTGCAAAAGTTTTGTGGTCATGGCTGTATAACACAATGGGAAATTACTACTGAAGGCTGTGGATGTCGACCTCAGGACGTGCTGCTGGAGAAAACGCCCGGGTGTCACCATGGCGAGGATCGTCCAGAAGACACGGTGGAGCATATACGGTGGAGGTCTGCCCCGCTTGGGCGGAGCACCGCCGTGTCCTCGTAGAGGCGAGAGAGTGGGAGGTAGTAACCTCCTTCTGCAAAGCAGTCACGCTAGCGAAGGAGGTGGCGGGATAGTTGAGGGACAGAGCCTCATGTCACAGCCGCAGCGGGAGACGCTCCGGGCGTCGGGAGCTGCGTGACGACTCCCGGCCACCGTAGGCGCGGGCCTGCAGGCGGAGAGTAATGGATAGCTCACCGTCCGATCAGGACCAGGCCCGTGCCGAACGGCGCATACGTGTTCCTCGCGCGCCTGAATGAGATGTCAGCAATAGTGAAGGGGCCCGTTAGATCCGAAGCCTGCCGGGTCAGCGGGATTGTCTGAAAGGGTTACCGCTAGCCCGGAACATAAAGGGCTAAGGAAGGAACATGGATGAGTTTTAGTGAGTAAGAGTCTGACACCCCTTCCGCTCCACCCAGAGCGGGAGGGGTCATTTGATGATTTCCCACCCAAAAAAAAAAAGAACGTGCTGCTTCTCACACTGAAAACTGTACGTCGCTTGCTTCTGCGTCACCACTCCTGATTCTCTTTATATTTTAAAACTAGAAACGTAGTATTCAGGACAGTTTTATAAAAATGTGACTGTTATTTTAGTAAATTGTGGTGTTTTACGACTTCCCATGCGAACAAAGTCGCGGGCATACGCTAATTGCCGTATAGTTTAACAGTTTTATGCTTTCATTGGTATTGTAGGAGAATAATAATGCAAAATCAAAAGGTATTTGTTCAAATTAGGCTGAGAATCTGCACTTTTCGAACGTCAAAATTACATAAGACAGTTCCCCAAAACGCCTGCCCTTCACCACTTCCTAGTGCTTTCGCTGGGGAGAAGAAGTGGCGCAACAAACTCCCCAGCAGCACAGCTGTTTTTTCAGTTAAAAAAAACTTGCGTATATACAATAGTAGGTATGAAAAGCAGTTAATATTACGAGGCATATTAATTTAATTAGCGGCTGTTTTCACTTAAATATCCTTACGTATCCTCATAATAATTGTTTTGCAAGATTCCCCGTATCTATATGTAATGGGAGTATTAAATTAACATAACCATCAAACGGCAGTAAATCGTCCACAAACTATCTAAGTTCCTGAATTTTGTTTATAGTTTACGACTCACGATAAACTATAAACACGTTTGGGATCAACATAAAAGATGGGTGAGATAGTAAAATGAAACGGGGTTATGAAGACATCTTGTCTATCTAACAAACCAAAGTTTTAAGCTTTTAAACTCTAACTGCGGTTCGAAGTGTGAACTGCATGAGGAACTTTTTAGTAGATTCCGTCTCCCGAAAGAAGTCCCGCAGACGCGGCGCCAGGGGACAGATATCTTTATTTATTTATAATTATCTTAACACCATCATCATCTGCCTAGCCTTTTCCCAACTATGTTGGGGTCGGCTTCCAGTCTAACCGGATGCAGCTGAATACCAGTATTTTGACATTGTAAACCCGGGTTTTAATGGATGGCTGATTGCATTGAAATTATCTTTTCATAATTGGCTCGCAATTTCAAACACTGACTGTAGAAAACGCAAGAACTTTCTAAAAATAAAATTGTGTTATGTACAAAAATATATCATGACCTTCATCTACATTTCCTCGACACTCGATACATTCACGTTCAGTCAATATAAACGTCTTTTCTTTGTGTGGGAAATCATGAAATGAACCCTCCCGCTCTGGGCGGAGCGGAAGGGAGTGTCAGACTCTTACTGACTAAAACCCCACCCGTGTTCCTTCTTTAGCCCTTTATGTTCCGGGCCAGCGATAACTCTTTCGGACAATCCCGCTAACCCGGCAGGCTGTGGCCCTGACGGGCCCCTTCGTTTGTTATTGACATCTCTTTGAGGCGCGCGTGGAACACGTACGCGCCGTCCGGCACGGGCCTCGTCCTGATCGGACGGTGAGCTACCCAGTACTCTCCGTCCGCAGGCCTGCGCCTACGGTGGCCGGGAGTCGTCCGTTTATTTTTGCATGGAACCCTCTACTTTCAAAAATAAACATCAGGTAGTACTCAGTATATGTACGGTCGGCTGCAAAAATGGATGGGCAGTTCAGATTCAAAATCCTATGAATCAAGAAATGACGGTGTTCTTTTTGTCTCTTCAAACATTCAAACAATTTATAATTAACAGTTTCTTTTAAAGAAAATTGTTCCTAATTATTAACCTATTATGTTAAAATTGAACTTGATATTCACACTTGAACTTCAAACGTTCACAGGAAAATAAACATTAGGGTACCCATGGACTTTTGCAGGTGACTGTACGCACGATGACATATCAAGCTATACATTTTCAGTTTGAGCTGACCTCGCATGTATAGGCTTTTCGTATTATGAGAAGTCATCTTGTATTGGAAATGTATAGCATGATATGTTGTCGCGTGTAGGTACAGTCAGAGAAATTCTTATTCATCTAATTGGCATTCTACGTCACGTGGCCATTTCATATAGTAATTTCATACACAGTCAAAAAAAAAAATCTTTATTACTAGAAGAATGGGTACAGTAAATCTCCTTAACAACTTTGGTCCTAAGACTTTATCCCACTTACTAATAAACGTTGTATAGCGTCTGTATAGTTACACAACGCATTGTCTTCTTCTTTCGAAAATCAAATTACTGACGACTGAAAGAGAGAAATCGGTGTGTAACTATTCATCTGATATAATACGTTTATTAGTAACGGCCAGTCAAAGGAGCGCTTTGGCACTCATACTACGATTAAACTGTATCACGAATGCCATCACCTTCCAAATATAATTTCGTAATTACATCGGAATATTATCATGGTCAATATAAGTTGATAGTCAATTTGATAAATAATTAGTTTCCCCGCCTCTACAATATTGATTAAAGTTAGCCTGAATTCGAACCTATTAAGTTGATTGTACTTTATACTTCATTAACTTAAAATAATATATGGTGTTGTTGATATTAGTGCAGTGCAAATCGCATTTGATGATATACTAGTTCAATTATATCAATAACAGTGAAGTGAAATTTGTAGCCCGAATCGGATAGATTTATTTACTCATTTGTTATCGTATTTATTTACTACTCCTATTTATTTAGTGCAGCTTTATTCACATTCCTAACTATGTACTGTAGTGCTATTCTGTAAAAATCTCACCGTGATAACTTAGGTGAAGTGAGCTTAAAGTGAGCTGTCACTAGTGTCAATCCCTAGCATTAGATGGAATGCGTAGACAGAGTAATCTATAGACTCATGGTATCCGTTTCACCGAGAGGGACAAACAATTCCGGCAATCTTCATCATACTATCATTTTTACAGCTTATTACACTGCACCTTACCATTTTCACAGTTGCGCAAATGTACTATTATTGAATTATGCACGAAAAAGATCTTATTTTCCGTTTAATTGCGGTGTAGTTTTTATTATTTCATTCATAAACGTTAAACTTGTTGTGTACATTGATGTGCTTAGCCGACACGCAGTAAGGGACAGAAATATTCTTACTCTGTCTCTTTTCTTTGCTAGTGATATTAATATATTTCTCTTTTTCTTGTGCGAATGAAAAAGAAGATATGCAGCAGTCTATAGTTTACTCTGTCTACGATGGAATGACTGTTCACTTCACCTAACTTCTCACGGTGAGATTCTAACAGAATCGACCGGCTGTATGCCTTCGTTGTTCTTCTGGAACATCTAGCATCACTCAAGTGGTTCAAATTTAGGAGTTTATAGAACTAACAGGCCGGGTGTCCGATAGCATTTCTCATCAGCAAAAATGACGATCTGCCATTCAAACTTTCATCCCCTATTAAATCCCTTTAGGGGATAATTTAAAAAAAATCTTCCTTAGTGCTCACTTTCGCTCTATAAGAAACTCTTGCGTCATCATCTACCTAGCGTTTTCCGAACTATGTTGGGGTCAGCTTCGAGTGTAATCGGATGCAGGTGAATACAAGTATTTTACATGGAGCAACTGCCTTTTTTTTTTTTTTTTTTTCCGCTGAGAAATGACGTTACGCATCTCCGCTCGTCGGGGGAAGAGACGGAGTATGTGGGACTCCCTGCCAGGGTGGCAGTATACCCACTAAAACTCAGCGGTGTTCCCTCATCGCCTTGATGGGGAGGTCATGGGAATCCGGCTCAGCCTTTGCATCCACAACCCCCCCGGCGCATGCCCGCCTAGCTGGCGGGCCCCGCATGTCCCCCCGACTGGGGGGCTACGGGAATGGCCGGGAACACCTGGCCATTCCCGTCCGGCACTGGTGGAAGCCTGTGCAATACAGGCGAGGGTGCCCCCGCACCCGTCGCCTGCTGATTTCCACCTGGGAGGAGTCGGAGATGACTGTCATACTGACGTCTTCTTCGACCCCTCCTCCGCCTTCGGAGCGGCGCCGCGAGAGGGTCTTCCTCCCGCACGCGCTCCGCCGCCTCCTTCTGGGACATGACGTGTTCGCAGAAGGAGGCGACTGCCGCCCAGGACCCCTCATCCCCTAGCATGGCGTTGACCAAGCCGGGGAGCGAGAGGTCCGTTCCGATCGCCGCGGTGAGACTGCGGCGCGGCCCGGACCACGACGGGCACACCTCGAGAGTGTGCTGCGCCGTGTCCTCCGCCGCGCCACAGTCGTGACACGACGGCGTCTCCTCCCGCCCGATACGGTGCAGGTACGATCCGAAGCAACCGTGTCCGGACAGCACCTGCACCAGACGGAAGGAGAGGAACCCGTGCGACCGCTCGAGCCAGTCTCGCAGGACCGGCCCAATCGCGTCAAGGGTTCGGCGGCCGAAGACTGCGGCGGCGAGGTCCCGCGTCCAGTGGACGACTATTGCGTCCTTCGCCTCCCGCCGGACGGCCTCCCGCTCTTGCGGGGCTGGGCGTTCTCCTCTCGCCCTCCGCCCCGCCGTCCATTCATACACTCTGGCGAGCACCCACGCCTCGAGTTCCCAAGGCGGAGTGCCCGCCAGAGCACATGCCGCGGAGAAGCCGACCGTGCGGTAGGCCCGCGCCACCCGCTGGGCTATGGCCCTTTGGGGGGCCCGCAATGCGGCGGCGTTCTCCCTCCTGTGGAGGGAGTCTTCCCAAATAGGGGCCCCGTAAAGGGCCATACTCCTCAAGATGCCGGCGTAGAGTTGCCGGCATCTCGCACTGGGCCTCCCCAAGTTGGGGAGCAGCCACGAGAGGGCGCCCGCAGTCTTCAGCAGGCGCGTCGACAGCCCGCTAAAATGCGGGCCGAAACGCCACCTGCTGTCGAGTACAAGGCCCAGATATTTCATCTGGGCCTTCACCTCGATTCGGACGCCCTCCACAAAGATGTGGGCGTCTGGTGGTTGGCGCTGCCGAGGCCCGTGGAAGAACACGGCCTCGGTCTTGTGCAGCGCCACCGTCAATCCTAGGCGGCGGATCCTCCCTGCGACCAAGGATCCACCCGCCGAGGCCAAGTTGGCCGCCTCCCTGAAACTCTCCCCCCGGGCGGTGAGGAGAGTGTCATCCGCGTAGCAGACCACACTCGTGCCTCGGAGGAGAGTTCCCCGCAAGAGCCAGTCGTAGCCGACGTTCCAGAGGAGAGGTCCCACGACTGACCCCTGTGGAACGCCGGCCTTGACTGCGTACCGCAGGACTTGGCCAGCCCTGTTCACGAGGACGATTGCCCGATCCTCCAGGTAGCTGGCCAGTAGACGCCGCATGTATTGAGGCACCCCGTGGAATCGGAGCGCCTCTAGGATGGTGCTGTGGGGAACAGAATTGAAGGCGTTGGCTATGTCGAATGACACCGCCAACAATCCGTCCCCCGCCTGCATCGCATCCTTCACCTGGCCCTTAAGGCGGGCCAGCGCGTCCACTGTGGAACGCTCAGCCCGAAAACCGAACTGAGCGTCCGACAAGTCCGGCCCCACATTCCGCAGGTGGCTCTTTAGGCGGGCAGCGATTATCCCCTCGAACATTTTGCCGACCTCATCGAGCAGGACGATGGGTCGGTATGCCGAGGGCGAGTCTGCAGGGCGGCCCTCCTTGCGAAGGAGGCATAACTGCCCCTCCTTCCACGGTTTCGGGAACCTCCCAGACGCAAGACATGCGCTAAAGAGGTCCCGAAACCGCTCCTCCATTTGGGTGGCGGCAATTGCCACCACCCTCGCCGGGACACCGTCGGGGCCCGGAGCCGTCTTCTTGGCGCTGATGTGCACAATCGCCGCGCTAAGTTCCGACTCCGTGACAGGAGGGGCCTCCTCTTCCTCCTCTTCCTCCTCAGCTGGCGGAGCCATCCCCCGCGGAGGATCCATCACTGGTGGGGTGAAGTTGTCCCTGCATGGGAACAGGGACTGAACCACCCCATCCAGGAATGAGGGCTCCAGGGTCTCGGCCACCGGGGGACCAAAGGGGCGCAGCTTGTTGCGCGCCGCCCTGTATGGCCTCCCGTAGGGATCCCTGTCGAGACCCTCCAGCATCTCCGCTCTCGCCGAGTCCCTGGCGTCGGCGATGGCCCGCTCGAGGACCAGTTTTGCCTCTATGTACACCTCATAGAGGTGGTCCTCGTGGGCGTGGTCTCGTCGACGCCGCCGCCGGCTCCGCGCGTAGGCCCTCCTGGCCCCCACACACGCCGCTCGAAGCCCCTCCAGCTCCACCGACCACCAGTACACCGCCCGATTGGGCAGCGGTCGGCCTGACCGAGGCATGCTAGAATTGCACACCTCGGTCAGAGACTCCCTCAGGTGTCCCGCCACGGTGTCCACGTCCAGGCCAGCGGAAGGCAGCGAAAGCCAGTCCTGAATGAACGCCGCCTCCGCCGCCGCCTCCCTGTCCAGGCGGGTGAGAGCCCACCGTGGAAACGCTGACCGCCCCGAGGGGGGCCGCGTCTCTCCGGGGCCACCGGTGGAGATATCGAACCGCACGTAGCGGTGGTCCGACATGGTCTCCACCAGATCCACCCGCCAGTTTAGTACGCGCGCGGCCAACGCAGGGGTGGCAAAAGTGACGTCCACTATCGAGCCACCCTGCCGCCGCACGCATGTCTGGACGTTCCCTCTGTTGAGGAGGGAGAGCCCAGAGAAGGCTGCCCACAACTCCACCGCCCGCCCGCGAGGGTCGGTGGCCGGGTTGCCCCAGGTCACCGACTTGGCATTCAGGTCTCCCAATACGGAGACCTGACGCGGCGCCGCCCTGCCGACCACGGCGGCCAGGACTCCGAGATAGTTCTCGAAGTCCTGGAGAGGGCGGTTTGGGGAGAAATAGACGCCCACGAGGGCTACCTCTCCCCACGCGGCGGCCACGTATCCCGGTCCCCTCTCTAATAGCGAGAGGGGAGGGGAGTCTGTGGAGGACCGCGCCGCTAGTGCCACCAAGCCGTCCTCGTCACCCAGCCAACTGCCAGGGATCGAGTAGGGCTCGGCGACCACCGCTACGTTCACCGACCACTCAGCCATGGCCTGCACCAGCAGGTCCTGGGCCGCTCTGCAGTGGTTGGTGTTCGCCTGGAGGATGCGATGATTGGAAACCATTATTCCGACATTGCACCCCCCTCCTCAGTTACCGCCGCTGGAGCTGGAGTTACAGCGGCGGCGACAGGGCGAACCTGCGCCGGCACTATGCCCTTCCTCGTGGGCGGCTGGCAACTCCTGCCCCCCATCCTGTGCCCCGCGGGGCGGCTACTGGCAGCACACGCCGGGCAGTGTGGCGTGGTGGCGCTGCAAGTGGCACTCCTGTGTCCCTCCTGTCCGCACCGGAAGCAAGACTCTCCCCAGTCAGACTTGGAGGGACACGTAGATCGGGTGTGACCCGGCGCGAAGCACTTGAAGCACCGCGCAGGCTTGTCCTCAAGCGGCCGGACCACAGCCGAGCTGAAGCCCACGAGCAGCCGTCCCTTGGTCGCTTTAAGGGCGGCCACCGCCGCGGCGACTGGGCACTCGACGCGGATGGCGCGCATGCCGCGGCGACCGGGCCTGATGGCTCCCCCCTTCACCGCGCCAGCGCTGCAGCCTCCCGCAGCGGCAACGGCCGCCACCACATCCTCTTTGATGACCGAATCGTCCATATCGATCACCTCCAAGGATGCGGTCTTGACAGGTCTGGCGACCGTCGCCACATCCGCGATGACCTCTTGCAACTTTGTTGCAAAGAGGTCCGCGTTTGCGCCGCGCTGCTCCCCCCCGAACTCAAAAATTCGGGCTCCGGCCTGGGTGCGGCGGCACGTAATGTTGCCGATCCCCAGCCGCGAGGGATCCGCGTTAGCACGAGCCCGTCTTAGGACGGACTCGTACGTCTCGCCCCGCTCCGCGGCCTCCGTGGTGATGGTCACCACGACCGCCGCAGTTTTGGGAGGAACCAACTTCCTCCCGCCCGCCGGAGCCTTCTGGGCTGCCGAAGCAGTCGCAGCGGGCTTGGGCTTTTTGGCCTTTCCCCTCCTGCCCACTTCCGTCCACGTCTGGTTGGACGGGGTGGTGGAGGGAAGCATGACGTCCTCCCGCTGCGTGTTCTGGGGGGCTGCCGGAGTGGCAGACGCTCCCTCCGCGCTTGTGGTAGGGGTTTGATGGGCCACAGTGCTCCTCTTGCCCTTCCCTTTGCCCTTAGAGGGCTTCGGGGCCTGGATCTGCGCACCCGATCGCGGGTCTCCCGCAGGCTGCGCAGGTACAGGCACCGGCTCCGTCGGTGGCGGACTCTTATCCGCCGCTAACGGCGGTCGGAGCCGCTTTTCCGGCAAGAGCCGGTCCTCAATGCCCGCGAAGCAGCCCCTGATGAAGGCCCTCTCCTCCATGACAACCCTGCGGATTATTTCCACAAGGTTGCCAGGGGGGGAGGAGCCTCCATCTACCGGACCAGGGGCAGGGGCAGGCGCAGGTTGGGCTTGCCGGGCCGTGGCCTCAGCCAGCTTCTGGTGCAGCTGGCTGACCTCCAGCTGCAGGCGATCCACCTTCGCCTGCAGCTGCCGCGTCTCGTCTGTGGCCGTGCGCTGCACCAGCTCGGTGACGATGCCGTGCATACTCACGGCCCGGCATTTGAGGGCCTTCTGGAAGGTCCCCTTCAGGTTCGAGGACTTGGAGGCGACCTCCAGCACCTCCTCCTTGTCCTGGAGCGCCATGCGCTCCAGCTCCGCCAGGGAGTGGTCGGCGTACAGCACTGTGGATGTGCCATATCCAGCCCTCGACCTGGCGGTCCGCGCCTGCTGCTCTCTGGCAGCGACCTTCTCCTCGAGGTCCTGCTGCAGCTGCTGCCTCCTTGCCAGGCCTAACTGACGCTCGGCGTCCACCAGGCCCACATCGTGGGTGGGGGCTGAAGCAGAAGTCGAAGCCTTTTTTGACTTCGGCTTTTTCCTCGACTTGCCCACTGACTCCGAGGAGCCCTCGGACCCGAGCCTCAGGTAGGCCCGCTTCCGCTGGAGGCGATCGTTTTCGGCCGCCGTCGTGTCCATGACGGACTCGTCGGAGTCCGAAAACTCCGCCCGCTGACTGGATAAGCTGGCCGCGGATGGTGTGCGGCCAGCTTCGGCGAGGCCCTTAGAAGGGCCGGTGGATTGGTCCTGAGAAGGGCCACTGAGTTGGCCCTGAGAAGGGCCATTTGCATCCTCGTCCTGGGAGGGACGAGCCGAGGTTAAAAATCGCCCGGAGGCGTCGCGCTTTGGTTTTTCTTTAGGCATACTTGCAACCGTCCGCTTGTTTTTGCTGCAAGTCACAGAGCTCTTTAGCCGCCGGTCTGCCACTCCGTTACGGTGGTCAGACACGGCGTTGCCCGGGGGTTACTGCGTGGAAGTAAGCTCTGTGGGGGAACCCCCATGGAGCAACTGCCTATCTGACCTCTACAACCCAGTTACTGGGTAATGCGATACCTACCCCTTGGTAAGACTGGTTGTCAGAATTTCGGGCTTGTGACTACCCGTAACGACAGTCAAAGATCCACATCAACCACTTAACGTGCTTTATAAGGTACGGAGGCGTCTCGATGTAGTAGGAGTTTTAGAGTAAAAATTTAAACAAAATTATCTTTAGTATTATAGACAATGTATTTACGCTGATTTGAAACTACAACATATATTTTTATCCGATCAATACAAAGAATATTTGATTGTTTAAGATTAAATAAAAATTGTTCAATTTCGAATATCTAAATTAAAACGATGATTAATTGCATTTTATTATCATCACTAGTAGAGATAGTGTGGCAACATTATTTAACAAAATGACAGTAAGAAATGTCATTTTACTGCAGCTATTTAAAAGTCGGACTATAGATAGTTAAACTGATGTTTTTGACTTCTGTGTAATTACACTAATTGTAGACCGAATAGTTGGCTGCAGTTTGGTAAACTGCACGTTAATCCTGAACATATTGGTCTCCTAAGTAACATTGAGTTAAGTTATTGCCCACCAAATAGCTTACCCTGTCGATGCTTTGTGTCTAGTGGAGTTTTGTTACTCGACTTTTTGGGTTGTAATGCTAATGTAATTATTGTGAACTAGCTGCGCCCCGCGGTTTCACCCCCATATAATTTCGATCCCGTGGGAATATCGGGATAAAAAGTAGCACATATATTAATCCAGGGTGTCAGCTACCTCCATACAGAATTTTATCAAAATTGGTCCAGCCGTTTGAGCGTGAAGAAATAACAAACACATAAACACACCCCCACACACACACTCACAAACTTTCGCCTTTATAATATTAGTGTGATTTTATCGTTAAATGAAACAAATCTGGAAAGAAAATGGAGTAATTTAACTTTGCTAATGTAATTATTATTTTTTTGTAAAAACATAAAAACAGACCCAGGAGAGGATGGCGGGATTAGCTTAACACCTACAAACATTATTGTTCCACACTTCCTCAAGACAGAGAGGAGTGGAAAAGAGAAAGGGAGGCCTTTGCCCTTTAGTGGAACAACGTAGAAAAAATAAGATACCTAAACAGAAGTGAAAAGAAAACACAAACAGAATACTTTGCCATCACTCACTGACATATCGGATATACGAGTACATTAAAACCGAGTACATGTTGAGGACAGCCGAACACATCCGCGAAGCAGTCATGCTAGCGAAGGAGGTGGCGGGACGGCTCAGGGAGAGAGCCTCCCGTCCCAGCCGCCGCGGGAGACGCTCCGGGCGTCGGGAGCCGCGCGACGACTCCCGGCCACCGTAGGCGCGGGCCTGCGGGCGGAGAGTAATGGGTAGCTCACCGTCCGATCAGGACCAGGCCCGTGCCGGACGGCGCGTACGTGTTCCACGCGCGCCTCAAAGAGATGTCAGCATCGAGGAGGGGCCCCATAGGGCCGACGCCTGCCGGGCCAGCGGGATTGTCCGAAAGGGTTACCGCTGGCCCGGAACATAAAGGGCTAAGGAAGGAACACGGGTGGGTTTTAGTCAGTAAGAGTCTGACACTCCCTTCCGCTCCACCCAGAGCGGGAGGGGTCATTTGATGATTTCCCATCCGCAAAAAAAAAAAAAAAAAAAAAAAAAAGCGGGTATTTTTTTAATCGTATTATAAACAAAACACGCGCTTACTGTAACAGTGGCGCGAGTTCAATGGTTTTTTCCCATCTCAAAAAATTGCCAACGCGCCTAAAGAAATTTTCACTTCAAAAAAATGGTTGTCCTATGATAATGTGAAATCAAGCCTTAGTGTTATTCAATGAAAGACAGTAGCATAGTTATTGTGCAGGTGTTTGAACCTACTCCTTCCAGCTTGATCCCACCGCGTTGCTAAAGCGGGCAGGAAAACGTTCAAACAAACGAAGGTCTACTAAACCAATATTTGTTTGGCGACCTGTGGTTGAAGGTTTGAGTACTGGTATAAATGAGGTTTGTGTCCGATACTGCTTCATTTTAAATCTCTTTTTACCATCGAAAGACCCCTCCCGCTCTGGGTGGAGCGGAAGGGAGTGTCAGACTGTTACTGACTAAAACCCACCCGTGTACGCAAAATACGCGCTTTGTCGTGGAGTTGCGGAAACCAGCCCGTATTACCTATTACCTAACCCACCCGTGTTCCTTCCTTAGCCCTTTATGTTCCGGGCCAGCGGTAACCCTTTCGGACAATCCCGCTGACTGACAGAGGCCCTCACAAGGTCAACGGTCCCAAAAATTATAAAAAAAAAACCTCAAAAAAATATAATAAATAATTAATCTATACCTAATATTTTAAAAGGTGGAGTTTATTGCCCATTCTCCATCATACGAAACTGCCTTTTGGAATCAATTCTTTTTTCTTGTAAATTTTGACGTTGAAAAGTGCCTTTTACGTGCCTATTTGAAATCCACTTCACCTCAGATTATGGTAAGCAGAAATATAGTAAGCAATTAATTAATTCCGATATATGAAATTAGCAGCCGTGAGGCACACATTCCTGCTAATTTCATATATCGGAATTTGCACTTTTTTTTTTTTTTTAATATCTTTTTTTGTTTTTAACTGATGTATGTACGATTACTGTCTAACTATCTGGTGTATTGTGTGTCTTTTAGTCCGTGCTAAATAAATGTATTTTCTTTCTTTCTTTCTTTCAAATTACGTCTTTATTTTCGGCACAAAAGAATTTAAAATTAAGAATTGAACTGAAAGGGAAAATCACTAATAATCCTTTAAAACAGGAATGTCATTACGTTTATCCAATTTAAATTATGCTCACTCAACAAAATGAATGAACACGCCGCTGACTCCTAGATTGATTTATTTTAATGTTCAAGCGATTCGCAAAATTGAAACAGATACGGTTAAACTCTGAATTTATTGGGAAAATATGAAATGTCATAACGAAATATTTATATCCCTTCAGGGTGTAGAGACTGAATAATTACTTCGTTAATTATTTGGTTTCATACGACGTGCGATGATGCACTGATTCAGTTTTTTTATCTTGCAATTAAGCAGTCGGTCATTACTGAATGCAGCGCGAATGTTAAGTAAGAACACTTAATTACGGTTCAGGAATATTGTTTGGTCTGAAATAATTTTCTCGAAATGAGCAAGCGTTGTGATGACTACTTGTTCCCTGCTTGTAGCACGCAATTACGACTCAGTTGGATAGTTACAACTAATAAATATAGTAAAAGGTGAAATTAGAAGTAGCTAGCAAAACCCCACAGATTTTATGGGTATCAAAATCTAAATATGAAAAAATAATTATATTAATGATTTTTTGGGATCGCATCGTTGTTTAGTTACTTAAGTATGAATTTAAAGAATCTGTTTTTTTGTGCTTAGATATCGATATCCAACATGTCTGTGGAGTCCCGCTAGCTTTTTTTTTTTTGTTTGGTGGGATATCATCAAATGGCCCCCCCTCCCGCTCTGGGTGGAGCGGAAGGGAGTGTCAGACTCTTACTGGCTAAAACCCACCCGTGTTCCTTCCTTAGCCCCTTATGTTTCGGGCCAGCGGTAACCCTTTTGGACAATCCCACTGACCCGGCAGGCTTCGGATGCTGACATCTCTTTGAGGCGCTGCTCTTTGAGGAGCTGACCCAGTATTATAAATATAAAAGTATCTCTGTGCATTTTTACGACCGATAGGTAAAAAAGGCTTAGTAAAGTTATCACACGAAATCACATTATTCAAATTCCTTGAAGTTTCTAAGCATTATTTTTTATTTATTTATTGCACAAAATTTAAATTAAAACGCTTAAAGCACTTTACTTTGGAACTAAGTGCACTGTTTTTCTTAACAAACTTTGTTATCGCCAACTGCTGTCTAAGACTAAAGTTTTGCTGCAGTTACATTAAACTATGCGAAGAGAAATTAGTTTATTTGCGACACATTTATAATTCTGTTTCATTTTGCGATCAAACTTTTGTTTGCTTAATTTCACTATTAATTTAAAGGCCATTAAAGACCACTTTTGTTTGAGGAATTAAAAAGACAGTTTTACAGCTATTGTATAAAACAAAACGTTAAACTGCTATATTTATTCTTCAAATAAAAGTTATCTGACGTTTGGAAAATCGGCCCACAGTAAAATAAAATATATATTTTTTAATTTTCTTATAAGATAATATTTACATAATATAAGCTAACAGATTTTAAATAATACTAATAATATGTAGGTACATGTATATAAAAAAAAGTTTTTCTGTTGACAGTGATGCAGACGAATTCTTTAATGATTTTATTTTTTTGTTATATATGTACATTTATCTACAATTAAAATTCAAAGACTTAATTATTTTGAAATAAGGAAATCTAAGTTCGTAAGCTTAACTTTTAAAATCACAGATACAAAACAGGATTTAGGTAGTTCAAAAGAAAAACATAGTCACAGTTATATATCTTCCTTATTCTGTTTATGAAATATCTTTTAAATTGGTCCAATATTGGAGGAGAAAACAGGCAAGAGCCAAACCTCGAATTATGACTTTTCACTTAGGCTTTTTCAAAAAGTCTCTCCGACCGCATTTCCTCTTAACCGTTAAGAGGAAATGCGGTCGGAAATGAGATGACAAAACAAAACTTGCAGTAAAATAAATGACAATCAAAATCCCAGACAAAAAACAGTTAAAGACTCGACGTTCTGAATCAAAACACCGCTTCACAATAAAGACATTGAACAAGTTCTCATTCCGTCTGGCGACTAACTTATGTTTGTTGGAACCAGGCGGGCGTCTGCAATTACTAAGTGCTTTGTACTAATAGAGCTATTATGAAGATGGCATTGAGACACTTGTAATGTTGAATCTTTAGCTGTTGATTTTTTTAATGCTTTTTAGGTACCTATACCCCAGGAGAAATTGCGTATTTCTATGACTGGTCGCGTGGAGAGCATTTATTTATGCATATTTAGTTGTACAGACTTATAAAAGGTTATTAAACATATATATTAAGAAACAATTATTTGGAAGAAAACTTTATTTATTTATTCCAATAATTTATTATAATAAATCACAGACAAAATTGGCATATTTGATCTATCTTTGGGAAAATTGCTTACTTTTTACGAACATTTTGGTCTAAACCTTCTTAAAACCAATAAATAAACTTCAATTATCAAACTTATAGATTCACTTTATGGCCATATGTTTCAGCGAAATAGTCGTGACAAATTAAATAATAAGTTTTAAAAAGTATATTACGAAATAGGAAATACATAGGTAGGTATATATACTTTAGTTTATTATTTTATTTTTATTTAAATTATTTTTTAATATTAATCCCTATTCTCGTATTTTTCTCTCTCTGAAAGTAATTTCTGGTTCTCAATTGGTACAAATCAGTCGATTTGGTTCCTCAATGCTTAGCGGAACCTTTCCAAGCAAGATCTTCCCACAAAATGTGGTTAATTTTAATAAAAATTATACCAACGTAAGTGTTTTTTTTTCCGTTCTATGCGGCCTGTAGGTAGAAATCCTTTCCTTCCACAGTCATCAGATTGTACCCAAACTTGCATACAGGATACGTCGTACGTCGTCGTCATACGTCGCCGCACCGTACGTATCCACGCCCACACAGGAAAATTATTGCGGTGCGGTGCCGCACTGCATCGTGTGCACCGGTCCTATGAGTGTTTTGAACAATCTCGTTCGTAAACTCAGGACCCCAAGCAGGCAAGAAACTTTGCCTTATGTTGCAAAAAGTTATACTGCATGAAAAGCATTTGGAGCAATTGAAACTAAGTACAGCTCTAATCGATAGTTCTAGAAACAGTGGATAGATTACTAATCTATCAGACAATGGGTATCACTTTCTAGCTGAACTATTTCAATAGAAAGAGGTTTTATGTTTAGCTCTGAAATCTGTTTTGGTTGGTAATCATTTTATTATACGATTTTAAATAAAATTATTTAAGTAAGAGGGTGGTAGTGGGCCCAGCAGCAACGGCCACGACTTTCGAGTTGTGGGTTCGAACCCAGACAGGCGCTTTACTTTCTGTCAATCACCACTGCTCTCAAAGCGGTGAAGGAAAACATCGTGAGGAAACCGGCATGTCCTAGAACCAAAAATTCAAAGGCCCCTGTGGTCCACTCCCTCTCTGTGACAGGAGGCCGGTGTCCCAGAAATGGGAACATTATGGGCTAATTATGCTTACGCTATGCTTAAGTAATGCTTGACACTATGTTTTAACCTTTTAACGGATTGTATTACTATTAAGTTTATACGGAAGTAAGTGAGTAGGCAATCTTGATAGTGTGGGGTTCTCGGCGTCACGTTATTCATACGACGAGCCATAGATTTCCATTCAATGCCAACTCCATCACTCCCTTGTGTAAACTTTTGCCTTCCACTTCAATAATCTTGACTTGTGTAAGTACTTCCTTCATGGTGATCTTTGTTTCACAAGTGTCTATTTATAGGGTGGTAAGGACAGTGACAACCTGAGGGGCAATTCTTGTAATTATAAGAACGTTCCCAGTCTGATCTCAGTCTCAATCTATCAAAAATACCTCTAATTAATTAATTTACAATCACATGCTTTTGAATCACTTCGACGCCACACAGTTCTGACGCGAACTCCGTTCATTAGTATTGAATTTCTGATTTTGATCATCTACTTTTGCTGTTGACTGTACAACGCCAAACTAACAATACTGATCAGCAAAAATAAAATTATCGTAATAACCTCTTAATCACCGCTAATGAGATACAATTGATTTTCTATTGTGATGGGTCGATATCGTACCACGCCAGCTATAAAAAGAGCTCAAAAACGTGATGGAAATGTTCCATATCCTCCCACCACCCTCCCACCGGAGTCCGGCGTCCAGCAGCCTGCTGTGTTTCGTCGATGCGTGGAATTTCCAGTGCCTTTAGCATCTTCTGCGGACGCTCGTTCCATTATAGACCTCATCCATCGCTTTGAATCAGGCGTGATCGAGGTCAAGAGCGGGCCCACTCAACAAGAAAAAAAATAAAAATATTTTTTTTAAGATAAGACTAAAATTTTAAATGTCAATCAGCCTTAAATATGGCAGAACCATCACAAAATTGTACGTACCGCTTTTTGAAAGCTGCCAAACCGTCAGAAGCAGTGTAGTGGAACTCTTTGGGGATTTACGGAACATTTATGGTTATGACACATGATGGTGGCAGGTATCCATTACCGACATCGTTTTCATATAACGTCGGTATTCTGTTATGTTTTTCGTAACGGTATTAGACTGCTGGGAAGTTATTTCCGGCAATTTGGTAGTAATATAAGATTATATAGATCATTTTTGACGTAGTTCTTTTTTAGGGTGGAATATCAAATGTTATTTTTACGTTTGATGATGAAATAAAAAGTAGATAAAAGCGAAAGCCCGTGATGATATATGATATATATATATACAGGTCCATTCACAGTTATTTCACCTCTGATTTGGCGTCGCTGCCAATATCACAGTAATCTTTAATCTTGTGACAATAAGATTGCCATTTGGTTGCTGCAACTGTCAAGTCTGTCAAAATCACAGTACCTAGTCTTTATCGTTGTTGTAATAAGGTTGCGGTTGGGTTGCAACAATCAGAGGTAAAATAACTTTAAAAGGACTGTACTGTACAGATGATTTAGGTAGAAATATATTTTCTCAGAAAATCAAAACTTATTTTATACACATGCAAACTCAGACATTCGTCGAAATAACTTCAAATGAGTCAAAATACGAGAAATAATGATCGCATTAAATATCAAACTATCCAAAGGCATTGCAATCCCAGGGACATGTCGTAAGCCTTACTAATTAACGACTGACATAGCGCATGTAGTTTTCTTGCAGAATATTGTACATAGTTCAGCGTGACCTCTGCGTCTGCAAATTATTCTCTTCTAATTCGTTGGTTATCAAATTATTTTTAATTTCAAAAATTTTGACGTCGCGTCGACTAGATTGACATTTTGATTATTGAAAAAAACTTCAGTTGCTGATAAAGATGCCCCTAGTTTGGAAACCAAATGCATAACAAAGATTTTCCATCCGATGTACAGACGCCGCACATCAAGCTGGCGGGTTTTCGTTATGTTATAGTTATTTTTCATGCATATTATTTTATAGTTTTCTGAAAACCCGCCAAGTTTAAATGGAAAAATATTATTGTATTGTAAATATATCTAAAAAAGTTTCAAACACAAATTACTTACAACAGAATTGTAAAATAAGGTCGGTGCAAAGAAAATGGTTTAAAAGTTGGCGTTGGTTTCGATTTCAACTCTTTTGCTGGTCAAACATATACATGAAGTAAGGAACTTTGCCTTCTTTTTCAACATTATGTTTTTGGTGGGATAATTATGTACAATAATCGCCTAACAAGTGTCGCAAATTATTGGAACGAAGCGATCAAAGAAATATCTGTATAAATGGGGTTTTCTGCATCCCACTATCGCCACCATTTTACGAAAAACAACACACGATAAAACGACCAACTACTTAAACTAGCTCACCATATCTTAAGGCTCATATTTCGGTAGCAAGCCAATCGTAAAGTTTAAACTTTTAAGTGGACTGTCGCCCTACGTTCTACCGTATGCCGCCTTGGCAACAGTATGAGATTACCAATCGTTATTATTCAAAAGAATCGCTTTGAACTGGGATATTACTTGGGCACTGAAATTGAAATTTTTAGTCGTAGTTTTGGGTTGATCTTTATGAACCTAACACATTTTTGTGGTAGATATTTTTCCTACGTGAAAAAAGCTCGTCTCAAAACTTTTCGCAATTTCATTTACATATTTTCATAGCAGCTATTCATATTTTTTAAACAGAAAACTTGTTTGCTAGGCACAACTTTTCTATGAAAAAACCGACCAAAAATATCACTCACGCCTGTTGACGGTACCCAAATTCATATCGGTACCAAAAAATTCATTTTGGTACCGAAACGACGGGACATAAATTTAAAATCTAGGCTTTGAATCGGAGAGAGTTATCGGTACTCGGCTCTTTGTTGCTAATGTGTTCCATCTATCATGTGAACTGTGACATTATTGGATTTCACTCTTTTGAAATGAAAGCCTGTGATATTTTCTGGTTGGAAGAAAGAATTATGACATTTGTTAAGATGAAATTTATAATTTATTGAAAGCATGACGCTTTTTTTGCACATCATCATTTCAGCCGAAAGACGTCCACTGCTGGACATAGGCCTTTTTGCACATGTTTTCAATTAATTATAAATTTCAATTAAATTTTTTTCATTGCTAGAACATAATATTTTAGTCTGTGTATAGTTCGAATTGTAAGTTTTTAAATTTTATTTAAAATAATGTTACTGTATAGTCAGTTTCGAATTAAAAGACCTAATAAAACACAAACACATATTTCACGTCTATCGTTGTTATAGTTGTCGTAGTCTATCGTTTAGACAATAGACAATTTGTAGAGATTTGATAAAGTTTGAAGCGCTGATTAGTCAGCGCATCAGCGCTTTAAACTCTTATAACCTCAAAATTGCGATAACTGAAAGTAAGATACCAATACCAAGAAATTAAGTCCATCTTCAATCTCGACATGCCACTCCAAATGTAACTTTCTTTTAACACATCTTGACATCCAAATCCAAACTATCTACCTCGGAAACTAAATAACCTCCCCTAAAACCCATCAATCACCCTTAGGCCTATCCAAAAAGTCTGTAATCAACTCACGATACGTTACTTGGCTAGAAAATTATCCAGTGCAAGACAAGCGCCGACAGCTTAATTACAACTGATAGCATTCACGCTTGCCGTCGACTAGAGTGGATCACAGAGCTATTTCTATGCTAATGTTCAAGCGGGCATGTCCGTTGTGATACGTAATACCAACTAGGGATGTATCGGAGGCCATCTTGGCGGAGGCGGAGGCACAGGTTGAAAAATAGAGAAAAAAAAAGGTAAATTAAACATTTATTAAAGAAAAAAAAAAGTAGTGGTAGGTAATAAAAATTTATGAGAGGCCAACTAGGTTTCACAAAAAAAAAAGAGTTTTGTGTGTTTGTTACCTTCTACGTTTTGGAATGGGCAACTAGCTTCAACTTTGACTAACCGACAGACTATTAAATTTTTACCGACTTCAAAAAAAAAAGGAGGTTATCAATTCGATACGTATGTATGTAATATTATTGGAATTGCATTATATTCACATATGATGATCTATTAGGGCTTCCAAACAAATATACAAAATTTCATAGACGTATGTATGTATGTATGTATGTATGTATGTTTGTCCACGCATATCTCCGGAACTATTAATCGGATCGTGACCATTTTTTTTTTATTGGCTTACATTTTCTTCAACTTAGGGAACAGTGCAAGTTTCATCAAGATCGATTCAGTAATTTTCAAGATATGGACTAATACGTGTAAGTGTGACGGCCTGGCTTATTGATAAGAGCTACGGGTGTAGTGTCAAAGGGAAAACATCTCAAAACCTTGGTCAAATACTAGTGCAAAAACTAAAAATTACGAAATAAAAAGTAATTTAAAAAAATTAAACCGACTTCAAAAAGAAATTAACTCAAAATTATGAAATAACTTTAATTTCGGAAGTCGGTGGCATAAAACTAAAATACAGATCCCAAGACACCGACTTCCGAAATTAAAGTTATTTCATAATTTTGAGTTAATTTCTTTTTGAAGTCGGTTTAATTTTTTTAAATTACTTTTTATGACAATTCAAAAGTGCCTGTACAAGGTTTAATTGAAATAAATGCTTTGAGTTTGAGTCTATGTTATTTCTTAGTGGTGCATACATTAAACCATAAGGGATGACCTGCAGGGCTAACATGCGCAAGTCGACAAGATTTTGTCGACGCATTATCTCGTGCTGAGACGACATATGACTGTTTTTCGATGGGAGCTAACATGGCGACACTTTTAGGTCGTGTCGTTCTGACATAGAAGTCATGTCGTTCTGTCAAACCTGTTTTTGTCGTCAGGCTCTAACATGCGCGCTAAATGTTGTCGAATTTTGACATTTTCCTATGACAAGTTTCTCGTCGATGGTTTTCGTAGACGAGATACCGCGACAAACAGAAAAAACTGAAAAGGGGTAACAGAATTCTGTCTGTGAACTTAAACAATTTAAGTATAATGGCGGTGCCGTACTATAATTATCTATTAACTGTGTATGCGGAGAGGGAGGGAAGCTAGAAAAATACAGAGGAAGGTCATTCGCGATGTCTGCAACCCATTCGACTTACGGGATAACGAGTTCCAGTCCCTCTGGCGAATTATAAAGCCTATTTATTATTTATGAAACCTATTTATTTGTAACAACTTGTAAACTACATGAATGCAATATATGACATGATATTATTGTACAGTACACACCTTTAGTTGGTATTACGAATAATGTTTCACAGCAATGACAGAATGTTGTACTTGATGAATAGTCAACATTCAATATAGATTTATGTATGGCATAGTGTGTTTATGTTCTACATTACAGTTAGTACATTTCATCGAGATTATTAATGTAACATGATATTATGAATACATAATCTTATAACTCGTAGAAAAATCTATTCTTCACACGGTTTGTTTTGTAAGTCAATCTATACAACATTGAATATAGAGGTGCTAATAAACTAATATGCATCTGTGACGGGATTTGTAACTAATAGGTACTTACAATTTCTTTGATGCCAAAGCCATCTTCTTTGTAACAATTCCACAATTTCAAATTGTTTTGAAAATATTTGGCGCGAACCACAAGTACCACAACAAACAAAAACCAATTTTATTTTGAATAGACCAAAATGTCAAAGAGACAATTGTATCGTCGCGTTCACAAATATGGCAGCGTTCACGCAATTCCCACAAATAATATACCGAATGAAATGAATGAAACCGGCGTTACTAAATTATATTATGGTATGTTTTCATGCAATAGCAACATCGGTTATCTCGCGTCGAGAAGGCGAAGTCACGACGAGATATCTTCTCGAGCGTGGTGCGCATGTTAGGAAAAGTGACAAACGAATCGAGAACGACAAATTTTGTCATCTCGTTTATGAGCTATGTCGACTTGCGCATGTTAGCCCTGCTGGTAAAAACAAGAATCTTCGAGTTATATCTCCACCACATTAAAGTGTCTTCGCTTAATTGAAGCCCTTTTTTTTATACCAACTCAGTTACATAACATGACATAATATCTCGCCTGTATCCCCCGAAGGGTTAGACAGAGGTGTGTCTATAGTGCGCCCACATTCGCTAATTATGTTTAAGTCCCATGGAATAGGGGGCGAGCCTATTGCCATCAACTTGACACAAATCCAGACACCAGGCTAAAACTAAAAGATTCGCCTTTACTCCGTGACTGTACTAATAATGAAATTGGGCAGTGGATCCAGTCGACCTATTCAAAATGTGATTGCATTTCAAGCGGGTCCAGTTGATCAAAGACTCCTACTAAAAATTTTAGAAAGAAAACCCATTAACACCTTGGCTGACCTAAAGTCGAATCGAAACGAATCGAGGTCCTTATGCTCAGCACAAGACTAACAAGGCAGTCGACCGTCACAACTCCGTTAAAATCGAGCGAAAGAGTACGCGGATGCGGAGGTACGATTTTTATGGAATTTCCGCATTTGCGGAGGCTGAGGCGAGGTTACACAACCCTAATGCGTAAAACCAACCCTGAATTGTGCGAAGAAAATTATTTAGAAGATAGAACCTTAGCTTCGGAATTATCGATATGTAATTAGGAACGGGACTTCTTCTTCTTAGCGTGTCGATAGCAATCTAAATGTACTCGGCCCAGAATTCGGCTACTTGTTTGGCGCCTTCACCAGCGT
This sequence comes from Oligia fasciuncula, assembly GCA_963082905.1. Lineage (NCBI taxonomy): Eukaryota > Metazoa > Arthropoda > Insecta > Lepidoptera > Noctuidae > Oligia > Oligia fasciuncula. The sequence goes on from OY720395.1 coordinate 17,452,770, forward strand.
CCATCAGTTCCTGTAACGTGCAGCTGACAGGACACGCAGGACACGATATTAAGTGTCCCATCGTTACGGGTTGTCACTGTCACAAGCCTGAAAGTCTGACAATCAGTCTTACCAAGGGGTATCGTATTACATAATCACTGGGTTGTGGAGGTCAGATAGGCAGTCGCTCCGTGTAAAATGATGTTATTCAGCTGCAGCCGGTTAGACTGGAAGTCGACCCCAACATAATTGGGAAAAGGCTAGGCAGATGATGATGATTTTATGTGACTCATACTTAGTTTTAGGAAAAGCAAAATACTCTCAGGGCAAAAATCTAAAAATATAATCCTTGTAGATTTATTCCTAAAAAAGTCGTTATAGTATTAATAGTGCTGTAGGGTTTTCCTAAAAGGATCGTCGAAGCTAAAGTAATATTAGATCAGGAATACCAAAATTCATGCATAATCGATGAAGCTAGGAGTTTCAAGGGAAATTCAGAGTTGATCAATTGTGCGTGAAGTTAATGAAAGGCACTATTTATATTAAAAAGTTTTTGTAAATAAAAATAGCCGATGAAAGTATATAATAACCCCCTTACTAATAAACGTATTATATCAGATGAATAGTTACACACCGATTTCTCTCTTTCAGTCGTCAGTAATTTGACTTTCGAAAGAAGAAGACAAAGCGTTGTGTAACTATACAGACGCTACACAACGTTTATTAGTAAAGGGGTAATAGTTTAACTAGTTTGTGCTTTGCGCAAAAAGTTTTTTTTTTATGTCAGCCTTCACTGTCCCACTGCCTGTAGTCAAACGCTTCTTTCCATATTTTTTTAGCATAACCAACCATCCACCAACCCACACTGAACCCGCGTGGTAAATTATGGCCCACTCCCTGAGGCCTTTGTCCCGGCAGTAGGAACAGTATAGGTTGATTATGCTAAACATAACATCACGCCTGTTTCCGTGAAGGGTTAGGCACTTTTGCCCGAACTGAGAACCGAACCCAGAACCTCATGGAATAGAATAGAATACTCCACACCATATAAATTACAGACATAAGTATAGAAATTTTACAAAGGGTGACATAATGGGCGGTCTTATCGCTAAGACCGATATTTTAAAGACAACCTTTGGATGGATTAAAAAAGAGAAAGTGAGACATATACTGTAGGTAGTCTGTGAAATAAACATGAAACAGGAGCAATGAAAATATTATGATGATGTTTAAGGAGAGAGGAAGTGCTTTTTTAACATAATTTTAAAATCATCATCAGCAGCTCATGCTCAGCAGTTATCATCCATTCAAAATTAAAATAATTATTTAAATTTAAAACAATGCTGCCCCTATTACTGGGACGGGTTGCAACCGCAACTCGTTTTATGAATTTTTAGTAACAACCAACCAAACCAAAAAGAAAACCCACCTCTTCAACATCTAACAACCCACCCAATATTTATGCTCCAAAGTGAAGATCTGCTATAAAAATACATATCGGTTTATGGGTCGTAACTTCCACCGCTTTTACCTATTGATTTACACCGCTATTTTAGTTATGCCTGTTAAACGTCGGCCATACAAAAATTTTTTTAGACAATTTTACGAGTAAAGGTTACGTTAGTGATAAAATAAAATCAACCTTTTGCTCCTGGAGAGTCCGGAAAGGTGGCGAATCGGTAAAATGATGACATAAAAAAAAAAACTGCAAATTAGATTTATGCGGAACGAGGAAAATGGGAAAACAACAAAGAACGAACGTCTATAATATTTCAGTTTACGGTAATATACATCGTTTCTAGGCTTCCGAACCCAAAGGGTGTTGTAGCGGTATCTATCACCAGTACAGAGATATGGAAAGAGAAGGGAAGATCCTCCATTCTCGGGGTGAGCATTGTAGACCTATGAGGAACAGGGTGTAAAGTTCACTTATCCTCCATAGAAAAGGGAGGATCCTCCGACCATACGGGTGTCGTGTCTGGCGGGCAACTGCCCGATGATTCATGTCGGGCCGTTGTATACATGCTAGTTGCGCGGTAAACTCTGCTTGCGAGATGCAGGACTTTGTATGACGTCAGTATGACACGTAGTTCGCGTGTGGCGTTTGTAGATACCGCTAACGGAACCCTATTACTAAGCCTCTGCTGTCGTTCCGTCCGTCTGACTGTCGGTGGACTGTATCTCATGAACCGTAATAGGTAAATTGTTGAAATTTTCACAAAGTGTGTATTTCTATTGTCACTCTAACAAATAATAATAATAAAAAAAATGATAACAATTAAAAGGGGGTCTCTGTAAAAGAAACGGGTTTTTGACGTGAACACGTCATAGTCTAGTCGATAGTTAAAGGATAGAAAAATTCATTATGCCAAGTGAGGACGCATCACGCACGGTGGAGGGGGAAGCGCCGCCAGTTTGAGGTAATTTTGCTGCGTATCTAGATTTCCACTTAGTATAAATTTTGACTTTGAATGTTAAAATATAAAGAAAAATAATATCAAATTATATAATGTCGGCCTATACGCGTCAAAAAGCCAAATCAAAATACAGAGATCGTATACGGTTGGAAAGGGCTTCTCAAGAGCAATCGAATGGTACCAATAAAACACCATGTGACCGAGTCAAGCAGTGCCGGGAAGGTAACAGAATTAATGCGGCCGAGCGGAACAACCCCGTTACGTAAACGTATTCACATACAACACACGGCCGTGTCAATGACACAGCCACACCCCATTTTTAGTTTTTGCCTTGTGGTACGGAACCCTTCGTGTGTGAGTCCGATTCATACTTGGTTGGTTTTTTTGGTGTCAACTACGCAATAACACTAACTCGTTGAGAACTCGATGCATCATTAAAAAAAGTAATTTAAAAAAATTAAACCGACTTCAAAAAGAAATTAACTCAAAATTATGAAATAACTTTAATTTCGGAAGTCGGTGTCTTGCGGGATCTGTATTTTAGTTTTATGCCACCGACTTCCGAAATTAAAGTTATTTCATAATTTTGAGTTAATTTCTTTTTGAAGTCGGTTTAATTTTTTTAAATTACTTTTTATTTCGTAATTTTTAGTTTTTGCACTAGTATTTGACCAAGGTTTTGAGATGTTTTCCCTTTGACACTACACCCGTAGCTCTTATCAATAAGCCAGGCCGTCACACTTACACGTATTAGTCCATATCTTGAAAATTACTGAATTGATCTTGATGAAACTTGCACTGTTCCCTAAGTTGAAGAAAATGTAAGCCAATAAAAAAAAAATGGTCACGATCCGATTAATAGTTTCGGAGATATGCGTGGACAAACATACATACATACATACATACATACATACATTCGTCTATGAAATTTTGTATATTTGTTTGGAAGCCCTAATAGATCATCATATGTGAATATAATGCAATTCCAATAATATTACATACATACGTATCGAATTGATAACCTCCTTTTTTTTGAAGTCGGTAAAAAGCATAATCTACTTACATTTTCCGAAGTGCAAATTACAAGTCTACTGAAATCCTATTCAAAGGGTTCATTGGTCTATTGCATATTCCAAACAATAGCGGTGATAAATTAAATTCATTGATGGGTTATTATCGTTTCAGATAAATTAATACTACGCTCTCCGAGTAAAACAGCCTATGAATGATGGTGACACCGCTCAGTTGACGCTCCGACAATCATCGCAAGTACACAAACAACACACGATCGCATTCGTGTCGTGTTCACGTGCAATAAACATGATACACAGCAAAATTTCAATTAAATGAAGTATGCAAGGCCAGACGACAAACATTCCTCACTCACTTCACACAACTCCGCGCACAATGTATGAAAAATTCATCATAAATTTCACTTTAGAGAAACTCGCAAATATTCTTGAGATACTCTCGAATTCACACATGGAGCCAAGACGTAGTTGAAAATGCTTCCAGGGTTAATATTGACATTAATGAATGTGCCAGGCAAATACCTGAGAGTCAAACGGAATCGCGAACGAAGGGTATTTCGAGTGCCTAGGAAATTTGAGGATTGTGGCTGTATGTATTTCACGTTGAAGTATCTTGCCTATGTAATATTCACACTGCGAGTGAAAATTTGATTGACGTCAAAGATTATTTTGGGGTAAATTGAGTATGACGGCGTTTTCGCAAACTGCCAACATGTTGATGTAGGTAATAATTCAAAGCCTTTTTTTTACGTCAGTCGTTCATCATAATAAGTTTAAAAAAAAGTTAATGTGTTACTATAAGGTACCTAGTGCTGTTTGTTTTTTTTGTCAAGGGCATTGTAGAAAGACTATATATCATACAATTATTAAGTCTCTACCAGTAATAAATCAATTTTCGTCCAACAAACACTTTCGTATTACCAAAGCAATAATTCCTTTCTATACGCGATACTCCCATTCTCCATTTGATTCCCCAACATTAATTCTATGCAAAAAAGCTTGTCATTTTGAAGACATCGATACTTATCTAATAAATCGTCTAATGCGGAAGCTCACCCGATTTCGTTTGAGGCCTCATCACACACAATAAGAGCGGTATCGACCGATCCCGTCGACTTGAGGGGGCACTTGTCGAAAGTAATTCTGTTTATTAACTTTAACTTGAGAGAAACGAACGATTTATATTGTTTGAAGGAGATTGTATGCGTTATTAAATGTATATTATTAGGTTCACTAATGTTTCACCAAAACTCCATTGGCAAATTTTCAGTTTACAACCATTATTTCGTATACTATTCATTTCACAAACATCTCATTCCGCAAATGTTTTATTTTATAAACACTCGCTTTACAAACAAAAAAAATCATGATGATACCTCTACACAAACCGTATCCTCATGATATTTTACTATCGTATCAAATTACTTGAATTATGTTTTCAACACACTATCTACCTAACATATATATCCTGAAGAATATCATATATATATTTCTGATTTTGTTTACTGTAGTCGATCATATACTTTTATTGTTTTTAAAACTTGCATTTTTTGTGTTTAGGTCCTGTAAGCCCCTTAAAGTTTGGCCCAAAATTCAGCAACGCGGACAGCGTTGACTGACGCTGCCATTAGGTCCTCACGTGTGCAGGTGACAGGGGATGCGGTGATAGTTTGATAGTAAATCATTCTACTGTAAAATAGTCTTCAAAAATATGCCTGGGTAGGTTGACCCTAACAAACCTTAGTTACATTTTTTCAACATAAACCTGCACAGAGCCACAACGAATATACAGTGTATTGTTAATTTATTTAGTGTATCTAGCACAGCACCGCTAATGAAAATGTAGAAAGATAAACAAAAATATTTACAAAATAACGCTAGCACACGACTAAGGCTGTAGGAGACAACAGTGATTATAAAATTAAGCATGCCTCGGCCCTGGAACATACGCCGATGGCTGGCACGTTGCGTGACTACGGCGCGTGACGATCAAATAAAAGGTAAGAGAAGGTCCATTCTTATTTTCAGTTACATTTTTTTTTTCATTTAATTTATTGGCATTGTGCCTAATTCCAAATGTTTTTGAATAATAAGAGTATTTTTAATAATGATAATATAATAATGTTGCTTAGTGAATAGAAAGAATGCTTTTTTATGTTTTTTTTTTTTTAATTTTGATTTGTTTTGTTTTTTATTTGTTTGATTATGTTTTATGAATAATTTTACATGCCGTAAAGAAAAATGTATCGGGACTCTGATCAAAATAACCATCATATCTGTATACCTACAATAATGGCAAAAAAAATATTTCCTTTGTTATTATTTTAACGCTTAAATAGAAAACAAGAAAAAATTACACTATTGAAGAGCCGATTCTGTTGTTCACAAACTAAACAAAATTTAAGTTCAGTACATTTTTTTCTTTCTATTTCATTAAGAAAAGGACAGAAGATAAAATTTTGTTTAGTCCTGTCAAATTAATCAGCGCCTGACGTAAATTGACGTCATTTTAGAAGTTTTTAATCACATCTAAACTTGTATGGAGTAAGTGCCATTTAGTTTATTTTGTGAACAAGGGAATCGGCACCATTTTCTCATCATTTATTTTGGCCATTTTCTGCTTTTATTTTCATTTAACTTTTGTTTATTTTTTATGTTTTTATGGGTGTGTTTACTTTATTTGGTGATTTTCCTATGCATGTCCCAAAAAATGCTTTTTATTTCTTTCTTTCGTATTGTCTAATAGCAAGCTATTTCCCAAAATACCTCAGGCAGGGGCTCAGTTTTAAAAATGATAATAATTACGTTTTCGGGAGCCCATTATTGAGTGTGCATGTGGGTTAGTATAGTTCTTGTTTGGACCCGAAACATTAAATACTTAATAATCCCGTCTTATCAGACGTAATCGATGTCGTACAGTCAAAGAAAAGTACTAACTGATTATTAATAAGTATTCCAGATCAAATTATTCACATATAAAATCACAGCTTTCGTCAATTTTACAATTAGTTTCTTCACAATAATTACAAAAATATAATAATAATATAAAAAAGTCACCCCCTGCCATTTTATCTGTGTAATTTTTACAGAACATCGGTCAGGCAGGGTCTATAGGTTTTCCATAGTCCTAGATAACCAATTTTCTTTAGCCCCCTAACCCATAATCTACTTTGTTTCCATATCTTGCGATAGTCCTACACCAAACGGGGTTGCCTTTTAATCTCTATCTTATCCACTTTATCAAGGTTACTCTTTTTTTTCTTTTTTTCTTCTACGTTTGCTATTGTTTACCCAATTGCACTTCTGTATATTTCCACATTGTGACATGACCCCACTCGTATTCTTGTCACGATCTCCTCATCAGTTTCGACCGCACAGAGCTTGTCCTGCACATTTAAATAATAAACTTTAAGTAAAAAACGAAGCTTGGTAGCATATTTCTTTTTTTTTTTCTTCTAAAGTTGGGAAGATCTGGGAGCGGAACGTAAAATTGAGAATATATTAAATACTTTTCAAGCTTGGGTTTAGTTTTTCTGTTTTTCGTGATAAGATTTGAAAGCGGTTTGATAAGTTATTTCCGTACGAGCATTTTTTATTAAATACCTGGGATAGGGAGACCAGGTAACTATCATCGTGTCGAATCGTTGAGCTCCTTAAGGTTTGAGTTGATTACTGACAAATGCGTGCACTGATTAGACAGGTCCAAAAAAGTCAGTGTGATTCTTTGCTAAAAAGACATGGTCTTTTGAGGAAAGAATCAGACATTAATCTGCATGATCCTTATATGGCCTGACCAAGATTATGTCTGCACTTTAAAAAGACTGTGACCTCTGAGTTGGTTTCGGTCTTTTTTTCTCAGAGTAGTCAGTTAGGAAACACCGAACTCATCTAGGTTTAAAACATGACGTTTTAAAGTGTTTTTGAACCAATTTACAGAAATAAATATTTTATCATTATCATTTTATATTCCTTACTTTAGCCAGTATTCAAACGTTTCAGCCCAACTAACAGTACCCTCCCCATCTGGGCCTACTGTTGACCAGTCAAAACTTACTAAACTATTGGAATCCAGACAGATCCTTGAACAAACCTTGAGCAAGAAAAATACAGTCTCTTATAAAAAAAAAGTGGAGTGTAAAAAACTTTATTTTTTCTTTAAGTTCAAGAGATCTTCGAAAATTAAGTCATACCTTACCTTTTGCGAACAGAAAGACTATAAAAAATTATCAATGACTCTTTCAACATCGATTTCAAATCAGGATATCGTAAATTCTAGAACCTTTACCTTATAAGAAAGTTTCAGTAAAATCGAATTAAGTATACCAATATAATTTAGCTCATCTTAGGATCTTTCACAGAGCTGCCGTCATATCCTCATTTCCTGGCACAGAATTTTACGACATCATTCCCTTATCACAACAGGGCAGGCTTGAAATTCTAAATTTTTATTATATTCCACCATTTATAAGCAAAGTTGAGGTATATTATCGTATTAAGGTTATGATGAGAATAGTAATTTTTTTCGCGATATTTTCTGCTGAGGAAAATAAAACCGTATTTTTTCAAGTTTGCTTATATCTAATTATTTTCCATTAAAAAAGTAACTATCTCAATTTTATGTGCGTATCGCGTAACGTCATCTGGTTAAGCTACGGTTTCAAACAGTTGTGGTAAGATAGCTAAGGTATATTTTTTGGCAATTTTAAGTATATCCCACGGACTTTAATTCAAACATATTATTAGTTCCATGGATGATCGATAATTAATTATTATGGTTTATGAGAACGAAATATCGTAATTTTTCTTCAACTGTTTCTCTTGTTACACTCCTGTGGTACACAGAACCTACTTAATTTTTATACCATTGTATTATATAATTTAACGGAGATTAATTCTGTACTTTTCAAAAATTAGAAACAAAAAAAAAGACATATTTCTAAAAATGTTCCCGTCAATCAAGTGTGAAACCTGAAAAATTGTAGCTTGCGATAAAATAAATTAATTGAGTAATTTTTTTATAAGGCAAAGTATTTAGTTTAATTATATTTAATAAAAAACGAACTAATATAATATTATTATCTATATCTGTGGTTTTTATACGATCAAATGAGCATTAAGAGTCGTGCACTTTTAGATTTTCCAAATTTATTAATAGTCCTCCAGAGTGACTAGCCATCGGCGCGTGAGATATTATAGTGCACAAGTATGTGCGCAGACACAGGTGCACTCTTTCAACCCACACTCTCATAGTCCGACGGGACAGCAATCCCGACCGGAGTGAGATCAGGACCAACGGCTTAACATGCTTTCCGAGATACGGGGGTATCACACCACCAACTTCCAAACTCCGGGCTCCTACTAAAAATTCCCTTATGGCAAAACCCAATAACGCTTTGCTCGACCTGGTAACCGAACCCAAATGGGGTAGTTATTTTATAGAGGTACCAGAATGATGACGGCACCAACACGATGGCCATCTAGATATTAAGAACATAAAAAAACAACAATCCCACAGGTAATAAGAGCTAGGTACTGTTTGATGATTTACATCATGATGGTTTTGTTTTTATATGTTACGGAATTCATTAGAATAAAAAAAACAAAATCATTATGAAATCCTGTTTGCATTATTAGCTAACTAGCTGCGCCCCGCGGTTACACCCGCATATTTCGATCCCGTGGTAATATCGGGATAAAAAATAGCCTATATGATAATCCAGGGTGTCAGCTACCTCCATACCAAGTTTTATCAAAATTGGTCCTGCCGTTTCAGCGTGAAGAAGTAACAAACATATAAACACACACACACACTCACAAACTTTCGCCTTTTTAATATTAGTGTGATTACGTCGTTTTCATGATACACTCCGATCGCGAGCGTTTCCAAGCCGGTAGTTCTTTCATAGTTAACAAAAGATAAATGCTCTATAGTGCTAAAACATCAATTGACTCTACAGCTTTATGAAATTGTCCTATTTCGTGAGTAATCAACTCATTAATTTTAAAGCCATTCTATTGGATTCTATGTCCACGGTTTTGATAGCTTAAATTGACGACTGTATATTATGTGTAATGCTTCCGAGTTCAATTATTTCAAGGCTGGTGAGGTCGTTTGCAAATAAAACTGCAATCATGTGTAGTTATCAAAACAGTTACACAAATCATCATCATCATCTGCCTAGCTTTTTCTCAACTATGTTGGGGTCGGATTCTAGTCTAACCTGGTGCAGCTGAATACCAGTGTAGTGGTAAGTAAGGAGAAATGATAACGCACGTGGTCGTGGCCGCACGCGCCGAACATGTATGTGACGTAGGTATGCTGCTACACCAGTTATTTTACGTGGAGCGACTGCCTATCTAACTTCCACAACCCAGTAACTGGATAATTAAATACGACATATGGAGTTAAACAAATATTGGAAAGTATATCGTGAGTAGGTGAAGGTAATTATCAAAACGGGATTGAAGTGATTATTTTGGGGTATTCCTTGAAACACACCAAATTTGAAACGCACCAAATGAAACGTCTATCGATATCATTTATTAAGAATCCTTCATGACCTTCTCTATGTTACATCGTTGATGTATTTCGAGGAATAACATTATAATATTTTTATTAAGTAATACCCCAGGGCATTTTTTTTAATTATGTTTGTAATTTGGGGCTTTTATGATTGCAATGCGTATGACGGTCCCATTATTCTTTACGCCCATTGTGTCACCCTTTGTATAGTTTCTATAATTATGTCTGTAATTTTTATGGTGTACATAATAAAGACTATTCTATTCTATTAGATTCATTTGGGCCATAAACCTAAACAAACTTCGCATCAGAAGCTAGAGTGCAGTTAAGGCACTCTGGAAAAAATTATGCATGCAGTCATTTGATTTAACAACGTTTCAGCATTTATGTGATCTTCAATCATGCTAGTTTCCAATGTATCCAATGACATTAAAAATAGTAAAGTTCGGTTAGGTTAGCAAAATATCTTCTCAAAAACACATTGCCGGCATAATACTCAATTTTAACACATACAAAACGATTCTTTATTGTTAAATGTTTTACAATTTTCTGGTATTTAGGCAGTGCTGTCAATAATTATGGATGGCAAGTATAAATATATGAACACGATTATATTTTTCATTTCCAGTATCAACATTGGAATCAACATGTATTGTTTTTTAGTTTTGAGTGTCGTTATTATCACTGTTTCGGTAAGACGAAGAGTTTAAGTTGTAGGATAAGTTTAGAATTATGATAGTATTTCGGTCGAAAATTATATATTTACTCCTTTTAACTTACAGGCTGACCTCATGGACAAGACGCAATGTGGAAATTTGTTCTACCCTGTAAGTACCGGTTATTCTGTTTATCCACCCCAGTAAATCCACCCTAAGCCTTTAAATTCCATTTATCCAACTAGGCCTAGGGTGGATTCTCGGACATGTTTCCGTGTATCCACCTTAGGGTGGATTTTTGGGGTGGATAAACGGAATAACCCGTAAGTACAACATCTTGTTCCTTTTGGGAAAAATTGTGGTCCAAAACTTATCCTACGTTCTACAAAATCTTGTGTTTCCTAATAATCAATCCTTCTGTTGCTGTTTTTTCACTAAAGCCCTAGTAAATTATTCTTTAAAGCTGGTTACTTGCACTGCCAGACATACATATTGCCGAAGGGTTTATGTTGGTGGGTGCACGAGTAAATCCTACCGCAATATGTCTAAATCAAAATCAAAAGTCATTTATTCAAACTAGGCTGAGAATCAGCACTTTTCGAACTTCAAAATTACAAAAGGCAGCCCCTCAAAACGCCCGCCCTTCACCAATTCATAGTGCTTTCGCTGGGGAGAAGAAGTGGCGCGTGTCTGGTTCTCAGAGTCATGTTTCATTATTAAATGCATGATAATTCAACGTCCGTTCAACGTACGTTCAACTGTACTTATTTGGAAGAACACTCGAATCATTTCCAAATAAGTACAGTCACGAGTACTAATATGTCAACAACAACTTTCAATATCGATTTTTTCGTGAAATAACGAATGCAACGTTGAAATACGACACTTTAAACAAACCTATGGGTTCGAAAATACTATGTCCGTATTAACATACAATTTTATTCAAAACGAAAGGAGAAAAATCGTCTTTGAATAAAGCCAAGGGTATACATACTTATGCTCGTGACTGTACACAAACTTGCCTAAAACTCGTCCTTCTACTTATTATTAATCTTACATTCACTTACCGATGACAACGCACAGCCTAAACAGCTGAGTCAAGAAAGCATGAGCACAGACTCTTGTGCTCAAAATTCGTTCATTGTACACACTTTCAATATAATTATGTATAAGCGACTCCCCTTATATAACAAAAGTGAGCACTGTTACTGCACTGTAAAAAGGATATTTGAAAATTGACCCCCTAAAGAAAGAAAGAAAGAAAATACATTTGTTTAGCACACACTAAGAGATACACAATACATACACACTCGTACAGTCACGAGCAAAAGTATGTATATACTTGGCTTTATTCAAAGTCGATTTTCTCCTTTATTTTTTAATGAAATTTTATATTAGTAGAAACATAGTATTTTCGAACCCATAGGTATATGTAAAGTGTCGTATTTCAACGTTGCATTCGTTATTTCTTGAAAAAATCGCAATTTAAAGTTGTCAAGTGTTGACATATTGGTGCTCGTGACTGTACATCAGATAAAAACAAAAAATAAAAATCAAAATAAAAAGTTTAAAGCCCGATGTAAGAAATTAGCAGGAAAGTGTGCCTCACGGCTGCGCCAAAAAATGCCAGAAAACTAGTGTCTGACGCTGTTTTTCCACTGGATCTGGTGTGTGAGGTGACGGATCTAAATCAGTTTTATGCTGCAACTAAAGGGGTTACATCGTCATTTTTTCCAATGGGAAATCCCATCTGTCGCATGGCTTGTACTTTCTTTATTTCTAAAAGCCATATTGATACTGTAAATGTTACATTATTTTGTTTTAGAATGCAATGCGTTGTTGCCAAAATAATTCTGACACTTTATACAAGCTCACTATGTCAGATAATATAAGCGAATGCTTTGAATTATCGAAGGACCCTGTTTCAGTAAGTATTATTTGATGTTATTATTTCTTATCTAGTGCTATTATATGCGCACAAGCCACAGAGGAGAAGCTTCTACCTTTTATTTTAGTGATGAAAGTGCCATATTTTTCTTCATTTTTTCAGTAGGTAGCATAAGCATAATCAGTTTATACCTAATGTTCTTCCCACTCCTAGGACACAGGCTTCAACACGCGGGCCCAGTGCGTGTTGGTAGATGCCACATGTCTTCAAATTTTTAGTTGTAGGACATATCGTTTTCTCTCTCGAGTTGTAGATCGTAGATTCGAAACCAGACAGACAGGCGCTTTACTTTGTGTAAATTATTTAATCACCACTGCTCTCAAAACGGTGGAGGATTTTTTCAGTGCAAACGTGAAATATGTATAGCCAAAAAGAAAGGTTTTGCCACAGATGATAATAAAATAGACAAGAAAAAACTGGAAGCACTTATGACCAAAGACTTTAGATCCGACGCTGCGCTGCTGGCAGATGTGAAATCTAAATGTCTCAATGGAGACTTCAATTCATATGCACCTCCGGACTTCTGTGACTTTATGAAAATGAGACACTGTGTTTCAATACAAATGCTTAACGTAAGTAAAACATTTTCATAAAGAATGCAATATAGCCAAAGTCAAATTTTTTTATTTGTTAAATTTACGTGTAAAAATTGGTTTTTGAAATAGAATAGGTACAGAAAGCGTCACTATGTCCTAACCCCACAAGTTTTAAAATGCTACACTGCTACAACATTGAATTCCTTACGAATAATCTAAAGAATACTTCAAAAAGAGTTCATTGTGTAGACTCGGATTCGAACCATCGCATTACCGAACGTCGTCATACTCATACCGGCAGTTTGACGAACTAGCCAGCGAGCCCATATGAATTGCGATGAAATTGTTATCTACTATCGGCTGAGTCATTATATCTTTAGGTCCCTGTCTAATCGAAAGATGTTATAATTTGAGGGTATCCATTAATTTTACTTACTTACGTTGTCTTTATAAAATTAATCCATACCTTCAAGTTAGAACTTTGTATACGTTCACTTAAAATGGCGAAGAGTAAAAGACTACTATTTATCAATTATTTTTTTAAATGATTTCTGATTTTATGAGAATTAAAATAGTTGTTCTGTTTGTTGTAAAATAAGATCATAGTTTTGTTAAATAATAGCAATAATAAATATTATTAAATGATTAATAAAGTATTTTATTTTTCTTGATTTTTTAATTCTTTATAAATAATTACTACTTAAAACAAAATGGAAAAATATATCAAAATAATATAATGAACAAAAAGCAAATTTCGTGCCTATATAGGATTTGAACTTCCAATCTTATGCACGGTAAGCGGTCTTGAAACCTCCAGTCTATTTAGACGATGAATAAGTTGTCGTAAATGTTAACCCTATTATTGTTGCTTGTCGTCGCAAAAGTATTGTTTTATTGAAAAAAACAATAATAAAAACAGAATTAAAAAAAAAATACTTACTTAAACTTATTTTATTCACTAAAACAATACATTATTTAAAATAAAATGTTTTTGCAAAATACAAAAACCAACTTGGGCCTATCACGGATTTGAACGCACATGTCTTTTGGTGGGGTAACTACTTAATGCAGCTGTGTGTACATAGATCTCTATGTTTTGCCGTTAACGGCGTAGAAATATCAAGTAGGTAGGCAGGCATACGAAATAACAATAGAGTATTAAATTTTTTGTAAAAAATTAAATGACAAGCTAACTTATAATATTTCTTAAGTAGGTACCTACAAGTATCCAATTTTAAATATAATTTTACAATTGACAAACATAATCATAGATTAAATGTTGTGCATTAACGCACACATTTATCCACATATCTTGCATTATCTTCTAGGTATTCATTATTGGAATAATATGCCTTTTGAATTAGGAAAGTATTTAAATATTTTTATAAACCATTTAGCTCGTGTTTTCCTCATAAAGGCTCCGGTATTTTACTGTACAATCTGGGTGCCATGAATACAAAATTTTTTGAGTAAAAAGCTGTGTTGTGTGTATTAGTGCAAATCCCATTGTTGCAACGTTTCTATTTCAGTGTTTTAAATAGATTTAAGTTTGATTTCACGAATACTGCTTTCTCATAAATATATATACATGGTAGGGTTAGCAACTTATACTTTTTTAAAAATGGCAAGCTTCTTTCAGTTGATTTTAGCTTGAAGACAAATCGTAAAGATTTTTTCTGTGCCTTTGTATGCGAAGAGTTTGTCTATAGAATTTCCCAGTATATAATTCCACATCGTAAAGTAGATATTACGTAGGCATTGTACGCTACTAAGACGACGAACACATTTACAATTTTTATGAAGGTGTTTATGGGTCAATTTATATTTTTAATCTTTGTTTTTTTTCACCTTTTTTTGGTGTTTTTTAATAACTTTATTGTGTCCTTTGTTGCACTGAATAAACGTTTTATCTATCTATCAAGTTATAACGCGCATTGATTCGTGATTGAACTTTTTGCAGATAATTTCAATGTGAGATTCCCAAGAACCTGGCCATACCAGTGTCAGCTATTATTGCATTTTCATAAATGACATTTAATTGTGATTGAAATAGCCGTATGCTCATTAAAATTATCCCAGTAATAATCCAACCTAACATAACATCACGCTTGTACTCCACAAAGGGAATATATTAGACCCACGTTTCGCCAGTAATGTTTAAGTGCCCTGTAATACGTGACGGACGCAAGTCTATTCACATCAATAGGGCACGAATCTAGTCCCCGGGCTGAGACATTCCAATTGGAAATACCCCATAACACTTTGCCCGACCCGGGAATCGATCCCAGCACCCCAGGCAGCTGTGTAGCGCTTGCAACCACTAAATCAATGACACAGTAATATTCTAGATTGTTCTCAAATATCCTATTTTTTATGACGCAGACTCATTCGCAACATTACACCCGCGGACGTTTTAGCGTCATCATCTTTTTTTCATTTCCTCAATTCCACATTTTCTCTCGTCATACTTTATTTTCATTATTCTACATAACAGTGACGTCACTAATTTTAGTTTTTGATCGCAGCACTGCCATGAATGGAGCAAAAACGTCGAATGCCAGGAAATTAAGGTACTAGTAGCAGAATGTGTAAAAATTATTACGTGAAAAATTTTCTAATGAAAAGACGCCTTGAACGGACATAGCGATTTAAATTACTGATTAAATTAAACGGAGCAATTCAATTTTGTTTTATTTTCTACATTCCTCATAATTCGTAGTCAGATTCCTATTGTTGGTACCTGCTGACCTATTCTGTAAACATCTCACCGTGAAAACTTGGGTGAAGTAAACTGTCACTCGACTTGATGCTAGGGTTTTCACGGTGAGATTTTTACAGAATATTTTTTTTCTAAAACTCATTTTAGAAAAAAAATCGGACCTATAGTGAATTAATGATAGAGGGAGAGTTTCCTACAAAAGTGCAATACCTACGCGGTCAAAATGTGGAACCTCAGATTTTTTTGTTAATAACCATCGTAAAATTTCGCAACGCAGGGGGGTCCACAGTAGTATAGTAGTAGTAGTTGTGCGTCGATGTTTTTGCCATCCTGTATATTATATACGTCTCTATAATTTATGTCTGTGACAGTCTTTTTCTAAGACACGATGTGCCATGACAGCGGCTGGGCACTGTGTGCACCTATTAAAGCGAACACAGATGAATCAAATAGTACCCAATTTATCTAAACACATGCGACACAATGTGACAGATAGAATCAGTGCAACACGTATGTGTATTATTATGTGATGGTTTACTTAGCAACGCACTTAAGGCTTTTCCTACGGCTCCACTTTTTTTTTTTTTTTTCGGATGGGAAGTCATCAAATGACCCCTCCCGCTCTGGGTGGAGCGGAAGGGAGTGTCAGACTCTTACTGACTAAAACCCACCCGGGTTCCTTCCTTAGCCCTTTATGTTCCGGGCCAGCGGTAACCCTTTCGGACAATCCCGCTGACCCGGCAGGCTTCGGCCCTATGCTCCACTTGCGTAGACTTTAATAAGGGTATGTAAATAATAAAACCAAATCTATCTAAATAATACCATCTCTGGTAATTTTGTAATAGCACTTTAAAGCTATGGAGCATCATTGCTTATTTTGATTTTATAGAAGGCTGACTACAGGGAGTGTGTAAACATGTTTTTCAACTACAATTTTAAGTTTGTTCTTGGGATCAATTCATCCCAACTACAGAACCCTTCATTGTGCGTTGTCCGACACGCACTTGGTCGATTTTTGAGTTACAATTTTATCATGTCCGACTGTTCCTCTTTCGGAACTCAGACAGCCATTTTAGTCGGACAATGTATTTGCACTTTATCGATGAAAATTTAAAATAAGGTATATTCTATGCACCGTTAATCAATAGTGCAGTAAAATTAGGAGAAAATAAATAGTTGCAGCACATGTAACAGAAGGATGAAATGATGAACACATTACCACTCCTTTGTCGGGTAAAAAGAACAATGCATATGTATTTGTTGGATCCCATAATTGAAAAGATTATGATTATTCTAACTGAATTTACTATTAAATTCAATAGTTTTTGAGATAAGGGATATTGTATTTTGGGATACATGAAAAAGCCTCCTTGTGTAGCGCAGTTTGTCCCACCAGTTACTCAACTGACAGTCACACCCAACATCTTATGTGACTGGCCAATTCTTCCCTTGCGGTGGTAGGGCTAACGCCCGCCTGGTATGCGACCACCCTCCCACTGGAGTCCGGCGTTAAGCAGCCTGCTGTGTTTCGTCGAGGCGTGGGAGTTCCAGTGCCTTAGGCATCTTCTGGGCACGCTCGTTCTATCATAGACCTCATCCATCGCTTTCCATCAGGCTTGATCGAGGTCAAGAGCGATTTTTTCTTCTGAATGATCCCATTCAGAAAAAAAAAATCGGTTACAACCGCAGAAATAACTTTGTTTTTCTTAGCTTTTTCGAGGAATAATAAGAAATACAAACTTTTGCTTTCAATAAAATACTGTATGTACGTAGTGTATATGCGTAAATATTAATTCCAACTACGGATCCTTTCAGTGTGCGTAGTCCAACACGCACTTGGCTGTTTTTTCTTAAAAACACACATACAGCAATATTCACATTTTATTATTATTGTAATTACTCAATACAATCAGTGTAACAATTTTCTGGTATTTAGGTACCGCTGGACATAAATACTATTATAGTATTATCGTAGGTAGGTATATATGTTCACGTTTTTATCTTCCAGTGTCAGTGTTTAGCATTCGGTTCAGCATGTATCGTCTTGTGATCTTGAGCATCGTTATTGCCACAGCTTTGGTAAGATGTACTGATTGAGTGTTGACTGATATTCTGAACTTTAAAAGAGACCGTGACCTCTGAGTTTGTTTCGGCCTTTCTTCTCAGAGCAGTCATATAAAAAACCAACTTATCTAGTTTTTAAAATATGATTAACGTGTAAAAGCGTTTGTACAAACCTAATCACCTAAATAAAATCATTTATCATTTCATAAATTCTTTGACGACAAAAATGTTGCCGTCTATATTTTACAATCTAGATATCTATAATGTAGGTACAATGGTACATATAATTTTAGGGAAGTAATAAAATGATGAAATCATTAATATTTACAGGCTGATGTCGACAAGAGAGAATGCGAAAAAATATTTAGTCCTGTAAGTACACACTAAGTCTCACCAGTTTCACCCACATAAGTCTCGATTCCGTGGGAATATCGGGATAAAAAAGTATCTATATCCTAACTCAGGTCATGGTCTACCCATGTGCCGAGTTTCATCCAAATCCGTTCATCCTTTTTAGCGTGAAAGCGTAACAATCAAACCGATAACCAATCTAATCCTTTCTCTTTAAAAAAATACATAAATTAAATTTATTTATGTAATTATTTTAAAGAGAAAAAAAAACAAATATCATCAATAGTTTAATGATTGGTGATATTTGGTTTTTATTTATTTGAAAGATTGATCCTGTCTCATTATATTGCATAATTTTGTTTTAGCACGCAACGCGTTGTTGCAAGAAAACTTCCGACCTTCACGATAAATTCTTGAAGTCAGAGGATTACAAGGAATGCTTTCAAGTTAACATGGATCCAGCTTCAGTAAGTTTATTGATATTTGATATATTATGATATTATACAATCTTTGAAGTTTGAAGTACCGTCACCTTCATTAATTTCGAAAGTATGCCCAATTTGAAGGCCAAACATGGCTGCTATTTACATTATGGCAAGAAACTAGCGGGGTAATTGCGTAACGCACTAACAGTAGGAATAAATTTCATTTTGACAGTTCAACAACGTTCATTGCGTTATTTACTTTGTTGAGCAGACAAATTTTTGGAACATATGACGCAATGGATTAGCAATATTTTTCAAAATGATTCAAATTACGCAATTAGGGTGCCGGTTAGCTCAAGGAGGTTAGGCATAGATTTTTTGGAAAATCTTGGCCAGTTTTTCTCCAATCAAAGACGGCCTTCGAATTCAATTTATTTTCTATGAAGAAAAATGTAGGATTTCATCTAGCAAGGTTTCAAAGTGTCGAAAAATATAAATTCGTAACAGCTGGATGAAATTTATTTTCCAAATGAATTAATAAACTTCTTACTTATTTTTTTATTATGTTTTATAGTGTGAGCACGACCTATGTTTAGCTAAAAAGATGGGTGTCACAACTGATGACAACAAATTAGACAAGGAAAAATTTGAAGAAGTTATGAATAAGGACTTTGGATCCGAAACAGATCTGATGATAGATATCAAATCAAAATGTGTTACTGGAGACATCGTGAAGTATGGACCACCGGAGTTTTGTGAGTTTATCAAAATGAAGCTCTGTATTTCCGCGCAAATGTTGAATGTAAGTATAAGTTACAGAAAGCAGGAAAAGAAAAAAAAAAAGAAAGAAAAAAAATAATTAAAAATTTGAAAGAGAGTGTTTCTTGGGACTTCCCAAGAAACACTTGGGACTTCCCAAGAAACACTCTCTTTCTCTTTTCTCTTTTTTTTTTCTTTCTTTTTTTCTTTATTTGTGGATTTTTCCTAAATTTCCGACACTTTACCATACATAAACTGTGAGACGTGCTGACACTTTTCTCTGCAAATGCAGAGGAAGATGGAGGAAACCAAACATAAAAATCAACAGTATAAAAAAAAAAATAAAGTCCTGCATGGGTCCAAAAGGCATCTCAGTATGGTACGGCGACAGATATTCTGATAAGGCCGCTGGTGTTGGTAAAATCAGCCCCAAGTAGTTTTCTTATGCGTTTTTATCCATCATTGCACACTATCAGTAAAATCACTTTTTCTATTTTTTGTTTGTTCACAGCATTGCCCCGAATGGAACGACAATGGAACTTGCAAAGAATTTAAGGGATTAGTGCAAGAATGTGTAAAATCTATTTTCTGATCTAAAAGTGGCCATGCACAGACTGGGAGTGATGGATATTAAATTAAACTGAAGCACTTTATTTCTGTTTTATTCTAGACACTTTATAAAAGGTTAAGTTCTAGGTATTCGTTTCTTAATTTATCTACATAATGACCTCAAACGGCGAAAATATTTCAACCTGATTGGGAGGTATACCTACATATGTTCGAGCCGTTTGGGGTTGAAAGACTAGGGCCATTTGGTCGACTCTTCACGTGACCAGAGAGCATTTTTTGGACAAAGAATCAGCATTGCCATACAATATGGCAATGCTGCCAGCCTTTTGGGCACTGTTCCTGTTGACAACGATACGGACGAATTTTTGTATGCCCTATTATTCTTTTGCTTATTTTTTCATATACATGTATGCACATTATTATTATTTTAAATGTTAGCTTAATGAGTAAGTTATAATAAATAATAATATTTTGAACCTGATAATGGACTTTATTTCATAAAAAAATATAATCGAGTTCCTTCCTGCTAATTTACATAACTTAATGATATTGTCCTTTGGTGCACTTGCATAGTGCATACAGGGATAATCGTCGGTTGGTGCCTCCTCATCATTTAAAATTGTCTAACCCCGACTCTGCGAGTTGGCTTCAGCTCCTGCCACGGCTTCCAAAGGTTCGGGACTGCAGGGTGCCAAGATACATAATTTTGACTCAAAGACATTTAAATAGTGGTAATATAAATGTAGTCACAGCTTTTGTTTATTCCTTGCAATACAACAATAAACCCTGTAGTATATTTTGTTGCTCACGATCCTTCAGGAAAAGAAAAACTGGATCAGACCGGCATAAAGTTTATAGTGGATAAGACAGAGACTAAAACAGAAGAAGAACTAGTAGGAGATCGAGGAGGGGGGATGGAGGGGGGCTTCAGGAGATCAGACAAACTCTTCCAGAGATTGGGTTTGACATGGTTTTGGGGTTCACATGTAGAGCCAAGCTTCTAACTCTACACGCCCTAACTTCACAAACTCTACACCTTAGGTGGCTTGGCTCTACATGAGGTCTGATGACTTTTTGGCAGTGCGAGCCATATGTGGTCTCGTCTTGGCAACATTTTACATGAAAATGTTTTTGGTGTGATTTCACGTCTTTTTGAAAGTTGCTTATGAAATAAAAAAATATTTTTTTGGGGGGTTCTTTACTAAAAATCCCGAAATACGTATTTTATTGTTTATAACAAGGAGTCCCTATATCAATTTTCAGAACTCTAGCATCAAAATTTGCGGAAGTCTCGTACAAACTTCCATCCCCTAGTTTAAGGGGTTGGAGGGTAAAAGTTCCAAGTTTTAGAATTATTTTTTTTGTTTTTGTACTATTACTAGCTTACATACCAAATTTCAGCTTTCTAGGACTTCAGGAAGAACCTTAAGAATATGGATGATCATCAGTGAGTCAGTGAATCAGTGACAAAATTGGGGTATTTTAGATATCAATAAAATCTAAAGTGTAAGAGCTAAGCAATTGAAACTTTATAAGTTTAATAAGTCAACCACTGACATCATATCCCAAAAATTTTGTTTATCTGGTATTATCCAAACCCAAGTTAAGAAGGTTAAAATATACGACGAAGTGCTTCGAGAAAAGGTAGGTAGTGCCCTTGCGCTTCGTTTGGCTCGTCTTGTCGGTTGATAAACATGATGCAGTAATACATGTACTCGTAGTTATTATCTACGCACGTATGTAGATAATAACTAGATGATAACCATAGATTACTAAACTATCGTAAATATTTCGACTGAAAAATTAAAATTTCTTAGAAACAAAGTTCCCGTCTTTCTCGCATCCCCCGCTTCACTGTACCTTGATACCTTCTAAATATTTCCGTCAGTGTAACACGTGCTGTCATTATGGTCGGGTGTCACCTGTGTATCGGGGGGCACGGTAGTGCCCCCGCCAAGTCGAGCGCGAAGCAAACACTGCCGTACCATCCTTTACTGGAACCATTTTACCGCATTTTCAGGCCCCTATTTGAGAACCTCTGGATAAGACCAGAACGCAGAAATTTTCGTCATCCAGCAAGCTATAATCACATACTTATAATCCAAAATTTCAAGTCTGTAGGTTATTTAGTTCCGAAGTTAAGCGAAAGCAAAGTTTCGCATTTATGACACTCACTCACTCATCATCAAAATAGAACTAGCACTTCCCATAAACTCAGAGTGCTGAAATTTGGTACAGAGTTAGGGATTAATGGCCACATAAAGGGAAAACTATAAAAATTAGGATAATCGAAGGAGGATGGGCAAAAATGTATGGAAGCTGGTACCCGAAAAACATGGCAACCAAACAAAATAATTTATATACAGTTTAAAGGTCTAATTAGATAAAGCAATAGTCGTTAGGGGGGATAGTCTCAGTTCGCTGTCCGTTCAGAGATATACAACCTTTAAAGGTTAGGTTAGGTTATCGTTAGGTTATCGTTAGGTTAGGTCATAAGTAACAATAATAGACTCTTGCTTTATCGTGACGTGACTGAATATTATCTACCTTTTTTTTACCCCGTTTTTTCATTTACACTACGCTGGGGGTCGCGGGAACGTACAATCCTTCCGCAACGCCCTAACCGAACCTTAACCTAACCTACATAATGTTATAGGTTGTATATCTCTGAACGGACAGCGAACTGTGAGTATCCTCCTTAACAACTATGTCTAGATTTCATTACTTTTTAGAGATAAACAAGCAGCTCCATTGAGACTTGGCTAGTTTTTTACAGAATGTTTTTGGTGGGATAGAGTTATAAGGAAACAATATGAGCCTTGTGCCCGTCAAAAATGACAACAAACTTGCATATAATGCAAAAGAGCCATAGAGCAAAAAATATTATTAGTATTTCAACATGCAATTCTCTTTGTCGAGAATTTAACATCTACCAGTTCGTAGCGTGTCCAGTAGGTACGTAGCGTAGCAGACATTATTAACTAGCAACAGACAAAAACATCTTTGTTCCCAACAGGGAATCCCTGAAACTTTGTTTTGAACGAATACAATGTCTTAATAACAATTTATGACTCACGGAATGGCACTCTGTAGTATGTTTAAAAACATGTAATGCAGATCCTATCGGTTCTCCCCCGGTATCACAATGTTTTTATGTTATTTTAATTATTTACTAGCTTCTGCCCGCGACTTCGTACGCGGATCCTGTTGCTTATGCCAGCGACAACGGGGTCGTCAAAATCGAAGATCAGAAACGTCTGATGTCGAATTCTAAGAGCCCGGGGACGGGAAAACAGCGTGATGCGCGAGACGATTCGAGACGTTTCAGATCTTTCATTTTTGTAAGTCAACAGGAAATGCCCATCAGACTAAACAACTTTTGCTAAGACAACATTCCTATATGTTATAGTGTCGCTGGGCTTTGGAGTTCCACAACAGGTGTTCCAGATCTTCAAATTTATTCTCACAGCAGAAAATGCTCTTCACTTGGAATATTTTTTGCTATGGCACCATTTTTATATCTCTTATACTTTAGCTGATCTGTTGCGGTTCTGTATCAGGTGTTCCATTTTCCAAAATAAATTAGTGATAGTTTGTTGATTTACAGAAACACTCAAAAGATGCGTCTCATACTGTACTTTAACTTAGATCCTTCAAAAACTATTTGGCTTAGTAAACTCAAAATTTGAAAGTTATGTAGTTAATTTACTGGTAAGAGACAGGTTAATAAGGAAATTTAGGAGACGTCGAATACCAGAAGAAGTGTTATAATTTACTGTAACACTTCTGTGTAAACAACTTTCGTTGTTTTTCCCTCGGTCTCATTCAATATGTAAATACAGCGAGTCAGGACTGGTGACGCGGGAGCAAGCGACGTACAGTTGTCCGTGTGAGATGCAACTCGTCCTGAGGTCGACACCCGTAGCCTTCAGTGTCTGCCCCTGTGACTTATTTATTGTCATTGCGAAGCACACGCTCATAGGAATCTGCACGCGCTTGAATTGAAAGGGGTAATTGTGGCCGGGTGTCACCATTGCCAGGATCGCCCAGAAGACACGATGGAGCACACGGCGGAGGTCTGCCCCGCTTGGGCGGAGCACCGCCGTGTCCTCGTAGAGGCGATCGGCAGCGGCGGCGACCTCTCGCGTCCGGCCCTGGTGCAAGCCATGGTCCGGGGCGAGAGGGAGTGGGAGGCAGTCACCTCCTTCTGCGAAGCAGTCATGCTAGCGAAGGAGGTGGCGGGACGGATGAGGGAGAGAGCCTCCCGTCCCAGTCGCCGCGGGAGACGCTCCGGGCGTCAGGAGCCACGGGACGACTCCCGGCCACCGTAGGCGCGGGCCTGCGGGCGGAGAGTAATGGGTAGCTCACCGTCCGATCAGGACCAGGCCCGTGCCGGACGGCGCGTACGTGTTCCACGCGCGCCTCAAAGAGATGTCAGCATCGAGGAGGGGCCCCATAGGGCCGAAGCCTGCCGGGTCAGCGGGATTGTCCGAAAGGGTTACCGCTGGCCCGGAACATAAAGGGCTAAGGAAGGAACACGGGTGGGTTTTAGTCAGTAAGAGTCTGACAGTCCCTTCCGCTCCACCCAGAGCGGGAGGGGTCATTTGATGACTTCCCATCCAAAAAAAAAAGGGGTAATTGTGGGGAATCGGTGGTATACGTGGTATAAACACTGTCTCGCCGACACCACAACCCGTTAGAATTTCCGCCTCAATGATATTTCTCTGCAGCGAGACGACTTTGAGCCGGGTCCCAATGCACAGTTTCGGCGGAGTGAGATTCCGAAGAAGCATAATTGGGACAACGACCTTTAGCTTAATGGTGTGCGCTGGTAGTTCAGTTGCACTGAGGAAATTGAGAAATTCTACGGGGTAATGTGTAGCGTCATCTTGGTCGACAACAGTGTTTATTGAAGTGTAGATCACTTCATTTCCCTCAATTTCCGCGAGAATGCATTCATTGATCGCTGAAGGTTGGTCGTTTCTGGGTGTTAAAATGGCTCGTTCACACACACAAGAATTATCTTGGTGCGGTATCCTATTGATGTCCCCGTACACCAGGCGTATCAAATCTTCTAAGGTGGACACCACTCTCCCAAGTATCTCAGGTATAACCACCTGGCCACCGTCTACTGGTAGCGTTCCCTCACCCAATTTTAAGAGAACATCAGAAAATTCTTGGGCGTGTACATTCCCGCCAAGCTGTGCTCTCATATTCATCGTTAAGCGCAACCTATGAATATGTGGCCATAAGAAAGAGCATTTCAACAAAGCATTCACCTCATCAGCCCTAGTTCCTCGCGTCACCACAGGCAGCGTTTGTCGGAAACCGCTTAACAGAACTGTAACGCCACCCGTCATTTGATGGTTCCTGCGGATGTCCTGCAAAGTCCTGTTTACCGCCTCTACTGCTTTTCTGTTCGCCATAGTGCATTCATCCCACACGATTAAAGAGCAATCTTTAAGCACGCGCCCTTTGTCGCTGTTGCTGTTGCGTTTGGAGTGTCAACTCCACAAACAACAAATGTGCTTGGTAAGATACAACTTAGAACCAAAAGTTTGACTTTACTTTATGATAGTGTAGCTTTTTGTACCACCAATCAATCTGTTTAGTAACATTGGTGTGAAACTCCCCATACAATTAGATAGGACATGTATAGTTCTCAGATTCCATTACAGTATCGTTCATAATGCACATAAAAAATGCAAAAACTACAAAAAAAAGAATTTTACGATTAAAAAAAAAAAAAAATACGGGATTTGAACTCGCACCATTTAGTGCGGTAAACGGTCGCCTGACCATACCGCTAAATTCCCTGTTGACATATTGTTGAAATAGCTGTTCCCTTGCAATTTATAATATTACTGCCCCGCTCCTTTATAAAAATAGCGTGATTGTTATGTTTCCAGGGATAAATTTTTATTAACTAAATAAATAAAATGTCATTTTGGGCATTCAATTATTTTGTGCATTCAATTACGAACCAAAACCTTTTAAAATCAATATTGCTTACCTCCCATAACATACGGCGTGATAATATGTAGCCTAAAGCCTTCCTTGGTTTACAAAGAACATTTTTGCTGAATTTCAATTCAATCTATCCAGTAGTTTTGGCGTGAAGCCGTACCATACACACAGACAAACAGACAAAAATTCTAAAAAGTCACTTTTTGTCATCAGTTACGTTTTTCTAACAAAAGCCACTTATATTTTCTCGAAAATTCTCAATGTACAGTTTTTCTTTCGTTACTGTTTTATTATATGTATAGATATTATATGTATAGATTAAGTTACACCAACAGCTTCTATGTATAATTTATCCTAAGTAATATAGATCATGAAAATGGAAAGACGGAAGGGAGGCCTTTGTCCTGCAGTGGGACATAACAGGCTCATAATAATAATAATAATATAGATCATAAAAGTCTCGGTCTTACACATTCGCCAATTGCAGGTTTACCAGGAAACTCAGAATAAGTGATTACACATAATAACAAAACTAAACTAAAGGCTAGAACTTAAAAAAATATGACAAGATACTTCCTAAACTTAAGATTAATAACAAAAATAAAAAGACGAACAACATTGCAATTTTGCCCACTTACTTAAAACTAAGACTAAGTAAATAATATATATTTATTTATATCTGTAACTGCCCGTGACATCACAGCGGGCCCTATCAGAATACCAGCGCTGCGACATTTATTTTTTAAATGTCACAGCATCATGCTGAGATAGGAGCCTTTTGGCCTCGTATAGGACTTTGTTTTAATTTGTCTTTTTGTTACTTTTTTTTATATAACTTGGATTTTTATTTTACTGTGTTTAGTTTATTTTGTGATCTTCCTGTACGAGTCGCAATAAATACTTTTTCTTTCTTTTCTATATAAATGAGATCATAATGGAAAGTATAGCTTCTAAAAACAACTTATGTTACCTAATACGTAACCAAGTAACTTATTACCTGTGCCCACATCAGCTCCGCTCACGTAGAGTATATTTATAGATATCAATCTTATTTTTATTCATCTGTAACTACACATTAAACTCACGTGTAGAATACAATGTCTATCCATGATAACTCTAACCGATAGCTAGTTATTGCGTTTATAACCTCGAAGGCCAAGGCCTCGAAGGGGTGATTCATCGATTTGTTCACTGGCCAGCTGGAGTGGGGGGGCAGAGTTTATGAAAAATAAACATTTAAAACACAGAAGAGTTTATACAGAAGATTTACAAATAAAGAAGAGTGCCTAGATTCCTACGTTTTTATTTAGTTCCTAATCTGGCTAGATGTACAGACGCCAGCACATCAAGCTACCCGAAACTGTAAAATTTCTTTCAACCTTATGCTTTACTGATAATATTGAAAATCTGTTAAAGAAATTTGACAGATTGTAGTGGCTTGATAATATGCTGGCGTCTGTACTAAAAATCTTAAAAAGGTGGCCATGCAGACGGGGGGCAGAAGGCAGAGTGCGGCGTGTAGTAGGATGACAAATAGGGCGTTGTCTACCAATCATTTGTAAAAATATATACAACGTTATTTTTAGTATATGCGAAACCTGAATATAGTTTGTTCAGAACTTCAGAATAACTGAATCGATTCCAATAATTTTTACCCCAGCCATGTTATATTTTGTCCCAAAAATATTTAAAAAAGGTTAAAAGTTGGACACCAAGCGGCACAACGTAGGTTATCCAATCTCCGCGCTGAACGGTTAGGTACCTTGGTACTATTATATTATCAAAGAGCGCAAGACGGCGCGGCGCGGGTGAACATGTTTTTGTACGGACAAACAGGTAACTTAACAAGCTTATAACTTTGTGATATTCAGGATACGGTTTTGAAATTTTGCACATAGATTCATTACATAAAAATACTAAAAAATTATGTTGTAAATATATGCTTTTCTGTTTCATGCGCCAATTATTTTTCTTACTCTTCCACAGTTCTTTTCTAAATAACTTCGTTGCGGGATTCAAGACAGTCGAGTTCTCGGGACTCATCGAGCTTCATTTGCCTCTGTGCTCTCTGGTGGTCGCCACTGTTGATGCTGGCCTTCAGGAGTTGGGACGTCCCAGGCGCTTCATTCAAACTTCCTATTATTACTCATCCTTTATCTCATCGTATATATTCTCGTCACACCACATATTTATATACAACCACGTATAGGTATGTAATTATTGACGTTAACTGACTCAATTCAAAGCGATTGTCCATCATCACTAATGGTTCGCGGTTTAACTACCGCCTAATTTGAATGTGAGGTGACAATCAAAACCACGCCGTTGATTGTAATACAACGTGGATGTATTTCAAATCTAAAATGAAATCTTATTAACTAGTTTTAAGGTTCGGATTTGCTTAGTTTTAAAAGCCGCCTAAACTATATTGTACTAGTTTTACATGACTGTAATGTACGTACTGATTCAGACTTAAATGGGCAAATTCCCTATATAGGAACGTTATTTTTTTTTAATCTAAGATGCTATAGGCCGACCGCTTAACTGAGACTTTGCCTGAGGTAGCAGCGCGGTGCGGGAGAGGTGTGGTGACGTGATGCAAGAGCTCAGTGATTCGTCAACTGGTGATAACTATCACCCCTCTCGCACCGCGCAGCTACCTCAGGAAACGTCTCAGTGAAGCGGTCGGCCTATAGTAAGTTTAGATCAGTGAACTGTTTGATCAAGCAAGATAATAACGCTTGTTCTTACTCTATATAAGAAGTGGTATTTACCTCGCCGTGGGAAAACTAAATTTTTACGTATATACTTAGAAAAAGGTATATTTTATTACAATACGTCAAAAACCCATTGTTCTCATGAACACACAGACGGAAAAATTCTCATTTATAACACACAAACGTGACAATAATAATTGCTCCTGTAGTTATTACTCAATAGAGTGCTACAATTTTCTGGTAGTTAGGCAGCGTTGGAAACAAATTATAGATTTATCCAAGTATAAATATATGCTCATGATTATATTTTTCAGTGTCAGTGTTAAACATTTGGTTCAACATGTATCGTCTTGTGATTTTGAGTATCGTTGCTGTCACAGCTTTGGTAAGACGTTTTTGACGTGACAACGTCTTAAATTAGGTTGCGACTGGGAGTCACTTATGAAAAAGTGTAACGCTCGGTAACGTTACGATGAGTCACCGAACGAGAGAGAGGCCCGCCGAATGCCTTGCGTCTCTCTCCCACTCAACTATGATCGGATGATCGGTCGTTGTCACGTAAAATCTTCGCCCGTAAAACCGACTTTACAGGCAACCATTTTTTTTTTTATGGTGAAACCTATTAAATCTGCCTCAGGATAAACCCGGAAACGGATGAAAACTGAATTATGTTGTAAATCTGGGGGCACGGGAGTGCCCCCGCCAAGACGAGCCAAGCGAAGCGCAAGGGCGCTACCTACCTTTTCTCGAAGCACTTCGTCGTATTTTTGAACCTTCATAACTTGGGCTAGGATTATACCAGATAAACAAAATTCGGAATATGATGTCAGTGGTTGACTTATTAAACCTATAAAGTTTCAATTGCATAGCTCTTATACTTTAGATTTTATTGATATCTAAAATATCCCGATTTCGTCACTGATTCACTGACTCACTTACGCACTGATTCACTGACTCACTGATGATCATCAATATTCTAAGGGTCTTCCTGAAGACCTAGGAAGCTGAAATTTGGTATGTAAGCTAATAATAGTACACAAACAACAAAAAAGCTCTAAAATTTGGAACTTTTACCCTCCAACCCCTTAAAATAGGGGATGGAACCACCACCACCGCACCACCACACCATCGCACCATCACATGGGCGTAAGGTGAAAAATTTATTCACTGTTCATTACTTTTCTGTTATAGAGTTAGAAGCTTGGCTCTACATGAGATCTGATAACTTTTTGGCAGTGCGAGCCATATAAGGTCTCGTCTTGGCAACATTTTACATGAAAATGTTTTTGGTGGGATTACTTCATTCCTTTTTGGGCTGATTTTTCCATCGCCAGATATCTTTTATTCGAGGAATTAAATTGACGTTTAACAGTTTTTGTATGAAATAACTGTCAAAATTATTCCTCGAATAAAGTTATCAGATGATTGAAAAATCAACCCTTAGTGGCAAAAAATATATGTAAAGAAATTCAAAGCAAAATGATTTCAAAAGCAAAATGATTCAAAGCAAAATGATTCATATTTTCTTCAAATATCGATTTTGCTAGCATATTATATTTTTTCCTTTGATAAATTTTAGGGTTAGCACTTTATCCCGGGACACATTTTATAAATTACGTATCATGTACAGACGCCAGCACATCAAGCTACTACAATCTGTCAAATTTATTCAATAGATTTTCAATTTTATTTCTAAATCGTAAGGTTCAAAGTTGATTGGGAAAACTTGTCAGTTCCGGGCACCTCTGCTTACCACTTCAGGAAAAAAGGCATGTTGTTATAGATACGTTACGTTATAATATTATTATGCTACCGGCAACTTCACTCGTCACTTCCTGTCCCCCCTGCGCACATAGGGGTATTTCATTAATCTAGCCGGCCAAAAATATTAGAGCGGGTTTTTTGGTTTCAAATGACGGAAATAAAACAAGCGAAATATTAATTTATAATTTCATAAAAAAAAGCAGCAAAACACAAATAAAACAAAAAAATATATATAAAAATGCTGAAAATAGGCCATATATTTACATATATTCTTACATACACTTATCTACATTACACTATATATTTACATAATCTTACATACACTTATATACACACACTATATATTTACATATTCATAATAACAATATATGTTTTTCAAATCAATTCACCTCCTCGTTCTCACTTTCTGATTTTGTTGAGTTTGGTGTAGCTGGAGGAGGATAACGATCTTTTTTTGCTCCTTGAATTAAGCTATAACATGGAAAGAACTTTTTGTTCGTGTTTCTTATAATTTCATACTGTCCTCTTGTTAAGTCTGCATCTATAAACATTTTTAATGCTTCAATGGGGGTTAGACGCGATGGTCTTTCCCATTTAGACGAATCATAAGCTTTTTTGTATTTCGTTGCACGGGTCGGAGAGCTCATAATATCTTTGAGCACGTGGGAAGCATCGTGTTTTCCCGATTTACTTAATTCAAATTGAGCTGCGTGAAGTATTACACCATCTTCTACATTAGATCGGATACCTTCCGTTTTTCTTCTTTTGGTCCTTTCGCTAGATTCCCCAAACGATTTACAAGGGCGATCTGGACGATTTGCCGTTGTGACTGGAATTTCGAATGTACCTTCTAGCCAAAGTTGGTTATTTTTTCAAAAAAAACTCTTCTCTTTTGTGAGATTTAATCCACATTTGCTTCATTTCCGACTTAATATAATGTGCAAAATTGTTTTTCAATATTTTTAAATGATCTTCAGTAAGATCGTCACTAGTGAAAAGGTGGTCTCTC
Organism: Oligia fasciuncula; assembly: GCA_963082905.1. NCBI lineage: Eukaryota > Metazoa > Arthropoda > Insecta > Lepidoptera > Noctuidae > Oligia > Oligia fasciuncula. The sequence goes on from OY720395.1 coordinate 17,484,205, forward strand.
AAAAAACATAGTTTTTCTTCCAAATTGCATAAATTTTAATTTTTCATAATATCAAAGAGAGATTATCGAGTCACTATTCTCACTCCGGAAGTACCCACTATATCTGGAACAAGTAAATATTGTTTTTAGACATAAATACTTTTTTTCACAAATTTTGCTTATTTTGACCGTGAAATTCAATGTTCTACGTTTTTGCGCATCCGCGCTATTCCGCGGCTAATTTATTTAGTATTTGTTACTCAAGGGTCTATATTTTTTATATAAATTATAAAAGTGGCCGGATCTATCCCGATACTAAAACAAATAGCTTCCTAAACATAAATTTCTTAAAAAAATATCCTTATTTCAGACGTTATTTCTCGACCACTAAAAGTATATTAAAATAAAACAAATTTTAACAAATATATTACATTTGGATTGTCACATACCTGTAGTTTCCGAATCCATTGCTATTTTGCACCAGGTAAACACAGAAAACTTCAGTTTAACACACAAAGTTAACGCTTTTGTAAATAGCCGATAAGAGACACGTACACAAGGTTCAATCATCAACTTTCGACTGAATTTACGTGATAACGCGCAACGGAAAAAGGATGGGGGTGGCGGTCTATTGTTTGTTGGAATGTCCCCTACCTCAGGTAGTCACTGTAATTAGCATTCCTTAAACTTTGTTATTTTGACTTTTGACCGCCTAGATAGTTAAAATACCCGTATGTGCTGCGATGGTTAAAAGTTCGAAAAGGAGGTATTTATTATTTAAAACATTGAACTCCAACCCATTTTATCATTATTATTTATCTTTACAGGCTGCGGACTTAGACAAGAAAAGTTGTATACGAATGTTTCACCCTGTAAGTACTTACACTACAATTGGAAAGATAATTATCTTCGTATTTTTATAAGACCACGGCTTATGTGATGGGACGATCTTAAACTGTTCGCGGGGCCATTATGGCCAGAGATCGCACAAAATAGAGAGGTTTGCAAGGAAAAAGGGGAGGTCTTTATCCCGGGACACATTTTATAAATTACGTATCATGTACAGACACCAGCACATCAAGCTACTACAATCTGTCAAATTTATTTTATAGATTTTCAACTTTATGTCTAAAGCATAAGGTTCAAAGTTGATTGGGAAAGTTTGTCAGTACCATAGTACTGACATGGCCATAGCCAGAGATCTATTTTGTGCGATCTCTGACCATAATGGCCCCACAAATAGTATTAGATCGTCACACCACCTTCGCCGCATGCGATTGAGATGCATGTGGTTGCGGATTTTAACAGATTTTTATTAAACATCAATGAATTTTGTCTATTTTTATCTAGTTTTGTCTTGTTTTACATAATTTAAATTTTATATGATGTTTTGTGTGACCGATAACATGTTACTGTTTGCAACACACATACATGTGTGGTGCAAACAGTAAATTAAGTAAGTTACTAATTTTGAATCTTTTTCTTCTAGCATACAGTACATTGTTGCAAGAAAACTCACGAGATGATGGAAAAAGCCATGACTGATGACATAAAAGAATGCTTTAAATTACCCAAGGATCCACATTCAGTAAGTGCCCCTGCTTATCAGGTTTATGCAACACTCTTGTTTGGATCTGCACATCCGATTCGCCCTAGGCCGGCCCAAAGCTGGGTTTTCATTCGGCTCGTGGCTCGTGCCGATCGGCAAACTCCGTTCGGCATTTAGGTCATCATCTGTCTAGAAAAGGCTAGACAGATGGTGATCGAAACAATTACACAAATCATCGTCATCATCTACGTAGCCTTTTCTCAACTATGTTAGGGTCAGCTTCCAATCTAACCGGATGCAGCTGAATACGATACCCCTGGTAAAGCTGGTTGGCAGATTTTCGGGCTTCTGACGACATATGGCAACTACCAAAGATCCACGAATGACAGCTGGAACCAACGTCTTAACGTGATTTCCGAGCCACGGAGAGGTTACTTGGTATGTAAATAATATGATCACCCATCAACGAACCAACCTCGGTGAGCACGTAGCTTAATCTGATCGATCGACCCCTGCGGCTGTTATTACTTCGGCCTAGATGCCGAAGTAATAACAGCCGCACGTTACCGTCACATTATATCATGATCGGGTCGTGTCATGTGTTTTTCCGAACATGCAACATAATTATTAGGGTAGTTCTTCGAAATTTGATTCTTTGACTGATCCATATGGCCAAAATTTAATTTCACTTTCAGCTCTGTAACACATGTTCATATGAAAATAGGTATACCAAATAACATATATTTGAATGAGGGACTCGTTTTTATAAAGTAGTTTTCAAGATATTAATTTTGTGCCCAGATGAATCAGAATGTGTTACATATTAATCAGAAACAGAAATAAAAAGTAATAAATACACCGTTAGTTATGAATGTAAATTCTAAACAATAATTATTAATTCTTAAATAGGACTAAGACATATCAAAAGTATCATATTTAGAACAAGATTATACTCCTGTAATTTTTTTATTATTCAAAAGGTTATAGCTAAGTAAATAATAATAAATAAGATTAAAACTACTGACTTGTACACGGTCAAAAATTGGACAAGCAGAATTACGCAACAAAAGCGCTCCTATCGTGCTGGAGAGGGGAAAAACTAATTTATTTTATTATTCATATGGGGTTTTGACCATACGAATCAGGCACAGATGAATCAGGATTTTGCCTACAATCATGCATAACTCATCGTACATACAGACCTCATTATTTTCATTTTTCTACACGAATTTATAACCCAAAAGCATCACACGAAACACAGATTGAAGTTTTAAAACAATAAAATAAATTTTATAAAGTAGGCATTGTAATCAGGATGCCACCTGAACCAAACACAGATGAATCAGGTATTTTCCTTCGTAACACCGGATCTAAGCCAACCAGCCGCACGTCCACCTTCTAGGTCGTCCGTTGCACGACTGGCTTCCCCCCGCGCTGGAAGCCAGACTCTCATTATTATTACCCGACCAAGTACGGTCAAGTGCAGCTTACGCCACATTAATCAGTATTATACGCCGGACACTTCTTTTTTACTTATTTATAAACAGACTAACGTAGTTATAACTAATACACATTTTTTTTGTAAGAGGACAATTCATTTCCTTTCGATATACTTATAATTTATATTGATGTATCAAAGGGAAAATGCGACATCGACCATTTTGTTCCGGAAAATGGCAAACGGACGCGCTATATGAATCAGAAGAACGACCTTCAAATATTTTTATTTTGTACCTAGACAGCAATTATTAAAAAAAAAACATTTGTCCCAGTAAGGGATAAAGCTAAACTGTACAAAAAAAAATATTACATGCCGTTTTTTTAGTTGGTTACAGAAATATACCCACAGACATCGAAAATTTTGTCCCTGAAGAATTACCCATTATACTTATTCGATTTTGCCACCCGACTGTACCATTAATCAAGCCAACCTGTACAAGTGCCTAGCCTGCTTTAATTCTTACCAGTGGAATGGATTTAGTTGCCAACTGAAGAAAGGCACCTACTTCTCTTCTTTGGGTACCGTATTACCTATAGTCAGACTTTTAATTAGCTGCAGTAAATTGACAGCTTATGTGCTACTTAAATGACTGTAATTGGCGTCTTTTTATTTTTTCGCGGCCATCAACCAAATCTTGTTTTTCTAGTACAGAATAGTGTAACAAACGAAACATACATATTTGACATGCATATCTCTAAACTCAGTTCGAAATTAAGAAGTGTCAATTTACTCCAGCTAATTAAAAGTCTGACTATAGTAACTGAATTGTGTAGGTCAGATAGGCAGTCGGTCCATGTAAAGTACTGGTATTCAGCTGCATGCAGACTGGAAGCTGACCTCAAAACAGTTGGTAAAATGTAAAATTTGAAGAAAATAAACTTTTGACTATATTACTAATGTTTGTTACGTTATTTTTATTACAGTGCGAGCACGAAGTATGCGTAGGTAAAATTAAAGGTGTCGTCACCGATGATGGTAAATTAGACAAGACGAAATTTAAAGAAGTGATGGCCAAGGAGATTGATGATAAAGACCTATTGGCAGACATAATAGCCAATTGCGTCGATGGAGACCTCGAGCAGTATGGACCCCCAGATGCCTGTGACTTTATGAAAATGAGGCATTGTTTCTCTATGCAAGCTTTGAACGTGAGTAAAAATGCACAGTACGCATATACATGAGTGGTAACAAAACCAGTATACAAGGTGGCAGAGACAACGACGCACAACCACGGATTCAGTACATGATTCTGAAACCCCCTTTTTTTTGCTGATGGGAAATCATCAAATGACCCCTCCCGCTCTGGGTGGACCCGAAGGGAGAGTCAGACTCTTACTGACTAAAACCCACCCGTGTTCCTTCCTTAGTCCTTTATGTTCCGGGCCAGCGGTACCTAAACCTTTCGGACAATCCCGCTGACCCGGCAGGCTTCGGCCCTGATCGGGCGGAAATTTGCATACTTTTCAACAGCGTAGGTATTGCACTTTTCTATAATAAATAATAAATTAATTAAAATTAAATTAAAATTCAATTCAGTTCATGAAAGACCCATATTTACATAAAATTAAAATATCACAACGCCTACTGCCGCAGAATAAAGTTTCTCTAAATATTTCCTTAAATAAAATTTCAATGTACAAATAAAATAAATTAACAAATACATATTAAAAATTAAAAAGGTTACAGAATTGAAATTAAAATAAAATGTCAATGCAATTAATATAAATGAAAATTAAAAGATACAAATTGTCAGGTCACAGAATTAAAACCTAAATCAAAAGAAATTAAAAAAATCATAATATAAAAACAATACAAAACAAAGTCACTATCAGTATATGTCAAGATCAATTAAAACTAAGTGCAGGCTATAAATGTCTAATGAAGGGGCAGTCTATGAAACAACAGATTTAGTTTTTATGGTTTTTACGGTTCCAACAAAATAAAATAAATATTTAATACAGCGAACGTGTTTTTTTTCGGTGTTTTTGCTTTTTTTTTTTTTGCGGATGGGAAATCATCAAATGACCCCTCCCGCTCTGGGTGGTGCGGAAGGGAGTGTCAGACTCTTACTGACTAAAACCCACCCGTGTTCCTTCCTTAGCCCTTTATGTTCCGGGCCAGCGGTAACCCTTTCGGACAATCTCGCTGACCCGGCAGGCTTCGGCTCGATGCTGACATCTCTTTGAGGCGCGCGTGGAACACGTACGCGCCGTCCGGCACGGGCCTGGTCCTGATCGGACGGTGAGCTACCCATTACTCTCCACCCGCAGGCCCGCGCCTACGGTGGCCGGGAGTCGTCACGCGGCTCCCGACGCCCGGAGCGTCTCCCGCGGCGGCTGGGACGGGAGGCTCTCTGCCTGAGCCGTCCCGCCACCTCCTTCGCTAGCATTTTTGCCTTGTGATACGGAACCCTTCGTGTGCGAGTCCGACTCGTACTTGGCCAGTTTTTTTGTTAACTGACGAAGCATTTATACGCTAGAGAGTCTAGAATCATGTGCAGAGCTCATGGTTTCAGTTTGTGCGTCGATATCCCTGCCACTCTGTACCTAACCTGCGCTCGCGATTTATCTGTCAAAAATGTAAACAAATATGAATTAATCGAAAAATAACTTTAATTCCTACACAATAACGTTTAGTTTACGCTACAACTTCAAACATTTTTATAACTTTTTAATAGTGCTAGTCACTCTGAAATCAACTTAGTTTTCATTGAAATACAGTTCATATTTACTTGAAATTGGGTGGGGGTGTGCAGCACTGCGCACTTTTACTATCAATAAAAGAATTATAAAAAAAATGCCAACATACTTTCATAATTTCCGTAAATCTTTATACTAGTGACGTCACTCATCATGTTTTTTTTTGCAGAATTGTCCCGAATGGAACGAATTCGCTGACTGCAACCAACTTAAAGAAGTAGTAGCAGATTGTGTGAAAATAGTTAACTCTTAAAATTATGTTCTTTCGATAGAGGTCGTTAAAGGACAGGGTGTGATGGAATGATTTTATTAAATTAATCAGCTTCAATTCTGTTTTATTCCCGACAAGTGATCCACGAATCTACGAGTTTAGTAGATCGCCAACTGTGTTTCCCGTACAAAATGTATAAAAAAAAACGTGTGGTTTCGGGGGACCCAGGCCTAGATCAAGTTCAACATAAAAATGCTAGATGGCAGCTGCGAAAATATCAAAAAGACGAACAATTTTAAAAATATTGCAGCGGCATCTTGGATTATTATTTTGACCTTCCTTTCGGCTTCAGCACCCATGAAAACGACACCCATGACAAATATTTTAACATTTTTGAAGCCGCCATCTTGGATTTTCATTTTAACTTCGCTATTGGCTTCAGTTCCCTCGAAAGCCATGAAAACTATCTCTCTCTGTTCCTTTATATTATAACAATAAAAAGTCGCATGGAGGGGGCATGACGCTTTTTCCAATCATTATTATTACAATCCAAGTTTAATCCTACCACAAGCTCCGTCACGAACTTCTTTCCAAAAACAATTTCATACGCCGACTAACTGCACTATCTTCATTGATTTTCACAACTTTGCTTCTAAGACGACAGCAACTCCTGTTAAACATTATTGTATCGTTACATCTCCATGCTTTAGTTAAATAATATCCAACCCCAATATTGTTCAAAAGTCAAAAATCGCTCAATTTTAAATCTACCGTACAAAATCTCAAATTACAAAGATTCCGTACGTAGCTACAGTAAATAGCTGACAGAAACGTTAATTTGAAGGGAAGAAGCGAACAATTGAGGTAACAACACACGACATGTGAAAACTTTCCAACGTCGTTGTGACCGGATCGCCTCAAACGAGCCAAGTTCGCGGCAACGGTACATTTACCCCACTACTTCTGCAGTTTTAGGGTGAGGTGCTACTGAAACAAGTATTGAAACTTACAACGTTATGTCTGTTATCTTGTTTTTGGTGTAGATAATAAAGGCAAGGCTAGGCAGCAAGTAAGATCTTATTGTTAAACTTGAAAATATTAAGTTTGAAGGGATCTTGTCAAGATGGTAAACGAAAACTGTCGGAGGTACTTAGCATGTACTGAGCAATCTACGCCACATGAGACTAGGTATGTGATCACGAACCTCAGCAGTTAGGAAACTATGAAGATGTCAAGACGAAACTCAATTAATTTATTTCAGTTGAAGCAATTACAGACTGTTTAAGGACTTTTGAATTGTCAAAGAGTCGATCAGTCCGAAAGATGAAGCTATTTGCCCATTCCAAAGCGTAGTACATTCTTACAACGAAGTTTGTATGGACAGTAACGGGTAACAAAAAAAACTAGGAACTGAAAATCTGAGGCAACCGTGTAATCCTCAGTAGGAAAGTACAATAAAAAAAAGTTTATGAAACATAGCGATTACAGCGATAGTCGACATTCATGAGAAGAGCTAAGTTGGCGGTTGTTATTTTAAAGCTAAATGGTGATGGTAAAACTATTTGTTTCAGTACACTATATTTTAAACTACGTACTTATGTACTTACTTTTTTTTTATAATACACTAGCTGCGTTACTTTCGAATTTATAATATTAGTATGAATTGGAAATTACCTAAAGTTCACCCACATTTTGCCGGTCATGTTAAGTGCCAAGTAAAAGGGGGCAAGCCAATTACCATCAACCGGGTACAAATCCAGACTCCAGGCTGTTACTGAGAAATTCCTCATGGAATAACCTGGGAAACGAACCTAGGAGCACATGCTCAGCTGCGACTTGCGCATGCGCTTGCGACCGCTAGACAGATGCTCACTTAAATGTCTCTCTGATGGTGGCGCGTGTATTGGATCATTCAGTTCCCTACAAAATGGTTGAGCTGGATGTTGCTGATCTACGCGTTGTGTTCGTGAACGGGCGCCGTCGGTTGATACTGGTCATCTTTTAACTGCCAGGGCTTATTTTTAATCTTATATTTTGAATTGTTTCTTCATTTGTGTTTTTTTTTAACTTTTCCTCACATATAGAAGCAACAAGAATAATGTAGCCAGGATTTTGTAATATCTTGATTTAAAAGAGTGTCCTTGGAATTTCTTGCCCGTTCTCCTCTATAGAGATAGTCTACGTTTGGAATGGGCAACTAGCCATAGTCAACTTTCTGACTAACTGACGGACAATTTAATTTAGACAATTCAAAAGTGCCTGTAAATGTTTTAATTGAAATAAATGGTTTGAGTTTGGATCATTGAAGTGAATAGTAGTTTGATGACTAGAATATTGATACACGTAAATATAAAGCCATCATCATCATCATGTTTCTGCCCTGGTCCCGTGTTACTTAGGGACGGCGCAACACGTTTTCTTCCTCCATTCTCTTCCGTCAACCGTCACGCTATCATTCACTCCCTTCTCTTTCATATCATTCCTTACACGATCCATATTCTTTCCTCTGTCATTCCTCTCCCTCTCTATCCATCAACATTTTTATTCATTACTATTTTAGTCGGGATCCTGCCGTTTAACCAAAAAGATTTTGCCAAAATTTCACTACCCAAACAAATTTTGGCAAACTTTTTTTATACCAATGCAATGTTTGGAAAGATTTTAGTACGCAAATTTTCTTTTGGTCAAATTTTTACTTGGCAGAATATTACTATGGATAATGTCATTTAGGCATTTGGTCTTTAATCATATGATTTATTACAGCAAACAATCTTTAGACAATAAACGTTTGGTCAAATGATTTGTTATGACAAAAAATATAAAGACAAAAATAAGATTTTTTAGGTATTAAATAATTAAAAAATGCAATTTTATCTAAAAATAATCATTTCATACGAGATTAATTATTTAAAAAATGCTTAGGTTAGGTTAAAACCGTGACCTCCTACGCACGAGCCGAGAGAGCGAAGCGAGCGGTGCCGCGGCAGCGGCCGGCGAGTGCCAGAAACGACAAAATTATATAGAACAGACTACCCGAAACTGAACGAACTAGTAAGACGAGATTCATTATTTTAAAAAAATACTCCCAGAATACTTAATATTATTATCTCCTTTTTAGAATTTGTCCTAGTGGAAAAAACACCCTTATAATAAAACGTCTTCAAAGTTAGATCGTATGCTTGAAATGGCTGCCTTAAAACTGCGAAAACTGACGATACTAAATATTTGGCAAATGTAATTTTGCGTAAAATTAGTTAATCCAACTGAAATCTTTGACTAAATAAAAATTGGTAAAAGTACTAGTTGGTAAACAAGTTATTTTTTAAACGTTCACTTGCCAAACATTAGGTTTGGGTTACAATTATTTGTGAAGAGATTTTTTGCTAAGTAATAATTTGGCAAATGAAATTATGCGGAAAATTGTTTGGGAAGTGATAATTTGGCAATTTCTTTTTGGTGAAACAAGGGAGACCCATTTTAGTCACATGCGTTTTCTCCATTTTCTCCGCAAGAAACACTGGATTGAATACGAGTCCCCAATACCCTAAGAACCAACCCCTCGTCGGCTATAGCACCCGACCCTTTGCGTATATTAAGAGTAGGTGAGTTTTCATTATTGCATTAAGGGTTTTGTCTTGACACGATACTTTAACTTAGATGATAATGTTCGGGACCCTTTCTCTGTATATATAGAGTACTCAGGTAGGGAGACTTAATTTTAGTGTTATTCAAATTAAAGTTTTTAACTTTAGTGTCTTATAATTAAGTGCTTAATTCAAATAAGATTGTGATAAAATGAGTATTGCTCTCGTGCCATCGTTAGTCTTACTAAGGTACTTAGTCTTACCAAGTGGTATCGTGGTACCTATTTCCTGGGTTGTGGAGGTCAGATAGGCAGTCGCACCATGAAAAATACTGGTATTCAGCTGCATTTGGTTAGACTAGAAGTTAGACTGGACCCCAACATTGGGCAAAGTCTAGGCAGATTAATTGCATTTGTGCCTTCGTATTTTTTTTCAGTGGGTAAAATCAGGGAAGTTAATAGATTATCCTTTTGAATGAACACTACGTCAATTTGCCGTTTTATAGCCATTTCATACAAATGGCTTTTTTTTTGTGTCATCAAATGACCCCTCCCGCTTTGGGTGGAGCGGAAGGGAGTATCAGACTCTTACTAACTAAAACCCGTGTTCCTTCCTTAGCCCTTTATGTTCCGGGCCAGAGGTAACCCTTTCGGACAATCCCGCTGACCCGGCAGGCTTCGGCCCTAAGGGGGCCCCTCCTCGATGCTGACATCTCTTTGAGGCGCGCGTGGAACACGTATGCGCCGTCCGGCACGGGCCTGATCCTGATCGGACGGTGAGCTACCCATTACTCTCCGCCCGCAGGCCAGCGCCTACGGTGGCCGGGAGTCGTCACGCGGCACCCGACGCCCGGAGCGTCTCCCGCGGCGGCTGGGACGGGAGGCTCTCTCCCTGAGCCGTCCCGCTACCTCCTTCGCTAGCATGACTGCTTCGCAGAAGGAGGTGACTGCCTCCCACTCCCTCTCGCCCCGGACCATGGCTTGCACCAGGGCCGGACGCGAGAGGTATATACAAATGGCTAAGAATGGCAGTCCTGATTAGAATAAACAGACAATTTAAGTTGGTAGTAAAACAAAAGTAAGCTAAACAATTAATTTCTTAGACTTTACTTTGAAGGAGGCTTTTCAGTGAATAAGTATGAAGACTGCCTAAACATTTATGAATATTCATGGACTTTCTAGGTCTTTGTTGCTGGTATGTTAAAAGGCAATTAGCGATACCTAAGGGACCTATTATATTATTTTTTTAAACAGCCCACATGTTTTGTATTGTAACATTTATACGCAATTAGTTTAATTTCTAGGTTGGGTAAAATAACTATGGGTTTTTGTTTTTAGGTCTTCAGCTCTATGATTTAAATTGTGTTCAATAAACAAATGGAATAGTTTTCCCTTTTCCCATGGGACTTAAAATGATACGAATGATCATATTTTCGAAACCTTCGACTTACCATCGTTTCTGGAGGACGACAGGTGTCAAACGAAAATTATTTTCACTGTCATAAATAATACGAGTTTTGTTGTAATAGGCTACGCTCACTAATGCTTAACAAAGGTCATGACCACAATTCCGCAATAAATCAAAAACTTCCGAGCAGACAACCAATTTATCAATAATTTACACCTCCAAAATCCGCATTTATGTGAACAAAGTTCACCAAAATCCGGCTAAACAGTGGAGCCATTTAGCCCAACATCAAAAACTGCAGTGTAAATTCAATTATAATGCAATTTTCGCAAAATTTTGTACGTGGGAGACAAAATGATAGTAGGCCATTGTTGCCTGATGGCTCTAGGCAATTCCCTAATGAAAAACTTCACTCTTTGTTCACTTAATCACCCTATTAACACAATAGAGGGCGCTGTTCTGAACTTATTGTTAAAATAACGGTTAATTTAGACGGGATAGTTTATTTTTGAGATAATTTAGAAACTGTTGTGATGGATATTTGATTTTTGTGAAGGCTTTCAGAAGAAGACTTACAGTACTCAGGGAAGACTTTCAGTATAAATCTAATAATATTTAGTGAAAGTATTATTAACGCTTTGATGCCTAATACTTACAGGTATTTCTACAAACATAATATTGTTGTTGTCGAGTTGAAAAAGCTTAAAACGTGACAAGACTATGTTACTATTTTAAATACACAATGTCGATGAATATAATTATTATGCCTGACGGCACAGCAACTGTCCGCGCCGGCCTCCTGGTTTTGTTTTGAAGTTCCTGGGAGCACTGACAGGCTCCAAATACGAGTGTCACCGGCTGGTGTCATTTACTCTATCAGAGCGTCACAACGATGGTTGCGTGGCGGCTGTCTTCCGACGACCAGTTGATGTCAAGGGAGCCAAATGTCGTACCACGTCCACGACGAACTGCTACATTCCGGCTATATGTTTAGCATATACGCTAGTAGTGTATACTAAATCTATATATATCTATATACTTATATACTGGCTGACTTTTTTTACCGTCTGGACAAAAACAGGGTTACAGGTTGAACGGAGAAGAAGCCAATTTTTTTGAAAAAACAACGGGATTTCTGTGCCATAGGCTTCTACTTCTACTTCGTTCACCTTTTATACCCTGTTTTTGTCCAAACGGTAAAAATATCAGCCGGTACATACGATGACCTCTTCTGGTAAAAGCTATCCTATCGCCGTTATGCCTATTTATTGTCTATTTTGCCTAACATTAAGTTTAAAAAATGCCTTAAAATTATTGCAGTATTCCTCCTAAGTAAAACAGAAACTCCAAAGCTAGGCAAGGAAATAAATTAGAATAAACTTATTTGTCTCCAAATCCTCTTCAATTTAACATCGATGATCCTTAATTACTATCATCGATCTTCATTTCAGTACCAATACAATGTTCAACGAATTCTCACCTCAAAAATGAAGATGCTTTAGAAATATATGGAGCGTTTAGATGAAATTCCTGTCATACCTCGGATTCTGAATGTATGAGGCTTTGTATGATCTCGGTATACGCTTCGTTGAGTCCTTATTATGCCAATCTATTGAGGGTGTGGCCTTAAATTTGAATATTTGTGCGTTCCTATGAAGGTGTTGGGCTGGTCATTATACTGTGGGCGTAAGGTTTTTAGATCTTTGCGTCTCAGTATTAGATTCGATGTGATAATGACATTTAAAATTGTTTTTGTATGAGTATCGTATCCACAAGCTGACGTCGAAAGTTTCAACCGAAACGTGTAATTGATTGACTAATTTATCGCTTGATAAAGTGACTATACCTACATCTCCAATCTTAAAAGATGAATTTTTTTTTTAATAAATTATTAAAACATGCTAACTGTTAATAGGTACATTAAACGTTTCCAGAGTCAGATGAATTCAGAGAATAAATCCAAATTACCTACAGCTTCCATTGATAAAAATTCGAGAATTCACATCATTACTCCAGCAGTGATTCATTAGTCTCGAAAAAGGGCTGAAAAAGCATTCCATCTTAAATAATACAGCTGCTATCGCGTTATGTAATTAAGGAAACTTGTTGGTACTAAACGCTCGTGGTGGGTTCCAAGCTCTACCGTCTTAATTACGTAAAAAAGCAATAGCGATCGGGCGAATGTTTAATTAAACTAGTCTAAATTTTTCTCGTAGATACTGCTTTAAAGTTAAATGAAAATCAAGCAGGTCTGGAGTGAAGTTAAGCTCGCAATAAAATAAAGTACGCCACGCTGACTGGGTGTAAAAGAAACATGGAATGTTCTGTTGTTAATTGCTTTGCCACTTTGATCAGATTTTCTTGGCACTAACATGCATGAATTTTATTGACTAAAGACCAAATTATGTTAAGAGCAGAGTATTATCACACTAATATTATAAAGGCGAAAGTGTGAGTGGGTGTGTGTGTGTGTGTTTATATGTTTGTTACTTCTTCACGCTCAAACGGCTCGACCAATTTTGATAAAATTTTGTATGGAGGTAGCTGACACCCTGGATTAACATATAGGCTTTTTAAATATTTTTTTATTTTTTCAAATATTTTTTCCGTCGATAAAATTAAGCTTAGTTTCCCTCATTTCGATATGTGCACGTTATGAAGACTCACACTGTATATAGGTTTAACAGTACCTCCATCGGGTAAAAGCCATAAAATATCGATGGACTTTTAGTATTCTATTTTGCTGTCACATATCCTTGTCCATGATATTCATGTTACAAATCTATATTAATATTATAAATACAAAACTAACTCTCTCTGACTGTTATGTATTCATGCCTAAACCACTGAGCCGAAAGTTATCTGAAACAGATAGGCAGTCTCGAATCTTGAAAAGACCTTCCTGGGTAGGTACAGACGCCAACATCAAGCTACCCGAAACTGTCAAATTTTCCCCACCAATTTTGAACCTTATGCTTTAGCGATAAGGTTGAAAATATATTAAAGAAATTTGACAGATTGTAGTAACTTGATGTGCTGACGTCTGTACTTGTATTGAAAAATAATAAAATACATGCACACGAAGTCGCAGGCCACAGTTAGTGGTTTATATTGGCCAAACTGTATAGAAACCAAGATGATGTTACATAGTACCTACGACTAAGTAAAGTTGGCACGCCACGCTTGGATCAAGACATGTTCCATGGTACATGATAGCGACATGTTGAGGGCAGGTCAACTTGTTCTGCAAAACATAGGCGTATGTAGGTATACAAGACGAGAATATACAACGTTGTCGTGACGGTATACAGCCTGTTTTGTATGTTGATGCACCAGCACTTTAGCAGTGACTTCGACGTCCTCCCTTGAATTCCCTGTTCCTATTATTGTTTGTCATAAAGTAAATAACGATGTATATTGCATAAAATCCAGAACATACTGTTTGGGAGAAGACACTGGCTCCTGTTACACAGTTGTTCTACCTAGCGCAGGAGTTAAGGCTTCACTTTGTTTGTACCTACACATTTTATATGCCAATGGCGCCGATTCCCTTGTTCACAAACTAAACTAAATTTAAGTTCAGTACATCTTTTTCTTTCTATATCATTAAGTAAAGGACAGAATATAAATATTAGTTTAGTCCTGTCAAATTAGACAGCGCCAAACCACAGATTACTGAATAGTTACTACGTAACAGATACTTCACTCAGTAGAAAATTTCCAATACCTATTACGATAATTGCCTACTCCCTCGCGTCAACAACCACTGTATGCTAAAATGCGCCTAAATGCTCAAGCGTACAGCAGTGATTGCTTCGCACCGCGCGATTCCACAGTAATCGCAGGGCTGCCTCTTCGATAAAATTAAATTAACATAACTTTTTATCTATGTTATTGAGAACTGTGAATATGTTCTGACTTTTATGTGGCAGTTAAAAATTTTATCATTTATAAAATATTTAACCAACTTAAAAAAAAGGAGGTGATCAGACATACAGGCCAAACTGAGATGTTTGACTTGTATGGTTTGTAGGTATGTATGTTTGTGCGCGATAATCTCGCGTTTGGCTAAACCGATATCGATGCGGTTTTCAGAAAAGGATTTGTTACATTTAGGAGAACGTTTTAAAATAAGTATAATACTTCTTAGTTTGATGATGATCTTCGGAGATGTTCACTAGAAATGAAAAAAAAGCCTTAAAAAAAGAGAACCGACTTCAAATAAAGCACTAAGCCGTAAGAAATAATTTGTTTTTTTTTTATGTTAGTGCTAACAGCTGGTAATTACGAATCGAAAAAGCACCGACATCAAAGAAGAAATTATTTCTTACGGTTTAGTGTTTTGAAGTCGGTTCTCTTTTTTAAAGTTTGTTTTATTATATTTGTAAGTTTGTTTTGTTTTATATATTGGTGCTGACTGTGGAAGAAACCTAGATAAAACATAATTACACATAAGGCACCACACGGCATCGTAATACGCGTACGAACGAACAGCACTATTAAAATTGAACGGCGTGCGCGCGCTTCGCTTGCGAAAACCGCACTGAATTTGATCCGCCGGCGGACCGAGACCGCTCGGCTAGGCGGTAGGCACTTATAGCGCGCAAGTACATGGAGTGACGGAGGCCTGGCCAAACGTAAATTGACGTATTTTTAGTAGCCATATTTTTAATCAAGTCTAAACTTGGTACCTATCTTAATTTGACAAGACTAAACTAATATTTATCTTTTGTCCTTTTCTTAATAATATAGAAAGAAAAAGTTGCACTGAACTTAAATTTAGTTTAGTTTGTGAACAAGGGAATCGGCGCAACTAAAGAATTAATTTTATATTTATTTCTAAAAATCTTTAATCCTTGTTTACGTCATAAGGGAATCTCTGTGTACAATTTTAGCTTTCAACATCAAAGGATTTGTGCTGGGCGTTGATGAGTTAGTCAGTGAGTGACTGAGCGAGTTGGGATTTTTATTTTTGATGTATTTACTGAAACAGCATCCACAAAAATGCCTTTACTTTATTTAAACATGTAAACGCACGTCTTGCTCGCCCCACGGGCAGTCAGCAGCGTGACCATATTTCTATTTTCACATCTTTTTACCACGGTTTGTGCTATTCTATAGTAATTTTTTTTAACCTTGCCCCACACTAGGAACTTCTCCTGTATTGTGGGTGCGTTTACAAACATTTAAACACGGAGTAGTGGTGGCCCAGTGGTAACGACCGCGACTTACGAGATATAGGTCGTAGGTTCGAACCCTGACAGGCGCTTTACTTTGTGTAAATTATTTCATCACCACTGCTCTCAAAACGGTGAAGGAAAACATCGTGAGAAAGCATCGTGAGAAAGCACGGTGAGCAGGCATGTTCTAGAACCAACAATTCGAAGGCATGTGACATCCCAACCCGCACTGGGCCTGCGTGGTGACTAAACTACTTATAGGTCATACAAATATTTGTTCATGCCTATATGAGTAAAAAACCATTTAATTGACACTACTATCTCCCAGACATCTTCAATCTCATCATAATCATAATTTTTCGTCTTCTTCTAATTCAGAGACACTGGAATTATTCTGGTTTTACCAGAGAACATAAAACTAGTCACCTATATAGAGTTAGTGTGCATTCATGTTACCCGGTTAGCCGGGCTCCTATTTTTACTGGGGCTAAGTCAGGTCTACTTAGACGAGCCTTTTAATTTATTTTTTTCATTACTCCTTCTCTAATTTCGTCCCAAACGTGTCCCTGTCTGTGTTTTCAGAGCACACAAGCTCTCTGATAAAAATAAAATACTTACATTAGGCCCTAAGCTAGTTGCACACACTACAATGTTTAATTAACGCAAGTTACGCTATGTGGCTAGTCGCAGTAATCTTGTTCTGGTCTACATAAATATCTTCTGTGACCATTTGGCGTTGTGTGTGTTTGGGGAGTGTGCCAAGGGATCTAGTGGTTCTGTGTAAGTCATGGACGTTTTCTGTAAACGCTTTTAGGTAATAATTAAATTCGGATATGATCGTTTGGAGTAAGCCTCATGTGTCATGTTTGTCTAAATGTGACTTGATAACCATACCCATAATCAGCCTATAATGTTCCCACTGCTGGGACACAGGCCTCATCTCAATGAGAGGGAGTGGGCCGTAATCCACCACGCGGGCCCAGTGCGGGTTGGTGGATGTCACATGTCTTCGAATTTTTGGTTCTAGGACATGCCGGTTTCCTCACGATGTTTTCATTCACCGTTTTGAGAGAAGTGGTGATGAAATAATTTGCACAAAGTAAAGCGCCTGTCTGGGTTCGAACCTTCGACCTACAACTCGTAAGTCGTGTCCGTGACCACTGGGCCACCACTGCTCTCGCTAGTAACGTGACTTGATACTTTAATGATATTCTTACATTTTTTTTTGCAGCAAAGCCATATATTAATGTAATAGTTTCCTACCAATGATATCGTCTTATCCATTTATTGTTCTAAGACGTACCTACCTATATTACATAACAATCGATAATCTTCACAGATTTAAGAATCTGTAGGTGGTAGGTCTGTATCTGCCCACTTTATATTTTATCAATTATATAAAACAGATCCAGCAGTTAAAATAAGTGCGAGAGACTGAAAATACTCACGGGAGTAGATTACTAAAAAAAACTGCTGTTCGCTCTTTGCAATCCTCCCGCCTTCTGGCAAATTAATGAATTCGTCGAAACATAATTAGCGCTACTAATTAATGATTCTCGAAGTCGTAAATCATCCTTATGGTATACCTACTCTCTCAAAGAAACTATCCTATATTTACGCATAGATTCACATATTGCTACGTGACTTAATAAATAATCAATAAGACTGGAATTTCGTGCACTATTTACTGAAATTTCTAGACTAATCACACTAATATTATAAAGGCGAAAGTTTGTGAGGGGGTGTGTGTGTGTGTTTATATGTTTGTTACTTCTTCACGCTCAAACGGCTGGACCAATTTTGATAAAATTTTGTATGGAGGTAGCTGTACTCTGGATTAACATATAGGCTAGGTACTTTTTATCCCGATATTCCCACGGGATCGACATTTACGCGGGTAAAACAGCGGGGCAAAGCTAGTTATCTCTTTAAATGCTTAGATGTCTAGCCAGGCTACGGACGCTAATCGATCTAATTAAGATCCATTTAGGGCCCGGAAAAAGCGCCTGTGAAGCTTCTTATTCAGCCATACTTCCATGCGATCATTAGTTTGAAGTCTACAGGCTTGCGTCAGTTCTCTATAGCCGAGGAGAGCGGGGTGGCACCCGCGACCACATCTCGACGCATCCCCACGTCAGGTTCTAGGAAATATTCCCTGAGACTGCAAATCTCACTATTGTGGAGGGTCTTAGCGTTTATACCAAAATAACAAAAGTTGATTGAGTAGTAACATAATTATGCAAGTATAATTATAGTGTATTTAGAGCCGTAGGCTAACTACTAAATTGGACAAATCGACTATAAGCGCCTGTAAAATATAATACAACCTACCTACGTAGTGTACCGGAACAAAAAAATCACCCAGGACTATAATAGAAAGAACTTTGAAATTAATTACTGAATTTTGTGAAAATTTTCTCAATTGAGTTGTCTTGTAAATTCATAATCATAATCATTATAATTTTAAAGTTGTTAGTAAGGAAACATTGAACTCATCTAGTTAAAGTCAAAAGTTAAACATAATTTAATTTTGACGTGTAAGTAAAAGTTTTTTTATAACCGAATTCAAAAAAGGAGATCTGCTAGTTAAGAATATGATGCTAGAAGCATAGGATAGGATGCAAAAGTGTGTTTGTCTGTCACACACATACACACACACTTTTGCTTTTATAATATTAGTATGGATGAAGATTAGCCAATAGCCATTACGGGATATATTTATAAACGTTGCTTTAAGTTAAGTAATGATTAGCGACTGTCCGAATCCATATATTTTTGACGTTTAAACAAACATCTCTCAAAGCAACGTTTATAAATAAAGGGAATAAATGAAGTATGTATCTCTGTCTCAATTTATAATGAAATATAAGTACCTACCCAAGAAATATTGACTCTTCAGTGCACTTTACTAGAACCATTAAAACAGTTCTGTTTAATTAGTCTTATTTCTAATAAAA
The DNA here is from genome assembly GCA_963082905.1 of Oligia fasciuncula. NCBI lineage: Eukaryota > Metazoa > Arthropoda > Insecta > Lepidoptera > Noctuidae > Oligia > Oligia fasciuncula. Next base: position 17,503,272 of record OY720395.1, read on the forward strand.
CACTTTAAGACAAGGGTTCTTTGTGTAGTGGTATAACAGCGTCTAATAAACTTGCAAATTAATGGCTGTAAATAATGTGTCTGCTTGTTGAAATGGCTACATGCGTTTCATTGTTTCAGGTCGTGGACCTATGATGGGCTATTAGTTGTGCTAATTAGTTCTTAACAGCTGACTTCCATTGTTAAGGGCATGTTTATACTTGATGAAAAAGAATGTAGTTCGGCTAGACTCGACCTACAGAAAATAACAATTTATTAGACGGATTTCATTAGTCTACATAGGCCAGTCGCAAGGGAATGCTTCATAATTATTAGTAACTAGCTTCTGCCCGCGACTTCGTCCGCGTGAAATTTCTTGTACCCCCACCCCGTCGCAACACTTCGTATTCGCTTAGCGTTCTTTTTTTTTTTCTTTTTAAAATGTCATTCTGACTTGTTTTCTTTATGCTCGGCTCCTAAGGGTCATAGTGTGATATTAAATAGCCTATAGCCTTCCTCAAGTATTGGGCTATCAAATGCAAAGATTTTTTCAAATCTGACCGGTAGTTCCAGAGATTATCGCGTTCAAACAAACAACCTCTTCAGCTTTATAATTAGTATAGATATAGATTGTCTTAAGGGGCTTACAGGACACAAAAAACGTAAGTTTTAGAAACAATAAAAGTAGATAATATGATCGACTGCAGTAAACAAAATCAGAAAAATATATGATATTCTTCAGGATATAATGCTAGGCAGATAATGTGTTGAAAATATAATACTACTAATTTCATACGATAGAAACAAATCATGGAGGTACTTCTAAAAACTTTATTTTTACAATAAAACCATACTAATATACATAAAAACATTCTTATTTTTTGTCACATTATTCTACAAGCAACATACTAAAATACCAGTGTTTTATTTTTTTAGTTCAAACAACAGATTTTTTGTAATTAAATAATTGCTTCATATTTTGCAATAAATTACCAGCCTTGTGTCATCGCGCTTCTCTTTCTTTTCTATGCAGTCCGACAGTGACCGCGCTTTTGGTCATGTAAGCCCCTTAAAGCAGATGATCGGTTCACAATTTATTAAAAAAACAACATTCCGAAAGTTTTGCTTGCCGCAAAAACGTAACAAGTCCTATATTATGTACCTATTTATAGAAGTTTGACCTTTTTTATGTCATATAAATGTATACATAATTATCAAACTAATATAATAAAGGCGAAAGTTTGTGAGTGTTATATTATGTTTGTTACTTCTTCACGCACAAACAGCAGAACGGATTTGGATGAAATTTTGGCACACAGATAGCTTGTAACCAGAATTAACACATAGTAGGCTACTTTTTATCTCGATATTCTCACGGGATCGACACTTATGCGGGGAAACCGCGGGGCGCAGCTAGTTACAAATAAAAGGCGGTTTACGTGTCTGTCTGTGTGGTCGCGTTGTTCTTCTAAACTACGTAACGGATTTTGATACGGTTTTCACTATCATTCAGAGAATTTATTCCGGAAGTAGTATTAGTAAGTTAGTAGTATTAGTTTCTCCATAGAAACGCTCTCGCCTGTTTTCTTTCTGGTTAATGACCATAAAACAATGAATGAATTTTACAGAATAATAAATGTTTTCCTTTTTGATGATACATTATTTTTATAAATACTAATACTCTCAAAAAATGCTCAAAATTGCCGATTTAAACCGCTGTCAACAGAGGCTAGGCCTCTGTTGACAGCGGTTTAAATCAACAAATTTGAGAACTATTAATGAAAATAGAAAATCATAAGGACACAGTATATATCCTCCTTATTCAGTTTATGAAATATCTTTTAAATTGGTCCAATATTGGAGGAGGAAATAGGCGAGAGCCAAAACTCGGATTATGACTTTTTACTTAGGCTTTCTCAAAAGTGTCTCCGACCGCATTTCCTCTTAATATCGACCTGACATAAAATAAAGAAATCTCGAGTTTGTCAAGACTTTAAAATCGTGCAAACCAGGAGAGGGTTGCTAGTTGAAAATAACTTCATTTTAAATGACATTTCTATTTTATTTACGACACAAATCAAATCACAGCACGAACCACAATTAATATAAGAACTCCTTTACAAGTATTTAAACTAAATAAATTAGGTTACCCACAATTATGGTAAACTCGTCAACTTACGTGGAAGGGTGACACGTTTCCTGAACCAAAATTAATTACTTTCCATCTAATTGATTTATTGCGCTTAATTAAGCGTCTCAACTCGACGTGAGCGGTTAAGTTTCAGAGGTGTGGAAAACTAGGAAAAAAAAAACAGTATATTACGAACTTTTTTAGCTGGGCCTGCTCTTGTACTCGATCTCGCCTGGTGGGAAGGTATAGATGAAGTCTTCGATAGAATAAGCGTGCCCAGAAGATTTCTGCATGTCGATTCTGTAAAAATCTCACCGTGAAAATTTACGTGAAGTGAGCGTGGAGTGAGCTGTCAGTGTCATCCCACCTGATACTGGTAACAGATTCGCACTGCTGTTCACTATTGCTTTAAAGACTAAAGAGTTGTACCTACGTAGAAGGGAACACAGAACATGAACTGAAAAAGGATAGGTAATCAGGAACCTGTTTGACATCCTAGACCTAGGCTATATCTTATGGAAAACTGAAGGCTGCGCCGACCGCGCAGTGATGCCCTCATCATTTCAAACGGAAAAAAGTGGCCACTATTATCTGTTTTAGTGATTATAATAAAACTAAACAATGTAAAACTACAGTTTATAATAATATTAACGTATAATCTTGTGGAGCACCACTTAACGTGCTTATTTTCTGCATTTTCATTCTAAAATAAAAGAAATAACCAAACAAACGATGAGGGCGCTACTGCGCGGTCGGCGCAGCCTTAAATAAGTAGGTACTTGCATAAAGTCAATCCGCCTAGCCTTGTCCCAACTTTTTTGGTGGGTTTTACCGGATGCAGCTGGTTAACAGTATATTACATGAAGCGACTGTCTGAAATACAAAGGTAGATTAATACCTTCATTTACTGCTAAACAAATTACCCTTTCTTTTGCGAAGTCGGGTAAAAAAAATATCCGGCAAGGATCAAGTCATCCTTTTTTTCTAGAACTTGAGTCTATAACTAATCACTGGGCTTAGTTTGAAAGGTCTGCCTGTAACCTTTTTTTTTACAAAAAATACATTGGTGGGTAACAAAAGGGTTAGGTACCCAAATAAAACTCCTCTCAAAAATAATGTAGGTATAAGTACATAACTAGTTATATAGATAAAGGGTTTATTTATAAACGTTGCATAATTAAACGTTAAAAATGTATGATTCAACTCATTATTTAACTGTAACTGTTGCGAATCGAACTCGTTACAGTGCAGCATAATATCACCTTCTTTCGGAACATTAATTGTATTCTAAATTCTAGTATGGCTGTCAGGTTTGACAACTGATTGATTTGACTTTTGGATTTTGCGATTGAATGTGAAAATAAACTGTGGTTACCTACCAGCGCGTTTTAGTTACATTATATTGTAGTCTTTGGTTACGATCATAATAGTAACGTTTATAAATAAACTCCAAAAAGTTTAACTTATTATTATTACTTTTTAGGGTTCTGTACCCAAAGGGTAAAAACGGAACCCTATTACTAAGACTTTGCTGTCCGTCCGTCCGTCCGTCTGTCTGTCACCAGGCTGTATCTCATGAACCGTGATAGCTAGACAGTTGAAATTTTCACAGATGATGTATTTCTGTTGCCGCTATAACAACAAATACTAAAAACAAAATAAAATAAATATTTAAGGGGGGCTCCCATACAACAAACGTGTTTTTTTCTGCGTTTTTGCCTTGTGGTACGGAACCCTTCGTGTGCGAGTCCGACTCGCACTTGTTAACCTTTTACGAAGAAAACAACATATTATTCATGAAAACGAATATTTTGTGAACAACAACAATCTATTACAGTTTCATCTCATGATTTTAAAATTAATTCTGTAAACTTTCAGTATTAATGGGCAAACTGAAAGTATTATTCAAATAAGCTTGTATTTACCGATAAAACTACTTATCTCAATTGGTTTCTTAATAGTTTTCTAGTTTCGAAAGTGGTGATAGATTTACGGTGACTTTTATTCGGTAAAGTTTTGTTTTATTTTCTTTCAAATAGGATTTTAATGTTTAATATCAGAATAAACAATTTTGTAAAAAAAAATCTGGTAAAAATAAACCAATGAATAGAGCGTTTACGACGTACGGCATTTCATACAAACTTTCAAGCCCTTGTTTTTCGAAATGAATGAACCGATTTTAATGAAGCTTCATACGGATAAGCAGCATTCATTTCGAAAACAAGGGCTTGAAAGTTTGTATGAAATGCCGTACGGCGTAAACACTCTTACAAATGTTTCGAAATTCAGCTCATCTACCGAACCTTTACCTAACCATATTATAATCGCCTTCCAGTCTATTTGGAAGCGGACTGCCTATCTGACCTCTACACCCCATTTAATGTAACGATATACTAATAAAAAAAATATTATATAGGTACCTATCCCTGGCACACAGACGATCCTTAATCAACTTAAAAATCAAGGAAGAATAAGTTAGCAATGAAAATGAATATTTAAAGCGACATGAACGAAAATACAAAAAAAAGAAAGACAGATACAATTAGCATAGGTGTAGATAAATTTAGAAAAATAAATCACTCCATAAGAAGAAAACAAGATAATTTATTCATACGGGGGTGATGTTCAAATATGAACAAAGTAAACCTCCATTAATATATGCATGTATTCCACATTGGGCACCCGCTTAAATGGCACCTGAGTGAATGTGCCGCTGTCTGTCAGGTGCATTCACTACGACTAAATAAAGATAAAAAAAAGAAGATAACGAATTTAATTAAAATGTAGCTATCTACCCATCCGGAAAGCAATTACACACAACACGACAATACAAATTTGAACAAGTCACAATAGCCAACGCCTTTTTCCTTCATGACATTCCCTCAGAGGTCAGTTTCTTTGATCGTCTGTTGGACAATATTGACATGGCCGACATGGTTCTTTGTCACAGAAACACGGTTTTTTTTTTTTTACCGGCTTCAAAAAAGAAGGAGGTTCTCAATTCGTATGTTTATATATTTTTTTCTGGACTCTTTTTCATCTGTTGTGGAAAGTGTTGGTGTCGTAATATGTATTAGATTCTAATACATATTTCGACACCAACAATTAAAAAGAAAGAATAACGTTTATTTGAACACATTTCGTGAAACACAAAATACAAATAAAAAGTGAAAATAATGTTTTAACAACAATGATTAACGAATTTAACAACAAATTTCCATTTCAGCATTTCCCAGACAAATGCTGGCAGCTGCGGGATGCTGGCTACTGGATGCTGACTGCTGGATGCTGGTTTTATAAGGTTTTAAATAATTCTTTACTTACAACGACAACTTATGAGTAGGTTTTTCTTTATAATGTGTGGTTAAACACGTGGGAGTCAGACGTAAATTATTTTTTTTTCTTAATTTTTGTAAATTTTTTCTGGGTATTTTAACCCTATGTAAAAGTTTATTTTTACCTTTAAGGTCGTATAGAGAACTTTCACAATACCTCGGAATATAAATGCGCTCATTACCACATCATCATTAACAAATCGTCCAAGCGTCGAATAAGTTATGAAGCGACTATAAACATAATACGGGATTATAAGGGCTTTTACAGATGAGGAAACGGCGGCGCCACTAGTAGTGGTTTCAAAATGCGGCGATTAAATACTTTCTATTTCTCATACTCGGAAAGTAGTATTTGTTTGATCCGAGTAGCGGGTGGAAGACGCTGCTTTCCACCTTTGGGCGGGAAAGACTCACAGTAATTGCTTCCCATTCAAACGCCAGAATTAATTTTAAAAAAATAGAACTAAAGGACATGTTATGAAATGGGCTTAAAATAATATTTTTTTTGACAGCTGCCAAGTGTAGTTTTTCTAATAGGGAAACTTATTCAGGATGGCCTTACAAAAACAAAAAAAAAATTAAACAACCATTATTGAAAAAAAAATATTTCAAATCTAGATATTTTTGATGTCGTAATATTGTTTTTGCAAATTGAAACAAAGAAAAAATGTATGAATATCATATTTTTTTTTTACCTTATTGTTATTTGAAATATTCTAAAACAATATTAGATGGCTTAAAATAAAACTAAGGAATTATCTCCATGATTTTTATGATTGATTGATTCCTTTACCTCCTAATGGAATCTATGAAAACATTACCTGTGCCAGTAAGGTTGTCACACTTGTCAGTACTCAGTTGAAAATTGAATTGAATTTGACACTTGATTGACGTTCACATTTCACAATGACAATAATGACATCCAACCGAAATCAATAATTATTGTGGGTTGCAATTTATTTTTTAAATAACAATTATTAAAAAATAAAAATAAAATATACAAAGTCTCCTTAATTTATGTACTTTCATAAAAATTTAATCTCTTCCCTGTTCACAGCAGCATCGAATAAAAGCCCAGCCTCCATACAAAAACCTAACATGTCCTTTGGTGAGGTAGTCAGCTACGAAATTTTTTACAAACATAATTAAGAAAAATGCTGCGGTCTTATGAGTGTCAGCCAGTGTGAATTAAAAAAATCCTATTAGGACGGCCCGCGGCGGTGACGCGGTGTATACCATATTTAAAATTTAAAAACGACTATAGTACAGTCAACAGCAAAAGTAGATGATCAAAATCAGAAATTCAATACTGATTAACGGAGTTCGCGTCAGAACTGTATGGCAGAGCTGTTGTTGTTGTGCTGTTGACTGTACCTACTTATATTTAACTTTAAATTTCACAAATTATTCCAACCTCTCAATTAATTTTAAATAGGTACTATTCATGTTATTATTATCAATAAATATTTTAGAAAAACTGATATTTTTTCCTTTCCTTATAATCGAAATGAAAAGTAGAGTGTTTTACACGGGTGAAAGTCATCAATTCCTTTCGACCCTTGTATAACAATCTACTATTACTGCGTATTCTTTACTTTCCCAACGATACAAGAAACAACAAAATAAAATAGGCTCAAGGAGGGGCGGGGGGGGTGGAGGGGAGTTCAGGGGATCAGACCGGAGTAAATCAATAAAATAGCAATGGGCTCGCCCCCTATTTCATGAGACCTAAACATAACAGGCGAAATATAGGTGTGCTAAAGGTACACTTTTGCCTACCCCTTCTGGAATACAGGCAGATGTAAAGTTAAAAAAAAAATACTTGAAATACGAGTATATGTGCGCACTTCGCGGCAGTTATTCAACGCCTTCTTCTGCTGGTGACAGAAGCGTCTCGTCTAATAGAATGTCATTGAAGCGGCGGCGTATGATTTGCGTACACACGCCGTAGCTTTGTTGCGGCGCCAACAATAATAATATTTAACAGTCATTTTCAGACTAAATATTTTTCAGTAGGTAACTGTGTTTTTTTAATAACTGTTTAAAATACTAAACATGTGATTTCTACTGACCAGTTTTGTATTACCTATTAAAGTTCAGGTTAACCAGAAAATATTAAGGAACGATTACTAACGAGTCACAAAAGTGCCATCATGCAGGCTGGATCAGATACAGGATGGTCATCGTCGCGCAAACTGTCACCATGAATTCAACACATGATTCTAGAACCCTAGCGTAGAAATATTACGTAGGTATTTTACCTACGCGGTCGAAATGTATCCAGGTAAAGCAAATTTTCGAAAAAAAATAACGCAGGGTACAGAATCGTGCAATGAATCCATTGTAACATATTGCGCGACAATTTCGCTGCCATCCTGTATTGTGTTGGTTGCAACAAAACTCTTGATCCGAATATAACTGAGAAAACTGACAAGATTTAAACCTTCAAGCAGACGCTCGGCGTCGAATCGACCGCACTCGATACATTTTCGTTATTTCTTGTCGCATGTATTTCCCATCCCTAGTAAACTGTCATTGTTTCATTGTGCACGAAATAAACTGTTTACCTCCCCTCCCCGCATCATCCTCCGGAGTGCATAGATCGCATTTGTTTTAGTTGCGGCGTCGAAAGCACGCAAGCACGCGAAAGTTAGAGGTATAAGAAAATGTATGGTGCCAAATTGCTTACTAATCTAAAGAAAATTAGAATATTATTTTGATTGTATAATTTTTGAGAGCAGTGGTGGCCCAGTGGTCACGGACATGACTTACGAGTTGACGGTCGTAGGTTCGAACCCAGACAGGCGCTTTACTTTGTGTAAGTTATTTCATCACCACTGCTCTCAAAACGGCAAAGGAAAACATCGTGAGGAAAGCGGCATGAACCAAAAAAAAAACTCGAAGACATGTGACATCCACCAACCCGCACTGGGCCCGCGTGGTGGATTAAGGCCCACTCCCTCTCATTGAGAGGAGGTCTGTGTCCCAGCAGTGGGAACATTATAGGCTGATTATGGTTATGGTATAATTTTGTTTTATGTCCTAACGTAATGATAATGTGAAAAAAAAGGTTATTAAATAATTAGTGTTTTAAATCCCTGAAATAACCCATAGGTTTTTTTATTTTAAGTTACCGCTGGTGTTACAAATGGCCGCGTGCCCGCTTGAAGGTTAATCAGCATCATTAGATCGCACCAAAAGACAATAAATACTGCCACTTAATTAAGCGCTGCATAAACTTCTCACAACCACCGACCACTAATGCCAGCCACTAATAGTCGCTTGCAGTTGCCAAGTCAGAGATAGCGCTTAATAAAGGTAGGAAATTAAGTGACCGCTAGATTCCACACAAAATAATGAAGGTTGGTAAAAGGAGTTCCCATAAAGCTGCTTTAGCGCTGTAGGTACGTCTATTCATGTTTAATATTTCAATAGGCTTTATGTGTTTTCATGCTTTTGAATATTTGCGGTTTATAATGTAGGTTGTGGTCGTAACTTGTATCTTGAGAAATGTTTAGTTTAGACAGTAAGTATTATTCATTTTTATGTTTTTTCATCTAAGAATCAGCACTTTTCGAATGTCAAAATTACATAAGACGCACGCCCTTCACCACTTCCTAGTGCGTTCACTGTGATGAAGAAGTGGCGCAACAAACTCCCCAGCAGCAGTAAGTTATCATTTATCTAGCAAAAGACTTAGCCTAGGTAACATCAGCGTTGTTTCAATAAGGGATGGGTATGTCATGTACGATGAGTAAGACTCCTGTGTCCTTTAAACTAAGAATATCCTGTAACTTGAAGGACAGGTACTTTAGTAGGATTGACAAGCTTTACAAAATATTCAATAAATTATTATTGTTTTTATTTATTATTGTGTATGTGTAGCTTCCTTTATCTCTTGGAGGATATTAGAGTAGGTACTCATGGCATGTACCACTTTTCTAGTATCTTCTTTTGAATGACACAGCTAATTTACCCAGGTCTTATCCGGGTCCAGAAAGAAATAAAGAGCAGAGGAAAATAAGGCAATATATCGATATCGTTATGAAAAAACTAAAAATATTTTTTCCATTCTAAGAATGCCCAGCTTTTCAACATTCATCATCATCATCCTATTATTATAGCAGTCCACTGCTGGACATAGCCCTCTCCTATTGCACGCCATTCAACTCGATTTTCGGCAACTTTACAACAACAAAGTTGTAAAATTGCTAAGGTCTTACGTCATGACCCTGAAATTTTTACTTACCCAAACTTTGACAAGAAAACTTACAGGTCAGCATGGCACCCCTACTTTTATCAGTCAACATTTTCGCGTGCATACTCGTATATCCGTCATAGAAGGAGCGAGTCGATCGATCTGGTTAAGCTACGCTTGCCGCGATTGGTCCGTGGATGGGTGACCATCTTCACATACCAAGACCCCTCCGTGCCTCGGAAAGCACGTTAAGCCGTTGGTCCCGGCTGTCTTTCGTGGATCTATGACAGTCGTTACGGGCCGAAAGTCTGACAACCAGTCTTACCAAGGGGTTTCGTATTACCCAGTAACTGGGTTGTGGACGTCAGATAGTGCTCCATGTAAAATACGGATATTCAGCTGTATCCGGCTACACTGGAAGCCGACCCCAACATAGTTGGGAAAAGGCTAGGCAAATGATGACTCGCATATATCCGTCATAACTACCGCCGAAAATGCATGAAGTTCGCAAAGCTACGTATGCAGCCGCAAAGTCTCGGGATTTGATTAGCATAAGGTTACTAAATCCCTCGGTTTGGCCTGCACATTTTATTTGCATAACTACCGGGAATGCTCGCCGCTTGAAACTGTTTGCATTAACATTAATATCGTTTTAAATTATATTAGTGTGAGGGATGTCCATTTTATATGGACTTTGTAGATTTATTTCGGGAGTATTTGAATAATATCTAAGTAAGAATAAATATTTCGGTGTGAGAAATATTACACATACATCCATAAACTCACGCCTTTTTCCAATAAGCTGATCCTTCTATACTCCTATTGCTTATTTTACGAAAAATATTACATAAAAAATCATATATTTTGTACTACGTCAGACATCTTTTTAGGGTTCCGTACCCAAAGGGTAAAAACGGGACCCTATTACTAAGGCTCCACTGTCCGCCTGTCCGTCTGTCACCAGGCTGTATCTCATGAACCGTGATAGCTAGACAGTTGAAATACATAAATATGATGTATTTCTATTGCCGCTATAACAACAAAAAATACTAATAAAAAGCAAAATTTAAAAATTTGAAAAGAGGTCCCCCAACTGCTATAATATGGCAGTTGGGCGACCTCTTTTCAAATAAAACAGATAAATTCATATTATGAATTTATCTGTTTTAGACTCGTTACATAAATTCTTTAAGTCGGGGGTTTTTAAATTATTTTATCCTTTTCCAATTACATTTCGTCGTGGGTTTTTTTCAAAAAAAATAATTTTGCTTTTTATTTCAAACTTTTTAAAGAGCATAGGTTCATTATACACATCAAGAGAAGAAAAGATATGAAAACCGCATCAAAATCTGACTAGTACCTAGTTTTGGAGATAAATGGCAACATTGGTTTGTACAAACAAATGTTACTGCACCGCCCCCTGGTGAGTTGTCACAGTAACACCTATCTAAGAACATGCACTGGTCAAATCCAAACCCATCACTGAAAACCGCATCAAAATCGGACTAGTAGTTTTGGAGATAAACGGCAACATTGGTTTGCACACACATCCTCTCACCCCAAACGCATATACCGTCTCCATACCGTCGTGAGTAATAAAAACAGAATAAAATAAATATTTAAGGGGGGCTCCCATAAAACAAACGGGTTTTTTTTCGGCGTTTTTGCCTTGTGGTACGAAACCCTTCGTGTGCGAGTCCGACTTGCACTTGACCAGTTTTTTTATACTTGACTGGCTGACCCGGCGAACTTCGTACCGCCTTAGAATATAAATTATCTTCGTTATTATTATTTTCGTAAATTTTACCATGTTTTAATATCTGCTATTCGAGGCGGAGATAAATCCAACAAATCAGAGATCATAAAATCGGTTGGTGAGTAATAAATGGTGTAACTAACCCAACTTTGTTTTATTTATATAGAAAATATATGTAGATATGTAACAGGTGTTCGCAAAAAAAAAAAAAGTTGATACCTTTCTAGTTAATAAATGAATGTTGTTTCTACCTTATACAAACATACAGGATTACATCGCACATCCAATTAATTGAGAATTCACATGTTTTTATAAGCTGTTTCAACAGACTGAAGTTGCTTAAACACGGAGTACTTACATGCCATGCACTCATATCACCCATATGAGCGCCGGGCTTAAAACCACAAACTTAATTCGAATAGCGTAGACGTAGATATTACATTAGTCATAATTAAATTATAGGTCGCTGAACAGACCTATGTTATATGACTGATGTAATGGGTAACTTGAAGATATTTATTGGATATATTGGAATTTGTTTGAGCCGAAACTGAAGAAGAACCGTTATTGAAAGGCATGTATTTATAGACTAGGGGGACATACCACTTGGGAAATAAACGTGTGGGTGTTAACTTGTCTAAGTTTCGTTATGTTTATGTCTCGTCCATTGTATAGTATTATTGTATCTGGGTACCCAATAACGGTGAGGCAGAAAAATGGATGTGGTTTCATGGTATCCAGATTCAGGATAATCATCGAACCTCTAATAATTCCCATTTTGCTTATATTAAAAATCATTAATTATTTATTTATTCACTATGTATCTACTCTGACATTTATTTAATTACATATTAACACCAAAAAATACATATTATATACAAGTACCTATATAATAAAAAAAGGATATTATCTAAAAATATTATCGAACAGTCAATCTCAAATCAGGTTGTCAAAATCGAAATGTGTCATTTTCGATACGATATCTTGTCGTATGATTGTGAATTGCTATGCAGCGGTGCTATTCTGTAAAAATCTCACCGTGAAAACTTAGGTGAAGTGAGCGTGGAGTGAGGTGTCAATAGTGTCAATTCCTACCGAAAACAAACTCACTTCACCTAAGTTTTCACGGTGAGATTTTTACAGAATCGACCGTCAGGGCTCTGCATAGTACACTCTCTTGGGTGGTATTTAATAGTGTTTAAAGTACGCAGTTATTTAAAGAATTTGTAGGTAATTAAGTAAAATTTGTTCTATTTAATTAAAGCTAGAATTTACGATCTTAATTATTCACGTTACCTGAGTATCTTTAGTAAACATAATTTTTTATTGCAGACGTAATAAATTTTAAAGAACCTACATTTACTGCTTCTATCTAGTACTTGCTAAAGTAAATTAGTTGCAAAACACCGGTAGCCGGTACCGGTACCGGTATTCGGTATAAATTTCACCGTAGGGCCGGAGAGAGATCAGGCGCAGGACCAACGCGGCAACGGCTTCGTTCTTCTCCATAGAGATCTACGTTTTGGAATGGGCAACTAGCTTCAACTTTCTGACTAACTGACCGACTATTTGACAATTCAAAAGTGCCTTTGAATGGTTTAATTGAAATAAATGCTTTGAGTTTGAGTTTTTGAGTTCACGTGCTTTCCGAGACACGGGATATCCCGCCGCAAACTTCAAAACTGCGGACTTTTGTTACTAAGAAATTCCTAAAGCCTAAAGTTTTTGTTCGTTCGTGCGTACACGAACGAACAAAAACACGGTGAACACGAACATCGAAAACTTTTTTCGCACGTACAGTCACGAGCACTAATATGTCAACACTTGGCAACTTTCAATTGCTATTTTTTCGTGAAATAACGAATGCAACGTTGAAATACGAAACTTTACATACACCTATGGGTTCGAAAATACTATGTTAGTAATATCATAAAATTTCATTAAAAAATAAAAGAGAAAATTGCCTTTGAATAAAGCCAAGTGTATACATACTTACGCTCGTGACTGTACGTAGGTACCACTAACGAACATCAAACACTGTGTTCGGCAAAAATGTTCGTGACGATCCATTTGGGTTGTTCTGTGCGGACGCTGTTCGGAGAAATTTGACACTACTACTACTTTGGTTACTGAGGGGTTTAGCGAACACAGGTAGAACTGTGTTAGCGAGCCGTTTTTATTCGCTTTGCTAATTGACGTCCACACGTACGAACTAAATGTTCCGTGATCGATGTTCGTGTTCACCATGTTTTGTTCGTTCGTGCGTACATGGCTTAAAGACGTGTACGCACGACCGAACAAAACAATGATAAATCAATAATGGAAAAACCGGTAATCGGTAATTGCGTAATAAGGAATGGCTTTCATTTTGACAGTTCAACAACATTCATTGCGTTATTTAGAGCAGACAAACTTTTCGAATATTATTTATGAAACAATGGATTAGCAATATCCTTCAAAATGATTTAGATTGTGCTTAATAGTGTGTAACGCAATTAGGGTGAAGGCTTATCTGTAGACCAAGTTGAAACTATCGAGCCATTTTTTAATTTTGAACTATAATCCGACTAAGTTAAAGTTCTTATTATAGGAACCGACGTTGAACTACATATTTTGCATTAAGATCTTTACGTATTTCGGAATAAAGTCCAAAACACAGTAACTGGCTCAAAGGTTTAGGCTGGGTCTAAAGTTACAACTCGCAAAAGGCTTGTTCAAGAGGTTCCATAAAAATGTAAAAATATTCTTTATTTAATTTGAAAATTATACCTTTTTCAACTTTTATTTGTAGATAATGAGAACTATCTTTGGCACTACCAAAATCAAACAGTATGGTGATAACATTGTTCTGTATAAAGGTATTTTCAGTAATGGAAGATTAAGATTTTTCCAATGATAATAATCAGACCGTTACCAGAAGAAAAAACCAACAGAAAATCCGTTAACATTCACAAAAAAATACTCCAAAAACATTTTTACATTTATATGTAAAACATTGAAGCCAGTTATTATTTTAGTACCCCGAAATATTCATATAAAAGCAAGTCTTCGATTAACAACGTAGCGATACCAAGAAAAGCTTTCTAAAGACCATCTTTAACAAAAGATACTCTTTTAAAAATGGCCCATTATATTTTCCCGACGTTTTATTAAAACTAAACGCTGTGGAACTGCGTAAATAAAAAGAAAAAAGAATAAATGCTAAGCTTAAAATTTTTGGAGGCTTATAAATGGCCAGTATTCCATTATTTCTAAGCAATAAAGGTCTCTGTTCATTTTTTAAATTGCTAAATACATACGGTCTTATTCATAATAAGTTATAGAACATCTAAAGTCTTGCTAATGTCTCGTTGTCAAAAATTGTTATTCATAAACGCATTTTAGCCCTAAAACGTTCTATAAACCTACTATAAAGTTATGAAACCCAGAAGCCTACTATAACAGTACTATAAGGAAAAAAAAATGGCCGACTCTATACCAGCTGATAGAAAATGACGTTTGACCTACAAATGTAACATGTGCAGTTGTATATAATTTATGTTGCACTTCTGTTTAACCAATTTAGTTAGTTATTATATAACTACAATGCAAAATAGAAGCGAGGAAAAATATAACGAAGGACATAATTCGTCACATCCACGGCAAACTTACGAATCTTCAGAAAATGCATTTTACAGGGAATGTTAAGTTTTTTTTAGTAACAGCTAAGTACCGTGGTACATTTGGTTTGGTTTGTTTGGTAAGATTTAATCTTAAAAAAGTAGTATTTTTAAAACCAAATGTACCACGGTACCTATATACCTAGGTACCTATATACCTAGGTATAGGTACCTGTTACTAAAAAAACTTATCATTCCCTGTAAAATGCATTTTCTGCAGATTCGTAAGTTTGTCTTGGATATGAGGAATAGCAACAAGAATTACTGTGGGACCATAGACTACTATTACAATTGTGTGGGACGCTGCTGCTTTGGGCTGTGGAAACAACGCTTTCAATGTCTTTTACATGCAACAACCATAGTGCCTAGAGCAGTCCTTTACAATATTGCAGTTGACCATGGAGACATTCAGTTAGAGGGTAGGTAGCAATATCAATGAATATCATACAGTCACCCCAAGAAGTTGCAAGAGGAAATGCAAATGCTATTTTACAAACTTTTCAGGAAACATTCCACCGAGGTAGCCTCACTTTACCAGGTTAGAGGTACATCTTCCCACTTGTGTCCGGAGACGGTTCAGGGACTTCCGTGTGGATCATGTAGGTTTACACCCTGCAGGGAGATGCGCCAGTAGGGAGTGGTTGTGAAGCTATGTCGCAAACCATGCTCCGCCTCCTATCCTACCCTATGTGTCCCAAAACATGCAGTCAAAGTGACCTCTGCGCTGCCACTGACAACATTGTGGAAGTGGCAAAGTTTTGGGCCAACAAGATCTAAAATACAGTCGTCCCCGCGACACAAAGAAGATAAAGAGGAAACATTTTAGCAAGTAGTGCATTAATAAAAAGCTTATACATATACAGATATCAGTTTAATTAATTTATTTTTAAAATACTCTAAACTTTAATTCGGCTTCTAGAACTTGTGCTAGCAGAACAACATTTTTAAAATGTTTCTTTTCATTTGCCATCTATGCCACCTCTTCTGTTTATTATTTGTAGTGAAGCACCATTCTTCCTACTGTCCTGAAATACAAAATTAATGTTATAATTCTTTCTCTTCATCAAACGAAGTTCTTGATATGTTTACTCAGGAACTTTGTAACTTATAAGTAAATTGGATAGGCACCTAATTCGTAAATCATGCCAGGCCGCCTTTTTCCCCTTTTTCGCGTTGGTGTCAGTCAGTATGTGTTTTTATTTTCTATCTTCTTATTGTGCCCAGAATTCAGCTACTTAATTGTTTGGCGCCATCACCAGCGTCCACCTTCATTTTCTATTATGGTAACTCTCTCCCTGACCAATTCTTCCAAAGATCTAAGGAAAAGCAAAAGCAAGAATAAGTATAAGAAATAAAGATTGTTTACAAAACAAAACTTACTTTGAACACATTTTAGTTGTAACAGTACAAACCTTATCGTCCTCCAACCAAAACGAGTATTCACTTCTTTGCCCTTTCTTGGAACTAGTCTCCGGTCTTAATTCCATTTCTTTTAAATACAAAAAAATATTCAAAGGTTTTCGCTCGCCTGACAATAAAATTACATTAACAAATTCATTGTCAAAAACTATGTTATGACGTTAACGCGGCAAAACTGTCGAAACCGTAGACAATAAATTAGTTTTCCGTACGTCATAATGTCTATGGTCACAATTATTCGGTGCGTAGACAGATATTCTCGTTTGACGACTCAATATGTTGGCCAGTTTGTTGGATGACTTCAATAAAATGGCAACATTTATATTTATATTGAAGTTATAGGACGTTTTAGTTATCGAACGTTTATGAAGCGTTTATGAATACAAAATTTTATCGAACGTTTTAAAGGCTTAATGAGCATTTTAACTAATGTGTGCTTTAAACCTTCTATAAGCTTTTTTTATGAATAAGACCGTTAGTATCTATTGCGAAACTTTGTTTTGTGTGTTGCCATTGTTATCCTGTTTACAAAGAGTAATGATATTCGATGAGTATTCTAAATTTATTTTGGATTCAAAATTAAATATCAGCAAAAAGAAATACTCCATTGTTATAAGTGAATTGGTCACAGTTCTTCATTCTACCTAAAAATAAAAGATGCTACGAGGTTCTTTTGGTGCGTGGCCAAAACTGGAACTAAAGGCGCCATCATGTATTTTTTAAATTTCGAATAAATTCAAGTGAAGTTTCACAAAACAATTATTGTACAGATGTTTACTAACGGCACCCCCTTGTCAACGTCATGCGAGTGCCAAAACATCTTTGTAGCAATGTTCTGTACCTATTCATGTTGACAAGAATATAATTTTCTGAATACGTCATCTAGCCTTGTTGATTCATTTGAAATCATCATAATCGTCCACATAACAAAATTACAACACTACAAGTTGTTATGCGTTCCTGAAACCTGTTAGTTCGAAAATTCTAGTACAATACAACCGACGTAACTTGGCGGGTCTGAACTTCGCGCAGAAGGCTGCGCAGTAATATTTTTTAGGAACCAAATGGTGACATGAGGCGAGTATGAGTGAGTGAACATGCGCAAAAGTTCGCAAAGGCTATACTTAGGCCCATGTTTTATATATTATGTTTTATCTACTAGCTGGTGTATGCAATTATTTCATGTTTACGTAAAAAATATAATTGTACATATTTCAACACTATTATCTCATATTCATAAGTTCCGATTGTATTAAAAAGTTTTTAATGAACAAAATAAATGATGAGTATTTTACTATTTGTTTTCTTTTCCTGTCTGATTCAGAATAACAGTAACTAACTTAATCAACATGAAGTTACTACAAAATAAATAAATAAATTCGTTATAACAATGGTTATTTTTATTTTTGAATATCTCAGAAACGTGACGCTTTATGATGATCACGTTTTATGTATACATAGAAATATATGCCATTTATTGAGCACCGCAATTTTGAAAAAAAAAAAATGGCGACTGATATTAGGGCCGAAACCTTCAAACCCCTTTGCAAAAACACGTATTCGTTTGTATGAAACTGACAGGTGCCAGAAACGCATTCTCTCGACGGCTGGACTGTAGGCTTAACCCTCTGCCAAATTTGCCATGGCCACGTTCTGAAAGTCGGATCGACACGTGTAGACACGTCATGTCAGGTATAAAGTCACATTTACTTACTGTCTGTCGAATAACATTCGATTCTCTCAACAACATTGGTAACCTATCTCAATCAAATGATGCCAGCAATGAACACGTGTAGTAGGCAAAGTGGTGAAACATATACCTACAGGGTCCCATTAAAATAGATGGACAAATTTTAACTTGGCGCTCAGTTCGTCTAACCAAAGACATCCAAGCAAAAAAAAACCAATAGTGATTTTATTTTGACCTAAAATAATAAATTGCAAATCATTAGTGTAATTTCGTTAGCTGATTCTTATTTTTCTTGTAAGTATCTATGTGTTTTTCTTATATATTTTTTACCATCGTCCTTATTTTGGTGGTCTGAATGATTTCTAAAAGTTTGTCCATCATTGATTTGCATGCCAATATGATTTTTATAGCTTCGGACCCTTGAGATAGGTGGAACAAATTACCAACAACCAACAAAGTTACTAAATAAATCTCGGGTAATCAGAGTTTTTTAATAAAATGACAGATTGTTCTGAAGATTTGATAATGAGGGTTTTAAGAATAAAACGGCCACAGACGGTAACATGGTTGCGTTTATATGAAAAAAATCGTAATTCTTCAACTATTTCATGTGGGTGTAGGGTGTGGGTGGTGTGTGGGTGTAGTTGTGGGTGTGTAAGTATGATTTCTCCCCAGATACTCCAGTTTATCATTACCATCATCGCCTGCTTAGGCAAAAAATGGAAACGGCTAATCGCATTTTTTTTTAAATTTTGTTTGACATGGGTTCGCTCTTGACTCTAGTCTAGGTCAGAGGTGACAGAGACAAGTCGACGATGGAGTGAGCTTACCCAGAAGAAGCCTGTTCACTCTTATTTTGAAGAGATTCGGGTTGTATGCGCTCGGAAAGACGCAGGTAGAGAGTTTGACCCTTTTGCTGTGCGCATTATATATCCCATACAAAATTTCAATACTCCGAATGTCCAGGACGGTTGATTTTTTTTCGCGACTACGATGTTAGTTCCATGGAGAAAGTTGTTTATTTTGATGGTCTGTACCCCTAAATATAACCACATCTTTCTGATATAATTATGCTGTATTATCATCTGCCTAGCCTTTTCCCAACTATGTTGGGGTCGGCTTCCAGTCTAACCGGATGCAGCCGAATACCAATATTTTACATGGAGCGATTGCCTATCTGACCTCCACAACCCAGTTACTGGGTAATACGATACCCCTTGGTAAGACTGGTTGTCAGACTTTCGGGCTTCTGACTACCCGTTACGACTGTCAAAGATCCGCGAATGATAGCAGGGACCAACGGCTTAACGTGCTTTCCGACGCACGGAGGGGTCACGGTATGTAAAAATGGTCACCCACCCACAGACCAGCAGCGACAAGCGTAGCTTAACCTGATCGATCGACCTGTGCGGCTGTTATTATTTAGCCACGGGCCCCTCTCTTTCTGATATATGCTGTATAATACATAATATACTTTATTTACGGTTATTGGCAGATCCAGAAAAAAACTCTATTTCGCTATCACACCAGCCAAAATTATTATCACCGAACGCACACGACGACCCTAAATCAAAACAATTTTCACTTCCAATTTATGTAAACGAGCGAAGTTCGTGTTAAGCACACAATTACAAGTAATATGTAGCCTGAAGAACAGTAATAAGTACTAAGAAAGAGATAAATAGACACGTAACCTTGATTTAGAATACAGGAGTAATTTCTCCTGTTAACATTTAGGAAAATTACCTCACCTGAAGTGTTCGGAGGTTTTAGAGGGAAAAAGTGTTTGGGCGAAGCGTTTGAAGGAAAAACAGCTGCTTTCACAGATATTTTCTTTTTAAATAAGTATGGATTTATGAGGAAACAATGCTTGTTGGTTTCCTGGATTGGATAATTTGAGTTTAAAAAGGGTTAGGAACAGATTGTAGCTAACTAGTTTCAAATAATTGTAATTATGAACCCTTTCTATAATAACTAGCTTCTGCCCGCGACTTCATCCACGTGAAATTTCTTGTTCCCCCGACCCATCCCGACGCAACACATCGCCTGCTATTTTAGCGTGATGTTAAATAGCCTATAGCCTTCCTCAAAAAATGGGCTATCAAACGCAAAATATTTTTTAAATGCGACAGGTACCTAGTTCTAGAGATTAGCGCGTTCAAACAAACAAACAAACTCTTTAACTTTATTATTATTATTATAGACTAGCAGCACCCCGCGGTTTCACCCGCATAAGTGTCGATCCCGTGGGAATATCGGGATAAAAACTCAAACACTATCTCTATACGAAATTTTATGTAAATCGTTTCAGCGGTTTAAGCGTGAAGAGGTAACAGACAGACAGACACACTTTCACTTTTATAATATTAGTATGGAATAGTAGTATGAATTATTGAAAATAAAAGTAAGTTTATCATTGAAATAACCGTGAAAATAACCAACCTTTATTTTTCATTTAAAAATAAAAAATACCAATCCATCGTATGGCCAGATTGCTGAGACAGAAGTTAAAACAAAATCAGAGTCTGCGCAACACTAGAACCAATATGAACACAAAATTAGAACCACCCCTTCAATATCAACCCTCAAACAGTCACGATATAGTTTCAGTATTACTAATTATGTAAATAATCATTGCGAAGCGACGGTGCTTGTGTAAGCGTATGGTAATGTAACCAAAGCCATGGTCATCGTATACCAGTTAGTTGCTGGCTGCCTCTATTACCAAAAGGATATATGACCCCGCATAATAGGTCGGTAGCGGTATTAAAGAGCTATCGCGGAGCTAGGGTTAAAAGCCGTTTATATGAAGGTGTGGCGGATTTAATATGGATCTAAGTTACAAGCACCTTATGTAAAGTCAGCAACAAAAGTCGATTACTAAGATACTAACATGTTGCAGATGACAAAAGCACTTGTTTAGACTTCTAAATATCTCCTTAAAGAGCAGGTATGGTCAGCAACAAAAATCGATTAACACTTCAGTTTTTTTTAATCTCCGTTATTGAGCAAAATATTTGTTCAAAATTGCAGCAGAAGTGCAATGAAATTTTGAACAATTTTTTTTTGAAGTGTTAATATTTTGCTCAATAACTGAGATTAAAAAAACTGAAGTGTCAATCGACTTTTGTTGCTGACCGTACCTGCTCTTTAAGGAGATATTTAGAAGTCTAAACAAGTGCCATTGTCGTCTGCAACATGTTAGTATACTCACGTTTGTGTGGTTTATTAATATCACCCTGTGTTGTGTTTAATATGAGACTGTTTTGACGTGAAAGTATGCAGAGTTAAGATCAGTTTAATGTTCAGCGGGTTTGTGTTGACACTTTCGATTTACCAACTGATTTATGTGGCTATGAGGGTAAGATATTTTTATTAGACTTCTCATTTAGATTCTTCATTATGTACTGTATTTTTCCTGCCAGACAGAAACAAAACAATCGCGATTCCACATCGTGAATATGTAATTAATCAAAATCAATCCCACCAAACCCATAAAACAGTCACAGCTATCGTTTTTCCGAAAAACAAAGCGAGCAATACATTTTATTACACAGCTCTTTGAAAATGTTAAGAAATTGAAACAAAGCAACACTCGGAGAACGCGGCAATTTCTTTTTTTTTCTGCTCCGGGTACATGCAAACGATTTCCCATTTATATTTGCAATAAAATTTACTTCTAGGACCATATTTCAGCTGCGAAACTTCGGAAATGCAGTTATTTCTTCCAGTTGAAGTTATCTTTGCGTTCGATGACTTCGTCGAGTGAGTATTGTTTCAGGATATTTTTAAAAGGGGTAACTAGGTTGTCTAGTTTGCGCGAAAAATGGGACGTTTTCATTTTAGTGAGGGTTGAGATGTTGCCGACCATTTATGTTCACGATTATGCATAAAGAAAAAAACAGTACAAATTGAAAAGTAATTTTAATTACTTCCCTCAAATAAATAAAATATAAAAGAATTATAAAACTATATCGATTCGTATTCTAAACAATCTCAACCATTTATGCAAAGATGGGTTAGCTAATTACTATAAAACTGACTGTACATTACGATACATGTGACTTATGTAGTCCACGCTTGGGTGATAAACGCCGTGCATTAAGGGGATTACATGACCTAGCGCGGTCACTGTCGGACTGCATAGAAAAGAAAGAGAAGCGCGATGACAACGCCGGTAATTTGTTGCAAAATATGAAGCAATTATCTATTTACAAAAAAAAATTGTTTGGACTAAAAAATTAAAACACTAGTAGGTACTTTAGTATGTTGCTTGTAGAATAACCTGACAAAAAATCATAATTATTGTATATATATTAGTATGGTTTTTATTCTAAAAATAAAGTTTTTAGAGATAAATTCGTGATTTTAAAAATTTCGAAAATGTATGTTCATCATGATCTTTATCATTTATTTAGATAAATAAGTGTTCGGGCCAATTTTTAAGTTTATAGATCAAAGGGATCAGATTTTTCAAATAAACTGTATCCCCCCGCTTTGAAAAATCGTTCGGGATGTGTTCATGACTTGACTCAAAGACCCATATCCATTTTCGAGTTAGTGGAAGCATGTAAAATCCACCCCTTAAACTTTATTACCCTTTTCCACCTAGTTATGAGTAGATTTTTGTTCTGTATTAAACCATTTCGAGAGTCCTGTGGTCACGGATTACCCTTAAAAAGTAAAACAATGTATCTAATATTAAATTATAATTTGCTAACATAACATTCCAGATGAGATAACACATAAGTGGTAAATAGGCTAAGTTTTTGTGTGAATTGGGGCAGAATTTACAGCGAAATGGGTATCTACCCTACCCGCTGAGCTACCCAAATGAGTTTTCCAATATTAATTCTAGTTCGAGATTCGATTCATTACTTTTCGTGCTCTTCGGGTTCCACTTGTGTGCCTATATTTATATTAGAAATAAGCGAATTTAACTCTGTAAGCACATACAATTAAGTCTAGATAATGATGATTTATTTTCTCGTGGCTCTGAATACACAGTTGAAAATGATTTCATGATTTATTATGGTTAGTGTTATGTTCGTGACAATGAAACACCGAGATTCAAAGCAGACTGGTTTATTATATAAGTATTTCGACATACCCTCACAAGTGTACATTTATTATTACTTACAATAATACCGTACATAACACTGTCCCCTCTTAATCTATAATTATATATGTACTTAACTAAGTTAATATTCTAAAACATTTTAAGTCCTTACTAAATAATATATTGTAAATAATGTGAAGTCTATACATGTTTGCTAATTAAAGGGTAGGTACAGTATACATAATTATATGTTATAGACGGGCGAAGCCACTTGAAACTGCTAGTTACTAATAAAAAGAATAACCAAAAGAAAACATACTTAAAACTTATGTAATAGGTAGATACTATTACAATTTAAAACTTACAAGTACCTACGACCACCCACAAATAGGTACTAATGCAGGTTTTCTTATATTTAAAAAGATTATAAAATTGCTATTGTTTGTTATTTTGTAGTCTTTAACTTCTTAGCACAATCTATGGCAGCTCTCCGGCGTAAACGACTATCAATGTTCGGCGATGACGTAGATGGTGGCGAACTTTTATCTGCCGAGACTACTTGTTCGGTAGACTCGTGCCTCAGGCATTTCCCTTTACTCTCATATGATGTATTAGGCGGGGACTGCGGGGAGTCTACCGCCGAAGTGCTTTGTGTTTGTTCAATAGATGCATTAGGTTCAAGTTCGACTGACTCCATATTGGCACTAGGACTCGGACCCGTGATGGAATGTCTAGACTTCCTAACGCCTTTTGTCAACAACTGATCAATATGCCGTTTATGAAGATGTCCGTCATTGGTTTTAATCGCGTACGTAACTGGCCCTGACCGTCGCACCACTACACCCTCTGCCCATTTTTGCCTATGTTTCGAATAATCCCGCATGATTACGGCGTCCCCTATGTTTGCTTGCCGCAGCGGCGGACGCGCCGCGGCCGCGCGCTGCTCATGCGCCAGCTGCGCGCCGCGTACCAGCTCGCCCGTGTCCGGCCGCAGTAGGTCTAGTCTGCCGCGCAGTCGGCGCCCGAACATCGCCACCGCCGGCTCGCGCCCCGTGGTGCTATGCTCCGTATTACGATAAATAAACAGAAACTTACTTAAAGCAGTGTTGTCGTTAACATTTTCTAGTGATGCTTTCTTTAAAACTCGCTTTATAGTGCGTACTGCGTTCTCGGCGGCTCCATTACTGGAGGGATGATATGGTGCAACGGGCAAATGTTTTATGCCGTTACGCTTAAAATACATACCTAATTCCGCTGATGAAAATGGCGGTCCATTATCGCTTATAACTTTTTTGGGAATGCCAAAACGAGCAAAAAGCCTTCTGAAACTACCAATGACGACCGTTGCTGAAGTGGTGCTTACTCGCTCCACTTCAATCCACTTAGAGTGAGCATCGACTATTATTAAATAATATCGATTATTTAGAGGGCCTAAAAAATCTACGTTTAATCGTGACCACGGCTCCTCGGGCCAGGGCCATGAGTGCAATGGCGCTGGCGCAGGTTGAGCGCGCTGCGACACGCACGCCGCGCACTCACTACACATGCGCTCAATATCACTATCTAACGTTTCCCACCACACATAGTTGCGGGCTATCTGTTTCATTTTAACTATGCCCGGATGACCCTCGTGAATTTCGTGTAATATTGATTGTTGTAATATTTTAGGTATAACAATCCTGTAACCCCACACTAAACATCCGTGATCTAAGTGCAATGAGTCCTTTCTATTAAAATAAGGTTTTTCTTGATCGATGCAAACCTGTGACGGCCACCCAAACATTGTATAACCTACAATTTTATTAAGAAGGGAATCCTTATCCGTCTCTGTTTTAATTTGCTTAAAACTGAGTGGAAAGTTTTCTTCAACAAAGTTTAGATAGCTACATTCGTCGTCATCTCGTACTCGTTCTCTAGTCGAGCTAAGAGGGAGGCGTGACAGGGCATCGGCAAAACAATTCCTCTCCGATCTTACAAATTCAATTTTAAAATCATATGCTGCTAATTTAACGGCATATCGTTGAATTCTGCTTGCAGCAGTTACTGGTATGCCTTTATTGTCTCCTAGTATATAACTTAAAGCACGGTAATCACTCCTAAGAATAAAATGTCGACCGTATAAATACTGGTGATGCTTAGTCACGCCGAATACAATCGCTAAAGCCTCCTTATCCAACTGTGAATAGTTGGACTCAGCAGGATTTAAGGTACGCGAGGCACAACAAAGCGGCCGCTCGCTGCCGTCATCGTAACGTTGTAACAACACTGCACCCAAACCGTATGGGCTGCTGTCTACTGCCAGTATAAGCTGTAAATTTGGATCATAATGTGCGAGCACCGGAGAGCTACTTAAGACGTTTTTTATTCTAGTGAAAGCATTTTCACATTTATTGTCCCAATTCCATTTAACACTTTTTTTTAACAAATCATATAAAGGTTTTAAAACATCACTCATATTTACGCAAAACTTTGAATAAAAGTTGACAAGTCCAAAAAAACTCCTTAACTGAGTAATGTTACAAGGTGATGGAGCAGCTACAATCGCTTTAATTTTTTATCATCAGTGTGTAGGCCTTGTTTATCAATTCTATAACCTAAATATGTCACTGATTCTTAAAAAAATTGGCATTTACCATAATTAATCCGAAGGCCATTTTCCTTCAATCTCTGCAATACAGCCTTTAAATTTGACATATGTGATGACCTACATTTACCGCTAATACAAATATCGTCCGCAAACACAGCCGTAAACGGCAAGCCACTCAAAGTCTCTTCCATTATTTTCTGAAAATTTTCAGGAATGCACTTAATACCAAACGGCACACGATTATAAACAAAAGTACCGACGTGAGTGGTGATTGCCGTCATCGGCCTTGAACCTTTATCGAGTAAACATTGTTGAAAAGCATTTGACAAATCCAACTTAGTGAACAATTCACCTCCACCCAATGTTGCGAACAGGTCCTCGATCCGTGGAAGCGGGTAATGAAAGTCTTTCAATCGTGGATTGATTGTCACTTTGTAGTCTCCGCAAATACGGATATCCCCGTTTGATTTGACTACAGGCACTATCGGCGTACCATAATCTGATCTATCGACTTTGTATATGACTCCTTCCCCCTGTAACCGATCGAGTTCCTGTTCGACGCGCGCGCGCAGAGCCAGAGGCAACGGCCGCGCCTTCACAAACACTGGAGTCGTGTCATTTAGGTGTAATCGTATTTGCGACTTGAATGTACCCAGTCCCTCAGCGAAAACTTCAGGATATTCATCCTTGAGTGTTTTTGCCAACGAATTCCCATCGGATACATAATGGTGGCTATTAAGTGCATCGAAACTAGATAATTTTAACTGTTTTATCCATGTGCGCCCATTAACGGAGGTCCACCATTAGTAATAACGTACAGTTTTAATGAAAGTTGTTTATTGTTGTATGTAATTGTCACCAGTATATATCCGAGTGTTTGAATAACGTCTCCAGTATAAGATTTAAAGGTTAATATTTTACTAATTATCGGTAGCTTATAAAATGTCTTATCGTAAAACTTTTTAGATATAGCCGATATCTTACTTCCCGTATCTACTTCAAACTTTAAAAACATACCTTCAACGTTCAACTTAATGTAATAGGGCCCGTCATCCTCACACACATTTATACTACTACTATGATTGATGTGATTCATGTTATAGAAATTACAATCATTATCAGAATCGGAGTCGGTAACAGAATTGTCAAGATAGAACTGACCTTTGTTTGTCTTCTTAGTGGAGTTACCATCCTTCTCACTACGAGTACACACTGATTTTAAATGTCCTTTTTCACCGCACTTATCACACGAATAATGCTTGTAACGACACCTGCCTTCCACATGCCCGGGCTTGCCACATCGTGCGCACGGGCGCCGCTCGGGCGCCGCCGCCGGCGCCACGCGTGTGCTGCGCAGGCGCGCGCCCCCGACGCGGTGCAGGCCGTCGCTCGCGCCAGTGCTGGAGCCTGCGCTCGCGGCCTCCGCAGCCGGGGCGCTCGCCACGCTTGCGTGCCGCTCCGCCGCTTCGAGAGCCATCGCCAACTCCACACCGCGCTTGTAGTCCACATTCCTTTCGGCGAATAACCTGGATCGCATCTCCTCGCTGTACAATCCCGATACGAACTGGTCACGGAGATTCACCTCCAGTGAGGCTCCGAAATTGCAGGTTTTAGCCAGATGTTTCAAACCTTGTAGGTAGGAACGAACGCTTTCACCTTGCTGCTGCTTCCTCTGCCTGAAAATATGCCTTTCGGCTATTTCTGATCTCTCGGGTTCCAAATGATCTTTCACCAGTTTGACGAGCACATCGAAAGTCTTGTCCTCTGGTTGATCCGGTGAACATAAATCGCACATTAAGTCGTAACAATCCGAACCGACCAACGTCACTAGCGTAGCCACGTGTAAATTTTCTTCAATGTCGTTCAACATTATGAACTGTTTAATTCGACGAACATAAGTGTCCCAATTTTGGGTTCCGACCTGGAACCCTTCGACTTTTCCTATCGGCATGTTTAAACTTTACACACACGCGTTAAAATAGATATTTAATAATTTTCTCGTCGCCAATGTTATGTTCGTGACAATGAAACACCGAGATTCAAAGCAGACTGGTTTATTATATAAGTATTTCGACATACCCTCACAAGTGTACATTTATTATTACTTACAATAATACCGTACATAACAGTTAGGTATTTGGTTAGTTGATTTCTTCGACGGCTTTGTGGCTTCTGGCTATATAGTTGATGATAAACCTCATCTAAATACCTTCATATGACGTCTAAATATAGAATGATGCTGGGTTTGTATTCAGTCTGAAGGAGCCAAGCTAAGCGACAAGGACCGAACTGAAAACCATATAATTATAGTGAAGGTGCTTGTCAAATATTTACACTGCGCTAACTCAAAGATTCGTTTTAATGCAATAATATCTACGCATTAATAGAAGGTAACGCTAACGCGGTCGGCGGCTACGTAACGTAAGTTTCGTAGAAAAGCGGTGACTGCACAGTGACGGCTGTCATGTAAATTATGACAGCGGCAAAGATTTGAATTGCTGGCCCTTTGACTGTCAAGAAATCTCCTAGAGAAGGGTAATAATAGAAAAAGTAATTGTGTCTCATTAGTGACAGTTGAGCTACTTAAGCATCAAAATTATAATCGCGTTTCGGTTTCGTTGTGACACCTCTGACACACAATGACGCAGTAACTTGACTTGATTGTCATGGAAATGCTATAAAACAACGTGTGAGCTTACTCTTCTCAGTATGGATATTTTTTCGCGTGACTAAGCACGGTGAGGGCAAATCTAGCGATTTAAATATTTGGGCAGTAAGGATGGACTTTATGGTATCAAAAACGCTATCAAGGAAAACACACCAACATAATTTCATAGATAATGTTTCCGTGGCTTGATTCACAGATAAATTGCAGACGCTATGTGGGCGGTCACCGTTTTTCTTACCGTAAACCGTAGCCTTACGCCATAAATACACGGTTGTTACACCACTTCAAAAGTCTAACGCCGAAAAGATAAACAAGATAATAACCTACAAATCACCGACCATATCAATGTTATGGCCACATCACCTCATCAGTAACTCAACATTCAAATGTTCGAATAACAACATAAATTACAATTCCAAATTTTGAATTATTCATATCCTCTACCGAGGGAACGTATTCTGATAAGATTCGATTCATAATTTTGTGATGTTGTTACCTATTTGGAAACGGAACTCAAAGCGTGTGCATGTATATCAGCCTTTTTCAAAGTATCTTCGAACTTCCAGTGTAATCAAATTCTATTTTCGGTACTAGCTTTACAAGAATTGCAGAAAAGAATCACTTTTGAGAATTGGCAATGGTGCTGTCAACGGTTTCATCCAAATTGTTGTCACATGAGTCATCTCTATACTGTAAAATGTATTGTAGTAGTAGTTTCCAAGTAGATAAAACTTATTTCGATACCTGTCACTACCAGAAATAACTGTACGTAATAAATTGTTAAAACATTTAACACAAAAACTGACCTGTGTCGTGTATCAGCACCAAAATGAAGAATGATACCAGAAGGATAATTCCCGTAATTAGAATCATTTAAAATCTAGTCACAATCGCAATCTCATCTCAGCGACAATCAATGTCAAAACATGTCAAAAATGTAAGGAAATTAGAGGTATTTTTGACAGATTGAGACTTTGAACGTTCTTAAATTGCCCTTCTAATATCTTACATCGATAAAGAACCAGAATTGCTACTCGTCTGAAACCCCAACAATAAATGAATCTCCCATCTTAAAGATACACCAGAATAAGCTCCCACGGAATCTTACCAGTTATGAATTACACGCGTATCGATACGCTGGGATGACTAATCGTTATGTCCAGACATGTCCATCTATCAGTAGGAACGTGATGTGTCATACTCGACCATGGAATCGGTATCCGTGATTGAGAGTCTTTGAATCCTTGATATTATTGGTTAGTCTTTACACAGAATAAGGATTTCAATGCCTACATTTGTAGGGTGTAAAGATTTGTCTTGAATCTTCAGTCATTGCCACTGTTAGTGTGTTACGTCACACTACAGTGGCAATGACTTTCACTATGACAGTTCAACAAAATTCATTGCGTTATTTACGTTGTCGTGTATACTTTTTCGAACCGCCTGCCTGCGCTATTAGTTTGTTTTCGCATAGCGTTCTTTCTGATATTTTATTCATTTTGCTCGGGTTCTAAGGGTCCTAGCGTAATGTTAAATAGCCTATAGCCTTCCTCAAGAATTGGGCTATGAAATGCAAAAATTAAGAAGCAATGGGTTAGGAATATCCTTCAAAATGATTCAGGTTATGATTGAAAGCGAGTTACGCAATTTGGTTGCAGAATAGTGCTGTCGCACGCTCGCTTTACACGTTAGGTTGTAGTTATAATCGTACAGACACCAGCACACCAAGCTATCCGAAACTGTAATTTTTTTCCACAACCTTGAACCTTAGATATATGCTTAGCGATAAAGTTGAAAATCTATTAAATAAATTTTACAGATTGTAGTAGCTTGATGCGATGGCGTCTGTACAACGATCTTTTGACGAGTGGCCAAAATCTTAAATTTTGCCGCCATCTTGTTTTGTCAATACATTTTACAAACGCCTCCCTGTCAACGTCATATTCAAGCTTCAAAAGATTCTTGTAGCAAAATAATCGTATCATGTCCTTTAACTTGTTTTTGAAGATATTTAGGCACGTTCAAATATATTCATTTATTTAGTTATCATTTAATTGTGCTATTTATTTTGTGTGCACTCAATAAATGATGCATCTATCTATCTACCTATCTTTACCCACCAGACATACGTATGGATAGAAAATGAATAAATGAGATCAGTGACGTCACAGACAGCCTTCGCTATGCACGATCTAATCCATCCATTTCGATTTAATTGATTGATTTCAGTCAGGTAGGTGTGGTAACACAAATACGGCCCGTTCACGACCTTGCCGCTGTGAGCGGCGCCTAAGCGCGGGGCGGCGAGCGGTAAGAACAAAAGTTTAAAAATGTTTGAAGCACGCCACGAGACGCCGCTCTTAGACCGTAGTCGTGAACGGGCCTTAGACTCGCTCTGGTGCGAAAATGGCGGTGACAAAAACTATCTCCTGATAAGTCTGTTATAGTATTATGCTTCACAAAATGTTAATTTGGTCTGTTATTTTTCTAATAACAAGCTCTTCGAGCGTTAAGTGTACTTTTAGGTAGTACGACTGTAACGCGACTGATCCGAGAAAAAAACACCTTCAAGAAACAATAGGGCCATAAACGGACGTTACGCGTAGCGGACGCCGTAATACGACTCCCTCAAATAATCATAGCACTCACTCAATTTTTAAGTGACACTTACAAATTGGTACTTACTAGCGTGGTGGATTACGGCTTATTCCCTATCAAAAAGAGGAGGCCTATATCCCAGCAGTGGGAACGTTATGGGCTTGTTATGCTACTACAAATTAGCGTCCATAGGTACGTTTTTTTATTAATTTGTTTACATTTTCATCAGACACCACAGACTGTCCATTCTATAAGAATTTCTTATTCTATGCCCATACTTATATGGATGGGAGAATTCGAGGAGTTATTGAATGTGTTGGTTCAAGATTTCCATATTTATTGGAGGAATAGTGTTGTTTACTTAGATAGCAATGAGGTTGAGCAATTAACATTTTCTTATGAGGCTTGAATCTCACATCAGACTGATTACATTTATGATCTACGGAGCCTTATGCACCAGCAGCGCCCCACGGTTTTGCCCGCATAGGTGTCGATCCTGTGAGGAGGGAGGGGCCTGTGGCTAAATAATAAAAGCCGCACAGGTCGATCGATCATTCGTGTCATTGTGTCATTGTCATTCGTGGATCTTTGACAGTCGTTACGGGTAGTCAGAAGCCCGAAAGTCTGACAACCAGTCTTACCAAGGGGTATCGTATTACCCAGTAACTGGGTTGTGGAGGTCAGATAGGCAGTTGCTCCATGTAAAATATTGATATTCAGCTGCATTCGGTTAGACTGGAAGCCGACCCCAACATAGTTGGGAAAAGGCTAGGCAGATGATGAGCTATCGATTCTGTGGGAATATCGGGATAAAAACTATCATAATATTTGTTATTCTAATATACACTGCAATGTTTCATCAAAATCCGTTCAGTAGTTTTTGCGTGATAGAGTAACAAACATCCATTAATCTATCCTCACAAACTTTCGCGTCTATATTATTATCATATTATAATTTCGCGTTTATAATATTATTAAGAAGGACTAGGAATCAGTGAGAAGTAGGATAGTAGGATTTAAAAGAGAGGTTTTTCTAAGAATACGGTTTCTGGACGTAAGGTGTGTAAGATAAAGTCTAGTTTTTCTTTAACAGTCAGTATTGAAAATGAAGACAGATATTGCACCAACAAATCTTTAAACTTGAATGATCAGTTGGTCCATTAACTCTCAGTAACGACATAATTGTGGCCGACATGTTATTCAGTGTGCTTTATTATATTCCTTTTAATGGCGTTTACATTGCAGAAAACATTTACACAGCAATAATTTCACCCCATCTTTAAAAAAATACTCTAAAACAAAAAAAGACCAGGGTTTTCTTCATTACATTTTTACTGGAATATACGATATTTCCTCGTGCAGGGAACCATAATAACAAAGAAAAACATCTTCAAAAATTATGAAGCCTAACACATTTTCCCCTAAAACATAAATCTAACAGTACCATTACACGAACACACACACACATCTTATGCAAATCGGGGTCCACACGTGTGTTTATTAAAAACATGAATTTTACAAGCTTAATATTACGTGACACGTACGACCGCAGTAATCCCTGGAGCACCAGTACTTCGGATGTCGGATTTAAATATGATTACTTTATATTACCGGTTTTTGAAGGAAAATGTTGACAATTTGGCATTTTGTGAAAAGAGCTTAAATTTTCAGAACAAGATTTTGCAGAAATATTTTGATAAATATTTGAAGGGCAGACAGTAGTTTGTATGCTAGAAGTTGGATGTGTATATAACCTAACCTAACAGTCATAATAGATGCCGCGAATAAACGTAACTTAATTTAAAAAAAAAAACAATAAAAGCTGATAATCAGCCTAGTATTTTTTTGTTCCCATTTCACCGCATTGTACAGATTTTTTCTAGCATTTAAATCAAAACAAAATATTTTATTTCTCATAAACCTACATGGAGACTTATGAAACGTCAAAAGCTAGGTGCATGGTTCCAATTGGTCGTTTCTGAAGAAGAGCCGGCAAGAAACTCGACGGTTACTCTTTTTAAAACAATTGGCTTTTACAACGATTTCAAATTACAGTGTTATTTAAGTTACCTTACAGCTACTTTTAATGAAAATAATTCTTAACCATACCTTTTTTTTTATCGTGGAGAAATGCTCATGCATTCTGCACTACCACGGGGAGATAGTGCAGTTATGTGGGACTCTAACCCAATAAAACTCCACGGTGTCCTCTTCTGCCGCTTACGGCGCGGCGGGAACACGGGCACGCGTTAGCACTCAGTTGCGATGTCGCACAAGCGGCACCGCAACCTACTTGTTGGCCGCTACGTCGTCGTCGGGTTCCTCTTCGCTTCACCGTGGGTGACCAAGCCACGGCTACTGAGCCCACCCGCCTCGACAATGCGGGAACCCACGGGGGGGAACCACACCTACCAGGACTTCCCCCCACCAGCTCCTTTAAATTTATAATCTCGTCAACGAGACGCGAGAGAGGAACACGTCTTTCCATTTCTTCCGCTTCCACGTTGTGCATCTGTCTTATCATTCTTTTCTAAAACATTCTTTCAATATGTCCGACCCGTTGGAGCGTGCTCTTTCACAGTCGATTCAAAGATTGCAATTACGCACAGGAAGTGCCATACTGTTACTGATGTTATTTTAACCATATATATTTTGAGAAGATAATAACCTACAAATCACCGACCATATCAATGTTATGGCCACATCACCTCATCAGTAACTCAACATTCAAATGTTCGAATAACAACATAAATTACAATTCCAAATTTTGAATTATTCATATCCTCTACCGAGGGAACGTATTCTGATAAGATTCGATTCATAATTTTGTGATGTTGTTACCTATTTTGAAACGGAACTCAAACCGTGTGCATGTATATCAGCCTTTTTCAACGTATCTTCGAACTTCCAGTGTAATCAAATTCTATTTTCGGTACTAGCTTTACAAGAATTGCGCAAATGTAAATGCAAAAGGATCACTTTTGAGAATTGGCAATGGTGCTGTCAACGGTTTCATCCAAATTGTTGTCACATGAGTCATCTCTATACTGTAAAATGTATTGTAGTAGTAGTTTCCAAGTAGATAAAACTTATTTCGATACCTGTCACTACCAGAAATAGCTGTACGTATTAAATTGTTAAAACATTTAACACAAAAACTGACCTGTGTCGTGTATCAGCACCAAAATGAAGAATGATACCAGAAGGATAATTCCCGTAATTAGAATCATTTAAAATCTAGTCGCAATCGCAATCTCATCTCAGCGACAATCAATGTCAAAAACATGTCAAAAATGTAAGGAAATTAGAGGTATTTTTGACAGATTGAGACTTTGAACGTTCTTAAATTGCCCTTCTAATATCTTACATCGATAAAGAACCAGAATTGCTACTCGTCTGAAACCCCAACAATAAATGAATCTCCCATCTTAAAGATACACCAGAATAAGCTCCCACGGAATCTTACCAGTTATGAATTACACGCGTATCGATACGCTGGGATGACTAATCGTTATGTCCAGACATGTCCATCCATCAGTAGGAACGTGATGTGTCATACTCGACCATGGAATCGGTATCCGTGATTGAGAGTCTTTGAATCCTTGATATTATTGGTTAGTCTTTACACAGAATAAGGATCTCAATGCCTACATTTGTAGGGTGTAAAGATTTGTCTTGAATCTTCAGTCATTGCCACTGTTAGTGTGTTACGTCACACTACAGTGGCAATGACTTTCACTATGACAGTTCAACAAAATTCATTGCGTTATTTACGTTGTCGTGTATACTTTTTCGAACCACCTGCCTGCGGTATTAGTTTGTTTTCGCATAGCGTTCTTTCTGATATTTTATTCGTTCAAATCAAATCAAAATCAAAATCATTTATTTGCATAAAATGTGGTAGGTACAAAAGATGATAATGTAAAATTGTATAGTGCAAAGACACATTCCGCCATGTAATAATGGCATGCAAATATCTATTACATGAAGTAGGTATGTGTTAACAACATGCAGTAACATACTAATATCGTACAGTTAATTATATTAACAAAGGAAGATAAATCATTTAAAAAAATATTACAATGCATTTCTGAAGTGGTAGGACTGACAAGATTTTTTATTCAGAAATTCGCCGACAGAATAACGTTTTGCTCGGGTTCTAAGGGTCCTAGCGTAATGTTAAATAGCCTATAGCCTTCCTCAAGAATTGGGCTATGAAATGCAAAAATTAAGAAGCAATGGGTTAGGAATATCCTTCAAAATGATTCAGGTTATGATTGAAAGCGAGTTACGCAATTTGGTTGCAGAATAGTGCTGTCGCACGCTCGCTTTACACGTTAGGTTGTAGTTATAATCGTACAGACACCAGCACACCAAGCTATCCGAAACTGTAATTTTTTTCCACAACCTTGAACCTTAGATATATGCTTAGCGATAAAGTTGAAAATCTATTAAATAAATTTTACAGATTGTAGTAGCTTGATGCGATGGCGTCTGTACAACGATCTTTTGACGAGTGGCCAAAATCTTAAATTTTGCCGCCATCTTGTTTTGTCAATACATTTTACAAACGCCTCCCTGTCAACGTCATATTCAAGCTTCAAAAGATTCTTGTAGCAAAATAATCGTATCATGTTCTTTAACTTGTTTTTGAAGATATTTAGGCACGTTCAAATATATTCATTTATTTAGTTATCATTTAATTGTGCTTTTGTGTGTTATGCTATTTATTTTGTGTGCACTAAATAAATGGTGCATCTATCTATCTACCTATACTTACCCACCAGACATACGTATGGATAGAAAATGAATAAATGAGATCAGTGACGTCACAGACAGCCTTCGCTATGCACGATCTAATCCATCCATTTCGATTTAATTGATTGATTTCAGTAAGGTAGGTGTGGTAACACAAATACGGCCCGTTCACGACCTTGCCGCTGTGAGCGGCGCCTAAGCGCGGGGCGGCGAGCGGTAAGAACAAAAGTTTAAAAATGTTTGAAGCACGCCACGAGACGCCGCTCTTAGACCGTAGTCGTGAACGGGCCTTAGACTCGCTCTGGTGCGAAAATGGCGGTGACAAAAACTATCTCCTGATAAGTCTGTTATAGTATTATGCTTCACAAAATGTTAATTTGGTCTGTTATTTTTCTAATAACAAGCTCTTCGAGCGTTAAGTGTACTTTTAGGTAGTACGACTGTAACGCGACTGATCCGAGAAAAAAACACCTTCAAGAAACAATAGGGCCATAAACGGACGTTACGCGTAGCGGACGCCGTAATACGACTCCCTCAAATAATCATAGCACTCACTCAATTTTTAAGTGACACTTACAAATTGGTACTTACTAGCGTGGTGGATTACGGCTTATTCCCTATCAAAAAGAGGAGGCCTATATCCCAGCAGTGGGAACGTTATGGGCTTGTTATGCTACTACAAATTAGCGTCCATAGGTACGTTTTTTTATTAATTTGTTTACATTTTCATCAGACACCACAGACTGTCCATTCTATAAGAATTTCTTATTCTATGCCCATACTTATATGGATGGGAGAATTCGAGGAGTTATTGAATGTGTTGGTTCAAGATTTCCATATTTATTGGAGGAATAGTGTTGTTTACTTAGATAGCAATGAGGTTGAGCAATTAACATTTTCTTATGAGGCTTGAATCTCACATCAGACTGATTACATTTATGATCTACGGAGCCTTATGCACCAGCAGCGCCCCACGGTTTTGCCCGCATAGGTGTCGATCCTGTGAGGAGGGAGGGGCCTGTGGCTAAATAATAAAAGCCGCACAGGTCGATCGATCATTCGTGTCATTGTGTCATTGTCATTCGTGGATCTTTGACAGTCGTTACGGGTAGTCAGAAGCCCGAAAGTCTGACAACCAGTCTTACCAAGGGGTATCGTATTACCCAGTAACTGGGTTGTGGAGGTCAGATAGGCAGTTGCTCCATGTAAAATATTGATATTCAGCTGCATTCGGTTAGACTGGAAGCCGACCCCAACATAGTTGGGAAAAGGCTAGGCAGATGATGAGCTATCGATTCTGTGGGAATATCGGGATAAAAACTATCATAATATTTGTTATTCTAATATACACTGCAATGTTTCATCAAAATCCGTTCAGTAGTTTTTGCGTGATAGAGTAACAAACATCCATTAATCTATCCTCACAAACTTTCGCGTCTATATTATTATCATATTATAATTTCGCGTTTATAATATTATTAAGAAGGACTAGGAATCAGTGAGAAGTAGGATAGTAGGATTTAAAAGAGAGGTTTTTCTAAGAATACGGTTTCTGGACGTAAGGTGTGTAAGATAAAGTCTAGTTTTTCTTTAACAGTCAGTATTGAAAATGAAGACAGATATTGCACCAACAAATCTTTAAACTTGAATGATCAGTTGGAATGTCCATTAACTCTCAGTAACGACATAATTGTGGCCGACATGTTATTCAGTGTGCTTTATTATATTCCTTTTAATGGCGTTTACATTGCAGAAAACATTTACACAGCAATAATTTCACCCCATCTTTAAAAAAATACTCTAAAACAAAAAAAGACCAGGGTTTTCTTCATTACATTTTTACTGGAATATACGATATTTCCTCGTGCAGGGAACCATAATAACAAAGAAAAACATCTTCAAAAATTATGAAGCCTAACACATTTTCCCCTAAAACATAAATCTAACAGTACCATTACACGAACACACACACACATCTTATGCAAATCGGGGTCCACACGTGTGTTTATTAAAAACATGAATTTTACAAGCTTAATATTACGTGACACGTACGACCGCAGTAATCCCTGGAGCACCAGTACTTCGGATGTCGGATTTAAATATGATTACTTTATATTACCGGTTTTTGAAGGGAAATGTTGACAATTTGGCATTTTGTGAAAAGAGCTTAAATTTTCAGAACAAGATTTTGCAGAAATATTTTGATAAATATTTGAAGGGCAGACAGTAGTTTGTATGCTAGAAGTTGGATGTGTATATAACCTAACCTAACAGTCATAATAGATGCCGCGAATAAACGTAACTTAATTAAAAAAAAAAAACAATAAAAGCTGATAATCAGCCTAGTATTTTTTTGTTCCCATTTCACCGCATTGTACAGATTTTTTCTAGCATTTAAATCAAAACAAAATATTTTATTTCTCATAAACCTACATGGAGACTTATGAAACGTCAAAAGCTAGGTGCATGGTTCCAATTGGTCGTTTCTGAAGAAGAGCCGGCAAGAAACTCGACGGTTACTCTTTTTAAAACAATTGGCTTTTACAACGATTTCAAATTACAGTGTTATTTAAGTTACCTTACAGCTACTTTTAATGAAAATAATTCTTAACCATACCTTTTTTTTATCGTGGAGAAATGCTCATGCATTCTGCACTACCACGGGGAGATAGTGCAGTTATGTGGGACTCTAACCCAATAAAACTCCACGGTGTCCTCTTCTGCCGCTTACGGCGCGGCGGGAACACGGGCACGCGTTAGCACTCAGTTGCGATGTCGCACAAGCGGCACCGCAACCTACTTGTTGGCCGCTACGTCGTCGTCGGGTTCCTCTTCGCTTCACCGTGGGTGACCAAGCCACGGCTACTGAGCCCACCCGCCTCGACAATGCGGGAACCCACGGGGGGGAACCACACCTAACAGGACTTCCCCCCACCAGCTCCTTTAAATTTCTAATCTCGTCAACGAGACGCGAGAGAGGAACACGTCTTTCCATTTCTTCCGCTTCCACGTTGTGCATCTGTCTTATCATTCTTTTCTAAAACATTCTTTCAATATGTCCGACCCGTTGGAGCGTGCTCTTTCACAGTCGATTCAAAGATTGCAATTACGCACAGGAAGTGCCATACTGTTACTGATGTTATTTTAACCATATATATTTTGAGAAGAAAACGGGGAAAGGTACAGGAAAGATATCATGCTTGAAGGGGATCGAAAGGTTGTTCTTATTCCGTTACGGCAAAGTCAATCCGAATCTTTTTATTACTTAGGCAGGTGACTGCAATTTATTTAATAATGCCTGTATCATTTTTGGTTAGGTTTGGTTCAGAAATATCTTTTACTTATGGTAGGGGAGCCCAAAGGGTTTTTGAAATCTGAAAGTGGTCTCTTAACGACGGGGCTCCTATCTTGAAACTTTTCAAATATACATATTTTGAGTGTTTTCTCATCATGCCGCACCTACTCAGCTATTAACTTTTCGCCCTGTATATGCTTGCTAAAAAACCCTCTGGGCTGCCCTACTAATAAGAAAGATATTGTTCAAAACTCGGACCTGTAAAAGGACGAAACAGTTATATTTTTTTATCGTAAAAATATTTTCTCTTTTGGTGTTCCTATATTTACTTAATTTAGAAAAATAAATGATTTTTTAAGCTCAAAGGGAATGTGTTCCTCTTACTTCCTTATTAATAACGAGTTTTGCAAGAACGTTTATGAGACAAAGGAGACTCCTACATTTCGTTTATCGCGAGCTGAACATAATCAAATGTTCACAAAATGACTGCCAAGAATATGGCATGTCTGCCATAGAATATAATAGTCTGTCGTAAAAACTTTCATAATCAAATTGTGAACTTGACACGCTAGCGTTTATTCGTGACTTTGTTTGTTGTTCGTTAGACAAATATGCCACTTATCTTCATGCATTTCTTCCGGTGTTTTATTGAGTTATGTAAGTTTATTAGGAAACTGAATCATATTATATACAGTCAGATAAATTAATTTTACAGAAAATTTACGACCGACAATTGTCGGTACATTCAAATCAAAACTGTCATTATTCTGTTTCTTTTTCTTCTTGTCATTCCTCTTTTTATCCGGCTGCGGCGAAGCTCAAAAGGAGGGTTATGTGTTTGACCTGTATGTATGTATGTATGTCCGTTTCTTTATTCCCTCGTAACTCCTAGACGAATGAACGAATTTGGATAAATTATACATCTTTTTTCTTTCTGTCGATCGCTATAACAGGACAAGTTGGTGTAGCGTGTCAACTTAAGAGCAGTAGTGGCCCAGTGGTAACGGCCCCAACTCACGGGTTGTACGTCATGGGTTCAACTCAGGCAGGGGTTTTATTTTGTAACTACTTACTACCTAATATTACCCATGAATTAAAAATATTTGAAGATTTTTATTAGTATCTTACCTACTATAATTCCTAAAATGTTGCAAAGGTCTTTGTAAAAAGCTTGAAACTGCGTCACCAAGGAAAATCCTCAAAAGCATCTAGATACAGTATCGCCTGCAAACAGCAGTAAAAATATCTAGGGTCTCATCTATCCGCCAATACATCTTTGTCGCCCGCTAAAAGCGGCCCCGTTCGTTTGACCTCAAACATTTCGCTGTGCAATTTCTTCGGTCGACCATCCAAAACTTAATACAATTCCGAAATCAAAAATCTGATTCCATCCACCAAAGTGAACGGAATTGTTTCACTCGTTCGGAGCAGATTTGATTTTCATTTGACTGAAGTCAACTAGAAATGAAAATTTTGAGTCCAGCCGTCAGGACTGGGGCCTCCCCCCCCCCCTTGTCATCGGCCTGACGATATTACTCTTGACATCGACACAGCCTTTTCGCTCCAATCTTTTAATCAAAGCAGTTAATTGCTTTCAATTTTACGTGGGACGTGTTGGGTCGGATGACAGATGTTAACTCCCTTTTGACGTGACGTATTTTTATGATCTTGTTAGATTAGGTACTACATTGTTTTATTTTTTTAAGGGTAAATACGAGAAGCACAGTGTCCTCCAAAACGAAGTGGACATTCATTTTTCCACTTCAGCTGTGATGCTTCATTATGAAAAAACCATTTCAAACACCTCAAAAGACCATTTCAGACAGCAATCTACATGGTCACATTGATGTATTTACAATGATATGAATATTTACGTTGTAAAGTATTTTTTTATATTTAATTATTGTGAATGTGAGGACAATGTGGGTCATTTTTTTTCTGTTTTCCTACTTAGTTAGTTTTAATCATGACCTGGCAGTTTGAGTAATTTACGCGGCCTACACAAATGTCCTTCCTTTGGTATTTGGTATTGTTCGTCGAATCGTTGAGCTCCTCAAGTTCTGAGTTGATCAGCACGATTTTTGACAAATGCGTGCATTGACTGGACAGGTCCGCTCAATCTGTGTGGTTCTTTCCTCAAAAGACCATTTCAGACAGCAGTCTACATGGTCTTCGCATGATCTGACCAAGATTTTTTACAAACCTACTTACTTACAGAAATAAATGATTTAAATGAATCATTTATGAGGGATTATTTGATATTTTTAAGGATAAGTCAAAAGTAGTAAAATTGGTCAATAAAAACGATATAGCAGTGCAAACATTTGTATCACTAGAATTTTAAATCGTAATGTGGTGTGAAGCTGAAGTGGAAAAATGTCAACTAACTTTTGAAGGCCATTGTAGGTAGATAGATGTAGTGAAGTATGTTATAAAAAAAAATGGCACTTCGGGAGTTCCGATAGAAGTGAAAACAAAACACAAACAGAATACTTTGCCATCCCTCACTGTCATATCGGATATCCATTAAAACCGAGTACATCCCGAGGACAGGCGAACACATCCGAAACGGGTAATTTTTTAATCGTCTTATACCTAAACAAAACACACGCGGTGTCGCTTACAGTAACAGTGGCGCGAGTTCAATGGTTTTTTCCCATCTCAGAAAATGTCCAACGCAAGAAGTTTTCACTTCATAAATCTGATCAGTCTAATAACACACACACATCTCGTTAATTTCATAATCATATCAGTTGTGTTTTTTTCTGTTATAATTGTGATGAAGCACGTCACGAGTTATTGATGATTTACAATCATCATCTTCCTGCCCTTATCCCATGTTTACTTGGGGTCGGCGCAACACGTTTTCTTCTTCCATTCGCCCCTGTCGACCGTCACGCTATCATTCACTCCCTTCTCTTTCATATCATTCCTCACACAATCCATCCATCTTTTCTTCGGCCTTCCTCTCCCTCTCCATCCATCAACATGTATATCCATCACTCTTTTAGTCACATGCGTTTCGTCCCTTCTCATCACATGCCCATACCAAGACAAACGATTTCCTTTCAACTTTTCTGTCACTGGCGCCACTTTCAAACTTCCTCTTATATACTCATTTCTTACTTTATCCATTCTCGTCACTCCACACATCCATCTCAACATTCTCATTTCCGCTGCATGCAATCTTTTTTCATCCGATGATTTACAATATAAACAAAATTTTTGATGTTTAAAGTCACAGTATAACGCATTTGTGATTTAAATGAAGATTTTAAACCTAATCCATTAAGACTTCCCATAATTATGACAAAAACAACAGACTGATTTTAAAGCCAAACGAGCAAGGTAGTAAAAAATGGTTGCCTGTAAAGTCGGTTTTACGGGCGAAGATTTTACGTGACAACGACCGATCATCCGATCATAGTTGAGTGGGAGAGAGACGCAAGGCATTCGGCGGGCCTCTCTCTCGTTCGGTGACTCATCGTAACGTTACCGAGCGTTACACTTTTTCATAAGTGACTCCCAGTCGCAACCTAATTTAAGACGTTGTCACGTCAAAACCCGAAACTTGTTACCGTTGGAAGTTAATAAACAGTATCATTCGCGTGCACCGACGAGTTATCATTTCCTAAAAGTCTCATGAAATTTAAATTTGCTTCCTCGAGCAAGTATCTCATAGTATCACGTAAGTGAAATATTCTCAAACTGGTTGATTATGCACAAACTTTTTATGTAACTATTTGTTATTTTTTCAACGTAGTGTTCCGAAGGTTTATGGAAACGTTTTCTTTTATGCATGGTTTCCTTTCATTGTTAACACGCCGTGTGCCCAATGGGTAAAAATTACGAACTTTCATCCCTTATTTAACCCCTTTAGGAGGCTACACATTAGTCTACAATCTTAAGGTCTTAATATACACAGTATCTGCATAATCAGCCTATGTTCCCATTGCTGGGACACAGGCCTCCTCTCCGGGCCCAGTGCGGGTTGGTAGCTGTCACATGTGGTAACGGCCGCGACTTACGAGTTGTAGGTCGTAGGTTCGAACCCTGACAGGTGCTTTACTTTGAGTAAATTATTGCACCACCACTGCTCTCAAATCGTTGAAAGAAAACATCGTGACGTAACCGGCCTAGAACCAAAAACAAAAATACTACGATTCTAATCTATTCTGAAAACTGAAATAGAACCATTTTCAGTCAAAAGCTAGGGCTTTTGACTGAAAATGGTTCTATTTCAGTTGGACTCGTGTGTCAGGCCTTTAGTCAGTAAAACCAATTCACTCAGATCTAAGCGTCTATTCTAGTTTATTTCTGGATACTCTACGGATTTCCACTCCATCTTGCTTATGCTAAAAATAGCACTAGGCCAGACACAAACTGGGCTTGCTTGGGGGCGTCAAAACTATAGCTTAAACTAAAATATTGATATGAAAATGTCCATTAATCCTGGATTCATCATCATCATTTCATCAGCCGAAAGGCGTTCACTGCTGGACATAGTACCGCTCCCAAGCACCGCCACTTCGACCGGTTCTTTCAAGGCTTCTCGCATCTAGCGAATTCCTGCTGCCTTCACCAGGTCATCAGTCCACCTTGTAGGAGGCCTTCCAACGCTACGTTTTCAGTTACCCCTGGGCCACGACATCACCGCTCACGCGACTTGCGTCTTGCGTCTGCGACCGCGGCGTGAACGTTATGTAGAGCGTGCCACGAGTCGCTGGGCGAGGCCGTGGCCGGCGGAAAGCGGAGAGGCGTGCGATGTAAACAAAAGTACTAGCTCAAAGCGTGGTGGCCACGACTCAGAGCAGCGCGAATTCAGAGACGGCCACTACTCCAGAACCTTTCGGCCCCAGCGACCATCTCGTCTGCGAGCAATGTGCCCTGCCCACTGACACATAAGCTTAACAATTCTTCGGGTTATGTCGAAAAGGTACACCATCTCTTCTTACCAGTCTTTATAACCAAACTAAATTACTTTACACCTACTTTTTTATAACGGTCCTGTCCTGCCAAAAAATCACAACAATAATTTAACAGGTGACATATCTTTTTGAAGCCGATGCAGCATCCTATATTTTGACATCGCTTGCCTCGTAGAGTGATTTAGGTGCTGCCACTTGTATGCCTACCACAATTTTAATATCGATACCCATCAAGTCTGCGGAGTTTAGCTAGCCTACATTTGCCGTCACCATGATGACAGATATTAATAGATGAATCATGAAATCAGATATTATTGCCGAGCTGTCCATAGTAATATATGGCACTGATTTAAAGAGGCAGTTGTAAATAGCGGTTTTGTAAGTTATAAAAATTATAAATGTCACGTTTAATAACTAGTTCAGCAGTTAAAACTAAGCAGTAAAGTAAACAAAAATGAGTAATAAAAAATAATGAAATGGATCAGTGAATGTATAATTGAGCAGGAAAAAATTAAATGGGCGGTAAAAATTATTGAACGAGCGGTTACGTGTGTAAAGTAACCTAACCAAACCTAACCTCGGGGTGCCCTTCGCTCGCTCTTGCATCCTATATCGACAGAGCCCCCCCGCTTACCGCTCATTCAGTTATTGGACTGCTCAATTATTTTTAGAATTGACATTGTAATGTTTTTCAACTGATCATAATAACATCTCGAATATTTAAATAACAGCTC
Source organism: Oligia fasciuncula (assembly GCA_963082905.1). Lineage (NCBI taxonomy): Eukaryota > Metazoa > Arthropoda > Insecta > Lepidoptera > Noctuidae > Oligia > Oligia fasciuncula. Next base: position 17,548,065 of record OY720395.1, read on the forward strand.
AAAAAATTAGTTCCCGTAATATATTTATGCTCGTTACAATACCTAGCTATCAATAACTAACCGATTTCATAGAAACCTCAATACCCCCAATTTACCGCAATGACAGTATTTCACACTAAAACTGATAGTAGTTAATGAGGACAATTCTATTTGGAATGTAATAGCCATTTCCAAAACTAAATAGCGGTTGCCTAACTAATTGGCCTGGCTCGGTAATCCGGCCCGGGCCTTATTAATTGCTTTATCAATCGATTGGACGGATATGGGAGGTATTATGGCCATTAATGTAACGGTATGGCGGGACAGAAGGTGACATAATATCTTTATCAAGTCGACCTCCCTTGTGAGATTAGACAATGATCATTGGTCATTTGTAATTAATTTGGGCTGATTGATCTTACACCTTCCAACTGTGGCTAATGAAACACAATTGAATTGCTATTGTTAAAAATCAAATTTTGAATTTTCAGCAGTTGGTTATTGATTTCATCCAAAATAAACTATAGTAGGTATAGGTAATCAGTTGTCTGGGGACATTTAAAAAATTAGCATAAGCATAGCATAATCAGCCTATAATATTCCCACTCCTGGGAAATAGGTCTCCTCTCAGTAAGCGGGAGTGGGCCATAATCCACCAAGCAGGCCCAGTGCTGGTAGATATCACAATGTTTTACAATTTTTGGTTCTAGGATATGCGTTTCCTCACGTAGTAGTTTTCTTCCTTTGAAAATTAATTCTATGAAATGGAGTGGAATAAAAAGCAAGACCATAGGCTCGGCTGCCGCGCTTATAATCACTCATTAAATATAAGTTAATCTTTAGATAGTAATTTGGCTTTAAAATTTGATCTGGTCCAGGGCCTTATTTGCTTTAGCAATCGTTTGGAGGCATATGGGAGGTATTGTGGCCTTTAATGTAACTGTATGGTTCAGGGACAGAAGTAGACATTATCTTTATCGTGTCGACCTCCCTTGTGTGATTAGACAATGATTATTGATAATATTTGTAATTGATTTGGGCTGATTGTTCACACAGCTTTCGTTGGTGGTTACTAATTTCATCCAAAAGGAACTATATTATAGGGAATCAGTTAGCTGGGTACACTTTAAAATTTAATGTTATGGAATGTAATTATATAAATCAAAGCTATACATACGCTTGGCTGCCGCGTTTACAATCACTACTAACGTAAAAAGTAGTAGGTAGGTGCTTATATGGCAATTGCCCTAAACCTTTAATCTGGGCCTGGCCTTATTAATAGGGTAAGTACCTACCTATAGTAGCACATATGAGCCATAATATGAGATGGCTTACGAGATAGACGTATAGAGGATTCTGAAAACAAATGTGACCCGTACTATTCTTCTTCGACTTTTATCGAACGTCAGTCCGTTTTCACGTCTAAATCACTGAACCGATCATAATGAAATATCACAGGTAGCCTGGGACCTAGAGCAGTTCATTTTGCTAGATGTCACATGTCATCGAATTTTTGCTTCTAGGACATGCCGGTTTCCACACGATGTATTCCTTTACAGTTTTGAGAGCAGTGGTGATACAATAATTTACACAAAGTAAAGCGATCTACAACTAGTAAGTCGGGGCTACCACTTCTCTCAAATATCTAAATAAAAAATAAAATACACACACAAAATGTACGAAAGTTAATTGACGATTTTTGCACAGCGTCGCGCAAAAATGTGTGTCAGGTTTAAAAGTTTCTGTGACAAAATTTTATCCCAAACACATAATAAGAGCCACCGTTATACAGACAAGAGACACTCCAAAAAGATACCGGTTTCAAAAGGGGCAGAAATACATTAAAAGATATCTTTTCAGGTCATGAAAGATAAGAGTGAATGTGAGCATGCAACGGAAACTGTTCTCGAGTACAGTTTTCGTATTCACAGAGAAGAATTTCCTAGTTTTGACTCCTTAAATTTCCGAGGACAGAATTGATACTCTTATATATTTTTGTTGTTTCTTAGTAATGTTTTTGAGAGTTACAGATAAAAATAACTTTTAAAGGTGCAGATACAGATAATTTTATTCAAAGTAATACTTAAATTAAATAAGTCTCTCGTGTGTTTGATTTCTTCTAAATTGTGATCGTAATAAAAAATGGTGAATGCCAGTTTTATATTTTCGTGGGAAATATTATTCTCGCTGTTAGTATTTTTTTTTAGAAGTATAATGGTTAATAATTAAAAAAGTAATGGTTGAAATATACATGCACACATTTATTGGGTTTAAAGGTGAGGCGGATTATACAAATAGTTTTATTTAAAGCTTACCATTATGTTACTTAAAATACAAATGTGACCATTATTAAAACGAATGTCACAATAGTAAACGATGTTTCAAAAATTGAGATAGGAACAAAACAAAAAACCAAAAGATAATTTAAAATATATCAACCGATTTTTCAGCGTGAACTAGCAATATGCAAAATATAAAATACAAAAAAAGCAATCTGTTACTCATTTATTCCTTTCTTTCTAAAGAAATACTTTCCGAAGCAAATCAAACTGAAATTCTTTGAAGAAAACGTATCTCTACCTGTATTTTTTATCGAGATATTAACCAAATCGAAAGGGAAGGGTTTAATAATTCCCTGGATTCATTTTCAAGAAAAATGGGGATGATTAAACTTTCAAATCGTCGTTCTTTGTGGTTTTGTTAATCTTGAGGTAGACGTGTTTCGTTTTATTTCCAGAACGTTTCGAGCAATCATTCCTTTTTTGTTATCGGTAAAAGACTGGGATATGTTTAAAATAAAGCGGAAAGCGGAAATAAAAATATAAAAGTAAAAGAAAAATTTAGATCTGCAATTTGGATTTGCTTAGATTTACACCTAGGTACTCAACTGATAATTGATGGAGACTCTTCTTCTCAAATTATCAGTTGAGTCAATTATGTTTAGGGCGCGTACACACGAGCGCGATTTTTACGCGCGCGCGTCGCATGCGCCTCACTCTCTCTTTAGAAAAACATTGGAATTAAATGCTTCTCTTTTGAGGGAGCGATGCGTCCGCGACGCGCATGTGAAAAAATACGCACTAGTGTGAACGCGCCCCTACGGTTAGTAAAGCATGGCAAGCTTTGCGGTTTGTGAAGGCCGCAGGAAACGGTTGGATGCGAGAAGCACAGAACCGGTCAAAGTGGAGGTGCTTGGGGGAGGCCTATGTCCAGCAGTGGACGTCTTTCGACTGAAATGTTGACGGTTAGCACACAAAAAGGTGATCAGCGTTTATCGAAAACTTCACATTTTCAAGTTCATTAAAGCTTGCAAAATAAGCAAGCTGAAGTGGCTGTGGGCTGGCAACGTTTGTCGAAAGACCGATGGCTGGTGGATCAGATGAAGTCTTAGACATTCTCCATCATTTAAACTATTTATTCCGAAAAGTTTAGAAGTATATCGAGGGGCCCGTGGCTAAATAATAACAGCCGCACAGTCGATCGATCAGGTTAAGCTACGCTTGCCGCGGTTGGTCTGTGGATGGGTGACCATCTTTACATACCGAGACCCCTCCGTGCCTCGGAAAGCACGTTAAGCCGTTGGTCCCGGCTGTCATTCGTGGATCTTTGACAGTCGTTACGGGTAGTCAGAAGCCCGAAAGTCTGACAACCAGTCTTACCAAGGGGTATCGTATTACCCAGTAACTGGGTTGTGGAGGTCAGATAGGCGGTCGCTCCATGTAAAATACTGGTATTCAGCTGCATCCGGTTAGACTGGAAGCCGACCCCAACATAGTTGGGAAAAGGCTAGACAGATGATGATGATTAAACTTACAATATCGATGTTTTGTCAAATCGGAAAAACCGTGTAAGGCAGGGGCGGGTCGCTAATCACACTAATATTATAAAGACGAAAATTTGTGTGTGTGTTTGTTTGTTAATTACTCTTTCACGCAAAAACTACCGAACGGATTTGCATGAAATTTGGCAAACAGATAGTTTATAACCAGGATAACTACATACGATACTTTTTATCCCGATAATCCCACGGGATCGAAATTTATGTGGGTGAAACCGTGGGGCGCTGCTAGTCTATCTATAAACAGTAACACTGTATACATAATGCCATGCAGGTAAATAATCATTTTATAGTTAATTAAAAATACTTTAAACTCATACATTTTCAGGTATTGTCCCATCGTAAATGATTGTCCGAACCGGTATATTTATGAGGCGTCGACGTGTACGCGACGTGATGGATGATGGAATTAATTGCATTCGATTGAAAGTTAATTAATATGTAAGACGCCAGCACATCAAGCTACCCAAAACTGTCAAATTTGCCCAATCAACATTGAACTTTATGCTTTAGCTATAAATTTGAAAATCTATTAAAGAAAGGACGATGCCAGGATCTGTATGAACGCTGGTCCCACCCTCCAATAGCTACGTGTTATACATCGTTGGATAGGTATTTTTGAGCTGAACAAAAGTCACTCGGGCACCAAGTTCCAAATCTTAGTCCGTTCAGAGTTATGCATTATTAAACATGCCAGTTTAACAACAGTCAAGAGTAATGCTTTTCTCTAAAACAATGAACTTTTTGAATTAATACTAGTATTATCAACTACGTATATCGATGTCGTGTCTTGCTCGATCGATCAGGTTAAGCTACGCTTGCCTCGGTTGGTCCGTGGATGGGTGACCATCTTTACATATCAAGACCCCTCCGTGCCTCGGAAAGCACGTTAAGCCGTTGGTCCCGGCTGACATTCGTGGATCTTGACATTCCCTAGTCTTACCAAGAGGTATCACCCAGTAACTGAGTTGTGGCAGTCAGATAGGCAGTCAATCCATGTAAAATACTGGTATTCACCTGCATCCAGTTAGACTGGAAGCCAATTCCGACATCGTTGGGAACCCCCCCCCCTGAAGTCGGAAAACACATGTGGTGGCAACGCAGTGTTGAAATATTTTTGGCGTAACAGCTTAAAATCGCGCTTTAACCTGCCGTTAACCGCCTCTACTACCCAGCGACAAATAGAGACCAGTCGCGCTTGGTTGGCCTGATCGGTGGTAAGTTGGGATTCATGTCTATCCTTTGAAGGTGGGACATGGTATTCGTAACCACAAGCTTCTATATCGCCCAAGCTATCCCTAAACCCTCGATCCAAAATAAATACATCGTTAGTTTCAAGGAGACAATGAATTGGATGTTTACCATTATTCATGATAATTAGTGATTAAACGAACTTACCTGCAAGTGAAGTTCTATCATAATTAGTATCTACTACATACAATATGCACAAAAATGCAATATATTACGAAAAAAACATTATTTGGTTATTGCTTAAACTGCCATGTTTAATAAAGTATAACTCGGAACGGACTAAGATTTGGAACTTGGTGCCATAATAGCTTTGGTTCAGATTAAAAAAACCTATCCAACGATGTATAACATGTAGCTATTGGAGGGTGGGACCAAAATTTGCATCATCCTTTGACAGATTGTAGTAGCTTGACGTGCCTGTACATTTAGAAGGTATCTCTGATTACCTGTGTAAGCTTAGTTTTGCTGCTGCTGATTGCTAGCTGATTAGTACACAGGCATAGAGAGGTTTCATATTGCAAGTATTAATAAAGCTTTATTATTATTTTTATCGAGTCTCAAACGTCAAGATCCGCAGACCTTTTTTTTTTTTGCGGATGGGAAATCATCAAATGACCCCTCCCGCTCTGGGTGGAGCGGAAGGGAGTGTCAGACTCTTACTGACTAAAACCCACCCGTGTTCCTTCCTTAGCCCTTTATGTTCCGGGCCAGCTTTCGGACAATCCCGCTGACCCGGCAGGCTTCGGATCTAACGGGCCCCTTCACTATTGCTGACATCTCTTTGAGGCGCGCGTGGAACACGTATGCGCCGTTCGGCACGGGCCTGGTCCTGATCGGACGGTGAGCTACCCATCACTCTCCGCCCGCAGGCCCGCAGACCTACGAAGGTAAAACGAGCTATGGAGCTGATATGGAGTTGGGTAGGACACCTGGCAAGGCGTAGTCATGACAGGTGGTGTAAGGCATTGACCGAGTAGAGTCTATAGAGGTATGAGGAACAGGGTGTGAAGTTCACCTCTATAGAAAAGGGAAGATCCTCCGACCAGACTGGTGTTGTGTCTGGCGGGCAACTGCTCGATGATTCATGTCGGGCCGTTGTATATAAGCTAGCTATTTATCTCGTGATGTGTCGTCCTGCCTGACAGGTGTCAGATCGTGTTCGATGAGATGCGACGGGGTAGGTCGGGGGAACAAGAAATTTCACGCGGTCGAAGTCGCGAGCAGAAGCTAGTTATAGCATATTTTTTAAAAGTTTTATTTACAGTCTGCTCACAATTCGCAATGTTTTGAACTAAGTAGGTATAATAGCATAAGCATAATCAGCCTATAAGGTTCCCACTGCTGGGACACAGGCCTCCTGTCTGTGAGAGGGAATGGGCCGTAATCCACCACGCGGGCCCAGTGCGGGTTGGTAGATGTCACATGTCTTTGAATTTTTGGTTCTATGACATGCCAGTTTTCTCACATTGTTTTCCTTCACCGTTTTGAGAGCAGTGGTGATGATATTATTTACACAAAGTAAAGCGCCTGCCTGGGTTCGAACTCACGACCTGCATCTCGTAAGTCGGGGCCGTTACCACTGGGCCACCACTGCAGCCACATAAGCCACATATAATAAGATGCTACATAAAATCACGCCTGTATTCCTTGAACCGAAGGGTTAGGGAGGGGGAGGTATACACATACACACATACATTTCGCTAGCTATGTTTGATTCCCATGTAATAGAAGGCGAGCCTATTGCCAAACAAATATGTGCCGGGCACAAATCCGGACTGCAACTGGGAATTTCTTGGAACAAGATGTGTACAGTCATGAGTACTAATATGTTAACACTTGGCAAGGCAACTTTATATTGCGATTTTTTCACGAAATAACGAATGCTACGTTGAAGTACGACACTTCACATAAACTACACTAATACTACTTTACTATGTTCTTAGGAACATAGTATTTTCGAACACTAGGTTTTTAGGGGTTTTAGGTTTATAGGTTTTATAATAATAGTAATATAAAATGTCATTCAAAAATAAAGGAGAAAATCGCCTTTGAATAAAGCCAAGTGTATACATACTTATGCTCGTGACTGTACCTACACAAAAGCCTGTACAAAGCACACACAAGTCGTTGGTCGTCGAACAATCGAACGTCGGTAGTATGAACTGACACTGTATAGGCATAGATTCAAAGACATTTGTCTTTGAATTTAAGTCAGTGATTTCCCTGTAGAGGCAATACCTTTCAATGAAATTATCTCTATGTGTTAGGTGTACTCCTACGCAAACTACCCTAAAGGCCAGACATAAATGCCTGTAAAGGTGTTCACCTATTACACCGTTGCGTACCAGCCGGTCGATTCTGTAAAAATCTCACCGTGAAAACTTAGGTTAAGTGAGTTTGTTTTTGTTAGGAATTGACACTATTGACAGCTCACTCCACGCTCACTTCACCTAAGTTTTCACGGTGAGATTTTTACAGAATAGCACCGCAGAAACGTAGATTAATCGGTACTTTAAAGGTTGTCTGCAGAAGTCGACCTTATTTATTTGTTTATTAGACTTTTCAACAATGAGTAAACTGTTTCTTTATAATTTATACATTGCAAACTTAAGTCTAAGCGCTTCATCACTTACAAAAAGCACGCACTACATTATGCGCAGATAATAACAAAATTATTTAAATAAATAAAAAGAAAGAAAATACAAGAAGCAGGAAGGAAGGAAAGGAAAGGCAAGGTTATTAAAATCCACAATCTTTACAAGAGAAAGGTATGTGAAGTAGAAGAGGGTTGATAAAGGAGTGTTGCTCACTATACGAGTATGTACTATACATGTATTGTATAGTTTTGTATTTTTAAAGTTTAGATTTTTAAGTATTAGCCGTAAGTTAATTTTAATTTTATTTGGTGTGTCTTCAAACCACTATTGTATTGGGGTCATCCTGTAAAGATAGTGTGTGTATGTTTAATAAATAAATAATAATTGGTTATTATTTCCACGGGACTTCTTTCGTGTGAGGGACTCGTAACATGAATGTTTTCCAGATCCACAACCAACGTTCGTAACAAGGTCATGCTATGGCACGGTGTAATAGGAAAGAACCCTAACTCACAGGAGATAAACGTGCACTTTACCTAGTGCATTCAACGCAATATTACTGAAGTGTAAATAATAAAATAATATTCCACAACTATCACACAACGCCGTCTAGTCTCAAGCTAAGCAGAGCTTGTGTTATGAGTACTAGACAACTGATAAACGTACTTATATATTTCTAAATACATACATATATAGATAAATTACACCCAGACACAGAACAAATGATCATGCTCATCACACAAACATTTGTCCTGGGTGGGAATCGAACCCACGACCTCCGGCATAGCAGTCATAGTCACTGACCACTAGACCAACAGGCCAGTCAAATCACTTTAAGAGCTTGCTTAAGAGAAGTAGTATGAAGAAAAAGACACAAGTTTTCTTCAACAGTGAACTGGGTTCCGCAGTAATGTCTATAAACCTGGAGAAAATTTTAAAAGTAGAAGGTAGGTATTTTGACATTTTGTTTGTCAGTAAACATTAAAAAAATACCATATTATGATCCAATGTCCTTCAGGAAGGATCTTGAAGGTTGGCATGTATCAAAGACGTATGGTCATATTTAAGGCTGTGGTACAGACCATCAAATTGAACAACTTTCTTCAGGGTACCAACATCGTAATCGCGAAAAACTAATCAACCGTCCTCTGCAGTTGAGTCTAGTTGGTATTGAAGATTTGTTTGGGACTGTTGATAAATAAAAAAACACTTTTAGAGCTAAGACCACCCATTATGTACGAGTATCTGTTATTATAACTAACTGTTATAATTCATATAGTGTACATAAAAAAAACTATAAACAGGCACACGTAATTTTGCACTTAAACCTACCTGGAAGGTGGAAAGAAGGCATGATTATAAAACTATGCACGTTCATAAAACTGTGGTGTTCTTTCTCTTAGGGTGTCGAAGACTATCTAAATGTGCTCGGCCCAGAATTCGACTACGTATTTGGTGCCATCACTAGCGTCCATCAGTCCACAAACGATGGGACACTGCTTGCTGCACGTTACAAAAACTGATCGACGCTAGTGATGGCGCCAAACATGTAGCAGTGGGGTGTTGACAAACATAGGTGTGATGTTCACTGGGATGCTTAATAAAACACACTTTGACAGATACATAGGTAAGGTAGCATAAACGGAATCCAGAGACGTCTGATGTCGGCTACGGCCGGTAAGTGACTGACCTGTCAATGCTTTCCGCATACACTACATCCCTCCTTTATTTTTATTAAATTGAAATGTTGAATTGATTCTAATCGCCGATTCGAAAAGGTAGTTTTCGTATGGAGAAGAATGGGCAAGAAACTCCATCGTTACTCTTTTAAAATGTTTTACAAGTTCTTATAAACATAATATTTAATTATATGTGAAGACGATGCACTCAATTCTGTGATAGATACATCGTGCTCACATATTTACAAATATTGTAAAAGTAGATGATTTTCCTAGAACTTTCGCTTTGATAAATCCAATTTAATGGAGTGTTACATATGGTTTCCTCATGATGTTTTCCGGTTTCCTCACGATGTTTTCCTTCGCCATATAATGGATGTCCAAATGCGTCCAATTTAATGGATGCCCATTGCGTCCAATTTAATGAATCACATGTCTTCGAAGTATTGGTTCTCAGACATGCCGGTTTCCTCACGGTGTTTTCCTTCACCGTTGATGAACAGTGGTGATGAGTGAAAATACACACAATGCCTGCCTGGTTTCAAACCCACGAACTTAGTCGGGCTAGACCATCACCACGGTTGTGCTGAAATTAAATGCTATTATTATGTGTATGTGCCTACGTGTGACATGGTGAGTGATCTTGTCTGTTCAAACTGTTAAATAGCAAGGTGTATTATTCTTTTGACAATATTTAAATGACAAATTTTAATTATACTTTTTAACTTAATCCAATATAAGCTCATGTTAAGACATACTAAATAATTTTGAGTATTGTTGTATGTTTTTTTTTTTCACATGACATTATGGAACCTTTGATATTTTGTATGCCTTTTGGCGGGGCACAGCTCGGATCTTATGTATTTATAACACCTTTTGTATGTACCCTGTGTTCACGAAATAAGTGTATTTGAATCTGACACAACTTAACTTGTTTGGTAAACAATAATTATTGAGATCTTCTATTATTTTACATCTGTCATTGTGGTTGTGTCCTTACACCTCCTACCTAATATATATCTTACTTCGTTTCTTTCCATATTCAAGAACCTACCCACTCACATGTACGCTTCCCGCGCGAGGGGCATTGTTATGCCCATACATTTTTTATTTTGGGCCGCGCCACTTATACACGACTCGTACAGAAAAAAAATCTATGGACCGCTGTTAAACTAATGGCTGTTTCTTCAAGTGGATAGACCAGGGTAGATTACAAAACTTGTTTCGTAACTTTAAGAGACTTTGTTTTTTTTTAATAATTGCTTATTTTTAATGTTTGTTTACATTACGAAAATTAAAAATTAAAGTAATTTTCATTCAAAATCGAAAGCGATGACCCTATTTTTTTATTTACCTAAAAAATAGCCCCATTCATACCGAATCGAATGACATATAATACATACCATTGTAGTTTCAAAGTTTATATAAACAATAACATTTATATCACGCGAGTATCCTATTACCGCACCCGTCATCGCCGTCATTTGGTTTTTTTTTATGATTTTCAACTACAGATAACTAATTTCGTAATGCTGCTACGAACTCACGGTTTTTGGCACACATGTACTACATCTAACCACTCGACTAAAGAAAATAAAACGCAAGCAATACTCCCATAGACAAAATTACAAAAAAATAAATACTGAGGGCTTGCTGTCACAGTTTTATGATATGTGAGTTTTATCCAGATGTCATTGCGGCGTATTTTAGGTTGCGTTAGTTTATGACGGCGTACGCCTGAGTGGCTACCTTTAGATTCAACGCTTGTATTTCTATAATAAGGTCCCAACAATTGCCATGGAATTTGAACCTTATCATGAAGGTATGACATTAAGTTTTGTGTTCCCAAAATTGATAATTATCTGAGAGTCTGAATTCGAATATACTGAGACTTCTAATTACTCAGTTGATTAGATCATCCAAACAGTACTAAAGAGCTTCCCATATTTCGATATAACTAGGTACTACAGTAACTTAGTATTCCAGTACTAAGCCATCTCCAAACATCGTTTATTTATATCGTTAAATAGATAATATAATGGTTCTAAGCAGTAGGTAAGGTATACTTGCAGAAGTATAATTTGTTTGAGATCCCTATCATCACATAGTTTTGAATATTTGCTGTTTATATGTGACGGAAACTTTGACAAATTTATACTTTTGCTATGTTTTTGCTGTTGTAATGTTTTATTATTTTTAAACAGCGGATGTGTCTATGCTTAGATTTATTTATAGTGTTCAATGTGTGTAATGTGATTTACCTGAGTTTAGATTGGTTCAAGGGCCAGTGTTGGTATTAACTTAATGACAACAATGATGTTGGCATGTGCCTAATACACATCATGGAGTTTGTATATGTGTCCCAGTATTTATAGAATAATTTTTTTTAGACAGATGTCACATTCATAAACGTGCTTGTAATTCTGATCGTTTGCCTGTGCGGATGCACAATATATTTTGGAGTCTAATATGGTATTTTATTGAGTAGTCCACGGAATTACCAACAGCGCGTATCTACCTATTTCTGTAATTATTCTTCCTTTTTTTTTTTTTTTTTTTTTTTTTTTTTTTTTTTTTTTTTTTTTTTTTTTGAACAATATTGAAAAATTGAACAATAATAGATTTAGAAGATATTTATGAGTCAATGCGATTTTTTTTTTTTTTTTTAGGGTTATTTTTAATGTAGTAGTATCATTAGGTACTTTTAACCACTTCAATACCTATTAGGTACTACTTGACAACATTTCCGGTAGGTAGTTCAAGAAATTTAATCTGACAAAAGTTGTATTTTTGCCTGTTGGTAAAATATTATTTATTTACGTTTGTTAGTTAATTACCATAACATTGAATCATCAAAATAATTTATAATCGTATCATGTTCTAGAATACTGGGTTGTCCTGGTGATGATCGCTGAGCGAATTGACTGCCCCTACATTAGGAAATGCTGTAGCAGACATGTATAGCCAGTGCACTTAGTTTTAATTGACATTGACATTATTATCTTAATTTTAATTCCATTACCTTTTTAATTTTGTATTCGTTAATTTGTTTTATTTCTATGCATTGAAATTTTATTCTGTGGTAGTAGGCATTGTAATATTTTAATTTCATTTGGGTCTTGCCTGAATTAAATGAATTTTATTTATTTATATTTTTATTTTAAAGCTGCATCCTAACCAACTTTCTTACGGATGCAGCCGAATAACAGTATTTCATATGGGGCGACTGCCCACCTGACCTCCAGAACCCAGTAATACAATAGGTACCCCTTGGCAAGACTGGTTGTCAGATTTTCGGGCTTCTACCCGTAACGACTGTCAAAGATCCACGAATGACATCCGGGACCAACGGCTTAACGTGCTTTCCGAGGCACGGAGGAGTCTCGGTATGTAAAGATGGTCACCCATCCACAGACCAACCGCGGCAAGCATAGCTTAACCTGATCAAACGACCTGTGCGGCTGTTATTATTTAGGCCTACTTGTACCCCTACTACCTACTGCGTAAGCAATACTTGTACGCCTGGCAAGGCAGCACATAGTGACATATTTTTTTCCATCATGGGCCAGTATGGTATATCTATGTGTACAAATAAATATATTTTAATTTGAGTTTTAACTAATCTTCCATCAATATAGACTGACTTCTAATGTGACAAACAATACAAAAGATGGTGCCAATCTCATACTGAAGGTATCAATACTTTCACTCAGACCATTGTAATACTAGTAACAGGACCTCACCTAAGGCAGTATTATCAACTTTGTGATACTTAAATAAGAATTATAATCTCATAACCACATCACGCCTGTACCTATGTTTGAATAGGTAAGCAATCTTTATTGTTATAAGTACATTATTGTCTTGGTTTCACATAATGATACATGGCACCTGTAACTTAGTGACCTTTGATAGTACTACCACAAAACTCCAACAGAAGAAGGGAACTTCTCTTCTCAAACAAAATTGATTTACCGATTCATCATATCATAAGAAAATATTATGTCATACTAATTCATGTTACAGGTGAAAACAGTTTTACTAAACATTTTGTTCATCTATCTACCCTTAAGGAATCACTGGTCCCCAAGTCACAGGCTATAACCTAGTTTGGGTGCCAGGAGATAATACTCAATGCACTTTATGTTGTACCATATTATTGTACTTGTAACCTTTATGAACATTTTACTGGAAATAAACATTAGTATTATTATTTTGAGTGTCTTTTTTTTCTCACCTCTTAGGCTGGTTTTAGCTACATTTACGGGCCAAAGTCAAGTAAATGCAGCGTATGGTGTGTATTAGAGTGTTTTCTTCCTCTAACTGTATGAATTTCCTAACTATTCTGCAGGTGTTTAAGATGGCAGCTTTCTGTTGTTATTATATTATTATTAATTAATCATTGCAATAACATCAAACAGCAGTTTACTGTTATTGTGACTTTTTATTTTCACTTTGCCCCTATTTTATTTCAAAGTATGTATACTTATTATTTTAACTGGTTGGTAGGTACTAGTACCTAATTATAGTAACAATTACATAGCTTTTGTCTTTCCCATAGTCTGTTGATACCGATCTAAATTTAGATCGGTATAATGTCACCCTAGAACTCAGGTACACATGTTAAGCATTATCAGTAGTACTCATTAGTTACTTATTCCTACACGCAGGAAATTTTCCTCTGTGGAACGGGTCTACAATAAGAGACTTTTTACTACCATCAAGTACCTAATAACCCATATTTTTTTTTTTTTGCATTGTTTATGTTTAATAGATATTACAATGAATACATTCGTTTGGGTGATTCTCCCAACATGGAGAAGAGTAGCTCGTTTCATAAATTTCAAGTGCCCTCTTCCATTTTCTCCAACTAGTGCCGACAGATGTCGGATCGCCTTCGCAATCAAAATGGTTTTAGTTGGGAAGTGTGGATGATGCATGAGTCATTTTGCAGCTTGCATTAAAATGTATTGACTCTTATTTTTGCGTGGCTTTTACTGAAAATAACAGTAACAGTATTACAACTGCATGCCCTATTATATTTTTGTAAGTACTTATTGCGTGAGTCATTTTTTGGGGCGACCTGTAACAGGATTTTGAGACTCGTATGCGTGGCCTTTTATCTTTTATATAGATAACAGTATGCGTAGCCATAAGGTACTTGTTAGTATATGCGTGGCCTTTAGACCATTTCGGATTCAGCATGACCTTTGACTTATGTGTAAGTATGACTAACTAATTATACTGAATAACTTTATTCAGTAGCGTTACTTTACTATTATTATGGAAATTGACTGATAATAACCTTTATCTATTAACATATTAGGTTTATTAACTGGTTGGCAGTAAATATGCTAGTAATTAAGCCATTATTATCGCAATGGACTGCGATAGGCTGAGTTGATTGATTGAAGCCATTATTGATGCTACACGTTGACTGCCAGACGACAGACACAATAGAAAATCTATTGTTTGCGGTCACCGGTGACCGCGCTGGCAGTCAATGCATTACACTAACATTTCCCGGTCTTTTCTCACATTTATCCGTTATGCATGGTCGTATTGAGAATAGTATTTGCGTGACCTTGATATTTCTGTGTCGAAATGCAAACAATTGATCCTGGCAAAACCAGTGACCTGATTAAAATAGTATCCAATGATTTTGTTTTATTTTTACAATAGGTGGGTATGTAGGTTATTTACAACAGAAAAGTTAAGTATGTCCAAGATTTATGATATTAATTGGTTATTATTTTTATTTAAAATAAGAAGCGTGCAAATAACTCAATTATCTTGTTATTTAAATGAGAACACTTACCCAATAACAATAATTTACTGTTTGCATTCCAGCACATTGAAATAATTGCGTACTATTCAGGCATAGCCCTTTGTTTTGTTGTAACACTTGTAACCAACACTTACTGCATGGCCTTTGTAACATTTACGCAATGATATTATATTTAAGGGGTAGATATGGCACTAGCGGGCGCAAATTGTTGCAGGCAACTTTAGACAATATTGTTGTAGTTTCATTTAGTCCGCTAATAGCAGCAAGCAACACAATACATATAGCTATCTCTTTCTGTGTCATACGTTCCGCACTGTCTATCGCAGTAACTACTTTGTAATAACAACGCAACAATACAGAACGTCGGCGTCGGCGTCGCTCAGTATGAACGTAGCGTATCTTTCCTTTATAATATCATTGCATTTACGCTTATAAGTTGTTTACATCAATCGAAGCAGAATTTATTTTTCGTAACTTAATCATACGAAACTTAGGTAACAAAGCAATCATTAGATGTAACCTTTTACCTTGGTAACGATTTATTTACGTGTAGGTAGGTAGGTACAGCGTGACTACGTTCTGTTTTTACTTTAGTATCCAACTATTAACGATCCTTATCGAAATATAGTCGCTTAACTGATCGTAAACAACTATCAACGTGCATTATTTTTCAGCCTGCATTCTTCCTCTTTTTTTGGTAAATGTTTTCTGCACTTACTTTTATCCTCGTCGCCACTTGTGATGTTCACTGGGATGCTTAATAAAACACACTTTGACAGATACATAGGTAAGGTAGCATAAACGGAATCCAGAGACGTCTGATGTCGGCTACGGCCGGTAAGTGACTGACCTGTCAATGCTTTCCGCATACACTACAATAGGTAATTACTATTTCTCTCTAAAAGCGTTGCTGCATTTAAAGTAGCCAAAACTAAAGTCTCTAGCTCGAACTCAAAGCATTGATTTCAATTAAACCAACCTTTACTACTTTTCGCCTCGCTGCATGCTGCTTCCCTACAACTAGGCACCCCTTGCTGTTCTCCCCATCGCTGTCACTGTGGCGAAGATGTCAACAGCCTCGGACACCACGGCCTGTCTTGCAGCCGAAGTGTGGGTTGCTTAGCGTGGCACGCGAACATTAATGACATCATCCGACGAGCTTTTGTCACCGTCGGCGTTCCAGCTGTATTAGAACCCAATGGCTTGCCACGCGACGATGGCAAGAGACAAGAGACATACCGTCGACATGGAAGTTGGGTAGGCCTTTAGTGTGGGACGCAACGTGTGTCGATACTCTTGCGCCATTCCATCTTCCTGGCTCGGCATGCTGTGCTGGCGCTACTGACTACTAGTAAAAACCTCGAGCGGCGAAACTTATCGGAAATTATATTTTCGAGCCATTTGGAGTTTAAACCCTCGGGCCGTGGGGTCCTCATGGTCTTTTTAAAGAAATTTCGAAACGGCTGGTTGACACTTCCCGTGACCCAAGGGCTGGATTTTACCTTGGCCTCAGCATTGCCATACAACGTGGTAATGCCGCCAGTCTCTTGGGTACATTACCAGTCGACAGCGATGCGGATGAACTTTTTGACGCTATTTTTTAGTTTCTGTATAGTTTTAGTTAAGTTAGGATTTAACTTTGTTATTTTTATAAATTAATTAAGTATTAGTTTTAACTGTAAAATAAATATTTATGCACTTTTAAATTGTCAAGGAGTCGGTCAGTCAGAAATATGAAGCCAATTGCCCATTCCAAAGCGTAGTAGTTACCTATGGAGAAGAACAGGCAAGAAACTCCATGGACACTTACGGTTTCTACGGAACCCTACAACTTCAAATGAGGTCACTCACTCACGTACCTAATCTTTGTTTACATTTTATTTCCTTCACTTATCAAAGTAGCTATTTACCGCTCGCTGTTTATAAGCACGCCAGTTTTCCTCGCTTTATCCCATATCCTTAATTTTTTGTCCAGTTTGTACAGCAGAGAGCAGTTTTAAGGTGGATATTCACGGTCACGCCATCGCGTCAAATGGCGTGTTAAACAGCCAAATTTTGATCGTGAATGTTAAAATCCATTGGCATGATGTAAAACTCTGGATTTCCAATCGCGCCAAAATCCATCCATTTGACATAAGTCGTTTGGAGCCACGCGGAATGGCCTACCCGTGAGCGCCCCACCTTTACTGTCGGTGACCGTGAACTGCAAAGTGTATATTTCTGGATAACTGCACTAAATTATAACAACCAGTCTTACCAAGGGGTATTGTATTACCCAGTAACTGGGTTGTGGAGGTCAGATAGGTAGTCGCTCCATGTAAAATACTGGTATTCAGCTGCATCCGGTTAGACTGAAATTTTGCATATACGTTCTCAGGTGTACAGAAACGGACATAGGGTTCCTTTCATCCCGAAAAAAAGTGCTGTTCCCGAGGAAAACAACAATAACGTTATTATAATAATAGATGGCGCCACGTGTCTTTCGAATCAAAAACAAGACAACGTCTGTCAGGTCAGCTAGTTAATTATATTCTAAACTAGCTGCGCCCCGCGGTTTCACCTGCATAAGTGTCGATCCCGTGGGAATATCGGAATAAAAAGTAGCCTATATGTTAATCCAGTGTGTCAGCTACCTCCTTACAAAATTTTATCAAAATTGGTCTAGCCGTTTGAGCGTGAAGAAGTAACAAACATATAATTACACACAAACACTCACACACTATAAGTTTTCATTAACTATAATAAACGTGACTACAAAAGTAAATGATTGCGAAAACATTAGTGCAAATTGAAAGTAGCCTATGCCCATTAGTTAAAGACCATTAGGCACACTTAATTAATAGGAAAACCGTGATCCTTCAGGGCTAACTGTAGGCCTTAATATACAAACAATTGATACTCCTAACACAATAATAATAACTTGCTGAACCTCTGCCGATTCTAAACCATTTTCTAATTGTTACTGTCATGATAACGGTCACAGCTTATTTGCAAGTCAATTTTCATTGAGAAGGGATAGTTCGGTTAAGCCTTAGTTGTCCGGTGGGTTAGGAACTTGGGGTTATTTACGATTATATTTAGGGTTTAACGTAATTGGGGCTGATTAGGACTAAATCTCATAAAATGGCTATGTTTTCATTACAACCATTTCCCTTTGTTTTCACGTTGAGATTTTTACAGAACAGTTCGGCTGTTAATGGTGTCAATCCCTAGCATCATGTGGAATGACAGCTGGCAAAAAAAAAATCCATTGGTCTATTCTGTAAAAATCTCAACGTGAACACTTAGGTGTTCACGCTGAGATTTTTATAGAATAGTGGTGGTGGTGAGTGAAATAAATGATGTTGGAAACACAGTTAGACATGATAAAGAGATTCTTGAGAAAGAGTTTGTTCAATTATATGCAAGTAAGACAGTCCGGTTTATTTATTTAATACTTTAAGCACACAAATGTAAAAAGGTGGACTTAATTCCATAGGCATTTTCTACCAGTCAACCTTTGGGTGATGCAGAGACAAACAGTGGTACGTGCAATTATGAAAATTGAGGCATAAATATTTTTAAATAAAAACAAATTAAAAAAATAATATACACACTAGGGAAAAACAAGTGAATTTATCGTATTGGTCGGTTTTCACTTTAGTTAGGTACGTTCATAGATACCTGTTTATAAATATAAGCACTAATAAATATTATACATAAATACACGAATATAAGACAAACAATGAGAAAAAATTACCGTTGTGGTGATTCTGCCAGCTTCTTGCGAATGTGCTCGCGAACTTTAACTTTATAGGATAATCGGTTGGTTGCCATCCTGATTTCCCAGGGGAGTGCATTCCACAGAGAGATAGATTGAACGAAGAAGGAAGAGTGAGTGAAGTCAGTGCGGTAGTCCATTAGGTTACCAAACAGAATTACTGAGGTCCAGCAAATAAGACGCACATGAAACTTTTCAATCGTTGAACTTGGGTGGTGGTCGTATCGCATTAATGTAAGTTAGAAGCACATAACAGTCATCTATAACAAATTAGGTGTTTCTTTTTTATTAGGTAACAGATAATCCGGTCTATTTTGTAAAAAAACTCACTGTGACTCTCATTTAGGTGAAGTGAGCTTGAAATGCGCTGTAAATCATTAGACGGAATGACAGCCAGTCGATTCTGTAAAAATCTCACAGTGAAAGCTTAGGTGAAGTGAGTTCGTTTTTGCTAGCAATAGACACTATTCACAGCTCACTCCACGCTCACTTCACCTAAGTTTTCAAGGTGAGATTTTTACAGAATAGCACCGCTGCTTACTTCAAGCTCACTTCACTTAGGTTTCACAGTTAGATTTTTACACCAAACCATCTCAAATGTTAATTTGTGCTTACCATCGATACCCTGCCATCAAAAAAAAAGGAAAAATGGCAGAAAATCTGAAAAAAGGCCAAACAATAAGAAAACAACGTAGCCAATTGATCAAAATCTTCTGTTTTCGCAGGCTATTGGACAACCACAGTCTGAACTATCTTGGTCATAAACTATGGGATTAAGGACGACCCTTGCGTAATTTATTATTGTTTCAAGGTTATTATTGTCCTATTAGTCATATTCCTGCTTAATGTTAAAGTTTGTGTCTAAATTATGCATAATGTTAAATTTTCAGGCTATTTTCTAAAGGAGTACCTACATAAAGTCAAGCTATAATTGGGATTTGCAGCAATAATGTATTTATTTTGTTCTACGCAGTTTGGAACCTGCCAATCCATTCTGTAAAAATCTCACCGTGAAAACTTCTGTAAAAATCTCACCGTGAAAACTTAAGTGAAGTGAGCAGTCAATAGTGTCAATTGATTGATGCTAGGGATTGATACTATTGTCAGCTCACTTCATCTAAGTTTTCACGGTGAGATTTTTAAAGAATAAAAATGGGGAATGGGGTTTTTAGTTGCTCTGTTTTTTTGGCTTCTCGCTAATGGCCGGCGGTGGCTCAAACGTGCAAAGCACAAAGGTATACCTCTGGCCTTATCCTTAACGCAATGAGTTAAAATCAATACTATATAAATAGAAACTACATAACGGAATACCATAAAACCCAAATATTCATCGAACTGTCTGGACGAAAACGTGTCTGCTTTCTATTTACGACTAAAGGCTCCACCAAACAGGCGCGACACGCGATAAAATCGCGCGCGACACAAGTGCACCGCAAGTCGCGGCAACGATGCCTTTGTGTCGCGCGCGATTATATCGCGTGTCGCGTCTCTATAAAGGAGCCTTAATACTAAGTAGCCGCTGCTGCTAGCCGTTAGCCTTGCGCCAGATGGCCGGAGAGAGCGGCCATGTCGGATTGCCGTCCCTTTGAACTATGAGAGTGAGGGAAGAGGGAGTGCACCTGTGTCTGCGCGCACACTTGTGCACTATAATATCTCTCGCGCCGAAGGCTAATCTCTGTTGACATTGGTCGCCGTGTCCGAAATACGGTCTAGAGGACTTTATTTTTTTTAATAATAACTTTACCCACGTAATTTAACATCTCAAGAAACTGAATCGGGTTCATCCAGCCGACATATTTTGGTTTAGAAATACAAGTAGCATTGTAATTAAGTTTAGACAACTTAATTCTAATGCTACTTGTATTTCTTAGACTTGTTATAATTTCCTTTTCAAGCTACCATATAAAAAAAAAATATTAATAAAATAATTTTTAGATTGGCATTATTATTTTTTAAAATATATTTGTAACATAATCGCAGCGACAATCAATATCTCAAACTTTACAGAACTTGAAATGTAAGTAAACTAAAGGTATTTTTGACAGATTGAAAATGTGTTTAAAATCTGAACGTTTTTAAAAATACGAGAATTGTCCCTCAGATCACTGTTCCCTCGGTCCTTCCATTCGAAAGAATAAACAACCTTGATCCTTGTGTTCACACCTCGTGAGAAATTTAACGCCCTCCCTTAAAAAATACTGGCCACCACAAAACATCAGAACATCAAAAAGTTTTATTGAAAAAAAAGAAGATTGCAGCATACCCGATACACATAAAGTTGACAACGACTCTCGTGCTACGAGAATTATCTATTGCTCAATAAATCCCTCAATATGGCGTACTGTTATTGGCGACAGACAGGCGTCTATTTTACGCCTATCTTGACAGACATCGAGGGTTCCGTTTGTGGAGAATCGATTTGTAGGGTTGAATTATGTTTGAGCTCGGGTGTAGGCAATTATTGTTGGTTATGGCCGCACGGAACAAATATTTGCATGGCCGATAGTGGTTTTGGTTTCAGCGTGTTTGCGATTTTATTTGATGATATGCCCACGATGCAAAACAAATCTAACCTAACATAAGCAAAACTAGGAGCAAGTTTAGAAGACACCAACAGGGAAAAACAAGCTAAAAAAGTTTGTTTATGCGCTCAAACTGACAGTTGGGTTATTATAGTAATAACTTTAATAACAAAAACCAAATAGTACCATTGTGCTATTTGTTGTACAGATGGCACATCAAGCTACCCGAAACTATCAAGTTTTCCCAATCAACTTTAAACCTTATACTTTAGCATTAAAGTTGAAAATCTATTACCTAAAGAAACTTGACAGATTGTAGTAGCTTTATGTGCTGGCGTCTATACAACTTAGGCCGCCCACTATCGGCATCGGCACGGCTGAGGATTTTAATGCGACGAATAAAAATGTAACTTAATTGTATGACGATAAAATCGAAATTTCAGTGTTAATAATCATCGTAGGTGCAAAAATAAAGATAGGGTATCCGACATACTGTGTCATTGAAATTTAAATTTTATGGTCATACAATTAAGGTAAATTTTTATTCGTCGCATAAAAATCTTCAGCCGTGCCGATGCCGATAGTGGGCACCGGGCCTTAGGCGGTTATCACACCGGACACCGGCTGCGGTTTGCGATGCTGCGGTTTTTAATTTTGACTGTAGACCGCACGGAGATGCGGTGCCAGTGTCTTATACATTCTATGAAAATAAATAAATCTATCTATCTACCTTACATACTCCTTTTGCCTCCTTTACGTTCATACATACATACGTCTGCTGGTTGCGATTGCGAATACTACGACCCTAATCTTAGTAACTTGTATCGTTCCGATATCATCATCTGCCTAGCCTTTTCCAACTATGTTGGGGTTGACTTCCAGTCTAACCGTATGCAGCTGAATACCAGTATTTTACATGGAGCGACTGCGTATATTGTATAGTTCCGATATATGTAATACATTGTGTTGGAGACACAATCTTGGAGACCAAGGTAATTCAGGAAATTTCTTGCTCTAGGTCTGCAAAAAGAATCATGTTTAACATTTCAAGTTTCATAACGAAATTCATAATATCTCACTTCAATGCCTACAATATAAAACTAAAATTCCTACCTACTAGAAATTCATCCGCAGCGAAATGAAATCTCGTTCAAACTCAAACATCGAAAGAATTTAAAATTCTCGAATACAAAATCTTGCCATATTTCAAATTCGATATAATGTATCGAGTTTCTACCAATGATACTCTGATATGCCAAAAGTAAGTTCCCCTGTTCCCCGAATGGCAATATGTTCATATTATAATGGAAATTTTTCCTATTTCTATTATCCCTTGTTCTATTATACGGAGGAATAGTGTATGTACATAATATTATTATACGGCGTACATTTGAAATGAGCTATTGAATACGCTTGGATTCTTTGCGCAGGAGAAATATGAAGATTTAATGTTGTTTGCCACTAAGGTATAAAGGAAAACATGACGCGTAATGACGCTTTAATATTCCTATTTATAGAAGCTGAAATTGTTGGAGAAGAACTCGCTAGTTTAAGAACTACTGAGCCACTATTTCTTCAGCCAAGAAACACTGCTTCGAGACGAGAATTCGGGAAACTACAGACACATGAAACTACTTAAAAGTTTTTAGGTCGACAATTATATACCAGAAAACTTTTCATATTACAGATGGCTTAGAACTCTGGAATGTTATCTGTTTATATCCTGCCAAAAAGGCCTATCCATCCAGTAACATACTCAAAGTATAATGTTCCCACTGCTGGGATACGGGCTCCTCTCTTCGAGAGAGAGTGGGCTGTATTTCACTACGCGGCCCATTGTGGTTGGTAGATGTCAAATATCTTCGAATTTTTGGTTCTAGGACATGCTGATTTCCTCGCGATGTATTCCTTCAGCATTTCAAGAGCAGTGGTAATTAAATTGTTTCATCTATCCAGAAAGAAAAGATTGCTCACTTAAAATAATATTCAGAGAGAATAAGCTATTTAGTTCTCTAAACGAGCTTTTAAACCCATAACTTCGTAAACTAAAAAGTCGAACCTAAAACTAAATCTACCAATAAAGTGCACTCAATGCTAATACGATTTGCACTCCAGTCGTTTCAAAGCTAAAGAAACAATAAAACAGATTAATTAGTTTACTGCAAACACCTTAACAAGTTCCCTCGTCCGGGAAAAGTGCTAGGAATTTAAGTTATTTACTTTTAAAGGACAGCGGTGCTATTCTGTAACCATCTCATCGTGAAAACTTAGGTGAAGTGAGCATGGAGTGAGCTGTCAGTGTCGTACCACCATGCTAGATGCTTGGGATTGACAGTATTGACAGCTCACTTCACTTAAGTTTTCACGGTGAGATTTTAACAGAATAGGTCAGCTGAACAGACGAGAAATAACCACGATCAAAAGAAAAGAAAGAACGAAAATATGTTTATTATCGGTAAACATGACGCAACAAGTTGGTAAAAAAATATGCGTCACAACCACGCAAAATGGTCATCGCTCAGCATAATGCTATTGCCCTATGTGAGACAGAGCCCCAGCGCTGGTTTTCAGCGACAGCCGCCGTTGTCGTGACGACTTCTACTACTACATCGGCATAAATGTGGTCGGGAAGGTAATGGTATGCAATTGTTCACAGTACAGAAAAGATAACCCTAATGTAGAAAAACTGTTTTTTTTTATTGCGTAATGGGCCCGCTCTTGACCTTGATCACGCCTGATGGAAAGCGATGGATAGGGTCTATGATGGAACGAGCATGCCCAGAAGATGCCTAAGGCACTGGAACTCCCACCCAAGCATTGACGAAACACAGCAGGCTGCTTGACGCCGGACTCCGGTGGGAGTCCTCTCAAATTAAAGTACCCACTCGCAAACCAGGCGGGCCTACCACCGCAAGGGAAGAATTGGCCAGTCAAATAAGGTGATTTGTGTGACTGTCGAGGATGCGCCAAGCGCTTGGTTCAGTTGAGTAACTGGCGGAACAAACTGCGCTACACGAGGAGGCTTCTTCGTACATCCCAAAAAAACTAAGAAAAATGTGTCTTCCTTGATGACATAATTAAGTGTAGTTTACAGTCGAGTTCGACAACTGTCGTAATTGTTCATCGATAATATTATAGCCACAAACGCAACTAGGTACTTAAAGTAGTGACATGAAAGTAACCAACTACACCAAGACCACTAATACAGTTATTTTATAGCAACAACATTTCAATTGCCGCTTTTGCGTCATTCACAGTTGGCACTACTGGGCC
This sequence comes from Oligia fasciuncula, assembly GCA_963082905.1. Lineage (NCBI taxonomy): Eukaryota > Metazoa > Arthropoda > Insecta > Lepidoptera > Noctuidae > Oligia > Oligia fasciuncula. The sequence goes on from OY720395.1 coordinate 17,572,752, forward strand.
ACATTTTGTTGCTGTGGTATGATGGTACCGGTTATGGCACGTCTTACCGGACCCTTACAGAGAATAGCAGTAGGTACATAGCTATCAGTAGTTCGATGTAAACAGAACACTGTCTTAGTTTTGTAAAGAAGTTTTCACCTGTTTCCACAAACTCAATTTAGTTTGTGTCGGTTTTCTACGCCCTAGAGAATTCAAAGGAACATGTTCGTTTAACTAATCTACTTCGTATTGGAAAAATCACTTCAATACATGACCTAAAGCGCGGTCACTGTCGGACTGCATAGAAAAGAAAGAGAAGCGCTATGACATAACGCTAGTAATCTATTGCAAAATATGAAGCAATTATCTATTTACAAAAAAACTATTGTTTGGACAAAAAAATTAAAACACTATGCTTTAGTACTCGTATGTTGCTTGTAGAATAATCTGACAAAAAATCATAATGATTGTATGTATAGTATGGTGTTTTTGTAAAAAGAAAGTTTTGAGAGGTATTTTCATGATTTTTTTCTATCTTATCAAATTAGTTGTATTATGTTTTCAACACACTATCTACCTAGCATACATATATCTTGAAGAATATCATATATTTTTCTGATTTTGTTTACTGTAGTCGATCATATACTTTCTTTGCTTTTAAAACTTGCAAATTTTGAGATTACGTCCTATAATCCCCTTAAAATGATTAGTGCAATAATGTGGGTACCTACTATAAACGCATACACGCTATGTATAAGAACAATGATACGACTTTTTTTTTTTTTTGCTGTTGGGAAGTCATCTAATGACCCCTCTCGCTCTGGGTGGAGCGGAAGGGAGTGTCAGACTCTTACTGACTAAAACCCACCCGTGTCCCTTCCTTAGCCCTTTATGTTCCGGGCCAGCGGTAACCCTGCGACCTGCGACTTGGGTTTCAATGCAAAGATAGTACTTAAACTATCCTGGGAGACAATTTCCCATACTAACGCATACCTATTCCTTTAAGATTACCATAGTAATTTCAGTACAGTGTTCTGTTAAATTTAACACATACCCATAACACCGATATTCCTAGTCTGGAAATATTACAACATAATATTGTGAGAGAAAACGAAATTTAAACTAACATTAAAAAAAGAGGTAAAAGTTTGTAATCTTCGGAACTACCAGATTTAAAAAAATATTTTTGCATTTGATGATATAAAAATAGTATTCTTTTCACCGACTTCAAAAAAAAGGAGGTTTTCAAAATTCGACACGTATGTATGTAATATTATTGGAATTGCATTATATTCACATATGATAATCTATTAGGGCTTCCAAACAAATATACAAAATTTTATAGACGTATGTATGTAGGTATGTATGTTTGTCCACGCATTTCTCCGCAACTAATAATGGGATCGTGACCATTTTTTTTATGGGCTTACATTTATTATTCACGCAATTTTATTAACAGAACACTACTAATCCCACAAAAAATTAAACCGGGCGCATCACACCAAACATTTTACAGTTTATATTACCATTAATTGCAAATTAATCTTTAATGATGAATACACTGTAAAGCAGAAAATTACGCGTTGAATATTTAATTATTTCATAACTGCAGCCGTGTCACTCGTCGCATTTCTGAATTTTAACTCATAGACTCTCATTGCTTTACTGAATCATTTATAAAATTAATTTTCGCGGTGTATTTTAATCTGGTTACTCAATCTGCGTAACTTTTTCCCAACTAGTTTGGGGTCGGCTTCCAGTCTAACCGGATGCTACTGAATACCAGTATTTAACATGAAACGACTGCCTCCTCCAGTTACTGGGTTACTCGATACCCCTTGGTAAAACTGGATGTCTGACTTTTGTTCTTATGACTACCCGTAACGGCTGTCAAAGATCTACGAATAACAGCCGGGACCAACGGCTTAACTTTCCGTCACAGACGGATTTCGATATATAATGGGTGGTCACCCATCCACGAACCGATTGCGGCAAACATAGCTTAACCAGCGATCGATCCGTGCAGCTGTTATTATTCAGCCAAGAACCCCTTCCCACCTATTTTAATCCGGTTACTGAAGGAAACAAATTTAAAGGGAACTAACTTTTAAACAGACAAGAATGACTCACCAATAAGATTTTATGATTGAAACCTTCTCGGATTTCAGGTGGACAAAATTCCTTTTGGTGCTGAGACCACGGATTTAATTTCCGAAATTCGAAAAGTTTATTGCCTTCGCAGACTGTTCTTGTGAAACTTGTTCATTTTGGATATCTACCGCAAAATAAAGTTAGTGAGGAAATATTGTATTCTTAAGTTAGAAGCGAGCTTGCCTGCCAACTTGGATCAAGTTGAGACAAGTATTTTTATTCATCGGGGATGTCCTTCCTTCGGTGTGCTTCGAAAGTTTTGAATTAAGGCTGTTGGTACACCTTTTACCCGATTTTTCCTTTGGTATGATGTCATTTTGCATTCTATAATTATAAACTGTTTTTCCTTGGCTTCGGTAAATTTGATGATTTTTAATGGGATCGGATAGGTAGAATAGAATAGAATAGAATAGAATACTCTTTATTATGTACACCATATAAATTACAGACATAAAAATAGAAACAATACAAAGGGTGACACAATGGGCGGTCTTATCGCTAAAAGCGATCTTTTAAAGACAACCTTTGGATGGATTAAAAAGGGGAAGGACAGACAAATACTGTAGGTAGTCTGTGGTGTACCATTTACATAATACAATAAATACATACATAAAGTATATTATACTAATCTAAATAAATATATACATATAATAATAACATGAAACAGGAGCAAAGAAAAAATTATGATGATGATTAAGGAGAGAGGAAGTGCTTTTTAACCATAATTTTAAAAATGGACAAAGATTGAGCACGCCTTACCGACACGGGCAAGTCATTCCATAACCGTACTGCTTGAACAGTAAAAGATTTACCTACGCTTTGAAATGGGCAACTAGCTTCATATTTTTTGACTGACCGACTTCTTGACAATTATTCAAAAGTGCCTGTTATTGGTTTAATTGAAATAAATTCTTTGAGTTTGAGTTTGATCCTTTTATTTTTGCTATGAAAGATTATTTTTTTAAAAATTTTCGTAATTCCGTCTTCTTTTAAGATACCAGTGGAAAAAGTATGACCTAATTATAATATTTGTTTTCTGTTTTTCACAGTTTTAAGCTGTATTTTTTTTTCTGTAGGCAATAAATCCATTTTTCTTTCTTTCCTTCTTTACTTTCAAAGTTTTGCCAGGCACAATAAAAAATAAGGTTATTTTAATGACTCCATACTAAAATCATAAACACAGAACTAACATAATATTAAATCAAAACACGAATAATAATTTAGGCGTACTGAAACCACATTTCAACTGAAGCTTGAATTCTCAATCACTATTCGGTGAAACAAGTGAAATTAATTGATGAAGAAGACGTGACACATTAAACGCTAGACGCTCAAAAGGAACCAGCGGTGCTATTCTGTAAAAATCTCACCGTGAAAACTTAGGTGAAGTGAGCGTGGAGTGAGCTGTCAATAGTGTCAATTCCTAGCAAAAACAAACTCACTTCACCTAAGTTTTTTACGGTGAGATTTTTACAGAATCGACCGGCAGTTCTTAGTAATACCTCTTGTTACTAGAAACAAAAATGGCACTAATTAGGTGAACTCTATACCGAAGAAGGGAGAGGTGCCTAGACACACCCTAATGGCACACATTCCAAAAAAAAACTTGCTTTTATTCTAAAAACTGATTTGACGTCTACTGTCATTTAAGTTTGTAAGGTATGACCTACAAGTAGTTGTTCCGGGTCTGGCTGTTTGTGTATGTGAGATTAAATGTTTGTAAACGCACCCACGATACAGGAGAAATTCCTAGTGTGGGGCAACGTTTTTTATAAAAAAAGAAAAGAAAAGAAAAAGAATTTGCGGACAATTTAAGTTGGTAGTCAATTTGCCTAACAATAAATTTCACTGTTTTTACATCTACTGAATTTCATTAAGTTATATGTTATGAAATTCAGTGATGATGATGTTAAAATTTTAACAGCTTTTTTCAGCAACTGCTCTCGGATGTTGCTAGTACCTTTAGTAAAAGTGCGCACTGCTGCACACCCCCACCCTATTTCAAGTTAAACAAATATCAACTGTATTTCTATGAAGGTTAAGTATGAACTTAACTTTTTCAACTTTAACACTATTGAAAAAGTTATAAAAAAGTTTGAAATTGTAGCGCAAACTGAACTTTATTGTGTAGGAATTAAAGTTATTTTTCCATTAATTCATATTTGTTTACATTTTTGGAAAATAAATCGCGAACGCAGATTACCTTGTTTTTTTTTTGTTCTTAATACGAATATAGATTTGCTCAAAGCAAAATTGGGCCTCCCAGTAATGCATGCAAAAAACTGGCCAAGTGCGAGTTAGACTTGCACAGTAAGGGTTCCGTTCCATAAGGCAAAAAAAACGCCGAAAAAATCATTTTTCTGTATGGAGACCCCCTTTAGTTTGTAACGGACAGTACGCACGTACTGATGGATGGACCTATGGGAGTTCCGTACTCTCTTATGATATTTATATCAGCTACTACGCAATCAAACTTAAATCATTATTCCAAGAAAATACCACGTTTCTAATGAATTACAGTCACGTTTCATGTTTGCCATACAACTAAAGTTCTGCTAATTATTACTCACATAAATCATCCTGAATTCTCATAAAAGGTACATACGAATACGTAGAATTTAAGGTATAAGTGAATGAATATTCTATGGAATCTCATGTTCGAGGTCTTGCACAAGGTTCTCAAGGCGGTATTCCGACGAACCCACTCATTTATATAGGATCATATTCGCTTAATACAGCGTGTTACGGAAAGGGTATATCCTTAAAAACGGGTTGAAGAGTGTATCTAGTCCAGAATCTCTGTACAAAGTTTCAGCTCAAAAGCAATAACTTTGAAAATGCTTAATATTTTTTTTATTTCGATAGTTTATCAAATTAAAATCATAACAAACGTGTCACAGCACTACGAGGGTCGTTAACATTATCCATTACGTGTCTGTGCGCCTAGCACACACGTACATCACGGCGCTGCAACGGCGGCGGGAAACAAATCTTTTACCGAGTTGTTCTTTTGTGTGTAGTTTATTGACACCGATCAGCTGACTTGGTCTAGTGATGTGTAGAATTCAATTGGAAGCATAATTGATTTTTAGTTAAATGTTTCTTAACTTTATAATTATGTAGGTATAGGTATTAAAAAACGTTGCCATGTAGTTCATTATCACCAAAAGAATCAGTGTGTTTGATATGTCCATACCCTTTACGTAACACGCTGTATATTAGAGCTGTCACTGCGGACTTTTGTAAGGCTGCTATTCTTTGAGGAGAAGAGAAATGTCTAATGTCGTAAGTTGATTAAATTAGTAGTAGAAGAGCTACTTGTGAAAGGCAAGGGAAGTATTTCGTACATATTTCTGCAATTTATGCTAGGATTTAGTTAGACTAAGGTGGCTTCCACATGAAACGTTGTTTATAATAGTGCTGTTTTAATACCAAGTGCGTTATGAAAAGCTGGCGAACAGTTAGCACGTTACAGGATTTGTATAGTAGATCTGTAGGATAGAGAAAGGGATGGAAGTTTGCTACTTTTAAAATTGCTCTCTGTGCTCTTTCAAGAGGCAGTAAGTAAGTTTTTGGTGCTCCACCCCATGAAGTAATACAGTACTGTATTACAGATTGACTGAGGTTTTAATATATGTACCTACTACTGCAGATGTGCAGAATATCCACTAACAAAAGCACGTTTTACTGAAAAGTTGTCAGTAGTAATCTCAGCAACCAATTGGTGCTGAGACTACTACTGACAACTTGCGAGTTGCAGTGTGTATTTATTCAGGGAAAGTTTTCCCTGAATGAATACACACTGCAACTCGCCTTACTACGCTTTTGCTAAAATTACAAATTTCTTTAGTCAACTAGAGCAACAAAACTGGGGCTTGTGGCTAAATAATAACAGCCGCATGAGTTGATCGAAGCTGCAGTCGTGAATGGGGCACCATCCCTTACATATCGAGACCCCTTTGTGCTTCGTAAAGCACGTTAAGCCGCTCTTCCCGGCGTTATTTTGTAGATCTTTATTAAGATTTATATGTGGCCTGCGCAAATATGATCACATATCTGAATTTCGTATAAATCTCAAATGGCTTCCCTTGCGTCTTCGCCGGAATTCTCATATCTTCTTTCAGCTCTACAGTATTTTTACCGACTTAAAAAAAAAGGAGGTTATTGTTTAATCCTAAAACCCCCACTTATCATAAATAACGTTTCAAGTTCCTTCATGACATACATAATAGATATCTGAGGTTATCGGAAAACCTGAGACTTCTTTAAAAAATCGCTCTTAGCGATAAGACCGCCCATTGTGTCACCCTGTGTAAAGTTTCTATATTTATGTCTGTAATTTATATGGTACCTATACCTACATAATAAAGAGTATTCTATTCTATCTTTAACAGTCGTTACGAGTACCGGTAATGTCTTACCAAGGGGGAGCCTTCGGTCAGCTGAATCGTGTTAACCAGAAACTGGTTTGTTGAGGTCAGACAGGCAGTCGCTCCATGTAAAATACTAGTATTCAGCTGCATCTGGTTAGACTGGAAGTTGGGAAAAGGCTAGGCAGATTGGGACTGAGCCTCACGTCCCAGCCGCCGCGGGAGACGCTCCGGGCGTCGAGAGCCGCGTGACGACTACCGGCCACCGTAGGCGCGGGCCTGCGGACGGAGAGTAATGAGTAGCTCACCGTCCGAACAGGACCAGGCCCGTGCCGGACGGCGTACATGTTCCACGTGCGCCTCAAAGATATGTCAGCATCAATGAAGGGGCCCCTTAGAGCCGAAGCCTGCCGGGTCAGCGGGATTGTCCGAAAGGGTTACCGCTGCCCCGGAACATAAAGGGCTAAGGAAGGAACACGGGTGGGTTTAGTCAGTACGAGTCTGACACTCCCTTCCACTCCACCCAGAGCGGGAGTCATTTTATGATATACCATACTCAAAAAAAAAAAAAGGCAAGGCATATTGATTGAACTAGAGCAATAGAACATACCAATGGACATCATACATCAAGCTATTAAGATAAACAGATCAATAGCGACTGATTACGGGTAATATGTTTGGATGCGATACAATCGGCTGTTTACATAGATGTTGATAGGCATGTTAGTAATACATTATTAAGTGTCCTTTTCGGAAACAAACTGTATTATTTCAAAGCTAAAATCCATTTTAAAGTTTGGTCCCAATTCACCCCTGCATCCCTATTCACCCCGCTTGGTGGTACTTTATAAATAAACCACACAGAAACTCGGTCCATTGTAAACTAAAGTGCTTATCATTACCTACTAGTCTTTTTAAGATTCCGTAGATAACTTTGTCTGTCTGTCCGTTCATCTGTCACACACTCGTCAAATCTACAGTTAGAGGTTAATTCTATAAAGATAAGATAAAGATAAAGATATATCTATTTGTAAACATGTGTAACATTATACATATAAATGCAAATGTGGATGTAAAACTGAAAATCTGTGAGGTTCAACATGTTTTGCCACCATTGGCGTACAAAATTAATTATAACCACTTGAAATTTAACAAAGAAAGAAAGAAACAAAAATTTAACAAAATTAAAATATAGCACAAAAAGATTAAAAACTATCATTTAAAAAATCTTTGACATAATAGTAACATTTTTCTGTAAGTAACTTTTTAAGTTCTCTTTTGAATAAATTTGGCTGGTTTATATTTTTAATAACCTCTGGAATTTTATTATATATTAATGGTGCCATACAAAACACGCTTTTATGAAGGAGTACTGTTTTCGCAGAGTGAGGCTGTAAGAAGTACTTATATTTAGTACGTCTATTTCTAGTGACATTGTCTGACAAAAGAGGAAACCAGTGAGGATTGCTTCTGACAAATAAAGCTATTTCCATGATGTATAGTGACGGAAGTGTCAGTATATGGTATTTTATAAACAGTGGTTGACAGCTGTCGGTAGTTTTGATCTTAAACATAGCCCGAATACAACGCTTTTGCATTTTAAACACCATGTCGGTGTTTGTCGAATTACCCCAAAATATTAGACCGTATCTAAACACTGATTCAATAAGTCCATAATATGCCATGAATAATGCGTTTCTACTCAATGTTGGTGCCAGTTTGTACATCGCAAAAGATAAACTACTTATTTTTGTACAATCTTTCTATCTTTCATAACCTAGTTTTAAAATAATATATACCCAAATAGTAACTCAGAAAATATTATACCTACGTTATTTTCAATTTAGCTTATAATACATTTATTGTTGTCTTCATTTTAAATGTTTGGTGGAAATCAATGTCCTGAAACACAGGTTTTCTATAAACCTAGATCAGGCAGGTCTACATTACAGTTAGAATTTAATTTTCCTCGATTGTAATTAATGTAAATCATTTTTTTTTTACTTTACTTTACACTTGAATATATATTTTTTTAGTACTTCCTCTCAAAAACCAATATAATATTTAATTAATAAAATAAATTAATGAGCTTATTTTTTTGAAAAGTTACGAAAGAATTTTGTCTATTAATTTATACAAAACAAGGATTAAATTATAATAATAAAGTTTAAACCCAGTTGCAGTTGTAAGTACCAATATAAAGTCCCAACCACCATTTTAAAAGCTTCAAAACAAAACCTATCCTGTTACTTGTACCTATAAGCCGGAACAAGTACGTAACACAAAGTTTGAAGGCTTTATCTGAAATCGTTGACAACATTCCAACTCGTTTTGTGAACAATGCGATTTTAGGAGTTTGCCAAGCTTGTTTATTTGCTTTGCGATAGACTTGCGACAAACTGTCAATAGGAAAAGAATGCGAGAAAGGTAGGGACGGAATTGGTGTGGATTTTGTTGTTTATTTTATTGTTGTTCGGTGGGTAGAATTGCACTGGATTGTGTTCTAGGGTAAAAATGCCATGTTTATTCGCTATATATTTTGACCTAGTGATGGCCTCGCCACCAATGTGACTTTTAATTCATAATTATGTAAAGTAAAATTGCGCAGTGCTGCACACCCCTACCCTATTTCAAGTTAAACAAATATCAACTTTATTTCAATGATTATTAACGTTAAACTGAGCTCTATAGTGTAGGAATTAAAGTTATTTTTCCATTTTTTTTTTTTATTCCACAACTATCACACAACGCCGTCTAGTCTCAAGCTAAGCAGAGCTTGTGTTATGAGTACTAGACAACTGATAAACATACTTATATATTTCTAAATACATACATATATAGATAAATTACACCCAGACACAGAACAAATGATCATGCTCATCACACAAAAATTTGTCCTGGGTGGGAATCGAACCCACGACCTCCGGCATAGCAGTCATAGTCACTGACCACTAGACCAACAGGCCAGTCAAATTCATTATTATTTAATTCATATTCATATTATTATTAATTAAAACATATTTTTTTAGATTTTTGGAAAATATATCGCGAATGCACGGTAGGTACTTTTTGAGTTTATCTTGGACATAACTGACATTGGTGAAAGAAAAACATCGTGAGGAAACCGACTTTTAATTAACATAAGTCTGAAATAAACCAACCAATTTTTCATAAGTTTGATATTATTTGTCTGAAGTAACTGGGTTGTGGAGGTCAGATAGGCAGTCACTCCATGTAAAATACTGGTATTCAGCTGCATCCGGTTAGACTGGAAGCCGACCCCAACATAATTGGGAAAAGGCTAGGCAGATGATGATGATGAAGTCTGAAATTACCAAGCCTTCTTGAGCAAGCGTGGCGATCAATGCTCGTGCCTTCCCTGTATGGAAGAGGCCTGCAGTTGGACAGTGTAGAAGGCTAGCATTAATTATTTATTTTTAAATATTTTGAAAACTAAAAAAGTCAGTCAATATTAATTTTAAAAGCGGTCCATAGAATTTTTTTGTGTACAAGTCATGTATAAATAAGAGGAGAGGCGCGCCGCGGCCCGTCGAAAAAAATGTTCTGGGATATTCTAGATGACGTAGCGGCGGGGAGCGGGACGTTTGAGTGGCTAAGAAAAATAAACTTTCTCTAATAACATGACCATAAACAATGCCTCTTCGGACTTATCTAAATGAATAATATTTACGTAAAAACTTTTCGCAATGATCATCAACGCAAGAATCATGCAATTCTACAATTAATTAATTTAATTAATTGTATTAATTTAAGTTACAATGCCTCAAACAATATTTGATACATTACATAAACACCAAAAATACATTAACATTGCAATACAATACAAAACAAAAACCACCCTACTTTCAACACATACTTTAATGACTGACAACTGTTGTAGGTAATGCTTTCCACGAATACAGCTTGAATTTAAATGATTCTATAAATGTTGATTCAAACAAGTGGCAATAACTTTTAATCGTATTCACTTACAAATCTAATTACTCATCCATATTCAAATTGATAGACAAGCCTAATCAAAAGAGAAAAATCCTAAACTACAAAAGTTAAATATCAAATAAGAAAACTTTCATATCAATGGAAATATAAGTTGTTAAACAGATCTCTTAAAGCCAACTCAGCATATGTGGCTTGGAAAGTTCCCGAACTGCTTTTGAAAATCTATCGCACTTCGAGCTCTACTTTGAGGTTCATTTGAATCTTTCTTCGTTTGAAATAAGATCGTTTTGAACTAGCAGTGACGTTCCATAACTTTATACTTTTGAATTTGAAATCTTATTGAATTTCGAACTTGATTTTAGTTTAAAGTGAGTGTCTGACATAAGGATAGAACGGAGTGAGAACGGTTGTAAAGGCATAGAATTAGTATGTACTATAAAACAATTGGGAAAAGAAATATCGTCTATTTTGATGTTTGGGCCGGGTGTAAACGGTCTGAATTCAGCAAGTGTATGATCCGGAAAATTCAGAAACTGACACTAGAACGTTCAGCATTGCATACTATTTCAAATACACGTCACACCTTGCTGGTTTTCTTTCGGCACTAAATAATTAAGATTATTTTGACAGCTGGCGATTGACGAGCGTTGATTAGTTGGAGCCAAGGTGATTCTTAATTACTGATCATTCGATCGATTACGCCCTACGGCCTTATTCTTGCTATAAAGACTTTAAAACATGAACAAATGCTTTAATAGTATTTTTATAACAAAAATGATAATCAAAACAAAAAACGAAATATATAAAACAAAAGTGAATCAAACACAGACTGTCTAGGGGATAAAGCAGTTTTGTTCAAAATTCTAAAATAGATTATCATCAAATGTCTACAGATGAGCAAGAAAATACTACAAGCTCTAAGGTAAATAAAATACAGTTTTATATGAAACTGAAAACACAAAACTTTCTGTCTCAAACGTAACCCGTAATTTAAGCTTAATAGACTCCTAAACACTAACACGAAACTGTTGTAAACATACTAAAATCGAAAACTTAAACACGGCCAATTTCTCCTCAGATAAGTTAAACTGTGCACGATATTTACTCCGTACCTACATAACGCCGAGAAAAATAGCAAGGAAAGGGTATCAAAGCGGATAGGCGGGTGCTCAGTGAGGGCATAGAATTAGAAAAGCGTAGAAAGGTATAGCTTCGTAGCTCATGTGCAGTGACAACAAAATTGCTTATCAACTATCATAATTATCATCTCTTACGAACGATAATACGTTTAATACAGTATGTTTAAATTGCCCAAAAGGTGCTTAACCTTTAATTTCTCCACTGCACGTAAATATTTGTGCTAAAGTTGGAGTCAATGAATTTTTTTTTTAATTTAAGCAACTTATTTATTACATATATTTCACAATAATAACATTCACATAAGTAATATTATTTTTAAAAGAAAAAAAAAGGGGCGAAGAGGTCATTGAGAATCTATTCATTAATAGTTACCCAGACCCACCTACTGCTACGACCCGCGCTCGTCATAAGGCGGATACGGATATTGCGAGGCATGCGCCGCGCACCGCCGCGCACGCCTCCTCACCACGAAGAACGTCCACACATTGCGAAGCATGCGATGAGCGCCGTGCGTTGCGCATGCATCGCAATGTCTGTATCCAAAACGGGGCTTGTCAATTAACGAAGATTTTCCCAAACGCAATCTGCGCTGCAAGCGACTATACATTCTTAAGAGTAAACTAGTCGCGAGTTCAAACTCACTGGTGGTCATGGCCAAAAAGCACGCTGTCTCACCTGGCTTCATGTCCGACAAAGCTAGTATCAGTGATGAGCAGTTAGACGCTAGTCTACACGAACAACGTCTAGTTCTCACGCACAGAAACACCGTTCCGAACGAATAGGCGCGTAAAAATCGAGTTTTATGAAAATTTGAACGTTTTTTACGCCCTGGTAACGATTTATAAATTGTGTTCGAAGTATGACGCGTCTCGCTCCTATGCATTCTTAGTCTATGTTGAAGGCTAGCACATAAATAAAAGATTTTATCACGCCCGCAACGCTGCTGCATTACAGAAGTTAAGCGGTTATTTGTTATAGGTGGAATATCAATACCGATACCGTATAATATTGAATGTTAAGTTTTGTATGCATTTTAATGTTATCTGATTATTAAACAGTGATAGATCGGTAGAGAATTTAGTGAACATTTTTCAGATTATTCTTGTGTCCCGAAGATGTTTACTTTTAATTATTTTTGAGAATTATGTGCATAATAAAGTCGGGTATGTCGTTTAACAACCGGTTGTAACGAAGTTCCTTTTGCTGTATATTATGTATTAAATAACAGGCATGATTAAATAAATTAACAACGTTTAAGTGTGACTAAAAGAAAATAAAAGTTTCATAACGGTTAAAATGTGACCATTTTTTCGTCTCGCTCTCAGTTGCCAAGTGTGCAGATTTTTTCGATAAGATACTAGTACGTACGTTATTCCAAAAGTAAGCGTATGACATTTATTTTTGTTTTTGTACTTAGGCAGATTTACAACCTACAAAATTATATCGTATACAACGTGTTACAAAATACCCCGTAAAAAATTTAATTAATTATCAAACTCAAAAATTTTGTCAACCCTAGTAATCTGTCATGTCAGGGAACCAGATTATTTAACAGAAAGGCCTACGTACCTATTTTACCCAATAATTGTCTACTTTAATACTTTTTCTATTTTTCATTCATAAATGTTTGCTACGTTAATACAAGGATGTCATTAAACTCAAGTACTGGCTTCAAAAAATGACAAGTTGGAAAAAAAAATATGTTGTCAATTTCAAATCTTCTAATCGATATCCTATTACTCTTTTTAATTTTGTCGTTCCGCGAATTAGGTAGAAATGTAGGTATATTCTGCGTAGTTTATTCTTTAATTTTACTGAAATAGGGTTTGCACATCAGTGAAAATAATGATATTTTTTTATTTTTTTGAGGTACCTATGTATACAGCGTTACTACGATTCTTAAATATTGAGAATGGACTCGTTATAAGGCCCCATTTAACCTCCTTTCGGCTTTACGGGTAGTTTTGTAACACCCTGTATAACATGTGAACTGAAATGCTGTTTTTCATCCGGGTATCGGATTATTATGTTCGTTTCCACAGACCAAATAAAAAGTCAAGACATAGCGCTGCGAACAATACAGTGAAGCATGCAAAAACTACACCTCCGCTCTGTGCATACACGCTTACACGCACATATTTACAACCATTTACAATCAAACTACACCTCACTATGTGCACACATGTTTACGAAACCGGCTTCACTTTACTGTTGAGAGGCCTCTGTCTTGGTTTTTTTATTTGGTCTGAGTTTGTTTCGTACTGTTTTTTCACAAGCTATCTTTTGTGGTGTGACATTCTAGCCATTTAAATCAATCAAATTCTGGTATTCTATTCGAAAACTAAAACCAAACAAACCTAATAATTAAAATTATCATTTTCAAACTTAAATCAACAAACACATAAATAAACATTCGTTCTCGCTAATGAAAGTGCATTATTAGCATGCTATAATTAAAATTTTAATAATATTAACTCAAATCGGATTTTCAGATTAACTCTTAATGCAACTATTATGAACCGTTGAATTACTGCTGTGAACAATAATTATAATTACAGACTCCCGGGTGGAAATGTATCATTTGTATATAATGTATGTATCATACGTCCAGTGCCCTCCAAAAATAAATTGTCATTTTTCAACTTCAGCTGTAATGATTATTTATGGTTTAAAATTATATTTTAAAATACTTGAACTTTCCATAACATTTTTATTAAATATAAGGCCTAATGTTTCAATAGTCAGACACCTAATTTCATCTGAGGAATTAATACTGCGATTTGACAGCTTTTGTATAGAAAAAAAGTCAAACTGTCATATTTATTCTTCTAAGTTATGTGACTGAAAAATCAACCCTAATTCAACTACCTATAACTTATTATAAAAAATAATCAAGTAATCCCAAGACCAGATTTTTTATTTCAAATCATAATGTGGCATCATAGCTGAAGCGGAAACAGGTGCCGCCGTTTAAATATTTAAAGGGTACGGCGTAAAGAGGTAAATCGGTTTACCTAAAGAGGTTCTCAATTCTACCAAAGTTCGTTTTTCAATGAGTAGGTAGGCTCAAGCAGGCTTTTGCTTTGATCATCATAATCCTATACGTGGTTTTCCTATTTTGGGAATACATATAAATATAATAAAAATGTATAAATAAAATATATTATATTGACCCAGAACTATATAGCTCATTCAAATACTTTATTTATTTATACTAAGCTGAAGTGGGACTGGGCTGGTCACGTCTGCCGTATGCTCAATGAGCTTTGGGCAAAAATAACCAGTACGTGGAGCCCTGACACAGCTAGAAGGCGTCGCGGCAGACCCCGTAGAAGATGGCGGGACGAGCTGGAGAAAACAAATGACCAGTGGTCCACGTTAGCCCTGGATTGAAAGAGCTGGAAGTCATGGAGAGATGCCTTTTCCCAGCAGTCGGATGATGCAGGCTAATGGTAACTTTAAGCGTACAATGGATAGATGCGGACGGAATGCCTTGGGCATTTTCATAGTGGGACAATAGAAACACAACAGCACGTCTCTATTCCCCCAAAGCCTGAGGCAGAGGTACGTAGGTACAGTACCTACACCCACATTTAGCCAGTTTTATTTAAGTCCCATGTAAGAACCATCGGGCACTCCTGTCCGTGTGTGTAGTAGGGGCGAACCTTTTGCCATCAACTGGGCACAAATCCAGTCTCCGGCTGCTACAAAAAAATCCAGATGGCAAAATAAATGGTATGGAAAAATCCTGACCCAGATTTAAGACGGCCATTTTTTTTTGCGTTTTTGCTAAGATGCAGGTGTTAGAGACATTCATAACTATTTCTTTATATTTTAACTTCAAAATAAATTCCCAAAATTTATTTTCCAACATAGTTTCTAGAACAATATATCCCAGTCAGCTGCACTTGTGAAATCTAAGCACATATTCTCGTTTAATCAAAATGCATTCAGCTGTTTAGATGCCAAGCGAAAATAAATTCATCACGAAAGCGGAGCATGCTGTGTATATCTTTGTGAAAAATTATACCCTTTTTCCAGGAAAATGGAAAAACTTGGAACAGTAACGTCATATTCCACTTTAGTATAGTTTTTTAATTGAATAAGCAGGGCTTAAGTTTGTTTTCTCAAGGACGGAGGAATACTGAAGTTTTGCGATATGAGTCAATAGTTGTTGTTGCTTTTTACCACCGTACTACAAGCTACAAGCTATTACAAGTTTTAGTTCAGAGTGCATACATATTGATAAAAAGCGTGAAAATATCTCCTAAAATTCAAAGAAAGTAAATACGAAAACCGTTGACTGTGATTGCGGAGGTCAAATCCAAAGTATTAGGTATCATTAAGAAAACACAGTTAAACCGAAATCCAGACCAGACATTATTCACCCATTCATCAATCTTCTAATTCAAGAGCCTTCGGTCGTAAATGCAGGCAAAATCTAAATTATATTATACTGCATCCATCAATATCTGCCCTGAGATGTCCATTACGGAACACGGACCGTCTCACTACAATGGATGATCTTGGAGATATATTAACATAATGTACGCTTTTCATATAAGATGACGCATTATGATGGCAGGGTAATAATGCTATAAGTTTACAGGTGGACGATAAATTAGCTAAGTATAAGAGAAATCATCTACTTGTTTCGGTTATATTGGTCCACGGAGATAAAAAAACGCCATAAAATCAGAAACGTGAACATAAACCTTCCAGTTAGCTTAAAAATTGATGATAGCTCGACGAAATAAACAGGGAGTCGTTGGCAATAATCCGAATGCGAGCGTGTCATATATTCAAATTTATGCAAAAAGCATAGCTCAGAGGAAAATGCCGTTTGAAAATACTGCGATAGGAAAACCGGTACAAGAAAAGAATATTTCATTTTCTAAATTGAAACTGGGTGAATTTAAAAACAACTGTGTTAGGGAAATTGTGTGACTGGAGATCTAGTTCGTTTTTGTCAGTATTGCTAGTTGGTAAAAAATTTACCTAAAATTTTTTGACTGGATATTATTTTGTACTTACTCACTAAATATAAATAAATTGCGGACTTGAAGCCGCGTCCAGTAAACTTGACGGTGTATGGCTACTGATAATACTGGACGCGGCTTCAAGTCCGCTGCAAACTTGACGGTGTACTTGATCGTGAGTGGCCCGCATGAAGAGTCGAAAACCTAATTGTGTGTCACAAATAAACATTCCTAGTTCCAAAATCATAAGCCGTATTAGTAAATAAAACAATAACAAGGGTATTCAAACCAACATCCATTTAGAAGTAAATTCTAAACTGCTTACAAACATATATTTACTTTTGAAGTAAACAGTACATTCGGTTTGCTTAAAGTTTGTCAGTATTTGTGGAATGTTCGGTTACAGTTCGAAACAGAACCGCGACTGACTTGAGGTGTTGCTAGCTTCGAAAATGGAGTGTTAGAAATAAAATACTTACACGTAAACATATTATAAATTCAAGACGCTTTTCGGGTCTGTCTGTGTGGCTACGTTGTTAGTTTATTTTTGAAGTGAAAACTTCTATGCGTGTTGGGCATTTTCTGAGGTGGAAAAAAACCATTGAACTCGCGACACTGTTACCGTAACCGTTACCGCGCTACATTCACATGTGTTTGGCTGTCCTCGGTATGTACTCGGTTTTAATGTATATCCGATTTATGTCAGTGAGTGATGGTACAGTATTCTGTTTGTGTTTTGTTTAATTTTTTTTATTCAAAAAAATACACACGCAATTGTTCAAGTTTTCAATTCTGTCGGCACTCTCAGAGTGCTACTGTTTTTTTTTTTATTTGTTTTATTGTTTTTGGGTTGCTTACAGCTATCAAATACAGAAGTAGTAGTGAGTTAATTGACGACAGGCTATTTACAAGCCTCCACAGTTAGCAAGTTGTTCTCAACCTCGCACAACGGATTTCGATGCGGTTTTCATCAACATTTAGTATAAGTGCATTGATATTAAACTTATATTTTATAACTAGCTGAGCAATAATTATGCAAGTAAATTAATCCAAAATAATTTATAAAAACAACAAAATTAAGTATATCCTAACATAACTAAAATTATTCACAAACTAAAATATAGCGTCGAAAAATTACACTGGACATCACACCCAACACCTTATTTGACTGGCCAATTCTTCCCTTGCGGTGGTAGGGCTAACGCCCGCCTGGTTTTTGACCATCCTTCCTCCGGAGTCTGGTAAGCACCCTGTTGTGTTTCGTCGATGCGTGGGTGTTCCAGTGCCTTAGGCATCTTCTGCGCACGCTCGTTCCATCATTGACCTCATCCATCGCTTTCCATCAGGCGTGATCGAGGTAAATAGCGGGCCCATTTAACAATAAAAAAAATTGATTCCGTAGTTGGTCTAGTGATTGCAACCGCTACTGCTGAGTATGAGGTCCTGGGTATGATTCCCAGGTCGAGCATTGTGTTATTGGGTTTTTCCCTCAGCAATTTCCCAGTAGGATGCCAATAGGTTTTATGGGACTTAAACATAATCATTGGCGAAATGTGGGTGTTGCTATAGATGATGTTATGCTAAATGGATTTAATAGACTTTCGACCTGGAATTTGCAATATGCGAGGCAGACTTAAGTAAGTAGGTAAATAAGTATGTATTTTTCCGGTTGATTTTCCTGAAATATCAAATGTTATCAATGCAAACCTTATTTTTATCCTTATTGATACAATATATAGCCTTACTGGTCCCTGATCCCATCCTTAATCGCCTTTTTTATTACTTGTGATCATAACAAGACCAAACAAATTAAGTCTATATATGAAAGAGATATGTACCTACGCTTCCCGCGCGAGGGGCATTGTTATGTCCCCATACATTTTTAATTTTGGGCCGCGGGGTGCCCTCGGCACTTATACACGACTCGTACAGGAAAAAAATCTATGGACCGCTGTTAAACTAATGGCTGTTTCTTCAAGTGGATAGACCAGGGTAGATTACAAAACTTGTTTCGTAACTTTAAGAGACTTTGATTTTTTTTAATAATTGCTTATTTTTAATGTTTGTTTACATTACGAAAATTAAAAATTGAAGTAATTTTCATTCAAAATCGAAAGCGATGACCCTATTTTTTTATTTACCTAAAAAGTAGCCCCATTCATACCGAATCGAATGACATATAATATATACCATTGTAGTTTCAAAGTTTATATAAACAATAACATTTATATCACGCGAGTATCCTATTACGCACCCGTCATCGCCGTCATTTGTTTTTTTTATGATTTTCAACTACAGATAACTAATTTCGTAATGCTGCTACGAACTCACGGTTTTTGGCACACATGTACTACATCTAACCACTCGACTAAAGAAAATGGAACGCAAGCAATACTCCCATAGACAAAATTACAAAAAAATAAATACTGAGGGGCTTGCTGTCACAGTTTTATGTTACGTGAGTTTTATCCAGTTGTCATTACGGCGTATTTTAGGTTGCGTTAGTTTATGGCGGCGTACCTGTGAGTGGAAGGATTATTAGGTAAAGTACACACGACGAAATATGAAGCTATGCATTTCCAGTTTTAGCTGACGTCACATTGTATGGGCTTTTTTTACAATGAGAAACCAGCTTATACTGGAAATGTATACACTTGTATGTGTATGTTTGCTTGTATGTACTTCGTCATGTGTACTTACCTAAGAATCCTCGAATAGCCAAATAATTTATTATTAATACAGGCTCTTTACAAATTGAACCAATTTTTACATAATATACATATCAAAGGGTTACATGATCAGACATTCAGACGGTGAATAAATACACCCCAATTTCCAAATTAGGTTTTTGTAACCTACTTTAGGTTCTAGAAAAAAACCTCCCTTCGTATAGTCAAATTCAGCTTATAAAATCAGCCTATAATGTTCCCACTGCTGGGACACAGGCCTCCTCTCTGTGAGTGGGAGTGGGCCGTAATCCACTACGCGGGCCCAGTGCGGCTTGGTAGATGTCACATGTCTTCGAATTTTTGGTTCTAGGATATGCCGGTTTCCTCACGATGTTTTCCTTCACCGTTTTGAAAGCAGTGGTTATGATATAATTAACACAAAGTAAAGCGCCGGTCTGGGTTCGAACCTACGACCTACAACTCGTAAGTCGCGGCCGTCACCACTTGGCCACCACTGCTCTCAAATTCAGCTTACTGTATAACAATAGCGAAGGGTCAATTTTTGTAAGATGAAAGCCTCAGTAGATATCTTTAATATGGTTATATTATTTGTCTATAGAATACTGACTAAGCCATTTTTCAAAGGGAAGCAGGTAGGAATTGAATTGTATGGAACCTTCGCCACTGCAGTACAATAAATGTTACCAAGACATATTACCATAAATCGCTACGATTACATCGTGTAATTTTTTTTCATCTGGCCCCAAAGGACCAGCTACCTAATTGCGTAATGCATTATCGAGAAATGATGTAGACTAGTGGGCTTCGTTTTGATCCCAATCGGCTTCGTTTTAACCTTTTCGTATTGCGTAATTACAATATTTGTGATTCCAACTTGATTTCAAATTGAAACGCTAAAGAGTGAACGATATGTGCTTAAAAAGGCTATTTTTCGAATCGCGTAACTATTTTGACAGCTGTCATTTGGTTTCAAACCAACGACAAGTTGATATCCCAAAGCGAAGGCAACATACTGGCCGCAATCATTTTTCTTTGTACATTATTTTGGGATTTGCTCATAAAATCTCCTTAATTATTACGAAATTAGGTGAGTGAACACCTTCTAGATAAATTGTAAATGTGTTTTTGTGTAGAACCGCAACACTAAATCTATATTTTTGGTATTTTAGATACCGGCAATATCCTCGGCAGCGGCACGTAAGTATTGTTAGTAAACCTCACTTTTGGCTATCTCGTAATTTAGTTTTATTATTGTTTCAGCTTCCACAATGTCACGAGGTTATTTGTTGCTTATCGCGGAAGAGCAACGCCTCAAAGACGGGCTTGTTATAAGCCGCAGACTTTTGAGGAATGCCAGCAACCCGTTCGATTTGCCAACGAATAACTTCGTGGCCCACTTTAGGCTAACAAAGCCACAATTCTTGAGGCTTTGTGAAGAAGTATTTCCACTTCTTAAAAAACGACGTAACTCTGCTATACGCCCGGACCTAAAGGTAACTTGTCTGCCATATTTAGATAGGTTGGCTAATGCAAAGAATTATATTTCAATAAAACCATTCCAATTCCAATTTTTATAATAATGGCTCCATCGTTTTATCGATGATAAATAAAACCATTATCAGGCACTTTTTAAATGACAAGGAGTCGGTCAGTTAGTCAGAATGTTAAAGCTAGTTGCCTGTTCTAAAACATCGATTTTAATGCAGAAATACGGACAAGAAACTCCATGGAAACATAAGACACTCTGTTTAAATCAAGTTATTACAAAGTCCAAGCAAGTGTCTCGACACTTCTTGGACGGAAAGCACCGTCCTTGATCAGCGATTATTCGTACAGGAGATCCAAAGAGTGCAGCGCTGTCCGACACTGCCATCCTACTGTGCTTAATGAAATAACATAATTTTACAGGTCTTAGCAGCAGTAGCTTTTTATGCCAATGGGGCATATCAGAAAAATATTGGTGCATATTACCATCTGGGGCTGTCACAAACATCAGTACACGATTGTCTATGCGAGGTAAGTGCTACCACTAACTATTCCTATATAATATTATTAGCATTCTTTACTGACATCATTTTCCCTTTATTTTAGGTTACAGACGCTCTCAACAACAGTGATATTTTAAAGAAATATATTAAATTTCCTTTGATACAGGAAGAGAGGGATGCTGTGAAAAGGAAGTGAGTAAGAAAGTGTATAACTATGGAAACAAGAGTAATATACATACAAGGCATAAAGATCTATGACTATTATTTGCCTTTGTTTCTATTGGTTTAACACAAACAATGCAAAGAATCACAGAAAATGCTCTTGCAATATTAATAATGAATTTAATATAATTCGAATTATTTATTATATTAATCTAATTGTTCGATTTCAGATTTATGGATATATTTCAATTTCCTGGTGTGGTGGGATGCATTGATGGTACCCATGTTGCTATAATCCGTCCTCATGAAAATGAGGAAAGTTATTTCAACAGAAAACTGTACCATAGCCTGAATGTACTGATTGTAAGTACCTAATCATAATCTTGTTGTGACTAATTATACCTATTCTTATTAAATTTTGAATTCCACCAACAAAATGTTAGATCAGTGTTTAAAGTAGTTTAAACTATATACACAGTATAACTTCCCGCCTTAAACTACTAGGTACTACTACTAAATATTAAATATAATTAAATAAATAGATAGATCTACATATACAATATTAATAGATTAAGTGAATAAATGAAAATATAAATACATAGGTAATAATAAGATAAAAATTATTGTAACTTAGTAGCAAGGAAAATTAATAAAGCGCTCTTCCTCTCTCTACCTATTTAAAAATTTGCTGTGCCCTACAGGGTCCATATTTGTTTCTATTATTTTTTTATTTACCACCTGTAATAAAATTGTACATTATGGATTGCAATCAACGATTTGAGATATATTTTTATTAAAACTTATGCTGAAAGTAATAAGATTATAATTGCACTACCAAAACTCACCTACTGTTTATATAATATAGGTAAGGTAATAAAAACATTTAAATACTTTTAGGTTTGTGATGCTGACCTACGCATTCAGTATATTGATGCTTCATTCGGGGGGGCGAGCCATGATTCCCATATTTGGAACCAGTGTCCTATTCAAAATTTTATGCAGCGCTTGCATGATCAAGGCGAAGTGTGCTGGCTACTAGGTAATAAAACATAATAAAATAATTATTTACTTTAGAAAGTATATTATATAATATAATTTTATTGTCGTAAATAAAATCAATGGAGAGCAGTGGTGGCCCAGTGGTAATAGCCGCGACTTACGAGCTTTTGGTCGTAGGTTCGAACCCAGACAAGCGCTTTACTTTGTGTAAAATATTTCATCATCACTGCTCTCAAAACCGTGAAGGAAAACATCGTGAAGAAACCGGCATGTCCTAGGACCAAAAATTCGAAGACATGTAACATCTACCAACGCATTGGGCCCGCGTGGTGGATTACGGCCCACTCTCTTTCACTGAGAGGAGGCCTGTGTCGCGGCAGTGGGAACATTATAGGCTGATTATGTAAATACAATCAAAACCGATGCGATACTGTCGTATAATTGATAAATTATCTACAATTTTTTTTTCATTTTCAGGTGACTCCGGTTACGCTCAAAGGCGGTTTCTGATGACGCCTATCCTTCGTGCTGCCCCGGAGTCACCAGAGGAGTACTACACGCAGTGTCATGTCCAGACTCGCAATGTGGTCGAGCGCTGCATTGGAGTATTGAAGAGTCGCTGGCGGTGCTTATTGGCTCATAGGGTATTGCATTATTCTCCTGTGAAAGCAGGAAAATTTGTAAATGCCTGTGCAGTCCTGCACAATTTAGTCAATAATGCACGCTTTCCTATTGACGACGATATACATCTCGATCTGTCTCGACAGATAAATCTCCCTCACGAAGGGCATGGCTCTGCTGATGAGGGTAGACAAGCTGTCGTAGACAGGTTATGGAGTAGTCGTAGGGTTTAGGTTGCATTGATTTTGGTTCGGTATGCAAGGACACGTTACAGTGACCTTTCGGTTACTGCTTAGTGTTCATTGCAAAGGCACTTTGTGTCAAGGCCATCCATGTCATAAGGCAATAGGTATTAGGAAGGCCAATGGTCCGATGACAAGGGGAAGTCATTCGTCCATTCCCGCGGGTCCCCTTACTCGCACTGGCGACTGCTTCGCATGGAACCTACCAGCGTCCAGCGAAACGTCTAGTGAAACGAACGTAGGAAATATTTTAGAACCGGCTACTGCTTCTGCTGTGAGACGTACTCACCGAGCAGAAGCAGTGCGGCCGGTCCCATATATTTCTTTCGTTCGTTTCATTTCCTTTTTTGTTTTGTTAGATCATAGGCGCTTAAGAAGCATTCGCTAGTGCGAGTAGGAGGCCCAAGTGTGCTTTTGTTTTTTTATTTGTATTTTTTTTTCATCTTATTAAATTTTTCTTTCGTTCACTCACTCTGCGTGATTGCATCGCATCGAAATCAAAGGTACACTTAAAGGCCCGAGACGGTGCCGCGTGTGTTTCCGTGACCCTCTCATAGGCTGTCGAAGATGGGTTAGGTCCTAGGTCCTTCTCTCTTCGGATGATACACTAGTGGGGTTTTAGTCGGTAAGAGTCCGACATAATCCTTCGCTTACCCCAAGCGAAGGAGCATCCATGAGGGATTTCCCCATGAGCAAAAAAAAAAAAAAAAAATGTCCTGCATACTGAAAGCTTACAGCTGACCTCAACATAACTTAATCATGCAAGCTAACATTGTGTACCTAATAAATTGTACATAGCTTGCTATCAGTATGCCTACAGGGGTAAGTTTTATTATTCTTAATGTCGAATAATAAATTAACTTACTGCTTACGTTTCTTTAGTCTACGAGTGTAATCTCTTTCATAGACTTTCAGCAAACATCATCATATATACAGCAGCCAATACTTAACTTAGGCCCATTTTCACGAGCACTAGGAGACACCTAAATTATGCGTAATAATAACTGATAATGCTATTAAACTATTTTTCGTTGTGGTCCTATGTTGTTGTAATTTTATATAATAGTACTTAAGCTAATGTATAAATAAATAAATGAATCCTAAATCACATGTTATTTGTTCATTCATTTTCTATCCCTCCCAGGCAATACACAAACACACTTAGCTGCTGAAAGCCTATACACTAGCGACAATAGAGTATAATTTCACAATTAATTTAAGTAATTATGAGTTACTCCAAGCATTACGCTTCTACCTACCTAAGCACATAATAGCTTGTAAGTACCTAATAATGTTTTTGTGACTAATTATACCTACTGTTTGCATAGATAGTATTATAGGTAATTAAAATAAAACCATTAGGTTCTAAAAACAAAATATATTTAACATAGTAAACAAGTTGTGTTGAGCTTAACGATTACTGACAAATAATAATAATTCTTTTCCATAAGTAATCTACAGAGTAGGTATGCCGCAGCATTTACAGCGTAGGACTTACAGGTGCACATAGATTTGATCAATGACCCCCATGCTAGGTGGAGCCTGTGTTACAGGGGTCATCCATCCGTCCATTATTTATTTATTTAATTTATATTGCATTCATGTCGTTTACAAGGTTGTTAAAATTTAAATATAAGATTCGTACATGAACCCTGCTAGGGCACCGCAACATTATGTTTCTTAATTATAAATGAAATTATTATTGCATGCATTATTATATAAAGTTATTGAGAAATATATTATTACATTTTTAATGTCATCATTTCATTATTAATTAATTTATTATTGGATGTCTTTATTCAATTTCTACATTATTACAAGTCGTCAATCTTCAAATAATCTAAAATATTGATTTTACAGAATGTCAATTTGTTAAAAACTCATTATGGCTATAATAACACTTCTGTATTAGGTGCATTTTAAGTGCGTTTTTATTACAGATTACTGGTAAGTAGTACGTATTATGGGAGCAATTAAGTGCTTATACCTAGTGTGAAAAAGGTGTGGTATGTTAGGTTGTGTGTGTGAGGGTGTTTGTGTAGAGTTTGTGTTCATTGTATTGGTCATGTATATTGCGATTTTAATAGGTCTTCAGTTTTACTGTAATCAAGAGTTCAGATATTCTTTAATTTTAGATTTACAATGAAATGTGTTAAGGGAATGTATATTCAAAATCTGGTTCAATTTATTATAAATGCGATGATGAAATGCGTGCACTGACTGGACAGATCCACTCAACAAAGTCAAATCATTTATTTCAAATAGGAAGGAAAGACGAGAAAAGGAAGGGAGGGGCAAGAGGGGAGGGATGCTAGGGAAGGGCCCGAAGGGAGGAGACTAGTAACGAAACGGCTATACTTGTATTATTAACTTACTGGAGAAAACAGACAGTTTCTCGCTGTCACGTGGTGCAACATGGTCACGTCACAGACAGACACGAAAATGGGTAAAGAGATTAGGAACACGGTGGAAAGTTCTTCATCCTTCATAGAAAAGAGGATCCTCCGACCAAACGGGGGTGGTGTCTGGTGGGCTAGTGCCCGACGGTAGACATTGGGACCATAGATTTGTTATCAAAATTAAAAGCTAACTGTTTATTTATTTTACTTTTTTACATTTAACGCCATCTAGTGTCAAGTACAAAAATCATATACAGGCTTATAGGCAGAAAATGTTCTTTTGCTTTTCTAACAATTTACAATAATTTACCAGTAATGAAATAGGAGTAAATAAGGAGTAAAAATTGTAGGCATGCTCCCGTTTTATCAACTTTTGTGCCAGCTGGAATTTTAGCGTGGTCGTGCTAGGAAGGAATCTTTCCAGCACGACCCATATCTAGGATAATTGAGAGGTATAAAATTTCTAATTAGTGGTATAAAATAGTATAAATTAAAAGGATTTTATTACCATCAAAAGTTATAATGAATGCGTTCATGGTCGTGCTACGAAGTAAAACACGAATAGTCGACATCGACTGAATTGACAAAAAAAAGTAACCTATTGCACCCTCTATTTTATTTAGGGTTTTGCTTGAGTTTACTGCCCCATTTAAAAAATCTGTCTGTTTTCTCTAATTAGTTAATAATAAAAGTTTAGGGGCAGAGCTACGAATCTAGTTGCCTAGAATTTCCCTGCAGGCACTGTACAACGGCCTCCATCGCCACGCGCATGCCGTGGAGGGTCGCGTTCAGCTCCTGCAGGGCCGCAGCAATGCCCTGGTGAGTCACTAGATTCCTCTCCTCCAGCTGGATCACCCAATCCGGAGCGGCAGGCGTCACACGATGATCTGAAATAATAATTATATTTTGAATATTTATTGGTAACATTGTAACTCACTAATCTATAAAATAAATAGTTAACACATACATGGTCTCCTCACAGCGTCCTGATCCAACTGGAGCGGGTCAGATCTACATCCTGAAAAAGAAAACAACTGTTAAAATCATCACTATGGAAAGGTGTCATGCTCTTGTTCAAAACAAGTATGATTATATAATGATGTAGCAACCCACTCCTATTTAATAACACTTTGCCCGGCCCTGGGAATCAAACCCAAGACCTCATGCTCAGCATTAGCACTTGCGATCACTAGATCAACGAGTCAGTGTATATTATATGTAAGTTAAATATTAATGTGTTACACACATAAACCTTCCAAAACGAATTATCTCAATGATGGGGAAGACCGCATCAAAATCCATTGCATAGTTTAGAAGAATAACACAGTCCAACAAACAGAACTTCAATTTATAATATGTATTGATGTAGAGACAGATGTCATCATATTATATTGTTTACAACAGCTAAGATTTATGCAGCATAACAACTAGCGTCGCGACGTCGTTATGTCTATTTGTATTTAACTGCAGCAGTTAGTAATTATATAATGTTATACCTTGTTGATTTAATATAAGGTTAAATGTATGCACCTCTTCCTCTGCCTCCTCTCCCACTGGTCGCACCAGTTGGTGGCGTCGCCATCATCACCGCTGCTGAATCCGGCGGTGGTGGTGGTGATGGCGGCAGTGGTGATGGGCACCGCGGCGGTGACGGTGACGGGTACCGCGGCGGTGACGGGTACTGCGGCGGTGAAGGCGTCGGCGGCAGTGTTAAAGAGGAGTGCGGATCCGACGACGTAGGCAACGGGACTGGGCAGGGCAGCGGCAGCAGCGATGGCGACTCCGACTCGTACACCTCTAAAAAGGGATGTGCCGGCGCCGCCACCGGTGCCACCGCCGGCGACGTAGGGCGTGTAGGCCAAGGAGCCGCATTATCCCCCTGCAACATTAAAACCACCAATCAATCATCCAGTTTCACTTTTTAAATTTTTAACTTCTCCGCTTGTTACAACAGTCACATTAATGTTTCTGGAACTCTACTATCTGCTACTTACTACTAGTATTTCTTACAATTACTGTACAGACACTGTCATTAATTACTAATATAATTCTAACAACTTACTTATTAAAAATGAAATTACCTGAAGTTTAATTTAAGTTGATCATTTTACAGACTAATATCACACCTCGGCAGAAACACTAAAAAGCCAGTACTTACACTACTTCATGCACTGCTTCTTTACAATTAGTTATTATAATAAAAATTAGGACTTCTCTAACAGGGAAAGGGATGCGGACGCTGGGCTCTCCATAAACGGCCACACGCCCTAACACTGCAAGGATGCGCTCATCCCTGACAGTTAAAATTAACTTGCCAGGTAGAGGCCCCCCTCCCGTTGCCAAGGCCTGCTGTCGAAGCCCCGACGCCTTCTTCCGGGCAGCATATTTTTGCTGGTTCCAATACTAGCAAAGTTAAAGAATCTAAATATTTATTACATGACACTCAGTAATCTAAAAAAATGTTTACCTTTAAATTGCACATTAGCAGTATTGATTTAAATTAGTAAGGGTGGTATGCCACTAATACAATTTCACTGTCCAAAATTGACTTAAGACAATTCTCTCATGTCATTACTATGATGAATTATTCATCTAATTTCGTTGATCAAAGTCACATACCAAATGCACTAGGCACAGGCATACCACCCTAACACAAGACCGAGTACCTGTTGCCGTAATAAAATATTAAGCTGTACATTTCCAGTAAAAGCAGCTTATACTGGAAATGTATAGATTGTTAGGTCGTCGTACGGACATGTACCTCTTCACACTGTCTCACAAACACATAAAGCAATAATTATTGTTCATTACACTTACATCTCGCCATTTAGCAAATGTTTTAGTGCAGCCCGCGCCCTCGCTGTTGAGGCGGGCTGCAATGGTCGTCCACTTTGAAATAGTATTAATTTTTGCCAAGGGACCCTCATTCGCTATGGATCCCTTGGCAATGGCAGGATTCAATTCCATGAAACGGAGCAGCAGCTCCCACTGCCGCTCCGACACTTTTTTGGTACCTGGCATGTCTGAAAAAATAGATCAACAAAACTAACGTAAGAGCATGAAACATACTTCATTTAAATAAAACAAACTCAATTAACACTCTCTTTATACTTATCGTACAGTAACAAATTGCTAATTACTTACTTTCAAATTTTAAGATTTTCCAAAGTTTTGAAAGTTTCAGGTTTCAATATTCAAGTTCGTTGGATGGCGGAAAAAGAAGATTGCCCACAGAACACATATACCCTATAGCTTTTGCCACAGAACTAAAATGTCAGATGCAAATACGTTTTGTTACGTACTTCAATTATGGTAGTTTTTGGTAGAAAGTGTTTTAAAAATTGGTTTTAAATTTTTCGGCAATCATTGCATATTTTCATTTGTAAGCATTAGTAGACCATCCGTTGTAATTAAAACTAAATTAAATTGTAGCATATTAATTCGGAAACAAATAATTCATATTTGATGAAACGAAACGCTTCGACGAAGCAGATTATGGCCAATTGGTATGAACACCTCTATACAACGCTAATAGATTTGTATCATTTTTATTACACAATTCCAATTCTTGATTACGATCCTTATTCGAGTGGGGATGGTTTCGGAATCGCTATCAGAAATAAAATGTGTTACGCAATTAGGCTGCAGGATTAATAGCCGAACCTTAAAACCATTATTAAAAGCATATTTTAGTACCTAGCAAAACATTTTTATGACCTTAGGGGAATGTTCCAAAATACATGCCTTTTAGAGGTAAAGTGTGTTAAGTGTCTGCAATTTATAGGACATTTAAATATACAGGGTGTAATATTAAAACACACGTCGCCCGTGAAACTGAATTAAGTTATATTTTTGTAGGTAAATGTGTAGGTTTTTCACGGTCACGAACAGCGGTTTTTAGGGAATGTTTAATAATTTTCGGTAATATTAAATTAATTATAGTAGCATTAGCATAGCAGAGGCCTGTGCCCCAGTGTGGGAACATTATAGGCTGATTATAATCAGACACAGGCCTCCTCTGTTCGAGAGGGAGTGGGCTCCAATCTACCACACGGGCCCAGTGCGGGTTGGAAGACGTCAAATGTCTTGGAATTGTTGGTTCTAGGACATGCCAGTTTCCTCACGATAGTTTCCTTCACCGTTTTGAGAGCAGTGGTGAAAAAATTATTTGCACAAAGTAAAGTGGCTACCTGGGTTTGAACCCACGACCTACAACTCGAAAGTAGGAGCCGCCGTTACCCTGGGCCACCACTGCTCCAACACTAACGCTAATACATGAGATTAAAATCTTTGCGAGAAATTTCTTTAGATAGCTATTGTTGTTTCATTCGTTCTTCTTAGGGGATTACAGGACCTAAATGCAAAAAACGCAAGTTTTAGAAACAATAAAAGTATATGAGTGACTACACTAAACAAAATCAGAAAAATATAATGATATTCTTCAGGATATATGCTAGGTATATAGTGTGTTGAAAACATAATACAACTAATTTGATACGATAGTAAAAAATAAAGAACATAGCTCTAAAAACTTTCTTTTTACAATAAAAACCATACTTATATTAGTATGGTTTTTATTGTAAAAAGAAAGTTTACAATCACAATTTACGTACAATCATTCTAATTTTTGTCAGATTATTCTACAAGCAACTTACTAAAATACTAGTGTTTTAATTTTTAGTCCAAACAATCGATTTTTTGTAATAAAATAATTGCTTCATATTTTGCAATAAATTACCAGCGTCGTGTCATCGCGCTTCTCTTTCTTTTCTCTGCAGTCCGACAGTGACCGCGCTTTAGGTCATGTAAGCCCCTTAAGTTTTTAAAAGTTAGAACATATGTACCTACCATAGGTACTTATATCAACTACAAAAAATTTACTTCTAATAGAAAAAAACGTATCATACTTGGGAATCGATTTTCAGCGATTATGTATAAAAGAAACGTGACATTGTTAAGGTTATTTCGCATGCTTGTATTATGTGTAGAGAATATCTTTATTTTTATCTAAGTTCAAGGGCATAAGGTTTTATTGATATTGGCTCGACGCCTCCGAAAGTGATTTGCAGTTTTCTCTTGTTTATTTTTTGCAGAATATCGTTGTATCAAAATAATAATAATGTAATCGCCACTCAGTCTCAGTACCTATTATTACACTTATAATGCCATTGTCTATTATCGTTTATTTATAGTATTTCAGGCCGTTACCAAAATGGGATGTGAAGTTAAAATATCTCATGTGCCGAACTTACAAACTAGAACACGGCAACGTTTTTGAGATAATTGTTGGTGTGTCTTCTATTTTTTATACTCTATCAGTTTGTTTATGGAATTTAATTGCGGTTAGATAAACACCCGCCACTGCGGTAGAACTTTTTTAATACCCTTCAGAAATTATGTCAATTGTTCCTGGGTCGGGGTCAATTGAAACAAAATTACGACAAGGCATAAAAAGCACAAGACATAATAATCTGCATTATTTTTGTACAATTTCATTTCATTAGAAATTATTTAGAACGAGCTTCCGCCCGCGAGGTATGTCGATAAAAACTATCCCATGTCCTTTCCCGGGATGCAATCTATCTTTCTGCCAAATTTTACCGAAATCCGTTCAGTAGTTTAGGCGTGAAAAGGTAACATACAGACAGGCAGAGCGACAGACAGACAGAGTTACTTTCGAATTTATAATATTTGTATGGATATTAAGTTAGAACGCACGTATTGACGATTCATTTCGCATATGAAATGGCTTAATACCTACTGGACGGTCTTCTTCCATGCGTATCGATAGCAATGTCAGTCAGCCCATAATTTGGCTACGAGCTTAGCACCGTCAGTAGTATCCATCAACTCCAGTAGCAAGCAGACAACGGGACACGCTGGACATTTTTAAAATTAAAAAGGACTCTCTGTGATTTCTTTTATGGTCGGGTAATCTGATAGGATCTATCGGCTTGCTTGATCAAGATTCAGGAAGGAGATCGCAAAGATGTGTTTCGGACAGAGTAAATTGTTATCTAGTAACAATTTACTCTTGTTGAAACACATTTTTACCGTACTTATGTTTCTACGCAAAAACTGTCTACCTTCTCAATTTTTTTTTGTTGTTGTAATATGCTCTTGTATCTGTGAAAACTTGTACTTGGCCTTATATCTGTTACTCTTAATCGTACAAAAGTGTTTAGCTGTAAGTTTTCCAAAAACTGTAAAATAAATAAATAAAGTACGGTGACTTGACGGTGTTGCCGCTAAAATAGGTCATTTTTCACGCCTAAAGCACTGATCCGACTGTTATGGAACTGGACAGATTGGTAGCTTGGAACCTGGAGAAGGAGAAAGGCTACTTTTGATGATATACAAAATACTCGCAAGTGAAGTCACGGACAACAGCTGACAGAAAGTGATAAATCTCACAAAAAATGGAAGGTTACTTACTCCCCCAGAAAATACACAGATCGAGTATTGACCTAGTTTTAAAAAATCGACACTAGAAATTTTAAAAGCATTTCCATTTACCTACAACTGTAGGATCAGTTAGTTTTTTGTTACAGACAGGTAGAAACGGAGTTCGACTTAGTAAAATCTGAATACTTTTTCCTATCAGAGGAAAATATCTAGACATGAGTTACTACCCGACCGGGGTTGTATCGTTTGAAGAATACATTTTCTCTTTGGAAATAAAAATGAACTACACTGTTTAGTAGGTGCTGAATCTCGTTTTATTTAATGGCTACAATTCTTTTCGATCTGAATACATAATTTTGCGACTGTCGAGAAATAATTTTTTTTTAATTTCTTTTTTTTCCTGCCCGATCCAGTCGATTGAGTGCCATGCCAGCGTCTATTAAGAGAGGGTTAATAAATCCCCCTGCAATTTAAGACAAGAGACTGACGAGATATTACAGCTTGATCTAGGGCCCGTGGCTAAATAAAAACAGCCGCACAGGTCGATCGATCAGGTTAAGCTACGCTTGCCGCGGTTGTTCTGTGGATGGGTGACCATCTTTACATACCGAGACCCCTCCGTGCCTCAGAAAGCACGTTAAGCCGTTGGTCCCGGCTGTCATTTGTGGATCTTTGACGGTCGTTACGGGTAGTCAGAAGCCCGAAAATCTGACAACCAGTCTTACCAAGGGGTATCATATTACTCAGTAACTGGGTTGTGGAGGTCAGATACGCAGTCGCTCCATGTAAAATACTGGTATTCAGCTGCATCCGGTTAGACTGGAAGCCGACCCCAACATAGTTGGGAAAAGGCTAGGCATAGATGAGTCTGACGAGATATTTTATGATAATTAGACCTTCAAATTTTATTTAAAAAAAACTGCATGATCATTAGTCTATATAATATTCATACTTCTAGGACACAGGTCTCCTCTCTGTGAGATGGACTGGGCTGTAATCCACCACGCCGGCTCAGTGTGGTTTGGTAGATGTCACATGTCTTCGATTTTTTGGTTCTAGGACATACCGGTTTCCTCACGATCTTTTCCTTCACCGCGCGTTTTGAGAGCAGTGGTGATAAAATTATTTACTTAAAGTAAAACACCTGCTTGGGTTCGAACCCACGACTCACTGTGAACAGTCGTGACCCACTGGTAACGCACCCCGACTTACTGAAATTAAGTGAATAAGGAAATAGTAGACCTCAAATTTGAGTTAAGAAAGATCATATCAAACATAAGAAATTCCAACTTGAGTAACGAGCACACATACTCAACAGATTGTCTCTTTACCCTCATATCCACTTTAATAAATCAAGCCACTCCTTCATACAGATAACAATGTAAGGACAATGGGATGTTATACCATGGTTAATGGTGCCTACACAATGGCCCAGGATAATCCCGTACGGTTAATAAAAGAGCCTTCCGCTAAAGCAAACTTTATCGTTTTACCAAAGTATTTGATATTTTACCGTATGGAATACTTCACACTAATATTATAAAGGCGAAAGTTTGTGAGTGTGTGTATTTATGTTTGTTACTTCTTCACGCTCAGACGGCTGGACCAATAATGATAACATTTTGTATTTTTTGTGCTCTAAATGATGATTTAAGCGATCATACAGAGACTCAAAAAGCCATTTTGTTCTATACTATGTAAAGATAAGGATATTATTGATATATGCATTGTATATATCTATATATATTAAAGGTAAAGACAAAACAAATGTGAAGAGGATGACAGGTGCTCAATTTGAGAGGGACAATAATAAAAAGTATTTTATTCATAATGAATTATAAATAAAATACGTACACAAGCACATAATATAGGTTATAAACTTATAATACACATACTTTACAATAATAATTACTTATAATATGTTTATACATATTATATACAAATAATGTGTATATTGTGTGATATATTATAATTTTAGCATTGCACGTTTAATAATACTACTAATACTTATTAAAATATGATTTAGTTTTAAGTAATCTTGCTGCGCCCTAACAGGGTCATGTACTGACTAGTTTAAGCCTAGCCTATAACTATGTATGTGTACATTGTGCAATAAATAAATAAATTCAAGGGAGAGAGGTGTTGAGATGGCTCTATGCTATTTATTTTAAAAATAACTATGCATTCTGGTTAAATTCTGTTTTCCTGATTTTTTTTTTCTCATAACTATTCTAACTGTTGTTACTGCCGAACTAGTAAGTAATGTATGTTAGTATCAGTAGAGCGTTAACAACGTTGTATGGGTGTGTCCCGAAAACACAAAATAGTCCCTATGATTAAATCAACAAAGACTTTATTTATTAACTTCACTCTACAATAATGATCTGTTATCTGAAAATACACTTAGGCTGAAATGTCTGTAACATACTATCGGATATTGGCAGTATCAAAAGGCACATTTACCAACAATATCAATATCAAAGATATCCAATTCTAGCGCATAACTGCTTAGTGGCAATTGTTCGCTCTTGCCGCCAGATGTCACTGGCGTAAACAAAGCAGTTTACAGCCAATGAGCTTCGGTTTCAAACACCAATCTGTTATAACGGGTAGTGTTATTAAAATTAGAATTAATTAAGCTTTAGATTAAGTTAAGACTGAAGGTCGGTATGGATGAGTATTATTGAGATGGGAGTAATGTGGAAGATATTGAAATAAGGCCTGATTTTTCAATAGTCAATAAATATGAGAGCAGTGGTGGCCAAGTGGTAACGGCCGCGACTTACGAGTTGTAGGTCGTAGGTTCGAACCCAGACAGGCGCTTTACTTTGTGTAAATTATTTCATCACCGCTGCTCTCAAAACGGTGAAGGAAAACATCGTGAGGAAACCGGCATGTCCTAGAACCAAAAATTCGAAGACATGTGACATCTGCCAATCCGCACTGGGCCCGCGTGGTGGATTACGGCCCACTCCCTCTCACCGAGAGGAGGCCTGTGTCCCAGCAGTGGGAACATTATAGGCTGATTATGGTCAATAAATATGAAGTGAAGAAGTTTTTGTATTGAAATTAAGCCAGACCGCCAATTTTATTTTTCTGATAAAAATATCTGGCGATTGAAAAACCACCCCTTTGACGATTATTGATTTTGTTGAATGATTTGGATAGCTATTAATTAGAATACAAACACATTTATTATAAAGTAAAAGTAATAATAAAAAAACTTCAAAAAATCGAATGTTATCCTATGATTTGCTGACTGTGTAGTATTTTCACCTATTTATCAATTTTCTCAATAGTTTAAAGGAGCCTACAGTTTCCCTAACTTGGTTTCCGCCTCCCCAAAGGTTCCTGCAAAGGAATAAAAAAAGTTATTAAAAAAAATAAAAACCCGACTGCGGTAAAAAACTTAAGTTGAACTGAAAAACTAAAAACAAGCCCATTTTAAATTAAATAAAAGTTGGAAGCAGGCGGGACCCATTTGAATTTGAAAATATAATAAAAATGGTATTAAGTTTTTTACCGCAGTCGGGTTTTTATTTTTTTTAATAACTTTTTTTATTTCCAGCTTTTTAGTTTACAAAATTAAATGTGAAAAGATTTCGCTGACGATTTAGTTCTTGGTACGTGTTTTTTACGATTTGTCATTTCGAATTACTTTTAACCATATAAGTTGTTTATATTTTTGTAATCGTCTTTTAAAGCCCTTTATTTTGATACCCCACTCGACAGGTTTTGAGAAAAAAAAATTTTTTTGAAGACATACATACATACATAGTAGTCGCCATATTGAATTTTCACTAACGTCATGTCTTTAGTGACACTCGCCGGACTAAGAGGAATTGATCGACGTGTGAATCATAAAAATCGGCCCAGGTGTTTGGTCTGTATAGTGCTTCAAAGGAACATACAAACATACATACATAGGCTGATGAACACATTACCACTCCTTTGCGTCGCGCAGTCGGGTAAAAACTACAGAAGCTACGCACAAATCCACTCTATCGCTTAATTCTTATTGTTTCTTTTCCATTACTTACTGTTACTATAAGGAGACAAATAATCCATTATTCAATCCATTTATTTCCCAAAAGTTTATTTTCGCTTTCCATTTTATATATTTTTTTGGTGTAATCTGGTGGAGTATTCTCTAAAGTCTCGGTTGTTTATAGTTCACTGGCTCCACATGATAAAAGCGTTTTATTTACGATGCTAGCAGATGGCGCAAGCTATTTCGTTTGTCTGGTGCCCTAGTAACTGGGTGTGTGTAGTCTTATATGTTTTCATGTTGGTAGCGGGGAATTTTTGGCAATTATTGTTTTGGTGTCTAGAATATTTTTGGTCGCAATCTGCGGTCGTGTATATGATTTCGTTTTTTGAAAGAAAACAAAAGAAAGAAAATACGTTGCGTTGTTTGTTGTGTTACGTTGTTGTTTGTTGCGTTATGTTGTTCGTTGTAATTGTCATTAAGCTTTTTTTTTGGGGTGGGAAATCAGAGAGAGTGTCAGACTTTTACTGACTAAAACCCACCCGTGTTCCTTCCTTAGCCCTTTACGTTCCGCTCCAGCGGTAACCCTTTCGGACAATCCCGCTGACCCGGTTGTCATTAAGCTTAGGTTTGTTTCTAGTTGAAGTAGTAAAGCTGGAAAATTTTGGTAATAAAATCAAGAATTTTTCAGTAGCAGCCCGGAGTCTGCATTTCCAATTGATGACAGTAGGTCCACCCTCCATTACATGGTATCTACTAAAACATCTAGGGATTTGTAAATGTAGGTACTATAGGTACAACTCTGCCTACCTCCTTGGGAATAACAGACTCGGTCACAAACAACCTCTAAGAACGAAGGTACGCACTCCTCAGGAGCTCCAAACCTATTTGTATATTTGAAGGTCCCAACGGCCCCAAAAAATGTTGAGTTACCCCCTGCAACACATTTACTGGAAGGCTTTGTGCATTTTTGTAAAGCCCCAAACTCCCTACCCAACAGCATAGTAGACTGTGATAGTACTTTTTAGGGTTCCGTAGCCAAATGGCAAAAACGGAACCCTTATGGATTCGTCATGTCTGTCTGTCTGTCCGTGCGTATGTCACAGCGACTTTTTTTCGAAACTATAAGAACTACACTGTTGAAACTTGGTAAGTAGATGTATTCTGTGAACCGCATTAAGATTTACACAAAAAAAAAAGCAATAAATTATGGGTGTTCCCCTTTAGAACTGAAACTCAATTTTTTTTTTCATTAAACCCATTCGTGTGGGGTATCTATGGATAGGTCTTCCAAAATGATATGGAGGTTTCTAATATATTTTTTTTCTAAACTGAATAGTTTGCGCGAAAGACACTTCCAAAGTGGTAAAATGTGTGTGTGTGTGTGTGTGTGTCCTGTAACTTCTAAAACAAGAGAATGATAAAACTAAAAAAAAAATATCGAGCCTTTTCAGGAAGAATATCGTAAGCGCCAAAATTCCCAAAAAACGGTTTTAATTATTAACCGCTAGATCAACTGATTTTGAATCTTTTGTCACTTACATAGTGGAAATGGTAATTAACTTTTTTTAATTACGAAACTTTCATCGTAAGTTACAACCCATTCGGTTTTTTTAACGTAACCTCCACCGAGTGACAGATCGTTAGTATAGTACCTGTTGCTTACGATATAATCTTAGGTAAATAATTTTATTGCAAACATCCTACTTGGCACTTACGATAATAAATTATGCAATTTGGAACGAAAAGGAAGCGAAAAGAGGGTGTAATGAAATCTGTACTATTATCTTTAAATATCTTAAAATGGTTGACGAGAGAAGGACCCAAAATGAAGTTGCATTATACTGTGACAGTTGCGCAGGAAAAAAAAAAAATAAAGCCATGATTGTAATGCTGTATTATTTCATGCAATATCATGCGAGTTTTGTTGAAAGGCTGACTATAAACTTCCTCATTCCTGGACATACAATGATGCCAGTAGACTCTGTGCATGCAACAATAGAAAGATTTATACAGAAAAGAACTATTTACGCAACATCTGAATCTGAATCGGCAAACTTTGATTAGAAATGCTCGGACAAATCCCAAAAAATATGAGATAATTCTTTTAAAAATAATGAAATTAAAGATTGGAATTCCTATGCAACAGCCTTCTTACCAAACAAAATTAAAATACAAACAAGTAAGCTGCGTAACGCTAGATTTGAAAAAGGCGACAAGTTCTATCTTAAATACGACTATGATGGACCCGAACAAGCTGTTGATGTGTCTCTTATATTGAGGTCTCGGCAGAATCAACAAGCTATTCGTGAACCTAAAACTGCTTACACTGAAAAAATTCCCATTTCGAAAAACGAAGATTTAAAGAAAATGTGCGAAAACGGTATCATATCAGAAGTTTATACAAAAGAATATCTGGGGGTCTACTCCGAAGTAGTTGATTGTCGTGTCGGCCGAATGTTCGGTCATTTTCTGATTCGAATATTGTTGTCCTACTACGAATTTAAATAAAAAAAAGGTAAAAAAAGGGTAAGGGTTCTAAAAAGGTTCGGATTGGCACAGTTTGGTCGGGACCTATATTCAATATAGGAAATGAAAGGTAGTAGAAAGTGACCGAACATTCGGCCGATACGGTGGTTAACCGCTTCGGAGTAGACCCCCTGGATTTGCCCTGCGATAGAAACTCAAGAGACGCTTTACCTCAGACTGATGAAAACGAGAACTGATGACTCTTTTTGTATTTCATTTTATTAATAAAGCTCAAATTCACTTAGAAGTACCTACTTAATTATTTTTTTACTTTTTTTTTTATTTTTGACTCTTTGTCCTTCTCTGCCTGCCTCGTAAAAACAGTAAAAAAAAAAACACAAAAAATATTTCTACTATTTTATGATATTTAAGAATTATCGTAATCGACATACTCATATCAGCTCTACATAATAACGGTCATTAGTTTTAACGTAAGCGACAAATTTATGTGATTTTATAGTATTAAGTCAAATCTTAACATTTGAATTAATAGGGAGGTGCCCATATAACACCAAGTAAAAATTTCAAATTGATGCTGTAAATATTTTGAGAAATATTTAAAAAAAACGTTCTCCTGTAAAATATGCAAAATGGCGGTTACGATCTTCTTCCTGAAAAGGCTCGAATATGATGTACATTATCATGTAAACTTCCACCGAAAATTAGTTTGAACGAGATCTAGTAAGTAGCTCGCCGGTGAAAACTTAAAAACATATGATGGTACGGAACCCGTACCATCATATGTTTCGCATCGCTCTTGCCCGGTTTTTTTCAATTTTCTTTTATACAGTGTGACATGATTTTGGTCACCCTACCGTTGAAATTTTTCGTCGAAAAAAATCTACTGCTTCCTACAACGCTGCAACGGTGTAATACGTCTACGCGATCAAAATGTACGGAACAGCATTTTTTTGACAGTAAATCTTACGCACGACAATATTATAATATAATCAACATAAATACAAGTTTACTTTAACCAAATCTAAAAATAACAAAACTAAATCCTAACTTAACTAAAACTATAAAGAAACTAAAAAATATCGTCGAAAAATTCATTCGCATCGCTGTCGACTGGTAATGTACCCAAGACTGGTGGCAATACCATGTTGTATGGCGATGCTTAGCCTCTGGCCAAGGTAAAAGCCAGCCCTTGGGTCACGGGAAGTGTCAACCAGCCGTTTCGAATTTTCTTTAAAAAGACCATGAGCACTCGAAAAAACGGCCACGGCCCGAGGGTTTCAACCCCAAACGACAATATTTAGTTTCGTAATCAATTGTGGTCGTATTTGTGCCTCCATTTTAGAGCTACAATATCTACTACACAAATATTTTCTTTTGCATGAACATTTGAATTTATTTGCTAAATAAGGCTCTACACATTTTATTTCAAATAGATTTAGAAGACCAATTGAATAAATCTTTTTCTCTCATTCAATTTGGGTTTCAACTAGTTGCTTATAAATAAATATCTCTAAGAACATAGTATAAAACAAAACCGCTATATATGTCTGTCTGTGTGATCACTTATTTATTTCATACTAGACCTGTGTGTCCTGTGTGTGTGACCTGTGTGTTTCTGTGTGATTTTGATGTGGTTTTCACTTTATTCTGTAAGGTTTATGTGTATAATACAATTTAACCATGTGGGTGTGTGGGTTTAAATAACCATAGGCTGATAAAATTTTCGTTTTACCTAATTATGTTAAATACATTTGAATTAATAGGGAGGTGCCCATATAACACCAAGTAAAAATTTCAAATTGATGCTGTAAATATTTTGAGAAATATTTAAAAAAAACGTTCTCCTGTAAAATATGCAAAATGGCGGTTACGATCTTCTTCCTGAAAAGGCTCGAATATGATGTACATTATCATGTAAACTTCCACCGAAAATTAGTTTGAACGAGATCTAGTAAGTAGCTCGCCGGTGAAAACTTAAAAACATATGATGGTACGGAACCCGTACCATCATATGTTTCGCATCGCTCTTGCCCGGTTTTTTTCAATTTTCTTTTATACAGTGTGACATGATTTTGGTCACCCTACCGTTGAAATTTTTCGTCGAAAAAAATCTACTGCTTCCTACAACGCTGCAACGGTGTAATACGTCTACGCGATCAAAATGTACGGAACAGCATTTTTTTGACAGTAAATCTTACGCACGACAATATTATAATATAATCAACATAAATACAAGTTTACTTTAACCAAATCTAAAAATAACAAAACTAAATCCTAACTTAACTAAAACTATAAAGAAACTAAAAAATATCGTCGAAAAATTCATTCGCATCGCTGTCGACTGGTAATGTACCCAAGACTGGTGGCAATACCATGTTGTATGGCGATGCTTAGCCTCTGGCCAAGGTAAAAGCCAGCCCTTGGGTCACGGGAAGTGTCAACCAGCCGTTTCGAATTTTCTTTAAAAAGACCATGAGCACTCGAAAAAACGGCCACGGCCCGAGGGTTTCAACCCCAAACGACAATATTTAGTTTCGTAATCAATTGTGGTCGTATTTGTGCCTCCATTTTAGAGCTACAATATCTACTACACAAATATTTTCTTTTGCATGAACATTTGAATTTATTTGCTAAATAAGGCTCTACACATTTTATTTCAAATAGATTTAGAAGACCAATTGAATAAATCTTTTTCTCTCATTCAATTTGGGTTTCAACTAGTTGCTTATAAATAAATATCTCTAAGAACATAGTATAAAACAAAACCGCTATATATGTCTGTCTGTGTGATCACTTATTTATTTCATACTAGACCTGTGTGTCCTGTGTGTGTGACCTGTGTGTTTCTGTGTGATTTTGATGTGGTTTTCACTTTATTCTGTAAGGTTTATGTGTATAATACAATTTAACCATGTGGGTGTGTGGGTTTAAATAACCATAGGCTGATAAAATTTTCGTTTTACCTAATTATGTTAAATATTAGTGTTTAAGTCGGTTTCCCCGTAGGGGAAAGAGGTGCACTCCACCACCGTGCGGCTCTGTAGAGCTCGTCTCCAGGCGGGACACTCTCCCACCGATTGTAATGAATTCCCAAGAAGGGTTTTGTTTTGACAGAAACATCGATGTTTTGACATGTCGCCACATCAGTACATAGCACCCGTGCGAAGCAGGGGCGGGCCGCTAGTTTTCTTATATTCTAATAGCCGTATGTCAATAGTAGACACCCCAAAGTTTATTCACTGGTAGGCAATCCTGTTTCTATCATACAAGTTTATGTAAATGCTTTTGCCCGTATCTCTTGGGAAATCTGTAAAAAACCTTTATATTACATTGTAGCGTCGATGTTTTTTATACAAATTGAGGTATCCCTGGATAAAAGTGTCTACACCAATAAGAATATTTTGTGTTCGATTTTCGGTCACGTTTTATTTTCGTTTGGTTGAATTTTTAAGTGGGTTCAAGAGCAATATACCTACTAGGTATATTGTTCTTGCCTGGAATCTGCAATTGAAAATATACACCAGCTTAATGATTGGAATTTTTAAATAAGAAATAACAGAATCAGTAATATCTTACTTTGGTTGAAGAAGAGAATAAACAAAAGTTCCTGCCCTAAAAATGTCTTAGCGTACCCCTTTCTCATGAAAACAAAGACAAAAGACAAAGACATTTATTTGTCGTATTAAGGTAGATACAAAGTTGGCTATTATCTATAGTTATGTTCAGGACACATCCGCTGCTAAAAGCGGCATACGAATATTTACATTACTACACGTGGGTATAAAACCTAACTTTTATGCTACTTAAAAACAATACAACATACCAAAAGATTATATATATGTCCATGTTATCAATATATTGCTGTCTCACTTTAAAAACACAAGAATGACAAGGAGAACATGAGTGGAGGTAAAACAACTTCTTCACTATAACATGACCATAAAGTATTTGTTTGTATTCAAATTCCTGATATCAGATTAAACGGATAAGGCTTTAATTGATTACAAGTTACAATAACCATGGGAATAAACCCACATGGGATCGAAACAAATAACTGTGTTTGTATAGGACCGTCCACAAGGGACAATCAACCAGAGTTCTGAACTATAAACCGTAACTTTGTAATAAAACAGTGAAATTGGAGACACGAATTCATACCTACTAATTATAGGTAGGTAAATATTTTTGTAAAAAATAATTTTAGTGGCGGAACGAGCTGGATAGGTTCCGTCAAAACTGGAAGGAAGACGCGCGGGCTCGCGAACGAGTGTCAAAGATCCATGAATGACAGTCGGGACAAACGGCTTAACGTGCTTTCCAAGGCACGGTGGGGTCTCGGTATGTAAAGATGGTCACCCATCCGCGGTCCAATCGCGACAAGCGTAGTTTAACCTGATCGATCGACCCGTGCGGCTCTGTTATTACTTAGCCAAAAGCCCCTCAAGCCGAGTATTATTTGTTATTTCCGTTATTATGTTTTTTTTGTACTAGACCATACCTAGGCACCTTATGGTTACGGAGATGTCCAAGTTCTAAGGTTTTTTTACTTTTTACAAAAATAAGTTGAAATGATAACTTTCTTTTAAATACTTCCACGATCCCTGTACCGGTGCATATGCACCCATGAGCACAATGTTTGGCGTGCGTTACATTGCGCGCTACCGTAAACTTCGAATTTTCGAGTTATTCCGGTCTGATCCCCTGAACCCCCCTCCACCCCCTCCTCGATCCCCTGCTAGTTGTTCTTCTATTTTAAATAAACTTTCTCATTCCGGTTTGATCCGCTTTTTCTTTTGTTTTATTCCTGAAGGATCGTCAGCAACTAAATATACGTACAGTCACGAGCAAAAGTACGTATACACTTGGCTTTATTCAAAGGCGATTTTCTCCTTTATTTTTTAATGAAATTTTATATTAGTAGGAACATCGTGTTTTCGAATTCATAGGTATATGTAAAGTATCGTATTTCAACGTTGCATTCGTTATTTCGTGAAAAAATCGCAATTTAAAATTGCCAAGTGTTGACATATTGGTGCTCGTGACTGTACACGGTTTTTTCACACCGAAAATAAAGGTCGTTTCCAAGCAATTATTTTTGCTCAACGTTACTTAATCTGATGTACAGAATGCGTCGATGATGGCTTCGCGAAGGGTCTCCTTACACCCATAGTAGTAACGGTGGAGTTTCTTGCCCATTCTTCTCCATACGAAAACTACCTTTTGGAATGGGCGACTAGAATCATTTCTATTTAGTTTTTTTTTTGACGTTCAAAAGTGCCTTTAATGTGCCTATTTGAAATAAATTATTTGACTTTGATTTGACTTTGACATATAAGTACCTCGTAAAGGTACAACAGCCAAGCATGATCCAAAAAACATTTTTATGTGCAATATATATTTTTTTTGTATCACACAAGCAACAAAAGCCCTTCAGATATTATGGTTTATTTAAAGAATCCTTCAGAAATATTTAGAAATACTTTAGACCTTCAATAAAACCACACAGTTCAAAGCTCCAAAATCCTGCATAGTTTCCCAAAAGTTCCTATTTCATTAGAATATTTACCACAAGTTTAACAACAACAAGAACCTTCTCAATTGAAAGAAGCAATAAAAGATTTCGAAGCATTTCATGATTTATTTAAAAAATTCCTTTCAGGAATATTTTCAGCCTTTGACCAACAAAGCCACATAGTTTAAAAAGAAAATAATAATTAGATAACATTTTCACCAATGAGAAAATTAATTTCCATCTAGCCACAATTTCTTGTTTGCCTTTATTTTGCCTTCTCTTTGCCTCGAGACCGACCTAGGTACTGCCTACCCAATTTTAAGACCTTTTCTCTATTTAATTAAAACGTAGCAGTCAAAAGTTCCTTTGTCTAGACAGTGTGGGGCTTTTAGCTTTTGTACTTTGTAAAATTTGAAAGTAATTCAATAGCAAGCGGTGTTTTGGGAAGTTAGGTGCTATCAAAAACGTACGCGAGAGGTTAAAATTAAAGTTTCCCTGTTCGAGCCGCCCAGCCGAACACATACAAACAAACAAAAGACCACCTCAGACATCGATCTACATGGTCTTCATATAACCTGACCAAGATTATGTCTGGACTTTAAAAGAGACTGGAGTTTGTTTCGGCTTTTCTTCTCAGAGTAGTCAGATAGGA
Organism: Oligia fasciuncula; assembly: GCA_963082905.1. Lineage (NCBI taxonomy): Eukaryota > Metazoa > Arthropoda > Insecta > Lepidoptera > Noctuidae > Oligia > Oligia fasciuncula. Next base: position 17,617,479 of record OY720395.1, read on the forward strand.
AACGCCGACTTCATCTAGTTTAAAAAAAAAAACATGATTGACGTGTAAAAGTGTTTGTACAAACCTACTTACAAAATAAAAATCATTTCATTTCATACAAATTTTACCTACCTCTATAGGTATCTAGATAAATCAATAGCAATTACCGCATATATATACATAATATGAAAGGTCATCACTTGAGAACGGCTAAACCGATTTGGCTGTTTTTTTCAAAGTTTTGTAAAGTTTTTTTTTTCCAACGGAATACATAAAATTTACGCCGGGCAGGAACACCTAGTAATTTATAATTTATGCGAAGCTAGGGTTATTAGTGTATTCTTACACGCTTCTATTCACATTCATTCCATTGGTAGATAGCCATTGTAAAGGAAAGTCACTGCATTGTTAGTATGAAATGCTAACAATCTTGTGACTGAGAATTGAATCAAAGATGCTTGGTTTCAATTTTGGTTATAAAAACGGCTGAACGGATTTTGATGAAATTTGGCACACTGAAAGTTCATTACCTAGATTAACACATTGGGTACTTTTAATCCCGGTAGTATGTTCCGGTGGGATATTTTAAAATATTCACGCGGGCGAAGCCGCGGTAAATACCAGTCAAAAATAAAAAATTACAAAAAATGTGTGGTATTGTAAAGTCTACTCACGTAAGAGTTTCGAAAGTTTTCTTGTATTGTGTCAGTGTAACACGACCTATACAAATGAGCTACTGAACCTTCAGAATGATGTTAGCTTAAGCATTACTATGTACAGTCAACAAAAGAGATAAGTATGCAGGATCGTCGGATAGTGTGAGAAGTGCGCTGTCAATAGTGTCAATTCCTAGCAAAAACAAACCCACATCACCTAAGTTTTCACGGTGAGATTTTTAAAGAATCGACCGGCTGTTGACCAAGGCTCTCGAGAACGTCCATCGGTTTCTTACTAAACTTCATCTATATCCTAGCTTCGTATAAATTATGAATTACTAGGTGTTCCAGCCCAGCGTAAACTTTATGGTTTCCGTTGGAAAAAAAAAACTTTCATACAAAACTTTGTCCTGACATTACGAACACAACAAAAAAAAACAGCCAAATCGGTTTAGCCGTTCTCAAGTGATGACCTTTCATATTATATAATATGTAAGCGGTAATTGCTATTTATTTATCCTATTTATACCTATTAGGCACCAAATTAAAACCAAGGTAATTAAAACCAAGGTTTTCACGGTGAGATGGTTTCAGAATCACACTGCTGGACCCACTCGAATTTTCAATACGTCGACTGGACCCACTGCCCAATTTCATCATTAGTACAGTCACGGAGTAAGGTCGAAACTGTAAATTTAATTTAAATAATAGAAAACAAACAGCTCATTTATCAAAAAACTACAACTATATCCGACGATCCTGCATACTTACCTCTTTTGTCGACTACAAAATCTCAAAATCTTATCTCTTTTGTCTTTTGTGTGTTTTGGGGGCTACAGTTAAATTTCCTTTCACAAATCCAATATTCCTACAAACTACAATCCCAAAGATACTCAATACCATCAAAACCTTTCACTTAATCTAAACATAGGTAAGGTAAACGCGGGTGTAGTCGACAGGGACCCAGAAGTCGTCAAATTGTCTAAAAACTTCAATATCTTTGTCTACTAAATATTTAATTGGCCGATTTTTATGGCAACATATTTTTGGTAACGTATCGCACAATTAAAATAACAACACTGAGTTTTAACTGTAATGGTGGCTGAGATATCTTACTTGAAAAGTGTGTCCCACAATTTTTTCATTTTTTTGCAAGTTTAACTGCTAAATGTCAAACTCGGCGCGCAGTTTTGTTTTTTTATTTACGAATCTTCAGTGGGGTCTACGGTAAGTCTGATTGTTTGATGAATTAGTTAAGTAAATTTGCTAATGATGTAACTTGAAGTTTGGAACAGTTTTATCATAAAAGTATTTTTTTTTGAACGTGACATCTATTGGTACCTAAAAAGTCCTACTTGACCCAAAACTCGTCATATTAAGTGCTATTTTGACGATTACTGGGACCCGCTCAGTAGTTGTCTTTAAGCTCGTCATTTGAACCTTATGCTTTAGCGATAAAGTTTAAAATCCATTAAATTAATTTGACAGATTGTAATAGCTTGATATGCTTGGCGTCTGTACAAACATTAAAAGGTTTGGGCTACATTTGACAAAACTAGGTTTCTCTTAAACTGTTTTCGCTTCTCTCACTCTTTGCTTGAGTAAGCGCGCTCTGCTTATTCGTGTATAGAAAGGGCTCGCTTCACTTGCTGTACCCATCGTAAGCACGCTCCACTCACTCGGCCCGTAAAAAGTATTCTCAGTTCTAACGTAAACTGCCTTATTAAGAAAGGTATAATAATAAGTTGTAATTAAGCTCTGGCTAATTGATGCTAGTTTTTCAACAGTAACTCACTCAGATTGAGCGCGGTTGGTACAGTTTCAATCAAATCCTCACCTATATAGAGGTGTCTTCTTACTAAGTCTTCTGCCGTTGAAACTTCCTAATGTTCTCGTAATCTTTACTCATGCACGCACTTGCACTATGACACGGTGCCGCCGATTAATAGCTTGACGATTGTCGATGATTTTTTTAAGTTTTCAGGTTAATACCTGAATATTTAAAAAATCAGCCCATTAGCTAGCCTAGCTTTTGAATTAGCTTATAACTAGATTTTTAGGCTTATTGTGTTACATACGATTTAAAACTTTCTTTGGTTGGCTTTTTTGTAATTTCGAGCAGATTCACAGTCGTTATATATGAGGCGAATTATTTTTTACTCAAAGGCTTTTGTAAAAAAAAATCATACGGTTTCCGATACTGCCTTAACTGTTGTATTTGCCAGAGACTGGACTTAATTGCATTGCACTCCTTATAAAGAAACCTTTCACCGTATGTGATATTTTTCAGTTCTAAGCAGATTTACGGTCTATATGAGATGATATATTTATCTTTTTTGCAGATTTTCTTTCGTTTTCTGATACTGCCGTAGCTTTTGTATTTGCTCTGCACTGGGCTTTTGAGATACGTTGCATTCTTTATGATGGAAGCTTACTTTGATTGAGATTTTTTTTCATTTCTGGCCAGATTTACGGCCGGTGTGAGACGACATTTGAAATTATTTTGCTATGGTACCGGAGCCCAGAGGGTTTTTGAGCAAGCATATGTAAGGCAAAAGTTTGTTAACTGAGTAGGTGCGGTATGACGAGAGAACACCGAAAATGCTTTTGGCAAAGTTTCTGATGGGAGCCCCGTGGTCAAGAGTTCACTTTCAGATTTCAAAAAAGGGGCAAATTAAAGTGATCTTCAGTGCCGTTGTTTTTCGTATGATCATGTGCGGCCTAACCCATAACGACTTAAATAAGCAAATCTGATGAATAAATTGTGGGCTTTCCTTAAATCTCACTTTGAAAACTCAGATTTGGACTATTTTTAAAAGAAGTTATTCTGTGCAATAGTGTTACATGTCCTGATAGGCTGATACTGAATATATAAATATCTGACGGATGGATGGAGCCTTTTGGCAAATATCACGAAATTTCATTGATTCAAGAAATTCAGGGTAAGACATCCAGCTCGGTAGACACAACTTTGAGAAAGAGGCCGACAGAAGGATCCAGTTGGGTTGGACAGCATTTGGAAAACTTCGTCAAGTCTTGTCTTGATAAAATCAGGAATGAAATTATCCGAAAAAGAACCGGAGTTACCGACATAGCTTGCAGAGTAAGCAAACTGAAGTGACAGTGGGCTGGCTATGTCTGTCAAAGGACCAATGGCCATTGGAGCAGACGAGTCTTGGAGTGGAGACAAGCGTAGTGCTCCCAAGCTAGATGGACGGACGACCTAAAGAAGGTGTCTGGGGTAGACTGGATGCGCAAGGCGGAGGACAAGGTGTTGTGGCGCAGTCTGGTAGAGTCCTATGTCTAGCAGTGGACTGCGATTGGCTGAGTTGATTGATTTACAAAAGCACCCAAAAGTGGTAGTAATTTTGCATTTATTTTTAAATTAACGAACCAAGTAGATTTCATTGCTATTTACATTTGAAGCTGACCCTTTTGTGAAGATTTGTGGGCATTCCGAAGTTGGAAATAACAAACACTTAATAGTAATTATTAAAATATATGTAGTGAAATTAAAGCGTCGTCGGAGTACACTATAAACAAACTCGATTATTTCAAAATTATACTATGACACTAATTGAAAATTCGACGCATAGTGAAAAAGGAGGGTCGGGAGTATGCGCTTGCACTTGCGATGTGACGTCAAACGCACATTATATTTTGCTTCAAAATTAGTACAATTATGACCAATCTTTTGAATGCTCAATCATTGCCCTATAATTCAAATTATCTTAGTTATTAACAGTTGAAATGTTATAATGTATTTGTCGGTCAAAAATGTTGAATTTTCCAGACTGAAACAACATTATCACGACAAAATTTATTCTGATAAAAACCGATTCTGTGATTCTGATATCTTAATTTTTTAAGCAAAAATATATTAAAATTTACCTACCTAGGTACTCTGCTAACACTTCACAACCTTTAGTAATTTCTTGCAATTTGGTCTTCTACCTACCTTTTGGTTCTTAGACTTGCCACTCATAATTTATGAAAGACAAACACAATTTGTTTTAATGTGTAATCATATTGAACTCTATGTTAAAGGCCTGAGAGTTCATATTAGCATCAAAAATTGACGACTACTGGGTCCTTTTGATGATTAATAGTACAAATCTGGCGAGTACTGGTACAAATCGTCCTTTTTTCACATTTGCTTCAATATGTATTTATTATCACGAAAAATTATAAACATTAAAACTTAATTAGAATGACGGATAATTTTTCTATTTTGTAATTTAAAAAGTTTCGTTCTAAATTCAATACTTTTCACGCAGCAGTTCTTCAAAGTCAGTGAATTTCAAAACCCGACGAGTATTGGTACATTTACCTTACCTTTTAGCAAACCTAATAATCCTAACTAAACCTCGCTCTTATAGAACTAATAGACAGTTACAAGTTTAAATTTAATTTAGGAAACAACGTTCTGAACCCGGTTAGTAGATTAGGAACCGGTTTCAGACCAATTTAGTGGTCCCACTGCCTATCCTGGATAGAAGTTGATCAATATTAGGCCTTTCTATGTAATGGAATAATACATTTTACAAAAGGTTTTGTGTTGTTCAATGGAATGGTGTGGGTAGAGTGCCTTTGGGCAACTAATTTGGACTAAAAGTAAACATTATTATATAGGTTTAATCTGTATTGATCGAGGGCTTATGGCTAATAATAACAGCCGCTCGTGTCGGTCGAAGATCAAGCTATGATTGCCGAGGTCGGTTCCTGGATGGGCGACCATTCATAAAATATCGAGACACGTTAGTCCATGTCTTTTGTAGATGACGACGATGACCGTTGACAGTTGTTACGAGTACTCAGAAACCCAATTCTGACAACCAGTCTTGCCAACGGATATCGTGTTACCGAAGCCAACCTCAACATAGTTGGTAAAAGGCTAGACACACTGATTGCATGCCTTCAAATATCCTACAAAAATGGCGAAAGTTATGAGTAAAATAATGCGTACGACCACGACACACCTTTGGCAGTCAATTCCGCTTCCAAATTATGAAATGGCTAATATTTATCACGGTATCAGGAATTTTTATAAACAAATGTAGTTGGTGCTTGGTACTAGACAGGCTAAAAAATTACTCAGTGATAAACTTATGCCGCGGCATTAACTGAAACAAAGAAAATACAGAAGAAAGAGAAATGTTAAAGTGACTCCGTCTGTTTGTTACCTCTGCATACCTTAACGGCTGAACGAATTTAGATGAAATTTTGCACACAGATAGACCGCGACCTGGGGGCCTAAAAAGGCGAATTTGGCAGAATCATAAAAGGATAACATTGTGAATCATAATGGACAGTTAACTGTTAAGTTAATCGTATCAAGATTTTTCAGTATTTTTTTTTGTGTGTGCTTAAATACCAATCTATGTCCAACAGTGGACGTCTTTCGGCTGAAATGATGATGATGATGAAATACCAATAAATCCAACCCAAATTCAACCTCAATCTCTTTGATTACCTATGTAGTGCAGCGAAAAAAAAGAAAAACACGGACTGTTTTCACCATATTATAATTCATAATGTTATCCTTTTATGATTCTGCCAAAGTGGCTTTTTAGGCCCCTAGTGAGGTGCGTTTAGGGCATAGGATACTTATCCCGGTTTTATGTTTCCGTGGGAAATTTTCCGATCTCCAGGCAGGCGAGAAGCAAGTGTGGTTATTATAAAGAAAAAGACGACGTTTGGCAGAAATATTCTTGAATAACATACAAGAGGACGCCTAAAATTTATTACTTTAACAAAATCATCCAAATTATTTATTCACACACAATCTACCGCATCCTAGTTTCAAAGCTATAAATAACTAGCAACAAAACCACATTATAATTAATTATGAATTTCTGGATTTTGAATAAAGTTCTGAACTAGTTCATTTGTGGTTTTACGCCATACGCTATTAGCGGCATATGGGTGAATATCCCCACAGCAAATTTTACGCGTCCACGTTGAGAATCGAGGTGTTAAATGATAGGATGTTTCTTATTTTTTTTACAGTGAACTACGTAACTTGGTTCAATTAGGGCCACATTTTTTTTTTATAAATGTGTATTTAAATAATCAGGAAAAAAAAAATCGCCTTGTAATTCAAGTTAGGTGGCATGTCCCAGCTCCATTTTTTGATATAGTTGCATTCACCAAAGTAACAATTTGCTATACAATAAAAAATAAACAAGTTCGTTAGTGTATGCTTATGACACATTATCTAAAAACAATTAACTGTATTAGAAAATCTAATTTAAAAGCACAGGTTACTCGATCAAAGTTTGTCCAAGCAAAAATCAAAATTTTGGTGGCACATATTCAACATACTGTAAAATGAAGTTTCGTGCGTGTGCGATCAATCGCGTTTTATTATTTCACACCTCTCAGTCATGCACCGGCACTTGCGTGTAACAGGTGTGTGATTAGTGCTCTGATTTTCCGCCAAAAACGTAAGTATCATCTTGGGTGGCACGGGGGACAAGAATTGTTCAATTTTTGGTGGATCGATTTGCTGTTAATTTTAAAGTGTTTTAATAGTAAGGTACACATTATAGGTAGTGATTTGGGTTACGCATAAATCAGTGATATTAAATAAATTGTAACTTAAAACCCCTATTTTTAAAGATTTTTTTTATATCTGGTTTCAATGTTGGTGGCTCAATTTTGGTGGTTTTGGTGGCGTTTTCACGACACCAAAATTGAAAACTAGCCACCAAGTTTTAAGTATATCCTGTAAGTATTGTTTGTACATATAAAGCCAGTTTTTAAGTTGCAAGTCAGTTTGATTAGCAAATAAATAAATATTATGTACCTACTTGGCAGTACCTAAGTGGTCTATTATTATAAGGACCTAGCTTCATATTTTTAGAAATAGCTTCATATTTTCGGACTGACCGACTCCTTGACAATTTAAAAGTGCCTTTTAATGGTTTAATTGAAATAAATGCTTTGAGTTTTAGTTTGACCTACTAATGACCAAGTTTCTTATCATTATATTTTTATTTTGTTGCTTTTTAGAATGCCAAAACAGACCACCGAAGAGAGGCTGCTTAAAAAGAGAATGGCAGAAAGAAGAAGAATAATAAATAATAACAATAATAATAATGCAGTCATGTATGTAAAGCGAGGGGAGATTATGGAATCCGAGGGAATTCAACTCTCCGATTCCATAAGCCTCAGATCCCTCTCCTCATCCGAAAGCTATAAGTATTTGGGTATGTCGGAAGCGTTAGGCATCAACGATGCTGACATGAAGCAATCGTTGAAGGAGCGCTTCTTTTGTCGCCTGAAGAAGGTATTAAATAGTCTTCTTTCGGGCGGAAATAAGGTGCGCGCCTTCAATGGTTGGGTCATGCCGGTTTTGATGTACTCTTTCGGCATACTCAAATGGACTCAGACCAAACTCGACGCCCTGGATAGAAGAGTCCGTACACTACTGACCGCAAACCGGATGCATCACCCACGATCATCGGTGATGAGACTGTATATCCCGCGGAAGTGTGGGGGTCGAGGCTTTTTAAATGCGAAGACCCTCCACAACCGCGAGGTGTGCAGTCTCAGGGAATATTTTTTAAAAGCCGAAGTGGGTATGCACCGTGATGTGGTCGCAGTGGACAAGGAGCTCACCCCGCTCTCCATGGCTAAAGAGAACTGGCGCAAACCTGTAGTACTTTCTACTGATGACCGCAAGAAGGTATGGCAAAGCAAGGAGCTTCACGGGCACTTCTATCGGGCTCTTCATGAGCCCGGTGTAGACTTCTTAGCGTCCGTATCCTGGCTACGTTTTGGTGACCTTTTCGGGGAAACTGAAGGTTTTGTCTGTGCAATTATGGACGAAGTTATCTTAACGAATAACTACCGGAGACATATTATGAAGGACGGGACGGTTGACGTGTGTCGGGCATGCCATTGTCCGGGTGAGTCTATCAGACATATTATATCTGGTTGTTCTCGTCTGGCTAACGGCGAGTACTTGCACAGACATAACCAAGTAGCTAGGATTATTCACCAGCAACTTGCTTTGAAATATAAACTTGTGGATTCTGAGATACCGTACTACAAGTATGTGCCCGATCCAGTTCTTGAAAATGTACTGGGATCGGTCTATCATTACTGACAGGACTATTGTTGCCAATAAACCTGATGTAGTAGTGATAGACGAGATAATGATTGTCGATGTTACCATTCCATGTGACGGGAACCTCGTGAAAGCTGAGAAAGAGAAGCAAATTAAATATCTCGACTTGGCACACGAGGTTGTTGACATGTGGAATGTGAGCTCGGCTATCATTGTGCCGATTGTCGTATCGGCCAATGGACTGATGGCCGAAAGCCTCGATTAACATCTATCGAGGCTCTCGTTAGGCGGTTGGGTCAAGGGCCTGATTCAGAAGGCAGTACTCCTCGATACGGCTCGCATTGTGAGGAGGTTCCTGTCTCTGGAGCCCTAACCACCGGTAGCTTGGACCCTGCTCCCGACACCGGCAGATCGCAATTTTTTTATATTTTTAAATGTTTTTTATACTTACTTATTTTATATTTTAGAAATATTTAAAAATACAATAAAATAAGATTATGTAAATGAATAAAGGAAATAATACATTTTATTTGACATAAAAAGGTAAGTACACAAATACAGAGTGACAATTTAAGCATGCGAATATCCTGGTCCAAAATAAATGACCAATGACCCCCGTGCTAGGCAAAACCTGTGTTACAGGGGTCAAGAAGAAAAGCAAGAATAAAGAGCAATCCCGAACAGGCTGAAATAATATTTCCCGAGATATCCACCTTACACATTGTTTCAGTTTCACCTTCTAATCCAATTTTGGTGCCACTGATTTTCAATTTTGGTGGGCACTTTCGATTTTGGTGGGCGATTTTCAATTTTGGTGGCCACATTAGACTTTGAACTAAAATATCTCAAAAAGTTATCGAGATATTCTCAGACCTCTTGAAGATCCTTCCAGCTTTGACTTTCTATTATTATACCAGGTCATTATTTTTCACGAAAACTGAAGAAAAAAATTCGCCACCAAAATTGAACAAAAAATCACTTTGTTGATATTGACCCATATAGTTGATACGGCACTCGATATTGTGTGATAGCTTTGCTGCAAAATACCAGTACCTAATACATAAATTCAACAGCAGTATCCTGTTGGTCGGTTTAAAGTCAGCGGTCTGCATACACTACGGAGTTGAATTTATGAAAAGCAATACACACCCTCTGGTTTTAGTATTAGGAGATATGCTGGTATTGCGGTTTTTTTTTTGGTTAGCCAGTTCTGTCCCACTGCTGGGCAAAGGCCTCCCCCATTTCCTTATGCTGTGCCTTCTCCGTCCAGTCGGTTAGAAATGAGTCTAAATCGTCACGCCAGCGATTCTTAGGCCTGCCTCGGTGGCGACGCCCGTCTTCAGGCACCCACCCCCTGTTGCGGTTAGTTGATTGAAATAACATGCTGACAAGATCAGTGTTATGAGCTGTCCCTTCTTAGCAGGTCTCTACCACAAAATACTGAATTTATTTGTCACAGTTTCGTTTTGACAATTCGCGAGCAGAGTTGCATTCCTAAAAATTTGTTTCATTCTTTCTTGCAGGCGCTGTCTGTGTAGTTGTTAATACTCTTTTACATCTATTAGCTGCTGATAGGCCCCGTGGCCTATCAGCTCTCGCCGCTGACCCTCTATTCTTGTTTCTATTCTTCAAAAGACGAAAGAGTGTTTATATCCAATACATCACATTTAAATGTCCCTTAGTTCCTACTCCCCTGGTATGTACCTAAAACACCGTAATTGCCTTATTTCACAGTCAAGGAAACCAATGGCTTTATTTTCCTCCATAACCAGGAAATACAGAAAATTACTACGATTATGAATTGCCAAACTTAAGTGGCAGTGGGCAGGGCACATTGCTCGCAGAACAGATGGCCGATGGGGCCGAAAGGTTCTGGAGTGGCGACCACGTACCGGAAGACGTAGCGTTGGAAGGCCTCCCACAAGGTGGACCGACGACCTTGTGAAGGCCGCAGGAACCCGTTGGATGCGAGAAGCACAGAACCGGTCGAAGTGGAAGTGCTTGGGGGAGGCCTATGTCCAGCAGTGGACGTCTTTTGGCTGAAATGATCGTAGTCACTGCATCGTAGTCACTGATGCAGTGACTACGATTATGCAATGTAGCTGTTGACAAACATTAAAGTTTCCTTTACCTTGTTTACTAATAAAAAAACTGGCCAAATGCAAGTCGGACTCGCACAAGAAGAGTTCCGTACCACAAGGCAAAAACGGCAAAAAAACATGTTTGTTGTAACCCCCCTTATATATTTATTTTATTCTGTTTTAGTATTTGTTGTTATAGCGGCAGCAGGTATTTCTGCCGCCCCTATAACAACAAATACTAAAACAGAATCATCTGTGAAAATTTCAACTGTCTAGCTTTCACGGTTTATGAGATACAGCCTGGTGACAGACGGACAGACGGACAGTGGAGCCTTAGTAATAGGGTTCTGTTTTTACTTTGAAAATGCTTCAAAACCTTGGGTACGAAAGTCTTCCTAGTTTCTATAAACTAGTGTTGTTTACATGCTTTTAAATTGAGATGTAAATCAAGAATATTTTTGAGATAAAAGTGATTTGTGTGAGTGTAACTGCAGTTTCAGTTCTATTCAGTGCTCATTTGAATCGAAAACATAATAGTTTATGGAAAGTAGGTTTTGAAATTGGGTCAATGTTATGATAGACAAACAATCTAATAGGTACTACCCATTTTGTTGGTGTAGTCATAGTAGAAAACCTACTATAACAAATTAGTTCACTGTTCAGCTATTGCAAATAGTTCTTTTTGTCACCAATAACTAGGATTGTAGGAACAATGAGAAAACAAGATAGCATACATAGCATAGATAGCATGCATAGCATCACGCATGTATTCCCCGAATGGTTGGGTAGAGCACATTTCCCACGAAAACGTTACACAAAAATGTGTTCTGACAGTTTTAAAGTCTACATAATAAAATAGCCATTATTAGAAACATATTTTATTGGCATACTCGAATTTTCCGGTTCAAAACTCGCCTAATTTTATCAAGGCTACAAAATAATGGGAAATATTTAACTGATGTTCTGAAACCTTTTTGACCTTCTAATGGAATAATGGCCTCCCACAAGGTGGACCGACGACCTCGTAAAGACCGCATGAACTCGTTGGATGCGAGAAGCACAAAACCGGTCGAAGTGGAGGTGCTTGGGTGAGGCCTATGTCCTGCAGTGGACATCTTTCGGCTGAAATGATGAATGGACTTATATAATCTTTGAACCTCTTAAAACTTATTACGCTTCTAATGGTGCACACTTTTTTTTTAAATGATTTAGCTTCTTTTCAACTTTCTGGGATTTTCTCACAGTTGGTCGCAGTAACTAAGCTAGGGTACCCCAACCAAATGGGCTCAGTTACTTTAGAACTGTGACCAACCGTGCGCGAGCTGAGCAAGCACAGCGAGCGGTGCCGCAGCAGCGGCCATCGAGCGCTACATTTAAGTAAGTCGCAGTTACTTGGCAATTCAGTATTTTTGGGACCTTAAAACAGGAATTATTTGAGGTTCACAAAAAGAGGCACAATTAAAAAGAGGCAAAATCATTATTTTACATATCTCGGGACCATGGGGTCCCGGTCCTTTGGAAGGCGTACGTGGGGCCGAAGCCAACTCGCAGAGGCCCCTTAGGAAATTTTAATGAAATTCGGCACCAACCGACGATTATCCCTGTATGCACTATGCAAGTGCACCCAAAGACAACCCCCGGTTGGTGTAGGACTATTGCAGGATATAAAAAATAAAAAGTTAGACGATGGGTTTGGGTGGCTGAAGTGGACTGGTTACCAAGAACTATGGAAAAACTATGACTACATCATTATAAATAATGTTTTTTAGAAGTGCAAAATGGAAATTATCAGAGATTCGATTAAATACATGCCATGTTTTAAACATAAGGGTTGTCCTGAATCTGTGAACCCACATCCATTTTTCTGCCTCCCGTTATTGGGTACCCAGATACAATAATACTGTACAACGGACGAGACATAAACATAACGAAACGTATACAAGATATCACCCACACGTTTATTTCCCAAGTGGAACCCCCCCCAGTCATTTACATAAACTGTCTAATACCATTATCGGGCATAACATAAACACAGACTTTTTACGACAGTAATACAGATTGTGAAAAAAATCTCGAATTTTCACATTGTTTTGTTTTGGTAATAAGTTAGGAAGAGCGCAAGTAGGACATTGTGACTGGTTTTCAGTAAGGTAATTCACATCCCCATAGGTAATTTTAGCATTTATTGCCCGGTTTTAAATGTGCTAAATTTAAAAGGCGCTACCTCACCTGGAGCGTTTGCCTGTAATGTAACATTTCAGATTCGATTTTGAGCATTACTTTACAATACTGCCTCCCTGACTGACGAGCATTCGCCTGTAATCACACTAATATTATAAAGGCGAAAGTTTGTGAGTGTGTGTGTGTGTTTATATCTTTGTTGCTTCTTCACGCTCAAACGGCTGGACCAATTTTGATAAAATTTTGTATGCAGGTAGCCGACACCCTTGATAATGTTACCCTTATTTATGAACGTAGTAATCTTTTGCAGCCAGCTTTGAACGCAACGTAACATTACGCCTTTGTTAAGTCAGGGAAGCCCTGAGCGACTACGTACTCAAATACCTACATTTAGATTCTCAATGTTAATTTTAGCTGTGTTAAATAATTGTTAATCCTTCCAATAAAATTGTTCTAGTTATTTTCTGGGGGCACGGGAGTGCCCCCGCCAAGACGAGCCAAACGAAGCGCAAGGGCACTACCTACCTTTTCTCGAAGCACTTCGTCGTATTTTTGAACCTTCATAACTTGGGTTTGGATTATACCAGATAAACAAAATTTTCGAGATATGATGTCAGTGGTTGACTTATTAAACCTATAAAGTTTCAATTGCATAGCTCTTATAATTTAGATTTTATTGATATCTAAAATACCCCGATTTCGTCACTGACTCACTGATGATCATCAATATTCTAAGGGTCTTCCTGAAGTCCTAGAAAGCTGAAATTTGGTATGTAAGCTAGTAATAGTACACAAACAACAAAAAAACTCTAAAACTTGGAACTTTTACCCTCCAACCCCTTAAACTAGGGGTTGGAAGTTTGTACGAGAATTCCGCAAATTTTGATGCTAGAGTTCTGAAAATTGATATATCGACTCCTTGTTATAAATAATAAAATACGTATTTCAGGATTTTCAGTAAATAACCCCCCAAAAAAATATTTTTTTATTTCATAAGCAACTATCAAAAAGATGTGAAATCCCACCCAAAAACATTTTCATGTAAAATGTTGCCAAGACGAGACCACATACGGCTCGCACTGTCAGAAAGTTATCAGATCTCATGTAGAGCCAAGCTTCTAACTCTACACGCCCTAACTTCACAAACTCTACACCTTAGTCAAAATATGTGGCTTGGCCGTTTCGCTACCATCACATGGGCGTAAGGTGAAAAATTTATTTACTGTTTGTTACTTTTCTGTTATACAATAGTTCTTGTAGTAACGAAACGGCCAAGCCTCATATTTTGACTAAGGTGTAGAGTTTGTGAAGTTAGGGCGTGTAAAGTTAGAAGCTTGGCTCTACATGAGATCTGATAACTTTCTGACAGTGCGAGCCATATGTGGTCTCTCGTCTAGGCAACATTTTACATGAAAATGTTTTTGGTGGGATTAGTATTTCTAAACAAAATGCAATAAGAACAGAAGGTCAAATCTCGTAATTCAAAACCTTCAAAATCTAGTCACAGTCTCATCTTGGCGACAAACAAATGTCAAAACTTGACAAAAATTTAGGGAAATTAGAGGTAATTTTGACAGACTGAGACTGAGATCAGGCTGTGAAGGAACTTATAATTACAAGAATTGCCCCTCTATGTTTTAATCGTTTTTTTTTTTGTGGATGGGAAATCATCTTATGTCCGTCCCGCTCTGGATGGAGCAGAAGGGACTGTCAGACTCTTATTGACTAAAACCCACCCGTGTTCCTTCCTTAGCCCTTTATGTTCCGGGCCAGCGGTAACCCTTTCAGACAATCCCGCTGACCATGTGTTAATCCTGCCTTAAAACATAGAAGGGTAATTCTCGTAATTTTAAGTTCGTTCGTGTGATATTTGACACTGTTTAAATGAGTGATTTATCTAAAGGTTTTACATATATTGTGACAAATGCATAATATATTGACTTCTGTTATTATGGTTTATTTCAAAGATCTAGAAAATAGACTAAATAAAAGATATATCATTATGATGTATCAGCTGACCCATAACTCAGAGCAACTGTGTCGTTTTTATTGCTAGGACATAAAAAAAAGGTCTCATGTATGAATATGAGACAGATTTTTATCAATTTTAAATGTATTTCTGTCTCAAGACTGCACTGAGTTTTTTATCGTCAAAGTCGGTAAGATATTTGAATAATTATGATTAAAAGATTAATTTAATCATGGAAATAAAAAACTGTTGCAAGTTTTATTACTGGCAAACAAGAACCATTGTTTTGTCCGTGGATATTCTAGAAGGCGGGAAATGTAGGTTTATCATCAGTATTTTTGTCACTATCTTTTTGTCCTTTTTTATCAACAGCATCCCATAAAAGATTATAACAAGTCTCCCAGCGGTTACAAAACGATTATTCGAGACCATGATGGTTATAATAAAAAATAATAGTTTTTCAGACAGAATTTCGGCCATAGCGACCAATCTTAGCGGAGATCAGCCTTTGGCGCGCGAGATATTATAGTGTAGAAGTGTGGGCGCAGACACAGATGCAATGCCTCTTCCCTCACTCCATAGTCCCTCTCATAGTCCTACGGAACGGCAATCCGACACGACTGGAGAGAGATCAGGCACAGAGCCAACGCCTTAACGTGCGTTCCAAGCCTTGGGGGTATCACTAAGAAATTCCTAATGAAAAAACCCAATATTACTTTTCCCGACCCAGGAATCGAACCCACGACGTCAAGCTGCAAGCGTCAAGCAGTCGCGGTTGCGACCACGAGACCAGTGGGGTAATGATTATAGTAAGAAGTCATTGAAGGATTTTAGTAAAGTACGACGTGGACGAAAAGTGGAGGTTTAAAAGCTTCATCTTCGTGTACGTCTGTAGGTATTTTGTATTTTATGTTTTTTAATGTGAATATCTAGGCTGAAAAATAGCGTATGTCCTTCACCAGGTCTCAGACTATCTATCAGTCAAGTGGTTTAGGCAAGACAAGGTAACAGGCAGACAGACAGAGTTACTTTCACATTTATAATATTTTATTAATCTATTTAATTTATAAATACAACAAAGTCGGGTTAGTTACACCATTTATAACTCAAGAACGGCTGGACCGATTTTTATGATCTTTGATATGTTGGATTTGTCTCTGCCCAGAATATCAAAATAACTAATAAAACATCGAAAGAAAATTAAATTAAGTTTCTAAACATTTTGTATAGAACAGCTTTTAATGATATCTCATGACAGTACGAAGTAAGCCGGGTAAGCTAGTTATTAATAATAATTAATATAAATTTATACCACCCCTCCATTTTTGTCGGGGGTTAAAAATAGGTATGGAATAAAGCAACTACCTACGTTAGGAATTCAAAAAGAACCTAGTGTCGTATGATTAGCATCAGTGAATACGAAGTAAGAAAAACTGGCCAAGTGCGAGTCGGACTCGCACACGAAGGGTTCCGTACCACAAGGCAAAAACGCCGAAAAAAACATGTTTGTTGTATGGGAGCCCCCCTTAAATATTTATTTTATTTTGTTTTTAGTATTTTTTGTTATAGCGGCAACCGAAATACATCATCTGTGAAAATTTCAACTGTCTAGCTATCACGGTTCATGAGATACAGCCTGGTGACCGACAGACGGACGGACGGACGGACGGACAGCGAAGTCTTAGTAATAGGGTTCCGTTTTAACCCTTTGGGTACGGAACCCTAAAAACGAAGAAAAAAACAAAAGACACAATAATTATTTCAAAACCTCTGCTTATGATTTTTGCCCCTAGTAACGTAAGATTAAAACCACTGTTTATTGCCAACAGTACTTTGTAATCAACACTAGTATTACAAACTATACAAACTGGTGAACTCAAATTATAGTTCCTCTGTACAAATTTAATAATGCGGTGTAATAGTAATTTAGACCTTAGTGTACCAGTGGCTTGGGAGTTAGTGACCGCTTTCGAACTATTTCAGTATTATGTAATCCTTGTTTGTTTAAAACTAGCGGTTTTGCGCGGATATGCTTGTAGGAGCTTGGGTTTGAAGTTGGTGTGTTGCTACGAGAGGGCATTGTGGGTCGGTAAATATCAGGCTTATGATTCGGAGCTGTGAGAAATTTGTTATAATTTACCTTCTAATCCTTTTAGTAACTAATTATGTGATAAAATTTTATTGGTTGTTTATGAAATTAAATGTCACATATCTGTCATAGTCTATATTTGTATTTTTTTTCAATGTAGCCGTGTTTCTTTACGCCTAGACAAAATGAATTAGACTTGAGCATTTTCATGAGCATTTCTATTTATTGTAACGTTCTTACGAATACAGACAAAAGCTCTGGGGTCTACACCAAAGCGGTTAACCACTGTATCGGCCGAATGTTCGGTCATTTTCTACTGCCATTAATTTCCTATATTGACTATTGGTCCCGACCAAACTGTGCCAATCCGAACCTTTTTAGAACCCTTAACCCTTTTTTTACCTTTTTTTTAAATTCGTAGTAGGACAACAATATTCGAATCAGAAAATGACCGAACATTCGGCCGATACAGTGGTTAACCGCTTCGGAGTAGACCCCCAGTTTCCAAAAGCATTTCCAGGTAATATAACGTTTCTGCGAATGCTCGACGTAATGCTCACGGCTAGTGAGCATTTACCTGTAACATTTATTTCTACCTTGCATTCATTGTTGAAATGTCGGAACTAGGTACAGTCACGAGCATAAGTATGTATACACTTGGCTTTATTCAAAGACAAAATTTTATGTTATTACGAACATAGTACTTTCGAACCTATAGGTTTATGTAAAGTGTCGTATTTCAACTTTGCATTCGTTATTTCGTGGAAAAATCGCAATTGAAAGTTGCCAAGTGTTGACATATTAGTGCTCGTGACTGTACAGGTACCGCTCGTGCCTTTGCTCGATACAATGTTATACCAATATGATCGTTGATTTTTAAAATCGGGTTGTAACCAAAGTTTGAGCATCATGTTCGAATTGCGGTTCGATAAAATTTAAAAACGTTCTGTTACAAGTTAATGCTCTAGTCTTTATCCACCTGAAGTAGTTTTTTTATAACAAACTTTGATAGTAAACAACATAATAAATCACTATGAATGTTATAGGAAATAACAGTTACTGGTTATATTATGTTAATAAACATGTTTTGATCAATAGAGTTCAAAGTCAAACTTGTATATTGAATAGAGCGGGAAGTTGTACCTAAATAAAGACATCCTTGTCAACTTGGTTCTAATGTCCATTTGATTATCTGTGAACCTTTGAACCTGCCGACTCTAAGGAGACAAAATTACTGTGGAGTTTGGGTTTTGGATGAATATTTTATTTTATTGAACTAAACTTGTTGCGACCAATCCGCACTAGGTTCGCGTAGTAGATTCCACCCACTCCCTCTCAATGAGAGGAGGCTTATGTCCCAGCATGGGAATGGGAGCTGCGGGAACATTATACGCTGATTATGCTAAACTTGTTGCGTGGACAATAATAACATGTTGTTGTAAAAGTAGGACCTTTTCTTTATTGCTGAAAAGGCATACATGACCTAAAGCGCGGTCACTGTCGGACTGCATAGAAAAGAAAGAGAGGGGCGATGACACAACATAATTTGTTGCAAAATATGAAGCAACTAGCTGCGCCCCGCGGTTTTCACCGTAAAATGAAAAAAACGTAAGCAAAAGGTACCTACTTTTAATTATAATATCATAAATAAAATTATTGTGTTAAGTACATTAAAATACTTGTAATTAAGAAATATTAATAATTTCAAAACATTTATCGAAAAAAAAAAAATTTTTTTTTCAAAATTTAAACATACTTATAATAAATTTAAACAAAATTGTCTCTGTTGTTGGAAAGTAATTACAAAGAGTGAAAAATTAGCTAATCATCAGATAAGTATAATAGTTCATTTGCTGTTCTATATGTTACGGCTAATGACCGAAGTACGGCTACACCTAGTTTTAACCAAACCTAACCTCGGGGTGCCCTTCGCTCGCTCTTGCATCATACGTCGACGGAGCCACGCTTCGCGGGGCTCCTATTTCTGTGTAAGGGGTTTAAAGGAACCTAACCAAACCGAACCTCGGGGTGCCCTTCGCTCGCTCTTGCATCCTATGTCGCCTCCCGAAATACACACGAACCGCATGTGGCCGGCTAAAACTAGGTGTAGCCGCACTTCGGCCGGCTAAAACTAGGTGTAGTCGCATTTCAGCTATTAGCCGTGACATTACGAATTATCTCCTCTACGAATTATCTTTTCTATATTCGTATTAGTATTAATTTTTCACTGTTGTGTATTATTTGTATTATACCTACCGGTACCTTATCCAAGTACAGACATTAACCTGAAAATACATAACTGCGTATCATGAAAAAGTCCCAACAACCTTGAAAGGAGTTCCATTTCAGTTTTACAACGAGCCACGTAACGTTACGGTCCGTCAGTCATAAAACGTGTCTTTGTTACGTACGTTCGCAATAAAAAATTTAAGTGGCTGTCCACTTTATAGGTAACGTTATTGTGCACTCTGACCGAAGAAACAAATTAAGTGGATTCGTTATTTTATTAAAGAGAAGAGAAGTTTATGTTGCTGTTAAAACACTGCAGTGCAGTCTTTTACTGGATACATTCGAGACACTTTATGTGCATTTATTTTAATACTAGCTGCGCCTCGCGGTTTCACCCGCATAAGTTTCGATCCCGTGGGAATATCGGGATAAAAAGTAGCCTATATGTTAATCCAGGATGTCGGCTACCTCCATACCAAATTTTATCAAAATTGGTCCAGCCGTTTGAGTGTGAAGAAGTAACAAACGTATAAACACATACACACAAACTTTTGCCTTTATAATATTTTATGATTTTTAACGGTCAGAGGTCTTTCATATCAGAAAGGTTAACACGAGTTATGAAACAACATGTATGATTGAAAGTGTTACAATAATTATTTATTTAATTGATACTTAAATTAACACTGTTTGGCTATATAGGGTTTGCAGACCCACATATTAAAATTAACCACACCTCGCACACCTCTGGGAGAAACGCAGCTTAAGACTGGTTATCACACCATAAAAACTGCAACATTTCCTTCCTAGAATTTCCTCCACAGTACTCTTAAAACATTCCCAGTGATAGTCAAAAGCTGTTGTTCGTTCGCCCGCTCATTTCTCTCCCTAAGGACCATTTACCACAATCCTGAGCGTTGCACGAGTTACGAATGGAAAGACACGGTCTGAAATCACACATTTTTCTTTGCGAAATGTATATTTAGAGTTCCGTAGCCAAAAGGTGCCAACGGGAAACTTTTTATCAAGGCTCCGTCGTCCTTCAGTCGGCCGTTATATCTTTTAAACCGTAACAGGTAGGCACTTGAAATATCGCAGGCCAATCGGGCCCTCGTACCAAGACTCCGCTGTCCTTGCGTCCGTCCGTTTGTCACAGGGCTGTATCTTTTGAACCTTAATAGGAAAAACTTGAAATATCACAGTGTGTGGCCCAAAAAAAAAAATACTAGAAAAAGAAAAATTCTAGACCCTCTATTTTTTTTGTCTGAACAAGAAGCGTGCTTTTTTCATTGTTTTTGCTCGATCTATTAATAATGGTAGTACGGTGTTACCCTTCGTCTGCGAGTCCGACTCGCACTTGGCCGCTTTTTTTCTTTGCGAAATGTATTTTTTCTACACTCTTTGATTTGATAATTTACGATGTTTGGCTTTTGTTCCGGTACTAAATCAGGGCGTTTTTTCTTAAAGGTTTTCTTTCACCTCTTTTTTCATGTTTTCGTATGGTAAGCTAAGGCTAAAGTACCTAATTGCGGTTTCATCGGAAACAGGTTCTGAGGTAGAATAAATAAATTGTTGGTTTTATTTGTGTTTTTGAATATTGAGGTACCTAAATCAAATCATATATCATGTTGTATACATATTTATTGTACCCTACAAGGTCCATAATTGTACAGACGCCAGCACATTAAGCTACTACAATCTGTCTTTCTTTAATAGATTTTCAACTTTATCGCTAAAACATAAGGTTCAAAGTTGATTAGGAAAATTTTAAATTTTCGGGTAGCTAGACGTGCTGTCGTCTGTACCTTAGCTTTAAGTCATTCTAACACCTCTACAACATCAGCGGTCAGCGGGATTGTCCGAAAGGGTTACCGCTGGCCCGGAACATAACGGGCTAAGGAAGGAACACGGGTGGGTTTTAGTCAGTAAGAGTCTAACACTGCCTTCCGCTCCACCCAGAGCAGGAGGGGTCATTTGATGATTTCCTAACCATTAAAAAAAAAAACACCTCTACAACATTATGGAATGCAAATAAATATGGATATCTACCATACTAGATCAACGCGCAAACTGTAAGACCCCATAGCGTAGAGATGTATCCTCGGTTATCAAAAAAAAAACAGCTGTTTCATAGAAAAGTGTACAACTTACGCGGTCAAAGTGTATGGAACAACTTTTTTTTTATATCCGACATAAATTTTCAACGTACGGAGGTTCAGAATCATTTACTGAATCAATGGGCATAGATTGCGCTTGAATGTGCAACCATGTAAAGCGCCTGTCTGGGTTCGAACCTACGATCTACAACTCGTAAGTCGCGGCCGTTATCACTTGGCCACCACTGCTATCGCAGGCGCTTTACTTTGTGTAAATTATTTCATCACCACTGCTCTCAAAAAAGTGAAGGAAAACATCGTGAGGAAACCGGCATGTCCTAGAACCAAAAATTCGAAGACATGTGACATCTGCCAATCCGCACTGGGCCCGCGTGGTGGAATACGGCCCACTCCCTCTCACCGAGAGGAGGCCTGGGTCCCAGCAGTGGGAACATTATAGGCTGATTATGGTTATGGTTATGGTGCAATCATGTATTATGGACATCTTTACGTAGGTAAAGACTTTCTTGGGCCTAAACTCAAAAAACGCAAGTTTTAGAAGCAATAAAAGTGCATGATCGACTACAACAAACAGTCACAGTAAACATAATTAGAAAACTATATGATATTCTTCAGGATATGCAAGTTAAGATTGTGTGTTGATAACATAATACAACTAATTTGATATGATAGGAAAAAATCATGAAGAGACCTCTAAAAACAATGTTTTACAATAAAAACCGTAACCCCTATTATTTATAAGTTAGATTTGTTCCATATGCACTTTCCATAAGAGATTTGTTCTTAAGGAACAAATCTAATGTAGAAAGGTGTATTAATGGTTCTTATGATTATAATTCTGTAAATACGTACCTACCTGTTATTTATTTATTTATTGCACAATGTACACATACATAGTTATAGTCGCGAATCATATTTTGATCAAGATACAACCTGACACTGACCTGAAAATTGCAAAAAACGCAAGAAAAATTTAATTTCGCGGGCTACAACTGTGTATTCACCTTAAAACTACTCCAAAAGTATAATTCTCCTCTCCTCTTTCTGGAATAAGTTCCAACAAACGATCTATTTGCGGACGAATAGACAAAGATTTTGTCGGCATGTTAGAAGTACTGTGAGAGGGATGTATGAAAGTGTTGTTAACTTTTTACTTGATTTTATACATATTTAATATTTTATGTGTATGTGTAAACTGTCTTTAATTTCTGTAATTGCTTGTAAACCGTATTAATTAAAGAATAAAAAAAAAAATGTAAGTTTCAGTCAAGAAAGATATCCTACTGCTAAGATTTTTTTCCCATAAGCAGGTAAATATGAAACTATGCTTATAATGACCTGCATTTCAAATGAAATTATTGCATAAATTATTGGACACGAGTATAATTTATTAGTTTTATTTAATTACGCGACATTTACCTACAATCTAGGCTCACGATACCTTTTGATAAGACTTAACTAGTTGTCAGACTTTCGGGCTTCTGACTACCCGTAACGACTATCAAAGGTCCACGAATGACAGCCGGGACCAACGGCTTATCGTGCTTTTTTTTTTAAGGGTCACGGTATGTAAAGATGGTTACCCATCCACAGACCAACCTCGGCAAGCGTAGCTTAACCGGATCGATCGACCTGTGCGGCTGTTATTATTTACCCACGGGCTCCTCCACGGTTCTAAACATATATAACCTTCATAATAACCTTAAACCTTCTTAGAGGAGAACACCACACCGGAAAATTCCAAATACCCATATTTTTATCAATCTCCTAATGATTCTTTACTACCTTTTTAGAGGTCACGGCAAAAAAACCTTCGCCAACTTGTTTACTTGAATTGTTAATGTTATTGCCTACTTGGCGACCCGTACGCAAAATTCGGGCATTGACGTAAAGTTGCTTACACCAGCCCGTATTACCTATTACCTACCTACTTAGCGAGCCAGTCCGAAAATCTGACAACCAGACTCACCAAGGAGTATCATGTTACCCAGTAACTGGGTAATGGAGGCGTGATAAGCAGTCGCTCCATATAAAATAATCGACCCAAACATACAGTTGGGTAAAGGCTAGGCAGGTCATCATCATCATCTGCCTAGCCTTTTTCCCAACTATGTTGGGGTCGGCTTCCAGTCTAACCGGATGCAGCTGAATAACAGTATTTTACATGGAGCGACTGCCTTTTTTTTTCGCTGAGAAATGTCATTACGCATCTCCGCTCGTCGGGGGATGAGACGGAGTATGTGGGACTCCCTGCCAGGATGGCAGTATACCCACTAAAACTCAGCAGTGTTCCCTCATCGTCTTGATGGGGAGGTCATGGGAATCCGGCTCAGCCTTTGCATCCACAACCCCCCCGGCGCATGCACGCCTAGCTGGCAGGCCCCGCACGTCCCCCCGTCTGGGGGGCTACGGGAATAGCCGGGAACACCTGGTCATTCCCGTCCGGTACTGATGGAAGCCTGTGCAATACAGGCGAGGGTGCCCCCGCACCCGTCGCCTGCTAGCTTCCATCTGGGAGGAGTCGGAGATGACTGTCATGCTGACGTCTTCTTCGACCCCTCCTCCGCCTTCGGAGCGGCGCTGCGAGAGGGTCTTCCTCCCGCGCGCGCTCCGCCGCCTCCTTCTATCTAACCTCCACAACCCAATTACTGGGTAATAAGACACCCCTTGGTAAGACTAGTTATCAGCTAGGCTTTCGGGTTTCTGACGACCTGTAACGACTGTCAAAGATCCACAAATGCCAGCCGGGAACAAAGGCTTAACGGGCTTTCCGAGGCACGGATAGGTTGATATGTAAAGATGGTCACCAATCCACGGACCAACCGCGGCAAGCGTAGCTTAACTTAATCGATCGACCCGCACGGCTGTTATTACTTAGTCACAAACCCCTCTTTTGTTTTAAACAAGTATCGATTTACAGAGACGTTTTGATAATAGTCATGTTAAAATAGTTAAAGAAGACCTTGTCCCAGCCCTTCGTCATCATAAACAGCCTGTAATGTTCCCACTGCTGGGACACAGGCCTCCTCTCTGTGAGAGGGAGTGGGCCGTAATCCACCACGCGGGCCCAGAGCGGGTTGGCAGATGTCACATGTCTTCGAATTTTTGGTTCTAGGACATGCCGGTTTCCTCACGATGTTTTCCTTCACCGTTTTGAGAGCAGTGGTGATGAAATAATTTACACAAAGTAAAGCGCCTGTCTGGGTTCGAACCTGCGACCTACAACTCGTAAGTCGCAGCCATTACCACTTGGCCACCACTGCTCTCAAGCCCTTAGTACCTATTGATAAATCTATAGAGAATAGAGGGCACAGTAAATAATTGTATCCATGTAGTGCTTCGGCTTCCGTTTCAAGGTAAACGAGTACTTTATCATAATGTCAGTATTTATCAATATATACAAGTGTTAATGGATTTATGGTGTTTTATATAAATTATTATGTACAGTAACAATGCTCTCATTTATATGGAGGTATTGTGTTGACAATTTATGTGTTTTTATAATTGTGTAATAAATACGTCGTCATCAGTGATTTTGCTGTTCCTTCTTGGACTGTTTGCCAAAGATGGTTGTATTTGTTATTGAATGAGTCATGATTGTGGTATTTTCTTCTCAAGCACGGGATTTTCAAACCCACCAAGTAGGTATCATGAACCTAACTGGACCTTTTACTTAACTGAACTGAACGCTCGGCGCATCCTGGACAGGCACACCCAACACCTTATTTGACTGGCCAATTCTTCTCTTGCGGTGGTAGGGCTAACGCCTCCTGGTTTGCGACCACCCTCCCACTGGAGTCCGGCGTCAAGCAGCCTGCTGTGTTTCGTCGATGCGTGGGAGTTCCAGTGCCTTAGGCATCTTCTGGGCATGCTCGCTTCATCATAGAACTCATCCATCGCTTTCCATCAGGCGCGATCGAGGTCAAGAGCGGGCTCATTCAGCAATAAAAAAAATAAAAAAACATTGTCAGGAAACCTAAACTTACGACAAACATCACGCCTGTAATCCCCGAAGCGGTAGCAGAGGTAAACACCATGTTTCGCCAGTTATACTCAAGTCCCATGTAATAGGGGGCGAGCCTAATGCCATCGACCGGGCACAAATCCAAACTCCGGGAAAACTGAGAAATTCCAGATGGAAAAACTTAATAACACTTTTCCAGACCTGGGAATCGTACCCAGCACTACCGCTGAGCATGAGGTGCTCGACGGTAGCGCTTGCGAATACTGGACCAACGAGGCAGTCAAGGCTATACTAATAATGGTCTGGAATACTGAACCAACTGCCCTTAATTTTTTTGTACACCTATTTTTGCTATGGAAAATCTCGGGTCGGTATTTTTCCATATACATTCGACGGAATGTGGACTGAAATGAAGGCCGAAGACTTTTTGTAGCTAAACACCGTTGTAGGTTTATTATTTTTTTTTTTTTGTATATAATTTGTTTATAATTTTTTTTTTGTATATAATAAGTATGAAAAAATCAACCGTTATTTTTTTTACAATAATTAATTTAGGCAGATGATACAATCAAATAGAATATTTTGATTGCCTACTTTTAACAAATTGCCAATAGGTAACTGTTAATCACGCTAACTTGACCAGGATCGAGAAATCTCACTACCCTGGTACTATCAGTTGCGGACCTTATAACCTAGAAGGGTTAGCAGGTATCTTATACCGTATTAAACCCCTACTATATAGTGTGTAGGCCTCCAAATAAACGAAACAAACACAAAAATACTAATAAGGGACACCATAGCTACACAGAAAACGACCTACGTGACCCTTAATGGAATAAGTATACCGACATGTGAAGAAATTAAATACCTAGGAACAACCATGCATGGCATCTACATTAAGCATAAAAAACGCTATTAAAAACGTTGCGAACCGGCCATGAGAAACGACAAAATATTACTACCATTCATTAAAAACTCAAAGATGGACTGGGTATTAACCAGATACTAATGTATCGAATGGTGATCGCACCGTGTATGATACATGGTTTGAAAATATCGACATTCACTAAAGCTATGAGCGAGTTATCATTCATGAGAGACTTGATTAACCACGCTAGGAATAAACCAAGACAAAAGAAAATGCATGAAATCTTAGACGGAAAAACACTACTTCGCAATCCGCGCCGCGCCGCGAACCACACCTGTTACATGCAGCAATGCAGTACAAAGCCAAATCCAAGAAGGTCAGCCGACCTATTTACACGTGGAACGACAACTAAAAACAGGACATGAAATACTTCGACGAAGGAATCAATTTTTGGATGGATACGGCGGAAGACAGAAATAAGATCAAGAACGCTGCTAGTGAGATTAACAAAAAACCGGAACCGGAGGCGAGACCTCCGATGAAGACATTGAACAACAGCAACATTTAACACAGCAGAGTAATGACATACAAAAGAGCCGTGAAAGCAGTTCAACCTTGCCACGTCGTTAAAAGATGCCCATCCATATCGCACCGCCGATAAAATAGGGTTACAACTCGAAAAAGTCATTTACAGGAATTTTCTGGTTGTTTTTCAGGAAAGTTGAAAACAGCGTATGCCATTAAAACATATTTTATTGAAAGCATGTATAATTTTGATCACATAATAATAATAGTGTAAGAGTAAAGACTGATTAACAAATCCGTGAGTTTATTTTCGCTTTTCTAAAAATCCAGATTTTTCGAGTTGTAACCCTATTTAATCGGAGGTGCGATATGATAATTAAATATCTCCCATCTCTCCACTAGTCCAATGCCTACTCTAGGATGCATATTCGGCACGGCTCTTAAACCATTCCCCCATCCTAAGGGCACGTCTTCCCATACCAATACGGCGCCCCTCGGTAAAGTCCTTGATATGCAATGGTCTCTGTAGCACCATGACATATGAGGCTGCAGGGGTTAGTGCGAATCTTGAGGTTCATTCGATTAATCGAGTCAGGTCAAACCACGCTGGAGGCGGAGCATTTCATTCATAACAGTTCATTGTTAATCACGGTGTGACACTAGGCGTATAGGAAAATATCCTAAGTAATTACTTGCAGCTACTGCAATTTGCCGTCGGGATTAAAAATCATATACTCGTTGTACGATCCGTTTTTCAATTTTTTTTTAAGAATTAACTCTGTTCTCTTGTGCTTGGTTCCTATAAACAAAAGGAAGCGTTATTGCTTCACATTTAATTGGCATACTGAGCTTATAGGGGCCTGTGGCTAAACAATAACAGCAGCACAGGTCGATCGATCCGGTTAAGTTACGCTTGGCGCGGTTGGTCTGTGGTGTGATGGGTGACACCTCTCCGTGCCTCTTCGTCCCGGCTGTCATTCGTAGATCTTTGACAGTCGTTAAGGGTGTGAGAAGTCTGACAACCAGTCTTACCAATTGGTATCGTATTACCCAGTAACTGGGTTGTGGAGGTCCGATAAGCAGTCACTCCATGTAAAAAACTGGTATTCAGCTGCATCCGGTGAGACTTAAAGCCGACCCCAACATAGTTGGGAAAAGCCTAGGCATATGATGATGACTGGGCATATAAATAGATTCGTAAGCTAATTTTATCTGTGACTAGTTTCTGCCCGCGACTCCGTCCGCGTAAAATTCGTACTTTCGTCTAAAAATTTCGAAAATGTATATTTTTGATCTTTATCATTTATTTAGATAAATAAGGTTTCGGCCCAATTATTAAGTTTATAGATCAAAGGGATCAGATTTTTCAAATAAACTGTATACCCCGCATTTCACCCCCATAAGGGTGGAATTATGAAAATTCGTTTAGGATGTGTTCATAACTTCACTCAAAGACCACCCACTATCGAGTTAATGGAAGCAAGCAGTAAAATCCACCCCTTAAACTTTATTACCCTTTTCCACCGTGGTAATGGTCGATTTTTGAAAAATCCTAAAACAGGGAACAGACAGCGGATTACATATTTTTCTAACTTATCAACTTTGCCACCCCCTAAATCCTCTGTGAGAGGTTTGTTTAAACTAAAAATGACAATCTTTATTATTCATTGCGATGTGGAGCTGTCCCGTGCGGTCGCGAGCTGTCAGTCGTCCGCTGTGGACTTGTCCCGTCCGGACGCATTCACACTCGTATGTTTGACGTCTATTTCCCTATAACTACTTATTCTATCTTGCTCAAACTTGCACAGAGTGTACTAAACAGAACAAGAAAGATATATAATCCTTGTCAAGTACTTCAAACGAATGAACGACGATTCTACAGACGCCTCAGTAGTCCCGCGCCCGCGCGTCCTCACGGACCCATAACGGAAGACGGTAGTGATTTGTGAAAATGTGTTTTGTGAGTGTATAAGTGAGAAAACCAGCAAAAAAACACCATTTCGTCGTGAAGGGGTAAGTACTTTAGAGTTTTTAATGCATAGGCATTGAATTTAAGCAAAAAAATTGTTATTTCACGAACATCGAAAATATTTTTTGCACGCGACGCGCGTCATGGCCGCCGCTTGGCGCGGGTTTTACAATAATAATTAAACGAATTGTATCTAACTGTTGTTATTACGTATGTTTTTACGTATAGAATTATTGTTAATTAGCAACTAATTAAAAAATTACCGTTAGGAATTTGCGTAACACTGAAATTAGAAATTTGCGAACAAACTACAGGTGACTGTTGACCTCGAATGACCCTTTAACAATAACAAGTTTTTGTAAGGTCGTGGTGTAAAAAAAATGTATGAGGAGGTGTGTTATTTTTATTGAATAATGTGAAATAATGTATACTTACGTAATTAAAATAATAATATTTTGAAATAATGGTATTTTTTTTTAATTATAACGACTATTGTACAATAAACTGGAAAAAAGTCGCTCCTATTGGATTCCAATTAGATTCTATCTAGAATGAATAATACATTACACTGTGTTATATTTTTTAATATTAGCTTGTTTTATAACGATTCCAACGACATAACTTTTATATACAGCTCCCATACAAAACTTCAGAGATATCGTCGTTTTAATCAGCCGCGGCGTATTCGCGCGGGAAAGCGCGGAAGTGCGCACAGACGAAAAAAATGCGCAAAGATGGCGCCACATACAAGGGGTTATTTACTGAGCCAAATATAGCCAAGTTTCAAGTTTATTAACCAAACGAAAAGATTTTTCATATAAACTGTATCCCCTCTTTTTATACTCATAAGGGTGTTCTTTTATGCTCATAATTTTGAAAAATCGTCTGGGATGTTTCTATAACTTGATTAAAAGATTATTTATACCAATTTTCCAGCTAATCAAGCCACGTAATACTCCCCTGTGAAATTGACTACCACCACTCTTCACCCCGTTAGGGGTAGATTTTAGAATAACCCTGGTACACTTTATTATTTATTTTGATTTTACATACTGAGTTTCGAAAAATCCTTTCTTAGCGCACGCCTACTTCACAATAGCTATAATATGTGTGCCAAATTTCAGCACAATCCGTTCAGTGGTTTGAGCTGTGCGTTGATATATCAGTCAGTCAGTAACGGTTGCCTTTTAAATAATGTATATAATATAGAGTATAGAAGAAAACAAAATGTTATCCCCCTTTTCACCCCCATAAGGGTTTAAATTCTGACAACCCCGTTGCGTTACCTTCCAACCATAAGCCTAGTTAATAAATTTAGTGATGTTTACTTCGAAAATTAAGGACTCTCCACACACAACTTCATTCCCCTTTTTAACCCTTCGGGGGTAGAATTGTCAAAAACGCTGAGACACGTATAAATTCATTTTCAATCCTCAGCCTAAACACAACATTTGAAGATCCTAACTTCAAAACTGACAGACTTTCATATAAACTTCCACCCCTATTTCACCCCTTTAGGGGTATAATTCTCAAAAATCCTTTCTTAGTGGATACTTACTCTTTACAAAGAACACACCCTCCCTCCAAGTTTCATGTCTCTAGGACCAGCGGTTTGGGCTGTGTGTTGATAGATTATATAATTAAAAACAAAATTTCTTCCCTCTTTTCACCCCCTTAAGGGTTGAAATTCTAACAACACTGTTGCGTTACCTTCCAACCATAAGCCTAGATAATAAATTTAGTAATTTTTCCTTCAAAAATTAAGGACTTTCCATACATAACTTCATCCAACTTTTTAACCCTTCGGGGGAAGAATTGTCAAAAACGCTGAGACACGTGTAAATTAATTTTCAATTCTCAGCCTAAACACAAAATTTGAAGATCCTAACTTCAAAACTGACGGACTTTCATATAAACTTCCATCCCCTATTTCACCCCTTTAGGGGTAGAATTCCCAAAAATCCTTTCTTAGTGGATACTTACTCTTCACAAAGAACACACCCTCCAAGTTTCATGTCTCTAGGACCAGCGGTTTGAGCTGTGTGTTGATATATCAACAATCAGTCAGTCAGTCAGTCAGTTTACCATTTTATATATATAGATAGCTTCCTTAAGAGTAAACTAGTCGCGAGCTCGAACTCACTGGTGGTCATGGCCAAAAAGCACGCTGTCTCACCTGGCTTCGTGTCTGACAGAGCTAGTAACAGTGATGAGCAGTTAGACGCTAGTCTACACACATAACGCCTAGTTCTCACGCATAGAAACACCGTTCCGAACTGATAAGCGCGTAAAAAAAATCGAAAAGTGCTTTGGAAAATCGAGTTTTATGAAAAAACCACTGCGTAAATCAATTACAAGTAAAGTTTATTGCACTCTTCGATAACTGACCTTTGTTGGTACGGACTTGGTTTTGACGATTTTACAGTTATTTTATTACTTATTTACACCCAAAATTACGGTAAAAATAGCAAGAAAAACGAATTTTTGTTGGCTCATCTATACTACGAGTATCTATACTAATATTATAAAGCTGCAGAGTTTGTTTGTTTGTTTGAACGCGCTAATCTCTGGAACTACTGGTCCGATTTGAATGATTATTTTAGTGTTGGGTAGTCCATTTATCGAGGAAGGCTATAGGCTATATTTTTTTTCTTCAAAATTAGGGATCCGTAATAAAATTGCTATTTTGTAACACAAGGTGTAAAATCGAAAACCTATTTTTGCGTGCGCTGCAAAAACTATTGACAATAGAACAAAATAATGTACTACGGGTTTATAGAGCCCATTAAGACCTACAAAAAAGTCCGCGAGAACATATATCTAGCTATCATGGTTTAATCACAATAACCGATTTTGTGTTCAAAATAATTATTAAATCGTCTGAAGAAAAAAAAACTACGTTAAATATGTATCGTAATATTAATCTTTATCGAAATTAAGCATTATGTTATCAAGAGTATTTATGAAGAAGTAAAATACTTTTTGTTTCATCTCAATCGGATATTTCGTTTAAAAGTTATCACGTGTGTAAGATGGGCTTTTTATCTATACTAATAATAAAGCTGAAGAGTTTGTTTGTTTGAACGCGATAATCTCTTTAACTACCGGTCAGATTTGAATTCTTTTTGCATTTGATAGCCCAATTCTTGAGGAAGGCTATAGGCTATTTAACATCACGCTATGACCCTTAGGAGCCGAGCAAAAAGAAAAAAACTCAGAGTGAACGGTAAGCGAATACGAAGTGTTGCGACGCGACGGGGTGGGGGTACTAGAAATTTCACGCGGACGAAGTCGCGGGCAGAAGCTAGTAACTTTATAATACTATTCTGTTTCCGTACAGACAAAATTAATAATAAGTCAAAACGATAATATCATGTTTAACTTTGGATGCACAATGTAAAACAGTGGAGTAATACTCTCCCGAAATTTGTATGGACTAGTGGCACCTTAAAGGAGGGGTCTACTATGCAAAACTATGAGGTCTTTGCTCCATTATTGGTACAAGAGTCTTAATTTTAACCAACAACGGTCCGTAAATTATAGGAATCGGCCAATAGTAACTTCATAATGCAATCTGTAGGTATTTTAAAAACCAAGATGCATTTTTTTTTCTAAATAATCAATATACAATATTAATAACTTCCCAATTAGCGACTAATGTAACATAACACAAAGGTATTGCGTTTCCTATTTGCGTTAAACGCAATAAAATACACAAGTTAACTTTAATTAGTTGCTAATTAACAATAATTCTATACGTAAAAACATACGTAATAACGACAGTTAGATACAATTCGTTTAATTATTATTGTAAAACCCGCGCCAAGCGGCGGCCATGACGCACGTCGCGTGCAAAAAATATTTTCGATGTTCGTGAAATAACAATTTTTTTGCTTAAATTCAATGCCTATGCATTAAAAACTTCCCCTTCACGACGAAATGGTGTTTTTTTGCTGGTTTTCTCACTTATACAATATTAATAACTTCCCAATTAGCGACTAATGTAACATAACACAAAGGTATTGCGTTTCCTATTTGCGTTAAACGCAATAAAATACACAAGTTAACGTTCGACAAACAGATGTTAATGAGAAAAACAATGGTCTTTTCCCATGGAAATATGCATAACATTACTGTTTTGTCTAGGTATTTTATGATCATAGTTATAACTAAACTAACTAATATTAATATAATAACAGAAGATGTGCTATGGACTAGATCAAACGATTTGGTCCTAAGATCCAAATTTGGTTTGAAAATATCTTTGTACGCGAGAAAATTCGATGCTTTTATGGTTTGAAAAATGTAATTTGAAACCAGAACTTTTGTACACCTTCAAATAATCTTAATCACCAAACAGTATATTAGGAATCGATGCTGAGATGCGATGATGAGAGTTGTAAGGTCGAATTTCACCAATGAACGCGCTCAGCACATCTGAACCACGTTCAAGAGCTGTCAGTGTCATCATAATTGTGGAATATTGATACTGGCAGCTCTTCAACGCGGATTATATTTGTGCTGATCACGTTCAGTTTCATTGGTGAAATCACACTAACATTATAATGTCGACAGTTTGTGTGTGTGTGTGTTTATATGTTTGTTACTTCTTCACGCTCAAACGGCTGGACCAATGATAAAATTTTGTATGGAGGAAGCTGACACCCTGCATACAGGCTTCTTTTTATCCCAATATTCCCACGGGATCGACACGTATGCGGGTAAAACCGCGGGGCGCAGCTAGTTTACTATAAGATGCATCGAGAACAAGCTACATTCGTATGTTTCTATTGACAATTTTGGCAAAGTTATCGCATGTGGATAAAACTGATAAGATACTGAACTAAAGTCTCTCCAAAACACATGTTTATACGAGTTGGTAAGAGGGTTAGTGACCGCAGGGTCAGTACTCTTATGCGCCAGTGACGCTATTTGCAATCAACAGAAAGAGGTAAGTAGGTACTATGTAATTTTATTGGCAAGTGGTTTTACTAAAGGCACCTAAAGGTACATAGTTGTCGATCAGACCTTATAAGGTTTCGCTACCGGAGATAAAGTGCACCCAGCACTCCCTATGTCCTAAATAATATTAAAATAATTCTTTCGTAAGTAAAAACAGCTTCATTAGAGTTCCGTACCAAAATGGTAAAACGGAACTAAGTCTGTCTGTCACAGCTGGATATCTCAAAAACTACTAATGCCATCAACTTGAAATTTGGAATAGTTTTAGATGACGTTTGCCCAACTATTTTGCAAATAAGAAAGAAATAAAAATATATGTATATTTTTTGGAACAGGGACTAAAAGGGGGTCTGAATAACATAAGTAATTACGGGGTGGCTCACGCAAGGGTTGGCATGGACGGCGACGAAGATGAGCAGCAACGTCCACGTATCTCGCAAAAAAAAAACTTATTGTTTTAATGAAACGCGCTTCTTGAGAAAACTCTAGTTTATTAGGTCAACATCAACATGATCTTCCTGTCTTTGTCCCATGTTTTTTGGGGTTGGCGCAACCCGTTTTCTTTTTCCATTCTCCCCTGTCAATAATCAATCCATTCATCTTTTATCTAGCCTTTCTCTCCATCCATCAACATTTATTTATATTCATCACTCTTTTAGTCAAATGCGTTTTCTCCATAGATATCCGAGTTTCCTCCCTCCTCCTTTTGTTATGTCAGCATCCAGAAAAATCTGAAGC
Source organism: Oligia fasciuncula (assembly GCA_963082905.1). Classification (NCBI taxonomy): domain Eukaryota; kingdom Metazoa; phylum Arthropoda; class Insecta; order Lepidoptera; family Noctuidae; genus Oligia; species Oligia fasciuncula. Next base: position 17,651,880 of record OY720395.1, read on the forward strand.
CGGATTTACATTTTTTGTTGTGTCGCTTTCTGACGCAGTTTTAGCCAACCAAAACTCCTTGTGATTTGACGTAGTCCTGTACAGAATCGTTTGATTGGTGTATTCTTCGTCACGACACAACACAACACAGTAATGTAAATCCGGCTTTATCATCATATTTTAAGGAGTATGGAGTTAGTTTTTCTTTTTTTTTTCTGGCTGGGAAATCATCAAATGACCCTTCCAGCTCTGGGTGGAGCGGAAGAGAGTGTCAGACTCTTACTGACTAAAACCCACCCGTGTTCCTTCCTTAGCCCTTTATGTTCCGGGGAAGCGGTAACCCTTTCGGGCAATCCCGCTGCCCCGGCAGGCTTCGGCCCTAGCGGGCCCCTTCTCTGTTGCTGACATCTCTTAAAGGCGCGCGTGGAACACGTACGTGCCGTCCGGCACGGGCCTGGACGGAGTACGTTCACAAAATTATACTAATAAGTGATGATAGAGGTCGAAATCGAAGAAAAGAGTACCTGTCTTACCAAACGTGTTTTTTTGCTAAAACACGTTTATACAAGTGTTTTAATAGTAAAATAACAAGCATAGTGAACTTGTTTTGATTAAGCAAAACATTATGAATTGTTAATGCGAAATGTGTCCTTGTTTCCTTGTTGCCTGAACACATTGCCCAGAGTAAGATTTTTCGTTCTGATATTGAGGGAATGTTGCCTTAGCAGTCAAAATGATTATGTCTAATGATTCCGATTCAAACTGTTTTTTCGTGTACCAGGAACTATCAAGCAGTTACTGAAACTGGGGTTTAAAAGCAATTATCATTCACTAGCAGCGCCCCGCGGTTTCATCCGCATAAGTTTCGATTCCGTGGAATAACGATAAGACCGCCCATTGTGTCACCCTTTGTATTGTTTCTATTTTTATGTCTGTAATTTATATGGTGTACATAATAAAGAGTATTCTATTCTATTCTAAAAAATATCCTATGTGTTGAAAAACTCTTCGTGTCAAATTTCATCTAAATCTGTTCTGTAGTTTTTGCGTGAAGAAGTAACAAACACACTCACAAACTTTCGCCTTTATAATATTACTAGCTGCGCCCCGCGGTTTAACCCGCATAAGTCTCGATCCCGTGAGAATATCGAGATAAAAAGTAGCCTATATGTTAATCCAGGGTGTCAGCTACCTCCATACCAAATTTTATGAAAATTGGTCCAGCCGTTTGTGCGTGAAGAAGTAACAAACATACAAACACATTCACAAAGTTTCGCCTTTATAATATTAGGGTGATATCATAATTATCTTTATTTGATTCCTACAGCAGTCCACTGCTGGACAAAGGCCTACTCAATTGCACGCCATTCAACTGGGTTCTCGGCTACTGTCACCCTGCTTCTGCAAACCACTGTGTGAATCGTCGCTCCATCTCCACCAAGGGCGCCCTACCTTACGTTTACCGATTCGCGGTCTCCACCCATCCAAGAACACGTCTACCCCAACGGTCATCGGTTCTTCGGCAAATATGGCCGGCCCATTGCCACTTCTGCTTGTGAGCTACGAGTATGTCGATAAAGTTGGTTCTCTGCCGGATCACCTCATTGAGATCTATCAGAGACACTCCAAGCATAGCGCGTTTCATGGTTTTACAATGGTTTAAAGCTAATGTACAGACGCCATCACATCAAGCTACTACAATCTGTCAAATTTCTTTAATATATTTTAAACTTTATCGCGAAAGCATAAGGTTCAAAGTTGATTGGATTTGACAGTTCCGGGTAGCTTGATGTGTGTACAATTCCGGTCCAATGTGGCACAGCAAAAAGTATAAAATTAGGAAATTATAAATAGATGTTATTAAGGCGCTTCCTCGAAAATAAATCGTAAATCTACTAAGCGAGCGAAAGTGATGCAATTACTTTTGAAAAAACACGAAAATCAATGTCAAAACGAATGTCTTCCTTTTTTAACAAATATATTATTTAAATTTAAAACTACTTTGAATAAACTTGATATGATAATTCTCTATGTTATAAGGTAAATTCCATTGAATAACTCCTAAGCGTTAGTCCGTGATGTCGAATAAAGTAAAAACATTGATAACTTTGCAATTTTTTTGTTTTGAGAAAAAATCATAGAATCGTGTATTCCTTTTATATGGTACTAGACCAAAGATTCAAAAAACATATACCAAAATGTTAAATCCCTATTCCACGTACTTAACATCATCATCTGCCTAGCCTTTTCCCAACTATGTTGGGGTCAGCTTCCATTCTAACCGGATGCAGCTGAATACCAGTATTTTACATGGAGCGACCGCCTATCTGACCTCCCACAACCCAATTACTGGGTACTACGATACCCTTTGATAAGCCTGGTTGTCAGACTTTAAGGGTTTCTGACTACCCATAACGACTGTCAAAGATCCACGAATAACAGCCGACCAACGGCTTAACGTGCTTTCCAAGGCACGGGGGAGTCACAGTATGTAAAGATGGTCACCCATCCACAGACCAACCGCGGCAAGCGTAGCTTAACCTGATCTATCTACCTGTGCGGCTGGTATTATTTAGCCACGAGCCCCTCTCTCATACTTAACAAGTTACACGATATAGAAAAATCATTTTTTTTTCAATATATCACATTAACATCACACTGCTGGCCGTGCCTGCTGCCAAAACCAACCTGCTGTCAAAAACACCCCTCATCCGCACAATATGTGTACTAAATGAAGTCCATGAGAGAATTGACATATTTTCGTGTAATTTGAGTGAATTCGCAAGAGTTTTGTTGAATTTTGTTAGTTATATTTAAATATTAATATTCTGTGTTGTCTAATTTTATTATATTTTAGGTTAAGTTTTTATAGGATTAAAAAAATATAGTTTTGTATTTTAAAGTTTAGATTTTCATGTATTGTATAGTTTTGTATTTTAAAAGTTTAGATTTTTAAGTATTAGCCGTAACTTAATTTTCATTTTATTTGGTGTGTGTCTGCAAACCACTATTGTATTGGGGTCATCCTGTAAAGATAGTGTGTGTATGTTTAATAAATAAAATAAATAAATAAACATTCACACAGAGAAGGCCTGTGTCCTAGCATTGGGAACATTATAGGCTGTTTAAAACATTAATTATGTAAATAAATTATAACATTTATTTTATTGAGATTAGATAGGTATATAATAAATTATCTGGTAAGGTCAAATTAAACATATATTAAATTATAATTTTTATGTATGTAATAATTTATCGAAACTGGTGTCTGTTTGTGTTAAATCCTTTTTTTGTCATTTACTCGCATGTATCTGTTTATTAGGATGTATTACTACAAACTTCCAAACATAGGCACTCCAAACCCACAAAGCATTTCCCGGTCTTTTAGCACCATTAGGTACTTTTGGTATATATTATGATTTTTTGATGTTGACTTGAAAGAGCATGGCAGTTGAGAACGTGTCATGCTCACTTAAATGTCTCACCGATGGTGGCGCGTGTGTTGGATCATTCGGTTCCCTACAAAATGGTTGAGCTGGATGGTGCTGATCCACGCGTCATGTTCGTGAACGGGCGCCGTCGGTTGAGACTGGTCATCTCTTAACTGCCATGGCTTATTTTTAATCTCATGTCTTGAATTGTTTCTTCATTTCTGTCTTTTTTACATTGTTCTCACATATAGAAGCAACAAGAATAATGTACCCAGGATTTTGTAATATCTTGATTTAAAAGAGTGTCCATGGAGTTTCTTGCCCGTTCTTCTCCATAGAGATCTACGCTTTGGAATGGGCAACTAGCTTCAACTTTCTGACTAACTGACAGACTATTTAATTTTGACAATTCAAAAGTGCCTGTACAAGGTTTAATTGAAATAAATGATTTGAGTTTGAGTATAATATTATCATTATAATTATTGATAATGTTTGTCTAAATAAGTAGATTAATTTAAGATTTGTGTACTTTTAATTAGGCATTTCAAAACTATTATAACAGCATGCTTTTGAACGACTGATTGGATGAGTGATTGAACGAGTGAAAGGAACTAAGAAAGAAAATAAGGCGCACAGAGCATGTGATATGGCGATTCGTGAAAAATGAGAAAGACGTGTGGAGATATAAAAGGCGTATCCTAATAAATAAACTGTTGTTTTGTGCGACCTTGAAGTTTTCCTGGAGATCACACACACTACATTTATGTCTGTTATGTTTGTATGTAATTATGACGATATCCGTGCGCTAGCTCATGTATGCAGTTGACGCAAGAGCCCACGTAAGCTATTTCTATAAATATATAAAATAAAAGTAAAATTGTACTATAGTCACTGTAATAATCAAGAAGATGCGGCAATTTATAAGGTTTCTATATTTTCCTTTACGTATTCTTTATTTTTAGCTGGTGTATACTTAGTAACGTGAATTCCATTCCACTAACATTACCCACCATCATCGCAACTCATACACCTTCAAACTAAACTAAATAAACCTGTGATAAAAGTCTCATTAAACTCTGCTCATGAGACACAATTGATTTTCTATTGTATCGCAACACATCTTTAAATATGAAAGAAAAGTCGTGTTAGTTACACTATATACAACTCAAGAACGGCTCAACCGATTTGACTGAAAATTGGTGGGGAGGTAGCTTTGAACCTGGAGACGAACATAGGATACTTTTTTTTGGAGTAGGGTAGGAGTAGTGTAGTGGTAGGGTATGAGTAGGGTGGGGGTAGGGTAGGGTAAAGGGTAGGACACCACGCGAACGAAGTAGCGCCGGGCAGCTAGAAATAATTTATAAGGTAAAACAACGTTTTCCGGGTCAGCTAGTAGGTAGTATATAACGGAAGATGGGAAGAGAAGTGACCGAATGCTATCCCAGAGACGAAAAGAGGAAAAGAGAAAGAACATTCACAGACAGACAGACAGACAGTTTAGGGTAGCTTGGTGTGCTGGCGTCTGTAACTTACGATTTAAATAATTATCAACATCATCATCATTTATTTGTTTTCAGATTATAAAATCCAATTTGTTAGAAATTACATACACAACTTAAACAGTACCTACTACATCCTTAATAATTAAACAATAAAAAAAAACACAACAAACACTATTACAACAAAACAAAACTAAATAGTCATCCCAGTTGTGTTTTGTTGTAATTGTTTTGTTTTTTTTTTCTGAGATTCTGGTCACGTAGCCATCGTTAGGCATCGTATGAACTATCATAAGATCGCTACGTGACCCTAAACGATAATGCATTAGATTTAAAAGTCATCAGGAAACACTAATCTTAAAGACGATTTATAAATAATTAATTTTAATCGATAGGTATATTATTTAGTCCATCAATTTTAGTCCATTTAAAATTATTTTATTCTATTTTATTTATTTAGATTAAATATAATTTTTATTTTTATTCAATCATTTGTTTCGATTTTTTATATTAACTACTTACTTTTTTTTTTTTTGCGGATGGGAAATCATCAAATGACCCCTCCCGCTCAGGGTGGAGCGGAAGGGAGTGTCAGACTCTTACTGACTAAAACCCACCCGTGTTCCTTCCTTAGCCCTTTATGTTCCGGGCCAGCGGTAACCCTTTCGGACAATCCCGCTGACCCGGCAGGCTTCGGCCCTATAGGGCCCCTCCTCGATGCTGACATCTCTTTGAGGCGCGCGTGGAACACGTACGCGCCGTCCGGCACGGGCCTGGTCCTGATCGGACGGAGAGCTACCTATTACTCTCCGCCCGCAGGCCCGCGCCTTATACGGTGGCCGGGAGTCGTCGCGCGGCTCCCGACGCCCGGAGCGTCTCCCGCGGCGGCTGGGACGGGAGGCTCTCTCCCTGAGCCGTCCCGCCACCTCCTTCGCTAGCATGACTGCTTCGCAGAAGGAGGTGACTGCCTCCCACTCCCTCTCGCCCCGGACCATGGCTTGCACCAGGGCCGGGCGCGAGAGGTCGCCGCCGCTGCCGATCGCCTCTACGAGGACACGGCGGTGCACTTCAATACATTATTCGATCTCCTCATAACTAACATAGTTTTAAGATAACAAAATTTTGACATTTAAATAATTTATATTAATAAGTAGATAATTTCGGTTAAGTGTTTCTGATTTTGATAAAGTTATATGTTTTGGTATCAGACTAGATTTTTAATCTTAACACTTTAAATTCGATAAAAAGTCTGAAATGAATACATTTTTTTTTTTTTTTTATATTGATCACATTGTCATTTAGCGTATGATACCTACGGGGCCCAGAGGGTTTTTGAGCAAGCCTAAGCAGGGCGACAAGTTATAGCTGAGTAGGTGTGGCATGATGAGAGAACACCGAAAATATATTTGAAAAGTTTCTGATATGAGCCACGTGGTCAGGAGTCCACTTTCGGAATTTCAAAAAAGGGCCAAAAATAAAGTGATCTTAGAAAGAAAGAAAGAAAGAAAATACGTTTATTGTTTGCCGCAAACATAACGCATAAAAATAAAAACACAAACAAAAAAATAAAACAAAATAACAATTTGGGAGAAAGTATGCGTCACATCTACACAATCTATCTTCAGAGCCTTGGTATGATAGTGTGCGGCCTAACCCATAATAACTTATAGGCAAATCTGATCAAGAAATTGTGGGCTATCCCTAAATCTGGTGACTTTGAAAACTCAAAGTAACGGTGGAGTTTCTAGCCCATTCTCCTCAGTCATTCAATTCAATTCATTCAATTCATTGAAGAGAACTGTTTTCGAATGGGCGACTAGAATCAATTCTATTTTGTTGTATTTTTTTTTCAAAAGTGCCTTTTATGTCACTATTTGAAATAAATGCTTTGACTTTAACTTTGACTTCAGATTTGGACCAATTTTAAAAGGATATTCAGAGCGAATAAAAGTTATTCTGTACCTTATAGCCTTACATGTCCTGATAGTGAATATACCTATAAATATCTGACGGATTGATGGAGCCTTCTGGAAAACATGATGAAACATTGATTCACAAAATTACCCAAAAGTGGTTATAATTTTGCATGTATCTCTAAATCAACGAACCGAGTAGCTTTGATTGCTATTTGAATTTGAAGCTAGCCCTTTTGTGAAGATTTTTTGGTATTCAGAAGTTAAAAAATATCAAACAATAAATTTTATTCGCCCTGAACATCTTTTGAAAAATTTACCAAATCTGAGTTTTCAAAGTCGTCAGATTTAGGGATAGGGAAAGCCCACAATTTCTTCATCAGATTTGCCTTTTTAAGTCATTATGGGTTAGGCCGCATACAATCATACCAAAATCAACGCCTCTGAAGATCACTTTATTTTTGGCCCTTTTTGAAATCTGAAAGTGTACTCCTGACCACGAGGCTCCTATCAGAAACTGAAACTTTTCAAATATTTTTTCGGCGTTCTCTCATCTAACGCACCTACTCAGTTATCAAGTATTTGCCCTATATATGATTGCTTAAAACCCTCATAGGCTCGTACCATTAATTGCATCGGCATAATCTCTAAAGCCGACTCTTTCATAAGATCAGTAGTGCTGCGCTACTGCTGAACTGCGCACGCGCGAACCGTATCGCGACTCCTGCGCAGCGGTCACGAAGTTTAATTCGAATTTCATAAATGAATAAATTGCGGAATTGAATGCTAATTGTAAAAGTAGTTCCGATTTTTTTTATGGTAATATTTTGAGTTTGTTTCATTGAATTATTGTTTATCTTCTATGTGTTACTAAAAATATTTTTTTTAACTCTTAAGTGAATATAAATATTTTTTTATACTGAAGCTGGGAATACCAATATAATTTCACTTAGTAAAAGTAAATAAAGTGCGTAACAATTTGTGTCTAACTACATGACAATATATTGCAAACTTTTCTAAAATGGCAGCAGTACCTTTATTTCGTAAGGCTATTGTGGGGGCCGCGTTGGCCCATGCCGCCCCATCGACCCCCAGCCCCATAGTGTTGGAGGAGGGTCAGGAAAGCCAATGGACCCCGGCAGCTTTGGAAAGGGCCGGATCTACTTTGAAGGCACTGAATCGCATGGCTAAGCGACCGCCAGTGCACATCGTTTTTGAGGATATCAATTACAGTGTCAGCTCACATAAAGGTATGTGTTTTTTTTAATTAGGGTTTTTATGCGATTAAAAATATGTGGATCGATTTATTTTTTGTCGAAAATGTATGTTCAACTGTTCTCAGCCGAAAATTTTTAATAGAAATGTGTGGAAAAGCTCGGAATTCGGTGGGTAGGTTATATATATAAGGAAGAAAATTATGCCTAGATTTTGCAACATTATGTTCACACGGCCTAATAATTTTATTTATTTGCGTTAAAAAAATAATTTTAGCTAAAAAAGTGTATTTAAATATTTTGGGCACAGACCTGTAACATTAAAAAATTGTGCAACACTTAAGAAAATACGGGTGACACGAACATCAAATGTTGAAAATCTTCAGTTTTTTATTATTGCTCCATACCTACATTTTGACCGCGTCGGCATTGTACTTTTCTATGAAAGCAAAGCAGTTTCTTTTTTAAATGAAAGCACAGACTAAGCAGAGAAGTTACCTTAATGAAAGATTTTTTTTTTTTTTATAATCGACGATAAATTTCTACGCTTTGGTGAACTAGAATTATGTGTTGAATTTATGGTTAGAGTTTGCGTGTTGATGTCCATGCTACCCTGTATATCCTTATAATATGTTTGTGATAAGATATCTATACTAAAATTATAAATAAATGCGAAAGTGTGTCTGTGACCTCTTCACGCTTAAACCGCTGAACCGATTTTGATGAAATTTGGTATACCTAGAGATAGTTTGAGTCCCGGGTAACGACATAAGATAGTTTTTATCCAGATATTCCCACGGGATCGATAACCGCGGGGCGCTGCGAGTACCTACTATTTATACTTCAATATTATAAATGCGAAAGTGTCTTTGTCTGTCTGTCTATTACCTCATTCTTCATGCTTAAACCGCTGAACCGATTTTGATGGCTATAGAGATAGTTTGAGTCCCGGGAAAGGACATAGGATAGTTTTTACCCCGATATTCCCACGGGATCGACACTTATGCAGGTGAAACCGTGGGGCGCTGCTAGTGTATTATAAAAGCGTATCATCTCTGTAGAGCTCAATTTCCTTTCGGATCAATTAAAAATAACACTCATACCTATTTGTAATAATATTATTGTATCATCCAATAAAAATTTTAAAACAAATGTTTCTTAAATTTTTGTCAATATTATTAATCGCGATTCGTTTGTTATGATAATATACCACCATTTCGTATCACCATAATAGGACACCTGAATACTAATACATATTATAAAAAATAAAGTCAATATTTTTGGTAATTCTTATGATTATTCATCATTCGAGGGGAAAAATCCTATGGTATTCCTACTGATTTTTCTGTGGGTGGTATTAAAACTCAAAGCATTTATTTCAAATAAATATACAAGTAATTACCTACACAGGTACTTTTGAATTTTCAATGGGTCGGTTTGACAGAAAAATGAAGCTAGTTGCCCATTCAAAAGCGTAGTAGGTACCTATGTAGAAAAACGGGCAAGAAACTCCACTGTCAATCAACTCAGCCTATCGCAGTCCACTGCTGGACATAAGCCTCTCCCAGACTGCGCCACAGCACCCTGTCCTCCGCCTTCCGCATCCAGTCTACCCCAGCCACCTTCTTTAGGTCGTCCGTCCATCTAGCTGGGGGGCGTCCCACACTACGCTTTCCGATACGCGGTCCACTCCAAGACTCGTCTGCGCCATTGGTCCTTCGACAGACATGGCCAGCCCACTGCCACTTCAGTTTGCTTACTGTGCACGCTATGTCGGTAACTCCGGTTCTTTTCCGGATAATTTCATTCCTGATTTTATCCATCAAGGAGACTCCGAGCATAGCTCGCTCCATCGCGCTGAGCGACCTTGAATTTGTGGACGAGCCCGACCGTCAGCAGTGTCCACGTTTCAACACCGTATGTTATGACGGGCAGGACGCACTGGTTGATGACCTTAGTCTTCAAACACTGCGGGATAGGCGACGAAAATACTTGACGGAGTTTTCCAAATGCTGCCCAACCCAACTGGAACCTTCTGTCGGCCTCTTTCTCAAAATTGTGTCTACTGACGAAACTCCACTGTATTAAACCATAATCCGCCACTTGGATCGATTGCAGACAATACAATATTTTGATTTGAAAGACAATAGAGTTTGTTCGCCGTCCTTCTCCGTAAGAACATACTACGTTTTTTAATAGTCAACAAGCTTCATCTTTCGGACCGACTGACTCCTTGACAATTCATAATTACGTACCTAAATAAGCCCTTATTTCTTTCATATTATCTTACTTAGTATGACACTATAAATAATATATTATTATACATTATACATATATATAATATATAGACCTCTAACAGTCTTACAATAATAATATGTACAATTATATAAAAAGGATGGGAAATAACCAAACGGCATCAAAAAATTCCTCTGCAGCGCTGTCAACAGGAAAAGTACCCAAAAGGCTGGCAGCATTGTTAGTACCGATGTGGTTTAGAAGTTTGCTTACATCTAGTTGTTAGTATTATTAGTTTGAAGTTTCAATATTTGGGTTTGAACCCCATCATGGGTGAAGCCCTCCTCTAGCATTTTCCATTTAGTTCGATCTTTTCCAATTTCCATCGGTCCTTTGCCTGCTATTTGGAAGATATCGTCTATCCATCGTATAATAGGTCTACCAACTTTCCTCTTTACTTCTGGTCCTTCCCATTTTGGGGTTTTCACAGTTCATCTTATGTCTGTTAGATGGGCAACATGACCAGCCCATAGCCACTTTACACACACATAACTCATAAGCTCTTGTAAATGGTTTAATTGAAATAAATGCTTGCAATATTTTCTCTCTATATCAGTGGCTGACTATCATTGAACAATATCCAAAGGTCCCACAACACTTCTTGGTAACTCTCAACTCGGAAAGATTTGATCCCACTTTGCCCAATTATTATTTTGCCCAAAGTACCTATATTTTATTAACCCTCGTGATTGATATTTAATTAAATAAACATCTATTACCAATGTGCGTCATATTTGACGTCATTCTAAGCTTAACAAGCATTTACGTACTTAACTAAAATCACGTTTTTCCGGGGCCTGGAATCCTTGGGTGGAAACCTGTCCTAAAACAGATTAATAACCATAACAAGTTAAGTATACCTACCTACAAGTATAAATTACAAAGAGGATTTTATAATAATCATTATTTTGTGACCATTTTTAATTAGCAGCGATGAATATTGAAATGGTTTCATAATACTTAATACGCCACCTGTAACGAGAAAAAGCGGTTAAGTGCGAGTCGGGCTCGTACACGAAGGGTTCCGTACCACAAGATATAAAACGCCGAAAAAAAACACGATTCTTGTCACGTCCTCTTTGTTAAAAATTAATTATAATATATTATATCCAAAATAATAAAAATAAATAATACATGGAAATTGTTATAATCTTGGCTAGAAAACAAATGAACTTCCCAAACTTCTTTCTTTTTTCTTCTTCTTTTTTTTTTTTTTTTTCTCAATGAATAATTATTTATTTAGTCAAGACTTTATGTACAGTATTAAAATAATAATAAGAATATGTACAAGTATATAAAAAGGAAAGGAAAGAATCAAAGGGCATCATTTTCTTCTTCTTAAATTATTATTATATTTATATACTATACGTTCATACTGTTCATAGGAGGAAGTCTGAAAGTGGCACCGGTAACTGAAAAATTGTGTGGAAATCAGTGGTCATGGTATGGGCATGTGTTACGGAAGAATGAGGAAAATGTCGTGAGGAGAGTTTTGAGTATGAATGTCGATGGCTATAAGAGTAGGGGATGACCACAGAAACGATGGATGGCCTGTGTAAATGATGATATGGTTAGAAAGGGGGTGTCTGCCGAGATTGCGACTAATAGAGAAGTGTTGAAGAAGGCAGGACAATGATGATATACTGCACACACACAAGAAACACCACACCATATCAGTCTAATGTACAGACGCCAGCATATGAAGCTACTACAAGTTGGCAAATTTCTTTAATAGATTTTCAACTTTAGGGCTAAAGTTTAAGGTTCAAAGTTGATTGGGAAAATTTGACAGTTTCGAGTAGCTTGATGTGCTGGCGTCTGTACACCAAAAACATCATTACAAAGAAACTAAATTAAATACATATTAAGTAATACATAAATACAATGGATGGCCTTTTTGCTATCTGCGATCTCTAAACACCTATACTCCTATAGACTATTAAAACCTATTTAGCAGAAAATATTTTAGAAGATAATTATTTATTTATTTATTTATTTATTTATTTATTACATACATACGCTACCATTACAGTTTCCCAATTCGGTAGTGTGTTAATAACAGTTCATAGACTAATTTACAACATAAAATTTACAAATTAAAAGATATTACGTGTAACGTTATCTTTGCGAACTCGCTCAGTGAATTATAGATGCATCGAATTAATTCCTCGATAAGAAAAGAAACAACGTGATTTTGTCTGGCTAGACAGAAAATTATACTGACCTAGAGCTTATTTACACATGTTAAGTACTAATCAAGTTATTTAACTGTATAAGTGTTAATTATTCAAATTACTTAATTTTTTTGTTAAGGTTACGTTATTTTTTTGCAAAAGCTTCTAGTAGTAATGTAGGATTTTTGGGGTTCCGTACCAAAATGGTTAAACGAATGTCTGTCTGTCATAGCTGGATATCTCAAGAACTACTAATGCTATCAACTTGAAATTTGGAACAGTTTTATATGACGTTTGCCTTACTATTTTGCAAATAAGAAAAAAAATAAAATATATATGTACTTTTTTACCGACTTCAAAAAAAAATTAGGTTATCAATTCGATACGTATGTATGTAATATTATTGGAATTGAATTAAATTCACATATGACAATCTACTAAGGCTTCCAAACAAATATACAAAATTTCATAGACGTATGTATGTATGTTTGTCCACGCATTTCTCAGCAACTATTAATCGGATCGTGACCAATATTTTTTGTATTAGCTTACATTTACTTCAACTTAGGGAACAGTGCAAATTTCATCAAAATCGGTTCAGTAATTTTCAAGATATGGACTAATACGTGTAAGTGTGACGGCCTGTCGTATTGATACGAGCTACGGGTGTAGTGTCAAAGGGAAAACATCTCAAAACCTTGGTCAAACTCTAGTGCAAAAACTAAAAATTACAACAACAGTGATTTTAAAATCGTAACAGATATCCGATTGAAAATAAAAAGTAATTTAAAAAAATTAAACCGACTTCAAAAAGAAATCAACTCAAAATTATGAAATAACTTTAATTTCGGAAGTCGGTGTCTTGGAATCTGTATTTTAGTTTTTTGCCACCGACTTCCGAAATTAAAGTTATTTCATAATTTTGAGTTGATTTCTTTTTGAAGTCGGTTTAATTTTTTTAAATTATTTTTTATTTCGTCATTTTTAGTTTTTGCACTAGAATTTGACCAAGGTTTTGAGATGTTTTCCCTTTAATCAGATTAATAGTTGCTGAGAAATGCGTGGACAAACATACATACATACATATATACATACGTCTATGAAATTTTGTATATTTGTTTGGAAGCCTTAGTAGATTGTCATATGTGAATATAATGCAATTCCAATAATATTACATACATACGTATCGAATTGATAACCTCCTTTTTTTTGAAGTCGGTAAAAATATTTTGAGATGAAAATGTTCAAACTTAAAGGACTTATAAATGCCGCATTGACCGTAATAATATGAGCAACTTAGGTTGTTATGAACTTACATAATAGATTTCGTTCAAATAAATTCGCAGTAAGTTATTTACTCAGTGATAGAACAAGTTTCTATATCAAAAAACAAGACTAGAAAATCAAAATAAAATTATTTCCTTGAAATATGCGGCAGGATTTTATGAGGTTTTACCTACATGTTTGAAATCACTTTGAATGTTTAAAATAATCATTTTTTTTTTTTTGACTTACATAGATCTTGTTGCCTAAATGGCAACAAGATTTAAGCAAGTCAAAAAAAAAATATGGATGTCACGTGATCGACTGTAAACGATAATATGTCGGAAACGTGATGTTTTACGGAGTTTGGTCCAATTACATTTTCTGTTTGAATTAGTGTCAGCTATCAATTTATATAGGTTTCAAAACGTGGCCGCCATTTTGAAAAACAAAATGGAGGACAGAGGCTAAATAAAATTTTCAATCCCATTTCGTGATACATTTTAACAAGTACCACCAGGTACAGTCAACAAAAGAGATAAGTATGCAGGATCGTCGGATATAGTTGAAGTTTAGTAAGAAACCGATAATAGAAAACCAACAACTCATTTATCAAATTAAGTTTCAGTCGACAACATCCATCGGTTTCTTACTAAACTTCAACTATATCCGATGATCCTGCATACTTATCTCTTTTGTTGAATGTACTTGTCTGTTGGTCCCCTTTCTAGTCTGCTGAAATAAATGAATGTGAATTTATTATCATAATCACTACGCTTGGCTAAATGAAAGGTAGCTAATAATTTATCAAATCCTAACTTTATGATAACGATTTTAATTCAGGTTTAAATTCTCAAAATTAAACACGACCAAGCTACCTCTACACATTAGTACTTGATTAAAAATTAACATGTCATAATGGAGTGGGCTGTGGTCGCAACCACAAACGTGCAGTGTGCGACCAACGAGCCATAGATCGCATGGTCTGTACGCAAACCGAGCGTAGAATTTAGTGACGTTTTAGTATTGTAATTGAGTAGGTTTGTAGTGAGTTCTACTGGAATAGCATTATTTTGCACTAAAGCCGTATTCTAGATTCTAGAACGGTGCTAAATAAAACATGACGTAACTTGATTCGAAACTGACATGACATAACCATCATGTAATTTAAAACTAAGGATTTTACATAGAGCAAACTGAATATCTGATCTCCACAACCCAGTTACTGTGTAAAACGATACCCCTTATTAAGACTGGTTATCAAACTTTTGGGCTTATGTCTACCCGTAACGACTGTCAAAGATCTACAAATAATTATATACAAATATTATTGACGTTTTAATAATTATTTTGTATATTATAAAATCTAAAAGTTTTCCAGTAGATTACTTTATCGTTTGTTATTATTATATATATTTTTTTATTAAACTAATATTTCACTTTAATACCAGAACGACACTTTTTGTAAGTATTCGTTGATTTATTCATTATTTTTTTTTGATGCCATAGCATTAATTTAGCAATAGGAGTACAAGGGCCCGGGTCTTACCAAGGGGTGTCGTATTACCCAATAACTGGGTTGTGGAGGTCAGATAGGCAGTCGCTCCATGTAAAATACTGGTATTCAGCTGCATCCGGTTAGACTGGAAGCCGACCCCAACATAGTTGGGAAAAGGCTAGGCAGATGATGATATTGTAGCAAGGTACCTATTATGGCGAAATATCATAATTTATGTTTTTTTTCTAATATTTACTAGCGGATCCAGCGAACTTCGTACCGCCGTAGAATCAATAAATACTAAATGTATGAGAAAATGAAATACCTTCATTTTTTTTTTCGTGATTTTTTTATTCTGCTATTCGGGGTGGAGACAAATCCAACAAATCAAAGATCCCAAAAATTGGTCCAGCCGTTCTTGAGTTTTAGGTGGTGTAACTGGTGTACATGACTTTGTTTTATTTATATAGATTTATTTAACTATTTATGCAAAACAGAGACATAAGCGGCCGCACATTAAGGCACGAAACGCGATTTTGTTTTATACTAGATATGTCTTTGTGTTTTTTTTTGTATTTGTTGTAGGTCGTAGGTTCGAACCCAGACAGGCGCTTTACTTTGTGTAAATTATTTCATCACCACTGCTCTCAAAACGGTGAAGGAAAACATCGTGAGGAAACCGGCATGTCCTAGAAACAAAAATTCGAAGACATGTGACATCTGCCAACCCGCAGTGGTCCCGCGTGGTGGATTACGGCCCACTCCCTCTCACCGAGAGGAGGCCTGTGTCCCAGCAGTGGGAACATTATAGGCTGATTATGTATGTATGTATTTACAGATGAGACAAGCTAGACCACGGATATTATGAGCTAGACCATAGACCCATACAGAACCCTCGAAACAAATTTGGAGGAAAAACGGGACGGTCACGTCGTCACAATGACGCGACAGAAACTATTTCTGACTCCACGGGTACCTTTGATTGCACCCTTGTGTGAGATTCATAGGAAAACTTTCAACCGTTCCCAGAGGAAACTTTTTACATAGTAATCTTTACTTGAATTTATTGTGAAGGGAATTTATGTGTGTTTTTCGTAGTTTTCGTAAATTCTTTAGTTTATAGTAGTAGGTTTTCTATTTCATAATAACATATACCCACATATAACAGTTTATTCCACCTAAGTTTAATAACATTTGATACACAAATCTTTTGGAATAAATTCTCTAAATGATGGTGAAACTTCATCAAAATCCGTTGCGAATTTTAGGAGAACTGCGCAGTCATACTGACAGACAGGAAAAGGGAATTCAAATATTATAATATTAGCAGCACCCCGCGGTTTCACCCGCATAAGTGTCGATCTCGCGGGAATATCGGGATAAAAATATCTATCCTATGTCCTTCCCCGGGATGCAATCTATCTCTCTGCCAAATTTTATCGAAATCCGTTCAGTGGTTTAGGCGTGAAAAGGTAACATACCTACAGACAGACAGAGTTACATTCGAATTTATAATATTAGTATGGATGTATAGCTATAGAAGCCGCAAACTACTGAAATACGGCAGAGGTTCTCTTTTTGAGGCCCAAAAAGACTGACTCCAAGAGTTCTCGTTCAAGGGACAGCCCAGCCTGTTCCAAAACCCTGGGCTAGTAAATACAATGTGTTTGAAAATAATCCAATTTGACCCAGTTTTCATACATAAATAATTTCATAATTTATTCAGAACCACAAAATAATCATATTAATAAAATATGGTAACTAATTAAGAACCGCGGTTTCATATTATAGAAAATAAACAAAATACGTAATGTTTGATAGATTTCATTTGAAATAGGTTTTTTTTCATGTCATTGGGTCACCCATCCATGGACCAACCGCGGCAAGCGTAACTTAACCTGATCAATCGGCCCGTGCGGCTGTTATTACTTAGCCACAAGCCCCTCTTATGATGTGCGGACAATTATTAGCTATTTCTAGTTGGTTCTACGTCATTACAGACATTATTTTATGGCGGCGATGGTAGGTACTCGTAGCTCCATCTAAATAGTAATTATGGAAAAAGCCATGACAATACTGTTGTTGTGTATAAAATATTAATACCAGCCTATTACTGTCCACAGCAGTGTAAAGGCCTCTCCTCATACAGAGTTTGGCAATAATTCCTTCTGCACATGTGCCCTGGCTACTCATTAACGGCTTAACTATTTAAATGTCTATTAACTGCTCTCAAATTACGATGTTCATTTTTTATTTACTTTACTTTATTTACTTTTTTGACATAATCTCTTTATTACTTGACATTATATACAGAAAATTCAAATTTTTTCCATCTCTTTATTAGTGGTTGTAATGGTAATCATATCACTAGGTTTTATTAGGTTTTTATTTTTTATTTATCCTTTTGATAGATTCTTGTTTTGTAAATGTGAGGACTTTGTAGGCCTTGTAGACTTTAGATCTGTAGACCATTTTTTATTTTATCAAGTACCTGATACTTGTTGACAGGCCTACGCTATCCTCCCATACCTACTGTAATTTGAAAATATTGTAAAAGCCAATTATTTTTAAAAAGAGTAACCGTGGAGTTTCTTGCCGGTTCTTCTCCATAGGAAACGACCAATTGGAACCGTGCACCTAGCTTCTGACGTTTCATAAGTGCCCATGTAGGCTTATGTGAAATAAAATATTTTGATTTTGATTTTGAGAGGAACGGACGAGTATAGATCACTACGCTTTCTCATTGGATAGGTATTGCCAATCATTCAATCTGACTTTCCCTGCAATATTTTTCTTCGTTGTAAAACAGCGCTGTCCAAACTGTTGTTGCCAATTTAATAAAAGAAATACAATTACAATTTAAAAACCTACATGATACAGCAAGTGGTCCATCACATATCATAATCAGCCTGTATTGTTCCCACCGTTGGGATACAGGCCACCTCTTTTCAAGAGATAGTGGGCTATAATCTACCACTCGGGGCCAGTGACCAGTGTGGGTTGGTAAATGTCACATGTCTTCGATTTTTTGTTTCTAGGACACGCCCGGTTTCCTCACGATGTTCCTGCAAATGCTCCATACTTCTATAGGTACTAATATTATATAGAGGTAAAAGTGAGTTATATTGCCGAGTGTCTTAGGATATATTTTAAGAGATTTCAAGCGGACGGAGTTGCTAGTAAATAATAAAACCATTAAGTACATCTGAAAGATAACTGATGACGGCACGGTTGGCGAAGTGGTTAAGCGATTGACTGCTGCGCTGCGTGTCGCGGGTTCGATTCCCGCACGGAACAAATATTTGTATGACCTACAAGTAGTTGTTCCGGGTCTGGCTGTTTGTGTATGTGAGTTTAAATGTTTGTAAACGCACCCACAATACAGGAGAAATTCCTAGTGTGGGGCAAAGTTAAAAAAAAAAAACTAAATAGTTTTATTAGGCTTCTTAAGGTGCAACTTTCTTTTCTCAGAGAAAATGGATTATAAACTGCTGAAAATATAAACCTACTTATTAAGAAAAATACAAATACAAGAATTAACGTGACAGTACACGTTCCACGCCAACCTTCTAAAAAATCTTCCATTTTCAATCGTTCTAAATGGAACGGAAACAATTACATGAAATAACTAGTTTTGTTCATCGGATTCAGCGATGCGTTAACTTAGATGTCATAAACATTGTTTAAACCGTAACCAAACATGTATTAGGTAATGTGATTGCATTGAATTGCAATAATTAATCTGGCCTATATCTTGATAAACAAATCGCCTTATTAAACATAATTATTCAAATAAGCAGAGAGCAGTGCAGTGCGAAAACCGGAAACCGCCAAAGACGATGCAGAAGCAACTTGAATGTTTTGAAGTTAGGTTACAATCACGGAATAGATAAATAAGGTTTATCTATTCCGTGGTTACAATATAAGAACACTAAAGGTTGATTATACAATATTCAAATAAGTTCCGATTATCATAAGTGTTTAAAACTGCCACGTTGGTCTAGTGTTCGCTAGCGCTACTGCTGAGCAAGAGGTCCTGGGTTTGATTCCCGGGCCAGGCAAAGCATTATATTGGGTTTTTAGTTTGTAAGATTGCTAATAAAGGCTATTTGAATTTGAAAACTCGTCAAAATGTAGGGAAAATCTTATTTTTTTTTTGTGATTTCAGGTTTGGTCCCAGAGTAAAAGTTGTTCATAATGATGAGTACAATGACCTCTTAAGAGGTTGTTGATGTTTTTCCAATAGCCCTGTATAAAGGCGAAAGTTTGTGCGTGTGTTCGTGTTTGTTACTTCTTCACGCACCGGCTGAACGGATTTGGAAGAAATTTGGCACACAGATAGTTTATAACCAAAATTTACACATAGGATACTTTTAATATAAATATTCCCAAGCGATACAAACTTATGCGGGTGAGACCGCGGGGCACTGCTACTAATAAATAAATTTCTTTATTGCCATACAAACAGGCTACAGAAAATGTGAGCTCCAGAGCTAGGTCAGAGTACCAGTAATGCTATTCTGTAAAAATCTCACTGTGCAAACTAAGGTGAAGTGAGCTGTCACCTGGGGGCCTAAAAAGGATCATTTTCATTGGCAGCATCATAAAAGGATTACATTATGAATCATAATGGACAGTTAACTGTTAAGTTAATCGTATCAAATCCCATTGGTGAAGGATTTTTCAGTTTTTTTTTTTGTGCTAAAATACCAATCAAGCCAATCCAAATCCAATCCCAGTCTCTTTGATTATACCTACGCAGTGCAGCAAAAGATAGAAAAACACGGTCTGTCTTTGCCATATTATAATTCATAATGTTATCCTTTTATGATTCTGCCAAAGTAGCCTTTTTAGGTCCCCTGATGCTAGGGATTGACACTATTGACAGCTTACTTCACCTAAATGTTCACGGTAAGACATTTACAGAATAAACCGGCTGTATTTCAGGAGATAATTTAAGAAAATAAATAAGTACTTGCAATATCAGTTTTATTACAATTAAATAAACATGGTACGCATCAGTGATTTCAATTTATTCCAATGATGTACACCTTGTATGGAAATAATTGTGATTAAAAATAGATATAAGACCTACTCTACATAATGACGTATTTTATGCAATTATCTTTGTCTAGGTATAAATATTTACTATTATTATAAAAATTATATAAATATTATAATATTTATTATTTTAGTATTTTAGCACGTGTCGTGAATATTAAAATAGCATAATCAGCGTATAACGTTCCCACTGCTGGGACACAGGCCTCCTCTCTGTGAGATAGTGTGCCGTAATCCACCACACGGGCCCAGTGCAGGTTGGTAGATATTACATGTCTTTGATTTTTTTATTGTAGGACATGTCGGTTTCCTCACGAATAAAAAAAAAAAAAAATCATTACCACAATTTATGCAACGGCTTTTGAGATTATGGGAGGCAAACATACATGAATCTTATGTTTAATACAAACAAATAAAAACTTGTTTTAAATAAAAGAATGACTATTTAGATTTGACTAAAGAGCTTATTCAAATTCTTTATCATTACTTATGATATTCTTAATTTTAAGTATATATATAAATGACAAAAAATGTCTAGAGTACACACACACACACAGACTTAAGCACGTAATGGACCTGCCTGTAACCTGCACAGAAGTATAGTGTCATGTCAGTGCTTGCATGCCATTGTCTAATTTTTTTTTAAATTGGTAAATGGGCCTGCGGTGCTATTTTGTAAAAATCTCACCGTGAAAACTTAGGTGAAGTGAGCGTAGAGTGATTTGTCAATAGTGTCAATTCCTAGGAATTGACACTATTGACAAATCAACTTAGGTGAAGTGAGTTTGTTTTGCTAGCAAAACAAACTCACTTCACCTAAAACTCACCTAAGTTTTCACGGTGAGATTTTTACAGAATCGACCGGCAGCTCTTGACCTCGATCTGGCCTGATAACAAGCATGGCTGAGGTCTACGATGGAAATACAGGGACAAATAATCAAACAATCTGATGTTTTAAGCAACAAAATGCATTTTTAACAACAACAGCAACAAATAAACAAAACAACAACAACAAAACTAAAGGCTGCTTTTAATTTTGTTGTAGAAATTTCAAACATAAAAACCCAATAACACTTTGCCCGAACCAGGAATCAAATCCAGGACCTCATGCTCACCAGTAGCGATTGCGACCACTAAACCAACAAGGCTGTGTCTGTCTGGTCGTAATATTTCACATGTCGTTGTGTAAAACAATGATTTGTTACGACATGTTTAATGTTTGCACGTTGAATGCACTTCCGTATGAAGTTGTCATAATATTGTTACTTGCACAGTAGTTGCCGTTGTTATTGTAATCTTTATAATATATTTATTAAATACACAACATATAAATTCAAAAATAACTAATTGGTTTATGTACAGTCAACAGTAAAAGTAGATAATCAAAATCAGAAATTCAATAGGAGTCAAAACTGATCACGAATATATGGCAGCTGTACTAGTATTAATGTTTGGTATAATTTACAATCACATACTTTTGAATCACTTCGACGCCACACAGTTCTAACGCGAACTCCGTTCATTAGTATTGAATTTCTGATTTTGATCATCTACTTTTGCTGTTGACTGTACTGCAGAGATTATAGCCAATTTGTTGCTTAATGAATACTTTGAAAAGCAAATCGCGGGAATAGCAGACAAACATTGATTTATAAAAATAACAGAAAAACGGTAGGAATGAGATTTGGCTGACAAGTCAAGTGACACGTTTCTGAAGCGTCGTTCGTAGGAAGACTCCAAGCATAGCCCTTTTCATTGCCTTTTGGGTGACTTATAGCTAGAGACTTTTATAAGTCTGTGCTTATAACTTTCTAATGAGGACTTTTTCAATGCCAGTTACCTGATAGTCTGTTAGTTTAATAGTTATCAACAGATAAACAGACAACAGTGCAATCTATCAAAACTTCATGGTGGAACGAAAAAACAATCTACTCTTCAGGTGAAAGGCGTCTTCTCGTACCTAAGTAAACAGCGACTTGGTACGGAGCAAAATTCGCTATAATCATGTAATGGTACTATTTCAGCTACACTGAAGAAAGAAGAAAATACATTTATTTACACTGCGTTTCGATAATAAAATAAGGTTCAGTAATTTTTTATTGTAAGGGCTGATTTTTCAATCGACCCATAATTTTTATTCGTGGAATAAAATTGACATCTGACAGTTTTTGAACGGAAGAACTGTCAAAAATTCAAAATTATTCCTCCGGTAAAATTATCTGGAGTTGGAAAAATTAACATAGCGATCCTTTGTACAGGTCCGTTATTTGATGGCGTATGTAGTTGTATGAGCGAGTTCACACACAATACAGTATTCCGGATCCAGTAAAAATGAAAAACAGACCAGATAAGATCCGTTAAAAAGGATCCTGTAAAAACGGACGTTCCATGTGTACGCGCCCTAAGTCGTATAGAATTGCCGAATAACCGGAAACCCGAACTTCCGAAAGCCGAAAACCGAACAAATACATTCAAAGACTAACGCGTAAAGGCGATTGGGAAACTTTATTCATTAGTTATCGTCAAGTACTTAAAGTTGAAACTTGCTATTGTTTCTAAAGGGTATAGTGTGAAGGGGCCCTTTGTTTCTATAGTGATCAGGGTACAAAGAAAAATATGCGGATGCTGTTTTAGTAGGAGTAGGTTCCAAAGTAAAATAAACTAGCTTCTGGCCGCGACTTCACTCGCGTCAAATTTCTTGCCTGTGGTTTGTGATCTTTCCAGAGATTTGCGGGTACAATACTCTTCAGCTTTATTATTAGTCACACTATCACACTAATATTATAAAGGCGAAAGTTTGTGAATGTGTATGTGGGGGTGTGTTTATATGTTTGTTACTTCTTCACGCTCAAACGGCTAGACCAATTTTGATAAAAAAAAATATGGAGGTAGATGATACCCTAGATTGACATATAGGCTACTTTTATCTCGATATTGCCACGCATACGCGGGTGAAACCACGGGGTGCAGCTAGTATAGAATATACGCCTGACGTAAATTGATGTAATTTTAGTAGGCAAGTTGTCAATCACGCAATCACGTCTAAACTTGTATGGAGTAGTGTCAGGTGCTGATTAATTTGACAGGACTAAACTAAAATTTATTTTCTGTCTTTTCTTAATGAAATAGAAAGAAAAAGATGACCGAACTTAAATTTAGTTAAGTTTGTGAACAAACCCTATCGGCACCAAACATCATCTGCCTAGCCTTTTCCCAACTATGTATGTTGGGATCGGCTTCCAGTCTAACCGGATACAGCTGAATACCAGTATTTTACATAGAGCGACTGCCTATCTGACCTCCACAACCCAGTTACAGTGTAATACGATACCCCTTGGTAAGACTGGTTGTCAGACTTTAGGGCTTCTGACGACCCGTAACGACTGTCAAAGATCCACGAATGACAGCCGGGACCAACGGCTTAACGTGCTTTCCGAGGCACGGAGGGGTCCCGGTATGTAAAGATGGTCACCCATCCACAGACCAACCGCGGCGTAGCTTAACCGGATCGATCGACCTGTGCGGCTGTTATTATTTAGCCACGGGCCCCTCGGGTATCGGCACCAATGTCTACTTTAAAACTTAGAATAACAAAATCTATTCTATTTAAATAGGGAACCTACATTAATTCCTTGAAAATCTAGGTCGATTTTTTTTATTAGGTGCTTACTTTTGTCCACTTAGGTAAATAGATAGGTAGGTAACTAACCTGTAATTGTCTGGGTCACGGTTTCTAGGTGTAGGTATAATAATGTGTGCACGCATGGCTTGGTTACCTTGCCGCAGTGTTTTTCTAAATATCGCCTTAGGTCTTTAGAGAGCGCGCGCGTCTTTGATGTCAAAGTTTGTAACTTAATAAGTATTTTCTCGAGATAGTGGTGGCCGGTTGTTAACGGCCGCGACTTACGAGTTGTAAGGTCGTGGGTTTGAACCCAGATAGGCACTTTAGTTTGTGTAAATAATTTCATTACTACTGCTCTCAAAACGGTGAATTTTGATGCTGACTGTACTACAGCCACATCACTAAAGCTGTGTAGGTACCTCGACTCGAACACGAATAAACAGAGTTATCCAAACTATGTCCACGGACGGTCGTCGGACGAATGCGTTCCTGACATTTGTCAGTGTAACAATTCTAGTAACTAATGTAAGCCATACACGCTACGGTCTACCGGAGAGGTTACCTGTGCAGGTTTGCCTGCGCAGGGCAACCACACGTTGGTAGCGTGTATGGGGACGTTCCGGTGTACCCAAGCGGTCTTCAGTTCTTGTACAGGTACACCGTACGGTGTCACTCGAAAGAATTGGTTTTCGATTCTGCGTCGGTCGCCTGTGCAGGTTCAAAAAAACTGCAGAGGTCTATTCTCACACACGCTCCGGTTCACCTGCGCAGGCATACCTGCACAGGAACACCTCTCCGGTGGACCGTGGTGTGTATGGCCGGCATAATAAACATCAAATTCGCAAAACACGTATAATTCATTCACGTATTGACTAAGGTCAAGAGCGCAGTCCCTCGGCCGCACCGTAGTTTGGATATTTTTCATTTCTTTTTGCGTTATTTCCTTCGTCTTCTGAGAAGGATCGAGCACTTTTTATTTACAAAACATATTTATTTAGGACTAGCTGCGCCCCGCGGTTTCACCCGCGTATATGTCGCTCCCGTGAGACTATCGGCTATTTATTCTGTGCTATCGGGATAAAATAAGTAGCCTATATGTTAATCCAGGGTGTCAGCTACCTCCATACACACATACTCACAAACTTTAGCCTTTATAATATTAGTGTGATATCCAACAAAAGATGGAGGGAAGGTACACGTACAGTCAACAAAAGAGATAAGTATGCTAGATCGTCGGATATAGTTGAAGTTTAGGAAGAAACCGGTAGATGTTCTTGAATAAAATTTAATTTTATTAATAGAAAACAAACAGCTCATTTATCATATTAAATTTCAGTCAACAACATCCATCGGTTTCTTACTAAACTTCAACTATATCCGACGATCCTGCATACTTATCTCTTTTGTTGACTGTTTAAAATATAATAATAATACCAGCCTATAATTGTCGTACTGCAGGGCAAAGACCTCTTGTAACTCAGAGAAGACATGACACATCTACACTAATTAGGTATTAGAGGTAAAGCTTCTAAGTTTGGATAAAAAATCTTTATTTTATATTTATCGTCAGGTAAGGCGATAACAAGTATGTGGTAATTTATTGGATATTTATGTGGTTTTCATCCATACCTACTAATATTATAAATTCGAAAGTAACTCTGTCTGTAACCTTTTCACGCCTAAACCACGGAAGGGATTTCGATGAAATTTGGCAGAGAGATAGATTGCGTCTCGGGGAAGGACATAAGATAGTTTTTATCGACATACCTTGCGGGCGAAGCCACGGGTAGAAGCTAGTACTCTATAAGGGTGGGCAACTGCAACTAATTTGTCTCTCACATAAGATCTACGGGTAGCGACAGTTGGGAGACTTTTTTGTCCGCGGGTTAGTCGTCTTCGGTTTCTTAGAACAAGCGCACAGACAACAAATGTCTCTTCGAAATCCATGTTAAAGAATGCGGCAAAATTTTACGAAATAGTAGCGTTGCGGTCGCTACCGTGTCCGCATCGTGCATCGTCCAAATCTCGACGAGAAGATAGCGATAGAGACAAAAAAGTTACTGGTCAACTAAGTTGCTCGTGGGCACCCTGCCTAAAGCTGAATAAATGATAAATGATTTTATTTCTGTAAAATCATTTATCATAATGGACCTATAACACTATTGCCAAGTGTTACAGGGTACCTATACCGTATATTTTAAAGTCTAGTTGCCTTCCACGCGGACTAACGTTATGATATAACGTTATGTCTGACGGCACGGTTGGCGCAGTGGTTAAGCGATTGATTGACTGCTGCGCTGCGTGTCGCGGGTTCGATTCCCGCACGGAACAAATATTTGTGTGACCTACAAGTAGTTGTTCCGCGTCTGGCTATTTGTGTACGTGAATTTAGATGTTTGTAAACGCACCCACAATACGGGAGAAATTTCTAGGGTGGGCAACGTTTAAAAAAAAAGAACAAAAAAAAAAACAAGAACATTATGACGCGCGGGCTCGCGAGAGATGAAAGGAGTGGAGGGAGGTCATTGCCCAGGATAAGGACAGCACAGACTAATAAAAAAAAAAATGTACCTACACAGTTATGCAATAATTAAAAAAAAACCCGCGGGCAGAAGCTAGTAAATAATAATAGGCAACATCATTTATTTTGACGTGACAACGTCTTAAATTAGGTTGCGACTGGGAGTCACTTATGAAAAAGTGTAACGCGCGGTAACGTTACGATGAGTCACCGAACGAGAGAGAGGCCCGCCGAATGCCTTGCGTCTCTCTCCCACTCAACTATGATCGGATGATCGGTCGTTGTCACGTAAAATCTTCGCCCGTAAAACCGACTTTACAGGCAACCATTTTTTATTATAGTTTTTAGGTGTAGATTGATAACCAGTCAGCCACAAAAACTCCGAGCTATAAGCCCTTATTGGTAAACCTTGATATTTTTTTAATTTATTTGTTTACGTCTATCAACTAAAAGGATGTTTCTATAAGATGTTTTTTTTTCTTTAATTCAACTATTGAAACAGGTAGTATGACTTAATTAATTCAATCTCAAAGGTTCGAATCGGAGACGACTGCTTGGAGAAATATTTTAGTATGGCGCAATATCTGCCTATAATTATGAAACTTGATCAATACTAGTTTTCGATTTTTTTATTTTTTTTTGTGGATGGGAAATCATCAAATGACCCCTCCCGCTCTGGGTGGAGCGGAAGGGAGTGTCAGACTCTTACTGACTAAAACCCACCCGTGTTCCTTCCTTAGCCCTTTATGTTCCGGGCCAGCGGTAACCCTTTCGGACAATCCCGCTTTGATTTATCAAATAGTAATGACGGATCGTATAAAAGCTACGAATTTTACTGTCCTCTCTCTCTCTGTGTGTTTTCGATTTTCGGCAGAAATGTCCATTTTCGGCCATTTTCGTCGCCTAAAAAGAAAAAGTGCATTAAATTACCTACTTAGAGATTTATAGTTACAAGAACTACCATAAACCATAATCAGCCTATAATGTCCCCACTGCTGGGACACAGGCCTCCTCTCGGTGAGAGGGAGTGGGCCGTAATCCACCACGCGGGCCCAGTGCGGATTGGCAGATGTCACATGTCTTCGAATTTTTGGTTCTAGGACATGCCGGTTTCCTCACGATGTTTCCCTTCACCGTTTTGAGAGCAGTGGTGATGAAATAATTTACACAAAGTCTCCTTTAGTTTTGAATGAAATTTTATGTTATTACGAACAAAGTATTTTCGAACCCATAGCTTTGTGTAAAGTGTCGTATTTCAACGTTGCA
The DNA here is from genome assembly GCA_963082905.1 of Oligia fasciuncula. NCBI lineage: Eukaryota > Metazoa > Arthropoda > Insecta > Lepidoptera > Noctuidae > Oligia > Oligia fasciuncula. The sequence goes on from OY720395.1 coordinate 17,679,616, forward strand.
TTCGTTATTTCACGAAAAAATCGCGATTGAAAGTTGCCAAATGTTGACATATTAGTGCTCGTGACTGTACAACTAGTGCATAAAATGGCTCGTTTATGCCCGAGTTATACATTCTGCTTTTCACTTCGATTGCAAGAAAATAAAACATGCATAAAGTATACATATAACAGTATTTTCACTGTTCCAAAATATTGCAAAATTGAAGAAGAGAATAGCTAATTCTCGCCACTTTTTTTAAATTTCAACATTTGTCATTCGACTTGGGTACCTACTTCATTCTGCCAAGTCATAAAAACGTTTCTTTGCATTTTTAAATAATAAATGACAACTATTATAACTGGTTTTATTAAATTAACGATAAAAAACACGGAATTAATACACATAAATTAAAGCAAATTAAATAAAATAACGACTTTTAATCTGCGACGTTTTATTTATTGCGCATGTGGCTGTTGGGCCTAATTATCTGTCTTAGAAAAAAAATACTTTATGCACTAGAGCATAAAAAGCGACTTTATGTCGCCTACACACAAAATAAAGACGAACTTTTAGAGCATGAGAAGTGAAAAAAAAAATATGTTCGCATGTCAACGTAGACAGTGCGTGACTGTTTCACTCCATTTGATTTCGGGGAAACAATATTGCACTAGCTTATGTTATGAAACCCTAATCAGGAATGAACTAGTATAGCTCATAGTACCATCTATGTCAACATCTTCTGTAAGAAAATTATCAAATGTCCCTTTCCGTCAGAAAAGGTAAGTACATTGGTTTGATTATTATTTACTAGCTGACCTGACCGATGTTGTCCTGTTTTTGATTCGAAAGACACGTGGCGCCATCTATTATCATAATAAAGTTATTGTTGTTTTCCTCGGGAACAGCGCTTTTTTTCGGGATGAAAGGTACCCTATGTCCGTTTCTGTACACCTGACAACGTATATGCAAAATTTCAGGATGATCGGTTCAGTGGTTTAGGCGTGAAAAGGTAACAAACAAACTTACTTTCGCATTTATTATAGACTGTGATATTAGTTAAGATTACCTAGCCTTTTGGATATTACAAGCGTAACGTTGTTTGATATTTAACGTTTTTATTTTTGCACGATCTACATAGAGGCTTGATAAAATGTATTCGCACTAGCACAAACAATCCGAATGGTCAGTTTGGTACAGACGCCAGCACATCAAGCTAGGTACCCAAAACTGTCAAATTTTCCCAATCAACTTTGAACCTTATAATTTAGTGATAAAATTGAAAATCTATTAAATAAATTTGACAGATTTTAGTAACTTGTCGTGCTGGCGGCGTTTATAGTCTGGCATAAATTTATGAGCTATCGAACCCATATAACACTAGTACACAAGAGACACTACAACACTAGTACAAAAGATAGTAGGTTTGCTAAACAACACAATCCAAAACATGGGTTCGAAAGTTCATATATTCATACCAGACAATGTGCCAAACCGACCATCTTTCGCACTAGTGTGAATATATTAGACTATCATTTCAATGGGCCTCTAGTAAGTAGATCATGCAAAAATGTTGTATAAAAAGATACCTACTATCTTTCAGAAAAACGACTTGTTATAATATTTTTTTTTTACCTTATAAATGATCTGGAATGTAGATGCACTGAGGTAAACTTTGTCTGTCGCCGTCTTGGCTACGACTTTCTTGAGGTCATTGACTTGTATAGAACTGTCATTTCTCTTTTTCTTTCACTTTGATTTCTATACCAAGCGGTTCATTCCGTCACTAGTGAATGTTGCATTTTTTTTTACTTCACGACAACTAGCGAATTATTTTCTAGTATCGTAAATATCCGTGTGATTTTAAAGGAATGTGGCTTATGATAAATAATTATATTAGACAGCGGCGCTGTAACGGGGCTAATTGTTCAAGGTGAAGTCATTCTTATATTTATATACAGGGTTATAGGTAAAACATTAACAACCTATTAAGAGGTCACTGTACTCATCATTACGAACAACTTTTAGTATGGGACCAAACCAGAAATCGCGAAAAAAAATAAGTTTTTCCCTACATTTTGACGAGTTATACGAACATAAATGCAGGGAACAGCTGATTTTTTTTTCGCGATTTCATTATTATGATCTACATACTTTCAGGAAGGTTTTAGTATATTATACATTAGGTAATTATTCTTATGTACAAAGTTATATGCATAAATATACTGCATCTCCGGGATTTCTATGCGAATTTTGATGATTCTTCTAGTCGTTGTCTTTATAGAGGTATGAGGAACAGGGTGTAAAGTTCACTCAACCTCCATAGAAAAGGGAGGATTCTCCGACCAGACGGTTGTTGTGTGTGGCGGGCAACTGCCCAATGATTCATGTCGGGCCGTTGTATCTATGCTAATTGCGCGGTAAACTCTGCTTGCGCGATGCAGGATTTTGCGTGACGTCAGTATGACGCGTTGTTCGCATGTGGCGTTGTAGATACCGCTATATCTTCAATACTTTAATGCGCCTTAGCTTGGCACCGCTTGGCTGCAATTGTGTATTAATAGATAAGATATGCCTCAGGGGTGGTCCCATATTAACTTTGCTTGAGTAGTTTTTGAGTTAACGATTTTTTTCTACTTAGTTTTTATTTATGATGTTTTAATAACTTCCTGACATTGATATTTGCATAGCAAGTAGTGTTCATTGATTTGCGTGAGGTACGTACAATTAAAAAGTGAAAAATAAAAACTTATTTACAAATAAAACAACCGACTTGATTGAAGATGGTGATCTTTGAAACGCACCAAAAATAATAATCATCAATGTAAAAATATTATAATTTTATTCCTCGAAATGCATCAACGATGAATCATAGAGAAGAGCATGAAGGATTCGTAATAAATGATGTCGTTAGACGTTTCATTTGATGTGTTTCGAGGAATACCCCAAAAAATCAACTTATAAAGAAACTTTCTCAAAATTATGAAATAATATTTTTATAATATACACGAAACTAACCAAAAAAAACGAAATCATACGAAACTAATTAGGGACCAACAATTTTTTTTGAAGTCGGTGCCAGTAAGTAAAATGGTTCCAATCCGATTAATAGCTTCAGAGAAATGCGTTGACAAACATACATAAATACACCTGTAAAATGTTGTATATTTGTTTGAAAGCCCTAATAGATTTATCAAATAATATGTGGTGAATATAGCATTCCAATAGTATTACATAATTATATACGTGTCGAATTGATGACCTCCTTTTTTTTTGGTTGGTTTAAAACACGATGTTGCCGTTAGCTCCGGTTTTGGTCAAACATTCAGTAATAAAAAAAAAAAAAAAACAACCTGACACTTCATTTATCCATGAGTTCAATTAATACACATTATTAAACTTCATGACACGAATATTAATTAGTGGAAACTGCCTTTACTTAACTTTAATGTCATATCAAATCAAAAAATTACCAAATGCATTAGATTTAAATTACCGAATGTTAGAAGTAGCGAATGTGAAATCATATTGAATGGCCAAAAACTAGAATTTATTGATCAGACAGTTTTCCTAGGAATCACGCTAGACGAGAAATTACAATGGGGACCTCATATAACATCTATTGCGGGGCGGCTAAGCTCCGCCGCTTATGCTGTTAGAAAGATAAGACAGTTAACAGATGTAGAAACCGCGCGTTTGGTCTATTTTAGTTACTTCCACAGTATTATGTCATATGGCATTTTACTATGGGGTCGGGCTGCTGACATTGAATCCATTTTTATTTTACAAAAGAGAGCTGTCAGAGCCATTTACAATCTACGTCGTCGCGAATCTCTTAGGGAACTATTTAAAAAGGTTAATATCATGACGGTACCTTGCCAATTCATTTATGAAAATATTATGTATGTAAGAAAAAATCAACATCTTTTTAATAAAATAAGTGATAGGCATAATTTTAATACTAGAAATAAAGATAAATTAGATCAACCTTTTTTCAGATTATCGAAAGTACATACATCTTTTATGGGGTACTGTGTTAAATGCTACAACAAAATACCTTGTGACATATTGCAATTAAATGAAAGAAAATTTAAAACTCATATTAAAAGTACACTTTGTAAACAAGGATATTACAAATTAGAGGATTATATCCAAGATAAGAATGTTTGGAAACATGCTGGTCCTGCTCCATAGGACAATCTAAAAGTCTAGACAAAATCAAACTTGTTCCTAATTTAATTTATATGTATATTTTTAATTATGACATCTTATTCTAATTCAATTTTACAATCTGCGACTACAGTGGCTCACACACTTGTTAAAGTTCAACTACTTTTGCATTTTTTCATTTTTCTTTTTTTTTTAAATAACTTGTAAATATGTGAGCACCATGTATCTATCACTTATTTGATTTACCTGTCATTGCTTAATTTTTAATTCTTTTTACCTTTTGTGGTAGACTAATTTTATTATGGGTGCATCGTGTTCACATATAAATTTTATTATGTATACAAGACCTTGTAAAACATTTTTAAAAGAGTAACGGTGGAGTTTCTTGCCCATTCTTCTCCATACGAAAACTACCTTTTCGAATGGGCGACTAGAATCATTTCTATTTAGTTTTTTTTTTGACGTTCAAAAGTGCCTTTAATGTGCCTATTTGAAATAAATGATTTGACTTTGACTTTGACTTTGAATAACTGAATGAATATTCAGATACCTCGACTTGGTCGAATAAAAATTAATTTGTAGTATAAATCCGATACAAGCCGCGTTCAGTTTGCACCTCGTTACGTGTGGAAAAATTAATAAAACCTACCACTGCCAACTGTAGACACATCCGAATGCGTTCAACGTACACATAGAAGTGGCACCTCTAGAAGGGACAGTCCTTTCAACTCAACTTATCACAGTCCACTACTGGACATAGACCTCTCCCAGGTTGCGTCACAGCACCCTGTTTTCCGGGACAGCCTTAAGTAACCTAAATTGAAAAATAAACATGATATGAAAAGAGCCAGACGAATGAACCACCTTTGAATAACGAAAACTTCATTCAAATTAAATGACATAGTACTCACTTCACTAAGACCAAAATCGTTACTGTTACTATTTTAATGCCTCCATCATCCCAAAACTGGGCAGAGGCCTCTACCCATGAATTCCAGCTCTTTCGATCCAGGGCTAAAGTGGACCACTGGTCGTTTTTTTTCTCCAGCTCGTCCTGCCATCTTCTACCGGGATTGCCGCGACGCCTTCTGGCTGTATCAGGGCTCCACGTAGTAGTTAAAATCGTACGAAACAAAATAATATTATTAAAGAGGAATTATATCAAACTGTAGGTAACCATGTTAATTCGATACGACAATGTTTAAAATATGAGTGCTTGTAGTGGAATCTCCTTCCTATAATCGAGGTCACGAGTTCAATAAAAAAAATAAAAATTCCGTATTTGTCCAAAAGTCTATATGCTTAATTAATTAATGTAGTTGAAACCGGAAAATATTGGGTTGTTACAAAAAGTTTTATACTTATCAAAATTTAAATATCCAACTACGTAATTCTGAATGTAAAAAATTAAGATCATCAATTAAGTTTGTTTTTACCACTGCAAAGAAGGGTTATTTAAATAACACTAATCTTCTAACTAGAAACCATAGGCCGCGTCCCATTTGAGCTTTTCAATTGGGACGCTGGGACGATGGGATTTAGATTATCTCGCGAATACGTGATCGTATGTCACTTTTTGTTCGGTGAACCTGAAAGCGTGGTTGCGCCGAAACGGTCGCTTTGTGCAAAAATGTGACAATCCAGTTACAAGACATCTTTGCAAACCGTGTATCCATATCGATATGCAATTTGGCAGTTTCCCGGTAGCCGGAGGAATATGCGATATTCGGGAAAGCTATCGCGATCCAGCCGATATATACCCCGGACGTGACAGAGATTCGGTGTGCTCGCACCGTGATTCTGGTACCTACACGTTTATTTTTGATATTGCTCACTTGTTTATGTTTGTTTGTTAGTTTGTGTGTTTGTAGATACTAGATAATACTCAGTTGGAGGATTGTTTATTTTATAGAAGTATTGGATATAGAGATGTTTTATGTGGTTTACGTGCCAATAAAATGGTTGGTTAGGCTCAGGTTCTATACAACGTGTAACGGAAAGGGTAGGTATATATTATGTACGAGTATATCCAAAAGGGGTGAACATTTTATCAGTATAGAATCTCTACGCAGTGAATTGAATGAATTATTTGAGTAGGTAATTTATTTTGACCTAAAGTCAAAATAAATTACCTACTCAAATAATTCATGCCAAACAACTTTTAATTTCGTAAGTTTGTTGAATTCAAATCATAACAAACGTGTCACCGCATTACGAGGGTCATTATCTTTTCACGTACTTGCTGATAGTAAAAGGGATCAAACGAGCCGACAATGCGGTAAAGCGTGAGCGGATGGTTTCATGTACTGAAATTTCTCCTTATATATTCCTAACATGTAGGTTATGTAGATATAGGATTGAAAAAACCCTTGCCGTATAGTTTAGTTTTCGTTACACGTTCTATGTGTTAGACGGAAGAATTTGTAAATTTAACAGAATAATTTGATGGAATAAAGCGCCTTGCCCAGACGAATGGCAGGTATTTTCCGGGTAATTTCTGAGGATAAGTACCATTTTTGTGTCCCTCTTTGAATCACATAAAGTATGTAGTTTGTACTAAGAGGAAATGCGGTCTGAGAGACTTTTTGAAAAAGCCTAAGTAAAAAGTCATAATTCGAGTCTTGGCTGTTGCCTATTTTCTCCTCCAATAATGGACCAAATTTAAAGATATTTCATAAACAGAATAAGAAGGATATATACTGTGTCCTTATGTTTTCCTTTTGGATGATACATCATTTTTATAAGCACTAGAACCCTCAAAAAATGCTCAAAATTGCCGCTCTCAACAGAGGCCTTTTAACAACTATTAATGAAAATTCGTCACCACTGCTCTCAAATCGGTGAAGGAAAAGAGGAGAGAGGAGGCCTGTGTCCCAGCAGTGGGAACGTTATAGGCTGATAAACTGGCTGCAAGAAGTTTTATGAAGGTCGGGTGGGTAGGTACCTTCCATATTAATAACTAGTGTCTCCTCGCGACTTTGTCCGCGTGAAATTTCTTGTTCCCCCGACCCACCCTGTTGCATAGCGTTCTTTCCCAATTTTTTTGTATTTTCTCGGCTCCTAAGGGTCAAAAAAATCAAACGCAAAACTGTTTTTTTTCAGATCTCACGGGTGGTTTCAGAGATTAGCGCGTTTAAACCAACAAACAAATTTTTCACTTTTAGTAAGTATTAGATATTGAATCACTGCATTCCTTTGAATACTTTTAATAAGTTTTCCCATCTCACAGTTCCATAAAAAATGTAATGGACAGACTCTGAAATGATGTTAAAATGTTACATTTTGCTGATTTCAACTCGGAACTCTAAAAATAAACTTTTAATAGACGGTCTTAATGTTTTAATTACGGGTTATTAAAAGATGGGAAGCTATGATGATGGGTCGTTTAGACTGTCGTTACTGCCACTATGCTGCGAACTCAATGTCATTGTAATTTCAACCTCGAACCAAATTAGCTTGCTTTGCTGACGATACTGCCTCTTATACCTCTTCGGATGATACGGACTTGATCATAGGTCGCCTACAATATTCTATAGATCTGCTTCTTGACTACTTTAAGAAATGGAAACTCAAAATTAATGAGGATAAGACGGAAGCAATATTTTTCTCCCGTGCTAGGCAACCCCCCGCAAGAACTTTAAAAATAGCAGGCCGGACTGTACCTTGGAAAACTTGTGTGCGTTATCTTGGGATTAAAATGGATAGTCATCTAAATTGGTCCAAACATATTGCTGACTTGCGATTGAAGGGCGCCCAAGCCCTTGGCGCTTTAAACCCTATAATGAATCGCAAAAGTAAATTAAGTAGCAATACTAAACTAAGAATTTATACTACGCTCGTCCGTCCGTGTATAACCTACGCCTGCCCTGTCTGGAGTAGCACATGTTTTTCTAACCATCAACTACTGCAAGTTGTACAAAATAAAGCAGTAAAAATATCCTATAAAACCAAATTTAAAACTAATCTTAAGAAATTACATAAACAAATTAAACTTCCCTTATTATTCAATCACGTAATTAAAATATCATCAAGATTTTATAATAAAAACAAAATTAATACTACTAACCCGTTAATTTCAAATCTGTGTTCATTAACCTTAGACAAATTACCATATATCGATGGATACGGTACTTATCGTCTACCGCATCACTATCTTTTGTTCCCTCCACCGGAGTGACCCGAGGTGCGAGCGACCAGTGGCTTGACCCCCGAGAGGCTCGCTGCCGCCCCGGCCCCGGCCGCAGATACACCGAGGCGCGGGCGGCAGGGAGGCTCCGTCCGCTGATCATTGACTGGTCGCACGGTTGCTTATTTACATACGTACACCGTGCAATCAGTATAGTAGTTAAATAATTTTTTGTTATACCTTGCAACCAGTAAATTATTAACTAAATAATTTGTATATTGTCATATGTACCCAAGAATAATGTGTGTAAAGTGTATGTTGTAACCAGTTAACTACATATCTGTTATAAGCTTTGAAAGGTGTATCACTAGCCTCATAAAGTGCCTAAATTAATGAGTTAATGTAACTTAGGGTAAGTGCATTTTGTTTATTGTTTCTATTGGTAAATAAAGATATTTGAAAATGAAATGAAAATGACTGCATTCCTTTGAATACTTTTAATAAGTTTTCCCATCTCACAGTTCCATAAAAAATGTAATGGACAGACTCTGAAATGATGTTAAAATGTTACATTTTGCTGATTTCAACTCGGAACTCTAAAAATAAACTTTTAATAGACGGTCTTAATGTTTTAATTACGGGTTATTAAAAGATGGGAAGCTATGATGATGGGTCGTTTAGACTGTCGTTACTGCCACTATGCTGCGAACTCAATGTCATTGTAATTGCAAACTGTAAGTGAATATGAGATGTTTTTGCTAGAAAACGATTAGCAGCACTTATTCAATAATAATAATAAGGGGTAGATAATAATAAATAATAATAATGGATGGATAATGGATGGATGGATGGTGGGTGGATAATAATAATGGGTAATAATAGTAATGGGTAGCTCACCGTCCGATCAGGACCAGGCCCGTGCCGGACGGCGCGTACGTGTTCCACGCGCGCCTCAAAGAGATGTCAGCATCGAGGAGGGGCCCCATAGGGCCGAAGCCTGCCGGGTCAGCGGGATTGTCCGAAAGGGTTACCGCTGGCCCGGAACATAAAGGGCTAAGGAAGGAACACGGGTGGGTTTTAGTCAGTAAGAGTCTGACACTCCCTTCCGCTCCACCCAGAGCGGGAGGGGTCATTTGATGATTTCCCATCCGCAAAAAAAAAAAAAAAAAGCACTTATTCAATTAAATGTTATGACATACTTTGCTGGCAGTTATTAAAGTGGATTAGTCATACTTTGTCACACTTTTAAGAAAAAGGCGTTTGACAGCACTGGATGGGGATAAGTGGAAGGAGGGAAGGGAGGACTTTGCCCTGCAGTGGGACAGAAATGGCTGATAATAATAATATGAAAAGGGGACTTTTATTGTTTAATGATAAATGATTTATTTTCTGTAAGTAGGTTTGTACAAACACGTCAATTATATATATTTTTTAAACTAGATGAGGTGCTTTCCTTTCTGACTATTCTGAAAAGAAAGGCCGAAACAAACTCAGAGGTCACAGTCTCTTTTAAAGTCCAGACAAAATCTTGGTCAGATCGTGTGCTACCATGTAGATTGGTGTCTGAAATGGTATTTTGAGGAAAGAACCACACAGATTGAGCGGACCTGTCCAATCAGTGCACGCATTTGTCAAAAATCGTGCAGCTCAACTCAGAGCATGTGGAGCTCAACAAGTCGACAAACAATACCAAAGAAAGGACATTTGGGTAGGCCGCGTAAATTACTCAAATTGCCTGATCATGATTAAAACTAACTAAGAAAGAAAACAGAAAAAATAATGACCCACATAGTCCTCACATTCACAATAATTAAATAAAAAATACTTATATAAAATTCATCAATGTCAATGTGTTTATTTCCTCGCAGTTATCATTCAGCCGAAATAGGTCCATAGGGTGTTGAGCAGTGGTGGCCCAGCGGTAAAGGCTCACTTCCGAGTTGTAGGTCGTGGGAACGAACGCAGACAGGCGCTTTACATTGCGTAATTTGTTTCATCACAACTGCTCTCAAAACGGTGAAGGAAAGCAATAAAGATAATTTGTTTATTCTGCACAAACAAAACGCAACAGGAAAACATTGTGAGGAAACCGGCATGTCCTAGAACCAAAAATTCAAAGAAATTTGACATCTACCAACTCGCACTGGTGGTGAATAACGGCCCACTCTCTCTCACAGAGAGGAGGCCTGTGTCCCAGCAGTGGGAACATTATAGGCTGGTTATGCTATGCTTATTCGAGGTCTATTGATCTCGAATAAGCATAGCATCATCAACCAGAAGGTATAAGTCCAACCTATGGATCAATAGGGCCATAGGTTGGACTTATACCTTCTGCAAGAATCACCACATCCACAGGTCCTGTGCTTCTCACATCCAGTGGATTCCCTTCCTCATGGATCATGTCATCTAAGAGTAATAGGCAGGTGTTTAATTGATCCTCAAATAATTCCTATTTTTGCGTCCTAAAAATACTAAATAGTAAATGCGATCAACTTGGTTTCGTGTCTGATAGGATTCGCCTCAGTTTGTCTAGAGCTTTAGCCATGATGGCCCATAGGAAATATTAAAAGCCTCAATCGAAAAGGCATGATTTGCAATCACGTGAACCGAATAATATAGGATAGTATCGGAAGGTACTTTAAACTAATGCGCGTGCTTCTTATTACTTTTTAATTCAGTTTTTTTTTAAGAAGCGCATCGTCACTTTTGGCCGTAGCTTAGGCAGCACACATGTATTTGTAAGCGTATTATTATATCTGTTGGTTAAAACTTAATTTAAGTTCGTCCATTAATTTTGGAACTAATGACGTTAGGAACGTGTAGGTGTCAAAAAAAAGTTTAGGACATGAAGGCTAGTGTTGCCGATCTTAGAGACAAGTAACCATGTCAATGCTAGCATCTTTTTGGCAGTTACTGTATGTCAAGGGTATTCATGACTTAGGTAAATTAAAAAATAGAATGAAAATAAAATTTATTTAAAGATATATAGAAAAAAAATACCTACATTTAAAAAATGAGTTGTCAAGACTGCACTACATCGACATCACTTTGGATACGGAACCCTAAAAAGAAATTAATTTGATGAGTTTTTGAAAAATATTAAAAACAAGCTGCGCCCCGCGGTTTTACCCGCATAAGTTTCGATCCCGTAGGAAAATCGGGATAAAAGTAGCCTATAGGTATGTTAATCCAGGGTGTCAGCTACCTCCTTACCAAATTTTATCAAAATTGGTCCCGCCGTTTCAGCGTGAAGAAGTAACAAACATATAAACGCACACATACACAGACACACACCCTCACAAACTTTCGCCTTTATAATATTAGTGTGATTGAACTAAATCTTATTAATAAAAATTTGGTCAAAGAGTAGATAAGAATTAGCAGATTTTTTACATACGATTAGAATAAACCAGTCGCATTAGATGCAAACTAAAAAACATTCATCATAATCAGTCTATAACGTTCCCACTGCTGGGACCCAGGCCTCATCTCAGTGAGAGGGAGTGGGCCGTGATCCACCACGCGGGCCCAGTGCGGGTTAGCAGATGCCACATGTCTTCCAATTTTTGGTTTTAGGACATGCCGGTTTCCTCACGATGTTTTCCTTCACCGTTGCAGCACAGTGGTGATGAAATAATTTACACAAAGTAAACCGCCTGTCTGGGTTGAAACCTACGACCTGCAACTCGTAAGTCGCGGCCGTTACCACTTGGCCACCAAAGCTCTCAAAAAAAAAAAATGGAAAATATTAATCCAAAATATGATCCTAGATTTCAATGAAACATGTCCGGTGAGTGTGTAAATTTAATAGTGTGGGTTTAGTAGATCTATTGTTTTAGGTGTGCAATATGGAATATTTATGAAACATTCACTGGTTTATGCGATATTTAAACTAGTTACATTCTGTCCACAGTTGTATTTTTCAGAATATTTATATGTGCGTACTTAAGGTTATTACCACGGATATCTATGATTATTACCACGATGCATAAAGTGGTAAGGCTTTTGATGTTTTTTTTTTTTCGGTTGGGATATCATCAAATGGGGGTCATTTGATGATATCCCGCTCTGGGTGGAGCGGAAGGGAGTGTCAGACTTTTACTGACTAAAACCCACCCGAGTTCCTTCCTTAGCCCTTTATGTTCCGGGCCATCGGTAACCCTTTCGGACAATCCCGCTGACCCAGCAGGCTTCGGCCCTAAGGAAGTCAGACTCTAACTGGTTTTAGTCGACCCCAAGATAGTTAGGAAAAGGCTAGGCAGATGATGATGAGATGTTAATTTTAATACCTTTTGCTTCTGAGCATGAAATTGTGACTTTAGAAGACAGATGAACAAACCAACAATAAAAAACAGCCGTGCATTCGTGCAACCGTGCCCAGTAGTTATAAAAAATTGTTGACTAAAAATAACTGCTCAAGGCACTTCGGCTAAAAATAGACCGGTTACCATTCTAATTTTAGCTTAAAGTCCAACGTCCACGATGACGTTCAAAAGTAACGTGTTACAAACTTAAATCACCATTATGTAGCCAGAATGTCACAGGGCTAGTATTTCAATGGTGGTTCGTACACGTCGCGACTTACTAAAGCGCTGATCATTTGAGTTTACAATACGTTACTTTAAAGTAGCGAAGTGGACTATGGGCCTAAGTTTCTCATTGGAGATCAGTGACCTCAAGTCACTACGTCTCTTAATTTTAAAGGTCACTGCACACAGGGGGCGCGGCGCGGCGGGGCGGGACGCCGACGCGACGCTGAGCAGTTGTAATGTACAGACGCCAGCAGGTCAACCTACCCGAAACTGTCAGATTTTCCCAATCAACCTTGAACCTTATGTTTTAGCAATAAAGTCGAAAATCTATTAAAGAAATCTGACAGATTGTAGTAACTTGATGTGCTGGCGTCCTGTACTAAATATTACGGACGACTTCACACTGAGCCATCGCGCTCGGCGCGACGCTAGCCGTCGCGCTCCGCCGCCGCCACGCCGAGCGCGAATACAACTCAGAGGCGGGGCGGGGCGCGGCGTGGCGGGACGCCGACGCTTTGTGTTGTAGTTTACGTATGTGGTAGTCACACAGCCGATGGATGTCGAAAAACTAATCGAATGTGTTCGTGCTCACGTATTTTTGTACGATTTGGGCCATAGGCAGTATAAAAACACTGTTCATGGGCGCGGCGGGACGGAACGTGATCGCGCCCGCAGTGTGAACGCTGCGCCGCGCTAGCGCCCTTACAGAGACCTTAAAGGTCTGCTGCATATGGCCCAAATCGTACAAACATACGTAGGGACGAACACATTCGATTAGTTTTTCGACATCCATCGGCAGTGTGACTAAACCATACAATACAACACAAAGCGTCGGCGTCCCGCCACGCCGCGCCCCGCCCCGCCTCTGAGTTGTATTCGCGCTCGGCACGGCGGCGGCGCGCGGCGGGGCGCGACGGCTACCGTCGCGCCGAGCGCTATGGCTGTGCTGTGTGTGATGTGAAGTCGTCCGTAATATCTAGTACAACTTCTGCTCAGCGCCGCGTCGCCGTCCCGCCCCGCCGCGCTGCGCCCGCTGTGTGCAGTGACCTTTAAGGTGACGTCAAATTTGCATCAGAGTCATTTTTTAGATGTTAAGTTTAGTGCCTTTTGATTTTATTGCTTCGGAGCATCGAGTTGTGATTTTTGAAAACAAAAAAAAAAACCAACGAGGAAAAAGACAGCCATGCCATTGCCCTGCCGTCACAAAAAATGGTTGACTAAAAATAACTTTCCTTGATTAAAATATCATTTAGGCTAAGAAAGGACCATTGACCGTTCCATTTTTAGCTCAGTGACGTGACGTCTTGCAAATGAAAATCTAAACTGAAATTTAATTGAACATTAACATGCTAATTATAAATTTTCTGATCCAATAAAATAATGGCAGACGGACCTTTACCCGAATATTCGACGGACTAATTTTAGCAAAACGGATCCTAATTAATTCTACCCAATTCTTAACAAGTTGAGGTTTTCAAATTGGAATTTCTTGAATCAACGTGGAACAATTTAAAGTGGCAAGGTTTTAATTAGTTTCTCAAAATGTTGAAGGAACTTTGGTATACTGGTGATCTCGCAGTGACGGTAAAATATGGGTATAAGAGTGTGTAAAGTTGATGTATATTTAATTAATTAATCAATGTCTAGACCGTTTTGACGAGCTTTTTGCAAGGTTAAAGTTCTTTTTGCTAACTTTTTATATTTGATTAAGCCTGTTTAATATGGCTTTACTGACGTGCACATTTTATAGTATTGTAGTAGTATACTTAAAGTAAAAGTGCGCAGTGCTACTCACACCCTATCGTGTTAATATCAACTTTATTTCAATGACTTTTATGTTGATTTCAGAGTGGCACACAAATGGATAATAAATCATTTGTGCCATTTTTGCGACACTTCCTTTTATGGGTGTCTTCAATGATATGTAGGTACTGTGTTGTTTGGGGTTAACTTAAAAATTAACAACCAGTAAAAATTTGGAACAAAAAAAAACAGTCCAGAAAAAAACAACAGGAAAATAGGTACTTACAAAGGTGGTGGTGGTCGTTATCCAGCAGATACCTAAACAAATCAATAGTGTTGGTGCCATGGAGGTCGTTAATGATCTAGGTACCTACATGAATAATTATTTGATCAATCCCCTCATTATAATTTGCAAACAACAAATAAAATATATATTTCAGGTAAATATGATAAGCTCAGGTAGTGCCCCAACATCTTGAAAAGGTCAAAGTTTTGAATATATTATTAAAATTTTGATGTTATTGAATATTAATCTCGAAAATGCTAATGAGTTCTAAAGCAATTATTTTGACCTAAGTACCTTGAATAATAATTTTGAGCAAAAAATGTGTACCTAGAACCGCTTTTAAACTTCTGAATAATGATTAGTTAGACGGAATTCACATCACACCACATCCACATTCGGTCCATTCTTCGGTTCATTAAAATTATTATTATTATTAAATTATTATTATTAAAATTCACATTCGGTGCCTGCAAAGCAAGAGTGAACAGGTTCGCTCGTTCCATCATAGACCTCATCCATCACTTTCCATCAGGCATGATCGAGGTCAAGTGCAGGCCCATTTAGCAATTTTTTTTAAAAGCTTGATGATGTGATTGTCAAGTGCCAGAAACCAGTAGCTGTCAGATCATAGTGTCATTTTGTTTTTTTAGTAAATAAATGTTTAGGCCGAGTATTATAAAAAAAAATAAACTAATGTTTATGCGAAAACCACTTTATGTCAGCCAGCGGAATAGGTTGAATATTTTATTTGCCAATAAAATACAAGGACGCGGGACGTCAAAAATAATCATGAGGGCCTTCCTGATTAAGTGTATAGAACTTATAAAGCTACACCGTCACGGCCTTACGTGACGTTTGTTAAGGCTGGATGTACAGTCAACAAAGGAGTTAAGTATACAGGAGCGTCGGATATTGTTGAAGTTTACTAAGAAACTGATGGATATTCTCGAATAAAATTTTAGTTTATTAATAGAAAACAAACAGCTCATTTATTAAATTAAATTTCAGTCCAGAACATCCATCGGTTTCTTAGTAAACTTCAACTATATCCGACGCTCCTGTATACTTAACTCCTTTTATTACAAATTAAAATTTGAGACCTCTTACGACAATCTAGGTAGGTGGTTAGGTATTAAAATAAAAGTAAACAACACACTAAGTCATACACTGTATATTAAAAAAGGTTTAAATTCGAAATATAAGAAATAAATTAGGTAGGTTAATTTATGTATTAGTAATCTATTTATTGCCAGCCAGCTTAAATTTCGGTAGAAAGAGCTATGGGCGTGGGGAGTGGAGATAAACCCAGTACTGTTCCGTTATTAAAATTAAATCTTATAAATTGAAAGTTCTAGATACCTAACCTTCCAGTTATTAAAAGAAACGTGACTAAAAGATAAATGGGCGCCAGGGACAATAAGGGTCCCGGATCCAGGAGCCGATATAGGTGTCCAACCATATAAGTCCTGATGCACACCGAATGTCGAACCCAAGATCCAGATACTTTTATTTCCGCTTTCGGTTATTTAGTTTATTATGATTTTTTACTGAAAGCTGAAAATTATGAAGGATTGCTCCATACGATATTATTTCGATGGTTAGCAAACAATATGTTAGAATATCGATTAAACTACAACTGTGAATCGGCGACCGCCAGATGTCGCCTCTAAACTGTCAAACTGACGTTCGACTGAATGACATATGAAATTTTGTATGTAAACATTGCAACTTAACCTTTCAATATTTAATCTAATTTATTGTGCAAACTTATTTAATAGGTTTTAGGAAAGTAATTAATTGTGAGAAAGTGATACCTAAAGGGTTTAGTGACAAGATACAGTTGAAGGAATGAGTCCTTCTATCAAGGGCAGGCCAAAGTCAATTGTACAAACTACAATGAAATATAATACTCGGAAACCTCAAAATGTACTACTGATGTTTTCAGGTAAATGCTACTTTACTTATTAGTAACGCAGCTGTGTAGGTACAAAAAAAAACAATGTAACACTTTGTTGACTGTACACTAGTAAAACGCTGAAGCCAATAGTGAAGTCAAAATGAAAATCCAAGATGGCGGCTGGGAAACCTAAACATTTTTCAGGGGTGTCGTTTTATGGTTTTTGAAGGTGCTGAAGCCGAGCAAAGCAAAGCAAATGAAAATCCAAGACGGCGACCACTTTATGAGAGCTTCTAAAAACATATACTATAGTGTAATTATTAATTCACTGGAGTAAACTGACAGATGCTAAGCCATATTTATTGTAATAGTGATGAGTTCCGTTCGTTGTGATTCAGTTAATTCACACAAAGTCAATAGAAACATTCCTTAGCCCTTTATGTTCCGGGCCAGCGGTAACCCTTTCAGACAATCCCGCTGACCACATATTTGACATTGATTGTCGTTGAGATGAGATTGCGACTGTAGTCCACGCGGAACTAGTTGGCCGCGCCTTGGGGGTAAGGGCGGCGGGGTTGCATATTGTTCGCAACCCACGTACTGAGTAATGACAAAGCGCCCCCGTCCCTCCGCCCACCGCTTACATACCTAAGGCGCAGCCACCTAGTTCCGCGCGGACTATAGATTTTGAAAGTTTTTAATAACGAGAATTGACCGTCTGTTATCGGCGGCTTAAGGCTGCAACGAATGTTTACAATAAAAATTCGCATTAAAATTCAGCGCCCAAGTCCTTATCTAAACAGGCGTTTCTGACTGATCGTCTCCTTGACATTTCAAAAGTGTCTGTCATTGATTTACTGCTTTGAGTGTTAGTTAAGTGCAGATGGGCATTAGTTTGACAATGAAACCTTACTTACTTACCTCCTAAAAACATATCATAGGTACCATTCCTAGCACACTACGCAGCCAAATTTATTCGTCCATTCTACGTGATTAATAGATATGGTACACCCACATAAGTAACACATCATCAATCGCCACAAATGGTAAAACGAAGACGTAAGAAAAGTAACAAAATGGAAATTGGTGTAATTTGTTCTGGCCATACCGTGAAACACCCGTTTCCTTCAGTCTATCCTCAATATCGGTGTTGCCAACTTGCCAATATTTTTTTCATAGACTTTTCTTGACATGAAATAAATCTTTTCGATTGATTTGAGTAGCGAGTGGAAATGGAGTATGTGTATGTAAGTTTGAATGAGGTTTATTATGGATAATCGAAGGCCAATTCCCGTAATTAAAAACGTTCAAAATCTAGTCGCAATCTCATCTTAGCGATAATCAATTTCAAAAACTTGTCAGAAATGTAGGGAAATTAGAGGATTTTTTTTTAAAACTTTGCCCCACACTAGGAATTTGTTTCTCCTGTACTGTGGGTGCGTTTACAAACATTTAAACTCACATACACAAACAGCCAGACCCGGAACAACTACTTGTAGGTCATACAAATATTTGTTCCGTGCGGGAATCGAACCCGCGACACGCAACGCAGCAGTCAATCGCTCAACCACTGCGCCAACCGTGCCTCCATTTTTGACAGATGGAGACAGATTAGAATGCGAACGTTCTTAAAATACGCGAATCACCCCTCTGATGTGAACCCCTTGCGCGGAAGGCAGCCTGATCCCTTATTTCTACGGACCATCAAAAATGAAAAAAAAACCTTTAAGTAGGTCAATTTAAGATCGCTCCTTATCCGGTTGACATCGTAAAGTTAAAAAAAAAACTAAATCAAAATCGGTTCATCCGTTCGGGAGCTACGATGCCACAGACAGACACGTCAAACTTATAACACCCCGTCGTTTTTGCGTCGGGGGTTAAAAATGAAACAGCCCAAGAATGTAATAACGCAGAAAGAAAGTAAAGATCTATTAAAGCGCAATAAAATACGTATCTTGGACTCACTGATTGATTTGGTTTGGTTTTTTATTCTGATCGTAACAGATTTGTTAAAATGGCACCTGTGTCTTTTTGAGGTTGGCACACGGCTTGAAGGTTCGAAGTTTAAGATAAAAAAAACTTTATTGTATTCTAGGTTTTCGAGGATCTGAGGAGGTCTGTAGGAAAAACCAATGGCAATAGTTACAGGTTACAGGAGCAGTGGTGGCGAAGTGGTAACGGCCGCGACTTACGAGTTGTAGGTCGTAGGTTCGAACCCTGACAGGCGCTTTACTTTGTGTAAATTATTTCATCACCACTGCTCTCAAAACGGTGAAGGAAAACATCGTGAGGAAACCGGCATGTCCTAGAACCAAAAATTCGAAGACATGTGACATCTGCCAACCCGCACTAGGCCCGCGTGGTGGATTACGGCCCACTGCCTCTCACCGTGAGGAGGCCTGTGTCCCAGTAGTGGGAACATTATTGACTGATTATGTATGTATGTATGTATAGTTATAGTCTGTTTACATTTATTTTGCATCACCGTCCAAATGAAAAACATGGTTGCTGTTGGTTTGCTGCCACAGACAAGTCTGTCAAAATCACTGTGATCTTTATTCTCCTTACTATAAGGTTACTACTGTCAAATAGCTGTGAACGGAACTGCGTCAACTGCGTCGGAACTGTGAAAAGTATTGTGTCATAAATATTGGTAGTATACTAGTATGTCATTGGTGACATACTAGTATACGGCTTCGTTATCGTTGAGGTTTTTGTCACCATAGTACTGAGCGGTGGGTTTTGAGAAGAGGGGTTTTTTCTTGGAAATTTTCAGTAGTAGCCTGGACTCTAGATTTGTGCCCGGTCAAGCGGCAATATCCTTCCCTAATAAATGGGTCATCAGAAAAAGAATAACTATAAGTAAGTATAAGTTTACTATGTATGTAGTTATAATTTTGTATATGTATATATCTGTGTATCTGTTTTAGTTTATTGTATAAATAATATTTGCACCAACGACAGCCCCATTGTATGTCCAGGAAAATCACTGTCCATTCCAAGGTTGCCTGGAAGAGATCGCAGAAAGCGATAAGGCCGCCCATTGTATATTTTGTAGTGTTTGATGTATCTTTTTCATGTTATGTATTTGTGTGGTGTACAATAAAGTATATATAAATAATAAATATAAGTACATCTCTAACATAGGAACATAGGCGTGTTGCTAAATTGTATGTGTGTAACACAACAACAACAACTAACAACATAACTAAGCAACAATTTCATCAGAACATGAGTTACATACAGAGTAGAGCCAAAGTTCGCGGCTAATTTGGTCTGATTTAGGTAGAAAGTTGGGATTGTGAGGAAAGCCTTAGTTGGATTGTGAAAGCCGATATGAAAGTCTGACTTTTTCTGCGGTCCGCAAATGACGATCACTTTTAGAAAGTACCTTAAATTTTCTTCCGTAGATAATAGCATAAACTGTCGAGGCATTGAAGTGAAATGAGCATAGTAGAAGCTGCACGATATAATGATCCTTAACAAGAGTTACTCAAGGTTCCTAATTAATCATCCAATTATGGCACCCGTCTTTTCACTAAATATAAATTATGTTCTTAGCAAACTGCGCGACAGCAAAAAGCAGTATTTGTTCAATACAATGAGAACATATTACATATATTTGATACTAGCTTCTGCCCGCGACTTCGTCCGCGTGAAATTCGTACTTTCCTCTAAAAATTTCGAAAATGTATGTTATCACTTCGTCCGCGTGAAATTCGTACTTTCCTCTAAAAATTTCGAAATTTTTACTTAACATTTGTTTAGATAAATAATTAGTATTTGGGCCAATTTTTTAAGTTTATAGATCAAAGGGATCAGATTTTTCACATAAACCCGCATTTCACCCCCACAGGGGTGGAATTTTGAAAAATCGTTTCGGATGTGTTCATAACTTGACTCAAAGACCCATACCCATTTTCGAGTTAATGGAAGCAAGCAGTAAAATCCAACCCTTAAACTTTATTACCCTTTTCCACCTTGCCTTGGTAGGAGTCGATTTTTGAAAAACCCTAAAGCACACTTTTTTTTTTTTTAACCGACTTCTAACAAAGGAGGAGGTTCTCTGTTCGTCGGAATCTTTTTTTTATGTATGTTCCCGATTACTCGAAGACGGCTAGACCGATTTGCAAAAATATTATTTTGTGTGAAAGGGTATACTTTCCAGGCGGTCCCATTGTCATTAGGTCAGGATCTGATTATAGGATCCTGGAGAAATTGAAGGAACTCTTCAAATATAGCGATTTGGGTATTTTTTATAGTAATTCGTGCATTTGCTCTCGAAAAGCACTATTTGATGGAGTGGAACTGGAACTGATGATGAAGACCAGAGATGGCCACCGGATCTACTCAATAATAAGTATTTCACGGGTTGCGATTCGATTACTTTATTATGGTTGCTAAGCAATTCATGCTCGTCATAATGCGAATGGTGAAATGGAGCTGATGGTGAAATACCAGGAGAAATCCTCAAGAATTAATGTCCCTGCATCGGGAAAAGCAATATTTTGGTAAAGGCGATGAGCAAGTTGACATTAGGCTATTGTAACTTAGACAAATTATAAACAGACCCATTAAAAAGCGAGAAATAAAAACTTTTTAACAAAAAAAAACCGACTAAAACAAAATCTTATTTATTTGGTTTATAAACTATAAACACTTCCAAAAAAAGCACTACAAAGTGAAAAATAACGTTAATTTCGGAAGTCGGTGTCTGTGGATCTGTATTTTAGTTTTTTGCAATTGCACCGACTTCCGAAATTAAAATTATTTTTCACTTTGTAGTGCTTTTTTTGGAAGTGTTTATAGTTTATAAACCAAATAAATAAGATTTTTCATATAAACATTCCCCTCTTTTTATCCCCACAGGGATGGAATTTTGAAAAATCGTCTAGGATGTTTCTATGACTTGACTTAAGGATTATTTATACCAATTTTCCAGTTAATCAAGCGACGTAATAAAATACTCCCCTGTAAAATTGACTACCTCTCTTCACCCCGGTAAATTATCGAAAAACCCTGATACGTTATTCTTTATTTTTGGTCATAAGTATAAAAATACTGAGTTTCGAGTTAATCGAACTGCGCGTTAAAATTCTTCCTTACAAATTTTGACACCCCCCAATCCCTCTTCAGAGGGTAGTTTAGAAAAACAAAAAAAAAAAAACAACCGACTTCCAAAAAACACTATAAAGTAAAAAATAACTTTAATTTCGGAAGTCGGTGTTTATGGATTTGTATTTTAGTTTTTTGCCACCGACTTCCGAAATTAAAGTTATTTTTTAAGTACTTTATAGTGTTTTTTGGAAGTCGGTTGTTTTTTTTGTAAAAAAGTTTTTATTTTTCACTTTTTAGTGGGTCAGTTTGTAATTTATTTAAGTTACAATAGCCTAATGTCAACTGCTTATCAACTTTTACAAAATATTGCTTTTCCCGATGCAGGGACGTTAATTGTTGAGGAGTTCTCCTAGAAGAACCAGGAGAACTCTTCAACAACCACTCACCATACGCATTGTGACGAGGATAAATCGTTTAGCAACCATATTAACGTAATCGAATCGCAACCCGTGAAATATTTGTCATTGAGTAGTTCCGATGGCCATCTGTGGTCTTCATCATCAGCTCCACTTTACCAAATGATGATTTCCGAGAGCCAAATGCTCAAATTACTTTAAAAAAATACCCAAATCGCTATAGCTTTGCCTATAAAATTTGAGGGTTTCCCTCGATTTCCATGGGATCCTCTCATCAGATTCCAACTTGATGATAATGGGACCACCTCGAGAGTATACCCTTTCGAACAAAAAAAGAATTTTGAAAATCGGTCCACAATTTGCGGAGTAATCGCGTAACAAACACACAAAAAAAAACATACCGTCGAATTGAGAACCTCCTCCATTTTTGAAGTCTGTTAAAAAATGCCAAACTTCATAATTTACTTAGATAAGTATTCGTGACAAGTTTCAAGGTTATTAACTCAAAGAATAAGATTTTTCATACAAACAAAATCCCCCCTTTTCACCTCCTTAAAGGTTGAATTTCCAAAAACCTTTTCTTAGTGGATACCTACTCTTCACAAAGAACACACCCTCCAAGTTGCATGTCTCTAGGACCAGCGGTTTGGGCTGTGTGTTGATAGATTATATAATTAAAAACAAAATTTCATCCCCCTTTTCACCCCCTTAAGGGTTGAAATTCTAACAACACCGTTGCGTTACCTTCCAACCATAAGCCAAGATAATAAATTTAGTGATTTTTACTTCGAAAATTAAGGATTTTCCATACACAACTTCATCCCCCTTTTTAACCCTTCGGGGGTAGAATTGCCAAAAACACTGAGACACGTATAAATTAATTTTCAATACTCAGCCTAAACACAAAATTTCAAGATCCTAACTTCAAAAATGACGGACTTTCATATAAACTTTCATCCCCTATTTCACCCCTTTAGGGGTAGAATTCCCAAAAATCCTTTCTTAGTGGATACTTACTCTTCACAAAGAACACACCCTTCAAGTTTCATGTCTCTAGGCCCAGCGGTTTGGGCTGTGTGTTGATATATCAACAATCAGTCAGTTTACCATTTTATATATATAGAAGATTATAAATTAGTGTGACTAAGTAATTGCACTGATTTATAATAATTTGTAATCAAATTAAAAATATTTTTGTTATCTTTGTTTTTTCTTATTTTATTATTTTCTATGTGCAACATTAATGTGCCTTAATTTTATTTTTTTTGGTGTGGCAAAACACTTTTTTAATGTCACTTTTTTAAATTTTTGTAAAACGTTTATGCGTGTAATTCGTAATTTTTTCCTTTTTAAGTATTTAAATACAAGTGAAATCTATATTTTTACTTTCTCTCTGTGTTTTATTACAAACAGTATTGTTTTTCAAACGTATCATAATGTATCTTTGTATGTGAGATTCGTTAAACCCTCGAAGCATCCTAACGACTAGGTGGTTTTCACGTGGTGTCTATCAAATTTAATCGTCTAGGTGGTGCGATCGTTGAAGGCTAGGTTTTGTTTTTGTACGAGTATCATCATTTCCGGAAACTTTTGGTGAATAGTCTGTTAAATATTCCTAAGAATAGAACTGAATTTCAATGGTAGATAATCCTAAAAAACCTAAAGGATAATGTTATGTTACCTTTCCGATTTTTCTTGAACACAGAAGTAAATCCGTTTTATACACGAAGTGGTACAGGTTTTTTTACGAGCAAAGCTAATACATTATTTATTATTCTTGATTTCGTGTCTTTGTAGAATATACAATTAGTAACGACAAAATATGAATATTTCTATATTATTATGTAGTTAAATATTGATACAGGTATGGTGAAAACCACTTCAAAATCCGTTACGTTTTCTAGAAGATCAACGCGATCAAACAGACAAATACGAAAAATAACTTTAATTTCTTCTATACTAGCATCGCCCTGCGGTTTCACCCGCATAAGTTTCGATCCTGTAAGAATATCGATAAAAAAAGTATTCTATGTGTTAATCCTGGTTATAAACTATATGTGTGCCAAATTTCATCCAAATCCGTGTAGTAGTTTTTGCGTGAAAGAGTAACAAACATCCATTCATCCTCACAAATTTTCGCGTTTATAATTTAGGTAGGATATACAGATAATAAAACTTAATAAACCAGAAGTGATCTCAGCATCAATCAAAATATCGTCCAAGATTCAACCAATTTTTCAAAAAGAATAGATACTTACCTACGTAGAAACGCCTCCTTTGGGAACCGCTGTAAAATGCTCCGAAGGTATCAGGAAGCCAGCTATACATCTTAAGGAGAGACACCACCGGTAATGTAGGTCATATATCTCGGGAGAATCTCGACGACTATTGCCGAAAATAATATGCTCTCTTTGGTAAATGCTTGGGCACACCTCTAAGCTAAGATGAAGATATACGGCAGAATCTTTGAAGTGAAAAATCAATACATAAATAAAATTTGGCTCAATTATGGCTTGACTTATAAATATGGCTAAAAATACGGCTAACAAACCGAAGGAACTATCTAGCTTGAAATCTTTTGCTAAGAGGTTTATTATACTGCCAAAACGTAAACATACTTATCAGTTTTGTATAATAAGTGCAGAAAAAAACAAAAACGAAACACTTTTAAAAACGTGTCCTCATAAATAAAGCATAAAATCCTGCTCGTGGGTACTTTTAGGTTATTTTTTTTTACCATCAAAATGCGACACAAAGTGTTTACGCCAAATGCATACATCAAAGCATTGCTATCGTTCAAAGCATTTTTGTTTTCACGCGGTTAGGTAAAACCTTGTCATTATCAAACGCATTTTTATAAAGGAATTTTCATTTTTCAATAATAATTATCTACATCATATTGTTTCAGTGAAACCGGCAAGCGTATAATTGCGTAACACACTAACAGGGAATTGCTTTCATTTTGACAGTTCAACAACTTTCATTGCCTTATTTACGTTGTTGAGCAGACAATTTTTTTGAATATATGAAGCAATGAATTAGCAATATTCTTCAAAATGATGTAGATTGTGATTGGCAGTGGGTAAAGTTTTTACTTGTACAATGAAGAGTTTAATTCATACCCTTAAAATCGCTGTGTGATCGTCGTAGGCCTTGAAGAATGTAGATTTGTAGACTTTTTATTTGATTAAGTACCTGGTACTTGAGGGACCCGTGGCTAAATAATAACAGCCGCACAGGTCGATAGATCAGGTTAAGCTACGCTCGCCGCGGTAGGTCTGTGGATGGGTGACCATCTTTACATACCATGACCCCTCCGTGCCTCGGAAAGCAGGTTAAGCCGTTGGTCCCGGTTGTCATTCGTGGATCATCGTGGTCAGATAGGCAGTCGCTCCGTGTAAAATACTGGTATTCAGCTGCATCCGGTTAGACTGGAAGCCGACCCCTAACATGGTTGGGAAGAGGCTAGGCAGATGATAAGTATCTGGTACTTGTTGACAGGCCTGCGCTGTCCTCCTATACCTATTAATTCTGCAATTTGAAAACATTGTAAAAGCCAAATATTATTTATTAAGAGTAACCGTGGAGTTTCTTGCCGGCTCTCCTCTATAGGAAACGACCAATTAGAACCGTGCACCTAGCTTCTGACGTTTCATAAGTGCCCATGTAGGTTTATGTGAAATAAAATATATTGATTTTGATAATGCTGTGTTCAGGTCCAATCGACTAAAGAACCAGAAAGAAACATAATTTGGTAGAAATATAATTTGGTAGAGTGGGGATAAAATATTCTTTCGATCGTTTTTTTATATTTCAGCTCGTCTTATCTAACCAGTAACTGGACTGTGGAGGTCAGATAGGCAGTCGCTCCATGTAAAATACTGGTATTCAGGTGCATCCGGTTAGACTGGAAGCCGAACCTAACATAGCTGAGAAGGGGCTAGGCATGATGATGATGATGATGATATTGATTTAAACTCGTCATAACTTTACAAAATTATATAGGTTCACCCCTATATAATTTTCTAAAGTTTTTAGCAAGAACTTACATCGTATCGCTTTCAGTGAACATCTTACTTAACAAAGCTAGGAAAAGATTGTTCTTACCTCCCAAGTTGCTTATGCTTAGAAAACCGTTTTCTGAGTGAATTTTTAAATGATGTATAAAATGGAATTTTCTGAAATAAATGTAGTTAAGTAAGCGAAAAGCTTAGCATTTAATTAATTGAAATTTGAATATTGCGCATTTATATTTATTTACACGAAAAACGGCCTAGGGCCGTTTTTCGTGTTACTTAAATGCGCAATATTTAATGTCTTCGGGAAACAAGATTTCCGCAAAAGGCAAGGTGGAGGAGCTCACCGTCCGATCAGGACCAGGCCCGTGCCGGACGGCGCGTATGTGTTCCACGCACGCCTCAAAGATATGTCAATAGTGAAGGGGCCGTTAGGGTCGCAGCCTGCCGGGTCAGCGGGATTGTCCGAAAGGAAGGAACATGATGGGTTTTAGTCAGTAAGAGTCTGAGACTATTCCGCTCCACCCAGAGCATCATCAAATGACCCCTCCGGTCATTTGATGATTTCCATCTTCAAAAAAAAAATGTGGAGGAGGAAAATCAAATGTTTGTGTCTGTTAAGGCGCTGTCCAAAGATAGACACAGTAAAACGCTCAGTTTTTCAAATCAAATCAAAATCTTTTATTTGCAATAAATGTGGTAGGTACAAAAGATGATATTATTATATTATAAAAGGAGAATGACCGATTAGTACTAAAAAATGCCTCAAGATCAAAATATTATAGTAAATATTTACATATTTTTTTACGACATTACGCGTCGATGATTTGATTTTTGAACAGGGAATTTAAATTAAAGTAAAAAAGTGTTGATGTTGTTTTATTCCCTTTACATGACGTTCCGTTTCAAATGATATGATCAATATAACATGGAATGGAGATAGTTTTATTTATACTTAAAAAAATGTAACCAATTTATCATTTAAAATGGTAGATTTTTTCAATAAAGTCTAACCAGGATCACGAAATCGTAATAAAAAGATTTTTTTTTGATAATGCACTCAATTGATTCAATTCCGGATATGGTCGTCAATGCCATATTTGATCACTATCTGACACTGTCAGAAAGACAGTGTCAATTAATTTTTTCCGTTTCTTTCGAATTGCATGAAATTGACAGGTATTTCTGTTTTCCTGTGTATAATTGAAGGATTATAATGCATTTACTTCAGAAGGATGTTGTGTTAACTAAGATTTCATCGCAATATGCGAAGTCATTGTCCGAAACTGCTGCAGATGTGCGATTTTTGCCGTTCGTGTATGACATGTCAAACAAAATAAAGTAGTTGCCTAGTCTTTCGCTTATTTTGATTTTTTTGAAAATCTCCGAAACCTGGGTTTTGTTTACAAAAATAACTTTTGTAGGAGTTAATATGATATGTGTAGTCTATAAAAATCAAAGTTTGACTTTGACGCAAAATGGTAACGTCCAAGAGCATTGTCCTTTCAGAGCAAAGACACATTCCGCCATGTAATAATGACATGCAAATACTTAAGTAGGTATGTAGTGTGTAACGTACAGTAATATACTAAAAACGTAGTTAACTATATCAACGGAGGAACATAAACATACATAACATAATGTAATGATAATGAAGGGAATTCAATCAACTAAAGAAACACCTAAAATTTATTCCGCTGATCCGTGCATTTATTTTATTATTTAATTAGAAAAAGTGAAAGAATGTATTGTCAAATGTTCAAAGAAAAGACTTATTCAAAAGTATTTCATAAAAATATGGTATAATGATAAAAAAAATCAAATTTTTTTTTTCGTCGCATAAAACAAAGTTTTGAAAATAAATTATCACATTTTATGTAATGATAAGGAAGGGAATTCAATCAACTAAAGAAACACCTAAAATTTATTCCGCTGATCCGTGCATTTATTTTATTATTTAATTTAATTAGTTGCTGCGATGTGCTATTGACATTTACCTAATCATTTGCTTCTTACCGCGCCTTAAATAAATTGCAGTCATTTTGCATTAATTAAGAATTCATAATATAACCTATAGGTTAATTAATCTACCTGAAAACGTGTATATTTTGGGCCAGTTTTTTATATCTTTGAATAAAGATCAAATGCAGGTAGGTACTATGCAAAATTTATAATGGATACCTACTAATGAATTGTTTTGTGTGCGGATTTATTTTTAGTAGTTTTGTTATTAAAACTTATTTTTATTTATTTTTTTATATAATTAAGATTTAATCATACACTCCGATTTTTATGCTGATAATTACTGATTTGTAGGATGATGCTGTTATTATAGTATATTTATGCAGGTATTAAAACTTTAGGATACGAGTGTATTATCGACCTTTATTTAATTTTATGGCCGCGGTTTCTTACCGTTTCAGATAGGTTATTATGAATAGTGAACTGATTAGGTAAGTAGTTATTATTCTTTATTTAAATAGTTTTGGTTCCGTACCCAAAGGGTAAAAACGGGACCCTATTACTAAGACTCCACTGTCCGTCTGTCTGTCACCAGGCTGTATCTCATGAACCGTGATAGCTAGACAGTTGAAATTTTTACAGATGATGTACTTCTGTTGCCGCTATAACAACAAATACTAAAAACAGAATAAAATAAATATTTATTTTATTCTGTTTTTATTATTTGTTGTTACAACAAACGTGTTTTTTCGGCGTTTTTGCCTTGTGGTACGGAACCCTTCGTGTGCGAGTCCGACTCGCATTTGGCCAGTTTTCTTTGACTGTACGACCTTGATTACGTCTGATGGGTTTTTAATATGTACAGTCACCAAAGGAGATAAGTAACCAAGGTTGTCGAATATAATTGAAGTTTAGTAAGAAACTAACGGATTTTTTCGATTGAAATTTAATTTGATAAATAAACTGTATAGCAGCATAATCAGCCTATAATGTTCCCACTGCTGGGACACAGGCCTCCTCTCTGTGAGAGAGAGTGGGCCGTAATACCATAGTAAGTAATACACCACGCAGGCCCAGTGCGGGTTGGCAGATGTCACATGTCTTCGAATTTTTGGTTCTAGGACATGCCGGTTTCCTCACGATGTTTTCCGTCACCGTTTTGAGAGCAGTGGTGATGAAATAATTTACACAAAGTAAAGCGCCCGTCTGGATCCGAACCTACGATCTACAACTCGTAAGTCGCGGTCGTTACCACTGGGCCACCACTGCTCAATAAACTGTATGTTTTCTATTAATTAAATTAAATTTTAATTTGAAATATCCATCTGATCCTTACTAAATTTCGACTATATCCGATGACCCTGGTTACTAATCTCCTTTGTTGACCGTACTTAATTAATAGTAAATTAATAAATAAAAATAACTATTTAATACTTATATAATGTAATTCTTTGTGCAGTTCACAGTGTTCATCAGTGTAAGTAATTTGTTGGTGAGTGATTAGTGTTTAAATGAATGCTAAATGATTATCATACGACGTAAGTACGTAACGAACAACATTTGTATGACGTTAGAAAGGTGAGAAATATAATCACATTATTGTATTCAAGTGCAGGTTGTAGGTACTTTTATGATGCAAATAAAGTTATTATTATTATTATTAGTTACGAGAGATTAAGATGTTCCTCTCAATAACTATGACTCAACTATGACTTTGCTATACAAGTTACTTTCACAATAACCTGTCTCATCTACCTAGCCTTTTCCCAACTATGTTGAGGTCGGCTTACAATCTAACCGGATGCAGATGAGTACCAGTAATAATTAAAGAGCGACTGCCTATCTAAGACATAAGACTGATATAAGACTGGTTGTCAAATTTTCGGGCTTCTGACGACCCGTAACGACTGTCATAAATTCTCTAATGACAGCCGGGACCAACGGCTGAAGCACGAAGCACGAAGGGGTCTCAATCACACTAATATTATAAAGGCGAAAGTTTGTGAGTGTGTGTGAGTGGGGGTGTGTGTGTATGTTTATATGTTTGTTACTTCTTCACGCTCAAACGGCTGGAGCAATTTTGATAAAATTTTGTATGGAGGTTGCTGATTAACATATAGGCTACTTTTTATCACAATATTCCCACGGGATCGACATTTACGCAGGTGAAACCGCGGGGCGCAGCTAGTATGTTATAAAATGGTCACCCAACCACGGACCGACCTCGACAAGCGTAACTAAAGTACCACTTATTTGACTTTGTTTTTCAGTTAAGGGGCTTACAAGAGCTAAATGCAAGTTTTACAAACAATAAAAGTATATGATCGACTACAGTAAACAAAATCAGAAAAATATATGATATTCTTCAGAATATATGCTAGATAGATAGTGTGCTGAAAACATGATTCAACTAATTTGATACGATAGAAAAAAATCATGAAGATACCTCTAAAAAATTTCTTTTTACAATAAAATCCATAGTAATATACATACAATCATTCTGATTTTTTGTCAGAATATTCTACAAGCAACATACTAAAATGATAGTGTTTTAATTTTTTAATCCAAACAATAGATTCTTTGTAAATCGCATATTCATATTTCCCAACATAATACGTGCGTATGTGTGCGTAAACGCCCGTGTAGCGACACTGCCGGCCGAGGCCTGATGCTAAACGGACGTGTCGCTCTTTTCGCCGCATTATTTCCACCAAGATTGTTATGTTTTTGTAAAGTTTTATTTGTAAATTCATTGTTTATTATTATTTGCATAATCTTCTTTCCGTAAATATTTTTTTCGTGTAAATATAAAATACTTTTAAGTTAAAATAGCGTAATAATTTGTTATCAATTATCATTTGGAAATATGGGAAATAAAGTGAAAAATTCCGTTCAAAAAATTCCGAACGAAATTAAAAAGTGAGCATTTTATTATTTACTGAATATTTATTTTTTTTAACAAAAAAACTATGAATTTGGAAACGTCTAAGTGAGTCGCATTTATGCATAGGGTCAATTTTTTCGCTCTCACTTACAACTGTTACATTAGCGTATTTGGTCGATGTGTAGATTTGTATTCAAAGGTCCGCGGGTTCAATTCCCAGGGATACAAAATTGGATTTTCTTTTTAAAATTTTATTTAAATGTATTTTGAATTTTTATATAGGTATTTATTTTTTTATAAAATTACCAAAAAAAAAACGTCAACAATGTAATTATCTTTCACAGGAGAAAGAAAGTTGAAAATATCAACACGGAAGTTTTTCCTAACGCGTAAACTAGTAATGTGTGCGTAATGTGACGGCGGCGGCACGGCGGCGAGTTTTGATAAGATCTATCAAAACTCGCCGCCGAAGCGCGCCGCTGCGGCCGCGGCGCGCGCCGTTTGCAAGGGTTCATGTCTACAAATCCAAGGGCAACCAAACCAATACAGCGCAGCGGCACCGCGGCCGCGCGCGGCACAGTATATTGTCTATACATTATTGTGACTCGGCTCTGTTCTAGACACGGATATCTATGGTTCTAGAAATAATTACCTACAGCCGCGCGGTACGTAAACACGCGATAGCCCTTCCCGCCTACAGTATTTTAATTTAATCAACCTACCTACTTGACTTTCTTTAAAGTTTTGTGATTATATAGGTTTTTTTTTTAACCGACTTCTGAAAAGGAGGAGTTTCTTAATTGGGATGTTTCTATTTTTTTTATGTATGTTCGAGGGCATAACTCCGTCATATGTATGTATTGTTTACACAATCACACAACATAACATCACGCCTGTACCCTTTAAAGGGGTAGGCAGATGTGTTCAATAGCTTCCTGTCACTGATATTAACATAGCAAGTATAGTGTTATATGAATTTGTGTGGGGTAGGTTCAACTAAAAAGTGAAAAATAAAAACTTTTTTACAAAAAAAAAATTCGGATGTCGGTTGTTGGTTCTGCATTTTCGTTTTTTGACATCGACTTCCGAAATTAAAGTTATTTTTCACTTTGGAATGGTTTTTTTGGAAGTCGGTTGTTTTTTTTTTTAAGAAAAAAGTTTTTTTATTAAAAAAAATTAAACACGTGAATGAAATAGGAAGAGTTCAATAAAAATACATGGTGTTTTTTGATCAGTATATTTAATAAAAATTAATCGTTTAAAAAACATTAGAAAAACACGCTTTTATGAATGCACGTAAAAACAAAAAAGAAACCTCATCGTGTTCAAAGTGCATTACGTGGCATTTCTCACAAGTGCAAACACGACTATGATACGATATTCTATCATGGAATGCCAGTGCCTATCTTCCGGCTTCATCATTAGACCTTGAAAAGTAATCGTAGTCAAAGTTCATTACAAGACTTTTCTAAGAAATCCAAAACAGCTATAATACGATTTTCCATCATGAAGTTCCAGTTCGTATCTTCCGGCTCGATCATCAGATCAGTTCGACAGTACCATATTATTGTATTGACATCAGAAGTCAGAACTACATACAGCTGCCAATTTTCATTACGCTACGACCCTTGTTAGATGGTTAAATTAGTTACCTTAGAGTCCATTACATAGTTAGTTACATACAGGTGATACAGGTCGACCTAATAAAAGCGTGTTAAAAATAACTTATTGACGAATTCAAACAACCAACAACAGCACAATATAGTCTCTTTTTGCCATATTAAGTAACTAAGTACTTGTACTTATTTCAATGAATATTGTCACAAATCGGACGCTTATTGCTTACAAAACCATCACACCGTCCGTTCGTCACTGCGGAGCATTTGAGACTGTTTGTTAACCGAGTGTAAACCGAACTCGAAGCACGTATGACTCGCGTTCCGACCGTTGGTATGAAGATAGAATACTGTATAGATAAATATATCGTGGCGGCGCGCGGCGGTGCGTGACTTAAAGAATAGTACCATCCCACACTTACCGTGGGTGTCGAAAAGGCGATTAAGGGTCGTACCGGGTCAGCGGGATTGTCCGAAAGGGTTACCGCTGGCCCGGAACGTAAAGGGCTAAGGAAGGAACACGGGTGGGTTTTAGTCAGTAAGAGTCTGATACTCCCTTCCGCTCCACCCAGAGCGGGAGGGGTCATCTGATGATTTCCCATCCGCAAAAAAAAAAAAAAAAAAGAGGGTCGTACCGGAGACAGGGCAGCAGCGTTCTCTATGCATTTCACCACCATACCATACTGCGATCTGGCAACCCGCCTGCGCCGCGTGGCGATTATGGCAAACCTCCCCCCAAGAATGACAAGCACAAAAAAACACTTGGCCCCTAGTACCCGGCGGCCCGCCTACGCTTTGCTACAGTAGCGGCCAAGGCCACGGTGAGGCAAGGGGTGCTAAGAATCCCCGGAAGAGATCCAGCTACCACAATCACCGAAAACGGAACCTGGCAACATACAACACGCGTACACTCCGGACCGACGAGAAGATCACCGAACTCGAGGAAAAATTGAGCAGGTTACGATGGAGTATTATAGTGGGGTTGTCTATCTATGGGTTATCTGAAGTCCGAAGACACGAGACTCGACAATCCTTAAAATCCGGAAACTTGCTCTATTTCCGGGAGGGCAGTCCCATGTGGTGTCGGGTTTATCGTCCATAAGTCTCTTGTAAACAACGTGGTAAAGCTGAAGATCGAGAGTGTATCGACCAGGGTGGCCTACCTTATACTCAGAATATCCGAAAGGTAAACGCTGAAGGTCGTACAGATTTACGCCCCGACCTCGTCACGCCCTGAGGATGAGGTCGAGACCATGTATGAGGATATTTCCAGAGCCATGCATGGCTCTAAAACTCACTTTACCTTTGTCATGTGGGACTTTAACGCGAAACTGGGTAAACGAAACGATGATGAGCTGCGAGTGGGGCAATTTGGAGTTGGACGCCGGAACCACCGGAGCCACCTACTGGTCAGTTTTATGGAGAAGGAAGGCCTCTTTATGATGAATTCCTTATTCAGAAAACGTGAGCACAGAAAGTGGAACTGGCAGAGCCCGGATGGTGCAACTAAAAATGAGATTGACTTCATTATGTCCACGAAGAAGTATGTATTCAATGATGTCATCTCTGTGATAAACGCGGTGAAAACCGGAAGTGATCACCGCATGGTAAGAGGCACATTGAACTTACATTTCAAGCTGGAAAAATCTCGACTGATGAAGTCTACGCTCCGCCCAGCACCGATCCAGGTCCAAAACCCCGAGAGCTTTCAACTCGGAACTTCAGAAACGTTTCGAATGCCTAGGGAGCTCCGTGGACGATTATAACGATTCGTTCGTGGAAACTGTCCATACGGTCGGGTCTAAGATCTTCAAGACCTGTCGTACGAATTCAAAAAAAAAGCTCAGAGGCGCGTGATTATCCTGCAGTCTTTAGATGATGCGATAAATTACCGGCAACTCAATAGACGGATCTCTAAGTCCTTGAAAAGCGATCTTCGCCGCTTTAATACAGACCGTATTAAAGACGCGATAGAGCGAAATAAAGGCTCCAAGGTCTTTGCTGGAGATCTGTCTATTGGGCAGTGCTAGCTTACGAAACTGAAGACCGATGATGGAAGAATCGTATCCGTCAAACCTGAGCTGTTGAGAGAGATCGAGAGGTTCTATGGACAGTTATACACGTCAGCAAGTAACCCCGTTACGAATCTGGCAAACGACCCAAGAGCTAGATTGACCCGACACTATACCGAATACATACCGGACGTCAGCCTGTACGAGATTAGGATGGTTCTGAAGCAGCTCAAAAACAACAAGGCGCCGGGTGATGACGGAATTATGGCCGAGCTCTTGAAGGCCGGCGGAAAATCCGTTCTTAAGGCCCTTCAAAAGCTTTTTGGATCCGTCATACTCGAGGGTAAAACACCACAGGCATGGAACAGAGGTGTGGTGATACTTTTCTGCCATGTCTACAAGCTGTTTTCGAGAGTCATCACGAACCGTCTCGCGCGCAGATTTGACGACTTCCAGCCTTCCGAACAAGCCGGATTCCGGAAAGGCTTTAGCACCGTAGACCACATACATACGCGGGACAGGTTATACAGAAGACCGAAGAGTATAACCTGCCTCTCTGCTTAGCGTTTGTGGACTACGAGAAAGCCTTTGATTCGATCGAGACATGGGCTGTACTGCAGTCTCTTCAACGGTGCCAGATCGACTATCGGTACAGCGAGGTGCTGAAGTGTCTGGACGAAAACGCTACTGTGTTAGTCCGTCTCCAGGATCAGACCTCGAAACCTATCCTTCTGCAACGAGGTGTGAGACAGGGAGACGTTATCTCTCAGAAACTGTTCACCGCTGCACTGGAGGACGCCTTCAAGGTTCTGGACTGGAAAGGGGCTGGCATTGCCATCAATGGCGAGTACATAACTCACATTCGGTTTGCCGACGATATCGTAGTCATGGCTGAGACTATGGAGGACCTCAGTACAATGCTTTTTATTGGCTATCAAAGGACACTTCACTTCAACCACAGTGTCTTTTCCAGTTAATCCATCAGGCGATGCACTGCACCCAAGAAATATAGTTCTTGGTCTATAAATAAACCACATGGTCTAATGGTTATGTGTTCTTGTACAGTCAATTGTGCGAGGGCGGTTTTTTCATTTTATTGGCCATGGCGTAAGGATTCTACGTGATAATTTTTTTTTCGGTAAAGTACTTATATCTTTTACTAAATTAGCACATGGTGTATTAGTACGCCTTTTTATAACCCTACCGAAATTGGATGCAGTCAATAAAGATTTTCTCATCTCAAGCCATTCTCCATTAGCACTTTGTAAAATAGTTTTTCTTTCCATCGTTGCTCTTCATCAGTCTTTTTTAATTTTTTTATGAAATCATCTTTCATTTTATCCAGTACTTCTAGGTATATCAGGCTTTCCACATGACCAAAGATTGTATAAACCTTCTACTATAATTTTCTTTCACTTTCTCCAATCTTGTAGACGGACCGGAATAGTTTTTTAAACGAAAATGAAGATAAAAGCGAAAACAAAGAGAAAAGCGAAAGCAAAAATGTAGATAACGACAAAGAAGTACGTAAAAATTATGAAGAAAATTATTCACAACAAATGGTTGGCATTTGTTGTTACGTCTACACGTTTCTTTAGGAACAAAAATAATTTTATAACATGATCATGGGTGTAATATAAACGTGTAATTGTAAACATGAAAAAAAGTAATTAAAAAAAATTAAACCGACTTCAAAAAGAAATGAACTCAAAATTATGAAATAAAATTTCGGAAGTCGGTG
Source organism: Oligia fasciuncula (assembly GCA_963082905.1). Taxonomy (NCBI): domain Eukaryota; kingdom Metazoa; phylum Arthropoda; class Insecta; order Lepidoptera; family Noctuidae; genus Oligia; species Oligia fasciuncula. The sequence continues at coordinate 17,716,051 of OY720395.1, forward strand.
TCTTTGGGTCTGTATTTTAGTTTTGGTTTTTTGCCATCTTCCGAAATTAAAGTTATTTCATAATATTTTGAGTTCATTTCTTTTTGAAGTAGGTTTAATTTTTTTAAATTAGGTACTTTTTTATTTCGTAATTTTTAGTTTTAACTAAACATTGGAATATTTGTTTGTAATAAGTAGGTAATAGTTTTGTTATAAATATTGCACTAGAATTTGACCAAGGTTTTGAGATGTTTTCCCTTTGACGTTACACCCGTAGCTCGTATCGTAAGCCAGGTACTTACCAGGCTTACACGTATTAGTCTATATCTTGAAAATTACTGAATCGATTTTGATGAAATTTGCACTGTTCCATAAGTTGAAGTAAATGTAACCCAATAATAAAAATGGTCACGATCCGTTTAATAGTTGCGGAGAAATGCGTGGACAAACATACATACATACGTCTATAAAATTTTGTATATTTGTTTGGAAGCCTTAGTAGATTGTCATATGTGATTAAAATGCAATTCCAATAATACTACATACATAAGTGTCGAATTGATAACCTCCTTTTTTTTTGAAGTCGGTAAAAAAAAGCTTAAACTAAATGTGGTAGGTATAATGTAAACCTGAAAAATAGCTTAAAACTAAATGTGGTATAGTGTAAATTAAAAAAAAAACTCGTAAGTAACTAAACTACCACTCCGAAATTTTTTGAATATTTTTTTTTATATTTCATTGAATCAGTTTTATTTCAAAATCATCCACATCCTTAATTTTTTCAAGTCACATTCAAAACAAATAAAAAAAACATTTTTTACAAAAAAAAAAACAACCGACTTCTAAAAAAAAAACAGTACAAAGCCAGAACCAACGACACCAACTTCCGAAATTTAAGTTATTTTTCACTTTGTAGTGTTTTTTTTTTGAAGTCGGTTGTTTTTTTTTTGGAAAAAAGTTTTTATTTTTCACTTTTTAGTCCCTACCTACCCCACACAAATTCATACAACACTACTTGCTATGTGAATATCAGTGACAGGAAGCTATTGAACACATCTGCCTACCCCTTTAAAGGGTACAGGCGTGATGTTATATTGTGTGATTGTGTAAGCATACAAATGTGATAGCAGCGCGTGGTTGATTTTCTGGCATTTGTTGGAGTTCCGTTGTCTGTCTCCGAAACTCATCAGCAGATCTTTACGAAATATAAATGCAACCATTTCGGAATAAGCCTCTTTCGAATAAAAAAAGAATTTTGAAAATCCGTCTATACGGAGGTCGTCTTTAGAGGACCGGAACATTCATAAAGAAAAAGAAAAACATCCGAATTGAGAACCTCCTCCTTTTTAGAAGTCGGTTAGGTAATAATTTTGTTGTCATAACTACTTGTTTTCGCGCCATCTATTGGAATACACGGGCGTAATCTCGCAAAACCATTACTTCTAAATTTCATGTATGCTTTAAGTCATAATTGTGATGGGCGTTGTCGTTAGATGGCGTTCGCGTCGATTGTGTATATGTGTGCTTGCGTTTCTCAAGGACACTTAGCTCTCTTGTAGTCCTCTTAATGAATGCAAAAAAGTTAACGATTATTTACCTTAGGTATCTAATATCCATGTAGGTTAAAAAAACGAAGAAGACAATAGAATTGATTTAATATTAATGCCACTAACTTTATGACAAAGCAACAGGAAACTGAAGAAGTCTTAATGTATTTTTAGTCTGCAAAGTATTTTAGGGTTCCGTGGTCGACACGTGACATAATATAAATTATTTGTTTTGTCATTCAATTTCTCCATATTTCTCAGTATCTCTGTTCGTCTACTATATTTTGTTTGCAGCACTGTCAAGTATGTACCGTACCTATGTACTTATTGGGATTTATGTTATTAAAACAAGTAAGAATGTGCAACCAATATTGTTTTGGGTTTCCTTTTAATATTAATAGATTTTTGCATAAATTAATAAATGAAAAAATAACTGACCTGGCGAAACTTCGTACCGCCTCAGAGAATCAATTATACAAAATATATATGTGGAAATGTCATAGGTATATTTATGTAATAGGTAAAGATGGTCACCCATCCACGAAACAACCACGGCAAGCGTTGGTTAACTTGATCGATCGAGTTATTTCTTAGCCACAAGCCCCTACAATTATACCTACACAATGTATAAGAAAATTAATTATCTTCATTATATTTATTTTCGTGAATTTTTCCCATGTTTTAATAGTTATTCTGCTATGCGGGGCGGAGACAAATCCAACAAATCAAACATAATAAAAATCGGTTCAGCCGTTCTTGAGTTACAAATGATGTAACTAACCCGACTTTCTTTTATTTAAAAACTAGCTGCGCCCCGCGGTTTCACCTCATCTTTATACAGATACGAGGGCGTAAGATAAGTAATGCTTTTATACGCTTTATTTTGTTCAGAAGATTGTTTTATTTCTGACTAGCTGCGCCCCGCGGTTTCACCCGCGTAAATGTCGATCCCGTGGGAATATCGGGATAAAAAGTAGCCTATATGTTAATCCAGGGTGTCAGCTACCTCCATACAAAAATTTATCAAAATTGGTCCCGCCGTTTGAGCGTGAAGAAGTAACAAACATATAAACACACACCCACACACCCCCACACTCACACACTCACAAACTTTCGCCTTTATAATATTAGTGTGATAGATTTAAAGATAAACTGACGTAGTCTACACTTAATTCTCCAATACCTAACTGCATTTACTCGAGTTACGAAGTAGGTTTAAAAGTGAGTGCAGCTTCACTTTCGATTCAGGCTTGCAACACCACTTTCATACGTCGTTGACCGACTCAAGGTGAACAGCACCATTTCTTTTGTTTACGTTTGCGCAATTATCTTGTACGAGTTTGCGAAGAAATTTTAATTTATTTCCTATGTTTGAGGATACATATCTTTTTTACTGGTTCCTGAAGTGTTAAAGTTTTATTATTCTTGCGGAGTGGTTTATATTATTGTAGAAGGCAATGCTGCGTACCTACAGTGTGGTGATGATCGTTTTTTTATATATTGGATAAATTAAATCAACGTGGATGTAATTTTTATTATATTATAATATAATATAATATAATATAATATAATATAATATAATATAATATAATATAATATAATATAATATAATATAATATAATATAATATAATATAATATAATATAATATAATAAAAACAGTTCTAAATAAGTCAATTCATCTTACCGTGTCGTAGTAGTTTATATTAGTGTATTATTACCACGTGCCTCCTCGGTCGTAAATCATCCCACAGGAAAGCACTACCGAGATAAAAAATATCCTAGCTACTAACCCAGATATTTTTTTTTTAATCTAAACACACAGCTGTGCTGCTGGGGAGTTTGTAGCGCCATTTTTTCTTCCCAGCGAAAGCACTCGGAAGTGGTGAAAGGCGGGCGTTTTGGGGGACTGTCTTATGTAATTTTGACGGTTGAAAAGTGCTGAATCTCAGCCTAATTTGAATAAATGACTTTTGATTTTGCTAAGCGAAAACTAATTAACCTTTTGACCGCCACACGTCAACGTGCCCTCGGCGTCAAAGTCTGTCATGTAGTCGAACCGTGGCATGCTGGGCACATTTTGGTTTGTCACTATACATGACTGTGGCGGTCAAAAGGTTAATAGCGCGGGCAGGCGTCAGGGGCCGAAATTTCACGCGGACGAAGTCGTGGGCGGAAGCTAGTGTATTCAATAACAGGCACAAAAACGATTATATTATTCTACAGAGTACAGATGCTCTTTTATTTCACACGAACCCAAACATACTATAGCAAATGTGTCGTGACGATCTAAATTTTTCTCTTTTTCGGTCTTGCTCTCATTCGCCAAGTGTGCAGAGTATAAAGTGCGATAATAACTTCGTTTCAAATCAAATCAATCAAATCAAATTATTTATTTGCTTAAATATAAAGTACAATGTATGATACATTGTACCTAATAAAGTGTGCAAATATTTATAATGAAGAATAATAAATAAATAATAAAATATATAATATTAAAAAATATATAATATAATAATAATAAAAAATATTATATATAATTATCAATGTAATAATATCAAGAATGAATTTTAGTAGCTCACTTTCACTAACAACCAAAAATAGACGAGACTTTTAAAGTTATGTACAAGTTTCAGTCTAGTGTGAGAAAGTGCAATTGGATTCCTATCAATATTCTGTTCTGAGCAACGGACATCTGACCTTATCGTCCTGACAAATCGGAGATACTGGTAGCTGAACGTGAGAGCAGTTGTTACACATTTTTAAGATGTAACTGCCTGCGACGATTGTCATATAAATTCGTGGGATTTCTGTGTGTAAAATTACCGTCAATCCAGGAATTGAACAAGTGAATCGATTGTAGCTGCTACATAAGTACCTTTTGTTGGGTCCGGGGTTCTTGCTAAATAAAATTAAACTCATATAGAGTTTCATTTTGATAATTATTTAGGACTATCAGCGCCCCGCGGTTTCACCCGCTTAGGTTTTGATCTCGTGGGAATATGGGGATAAAAATTATGCTGTGTGTTAATCCAGGAAGTAGTCTATCTACGTGCCAATTTTCAACCAAATCTGTTGAACGGTTTTACGCGTGATTGAGTAACAAACATCCAAACCTCTATACAAACTTTCACATTTATATTACGAGCATTATTAGTAGGATTACTTACTTTGAATTTCGCGGCCTACCACTGCGCATTCACCTGCGCAGTGGTAGGCCGCGAAATTCAAATTTACTTATGGTTTTTGCAATTTGCAGGTCAGTGTCAAGTTGTATCTAGATCAAAATATGATTCGCGACTATAATAAATTATGTATTTACAGAATTATAGTCATTAGAATGGATACCGTACATCAGTGCCTCAAGCTTTTAAAATTTATATATATTTTAAAATGACAGTGTCACTTAAATTTATTTTTTTCTTTTTAGTTCGCGTTATTCTTTCTGTTTGTAGCTTGTAAAAATACACAAAAACTATTACCTACCGACTATTAATGTTGTACATGTCAGATGGCCACGGCCAGGTTTTAGAGCTCGCAACCGAAGGCCACAGTGACGGCAAATTATTCAATAAAACGAAAACATAATAGTGGAAACGCTCTAAAAGTCTATCCCGAACTGTGAGGTGACTAAACGAAAACTTCAGCCGACTTAAAATATACATTCGCTCCGCCTGTTCATTATTAAAGAGGGTCCCGATGTTAGGCAATCAATAAGAACTACGTTTTACTCCACAACCCTTATTCGTCGACCAGAGGATAGCCCACGCATACCCACCTATTTAATTTTCTGCTCTTCGAACGTTGCGTCCTTTTAGGATTTATTTATTGATAGTAAACGGACTGGTTTTAATTTCAATAAATAAATACATCCGAGTCAAAATCAAAACATTTATATTTCAAATAGGCCATTCAAAAGCACTTTTGAACGTCAAAATTTACAAGAAAATATACTAGATTCGAATAGTATAGGCATTATAGGTATTTGCTCCTTTATCCATACTAATATTGTAAATGCGAAAAACCACTGAACGGATTTCGATACAATTTGGCAGAGACATAGATTGCATCCCGGGAAAGTACACAGGATTGTTTTTATCCCAATATTACCACGGGATCCAAACTTATGCGGGTGAAACCGCGGGGCGCAGCTAGTTTTTTATATTACCTAGACACCAACTGCTTGTTCTTCTTCTTAGCGTGTCGATGGGAACAATAACACGAAAAAATATATGGATTTTTTTAAATTTGATTTTCCATGAATTCAGCAACGCGAGTACCGTTCGCTGACGCAGCCATTAAGTCCTCACGTGTGTAGGCTTTCCCTCTATCTTGACCGCATGGGTCTACAGGCCACTAACTGCAAAGGAGAATGACCAAAAGTCATACCAAAAAGTCTCATGCATCAAGATCAAAATATTGTAGTAATTAATTCATAATTTTTTACGACATTACGCGTCGGGGATTTAATTTTTGAACAGCGAATTTAAATTAAAGGAAAAAAGTGTTGATGTCGTTTTATTCCCTGTATATCCGTTTCAAATGATATAATATGACCTTGAATTTTCAAAGTGCTATGATGTCTTAAAAAAACATGTAAAAAATTATACTTTGTCGATTCTACATGAATTAAAATTAACTAGAATAGAATAGGCTGTTTTTTAGAGCAATAATGGCCGTTCGTGTCAAACAAAATAAAGTACCTAATTTTTTGATTATTTAGATTTTTTTGAAAATCTCCGAAACCCGGGTTTTGTTTACAAAAAGAACTTTGGAGGAGTTAATATGATAAGTGTAATCTATAAAAAACAAAGTTTGACTTTGATGCAGCATGGTACGGGATTCCATACATCCATGAGCATTGTCCTTTACACAAACTGTGAAAACACCAATCCGTTTATCTAGCGTGGTTATAACACAGTAAACTCACGTACATAATGTAGATACTGTTTGTCACCAATATAGCCAGAGTCTGCCCTTAGTACGAAAGAACCTTAGCAGAACCGTTTTCTTTAAGGCGAAAGCGCCAGGGTAGCCCGCGAAATTCAATTTTTTTTAGGTTTTTTGCAATTTGCTGGTCAGTATTAAGTTGTACGTTGATTAAAATATGATTCGCGGTCGTAACAAATATGTATTTACAGAATTATAATCATTAAAGTCATCAACACAACTCTCTAAGACCATGTAATCCCCAAATGTCAAGATTTCATGAAATAGTCATTCTTGGGGATTACATGGTCTCGGAGAGTTGTGTTGATGATTTTAATGATTATAATTCTGTAAATACATATTTGTTACGGAAAATTTGAATTTCGCGGGCCACCTTAGAGCTTCCCCCTTAACAGAAAAAAAAACTGTAGGATAATAAGTTTCAAGGGCCTCCAAGAAAAACCTTCCAGAAATAAAATAAATAAACAAGTAGCTAGGACTCATTCCCAGAATCTTCTTCGATCAGGAAAAAACCCACACAATGTGAACAGCAACTAAAAGTATTCATAAGCCTAGCGGAAAACACGTGTTTTTATTAAAAAAAAACCGCCAAGTGCGTGTCCAATCACGCACAAAGTAGGTTCCGTAGTTGGGATGAATTTATCTCAAGAATAAACTTAACTTTGTTATTGAAAAAATGTTCTCCCATACATCATTTATTATACACGGTCAATTCTCCAACTATAAATACAAGTTGGTAATCGCAAAAAAAAAAAATATAACTATATCTACTACAGTTAGACAGACGGACGGCCGAACGGACAATGAAGCCACCATCGGGATCCCAACTAACGGTAGGAGGGGTTCACATCGGCGTCGAGACAACGATGAGGTACCTGGGTCTCGTCCTCGACAGCCGGTGGAACTTCGTCGAGCATTTCCGACGTTTGGCCCCCAAACTGGAACGGGCCGGGGCCGTCTTCAAGCGGCTCCTGCCCAACCTGAGGGGGCCAAACGCCTCCTGCCGGAGGCTTTACGCGGGGGTCGTGCGGTCCATGGCCCTATACGGGGCCCCGGTGTGGGCGCGTTCACTGCGGCGGCGAGCCGCCCACTACCTGAACGCGCCCCAGAAGGTGGTAGCCATAAGGCTTATCCGGGGCTACCGCACGATCTCTGGCGAGGCGGCAAGCCTCATTGCCGGACTGCCGCCATGGGATCTGGAGGCGATAGTCCTCGCGCGCCTGTATGAGTGGCGCGCGGAGGCACTACGCCGGGGGGAAGTTCCGCTTCCGCGGCAAATTGCTGCGGAGCGGACGGATCTCCGGCGCGATCTCATGGCGACATGGAAGGAGCGACTGTCGCAACCCAGCGCAGGGCACGCCGCGATAGCGGCGATAAGACCCCTCTTTGAGGAGTGGCTAGAGAGGCGCCACGGTGCCCTCACCTACCGCCTGACGCAGGTCCTCACCGGACACGGAAGTTTCGGGAGGTTCCTGCACATCATCAGGCGGGAGGAAACGCCCGGGTGTCACCATTGCCAGGATCGCCCAGAGGACACGGTGGAGGTCTGCCCCGCTTGGGCGGAGCACCGCCGTGTTCTCGTAGAGGCGATCGGCAGCGGCGGCGACCTCTCGCGCCCGGCCCTGGTGCAAGCCATTGTCCGGGGCGAGAGGGAGTGGGTGGCAGTCACCTCCTTCTGCGAAGCAGTCATGCTAGCGAAGGAGGTGGCGGGACGGCTCAGGGAGAGAGCCTCCCGTCCCAGCCGCCGCGGGAGACGCTCCGGGCGTCGGGAGCCGCGCGACGACTCCCGGCCACCGTAGGCGCGGGCCTTCGGGCGGAGAGTAATGGGTAGCTCACCGTCCGATCAGGACCAGGCCCGTGCCGGACGGCGCGTACGTGTTCCACGCGCGCCTCAAAGAGATGTCAGCATCGAGGAGGGGCCCCATAGGGCCGAAGCCTGCCGGGTCAGCGGGATTGTCCGAAAGGGTTACCGCTGGCCCGGAACATAAAGGGCTAAGGAAGGAACACGGGTGGGTTTTAGTCAGTAAGAGTCTGACACTCCCTTCCGCTCCACCCAGAGCGGGAGGGGTCATTTGACGATTTCCCATCAGAAAAAAAAAAAAAAAAAAAAGTGATCGTATAAATTTTTTGTTTTTTTCCATTTATGGTACGGTACCCTTTATTTTAACCTTTTGAACGCCAGAGCACAAACGCACGCGCGTGCCCTCCACGCCAAGCCACAATTTTAAATATTTAAGGTATACAAATAAAAACACACAAAAGTAATGATTTCATTGTTTATTTCGTGATAAAGTGCACTGCATTTTTTGTCACATATTTGCGTCGCTCGTAATAGGATAGGCGACACACGACTGGCGTACAGGGCACGCGCTTGCTTGTCACGTATATGTGACAATGGCGTTCAAAAGGTTAATGAAACAAGCCCTTTTTCCCGGAATATGTTTAAAACAAAAACAAAAGAATCGCTGACAATATAGTTGATAAAATTGCACATTATAAGGAGAGATAGCGTCAGAGCAGTTGGAATGTCAATTTTAATAGGTACCTACTCGACTTGGACCATAATAAGACTTCCTTGTTAAAATACAAAGATCTTTTACACAAACGGTTGATGTATCATGATTTCGATATTTCTTGCCAATTATATGTCAATAATAAAGAGCAGAGGTGAGGAGAGGTGAGGAGAGGAGGATTATAAAGAGCGAGAGCAAGGTAAGCCGGTTCTGAGTTGTTTAGGTAGCTATATAATATTTTTTTTTGAAGATAAATAGGTAGCAAATACGTATTACTTGTCAATACCTGTCTTACTAACGAATCCTATTATTGCATCCCTTTATGTTTATGTATGTGCTAAATTCTTATATAATTATATCACAACGATAAGGCGGAACTCACTCTACAACCCGCGACGCGCGCCCCCCGCTCCGCGCGCATGATTTTTTACATGCGAATTCAATAAAAACGCATTTCTGCGCGGGGGTTTTGGTTTAGTTTCTCGCATCCCGTCACTTGGCGCGTTGTAGGGCGCTTTCCGAATTAGCTATAATCGCTCACAGCGCTCACATCATCTCACATGGCGTTCCGATTTAGATATCACGATTATGACAGCTGAGAGCTGTCAACAATTCGGAACGCCCGTGAGCGCGCTCACAGTGCTTACTCAATGTAAAAACGATATTATTACAGTATTTCTTTGTATCAACACCACATTTCTTCTTCTTTGGTTAGGTGGCGACTATCAGCCAGAAGCACAATTTCGAAAATGCCACGTTAGTTTAATTTTATGATAAGATGCAAATCAAAACAAAACACACACTGACACATCCTCACACACACACTGTCATTTTTGACAGCGCTCACGGTGATATTATTCTAGGGCATGGTCGGCGTTATCGCAAGATGGCGCAGGTCATGACGTCATCTATGACGATTCACGGAACGTCGTTATCGCGCTCACGCTAATTCGGTACGGGTTTAAGCACGCTCACATCGATTATTTCCCATCTCGGAACGCAGGGGTAGTGTCACTGTGAGATCCGCCTAAGGTTGTCATTGATCAAGTTGCAAATGTCAGTCAAATGTCATCGATAAATTCAATTTTTAGACCGAGATTCGCGAGCTCTTGAAAGTCAAGATTTGAACAACTTTGCAAACAGAATTATTTAAGTAAAATTATAAGAAGTAACAAAATGTGATCTGTTTTGTACAACAATATTTAATATCTTCGTAATAAAAGTGACTTTTTAAACATTTTAAATATTATTTGATTGAATACTCACAACCTGCTACAAAACGGCTTTTCTGTCTACCTAGCATAAAATTATTATGTTTAATTGATTTACATAATTTAAAAAAAAAATATTTAATAGCAGTCTTAAAATAATAATAATAATATGAAAAAGTATACAAAAAGGAGGGAAAATAATCCAAGGGAATCAAAAAATTCGTCCGCGTCGCTGTCAATAAGAAACGCTGGCAGCATTATCACGTTGTATGACAATATTTAATTTATCACACTAATATTATAAAGGCGAAAGTTTGTGAGTGTGTGTGTATGTTTATATGTTTGTTACTTCTTCAAGCTCAAACGGCTGAACCAATTTCGATAAAATTTGATATGGAGGTAGCTGACACCCTGAATTAACATATAGGTTAAGTACTTTTTATCCCTATATTCCCCCGGGATCAAAACTTATGCGGGTGAAACCAGTAGTAGGTAGTTGACAATATTTTATTAATTTGTTACTGTAAAACTAATTGATGTATAATATTAATTTTCAGACCGTTTCGATAATAGTTAATTTATATTTCCATAAACTAAGTTCTTCATGAGACAGTTAATACCGCAACGGTTAGTTACTCTAAACCTAGACCTATCTATGTAACTGTATTTATTTAACTGCTCTTCAGAGTAGCATAAAGCGTAATAATCCTATAATGTCCCACTGCTGGGACACAGGCCTGCTCTTGGTGCGTGGGTGGTCCCAGCAAAGGAAACATTATAAACTGATTATACTTTAGTAAGATATAAAAACTTAATAAGTACCGTATGTTAGGCCTTATTACAAAACAAGGTTTATATTTAGACCCGGTATAAACCGTCGAGTATTTTTTTATTATTTAGAACTTCCTTCCGACAAAGATAAAATTCGAATTGCAAAAAATTACGTTAAAATCAAAAACAGAAACAAAGTTAATAAATCGGTCCAGCCGTTTCGGAGATTAGCCGGAACAAACAGACATATGAAGATTGTTATTCAGGGGGTTCCACGTTCAACAATATTTGTTCGTGGTACCCCAAGGGGGATTAGACTCCGGGACCACGGGCAAGTACCGGTTAAAACCGAGTCTAAGTTGTCAATTTTGCATTAGGAACTTTATGTTGATCGAAATACAGTAACTGGCTCGGTGATCTCGTCTTCTAATAAAACGGTCTAAGACTAATTGCTGTATGTTGTAAATAATTGCAACATCTTGTCCCATTATTGACTGTAACTAATCTGCTGGGTTATAATACATTTTCGCCCATGTTTCGCCATACTCAAAGAAAACAAACATGTAAGTATACATGTTTAGCAGTCGACCTTCACCTGTATAACTTAAATAAACATAGCCCACCGACACTTACCCACCTCTCATGCTAAACAAATTACCTACTTAACCCCGGTTTTAAATTATATTTATCATGGTAAGGCAATTTGCCGCTAATACAGGCTGTATAATCAGAATTATCCGTGGTGAAATGCGCCGCTGCTATACCGGAATGCATTTACAACATAGCCCTTGTGAATCGAGGCATGAATTTTCTCGGTGGAAACATACTAGATATTATTATGAAGATGAAAGTTTCAAAAGCTGTCGATGATATCAAGGCAGTTAAGAACTCACAAGAGTTCAGTCATTAAAAAGCGGCCAAGTGCGACTCGGACTCGTACAGGAAGGGTTCCGTACCACTGTACAATATTAAACACTACATTTTTTTTTAAATACTTTAGTAAACAAAACACGTTTCTTGTATAGGGACCCCTTTAATTTTTACCTTTGTTTTATTTATATTATTTGTTGATATAAAGGCCATAGTTAGTACACACTGTGAAAATGTCAAGTGTCTAACTATTACGGTGCAAACGATACAGCCCTGTGACGTCCGTCCGTCTGTCACAAGGACGGACAGCGTAGCCTTAGAGCGGATTCGCACTACATCCGATCCGAATCCGAATTAAAGATCCGACTTCAATCCGAATTGGGAATGTTCTAAATTCTGACGGATAGAGTTCGGATATAGTGCGCAACCCCTCATACAAATAGGACTATGGTCACTTCGGACGGCGGTAGGTGCATTTAAGCCCTTTGTATACCTGAGACATTCCTATCTTTTTTGGTTATACAAGAAAAACTCATGTGTTAGACTTAAAATGTGAGTCAACTAGACTTAGAACTGAGTTTTTTGCATCATCATTCAGGTGCTTCTAAACAAACACGCCACTTTATCGTGCGTGCAATAGACACGCGTCGCTCGTCAATTTACCGCTTCGTGTATTTATATTATTTTTGCAATATCCGACCTGCTTTCCCATTTATGTAACCTGATCCTACGTGCGTTTATATTTCGACAACGTTCTAAGGAACTTCAACATCAACTTAGAATCATAAGGTGCTAGTAAAATATTTTAGTAAAATATTTCTGTACCTAGTTAATGGGTAGACAGAACGTCATTTGTTTTATCCATAATCATTTTTCGGTTATAGAGTGCTTAAACTTATGAATTTTTTTTTAAACTATTGGTAGCTGTTTTAAGATATGATGTGATCACACATCTCTACGATTCAAGATGAATAGTAGTCTAGGTCATGGTTTATCTGTGTGCCAAAGGAGAATGGCCAAAAAACCCAGCATCAATAAAGAAAACAATATAGAATGTAGGATACTTAGTAGGTATCAAATGTGAAATTAGTTTTTCACAAAACCATCCCCAGAAGCGAATACTTTTAAAAGAGATCATTATCTTATACTAAGTTGAGCTCTTAGTGTTTGGCCAGACTGGGGTGACGGAGCGGGGCGGGCACGATGCGGCAAACTCAAACATGGGTGCGGTGAGCGGCGCGGGCTGCTCGGCGCGGGGAGCGCGCGGGCATCTCACGCCATAGCTTGTTCATACAAGTGGCTGCAGTGGACGCGCGGCGCGGGCACGAGCGGCCCGCCCGGGGACCGGGGTTTTCAAACTAGTTCGAGCTTTTTCTTGTAAAAAATAAGTCTTCTTCATCCATATGAAAAATTAAAAAAATAAAATGATGAATGATGTTAATGTTTGTAAACGCACCCACATTACAGGAGAAATCCTAGTGTGGGGCAACGTTGTTTTTTTTAAAACAAACAAACAAATATTATATTTTGACAAACACTGGATACGACAACACGCAGAACGCAGCCACGCTCCACTGCAGACCGCGCGCGTTCCCGCACCCGCGCCGCTCGCGCCCCGCGCTGCCAGTCAGGCCAAGCACTATGTCATCAGTGTAAATTGCATAATTATAATGCAGTTCTAGAAAAAAATAAAAGCACGAGGTTGATCTTTATAAAACACGTTTACACCATCTTCACGTTTCCCGTGGACTTTGGCGTGGAATGTTTGAAACACGCAAATGGCAGCAGAACCTCAATTGCGAAACACACTATCTATATTAGTCTGTCTGTATCATTTTGAAGGATATTGCTAATCCGTTGCTCCCTTTGTTCGAAAAAGGTGTCAGCTTAACAACGTAAATAACGCAATGAATCTTTTTGAACTGTCAAAATGAAAACTACTGTTAGTGTGTTACGCAATTGCCCCGCTGTATATTTTCCACATAGGCATGGTATAATGTGTAATTAAAGTTGACTTGGACTGGCAATGATTGCGTAGTTTCGTTTTATTAGATCAAATAAAAGTTAGTACCTAAGAAGTATCTACATAAACATAACATCACGCCTCTATTCCTCGAAGGGTTAGGCACTAGTGTAGGTACCTATAGTATTCACCCACAATTCGACCGATACCTAGATAACGCAAGAGCAACTTATTTCGCGTGCCCAGCTTACGTACAAAAATCGTAAGCCGCCACTTTTGCGCTCAGTCCTGCCGATCAGTTCTGTAAAAATCTCACCGTGAAAACGTAGGGGAGCTAGCTGTCATTCCACTTGATGCTGTTGGGATTGACACTATTGACAGCTCACTTCACCTAAGTTCTCACGGTGAGATTTTTACAGAATCGCTCGGCTGTAGTACTGCTGGCTGGGTGAGCGTGAGTGCTGGCGCTAGGCCCCGGGGGTAGGGGTTGACGGGTGCCGCACGCGGCGGCGTTTTTGAATCGATTTGATTTTCCCATCACTAAATAGTGCTTGTGACGTCTAAGTACCTAAGTAGTCAAAAAATGGCACGCTTGGTTTTCATACAGATCGTGATACTTGCGTTATCTAAGTCTATCTATTTCTGTGGGCCTATGTAATAGGGAGTGAGCCTGTAGCGATATCTATAACGCCACATGCGAACAACGCGTCATACTGACGTCATGCAAAATCCTGCATCTCGCAAGCAGAGTTTACCGCGCAACTAGCATAGATACAACGGCCCGACATGAATCATCGGGCAGTTGCCCGCCAGACACAATACCCGTCTGGTCGGAGGATCCTCCCTTCTTCTATGGAGGTTGATTGAACTTTACACGCTGTTCCTTATTCCTCTATAAGCCTATTGCCATCAACCGGGCACTAATCCAGACTATTATGGACTATTAATACAAAATTCTCTGATGAATATAGGCCTCGCCGATGAAAATTTAAAAACATATGTTGGTACGGAACCCTCGGTGCGCGAGTCCGACTCGCTTTTGCCCGGTTTTTTTTTTTTGTCATATGAAAGTCTTTACTTCAGGGATTTTTAACCTAATGAACACCCCAGTCGGATTAATACGACAAATGTTTTGATTCCCGTGCCGACTCAGTCGTATTTATTACGACTGAGAAACTACATAATTATGTTCGAAGAATGAGTTTATTGGAGAAATATGCAGATATCCTCAGTCAAACGATATAATATTATGTGTGTGATAATTAATAGATACTGACGCAGACGATTAATCTGTCGCATTTGTACATAATTTCCAAATAATAGCTCATACATAAATTAACTCGACGGCTAATGTAATGCAAAAATACAATTGTCTTGTCGTGTAGGCGGATGTATAATTAATTAATAACCTACAATTTTTCCATTGAATATTATTATTCTTAACACCATGCACCATTTAAATTAATCCTATCATAATGACAATCAGCAAGGTGTTGTTTTTGCGATTCAATTGCGTCCACAGTTGTTCAGTGCTTGCGCACGCGATATAAACGATTAATTTTATTGATTTTAATTGGCCAGCAAAGTGGCCGTACGTAATAGGTACTAATATTATTGGAATTAAATGACATTGTGTATATTCTTCGTCCCCGATCAAAATATTCCGAATATTTTTTCAGGAACTTTTTTAATTTCGATGTTCGGATTTATTTGATAGTTTCCAAATACTCCTTTGTGCTAGCTTTTTACTTTATTTACGAATTTTCGTCTCCACATTTTCAGAATTACTCTTTTATTAACAAGCTTGATTAAATTGCATTGTTTTATTTTTCAGGTGAACACAATATTCTCCACAATGTCTCCGGGGAGTTTCGTTCAGGGGAGCTGACCTGCATACTTGGCCCTTCGGGAGCTGGTAAATCCACACTCTTGAACATACTGGCTGGCTACAAGTAAGTATCTAACTAAAATAAAGCATTTTCCACTGAAAATATCATCATCAAAATGTTTTATAATCCTCACAATTACTTATAGTAGGAGGTCGATTTAAATAAGCTGGCTATACTTCACAGACGTTTACCAATAAATACTAATGACGATAATACCAACTTGTAGTGTATTCATGGAAAATCACTAATATTCGCAACAAGTTTTCCGAAAATTGTCGCGAGACTGACGTTTGATCATAATCATCTTTTTACAAAAAACCGCTTTTTATTTTTGAACATTAAAAAATCTTATCAACATTATTATGGCACGCGGCTGGACCACTTTTTTCAACTTCGATACAAAATGTAGCAGAAAAAAGTTGAAAAACCTATTATTAAAAACCCAGTCAGTAAAGCAATTTTTTCTATTATTTAATAAAAAAATCACAAATAAGTTTTCAAATTATGTCATCACTTTTGCGCTCTCTTTACTGGTGCTGTGACTGACACGAATGGTTTAGCGCCACAAAAACTGTACTTTTATAACCCTAAAGACCTGTTTCAATAATTTCAAGCTTTCCAACAATTAGATAAGAAATTGACAAAAGTGGTTTTTGGAACGAAGTCTGAGGTTGCGGTAGGAGTAAACTGGGAGAAATCGTCAGGTAACGTAAAAGCGTTTTTTATTACATATAATAGAAAAGTCAGAGAGAGCGATAGTTTTCATGGTTTGGCAAAATAAAAATCCAAGATAACGGCTGCAAGAATCGTCATGTGTAACGTTTTCATGGTTTTCGAGAGTGCTGAAGCCGATAGCGAGGTCAAAATGAAAATTCAAGATTGATTGAGGCGGCTGTGAATACGTTCACATTTTTCGACATATTGAAATTTTCGCAGCCGCCATCTTGGATTTTCATTTTGAACTTCGTTCCAACCGAGGTTCCCCCGATCCCACAGGTTTTTTTTTCGTGCACGGAGCCTTTGGCGATTTCACACTTTGTTTTACTTTCAGGTTTACTAAATACTATTAATTATAAACTCAGTACAGGTTTCTTTTCACTGATATCTAAAAAATCCTTAAAAAAAGGCCTTAACTACTGAATAAGGATAACTACGACTTGTCTGTAATTCTCATTAGTTATAGCAATTTAAATACAATCATAGTATGCATCATTAGCAAGCTAAATTTATGATCACAATGGCTATAGATGGGGTCAACCGACATCATAGCTATGGTGACACGAGTATTTAAATAACCGTGAAACAAAAACTTGTAAGAAACTTCACACCCTGGGTGCAATGTGAAGCAGTGCGATTTTTATTTATTTTGAAGTAGGTAGGTACAAACTGTTCTGACGTAAGCAATGTATCGAGTAAATTAATTCGCAGAAACGAGTACATCCCGAGGACAGCCGAACACATCCGAATGTAGCGCGGTGTCGGTAACAGTGTCGCGAGTTTAATGGTTTTTTCCCATCTCAAAAAATGCCCAACATGGCTAAAGAAGTTTTCACTTAAAAATTGTCTTTGTACACTTTGCTTTGTGGTGATGGGCAAGGTAGATGGAAAGACAGGGACTGTCCTCGCCATATTATGATTCATAATGTTATCCTTTTAAGATTCTGCCTAAGTGACCTTTTTAGGCCTCTTGAACGGTATCAACCAACAAATCGGGAGTAGTCGCCCGTTACCTTATTTCTAGGCCACTGATCCATCGCAGTAGGTACATCAAATAAAATTGCGTCGGCGAAAAAAAAAAAGTTATCAAAAATGAAGTAGGTAGTTGGTATGACAGTTTGCATCATAATACGGGCTTCAAACAGGTGACTATAGCCGCAAGACCGATTTTCGCCGCGCGGTGAAAAACGACTGGCCGCAGGTGACTAAAATCCCAAATTTCAAAATAGTCAAGGTTTCGATCGTTGTCTTGCGGCGACAGGTCGCATGCGGCGGGTGACTAAAATCGACCGTGAAAACGCTCAGTCGCCCGCCGCATGAAGGTCAACATTTTAATGCAAAATTAACTAGTCACCTGCGACTTACTGACCAGTGTAATGGGGGCACGGCGAAAATCGACCGAATGTAAATCCCCCATTACGGTATATATGTATGCAGTGACGATACGACCCTATCCTGTTCCGTGTAAAATCTATTATTATCTATAACTTCAGTGTTAAAAACTATCAATTATTTATGATAGCTACTCATTATTCTAACGAGCTATGGAGAAACATGTTTGTCGCGTACCTAGTTAAAGTTTTTAAATCACCATCATTATTGTGTTTACTTAATACATAATATAAAAACCCACTTTGATAAATAGTTATACACGTCATAGTCGTGATATAACTATTTATCAAAGTGGGTTTTGTAACAACTGGTTTCGCAGTTATTTTTCTAAAACATAACTGAAGAAATATGGGTGTTACTCTAGGTATACCTCTGCCTCGCCCTTTGGGGGATAAAGGCATAATGTTATGTGTGTTGAGTGAAAGCCCACCGAATGCATAACCTCCTCCTTTTTTTAAGTCGGTAAACCACGTAATTGTGGCAGTGTTTGTAAAACTATCCTGTATGAATAAAGTGTCCCATTGTACGAGCACTTGTGACCATAATTAGAAGATTTTTTTAAACTTATAAATAAATTGTTTTTCTCTTCTCATGCTCTAAAAGTTCATCTTTATGTTGTGCATAGGCGACATAAAGCGACATAAAGTCGCTTTTTATGCTCTAGTGCATAAAGTAATTTTGTTTTCTAAGACTAAGATAATCAGGCCCAACAGCCAACAATACGCACAATAAAACTTCGCAAATTAAAGTCGTTATTTTATTTCATTTGTTTTAATTTATATCACATCCGTGTTTTAACTATCGTTAATTTAATAAAACCAGATAAAATAGTTGTCATTTATTATTTAAAAACGCAAGTAACGTTTTATGACTTGGCAGTATAAAGTATTCAAGTCGAATGACAATTAATGTTGAAAAAAAAAAAAAAAATTTTAACTTTAAAAAAATTTCGTGGCGGAAATTAGAAGTTTTCTTCTTCAATTTTCTAACATTTTTGAACAGTGAAAATACTGTTATATACTTATGCCTGTTTCATTTTCTGTCAATCGAAGTGAAAAGCAGAGTGTATAACTAGGGCATAAACGCAAAAAAAAAAAACTATCGACCCTCGTCTGCGGCTCGTCTCGGGATAAAATGGCTTCTTTTATACACTAGTTGTACAATCTACTATTCTTTATATGATGATGTCAAAAACGTAATAATTCCACTTGTTAGTGCTATTAATAACATTGCTGCTTCGTTTTTTTTTTTGCTACGGGTTATTATCGTTGATAGCCAGCGCTGGAAAAAAAAAATGTTCAGACTCATTCAATTTGGAGTACCTTACCGTTACCGCATATGAAGATAGGTTTTAAGAGAATAAAGACGATAGTTTTTTTGATGAACTTAATTTATTATTTCCTAGTAACAGCTCCGCGCATATCCTATGTAATACGATACAATAGTAAATCAATTGTTTCACTAGCGGAGGTTGAGAGGTCATTCCGAGATGTTAAAATTTTGCATTGCTTAGGCTCAGAACAGAAAAGTTATACCTACATAAAGGAACAAAAAGTGAACCGTCTGTTATCAGCTGAATATTATTTTACAAAAAAAAAAGACTGTTAGATCTCCTTTCAAAAGATCTTTCATTGACCAATAGCTCCTCCAGGCGCTCTCGGTGCGTTGAGGAACTTCTTTGTGTTGTCACGCCTGGAAGAGATTAGCGCGTTCAACAAACAAACCAACGGTTCAGCTAAAGCTGAAGAGTTTCTTCATTATTAGTATAGATTTGTATTGAAACTCTCAAAACTATTAAAAATATGCGGAACCAAATACGTAAACATATGGCACACACGACCCTGCCAAGGTTTTCATAATTGCGTAGCAACAAATGAGCATATAATTAGATAAAATTATGTAATGTCATACAAAAAACATTTTATTGCTATAATAGGTTTAAGACAAGGTTATTTCTTATTTAAAGAGTGATGTCATGGTATTATAGGCCTCTTTGTTGAGTAAGTGGTATTAATAAGATGATTTCAGTACAGGAAACTGACGTTTTTGACGTGACAACGTCTTAAATTAGGTTGCGACTGGGAGTCACTTATGAAAAAGTGTAACGCTCGGTAACGTTACGATGAGTCACCGAACGAGAGAGAGGCCCGCCGAATGCCTTGCGTCTCTCTCCCACTCAACTATGATCGGATGATCGGTCGTTGTCACGTAAAATCTTCGCCCGTAAAACCGACTTTACAGGCAACCATTTTTTTTATATTAAAAATAAGTAGGTAGTTTAAAAAAAAAACAAAAACACGCTTCTAACAAGCACTAAAAATTATAAAATGATTATATTCAATTCTAAAAGCGTGGAGCGGTTTTTGTATTAATTTTATGTGCGCTTCACAAAGCGATAAAAGTTTAGTTACATTTCGTTATTTTTAAGTTTTGCATCTAGTATTCTTCATTAAATTAATAAGTATAAAGTTAACAAAATTATTACGGTTAGTGTCTACTAGAAAATTCGAGGGGTTTACAAGTGCAAGATATTGAACTTGTTAAAACGATTCTTATGACCCCAAACTCGAGAGGTTCACGAGTAAACTGTAAAGAGTTCCACTATCTATCTCCTGGCTCCATCATCAGACCATAGACACCAAGTTCAATATATTGGACTCGTCAAAACGAATCATCTGACTCCACACTCGAGGGTTTCACTAGTAACCCCTAAAGAGTTCCACTATCTATCTCCTGGCTCCATCATCAGACCATAGACACCAAGTTCAATATATTGGACTCGTCAAAACGAATCATATGACTCCAAACTCGAATGATTTACTAGTAACTACAGAAGAGTTCCACTATCCACCTCCTGGTCCCATCTTCAGATCAGCTCCAAGATACCAAATTATATTGTTGTCTTCGAAATTACATACACATGCAAAGTTTCATTTCGATACGACAATTAGAAGTAGGTTAAAACTAACTTCTAAGATTTTAAAAGCGTGTTAAAAATTGCCTTAATGTCGTATATCAATCAACTAAATAAAAAAAACATTAAATTAATTGGTACACTGACAGGTAAACCCTCAGACTAAACCGGTCTAGAAAAGAAAAACGTAAACGAAAAAAACGCCCTATCAAAATTTGTATGGAAACTCGTCATTCTTGCAGATGGAAAATCTCAATATATTACATGCATTTTGCTTAAATAATCTCTCAATATCGGCCCCCGGGCGCGTCTTGTACATAAATAGTGCGTGCAGCTAGCACATCTTCAGGTTAATCCGATCCAGACTATCCCTTGCCTATTCCCTAGCGACGCCCTAAGCTGAGGTTCATAACTCACAGGGTGCCCTTAGCGTGTAGTCCCTTAATTTTTAGTTTTCGAAGCCCTGGCTGGAGGTCTTAATTTATTGAGGACCCACAGGCAAACTCGGTTAAGCATCCGACAACCTTCTAAAACGAAATGCGATATGCAATTTTTTTTAAAACACGTCTTTAGACATGTGTGCGTACCCTTACAATGTTAATTGTGTTAATACCAAGACAATACATGTGTAACCTAAATAATATCTTAATCTAAATTAGTATCTTAATAAAACACTTACGAGACGTGCTTAATCACTTTTTAATCGGTCTACGCATTTGAATACATTAGTAATGGGATAAGTGTTCATTTAAATTCCATAAAAAATAAGACGTCGTCAAATTACCGAGGAACTATAACTATACAAGCAGCGCCCCGCGGTTTCACCCGCATAAGTGTCAATCCCGTAGGACTATCGGGATAAAAACTATCTATCCTATGTCCTTCCCCGGAATGCAGTCTATCTCTCTGCCAAATTTTATCGAAATCCGTTCAGTGGTTTAGGCGTGAAAAGGTAACATACAGACAGACAGATTTACTATTGAATTTATAATATTAGTATCGATTCTTGCTCAAAAACAACAGTTTTTTTTTTATGCCAGCTTATCTGACAATCCTAATGTCAGGGACACACGCTTCACTTCTATGTCTTCAATTGGATGAAGCAACCAATTGAATTCTATCATTCAATGGTTTTTCGTTTTTGCGCCGTTCAACCAATGTGGTTAACGGTTGAACCGTGTAATTATACCTACTTACTTACAAATAACAAACTTACATTTATAAATAACAACATGTTATAAAATCAGCTGATTAAATTATTGTTCTTTTTGACATAATCTTGAAACCCTTGGGTCCCTGACCTATGGAAGTCATACGAGGGGCCGACGCCAACTCGCAGAAACCCGTTAGACGCTTTCAATGAAATGACGCACCATCTCACGATTATCCCTCTACGCACTATGTAAGTGCACCCAAGAATAACCCCTGGTTGGTGTAGGACTATTGCAGGTTATGGAAACAAATATTTGGACTATGGATTTGGGTGGCTAAAGTGGACTGGTTACCTAAAACCATAGAAGGACTATGGCCCCTGTCTGACCAATGTTTATATACAATACACGGCTAAAATGGCAGGGGGTGACTTTCACCACAAGGTGCTTGAGGTGCTTGAGGTGCTTGAGGTGCTTAAGGCGGGTAGAGGTATTTCACGTCTATCGGGACAATCCCGGAAGTACGGTTAAGATCCCTACCAGCATCTTACTGGAACACTTCCTTCCTCCGAGCACGTTTGCTCTTGTAAATCTCCACTCAAGCTGGCCAATAGAGGGAAGAATGAGGTAGGAGCTGTTTTCCTCGTCAGTGTTCACTCGAGCCGGTCATATCGCTATTTGTTATATTATTGAAATTGAAAAAATGAGATAGGACTTTTAGTCATGAGGGCGACGACGTGACGTCACACTAAATTCAATATGGCGCCCTCTAGAGGACATAAAGTACCCAAATGAAGAATTAAAAAAAAAATATTTTGTGATGGTACCTTGTTGGGTATCAAATGAAAGGGCTTAATTAGCACATTTCAAAAATATACTTATTACTGAAAGAAGCCCCAAAATAATTAAATTAAAAAAAGTTTAAAAACTAAAATAAGAATACCTATTTACTTTGTAAGTAATTTATTTTTTATTTAATTATTGTGAATGTGAGGACTATGTGGGTCATTTCTTTTTTCCTTCTTAGTTTTAGTCATGATCTGGCAGTTTGAGTAGTTTATGGGCCTACCCAAATGTCCTTTCTTTGGTATTGTTCGTCGAATCGTTGAGCTCCTTAAGTCTTGAGTTGAGCTGCACGATTTTTGACAAATGCGTGCACTGACTGGACAGGTCCTCTCAATCTGTGTGGTTCTTTCCTCAAAAGACTACCTCAGACAGCGATCTACATGGTCTTCATATAACCTGACCAAGATTATGTCTGGACTTTAAAAGAGACTGTGACCTCTGAGTTTGTTTCGGCCTTTCTTCTCAGAGTAGTCAGATAGGAAACGCCGACTTCATCTAGTTAAAAAAAAAAAAAACATGATTGACGTGTAAAAGTGTTTGTACAACTTACAAAAAATAAATTCATTTCATCATTTCATTTCATAAAACTCGACTACCGAAAATGATGAAACATGAGAGTACCTTCCCGTGGTCGCATGCTACCATAGCTTATAAGTACATGTTATGCTAGTACAGCGGCATGCGACCACGGGAAGGTACTTTCTTGTTTCCTCCTTTTTTCAGTAGTAGGGTTTTAGTTTTATTAAACTTATTTATTTATAACACATCACGCTTGTAATCCCCAAAGAGATAGCCAGAGGTATAGGTACCACACCCATATTTTGCTAGCTGTGTTCTAGTCCTATGTAATAAGGGGCGAGCCTTTTGCAATCAACCGGGCCCACTGTACTACTTATAATTACCTAATGTAAAAACTCACAAAGAATTTGCCCAATCTGGTAACCAAACCCAGGACCTCACGCTCCGCACTGAGCAGAAGCACTTTCAACCACTCGACCTAAGAATAAATTGTTATATAATTTATGTTTTTTCTCTTTCTCAGTACAAATGGAGTCAGTGGCAGAATAACTGTGAACGGTCACACCCGTGATATGAGGGTCTTCAAAAAGCTGAGCACATACATCATGCAGGACGACTTGTTGCAGCCCAGGCTGACAGTCCAGGAGTCTATGAGGATCGCAGCCGACTTGAAGTTGGGAAAGGAACTGGGAAAAGCTGAGAAGGAACTTATTGTGAGTTTCTTTATAATAGTTATCTCCTGCCATTGCGAACTTCAAAACTGTTAGCTCCCATATGACATCAGATGGATCATACTTTTGTTATTGTTCCGAAAATCAGAAAAATTACAGCACTCTTTAAACTTTATCGACCCATAGGCAAAAGTATAATATAACTCGTGGCTAAGTAATAACAGCCGCACGGGTCGATCAATCAGGTTAAGCTACACTTGCATCGGTCGGTCCGTGGATGGGTGACCATCTTTATAAACCGACACCCCCCTGTGGCTCGGAAAGGACGTTAATCCGTTGGTCCCGGCTGTCATTCTTGGGTCATTAACACTCTACGGGTCGACAGACTGGGGCTCCACAACCCACAGTACAGGTAGGTCAGAAGCAGCCTCTCCATATTAAATACTGCTATTTTTAACCCCCGACACAAAACAGAGAGGTGTTATAAGTTTGACGTTTGTCTCTGTGTGTCTGTCTGTGCCATCATAGCTCCCAAACGGCTGAACCGGTATTGATTTTTTTTTGTTTGATAGCTCTTCATATGATTAGACTGGAAGCCGACCTCAACATAGCTGGGAAAAGGCTAGGCAGATGATGATCAGGCAAATGTATGATTATAATAAACAACAGACGGTTAGCCTGTTGATTTTTTCTAAGATATCAAGCACATTATACAATTTTAATAACACCAAAATAATATCAAAGGCCCTAAAATAAAATTGAAGCGGTGTCTCCCTTGTCTCCAATTCATAAATAATGATTACTTGTTCATAATTACCACCCGGAATTTCAACAAGGGAGTTAAATTAAAGGAAAAGGTATTTAAGGAATCAATTATATTGATTGAAACAGGAATATTGTTCGTCTCAGAGGCCTATTGACAGTTTCCGCTTTGAGAGAAATCTTCTCAAGCGAATATTGAGGGGTTTCGACTGTGGGGCCCCTGCAAATATCGTACCTCCCTCTCTTCCGGGAGTAAAGAGATGAAAGGGGTATGATAATGGATAGGGCATTAGGGAATTCAAGTGTACACAAACAATAGAGTTAGTACCTAAAACAAAAAAAAACGTTTTCTCTATGATGAATATTTAGTTGTGTGTTTCTATAGAAAACATGAACAGTAGTGGCCCAGTAGTAACAGCCGCAACTTACGAGTTGTAGGTTCGAACCCAGTCGGGCGTTTTATTTTGTGTAAATTATTCCATCACCACTGCTCTCAAAACGGTGAAGGAAAACAACGTAAGGAAACCGGCATGTCCTAGAACCAAAAACTCGAAGACATGTGACATCTACCAACCCGCACTGGGTCCGCGTGGTAGATTATGGCTTCCTCTCAGAGAGAAGGCCTGTGTCCCAGCAGTGGGAACCTTATAGGCTGATAATGTATGGGTAAATTATGTATAATGATGATAAAGGAAAATAATGCAAACACGAATGCGACGTAAAAGTTCTCTTAATGTCAAATCGAACGTCAGAAGAAGTGATTAAGTACTTGAAAATCATATAGGAAGAGCGAAATGCCATACATTCCCTTTAAACTACTGCCCTTTTAAAATATATAATCGATGAAAGGTAATTTCACTTACATTCCCTTATTTAATATTTATGATATTCTTTTATTTATTTTCCTTATAACAATGAGGCGGAAGTTGGAATAATTAATTTATTATTTAAATGTTCCGGCGCCAATGGGTTATATACCTACGTAAATACTTATTTTAATACCAATTGTTATTACTCTAAACTGATTGTTCGATTAATGATTTGATTTATTTAGGTCCTTGTTATTTGTTTATTTCTTCTGTATTTTTCTTTACCCATTTATATTCTTAATAATAAGTAAATATTCGATAACCGTTTTAAGCAAATGATTATTTAAGACGTCTGATTTTATTATTTAGAAGCCACCATTGTTTGTCAGTTAAATAAAACTAATCGTCCGCGACACTACAGTTCGTGTCAAATAACTTTGCCGCTCTGAAGTTAGGCTCTTAGCTAGCAGCGCCAATCCGCGCCATGCGCGCAGCTGTTGTATTCATAGGATTAACTACTGCGCAGTGATTTGTTGCCTACTTCAGAGCGGCAAAGTTATTTGACGCTAACTGTACTCAAACTTTATACAGTGTGCTCCAAAAGCATTTTTCCACATTTGCTTTGATGCCACATTATGATTTAAAATATAATAATTTATTTTGATAGGTAGTTGAATTAGTCAATAAAAACGTTATAGAGTACAGTTCAAATATTTGGTATATAAAAAAATATATATATAAACATTTATAAAAAAAAATATAAATTAAAAAAAAATCATCATATGTGGCATCCTTAGATATAAATACACCTAGACAATGCAAGAGCAACTTCACGTGCCAGCTTACGTACAAAAATCGTAAGCCGCCACTTTCACGCTCAGTCCTGCTGCTGGGTGCTGCTGGCTGGGTGAGCATGAGCGCTGGCGCTAGGCCCCGGGGGTGGGGCGAGACGGGTGCCGCACGCGGCGGCGTCTTTGATCTTTGATGACGTCATAATAAGCTCTATTGCGGTTGCTTGGTTTTCATACAGATCGTGATACTTACGTTATCTAGGTCTATCTCTAGCTGTGGTGGCATCACAGCTGAAGTTGAATAATGATAACTGACTTTTGGAGGGGTCTGTACATGTTACAAACCCAAATTAGTTAACAGGGCGTTCTTTAGTAATCTCTGCGTCGTGTACGGGAAACCATTACAATACTAGTGCTGTACTGCGACATTCTGGCTAATCATTGGTGATTTGAGTTTTTAACACGTTCATCATCACCATAATCAGCCTATAATGTTCCCACTGCTGGGACACAGGCCTCCTCTCAGTGAGGAGTGGGCCGTAATCCACCACGCGGGCCCAGTGCGGGTTGGTGAATGTCACACGTCTTCGAATTTTTGTTTCTAGGACATGCCGGTTTCCTCACGATGTTTTCCTTCACCGTTTAACACGTTATACGGACGTAAAAAAGTGCGTGCGATGGGCCTTGCACGGTGTTAAGAGCTACCGTGGCCCTGGCACAGGCAACTAGTCATTTGCCTAGCCTTTTCCCAACTGTGGTGGGGTCGGCTTCCAGTCTAACCAGATGCAGCTGAATACCAGTATTTTACATGGAGCGACTGCCTATCTGACCTCCACAATCCAGTTACTGGGTAATACGATACCCCTTGGTAAGACTGGTTGTCAGGCTTCTGACTACCCGTAACGACTGTCAAAGATCCACGAATGACAGCCAGGACCAACGGCTTAACGTGCTTTCCGAGGCACGGAGGGGTCACGGTATGTAGAGATGGTCATACATCCACAGACCAACCGCGGCAAGCGTAGCTTAACCTGATCGATCGACCTGTGCGGCTGTTATTAATTAGCCACGGGCCCCTCCACAGGCACAGGCAACTACGCTTATTAATAAAGTCTTTTGGTTGCCAGTTTCTTGTCATTACTTGGCAGGGAACAGTGCTTTCCATTTTTTTCATACATTTTATCCTTCATAGAACAGTCCTGAAGAGTTTTGATCTCGTTTTTTCAGGTGGAAGAGATTCTCCAAACCCTTGGCCTCTGGGAGCACAGAAACACCATGTCTGAGCGTCTGTCTGGTGGTCAACTGAAGCGGCTGTCCGTAGCCTTGGAGCTGGTCAACAACCCACCCATCATATTCTTGGACGAGCCTACTACGTGAGTTTTACTTGTCCATCCTTTTTAATATCAGGGAACTTCATGATTTCCTACCTTCATACATTTTTGCAGGTCACACTGATTTAGACTTATCTAAAAAGTCAACCTTACTCAAAATAAAATAATCTTACTAATCTGCATTCGCGATTTATTTGCCAAAAATGTAAACAAATATGAATTAATGTGAAAATAACTTCAATTCCTACACAATGAAGTTCAGTTTACGCTAAAACTTTAAACATTTTTATAACTTTTCAATAGCTAGTCACTCTGAAATCAACTTAATAGTCATTGAAATAAAGTTGGATATTTGTTTAACTTGAAACAGGGCCCAGGGTGTGCAGCACTACGCACTTTTACCTTCGGTTTTTGCCTGTAATGTCCCGGGTATCGGGCTAAGGCTACTTCTCATACAATGAACACCTGGTGGCCCAGTGGTATCGGCCCCGACTTACGAGGTATATAGGTCGTTAGTTCGAACCCAGACTGGCACATTGTTGTGTGTTTAATTTCATCACCACTGCTCTCAAAACGGTGAAGTAGTGAGGAAACCGGCATGTACCAGAACAAAAAATTCGAAGACATATGTGACATATACCAACCCGCATTAGACCCACGTAGTGGATTACAGCCCAGTCCCTTTTACAAAACGAAGGGCAGTATCCCAGCAGTGGAAACATTTTAGGCTGATTATGCAGGCATACCACTTCGGTGTTCTAAAGACGACATTGATTCTGTTAATAATAAAAATATTTAAAAATATACTTAATTAAAAATATGAATTATTAATATTAATTATTTTCTGGGTTAAACTAGCAAAAATAAATCAATTAGAATACTTTACTGCCTTCTACAAGTTCGGAAGCCCTCACCACCTTTTCAGAGTAGCAAATTAATTAAAAAAATATGTTTAACAAAAATAACCAAGTCCACTTAATAGCACAATCACATAAGAATAAAAACACCTCAATTAATTAACAGTGTTGAGAACAAAAAGGTACTCAAAAACATCCCCTGTTTTTCTACGACGATGACGTTTGTCTCATTACAAGAGGAGGGTTAAAAAAACAATTAGACACAACCGCTATAACAGGATTAATCCGCACGTTTGAGGAAAAGAATAATCCTCGGATTATACAATGAGTAATTGGTGTCATTATGGCTGCCCTCGTGTGTTCGTGTAATAAAAATTTTCTGCTTTCTTTTGACGAAGGAAAAAGGCTTTATTTAATTTAACCCTAATCTGGTAATGACGGACGGGCGAAGAAGTCGAGTGAACAAATGGGATTGTTTGAAAAACACATCAGGTAGCCAACGTGTTTTCCGGCCAAGAAGAACCCTTTTCTATTTCGTATTGCTGATCATCTGTAACATAATTATGTAAGGTAGTTGGGTAGTGCCCAACATCTTTATATAGGTATTAGATACTCACAACATTTATGCCCTTACATACGAGTAAAGAGAGGCCCGTGGCTAAATAATAACAGCTGTACAGGTCGATCGATCAGGTTAAGCTACGCTTGCCGCGGTTGGTTTGTGGATGGGTGACCATGTTTACATGTACCATGACCCCTCCGTGAATCGGAAAGCACTTTAAGCCGTTGTCATTCGTGGATCTTTGACAGTCGTTACGGGTAGTCAGAAGCATGAAAATCTGACAACCAGTCTTACCAAGGGGTATCGTATTACCCAGTAACTGGGTTGTGGAGATCAGATAGGCAGTCGCTCCATGTAAAATACTGGTATTCAGCTGCATCCAGTTAGACTGGAAGCCGACGCCAACATAGTTGGGAAAAGGCTACGCAGATGATGACCAAACAAAGAGATTTCCATAAAAATGGCTCAACTAAATGCTCTCAAATAGAAATGATTTAGCTCCTTCTAATCTGTATTCTCTCGGAATTTGAGGTGAAGAGAAATCTTTTGAAAACACAAAATCTTTGGAGCAATTCATTAATATCTATTGCCTAAAAGGTCTGTTCCAATCGGAAAGCTAAACAGAATTACATAAGTACAATGGGAGGTAATTGGCTTAATCACTAAGTCCCCCCCATAACCTTTTATTGGACATTTAACCTGAAGCGTGATTACGGAGTCACCGTATTGAAAGAGGCTATTTTGACAAAAATAGCCTGAAGGACCCTGGATACTGATTTGCGGGCCTGGCTGTCGGGACTTTTTGAAGTGATCCCTTTTGTGTTGCATTAATTTGGTCCCATCCCTTTGATACTGCTGTTAGAGTATGAACAAAATAACGCATAGACACTGTGCTCGTAATTTTGAAGAATTAAAGCGTGCACTGCAGCGTGTTGAATGGCGATGCGAATTTGATGCGATCGTAATGTTGGTTTTGAAGTACTTAGGGCTTGCGAGGAAGTTTCAGTTCAGTTGAATAATAACAGCCACACGAGTCGATCGGAGGTTAAGCTACGCTTGCCGTAGGTCGATCCGTGGATGGGTGACCATCCATTACCTACACATAGATTCCCTCCTTACCTCAGAAAGCACGTTAAGCCGTCGGTCCCGGCTGTCATTAGTAGATCTTTGGCAGTCGTTACGGGTAGTAAGATGCCCAAAAGTCTGTCAATCCGCCTTACCTAGGGGTTTCGTGTTATCCAGCTCCTGAGTTATAGAGGTTAGATGGGCAGTTGCTCCGTGTAAAATATTGATATTCAGCTGCATCCGGTCAGACTAGAAGCCGACCCCAACATAGTTGGGAAAAGACTAGGCAAATTGATTCAGTTCATTTAATCCGCGTACGGAGGAATGCCTTAACCAACTTCTTATTATTAAAAAAATGGTGTGGCTGTGTCTTATACACGGCCATATGTTGTACGTCAATACGTTTACGTAACGGGGTTGATCCGATCGGCCGTATTAATTTTTTTACGTTCCCGGCACTGCTTGAATCGATCCTAACGCGTTTTATTCATACCATTCGATTGCTCTTGACAAGCCCTTTCCAACCGTATACGATTTCTGTATTTTTTTTAACACATTATACTCACTGTAACTATTTTACACTGATGTTTTGTATAAAATCGATAGATTTTGACAAGAGCTGTCGATTGAAACCCAAGCGAATGTCTTAACTTTTTCGAGTCAAAAGTTATACGTAGAAATCTCGATACGCAGCAAAATTACCTCAAAATGGCGGCGCCTCCCTCCCCACCGCGCGCGATGCGTCACAGTCCTCACTTGGCGTAATGAATTATTTGTACCTTTAGCTATCCAATGGTGTAATTGAATTTAGGATGGAGATTATAGATATGAAGCTGCAACACCAAACTGTATCCCCAATTTTGTTATCATTGGTTTTTTTGACTTGCCTCCCACTATGGAAGCAATTTTAAAGACGTATTCACGTCAAAACTGTAGGAAGACAGAAGGGTGGTAATTTTTTGAAGCACATAATGCGCAGCCTTCTATAATGCACCTTCATACTCTGAGGTATTCATCTACAATGCACTAATTATTCTTTATTTTGGTACCGCGTGGGATTTACGGTGTCCTGTTTGATTGAGGACCCACGTTTGACCGAGTTCGATAAAACAAAGTGAAAGTTCCAAATCATACTTGTAGGTACGTATGTATTGGATGTTTTAACCATAATTTCCTTTGTAGTTACAAATTCTTTATGGTATTCTGTTATGATAAAATTGAATAATCGAGCAAATAAATTGTCAAAGTATCAATGTACGAACACAATAATTTACATTATTACAATGGTGGATCACACGAGCAAACGTTATATATTTATGATTTTACAAACGAGTGATAAAATAACCGACCCATAATTATTATATTATGTACTCTGGACCTATAATAACAAGGAGTGGGCTTAATAATTGCTTGAATTTTTAACAGCTTTTCCAATCTAAAACAGTGGGGGCGTCAATTTTATTCCACGGATAAAAAACGTCTGACGTTGGCAAAATCAGCCTTTAAGCTACGGTTTCCTAGAAAAGCGGTGACCGCACAAAACAGCCGCAGTGACGGATGTCATGTAAATGGTGACAGCGGCAAAGATTTAAATCGATACGCCCTACCATACCGCGGCAAAAGATAGTCGCGTTTCTGTTTCGTTTTGATACAATGACGCAGTGACTTGACTTGATTGTCATGGAAACGCTGTATAGATATGTGTGAGCACACTCTTCTCAGTATGAACACTTTTTCGAATGATTAAGTACGATGACAGCAAATCTAGCGATTTAAATCTTTGGGTTAGACTTTACGGTGTCAAAAATGCTCTCTAGGAAAACACACCAACTTACTTCTATAGATAACTAGCTGTGCCCCGCGGTTTCACCCGCATAAGTGTCGATCCCGTGGGAATATCGGGATATATAAGGTAGCCTTTATGTTAATCCAGGATGTCAGTTACCTCCATACAAAATTTTATCAAAATGGGTCCCGCCGTTTGAGCGAGAAGAAGTAACAAACATATAAACACACACACAATTCTTTTGCCTTTACAATATTAGTGTGATTTTAGTGGCGTCATTCACCAGTAAATTGCGAACACTCTGTGGGTGGTCACCGTTCTACTAGGAAACCGTAGCTTTAGTCAAATAAAATAGTTGTGACGTTTAACAAGATTTATTAGTACTATAAATCTTCAATCAAAGGGCAGTTTTCGCTTCTGAGGACCATTTCATTATGAACTTCAGATACGTACAACAGTTTCGCCCTTGAATCATGTTGACCTAAGGCCTGCGACTACTATAAATTATCTTTCAAAGATCATGGTCAAAATAATTACAGTTATGTGACCGAAATTAGCAAGAAATCTAATTAGTACCTACTCATAATTGTATGAGTACGTTGTCCTTGTCCCTTAGTATACGTGTTTCTTGCGTGTGAACCGCTAATGATCCTTTTGTGAGACGTACTCAGTCATACTACTCATAATGCACAGTTATAAGGGGCCGTGATGTTTTGTTTGGCATTTTTAACCCCCCCTCCCTATTGGTGATACATGGTGAGGTTTGAGACTAGCCACCCTGGTGCTGGACTATTGCAGAACATGTAAACAAAATTTATTGGGTTTGGGTTGCTGTTCACGCATGATGTTGTCAACCTGCGTGTTGCTATCACACAAGCTTTAGGCGCTTTTTCTTTGGGGTACCACCTACATTACTTAAGCACCGACAATCAAAATTATCACGTCATCTTCGGACGGCCAATGAGAGGTCCTCAAGGAGATTATCAAAGAAGCACCAATAGGAGCAGTCTGCGAAGACTTCCGAGTGCTTCTTCGCGGAACGTTAAAATCGCTCGGTTTTTCTTCAATACTAACACATTCAAATCGACCTTGCTCTGTATAGCTTCATTCTAAAACTAAATTCTGACGAGTCCCTATTATACTCAAAGAAAATAAATCATTTTCTATTCTGACGTCACCAAGAAGTTATCATTTCACACTCAACCACAACCACACCTTGAAGAGGAAGACGCATAACGCATGAACAGTGGCTATAGTGGATCGGTTACCTTGAAATAAGGAAGGACTGTATGACTGCCTGACCAATGAATATAATATAATATTCATAGATAGAATGGCAGAGAGTGACTTGCACACTCAATAATGGGCCCCCTGAAACCGTCGCTAAAACATAGTGTTATTCATTATAAAAAAAATATAAAAATGTATTTTCTTTTGTATAATGTACAATTGTACATGTATGCTAATTAATAGTGCCGTGCCTTTCTATAATTTAGACACATGCGAGATCTATTATTACATGAGTCACTGCTGTGTAGGTATGTGTTTAGTTGGTATGCCTTTATATAAATAAATAAAAACATAGATCCAAGATTACTCGAAAAAAGTGAACAGAAATATTCGTTACTGTAACTATGATTGATGCGATACATATCCTACTATGTTTCATTACTTCATCAGTAATGACCTTCATAGAAATGTAAAAAACTTCTTATACCTACCTATGGCACTGACCAAAGTCTTGGAAAATATATATTTTCCACAAAGGGAATTGTTTCCGTTAGTTCAATTATAAATTTTATGCTAACTACCAAAGAAAGGGTTCATAATTTAATAAATTAAATTTTGGGCAATCAGCGTTTAATTAAGACCCCTGTCTTTCCCTGAAGGCTGGAAATTTAAAAATTAAGTGCAGTGACATTTGCGTTATCAAATTGCTTGCTACCGTTACTTCGTCTTCTGTTTTAATCTCTGTCTTATCCACTTTATCTAGGTTACTCTTTTTGACAGGTAAGTACAGTCAAGAGAAAATATTTCCATAAATTTTGACAGTAGGTATTGCACTTTTCTATGAAATAGCTGGTTTTTCTTTTGATAACCGACCAAAAACTTCTACGTCAGGGGTCTGGACTGATATGAGGTTGTGCATCGATATCCCTGCAACCCTGTATAGTTCTCAGCGGGATTGTCCGAAAGGGTTACCGCTGGCCCGGAACATAAAGGGCTAAGGAAGGAACACGGGTGGGTTTTAGTCAGTAAGAGTCTGACGCTCCCTTCCGCTCTACCCAGAGCGTGAGGGGTCATTTGATGATTCCCAATCCTCAAAAAAAAACCCTGTATAGTTTGCTATGCAATAGTCTACTCTGTGCCGCAGCTACAAAAGGTAGGTATTTATGTGCCCTGATTTGTTAAGGGACAGAATTTGAAAACTGACGAAGGTATTATGACTGTACTGGCAAACCTATCTTAGTATTCCTACGAATATAAAATGAGTCAATTGAAGAACATTTTCTAAAAGGATTTGTTAAGGGACAGAATTTGAAAACTGACGAAGGTATTATGACTGTACTGGCAAACCTATCTTAGTATTCCTACGAATATAAAATGAGTCAATTGAAGAACATTTTCTATAAGGTTTCGTATAAATTGGGTCAGATAATCTTCATTGATTTCGAAACCAAAAAATTGATACTAAGAGGATTATGTTTGGAACTGTTCCATGTCGATTACATTAACCGTTGTTACCAATTTCCGGTGAATTTGTGAGTTATTGTAACTACTACTTGTACACAAACTGTCTAGTCGTTTCATTTACTCCATTAAGTAAATGAAAAGAATTCAATCCTTCAGTTTATCTTCTCTCTGTTGTACCTATTTATATATATGTCACAGCCAATTGGTTAAATTAGCCGTTTAGTTAACCGCCTGGCTTTTGAAAGTAGTGCTCGCCTCGTTTCGCTCTCTTTGTTCACACACGATTGATCACATTTCTAACTTCACCTAACCCATCTGGTCGAGGTGCCCTGGCTATACTGTGACCAATTCGGCTGTCGCGTGACTGGTTACAGTTCCAACCTGAACTATAATATTTAATATCATTCAGGCCGTTATTTGAACGGCCGCCGTTTAGTTAAAAGGTTAGGCGGTTAACTAAACGGCTAATTAAACCAGTTGGCTACGACATAATAAACTAATAATAGAGCTGAAGACTTTGTTTGTGTTTTTGTTTGTTTAAACGCGCTAATCTCTGGAACTACCAGTTGGATTTGAAAACTTATTTTTGCATTAGATAACTAAGTTCTTGAGGAAGGCTATAGGTTATATTTAACATCACGGTAGGACCCTAACGGGCCGAGCAAAAATAAACAAAGTCAGAAATAAAGCTAAGCGAAACCGAAACAATAGCGAGGACACGCGATGCGATGCGACGGGATGGGGATTAAGAAATTTCACGCGGACGAAGTCGCGGGCAGAAACTGGTAAATAAATATTTGTGCTTCTTGTCACTGACTTGTCCACCAAAACGTCAAAAAAATTATTTGTATGTACAGTCAACAAAAGATATAAGTATACAGGATCGTCGGATAAATGAGCTGTTTGTTTTCTATTATTTGAATAAAATTTTATTCGAGAACATCCATCGGTTTCTTGCTAAACTTCAACTATATCCGACGATCCTGCATACTTATCTCTTTTGTTGACTGTATATGAGGCAAATTTCAAGACTGAACTTCAACTGAACTGACCCACAAAGTGGCCTTGTTTTCGTAATTAAGTATACCAATTCCATAGCTTTTACATCATTTCCAAATTCAGAAACTCAAAAATTACTTATCTCCCCGTTCCGGTTCTCATTAAATTGTGTAAAGGGCTTTAAATTTAACGGTATTTAACTCTAAAGGGTCATAACTCAATTTCATTTGTTTAGGTGCGTCAACAAACCATCAAATTTTGTGTTAATAAAACAATTGTAATTTATTAATGTAAGGATCTACTATTCTGCCTTATCGTCCATAATTTCGTAATTTGGTTTACATTTTGGATCTATGTAATAATAGCCTCCCCGACCGTTTTTGCGACTAAAATCATTTCTATTTAGTTTTTTTGACGTTCAAAAGTGCCTTTAATGTGCCTATTTGAAATAAATGATTTGACTTTGACTTTTTCGGTGGCCAATCTCAACGGAGATAGCCAGGTACGCAGGAGATATTATAGTGCACAAGTGTGTGCGCAAACACAGGTCCACTCTCTGTTCCTTTACTCTCATAGTTCGATGGGACGGCAATCCGGCACGACCGGGGAGAGTTCAGGCGCAGGACCAACGGCTTTACGTGCTTTCCGAGGCACGGGGCTATTAAACCGCCAACTTCCAAACTTCGGACTGTTACTAAGAAATTCCTAATGGAAAACCTAATAACGCTTTGTCCGACCCGGGAATTGAACCCAGGAACCCACGCTTAGCAGTCGCGCTTGCAACCACGAGACCAACGGGGCAGTCCAGTCCGGGGGTTCTATGTAGGTACAAGGTGCTAAATTGATCACCTGTTACTAGAGTGAGTCTACTCGCGACGTTTGACTTCAAGATTCTAGCCCTGCCAGTACTTTTCGGTGTAATGATGGAAATTATTTACTTTGGAAAACACGGATCTCAGCACACTCTTTAGACGCCTGAAATAAATGTCCAGATAGCGGCAAACGATTATTTCCGATTTCGGCCGCGCGCAGACTTATATTGCGGGTACTCTCCAGTCCATTCAAAGTTATTTTACCTCTGACAGCAGCAACCCAACTACAACCTTATTGTAACGTCAATAAAGGTCACTTTGATTTTGACAGTAATGCGACATAATCAGCCTAAAATATTACCACTGTTGGGAAACAGGCCTCCTCTCCTCGAGAGGGAATTGGCTATAATGTACCAGTGCGTCTTTCTGTGAAATGTCTTCAAATTTTTGGTTGTAGGACATGCCGGTTTCCTCGCGATGTTTTCCTTCACCGTTTTGAGAGCAATGGTGATGAAATTATTTACACAAAGTAAAGCGCCTGCCTGGGTGAACTCACGACCTATAAACTCGTGAGTTGGGGCCATCACCACTGCTCTCAGTAATGCAAATTGGTAAAATAACTGTGAAACGACTACTTCCTTTAAAAATGTGCGTTTGTTTTGAAAGACTTGAAGAACAGAACGAAAAAGTACAGATAATATGGCAACATAATTCACAGCTAATGATGTACCTAACTATAATACTAATAGCAATTTAAATAGATGTTACAAGGCTGACTAAATCATAGTTCGCTGCGCAATCAATGAGGCTTTCGTTTAATTTAGAGAGGATATAAAAAAACTGGCCAAGTGCGAGTCGGACTCGCACACGAAGGCTTCCGTACCACAAGGCAAAAACATCGAAAAAAAACACGTTTGTTGTATGGGAGCCCCTCTTAAATATTTATTTTATTTAGTTTTTAGTATTTCCTGTTATAGCGGCAACAGAAATACATAATTTGTGAAAATTTCAACTGTCTAGCTATCGCGGTTCTTGAGATACAGCCTGGTGACAGACAGACGGACGGACAGACAGAGAGCGAAGTCTTAGTAATAGGGTCCCGTTTTTACCCTTTGGGTACGGAACCCTAAAAAGGTATTAAATCTCATCATCTGCCTAGCCTTTTCCAAACAATGTTGGAGTCGGCTTCCAGTCTAACTAGGGCTGCAGAATACTAAATATGACCTCAAACTTTCGGACTTCTGACTACCCGTATTGGCTGTCAAAGATCTACAAATGACAGCTAGCACCAACGGGTTAACGTGCTTTCCGATCTTATAGGAAAGTAATATTATGTTTCCGAGGCATGGAGGGATCTCGGCATGTAATAGATGACCGACCTGGGAAAGCATATCTTAATTTATTTATTTATTTATTAACCAGGAAGATCGGCCCGTGCGGCTGTTATTACTTAGCCACGAGCTTAATCAATGTTTATTTTTTCAGAGGCCTGGACATCGTGTCAATCCGTCAGCTGGTTGTCCTACTACGTCTCCTGTCTCGTCAAGGCAGGACCATTGTGTGTACGGTCCATCAACCATCAGCGTCACTCTTCACTCTCTTCGACAGGATATTCGTATTGGCAAGAGGAATGTGCTGTTATCAGGTAATTAACCTTGTTCAATAGGGGTTTGTTTTTGAAGTAGTCCTTTGTAATATTATTTATTTATTTAACCATTTATGTGCACACATATATAAACAGAAAAGTAAAACAGAACAGAAAAATAGGTACAAAGGTGATGCTTATTTCATAAGAAATCCCTTCCAGCATACCTGCGATAGGACAATTAATAGAGAGATGTAGACAGCGTGTGAAAGAGTAAAGGAGAGAAAAATAATACATGAAATCTAAAAACAATTCACTTGTAATAATAATATTCATTCATTCATTCATTTTTTTTTTTTATATTATTATTTCTTAGACTAATATTCTCAGGGGATCCTTCGGAAAGTCGTTTCATACAACGTTTAACTTAAACGGCAAAGAAGTTTAACTTTAAGGTAAGTTTAAGTAAAGGTTGAGGACCTTTCTAGTTCTGAATACACGTGTCGGGGTGGACTGTATATTTGTTGATGTTGAATTAAACTTCGGGGTGTCTTGTTTCCATAGGTTCTTGATTTATTTTCTTGACTTATTTTCCAGGGCGGCTTGCTGCTTGTTAAGTGACTGGCGAGTGTCCGTTGAATGACCAAAAAAGTGCAGCAAACCACCCTTTTTATACAACTTGCGCTAGCCGTACTCTAGCACAGGTAGCAGGAGGCGGCGGGGTGCGCGGCCCGTTATTCCGGAGCGTTCCTTTGTCCTTTGTCTGGGACCGTGCTCTACGCCGCCTCCCTCACAATCATACTTTCTAAAATGTAACCGTTAGGTACCTTATTGTTCTAAATGTAACCGTTAGGTGCTTATTGTCTTTGTTACAATCTTAGCTTTCTAAATCATACTTAACTTTCTAAACCTAATCGACTACATATCTTACTTACTAGCCCTACTAGAAAATGGTCTCTATTTCATACTTAAAACTTAACATCTATGAATCTACTTTACAATATCAAACTTAAGCTACGTCGTCCGTAACATCCTCCCCCCGGCGCAGGGCTACCGTAGCGTAATCTTTCACGCAGAGGACGGCGAGCTTCGTAACTGGACGTCGCAGGATGCCCGCTGTTGTTCTCACGTCGGCTGACCGCACCTTGCCGTCTGAGCCGCTGTAGACTGCTTCCACGACGCCTCGAGGCCATGTGCCCCTCGGAAGTGATGAGTCGACGATGACGACCAGGCTGCCGACTTGAAGGGGACGTCGTTGGTCATCTGACGCCCCTCGGGGTACCAGCGTAGGCAGGTACTCGTCCACCCAGCGCCGCCAGAAATGGTCGGCGAGCGCTTGGGCGGTTCTCCACTGCTTGCGGCTCGCCTCCTCACAAGGCCCAGTGTGGGGAAGGCCTGAGGAAGTTCTGATGAGGAAGTGGTTAGGTGTGAGGGCCTCCGGATCCTTAGGATCGACAGAGACATGGGTCAGAGGCCGAGAGTTTATGGAGTGCTCGGCCTCTGTCAGCAGCGTCAGCAGCACTTCTTCCTTCAGCGCCTTCTGACGCAGAGTCGCCCCCAACACCGTCTTAAGAGAGCGCACTAATCGCTCCCACGCTCCCCCCATATGCGGCGCTCCAGGCGGGATGAACTTCCATTTCATTCGGTCTTCTAGCCCAAAGTGAACGAAGCCCTTTGTCCACTCTTTGTACGCCGCTCGTAGTTCGGCGTCCGCTCCTAGGGCTTCCTGTTTCGACGGCGCTCTGTCCCTAGTCTTGATTTCAGGTGACAGCCGACTTAGTCCCGTGTTAAAGCCTAGCTCGTCTGAGCCAGTCTGCCACAGTAAGCCTAATGTTTTGTCTGTCTTTTGTTCCTTTTGTCCGAATCGTACTTCAGTGTTGTGTGCCCGTTCCTCCGGTGTAATGTTCCTCAACACGTTGGGCTTGTTGGAGCACCAACCTCTCAAATTAAAGTGCGCGTTCTGATGTATCTTCATAATTTCACGTGCCGTATCGATCGCTTCCTCCTCAGTCGCGACGCTGTCCACGTAGTCGTCCATGTAGTGGCTTGACGTTATAGCTCGCACGGCGTTAGGGTACTGTGCTGCGTACAGTCTTGCGTTGGCGTCTCGGACTGAATGCGCGATGAAAGGCGAACACGATGCTCCGAAGATCATTGAAGTCATCTTATACTTCTTCGGGGGTTTATTTCGCTCCTCCCCCCGCCAGAGAAACATCTGCGCAGCTTGGTCCTGGTTTCTTATCTTGACCTGGAGAAACATTTCTTGAATGTCCGCCGTGATGGCTACTGGGCGCTCTCTGAACCGGAACAGGATCCCGGGTAATGAGTTCAGAAGGTCAGGTCCTTCCAGTAGGTAGTCGTTCAGGCACACTCCACTGTATGGATGTGCGGCGTCGAATACTAGGCGCATCTTGCCCGGCTTATTTGGGTTCACGACGGGAAAGTGCGGCAGGTACCACGCCTTCTTACTTATGTCTTCTGTCCCGTCGCATTCCTGGGCGTATCCTTTGTCAAGTAGATTCTTGACCATTGCGCTGTATTGTTCCGCGAAGCTCGGTGATGAATCCATCTTCCTCTCGATATTCTTCAATCTTCTTAGGGCGCAGCAGTAGTTGTTGGGCATCGCAGCATTTTCATCACGCCACGGTAACCCGACTTCGAAATGATCACCGACTTTTTTCATGGTGCTGTGAACTACGTCGATCGCCTTCTGATCTTCTGGTTTGATCTTCTTCGCCAACGAAACTCCCAGTGCATCAATCTTGAAGTGCGACTTCATTAATTCTTCCACACGACGTACATCATCTGTCTGCTTCGCTGCAGACACGTCGTATAAGTGTAGCACAACTTGTCCTGCTTGTTTCTTCAGCGTGGCGCGCGGCGCGGTCCCGTGGATTACCCATCCCAGTTGAGTGTAGGAGGCCGCGGGTTCATTCTTCCCGCCCATGCGTAGTTCACGTGTAACTATCAGGTGCCAATTGTCTGCACCTATCAGTACCTTCGGTACGGCTTCTCCGTAGAACGCGTCTCTTTCTATGTCCCGGAGCTGTGGATAGTTAATTAATGTCGACCTATCCACTGCCTGACTATGAAGTTTCAGATCTTTCATAGTTCGCGCGCGCAGCTCCTGGAGTTCACCGTCTTGGCCGCGTATCTGTAGCTTGACCGCTTGGCTGTATTCTTCACGTTGTTGTGAGGTCACTCCTTGAATGCTGAGAGTCGAGGCCGGCCCGCTTACGTGTAGACGGCGTGTTATTTCTTCGTCGACGAGCGATACCGTTGAGCCTTCATCTAACAGGGCGAACGTCGCTACCTGCCCGCCGGGCCCTTTTAATATCACCGGACATATTTTTAACAATACACGCTGTGACACGTTGCTCGATGCGGAGACGGTCATTACTGCTTCCTGTGGCTTTGTGTTCTCGGCGTCGGTCGCTTTGTTTGTATCTTCGCTCGGCGACGCCTCTCTCTTTGCCGGCTCCTTATGTAGCAGCGCGTGATGCGGGCGGCTACAGGTCCCTTGGCCACAACGTTTAGCTCGGCAATGCTCACGTCGATGACGTTTAGTTACACACTTGAAACATACCTTGTTAGTGCGCGCCCAATCCCATCTTTCGTCGACGTTCATCTTCAGGAACTTTGCACATTTAGGTACCTCGTGGTCACCGTCACAACACAAACACTCTTGTTTTCTTTCTTCCTGTTTGTCAGACGTTGCGTACACTACTTCACGACCCGGTTTCTTCCTTGAGTTCACTGGTGTGGCACTTTTTATTTCTTTCTTCGAGGCGGGCGCGAGCGTCGTATTTGTGAAGGCGTATTTCATAGCTCGGTCGGCCTCCCGCATCAGGAACTTTGATAACAGTATCACTTCCGGTTCACGTGACGGTTCTACATTTTCCGAAGCGTAGTCGCACCATCTTGATTTTACGTGCGGGCTCAACTTCTCAACCACTTCACGCACTAACATCGGGTTCCATAAGTATCCGCGGACGTCCATCTTAGATAGCACACACACTATGTTTTGCAACTTTACTGCGAACGAATTTAAATCACTGGCCGCACTTGTGAGTCGAGGTAGCTTCTTTAAGTCTTCCATTGCTCGATCCATAAGTATCTCCGGCCGCCCGTAGTACTGCTCCAGTGTGTTTATGATCGTTTGAGGATCAAACGCTGTGTATAAGAGTGCTGACACTGCTTCCCTTGCTTCACCTTTGATACAGTTGCGCAGTCTTGCTAAGTTTTCAACCGTAGTAAACTTGCATAGCTTGGATGAGTCGTCGTACGCTGCTTTGAATGGCAGCCACTCAATAGCCGCTCCGGTAAACGTAGGCAGCTCGGTCGCTTGACGTGGCGGCGGGCGTACTTGAATAATCCTTTCCAGCGTGTCGGCCAATAGTTCAATTCCTCGTCGCTCCCCTCTGGTGGGTGAGCGCGAGGCCGATCGTTGTCTTCGGTGGTCATTCCTGGCAGGTGTGGCGGCATTAATGCACGTAGTGGGTTTGACGTAGGCGGCGGCTTCCGGGGCGGTGTGCGTGGCGGCGGGATGCGGTGGCTGCTCTTCCTGTAGCCGGTCCGCGCCTGGAGGATGACTTCGGTCAACATTTTGAAGCCATTCGTCCACCCTATCTTCGCTCGTGCGCACCGAGCCCTCTTCGCGGGCGTCGGCCTCTGCCTCAATCGCTGACACTTCGTATTCCAATCGCTTGTTGACGAGCGCCTTTTCCAGTTCTAGGTGCTCGTTCCTTATCGCGGCGATCCTTTTCTGTGCCTCGTACTCTGCCTTTTTTACTCGTGCCACGTCACTGCTATACGACCTTCTGGAACGTCGTACTTCCTGTTTTCCTCACAGAAGTGTCGCGTGCAGCTGTCATAGTTCTTGCCGAGTCCTGGGTTCGTAGTGCGGAAGACGTTGCCGGGTAGTACGACGCGGATGGCGTGGTGATTGTGTCGCCATAGTCGAACGCGGTCGCGGTGGCTCTACTTTCCGGAGGAGCCGGCGCGGCGGACGTGTTACCTGTCGTCGTCGGCGCAACTCTCCCCGTCGCGGCGGTGACGGGGGGTGCGGTCGCGAGCGCGGGGGCGGCGGGGTCGGCCCCAGCCGCAGGCGCACTGTACGGAGTGCGCTGGAGCGCGGACGCGATGGTCGACGGCGACCTAGGCGGATCTTCGAACGTGCGTGGGCGTCGACTGTCGTAGCCCGATTCAGACTCGTTCTCCTTGGCACTGACGCTTCTAGTCTTCATGCTTGATTTCTTCATACTTGATGTCTTGAATAAATCTTCAATCTTCAACCGGCGATCTTCTTAATTTCGATCCGGAGCGAAGGACCAGAATGTCTTGGATAAATCTTCAACCGGCGATCTTCTTAATTTCGATCCGGCTCGAAGGACCAGAATGTCTTAGTTTATTTTCTTGACTTATTTCCCAGGGCGGCTTGCTGCTTGTTGAGTGACTGGCGAGTGTCCGTTGAATGACCAAAAAAGTGCAGCAAACCACCCTTTTTATACAACTTGCGCTAGCCGTACTCTAGCACAGGTAGCAGGAGGCGGCGGGGTGCGCGGCCCGTTATTCCGGAGCGTTCCTTTGTCCTTTGTCTGGGACCGTGCTCTACGCCGCCTCCCTCACAATCATACTTTCTAAAATGTAACCGTTAGGTACCTTATTGTTCTAAATGTAACCGTTAGGTGCTTATTGTCTTTGTTACAATCTTAGCTTTCTAAATCATACTTAACTTTCTAAACCTAATCGACTACATATCTTACTTACTAGCCCTACTAGAAAATGGTCTCTATTTCATACTTAAAACTTAACATCTATGAATCTACTTTACAATATCAAACTTAAGCTACGTCGTCCGTAACAACACGCAAACATTGATAAACAGTAGCACAATATGAAACAGTCATAAAATCTTAAATATAACATTTAAAACAATTATGCAACCCACTACGCTCTCCACAGATTACAATTTAAAGTACTTAAAACTAGCTAGTAACACAGAT
Organism: Oligia fasciuncula; assembly: GCA_963082905.1. NCBI lineage: Eukaryota > Metazoa > Arthropoda > Insecta > Lepidoptera > Noctuidae > Oligia > Oligia fasciuncula. Next base: position 17,760,010 of record OY720395.1, read on the forward strand.
ACATTACTTACAAAACAATCATTGTCCTAGAACTCATACCTATCTGGATTTTTAAATTTATAAAAGAAAAAAATATGAAGTAAATTTGTGTGCGTACATTATTAAACATTACGTTATTATACAAGATTACAAGGTAAAAATACTGTGCAACTGCCTGTATTGTATTGTATGTAGAGGAATCGTATTACCCGTAACTGAGTTCTGACCTCCATAACTCAGTTACGGGTAATACGATTCCTCTTGGTAAGACTGGTTGTCAGACTTTTGGGCTTCCTGCTACCCGTAACGACTGTCAAAGATCCAAGAATGACAGCCGAGACCAACGGCTTAACGTGCTTTCCGAGGCACGGAGGCGTCTCGTTATGTAAAGATGGTCACCCATCCAAGGCTGTAAGCGTAGCTTGACCTGATCGATCGACCTGTGCGGCTGTTATTATTTAGCCACGGGCCCCTCCCCAGATCCTTCTGTATCACCAAATGTATGAACGTAAAAGAAGCAAAAGGGATATGTTAGGATCGTAACAGAGGGCATTCTGTAGTTTCTGCTTACCCCGGGAAAAAGGCGTGAGTATATTATGTATTAAGTAGATTACAAAAATCACAGTATTTTTTATCACGCGCACGATATGCATACAAATAGCCGTTTCACAACCAAACTTAGATTGTCTGCCAAACTAATTATCTAACTTCCTAACAAGAAAGATGTCAATCACTCCAAAGTTTCCTGAAACCCAAATCAAATGGTTTATTCATTAAATCGTCGCGTTTTGATTTACGTCACCAATTTAATTGGTTTGTCCTCACTTTTAATAGGTTTGTGTTTGAGTTTTGTGATATTTCTGAAGACTTGTTGAGTTTAAAGTATTTGCTTAATAAAAATCTGAAATTTAATTATCCGGAAAAGAACTCGGGTTATTTTTCGGATAATTAACTTTTATTAATAACTGATTTTGAAATCGGGTTAACGACATAGCTTGCAGCGTAAACAAGCTGAAGTGGCAGTGAGCTGGCTATGTTTGTCGAAAGACCGATGGTTGGTGGAGAGATAAGTATATCGTCCGGAACACGTTGTATCTTTGGTCCGAAGTGACATTTCGAGAATTTGACATTGTGACGTGTGTGTGACGTTTTGCGATATGGCGTTTTCAGAATATGACAATTTGAGAATATGACATTTTGCGAAATTCCAATATGTCATTTTGCGAATGTGGCATTGTGTGCCACAGAGTTTTTGATAGTTTTGCGCCGAATCCGAGCAGACGAGGCCTGTAGTAATACCGCGTATCGGCAAGCGTAATGTAGATGCCTCAAGTTAGATGCCCCCAAGTTAGATGGACCGACGACCTTGAAAATGTGGCTGGAACAGATTGGATGCAGATGGCGGAGGACAGAGTGTTTGGGCGCAGCCTGGGAAAGGCCTATGTTCAGCAGTGGACTACGATAGGCTGAGTTGATTTGCTTATTAAATGGCATCCTAATTTATTGTGTAATCTAAAAAACACTATCACTTGAAAAACATTACTTGCTGAAAGCTTGCTTTTAAATCTTACATTATTACTAGATTTGGCCCGTGCTTTGGCCTGGACGCGTGGAGGTCGGCAAAAAGTATCCTATGTCCAAACCGAGGTCATGGAATACCTGTATTCCAAATTCCATCCAAATCCGTTTAGCCGTTTTTGAGTGATTGAGTAACAAACATCTAAACGTACAAACTTTTACATTTATAAGGATTAGTATTATACCAGCTGATACCCAGATAATCTGAACTTTTTTAGGCAAAAACTTTTAAATTCATTAAAATGTTCTTTGTAATCATTAGAATTCACAGGAGAGCTTGGTACACCTGATACCAGCCATTTTGTAAATTAAAAGCCCTATAGTTTTTTATTAGATTAATATTTTTACTACTTAGGCACTTTTAGTCCTAATTTCTTTTCTGATTCGTTTTATCCTTAGACGGAGAAGGTATTACATTTACGTCATTTTAATTCAGATAATTTAAAAAAATTATCTGGTTTTTTTTTTTTTATTTAGTAATTTCTATTAAGTTTTTTTTTAAGTTTTTTGAAGCTATTATTATTTCCAATTATTGTAAATATTGTGCAAAATAAAAACCATTTTAACAAAATTGAACATACGGTCAAGCGCTGACTAAAGGCGGAAACGTAATTAGTAATAGTTGGCTCGATAAAAAAATCGCAAAGATGACACTAAATCGATATTTCGTCACAACACCCCGTACCATGTCCGCCCCGACCCTTGCTCGAGCCAGCCCGCGCCGCTGAGCCTGTAGTTTTAAATTTGTCCCCAAAAAATAATAATAATTCTGATCCAGCCTGTCCCTTGCTGCCCTCTCCCAGCGATGCCCTAAGCCGAGGTCCGTACCCCACAGTACGCTTAGTTTTTAAGTTTATTTATGCCCTGACTGGAGGCCTTAATTTATTGAGGCATCCACAGGAAAGCCCGGTTAAGCAGTCGACAACCCCTAAGGTTGAACTGCGAGATGCCATTGTTATATATAAAAAAGGGGAAGGTTCGCTGAGGGAGAAGAAGGCCGGAAATTAGAAATACGTACCAGATTTGAAGAATTTCTTATACCAGTCAGTGTGGTCCACTTTTGATACGAATCTGAAAAACAAGACTTCAGACATCGCATGGTGGTGGGGATCAGTGCATGCTTGTACATTAGCAACAATTTGGAAATAGATTACCAGAATTCCATTAATAATAAAATTATTTCAGGTGAAACCTGGTGAACAATTGTCAAGTAACTCATTGACTTAATTTTGATCATTTGAAAATATATTTGCTTGTCATATTAAAAATACGAATTCCGTTTAAAAAACATTAATGACCAGTCATTATTTGGAAAAAAAAGGTATTAACCTAAGAGGTGAGGTTTTACCCATAGAGGTAACATGAGACAATAATAGAATAATAATATTCCATTTTAGACACATCCCCTTAAAAAAGTTCCAACAACTTCCTTACAAAAAAGTCTTACATGATACACGTGTGCAAAACCCTCAGTATCAAATAAAGACGAAACAAACTAAAACCATTGACGTACTTTCACTATCGATATGAAAATAAAATATGAATATTACTATACCTACAGAAGTTTGAACAGTTTGAGAGGATCTTTCTCGAAGAACTGATATATTCACAACTGATATTTAAGAGGGAAAACTTCCGAAACACGTCATGTTATATCTTTCTCATGAAGTTTATAAGCTGTTTATGAGGTACTGATTTGGTATCGGCTTCCTTTTCAAAGTTATTTATAAATACGTTCGAAGTTATTCTTTTTATTGCTAAGGCACTGTTTGATAACTAAATTTATTCCGATAATACAACACTTGCAGAATATAGGTTAATATTACTCACACATACGTAACTCTCGCGTTCTTTCCATAATAATTATTAATAATCTGTGTTCCCTCCCACATTTAACCCGTCTGCCTTCAAAGCAAGAGTGAACAGGCATCTTCTGGGCACGCTCGTTCCATCATAGACCTCATCTATCGCTTACCATCAGGCGTGATCGGGGTCAAGAGCGGGCCCATTTGGTAAAAAAAAAAATATACCATAGAAATAATTGTATTATTTACTAGCTTCTGTAGCAGTGGTGCCCCAGTGGTAACAGCTGTGACATATGAATTATAGATCGTTGGGTCGAACCTAGACATGTGCTTCACTTTATGTAAATTACTTTATCACAACTGCTCTCAAAATGGTGAATCGTGAGGAAACAGGCATGTCCTAGAACAAAAAAATCGAATACATGTCATGTGACATCTACCAACCCGCACTGGGCCCGCGTGGTTGTTTACGGCCTGCACCCTCTCACCGAGTGGAGGCCTGTGTGCTGGGATGGGAACATTATAGGTGATTGGGGAAAAAAACATCCAAACCTTTTTATTATTAGTGGGATAGGATTATTTATTTTATTTATTGTAGGTTTATTTGCTGTTCCCTACATTTTGACGAGTTATACGAACATAACGAACAGCTGTTTTTTTTTTCGCGATTTCAGGTTTGGCCCCATAGTAAAAGTTGTTCATAATGATGAGTACAATGATCGCTTAAGAGGTTGTCAATGTTTTACCAATAACCCTGTTTAAAGGAATTATTTTTAAAGTCATGTTGAATTAGTTTATTAAATGATCCAAATCCTTTCTAATCACATCGTTATCTCCCGCCCTTGTCCCATTTTACCTGGGGTTGGCGCAACACGTTTTCTTCTTTCATTCTCTCCAGTCAACCTTCACGATCTTACTTCTCTTTCATAGCATTCCTCACACAATCCGTCTATCTTTTTTCTTTGGCCTTCCTCTCCCTCTCCATCCATTATCATTTTATATTCATCACACTATTAGTCACATGCGTTTTCTCCCTCATCATAATTATGCCCATACCAAGCCAAACGATTTTCTTTCAGCTTTTCTTTCACTGGCGCTACTTTCAAACTTTCTCTTGTATAGCATATGCGGTCAAAATGTATGGAACAGCCATTTCTGCCAAGGGTTCCGTACCCAAAGGGTAAAAACGGGACCCTATTACTAAGACTTCGCTGTCTGTCCGTCCGTCTGTCTGTCACCAGGCTGTATCTTAAGAATCGCGAAAGCTAGACAGTTGAAATTTTCTCAAATTACGTATTTCTGTTGCCGCTATAACAACAAATACTAAAAACAAAATAAAATAAATATTTAAGGGGGGCTCCTATACAACAAACGTGTTTTTTTCGGCGTTTTTGCCTTGTGGTACGGAACCCTTCGTGTGCGAGTCCGACTCGCATTTGGTCAGTTTTTTTATAACCGATGAAATTTTTTTACGCTAGAATGATATGCTGAATTCGTGGTTACAGTTTGCGCACTGTTTGAAATTGTATCCTGAGTTCAGTTATCAGTTCTTACTTAATCCATTTCATAATGTTTTTCTAATCACATAGTAACAACTTGTATTCACTACACGATGTTTCCTATGTACAATTTTGCCGTAAATCGTTTGACAAACTGCCTCTCGTAAAGTTAATGACGAGATCAAAGCTGTAATTGACATCGTTCGGAGCTCGTACAAAGGTTTTTTAGTCAAAGAGTGGACAATCTAAATAAATTGATGTAAATAGATGTTGCGTTAAACTGGATGACATGTTTTTAGATTTGGAATTTCATTTTAGAACATGTTGCTCATTTTAAAGTAGACAGCTTTTTATTTCAGACTGAATAATATGAAACAGCGGTGCTATTCTGTAAATAGATCACCGTGATAACTTAGGTGAAATGAGCTTAAAGTGAGCTGTCATTCCACCTGATTTTTACAGAATAGCATTACTGTTACGTTACCGAAAATGCTCGTGCGGGGCTTGAGGCCAAATAATAACAACGGCACAGGTCGGCTATAGGATAAGCTACGCTTGCCGCGGTCAGTTCGGGGATGGGTGATGATCCATTACATATCGAGACCCCTCCATGCCCCTAAAAGCACGTTAATCCGTTGGTCACTCGTGCCAGGACCAACGGCAGAAAATAGATTTCGATAGCGCGATTGAATAAGAGGACTGGATGCGAGAAGCACAGAACCGGTCGAAGTGAAGGTGCTTGGGGGAGGCCTATGTCCAGCAGTGGACGTCTTTCGGCTAAAATGATGATTGAATAAGTAGAATAGAATAGACTAACGAATAAGCAATCTAAACCAAAAAAGTCTGACAACCAGTTTTACCAAGGCGTATCGTGAGTCGCTCCATCTAAAATACTGTTATTCAGGTGCATTCGGTTAGACAGAAAGCCGACCCTGACATAGTTAGGAAAAGGTTAGGTAAATTGTTGACTGATAATGTCTAACAAAAGCAAATTCTAGAACAACCACTTAGATGTCTCGATGATCTACTAAGAAGTAGGTTTATCCGTTTCGATTTAAATCTTTTGCTAAGCATTAACCTGAATCATGATTTTATAAGCTTCTAAGAAACAGTGTTCAACATGTCGAGCAAGAAATAAAATAATAAGGACAGGCTATTAAACTAGACTGTAGATGTAGACTATAGCCTTAAGGCTTCCGCAGATAGACGTGACACGACGGTGCGCCGCGATTCTGGTAGAACAATTTCCATGAAGTTTACAAACAAAGTGTTCTACTAGAGTCGCATCGCGCCCGTCTTTATTTGTTTTTAATCTCACCTCTACACAGAAGAGAATAAGAAAATAAAATGTGATGCATAATTATGTTTTTTTTTTTGTTTTTTCATTAGTCATTAAACCACTATCGGCTTACTAATAACCATTGTATAGCGTCTATCTATATAGTTACACAACGCTTTGTCTTCTTCCGAAAGTCAAATTACTGACGACTGAAAGAGAGAAATCGGTGTGTAACTATTCATCTGTTATAATACGTTTATTAGTAAGGGGGTTTATCTTTATTGTTAGAACTTCAGACCAATACGAAGTAGAAGAAAGTTTAAGCAAGTTAATCATCATCATCATCTGCCTAGCCTTTTCCCAACTATGTTGGGGTCGGCTTCCAGTCTAACCTGATGCAGCTGACAACCAGTATTTTACATGGAGCGACTGCCTATCTGACCTCCACAACCCAGTTACTGGGTAATACGATACCCCTTGGTAAAGTTTAAACAAGTTAATAACTACATAAAAGTTTCTTCATGACATGAGCTGTCAAATCAACGCATCATGGCGCTAAATGTGTGGTGTGCCTATGTATACCGGCTTAAATTGAGCAAATAAATTGCCTCTACCACCAAAAGGTCAAGAACTCGTGCAAATCCTACGACTATAATATTTACTTAGGTAACATAATGAGTTTTTGGTAATAGCGGCGACTACATAAACTTTACAGCGAAGATACGAGTTTAACCCCAAAATGATGTCTCGATAATAGTCTGTCATAACTTCGGAGTGTTTCACTTAACCTCCCACCCTCGCGTGAGTAATGGCTCAGAGATAAAACGCTTTTACGGCGATTACTTTAAACTCTATTTGATTTTGTCACACGATTTGAGATGAAGATGAATGATTCATATATAATTTTGATAGATATTATATCATAATATTTTTTGAGGGAGTCGCGTTAGGTACGTCACATGGACAAACATACATACACTTATAAAAATGTGCGTGTGTGTTTCCCGGTCCAGTCTTAAGAGCGTTTTCATTTCATACAAACTTTCAAGCCCTTGTTTTCCGAAATGAACGAACGGATTTGAATAAAACTTCATAGGTTTAAGCAGGATACAAAGGTCTAAAAAGTTAGCAGAGAACATTTTCGAAGAATAGTGTTACAGCCAAATTAGACCGATTTTAAATTTTTCATAGAAACAGAGATTTCCAGTTTTCTTTTTTTAAATAAGACATTTCCAAAATGTTCTCTGCTAACTTTTTAGACCTTTGTATATGCTTATGCGTATGAAATTTCATTAAAATCGGTTCATTTATTTCGGAAAACAAGGGCTTGAAAGTTTGTATGAAATGCCGTTCGGCGTAAACGCTCTTAAAAGCTTTTATGGAAAAGCTTTGTTTAGCCTAAAAACAAAAATTTTATGTTACATTTTTTCATAAGTACCTTGATTTTTTTCTCATGTTTCCAGCGACTACGTATACTATGCATTTATCATAATATTTATTGAACATAATTTACCTTTCCAGGGTGCACCTCAACTGCTAGTGCCATATATGGCCGAAGCTGGCCATATATGCCCCAAGACCCACAATCCTGCAGACTTTGTGCTGGAAACTCTTGTCACTGATGCGGAAACAGCTGCTCCGTTGTCAGAACTGTGCCAGAATGGAAAACTTTGCAGAAGGCTGGACAGAATGATGGCTAGAGGTGGAAGGTTAGTACCTACCTTATCTATACTATAATATATTATGAAGAGGTAAAATTTGTTTGTATGTAGGAGGTAATCTCCGGAACTACCAGTCGGATTTGAAAAAATATTAGCATTTGATAGCCCAATTTTTGAGGAAGTTTATAGGCTATTTAACATATCGCTACGATCCAAAAAAACCCAGCAAAAGGAGAACAAGTCAGAAAGAACGCTAAGCGAAAAAGAAGTATTATCACAGGCGAGCGATGGAATGCGACGCGATGGGTCGCGGACGAAGTCTAGTAATTTATATGCTGCCATTATGTACATACATGCTATGAGTACATCAATTTTATATAAATCACGTACCTACATATCCCACACTATCAGATGCATCTTAAAAAATAAACCGTCGCTAACGAAGTAAAGTCATCATTTGCATCATCTGCCTAGCCTTTTCCCAACTATGTTGGGGTCGCTTTCCAGTCTAACCGGATGCAGCTGAATACCTGTATTTTACATGGAGCGACTGCCTATCTGACCTCCACAACCCAGTTACTGGGTAATACGATACCTTTGGAAAGACTGGTTGTCAGACTTTCGGGCTTCTGACTACCCGTAACGACTGTCAAAGAACCACGAATGACAGGTTAAACTAAAGTGAAAGCATTTTTGTGGCAGTACCAAAACAGCAAATCCGAACCTTTAGAATCTATGACTAAAAGCGTAGATTTTATAGTCTTAGAAGTATGAAGGAACAGAGTTTGGTTCGCATATCCTCCATAGAGAAGGGAGGATCCTCCGAACAGACGTCCAGAGAACGGACGTTGTATAATTATAATAATTATGCTAGTTGCGCGCTAAACTCTGCTTGCGCGATCCAGGATTTTGCGTGACGTCAGTGTCATGCGTAGTTCGCATGTGGCGGTGTCAATGCTGCCACAGTAAATAGCGAAGATTTTATGTTGATGATAATCAATCTAAAGTGTTATAAAACTAAAAACTTATTACATGCAATAAATAATTTTCATTTCATCATTACAGAAAACCGGTACTACATTCGGACGATTCTATACAGAGAATATTCACAGAACACGTAGCAAAAGATCAGTCGTCTAAAGTGGAGTTCCCCACAACATTCTGGACTCAATTCCTCATTCTTAGCCACCGAATGTTTCTGCAAAATAGGAGGAATATGGTAAGTCATCACAAAAGGTACACACACATCAACTCGGAAAGGGATCGTCACCGTATCGCCTTTCGCCTCGCCGTCAAACAGGTGTCAACCTAACGTAAGCACGTAACCAAAGCGGATCTATGTAGCTCCGATACGTCGACTCGGCTACGGCTAGGCGAAGCTGCGCTTACGGCTCGCCGACCGCTGGCTGATGGTGCTGCAGGCAGGCCGCGGGAGGGGTGAGAGGGGCCAGATTGGACGAAAAGACGTAAGCTCGGATACCGAGAGACGTAAGCGCGGGAACGACAAGCCGTAAGCGCGGAAACTGCAAGTTGACAACGCACCGCACCGCGGTTCGTGAGCTTGTCCCGAGACGAGATGATTACTTTACGATTCCGATTAGTGTGCGTTGCAGTAGGGAGTTTCATACAAAGAATACTGAATGGCTCGAGTTGATATGGTAACGATCCCTTTCCGAGTTGATATGTGTGTGCTATGACCTAAAGCCCTATTTTTTGTATGTCTACTAAAGGAAGTCATCATTCTCCTGCCCTTATCCCAATTTATTTGGGGTCATCACAACATGTCTTTTTCTTCCATACATCTCTAATAGTCGTCATGTCGGTAGTCACCCCCTTTCTAACCGTATCATCATTCATACAGTCCATCCATCATTTCTTTGGTCTTCCCCTACACTTATTGCCAGCGACATTCATACAAAAAAAAAAATACTGGAGGAAGTACCTATCCTCCTATCTATTTGTCTATGGTTTTGATCCCTGGTTCGGATTAAGTTTTATGGGGTTTTATCATTCAGAATATTGCAGCTATCCTGGTATCTGGATTAGTTAAATTAATATGTAGCTTATGACAATAATATGGCAAAAAGCGAGACATATGACCCGCGTGGTATATTATGGCCCACTCACTCTCAGAGAGGAGGCCTGTGCCCAACAGTGGGAACGATATAGGCTGATTATGCTAATGCAATAGGCTTGACCCGTATTACATGCGACTTTAAAAAAATATTATAAGATATTTAGGCCATGTCGTAGATTAATAGCAGAACAGTTGTGTCCCAGTAGTAACGGCCGCGACTTACGAGTTGTAGGTCATTGGTTCGAACCTAGCCAGGTGCTTTACTTTGTGTAAATTATTTCATCACCACTGCTCTCAAAACGATGAAGGAAAACATCGTGAGGAAACCGACATGTTCTAGAACCAAAAATTTAAAAACACGTAATCTACTAACCCTCACTGGGCCTGCGTGGTGGATTACGGCCCACTTCCACTCGAAGAGAGGTGCCTCTGTCCTAGCTGTGGAACATTACAGGCTGAGTATGAAAATTATAAGAAATTTTCTATTGCAGACATCTCACTGGATTCAGTTAGCTCACCATTTAATAGCGGCTGTGCTTCTAGGCAGCATATTCTTCAGAGTTGGCAACGATGCTGCCTTTCCTGTGGTCAACTTCAAGTTCTGTCTCAGTTGCCTCGTGTTCTTCATGTATACTTATATTATGATACCTGTACTGCTATGTAAGTATGGCTGCGCTAAGAACGGCCTTTTTTGATATACAAAACCAGAGGGGTAAATTTTAAGAACGTTCACAGTCTGATTTCAGTCCCAATCTGTCAAAAATACCTCTAATTTCCCTACGTTTTTGACAAGTTTTTGACATTGATTGTCCCTGAGAGGAGATTGTGACTAGATTTTGAACATTTTGAGTTATGGGAATTGACCTTCTGATTTATCTTTAGACCCAACCATCGTGCCATTTTTTAATTTAAATACAAAAACTGATTTCTAGTCCGAGTCGAAGTTGTCAATTTTGAGTTAAGTTGTCAAGAAAAACGTGTGTGTACAAAGGGCTTAGAACCGCTTTTTTGAAGGGCGTGAGGCTCGTCCAGATTATAGGGTTGACGCAGACCACAGCCATTAGAAGTTCTTTGCGACCTACTTTTTCTAGTTATAGCCCAGAAGTGCGTCAGAACAGCTCATTAACCTTAACTCACCAAGTTTAGTAGTTCCAAAAAAATCTATGACAAACGCAGAAAATTATGAAGATCAGAGATTCAAGCTGACTATTCGAAGCCTCATTTATCCCATCCTTTTTACTTTGATCGTGCTTTTCATATTTATAGGGGTATCTTTGGGTGACACTTTCGGTAATAATTTATCAATATTTTACAGTTCCGTTCCAAGTACGTTTACTTCGGCGCGAATATTTCAACCGGTGGTACAGTTTGAAATCCTACTATGCAGCTCTAACAATCTCCAGTATACCTAGCATGGTAAGTTTTAAAACAAATAATAACCGCTCATCAGTTTTTTGGTAAACTGTCCAATGGTGAGTATATAATATGGACTCGGTGATTCATATAAAAGAACCTTCAAGACTTACTTTCGGGGCATTCTAGGCAGTCAACTCTTTTGTCAGCTAGCTTAGCTGATCTGTTTACTACATACAAGTTCAGAAGATACTTGGAGCTGCAACTTTAACCCTAATTTTGATTTGTTACAGTTTATTCTTGGAATGGCATTCATGATAGTCGCATATCTGATGTCTGGACAGATGTTGGAATGGAACCGATTCGTGTTGTTTGCGGTCAGCGGGCTTCTAACAGCTATGTGTTCTGAAGGACTTGGCTTAGCTGTTGGCTCTGCTTTCAGTGTTACCGTAAGTATTTCTTTGGATATTTTTATCGAAGTTTTCCCGTATTACACAGGACTTTACTTGAAGTGTTCGTTAACACTGCCTGGAGAAGAATGTTTTTGGCACTTAACTATTAACAAATTCCATCATAATTTTAAAGTTAAGGCATCGTCTGTGGTGTGGCTCCACAGACGCACTGTGGCTCATCAGAGTACCATGCCATGGCAGTGTACTTTTCTGAACACGCGACATGCGGTACACAGAGTGAAGGAAGAGGCAAGGCACTTTCGTTCGATCTTTGTTCACAAAGACATTTTGATCAGTTTCTATGCCTACTTTGGTACAAACATTTTAAATGGTTTTAACAGCAATGTGGTCTTCTTTACAGAACGGCTCCATTCTTGCTCCAGCAGCAGCAGCACCACTTCTCGCTTTATCCTGCTACGGTATGGGTTTCGGTCCCTACATCGAAAGCACCATGAGAGCTTTCATGTCAGCCTCTTTTCTCCGCTACGGAGTCACAGGATTCTCAATAGCGCTCTACCAAAACCGAAACCTGATGGAATGTAAACAAGACTTCTGCCTATACTCAGATCCGAAGTTAATATTAAGAGATTTGGGAATGGAAGGTGATAGTTTTGGTATTCAGGTAGCTGGCCTTTTAGCTTTTACGCTTTTGTACAGGGCTTTGGCTTATTTAGCGTTGAGGTATCGGCTGACTGCTGAATTTTCAAATAAGTTCATGTGTTATATAAGTAAATTTTTGAAGCATAGGTAAGGTACGTTGGTTATTTAGGTTTTTGATTGATTTTGCGTAAAATTTATATTATTTATGTTATGATCATTATAAGTGATCTAGTAAAGCGACGATATCTTGCCACAATATTCTTTAGGAATTGTGAAAACGCATGAGAATTTAGGTAAATGTGGGGTAGGATTTATATATTATAGTTAGTTTATGGCGCACTTGGTGAGAGAATATTGTTGCAAGATCAGCGGGTCTATTGTGTAAAAATTTCACCGTCAAAACTTAGGTGCGGTGAGCTAGTGAACTGTCATTCCGCCTAATGCTGGCAATTGACACTATTGACAGCTCACTTCAAATAAGTTTTTACGGTGAGAGTTTTACAGAATAGCACCGCAGGTGATACTTAAGAGTAGGTATTAAATTGTAAGTAGTTTAATTACAATAAAATTATGTAGTTCAGAGGTAGAGTAAGAAACTTGACTGAGGTACCACAAGATGTAATCTTTAAACATTATAAAATAAAGTCGTTTTTCGTGTCTATCTACGTGACCGCTTAATCTTTTAAACTGCACAAGATATTTTGATGCTGTTTTCACCATCCACTAGATAATTTTATCCCGGAAGGTCTAGGTGTACAATACATTAGTATTAAAATTACATATGATAAAGAAATTTCAATGTTTTGTCAAGTCGTAAAATCCGCGCTAAGCGGGGGTGGGTTGGGTCGCTAGTTACGAATAAATTGGTAGTGTCACAAAAAAATGAGAAATTATATAAATAAACTAATAACTAATAATAGAAAATATTTTACATACATCTATACAATCATTCTTAGAAATAATTTTAACTTTTATATAGGTACGTAAGGAGCATCTCACACTACAACGCGCCACGCGACGGAGCGCGGGAGCCAAATTCCCCGCGCACCGGAGCGTGGCGCGAGGTAATGTGAGATCCGCCAAAGAATGACGTTTTGAGGTATCTGTGATAGTTAAAAATAATCGCAACGTTTTAATTATAGTTTTAAGTCAAAGAACAAACAAATATTTAGCTTTAGTTACAGATAAACTGAATGTAGAGATGAATGCAAAAACTACTGTACCTACATAATTTTATCAGATTCTGCTGTATATTTGTGTGAGATTTTGTTAAAGACCCAAGATGTTTTTTATTACTTTTTGCATTTTTTTTGAATTGCTCAATTAGATTTAAGAACGAAAAAAATGCTGTTTGTAAGATGAATGTGTGTATGAAAACGTGCGAGAAAGCCAGGATCTATGGAAAATGGTTGTGTAAACTGATCATTATTTTAGAAGAGTAATGAAACCGTTAATTAAAAATATGGAAAATTATTATCTACTTAATTATAATTATGTATTAAGGGCCCTAATTCACTAGGACCACTTAACGGTTCCTTACGTCGAAACCACGACAACATAATAACGTATTCTCTATGACATCTTGGCTTGGTTTGAACTGTCAAAATACATGTTTTTCGTTCGGTTGACATTTCGATTTCTTGCCGTAAAAAAAACAAGATGGCGTGGTTTGCACGTGGTAAGATTTCGCGGGGAATAAAAACAGAATCGGGGCCCTGATGTGTGAAGAATTATGTATTTCTGGCTGGGGTAATTATAATAAAGATTTTTAGACAAAACTTTGATTTATTATTAATACGAGTATGCTGTAAACTATATGTAACTATGTAAACTATCTATAGTAATATTACTTATCCTATATTATACACGTATTTTTATGAGAATAATATTGCTGTCAATTTAGCGAGAAATGACAATATCCACTGTAGTGCATCTGTAGCTGTAAAAAATTAATACTATAATAAATACTAGTCCAGTACAGTACAGAGTAGTAGTATTAAGTACTAGTAGTATATAAAATTAATACTAGTACCTAGGTACTAATATAAGTTTAAATAAACTTTATTATTTGCTAGCCTTTGCTCGCGGCTTCGCCCGCATGGCGATTGAAAGAAATCCCTTTCAAAACCTTCTCTATGCTAAAATACATAAATTTGTGCAAAAATTCCTGGCGATCGGTCAAACAGTGTTGGAGTTTATCAATCTCTTATATACCTACCAACAATTTTTATGTATGTTATTTATTTGTTTATGATCAGATTTTAAACTTTAACTAATTATAAAGACCGAGGTAACTAAAGAACAACATTGTCCTCCAACAAATTTTTCATTTTTCCAAGTTAATTCTACAAATATGATTTCTTTTCTTCACTAAATTCCGGTTCCACAATTTTTGGCGGAGGTCTCTTCGGTCCTGAAATAATTAAAGTAATTTTAATAATAACGATAATACTTAGTTATAGATGATGGCAACAGGCCCGCCTATTACATGCGATTTATTATAGATAACTAGCGAAACGGTACGTACAGTCACGAGCAAAAGTATGTATACACTTGGCTTTATTCAAAGTCGATTTTCTCCTTTATTTTTGAATGAAATTTTATATTAGTAGGAACATAGTATTTTCGAACCCATAGGTATATATAAAGTGTCGTATTTCAACGTTGCATTCGTTATGTCGTGAAAAAATCGCAATTTAAAGTTACCAAGTGTTGACATATTGGTGCTCGTGACTGTACGATAGGTAGGTACACCTCTGCCTATTTTCATCGTAATTAAAGCCTTGTTTGGTATTGTTATGATGTGTTACCTCGGTAACAACAGGGCAGTTAGCCTTGGGCTTTTGTTTCAAGAAACAAAGCCCAAACGGCTAACTGTTTCAGATACATCCATAAGAGGGAAGCGCCAGGGGGTCTACTCCGAAGCGGTTAACCACTGTATCGGCCGAATGTTCGGTCATTTTCTAATACCATTAATTTCCTATATTGACTATTGGTCCCGACCAAACTGTGCCAATCCGAACCTTTTTAGAACCCTTAACCCTTTTTTTACCTTTTTTTTTTAAATCCTTAGTAGGACAACAATATTCGAATCAGAAAATTACCGAACATTCGGCCGATACAGTGGTTAACCGCTTCGGAGTAGACCCCCAGAATAGCCCACGAAATTCAAATTTTCTTACGTTTTCTGCAATTTGCAAGTCAGTGTCATGTTGAATGTTGATTAAAATATGATTCGTGAGCGTAACAGATATGACCGTTTCATGAAATAGTCATTCAATAGAATTATATGAACTTAGAGGATTGTAATGATGATTTTAATCATTTTAATTCTGTAACATACTTGTTATGCTCGCGAATCATATTTTGTTCAACAAACAACCTGACACTGATCTGCAAATTGCAAAAATGAGAATTCGGCGGATTGCCTAGCGCATCCCCCTTCTCAACCAAGATTGATCAATGCGCATTATCAAAGTACTTAGTAAACTTAGTAACTCACCTCCACCCATAAAATGTTTGATGAGCGCTGAACACGGTGAATCAATTATAATAGTTATTAAAAACGCAACTATTACTGCTAGTGAGAAGTCGGCTAAGTACTGGAACAGCTGAAAAAGAATAAATAAGAAAAAGTTTTGAGAAAGGAATTTCACAACAGCGACATCTACGATCAAGTGGGTGAATTAAGTATGGTTTGTCGGTCTGAGCTCGTCTCGCCGTCGCCGACAGCATTACTGTTTCCTTAGTTTCCTTAGCATTTCTTAGAGGGAGCTTATACTTCAAAAATACTTCTAATTTCCCTACATTTTTGACAAGTTTTTGTCGCCGAGATGAAACTGCGACTATACTTTGAACGTTTTCTGATTTCATGATTCATCCATTAATAAATATATGACAACAAATATATTAAGTTAATTTTTGGAAGGCACATACAAGGTGGTATGTAACAAAAATACTTACTAACTGGCATCGAAGGAACACCAAAACTATTTGGCGAGACAAGCGACGCCAAAGTATGACTTCAACAATATGACTTGTCAATACAATATTAACGGATATGTATATTTTGTGTCAAAAATATCTGCCTACTCAGTTAAATTCAGAAAATGTGATACCTCGTTGTGATCAAAAGTATGTGACATCAGTTTGGCAGCGTAAAATCCTGACAATAACTTACCGAAAATCGTACGTCGAAGTAGATGGGTACAACCGGCATAGCATTGATGACGAACATCATTGGGTAGTGTACTAGATACATCGCATATGATAGACGACTCAAAATCTTCCATGCGCGGAGCGATAGAATCCAGTTGACAGGGCCTGAAAAAGAATATAGTAATTAATTTAATTACGGACTTTGTTTTTTTTTCTGTTTTAGTATGAAAAGTTTACTTCTAATAAGGTAATAGTTTTTTTTGATAGTTTAATTTCAAAGTAGGTTTTTGAAAAAAAAAATAGATTTCTGTGCCATAGGCTTTTATTCCGTTCAACTTTAATACTTTATTTTTTTCAGACGGTAAACAAAGTCAGCCGATATATAAAATATCTATAATGTTTGTTGTTGAAGGTCCGACAAAATTAGTGGGACGATCGGGAAAAAAATAACCAATTCCCGTTCATCCCACCAGGGGGACAAAGTCGGTGGGACGAACGGGAATACACGATAGGGACAAGCCAAAGATGGCAAATCCAAATATGGTTATAAAGGGTCATGAGGTGGTCAAATCTACCTTTTAATTGTTTATCATAGAGCACTTTTGACCCGTTTATATAAATAGTAAAATCTTATCGTTCAAACACGATGTACACGGTTTGAAACCAGTCTACAAACCAAGGTGACCTTGAAGTTGTTGTTGTTGCGAGATGCCTGCTACACGGTTTAAAACCAACATTTTCTTCTGCTACTGGTTTGCAACACAGGTCTTTCTACCAAGGACGTTTAAAGGTCATACGAAATTGGTTTCAAACCACTGTCTTCACTGTTTTAAACCGTGTAGATCGTGCTTTAATTGTGATATTCAAAACTACACATACCGCCATATCCATGCACGCAGGCGAATATGAGCCATCCAACAAACATGGCCCACGCTGGTCTCATGAACGAGTTGATCATACTGTCAGCGAATTGGTTGTCCCATTCCAACTGCATGATAGGGTAAGACGAGTATATGATGAGGAGAGCGATTACTGTCGCGCAGATCCATATGGCCGATGCTGAAATCTAGAAAAAAATAAAGACAGGTTTGAAAAACAATTTTGGCAAAGACGTATCATTCAGTTTTGAAGGTGGAATTCCACATCCCATCCATTTTAATAATGAGTTAGACGTTTGGGCGTTCTTGTTCGATATACTCGTACCTATATGCATATACCCGTACGCAAAATACGCGCACTGACGTGGAGTTGCGGATACCAGCCCGTAGTACCTATTACCTTTCTATATGCATACATCAGACACAATCTACTTTGCGTCCGTCCGTTTAAAAACATCAACAACATAATATTATTTATAGATTAGTGTAAAAAGGGATTACTTACCAGATTTAAAGAAACTTTCTTTCCGCGGTTTAGATGTAGAATATACCCAAATATTAATCCTACGAAGAATGGTGAGGCTCTGGTTAGCGTGTTCACATAGTAGTAGAGTAAGTAATCCATTGTTTCTAGTGGGCGTCTGAAAAAATACATATATTTTGTTACATCAATTTCATTAATTTCTCGATATTTGGAGACTAACTTCAGACATTACATTTTGATTTGGACACTTTTTGTGCACAGTTGGGAGAGGGATATACTACGCCAATTTGTCATATTTGCCATTTCATTTATCTGTCAAAGAATAACAGTAGTGATTTGAATACACGGACAGGATGAGTAGTCACTTAGGTCCAATTGAAGTTGATAGTCAATTTGATAGAAAACAGTGGCATTCCGGGAGTGCCGACAAAAGTAAAACAAAACACAAACAGAATATTTTGCCATCACTTACTGATATATCGGATATACATTAAAACCGAGTACATACCGAGGACAGCCGAACACATCCGAAGTGGGTATTTCTTGAATCGTCTTATAAAAAAAGACGAGCAGTGTCGCTTAAGGTAATAGTGGCACGAGTTCAATGGTTTTTTCCTATCTCAAAAAATGCCCAACTCGCCTAAAGAAGTTTTCACTTCAACAATGACTATAATATAATAGAATATAATATAATAAAAAGAGTATTCTATTCATTATGTACACCATACGAATACTTGACTGACTGACTTTATATATGAATGTAGCTTACGTGGATCATCGACAACAGCATTCATAAAAACACAAAGGAATACCTATGCTAGAAATAAAATTATTAATTATTTTTCAAGTTCCAATACTCACGAAGGTATAACAGGACCAGACGGGAACTTGTTGATAAAGTTGTAAGTAGTAGCAGCAGCAAGTATTGCAATCATAGAACCCACGAGCGCCGACCAGGCAAGTCGTCGTTTTCCTGTCAGCACCCACACTAGCACAAGAGGTGATAGGATGTGGAGCTGTACGTCTATAGCGAGGTACCAAGAGTGAGCGAGACACTGGAAGGAAAATTTTAATAATCAATTGTATCAATGATATCCTTGCATTTGCAGAAGAAAAACATTTCTGCTGACCTTGGTACAGTACCTATAGTCAGTAAAATAGTTAAGGATGAAACGCAACAAATTTGCTATAGTAATCGCTTTTTCATGTGCCTGACATGATCAGAGGCACGATGATATACTTGGTAAGGAAATCTAGATGTCTTTGGTAGCATACCTTCTAAAGCCCGATTTACACAATGGTTTCTTGCGTGTCGCATACAATAAAACTAAAGCAACAAATGACTTGCATCAAGTATGTTGTTTCAATATACTTATTCCACAGGCAATTAAGTCGCACCATGTAACATGTGTGTGAGTGGCTTTAGTTGATCTGCTATTATTGTATTTTATACAAAAAAAGTTTAGGCTAGTAAGACTTACGATGTGAGCAGGATTGACAAAGTTCTGTATATGCAACAGTGTAGACCACCAGTATACTCTGCATCGATGCGTATGAGTCATCAAAACTGACTGAAATGGGCCATCAGAAACCCGACTAAATATCGAGATTTGTAGAAGAATCACTGCAGCCAGCGCAGGGAACATTCGGAGAAGGCGGTTGAGGTAGAATAGATGGAGACTCTTGATTAATTTCACTGGAAAAACGACAACGTTATGAATATCATTGTACCATTCATCATTGTATCATGTTACCATTTCATAAATTTCATGTTTATACCAACTTTTATAACTAGGTATTGTATATTTATTTTATTTTGATTGTTGTTTTGACGTGACAACGTCTTAAATTAGGTTGCGACTGGGAGTCACTTATGAAAAAGTGTAACGCTCGGTAACGTTACGATGAGTCACCGAACGAGAGAGAGGCCCGCCGAATGCCTTGCGTCTCTCTCCCACTCAACTATGATCGGATGATCGGTCGTTGTCACGTAAAATCTTCGCCCGTAAAACCGACTTTACAGGCAACCATTTTTTTTTTTATTTATATCTTATCGTATGCTGCACCGGCTGACGTCATCACGTCGACGCCGGCTATCGCTGAAAACCAGCACTGGGGCTCTGTCTCGCCTAGGGTCTTAGCGTTATGGTGAACGATGGCGTTTTGGGTGGATGTGATGCATGCTTTCCCCCAACTTGTTTTTTTTTGTGTTTGTGTTCCTGTTATGCTTCATGTTTACCGCAAATAAACATATTTTCTTTATTTCTTTCTTTCAGTCAGTTTATCTCTGCTGATAATTGTGCTTCTTCATCATCCACAGATATAGGATTATAGATAGGTGATCATATTTGATTTGTTTTTATTGGTGCAAAAGAGAATTCCAACGCTGGTCACCTCAATAAATTTCAAGCGAGAATACCAAGATTTATAATCATCGTATCTCCCATAACATAACATAATCAGCCTATAATGTTCCCACTGCTGGGACACAGGCCTCCTCTCGGTGAGAGGGAGCCTGTGTCCCTGTGCCTGTGTGTGTGTGAAGGGGGGAGGGGAGGGGGGGGGGTTTATCTCCCATAAAAGAGTGGAAAGAATATACTTACTGCTTGACAGTTTTCCAGCTGTAGTATATACTAGTAGAAGACCACTCAGCATGAAGAAAGTGTCTACTGTGATTGGGGCAGCAGTAATCCATATGGACTGTAATGACGTCATCCACTGAAGACATAAATGAAACATCAGCATGTAATAAGAACAATAATAATATAATTATGTATGTGGAATTGTGGAAGAGGTATTAGAGTCAAGAGAAGCAAACTTCATAAAAAAAAACAGTGGCACTCCGAGAGTGCCGACAGAAGTGAAAACAAAATACTTTGCCATCACTCACTGACATAACGGATTTACATTAAAACCGAGTACATCCCGAGGACAGCCGAACACATCCGAACCGGGTATTTTTTTAATCGTCTTATAACCAAAATACGCGCGGTATGATTATGGTAACAGTGGCGCGAGTTCAATGGTTTTTTCCCATCTGAAAAAATACCCAACGCGCCTAAAGAAGTTTACACTTCAAAAAATTATGGACTGTATGAAAGATAATAATCTAGGCAAGCAGTTAACTCTTACATGACGGCTCAGAGAGACTAGACGTATAGAATATAAAGATGCACCGGCCACAAATCAATAATTTTTAGAGATGGTTAGTGAACCATTCCAACCAAGCGGGCTCTCGATAAGCAGTTAATTCAAAAGCTTAATGCTCATTATGGTACAGTCACGAGCACTAATAATATTTTTCACGAAATAACGAATGCTACGTTGAAATACGACACTTTACATAAACCAATGGGTTCGAAAATACTATGTTCCTAATAATATAAAATTTCATTCTAACATAAAGGAGAAAATCGCCTTTGAATAAAGCCAAGTGTACATACTTATGCTCGTGACTGTACGTGTACAGTCCAATTCAAAGTTTAAGGCGGCTCGGAACATGAGGCTAGTCGCTGCCCAGTAACAAAGGGGCCGTCTCCACGAGCGAGAGAATCGCGGTGTCTATACTCTCGCCGTGCCATCAAATATTTTGCCGCGATGATATCGCCGTGTGGAAACACGTTCTAAGGCCTCTGCCTCGAATCTTGCGGGCAGCGGGGCGGCGGCGGGGGCGGCGCGGGAGCTGCAGAATCTAATGCGTAAAATGAAATGGACCGGCCCTCGAAAACAGCGGCGCGGCAGCGGCGCGGCAGCGGCGCGGGAGCGGGCAACGAGCGGTGCACTTCAGTCGAGCGGTGACCGCCCGCGCGTCTGCATTAGGGATTTACTTCTTCTTTTGACCACAGTAAATCAAGTGTTAGGGATGAATTTGAATCAAAAAGATGTTTTCGCCGTTGTTCAGACATTTCGTTCGCGAATAAAAACAAATACCTCGACTACACAACCACGAACACAACACTACGCCGCTATAGTGCCGCGCGATCTGCCCGCTGGTTTCAAGAACGGGTCTGCGTTGCCCGCGCCGCTCCCGCGCCGCCGCTGCCGCCGCCCCGCTGCCCGCAAGATTCGAGGCAGAGGCCTAATTAGTCATAGGATAGCGGGTGGTGGAGTACGGCACAGCGAGTAGCGCACTTCATAGCCGCCAATCAAGTTTGAATCGGACTGTACCATAATGTGAGTTTGTATGCACTATACTTTGGATAAAGCTCGTGTTGTGGAATAGTTCACTTGGTTGAGTAAAAAAAAATCTGGTTACTTACATCGAAAGCATCAGCAGGATTAGCCATAATCATGCTTGAAGTCTGATTAACGAAGGTATGTCCAATGATAACCCACATCATGGCAAACGCTCTGATGCCGTCCAGACATTCCAAGGCCCCAGGAACCGGACTATATGTGACGAGGCGACGAACGTTGGTGTAAGCAGAGAAGGCTACGAGCAACTTGTTGATTTTCTTTGGATCTGTGAATTGAAAAATTATTTTTGGTCAAAGATTCAATCTTTTACTTCTACGTATAATAGTACACTGCTTCAATGCTACACTGATCCTTTGGCGCTCGAATGACGTTGACAATGGGGCGCTGTTGGTAAATATTTTTGCAATTGTTTAGAAAAAACAAAATGGTGGCGCTAGTTCCGATTAAAGGCACACGTATCAAATCGGCAAAGGATCGGCACCGTGTCGCCGTCAAACAGGCGCCAACCTAACGTAAGCACGTAACCAAAGCGGACCAGAAGGTCCGATGCGTCGACTCGGCTACGGCTAGGCGTCGCCGCGCTTACGGCTCGCCGACCGCTGGTTGATGGTGCAGTAGGCAGGCCGGAGGGGTGAGAGGGGCAAGGGTGGACGAAGAGGCGTAATCTCGGCTACGGAGAGACGTAGCGCGGGGACGACGAGCCGTAACGCACCGCACCGCGATTAGTGTGCGTTGCAGTAGGGAGTTTCATACAAAGAATACTGAACGGCTCGAGTTGATACGGTGCCGATCCCTTTCCGGTTTGATACGTGTGCTATGACCTTTTAGGAACGGGCCAAAAGATCCTTGTACAGGTATTACCTTAATTATTTACAAACAAAACAATTTTTTTTGTAGATAAGCAATGATTATTATAAGTGTAAAAATAATATCATTGTAGATAAGTAGTATTAGAATGTGTGAGTTAATGACAATGAGATGTTTATCATTTACGTGGTATGGATGAACATTAGAATCAATTATGACAATAATAATATCTAAAACTTGTCATATAAGTAATAGGATTTATTTCTATGATTATTTTAATAATCACCTAACGATCAATGATAAAAATTAGAAAAACAAATCATACCTAATTATTCTTTTGCTTTGATAAGATTATGAAAAGTATACTTAATTAATAGATATAGGTTTTCAATCACTGCTATCTAGCTAATTGTAAATATGTGTTATTGTGGAATGCTACTTACTACAGCCGGTCAATTCTGTAAAAATCTCACCGTGAAAACTTAGGTGAAGTGAGTTTGTTTTTGCTAGGAATTGACACTATTGACAGCTCACTTCACCTAAGTTTTCACGGTGAGATTTTTACAGAATAGCACCGCTGGTAGTCTTATGTGACTAGAATTAAATGAAAAAAGAGTTAAAGAAAGAATCTTAGTGCTCATATACACGAGCGGCACGTTGCCAACGGCAGAGGTGATTGCAGAGGTTGCCGTCGACGCATCGGGGCTGCCCTCGACGCGACTACGGCTTCCGCCGACGATTGTCGACAGCTGCAGTTGCATCTTCCCTGACAACATGCCGCTCATGCATATGAGCACTTAAACTAATCGAGCAAAATTGAGACCAAAAGACCATTCGACCTTTTTAAAAACAACCATGTTATAGTTTCGTAGATTTTTTTTTTCTTTTTGGAAACTGAGCCGATGAATTACGAAATAATTATCACGTGAGAAGATAGTGTATGTAACGGCCAGTAGCAGGTGTCAGGTGTTAGATTAATTACTTCGGGAATCCACAAACGTGCAAAGATAAGCAAAGGCAGTGACTGAATTAGTGTTATCTGAATTTTTTTGCGTACTTACAATGTCTCTTTTTAATTGTTTGCACACAGCTCTTCTATTAGGTATAATGGAAAATGGTTACTCTGTTTTAGAGACGGAAATGTCTCAAAATGCCTCTTTAATTCGTGTTTTTATCCCAGAGACTAATCTGACATTTAAGTATTGAAGTTTGACATTACACCTGTCCGATTAGTTTCTGGGATTAAAAAAAGAACTAAATATACTTTTAAAAGTTATAAATTCTTATTTCTTTTTTCTAGAGTTTTGTTATATTTTTATAAAGTCGGAATAATATTATTAATGAGAAAGTCAGTATGCCTCTCTATGGTATTTTATATAGAAAGCTAAGGTAGGTTCATATTTTGGGAAGGACTACTACGGGTACTTTTAGAATAGAATACTCTTTATTATGTACACCTTAGAAATTACAGACATAAATTTTACAAAGGGTGACACAATGGGCGGTCTTATCGCTAAGAGCGATCTTTTAAAGACAACCTTTGGATGGATAAAAAAGGAGAAGGAGAGACAAAATAATACTGTAAGTAGTCTGTGGTGTACGATTTACATAATAGATAGATTGTAAATACACACATAAAGTATGTTATACTAATATATATTTAATATTAGTATAACATACTTTATGTATGTATTTGTGAAGACTCCTCGTCATGCAATGTAAGCCAAAATGATATGAATTAAACTTATATTATTTATTTATTTTATTTATACAAAATTAAAATTCACAGGGGTCATCCACTAGCAATTGTTGCAAAATATGAAGCAATTATCTATGAAGCAAAAATCTATTGTTTGGACTAAACAATTATAACCCTAGGGCCTCAGTATGTTGCTTGTAGAATAATCTGACAAAAAATCGTAATGATTGTATGTATATTAGTATGATTTTTATTGTAGAAAGAAAGTTTTAGAGGTATCTTCATGATTTTCTTCTATCATACCAAATTAGTTTGTATTATGTTTTCAACACACTATCTACCGAGCATATATCCTGAAGAATATCATATATTTTTCTGATTTTGTTCACTGTAGTCGATCATACTTTTATTGTTTCTAAAAATTGCGGTTTTTGTGTTTAGGTCCTGTAAGCCCCTTAACTCATTTTAAATGTATATGTTACTGTAAAAGCCCGAACTGCGGTAAATCTTAGGATTTACCGGTAAATCCTAAGATTTAGCATGTTGCACCGGTAAAAGTCCGAATTGTTCTTTAATAATGGCACTGATTTAAAGAGGCAGTTGTAAATAGCGGTTTTGGTAAGTTCGCTCTTGCATCCTATGTCGACGGAGCTCCGCTTCGCGGGGCCCCTATTTCTATTTAAAGGGTTTAAAGTAACCTAACCGTACCGAACCTCGGGGTGCCCTTCGCTCGCTCTTGTATTTTATGTCGACGGAGCCCCGCTTGCCGCTCATTCACTTATTGGACTGCTCAATTATTTTTAGAATTGACATTGTAAAATAACATCTCGAATATTTAAATAACAGCTCAAAAAATTAGTTCCCTATAATATCATCAATTTCTGACTTTTACCGGCGTTTGCGGTAAAACCTAAGATTTACCGACTGAATCGCCCCGTAAAAGTTTGAAATTAAAGATTATTATAGAACAATTCGGACTTTCACCGGTGAGACTTGGTAAATCTTAGGATTTACCGGTAAATCCTAAGATTTACCCCAGTTCAGGCTTTTACAGTAACATATACACAGAGCAAGTTTAATGACCCAACTGAATGATGGAACTTGTGACTAAAAGCTCCGTTCAACTCCGTAATACAGACTCCAGAATGAGTAAAAACCGTAAAGCATTAATCGTCAACTTCATTTTAAATGATCGTTCAAACTATTCTCACCTTTTTGCTGGTACACATTGTAGCGAATATCGTATCCAGTACTTAATGCGACCAGAAGAATAAAGAGGCCAAATATTGATCTGAAAAGAAAAAAAGTCTTGTATTTTTCCAGTATTACGCGGTTATCACAACCGATTATGATTGCTGATGAATTCAATCAATAATAATAGACATTTACGTCATTGACTTTTATGGAATGCTGATACATAATTTTTTTATTTTGTTTGTAAAAAAACAAACCACATATTCACTAGAAATATTGACATAATAAAAAATAACATATTATGCATTGAGTTATGGTGAATTAGTCACTTAAAGGCGCTATTTTTTAAGTAAGTGCTGTGCTTACCTAAAAAGTAGCTTCTCACATATACGTAGGTACGTATTATAAAGACGAGCTAAGAGGAATTTCAAATTTCTATAGAAAACTAATTTTTCTCATATCTCGTCTATGGATTCTGTAATCCAATCGGAATAAATACACACTACATTAATAATATGTTTGATTTACAAATTATTTTGGTATTACGTTTGTAAGAACAACGCATGCTCCGCTGGCCCCTTAGAAAATCACTCTAATTACAAAAATATATTTAATGAAGGTACTTATAACCCGCCAGGGTCGCGGGTTGTTCGAAAGAGATACCCTGGCCCCTGGCACAAGCAACTGAAGGAACACGGGTGGGTTTTAGTCAGTAAGGGCGAGGCCATAACACTGCGTTGCGGCGTCGCATCGTAAAAATCTACGACGCATTGTATTTACGACACTGTTCTGTGCGACGTCGTTTTTGCGATACGACGCCGCAACGCAGTGTTGTGGCCTCGCCCTAAGAGTCTGAGGGTCAGTTCACACCGAGACGCGACGCGACGCGACGCTGCACGCACACTTTTAAAAGAGTGACTCAAAATATACTTTATTTTCTACACGAAAAGGTACACATTGCATTGTGAGAGTTCAGAATACGTTGCGCGGCGTCGCGCTGCACCGCGCGGCGTCGCGCTGCACCGCGCGGCGTCGCGCTGCGCCTCGCGGCGTAGAGCGGCAGCGCGCGGCGTGCGAGAGCGGCGCTGTGCAGCGCGACGCCGCGAGGCGCAGCGCGACGCCGCGCGGCGCAGCCGAGGCCGCCGTGGCGACTTGTCTCTACTATTTCCGTCACACGTCCCACTGCGCCGCGCGGCGTCTAGCTGCACCGGGCGGCGTCTAGCTGCGCCGCGCGACGTCGACCTCGCGACGTTGGGATGCGTCTCGCGGCGCAGCGCGACGTCACTGGCCTGTTCTAGTATCGTCACGTCACGTCGCGTCGCGTCGCGTCTCGGTGTGAACTGACCCTGACACTCCCTTCCGCTCCGCCCAGAGCGGGAGAGGTCATTTGATGATTTCCCAAAAACAAAAAAAGTACTTACAAAGCAACATAATCTCCAGTCACCCAAAGTTTGTCATTAGGCAGACGGCAGTAGGCCTCATCAAACTGAACGCCTGTGATCTCCGAGGTGTTGAACAGAGCTTTCAGTGCCGTTCGTGGGGTACATGCCTTGGGTATGCAGGTACCAAGGCGGAAGGTAAGATCAGCTAGAGGCGTGTCAGCGATTCTGTATGAAAATGTTGAAAGTAAAATTTACGTTCTAAATCATGTAAGACCTACTTTTTAAAAATTCGTAGGGAAACCTGTCTATTCTGTAAAAATCTCACCTTGGAAACATAGGTGAAGAGCTTAAAGTGAGCTATCAATAGTGTGAAAGTCTGTCTTTCTTTCTTTTCTCTCAAGCAGCAGGTGAAATGACAGCTCACTTCACCTAAGTTATCAAGGTGATAGTTTTACAGAATAGCACCGCAGTAGTGGTATTCTTTAAAAATCTCACCGTGATAACTTGGGTGAAGTGAGCTTAAAGTGAGCTGTCATTAGTGTCAATATTCATGGAATGAGCTCACTTCACCTAAGTTCTCACGGTGAGATTTTAACAGTATAGACAGGCTGATGCTAGGGATTGACACTATTGACAGCTCACATCAAGCTCACTTCACCTATGTTACAGCCGACCTATTCTGTAAAAAAAGTCACCGTGAAAAGTTAGGTGAAGTGAGATGACAAATAGTGTCAATCCTTAGCCTCAGGTGGGATGACAACTCGCTTCAAGCTCACTTCACCTTGGTTTTCACGGTGAGATTTTTACCGAATAGACTGGCAGAATTCAAGAATCAGGAATTTTGGAGTCAGGAATTTTATTAATAGTCTGAAATCGCTTATACGATTTTTTTAAATTACTATACTTAAAAGTTGATTAAAGTTTTAATACTTTGACACGTAATGATCAAGCCAATATTAGGTATTAATTTACCTATTAGCTAGTGATTCATTTTATAATATTCTAAAAAAATATGATTATGAACACAAACTGATAATAAATAGGTACGGACTTTGACGCCAGCACATCAAGCTACTATAATCTGTCAAATTTATTTAATAGATTTTCAACTTTATCGCTAAAGCATAAGATTCAAAGTTAATTGGGAAAATTTGACGGTTTCGGATAGCTTTATGCGCTGGCGTCTGTACTTTGATAGAGTGCTAATCCTATCCATACCAATCTACTTACTATACGTAACTATTAAAACATGATCCAACTTTCAGACTACCTGATTAGGATCGACTAATTAAAAATATCGTCATTGACAAATAAATAAATTAGAAATATAGTCATAAAACTCAAAAAAAAAACTCAAATCATTTATTTCAATTAAACCTTGTACAGGCACTTTTGAATTGTCAAAATTAAATAGTCTGTCAGTTAGTCAGAAAGTTGAAGCTAGTTGCCCATTCCAAAGCGTAGATCTCTATGGAGAAGAACGGGCAAGAAACTCCATGGACACTCTTTTAAATCAAGATATTACAAAATCCTGGGTACATTATTCTTGTTGCTTCTATATGTGAGAACAATGTAAAAAAGACAGAAGTGAAGAAACAATTCAAGACATAAGATTAAAAATAAGCCATGGCAGTTAAGAGATGACCAGTCTCAACCGACGGCGCCCGTTCACGAACATGACGCGTGGATCAGCACCATCCAGCTCAACCATTTTGTAGGGAACCGAATAATCCAACACACGCGCCACCATCGGTGAGACATGTATGTGAGCATGACATAGATGCTTTATCTGCAATATCCGTGCAAACTTCTTGGTAAATTCGATAAAAAACAGTGAGTAAGATATTATTTGAATCTGTAGCTAAACTTTCAGAAATAGCTGTCTAAGTAGGTATTGTAATTTTTTGTTTCATAATCAGCCTATAATGTCCCCACTGGGACACAGGCCTCCTCTCGATGAGACGAAGTGGGCCAAAATTCCACCACGCGGGCCCAGTGCGGGTTGGTAGAGGTCACATGTCTTCAAATTTTTGGTTCTAGGACATGCCGGTTTCCTTACGATGTTTTCCTTCACCGTTTTATGAGCAGTGTTGGTGAAATGATTTAATTTATACAAAGTAAAGCGCTTGTAGTATTTATAACTCGTAAGTCGCGGCTGTTCCCACTGAGCCACTACTGCTCAGGACTGGGTCATCACTGCATTGTTAGTTTAATAGACATTAAAAGAATCGAAATAATTATTTAGTTACTTTACCTGTTAATATTATTTGGAACTCCATTAAACGCTTCGAACCCTGCTGTCGCTAATTGATACTGTCTTGAACGTTGCACAACGTCTTCTTTGATCCTAAATCTCTTCGAGTTCTGTCCAGGCCAAGTTATGTCAGGCCATTCGTCAGGCAAAGTTACATCAGGCCACTCATCAGGCCACGTTGGTGTACTTGGCAAACGTGTCCTGTTTTGATTCAATGGCACGTCTACCATGCAATATTTTCCTTCAACGACTGAGTTTGTTATTTCCTTACGTATGCCCAAACATTGGAAGTAGTTGCCCAGATCGATTACGTTTCCAGTCAGTACACCTCTTGGTGTTCGGATGCCCGCATCGAGAACTGTAAAGAAAACCTTATCAGATACTAATGCTTAGTGACATCATTTGGGTGTATTTTAGAATGTCCCACAAACATTGCCGAATAAAGGGGTAGATTATTATTTTTGAATAAGGGAGCAAGAAACGTTTCCCTATATCTTTTATAAAGGGCCATGCTAATTCAATACAAAAAAAATATAATTAAGTATTATCATAAAAATCAGTTCAGTGGAAAACGTTAGAAACAAATATGTATCATAATATCTGTCAGTCTAGACAAACAGCACAAAATACAGAGAGCACAGAAGTCAATCTACATCCAAAGTGCGCTCGAGCAACGCACACATAGACACGACTCACGGACACGATATCACGGACTGGTTTAGACTAGTGCGAGCGCGAGTGCGATCCGCTTGAGACACGCGTCTGTGAAGTGCAAAAATGGAGCAACAAAAAAATGGCTATCTAAGCTCGATTTATATAATCGTTTCCTATTTTGAATCAGTATAAACGAAGTAACTTTTTTGTAAGGTAAATTCACGCCACCAAATATTACGTAAGTTGAAAACATGATTTTTTGTTTGTGTAGATATTGTGTTGGTTTTAGTGTCATTTGATAGGTTTAGGTCTAAAACGGGTCAAAATAAATTGTGTAAATAGGTAATCCGTTTAGAAGATATTAGGGATTTTCTATAATGAAAATTGACAAATGTAAAATTTTATATGATTTTGTTTTGTAAACTTTTGTATTGTTTTGTTTTAATATTGTAGAATAAGCTCAACAATAAATCAAACAACTAGATACGAGTGCCACTACCACGATAGTTTTTTGTGCATAAGCCAAAGTTGACAACCCTAGCGCGACCCCGAGCGTAGGTATGAAAATGAAGTACATACATGGATTGACTTCATTCTGTACCTACTCTCTGTATTTTGTGCAAACAGTAGCAATGATACAAGCATAGATTTATATGTGCAATAAATTATAATGTAGATAGGCGTGTAGTACCTACCTAATACAGCGATTTAGAATAATAAAAAAGTGAGATAATAGGTGCTTTATTGATTAAACAAATCTACATCCTTACTTTTAAGTTATTGGAATTAAAACGTCTGTCTGCAATAAATTATAATGTAGATAGGCATGTAGTACCTAATACCTACAGCAATTTAAAATAATAAAAAGAGAGATAATTAATATGCGCTAGGGATTAAACAAATCTACATCCTTACTTTTAAGTTATTGGAATTAAAACGTCTGTCTAACTTGATTACAAAAACGTGTGCTTAAAAAGTTATGATGAATTAGTGTGATCTTTAATCTAGAATTATATGAAACTGGCCTTCATGGTATGGTAGATATGAGAAAATAGTTCACAGCATTGATCGACTCAGATGCAAAATGACCTTGTCATATACGACATTTTGCATCTGAGCGAAAGAGACATTCTGAGAAATGGACCTGCGTCCAGTGGTCATTTTCCGACTGAGCCCATTGATCGCGAACGAAAGCAAAGCAGCCATGCTAGCAAAGGAGATGGCGGGACGGCTCAGGGAGAGAGCGGGGTGAGCGAGGCGACCTCTCGCGTCCGGGTCATGCTAACGAAGGAGGTGGTGGGACGGCTCAGGGAGAGAGCCTCCCGTTCCAGCCGCCGCGGGAGACGCTCCGGGCGTCGGGAGCCGCGTGACGACTCCCGGCCACCGTATTTAGATAGATTATTTATCTCATTTCTTAAAATCTCAAGTATTTCTAAATACCTTTCCGTATTCAAATGCCCTTCGTAAAAATGTACTAAGAGACCCGGTTTTTTACAAGCACCAACAGTTGAACGAAAAACGCACTTGATTTATTAGTCTCGCGGATACTTAAGGGATTCTCCCTGGACTAAATGCGATTATTGTGTCGGTTGTACATACCATTATTGCTGAAGTTTGTCTCGTCCGACCACATAATGTAACGTAATCAGCCTATAACGTTCCCACTGCTGGGACACAGGCCTCCTCTCAGTGAGTGGGAGTGGGCCGTCAATCCACCACGCGGGCCTAGTGCGGGTTGGTAGATGTCACATGTCTTCGAATTTTTGGTTCTAGGACATGCCGGTTTCCTCACGATGTTTTCCTTCACCGTTTTGAGAGCAGTGCTGATGGAATAATTTACACAAAGTAAAGCTCCTGTCTGGGTTCGAACCTACGACCTACAACTCATAGGTCGCGGCTGTTACCACTGGGCCACCACTGCTCGACCAGATAATATTATTTAGAAATTACTGATCATCTAGGATGAGCCTCTCCATTTCATGGCAGAAAATAAGTCGTCTTTCAGCATCAGCGCCCTTCAACGTAACTTTTGAATTTGTATTTTTTCAGTACACGGTGTATTTTTCTTTTCGAAATTTCCGATTACTTCTTCAACTTCCCTCACTGAATTTTTAGGATTTGCCTTAAAATGTCGAGTTCATCGTCAGTGTTTATCATTATTTTGGTGCCGCAGTTGTGGTAAGCGATGATCGAAACGTCCTAAATTTAACAGATTATTCACCAACTGTTTCATAATAAATCGAGATGGTGTATTTCTATCAGGATATCTTTGGCGGTGCCATTGTAAGGCTAATGTTATGTTTTTGTGGTTCAAAAAGTATGCTTCCATTAAATCAAAAAAAAAAATTGATACGCCTTATGCAAAAAATTCACAATACAATGCAAAAAACCTGCAAAGGAAATCACAGACACAAAAGAATAAAAGTTAGAAAATGGAACACATTTTCGAATTATTTCTTTATAATCAGCCAGCCGCATTGTGATGGACAAAATAATTTACGCGTCTTTCGGCTCAGGATACGGCTCGATTTGTTACATACAACCAGGTACATACTAATAACGTATTTCTTTATCATGTTATCATGCTCTTAAACTGTAATAGGGAAATGATGCGTACTTCTCAAGTGGGTACATTTATTAGTAATAGGTACTTATGATAATGTCAGTTGTATGTCCTTACGGCAAATTCAGCTTTTCATTTTTATGAACAAAATTTCACATCAAATGTTAAAATTCATGGTCTTCCTTTTATTTCTGACACTATGATAATTAGCAAAAAATAATCCGTACGATGAAGCCTTTCAATCGGTATGATAAAGCTACAGGGTATTTTTTTTTTCTCGTGTGGCACTTGCCACACGAGTCGGTTCAACCATATAATTATTTAAAAATCTATGAATGTAATTTAAATAGTTTTTTTTTTATTAAAATAATGTCTTCTTTCAGTAAAATGTTCCATCTACAATATTCAAGGTACTTTCCCTTTATGTGGCATAGCCGTGGGACGCCCTGTTTCATTATATGTGAAGACGATGATGCACCTAGAATAAAATTAGTCTACCACAAAAGGTAAAAAGAATTAAAATGAAGCAATGACAGGTAAATCAATTATGTGATAGATGCTCACATAGGTCATAGGTGCTCACATATTTACAAATATTGTAAATGTAGTTGATTATATTTTGGCAGGTATTGTTAAATAACAATCGAAAATTTCGACTGATTGATTTACTGACGTGTTTTCCGAGATCCAGAGTCTCAAAGGCATAAATTTTACTTTTTAGTTTATAAGCACATTCTGTCCAATGTCCTTTCTCTTTTAATGTGCATTTTTTTACAAAATTAGCAGTAATACCTTTCCTAAATGCTATGATAAACCAATGTTGAATGTATACAGATTACGAGATGGCAGAGACATTGACACGCAAACTGTAACCATGAATTCAGCACATGATTCTTGTCAGACCCCGTGCGTTTAATTTTTTTTAATACAGTTGCTCAAAAAGTGGTGTATTGCAGGGACGTATAGCGTTCGGGATGTGGGCTATTACATACTAGTGCTTTTTTTTACCTTTCCCGAACTCGTGCGTTCTCTTTCCCAACTGTCATAATAATGTCTATTAAAAAAAAACCAACCCTGAAGTTTTTACTAAAGAATTTTTGTGATTCATACAAATACGTATATTTCTAAAAAGAAGCTACTAATTTATTTCAATATCAGATTTAATGATTTAATTGAATGAGTTAGGTTAGGTTTCATTTCATTTCATCTCATTAAATTTCATTTTCATTTCATATCAATAAAAAAAATATACTGAAGACTAAGCTGTATGGATAGTTCCCTTTGCCTACCAAATGGGTGAAGAAGAAAAAAACTCTGCTTATATTCTACGGTTGGCGCCATTTTCCAGAAATTTTCTTTGCGAGTTTAGTTGTTTGTTGCACAAAATGAGTAATTTCGACCCTATTTTTTTTAATTAACACCACCGGAACTCAGTATAATTGCACAAAATGCTTCGGAGAACATTACACGTTACATATCCACATAAGACTAATTTATTGCGTGGAGAGAAGAGAAAAAAGCAATATTGTGTTTTTATTATTTTATTAAATTGCTTCATTTTTTCGCAACTGTATTAAAAATAGTCGTTCAGTACACCTGCGGAACCGTCATTGCAACTTGTTCCGACTGTCAACCCTCGCCTTCGGCTGCGCCTTGGCTCGGGTAGACATTTGTCGGAACTCTTTGCAATGACAGCCTTTCCGCACTTGTAATGAAATATACGATTCATTATTATCAAAAAAAATCTACAGTGTTAATAGATATAGAGGTATGAGGAACAGGGTGTAAAGTTCACTCATCTTCCATAGAAAAGGGAGGATCCTTCGAGATGGGTGTTGTGTCTGGCAGGCAACTGCCCGATGATTCATGTCGGATCGTTGCATATATGCTAGTTGCGCGGTAAACTCTGCTTTTGAGATGCAGGAGTCTGCGTGAAGTCGGTATGACGCGTAGTTTGTATGTGGCTTTGTAGATACTGCTACAATAAAAAAGTGCCTACGCGATAAAATTGTATGGTTCAGCCAATCTACCGATGTAAACTGGGAGTTCAGAATCATGTAACTGAATCAGTGTTAACAGGTTGCGCACATTGGCTATTGGTGTTCGTTATTAAATAAATAAATACATAATAATGGTCACCCCCACCACTTAGTATTAATGCCAAGTGCAGTTTCTTTTAAATCAATTGATCCATATGGTTGTTATAAAGCTTGTTTCCACAAATATGACAAAGTTATGGTATACTAAGCAGTTTAACTTTCTACTTACATTCAATCAGAAGTGCGGTTTCATTTTGCTGGATATATCTAATTTGTTCTTCACATAATTCTTTGTCTAGCACAGATTCATAGAGATTCAAATCAAAAACATTTTTATAATCAGGAACAACCATATCTAAATAGCCACTGACTACACTTCCATAAAAGGAAATTAAAAAAAATAAATATATCGACTTCATTTTGAAAAAAAATCACATAATAATTTTAACTGTGACTGAAGACCTCGTGTTCATCACTGAGCGGTTACTTAAAGAATTCAATAGTGTTTATTGATTGCATCTACTAAGATAACAATTTTGATTAGATTGCATTAATCGATTTCATAATCCTAGGCCATATAAAAAAAATATTATACGTAGAAGGCTTTTTTTTTCGGATGGGAGATCATCAAATGACCCCTCCCGCTCTGGGTGGAGCGGAAGGGAGTGTCAGACTCTTACTGACTAAAACCCACCCGTGTTCCTTCCTTAGCCCTTTATGTTCCGGGCCAGCGGTAACCCTTTCGGACAATCCCGCTGACCCGGCAGGCTTAGACCCTTTGGGGCTCCTCGATGCTGACATCTCTTTGAGGCGCGCGTGGAACTCGTATGCGCCGTCCGGCACGGGCCTGGTCCTGATCGGACGGTGAGCTACCCATTACTTTCCGCCCGCAGGCCCGCGCCTACGGTGGCCGGGAGTCGTCACGCGGCTCCCGACGCCCGGAGCGTCTCCCGCGGCGGCTGGAACGGGAGGCTCTCTCCCTGAGCCGTCCCGCCACCTCCTTCGTTAGCATGACTGCTTCGCAGAAGGAGGTGACTGCCTCCCACTCCCTCTCGCCCCGGACCATGGCTTGTACCAGGGCCGGACGCGAGAGGTCGCCGCCGCTGCCGATCGCCTCTACGAGGACACGGCGGTGCTCCGCCCAAGCGGGGCAGACCTCCACCGTGTGCTCCACCGTGCCCTCTGGGCGATCCTGGAATTGGTGACACCCGGGCGTTTCCTCCCGCCTGATGATATGCAGGAACCTCCTGAAACTTCCGTGTCCGGTGAGGACCTGCGTCAGGCGGTAGGTGAGGGCGCCGTGGCGCCTCTCTAGCCACTCCTCAAAGAGGGGTCTTATCGCCGCTATCGCGGCGTTCCCTGCGCTGGGTTGCGACAGTCGCTCCTTCCATGTCGCCATGAGATCGCGCCGGAGCTCCGTCCGCTGCGCAGCGATTTGCCGAGGAAGCAGAACTGCGTAGTGCCTGCGCGCGCCACTCATATACGCGCACGAGGACTATCGCCTCCAGAACCCATGGCGGCAGTCCGGCAATGAGGCTTGCCGCCTCGCCAGAGATCGTGCGGTAGCCCCGGATGAGCCTTACGGCAACCACCTTCTGGGGCGCGTTCAGGTAGTGGGCGGCTCGCCGCCGCAGTGAACGCGCCCACACCGGAGCCCCGTATAGGGCCATGGACCGCACGACCTCCGCGTAAAGCCTCCGGCAGGAGGCGTTTGGCCCCCTCAGGTTGGGCAAGAGCCGCTTGAAGGCGGCCCCGGCCCGTTCCAGCTTGGGGGCCAAACGTCGGAAATGCTCGACGAAGTTCAACCGGCTGTCGAGGACGAGACCCAGGTACCTCATCGTTGTCTCGACGCCGATGTGAACCCCTCCTACCGTTAGTTGGGATTCCGATGGTGGCGCGTTCCGGGACCCATG
This sequence comes from Oligia fasciuncula, assembly GCA_963082905.1. Classification (NCBI taxonomy): domain Eukaryota; kingdom Metazoa; phylum Arthropoda; class Insecta; order Lepidoptera; family Noctuidae; genus Oligia; species Oligia fasciuncula. The sequence continues at coordinate 17,796,515 of OY720395.1, forward strand.
AAACGACATGACGACGTAGAAGGCTTGGACAGATTTATCATTTAAATGTCAATAGAGATAAAAATTATTAATTCGTAATTATAACTACGTTTAAAAACCTATTTGCTTTTTTTTCTGCAAAAATCGAAAAAAAAAAACTTAGGTACCTTTGTAAATTTATTACATTCGTATTTCCTCATCCTGTAAATCTGTTTAATTGCAACTGTCTCATTGTTATTTTTCTGTCAGTCGATTAGTGATAGAAAAATAACAATTTTGTTATGATCATACTTCTTTTCTTTTTATTTCATAACATCAATTCAAAACAAAGACATTACATACATTACATAATCAAAGACAAGTTTTGGGTTTAGTTTTTTGTTTTTCCCAAGAAAATCTGCTTGTGAATGAATTCATCATTTTATTATTTTTTTAATTAGGTACCAAAAATATTTTTCGTTATCACATCATGATGGACAAAACTGAATGAAACAAGATAAAAGATTAAATTACATTTTAAGATTATAAATAATGTTAATAAATGTTACTTGGGGGCCTAAAAAGGCCAATTTGGCAGAATCATAAAAGGCTAATATTATGAATCATAATGGACAACTTAACAGTTAACCTGTTAAATTAATAGTCTCAAATCCTATTGGTGAAAGATTTTTCAGTAATTTTTTTTTGTATGTGCTAAAATACCACTCAATCCAATCCAAATCCAAACCCAATCTCTTTGATTACCTTAATACCTACGTAGTGCAGCGAAAAAAAGAAAAACACGGACTGTCGTCACCATATAATGATTCATAACGTTATCCTTTTATGATTCTGCCAAAGTTACCTTTTTAGGCCCCCAGGTCATTCTAGATGATACTGTAATATAGTATGATTATTGTCTTCTGATTACAATTAATTAGATTTTAATGAATGTTAGCACATTGATAAATGAATGATAAATGATTTTATTTCTGTAAGTAGGTTTGTACAAACACTTTTACACGTCAATCATATTAGATAGTTAGATGATTTTCTTCATTTCTTTGTGACTGGCTTATAAAATGATAAATTTATAAAATGCGACAACATTCATTATTACTTGGGGAAACTATTGCCTAGGGAACAGAATGCAGCCTTGAGATACTCCTTTAGAAATCGTATTGAAAGTTGTGTTTTTATTTTATTTTAATACTTAGTAATAATATTATTGTTACTCTAGATTTGATTAAAATGATTTAGTAATAATATACCAAGCCAATTTTAGAAGTTTTAAAAGGCACTATTTCGTTTACACAAAACAGTCAAACGCTTTTATATAGATTCAAAATCAAGTCCAAATTCAAAGATACCAAATTTGGGCATGATTTCGTCGTGAGGGTTTCGATAATCACCAAAACAAAAAGTCACGTGTCACGTAACATAAGAATATTCTTAATTAATTATTTATAATACCTTTTATATTTATCATAATAATCATCTTAAGTTTACGCCTTTTAATCCAAATCACGTGGGTTGCACGTGCATATTTTTCCATACATAATTCATTTACTTAAATAAATTAATAACTGGTGTATTATGTAACTTTCAAACACATAGCATTGGGTTGAAGAAGCAGTCTAATAATTCTACCTTTAAAGCGCGATAACGAAGAGGAATATATCAGAAGTACATACCTTTCTCTAAGTTACCTGTGGTGTGATCTTTCAGTTTGGCAGAAATGGTGACAGCTGTGCTGTCACTTCCAAGTGTCATTCATAGCGTCTAAAAATTTTGCCGCCAACGTACGGGAAAGTTTTTCTCTCGTTAATTTTCATAGAAAATTTGTAAAGTTTCAAGTAAAACTTTATAGAAAGTAAATAATAGTGATTGTGGTAAGTGATATATAGTGGTGCGCTGATCGTTGGTCGCCGAAATGACGAAAGGGAGATCGGAAGTTCAAATTAGATTCGTGGTCACCGGTTGCTTTGAGGAACCGTGTTTGGCGACCCTGAGCGCCACGATTCTCCTAAGCGCAATAGCGGGGAGGAGCCCTCTTCATCCTCGGAGGATTGAGGCACCCCTTTTTCCTACCGCCGAACGACAGGGCAGGGAGATCGAGACGATTTCCTGTAAGTCGGACCTTCGCATTTATAATTGAATGAGTAGCCAATAAGCCAAGTAAGTGCTGAATATCTGTTATTATGACATTATATCACTAACCTTACTCAAAAATACTATCAACAAATTTCTGTTTCTTGCTAGTATCACTTCAGACAGAAGTGCAGTGTTGTTTTACAAACAACCCTTTCGTGTTTAAAGAATATTACAACTTATGGAAAGGGATTTCAGTGTAAAAATATGATGATTAGGTAGTAATTCCTAAAGCAAATACTGAATGTCTTGAGCTAAAATTACTCAAGCAGGTTTCCTTCTATGACACCCCGCCATGAAAAGCAATCCATTATAAGGACATGTATGCTCACCTATCCCATGTGTTTCAAAGGCTCGCTTGGTCTAGTGGTGTTTGCATAGATTCTGAATAGCGAGTATCGGGTTCGAAACCAAGTTGAGTCGTAATAGGGAAAATTTGCACGCACTGAATTGCAAGTAGAGTGAGTACTTATGCCACTAAACAAAACTAAAGACTTTAGCCCCCGCGGAGGGAGGTGTGGCTTGGATCTCTAATGTGAGTCGAGAGCAAAAAGTGCTAACTGCTAAAGTAGGTCTACAGACACTTGTTATTTGAGCAGCAACATACCCACTAAGATTTTACCCTACGGTCCCTTTTGGAAGTAGTCTGAACACTCCTATCCAGGAATGTACTTACAATAGTTCATTGCTCTCATGTGTTGTTACTTACATTAAAGAAGTTCAACACCTCTAAGTCTAATTTGCAATTAGAACATTAAGATGAATAATAAAAAATTACATAAGTTTTTTATCTAATAAGAAATGTTAAATATTTAAACAACATTATAACTTATTATGCTATACTGTACAGTTTTTGCTGTTTTGTAATAATTAAGTAAATTTTATAGTTATGGTCAGGCAGGACCATCAGGATCTTCTTGGCATTCATCAGAGGGTCATATAGATATTTATTATATTTGCAGTGGAGCAAATAAAAGCTGTTTAATATAAGAAAATAGTTATTTTAAAAACATGATAAATGAGGATCATACCAAAAATAACTAGGCCAAGATTCATACTAGAGACAAGATTCAGGCTGTCTAAATAACCATGTAAAAGCTTGGGAATGAAAGACGGCAAACATGTTTCTGTTTCATACTGAAAATCATAACAGGAAGTTAAATCTGGCAAAGATTTATATAAAAAAAAAAAATTATATTTTGAGATAAGTATCTTTAATTAAGATAATTTCTAAGATTATGATATCATAATCAAATAGCCTATTGTTTACACTCCGGTATTACTAAAAAGTCAAACGGAAGTAATTATGTATTAATGGAGGGTAGCTGTTCATGCTGATTACACGAACGACTCCGGAGAGTCTTTTAGAACCAAGAAAATATGGGAATTGACAGCACACCCATTTAGCTTTTCTTCAGTTCCCTGGACAATTGCAGCATTAGCCAAGTAAGTGGCAGAGAATTTGCAAACCTGTGGTATTTGCATGTAATAATGTAAACTGCAATATTTTGTTTATTTGGTTTAGATAATAATTACCCAGTAATTGGGTTGTGGAGGTCAGATAGGCAGTCGCTCCATGTAAAATACTGGTATTCAGCTGCATCCGGTTAGACTGGAAGCCGACCCCAACATGGTTGGGAAAAGGCTAGGCAGATGATGATGAGTTTAGATAATTTTTTGCTGGCCCACTAGCAAAAGCTGTCTCGGAGACGGTGGGTCTTAACAAAGCTTGGGTGACAAATGAATTTCCAAGGTCAATTCTAAATCTCAATCAGGTGTTAGAATATGTAGGCCTAATCACAAGGCCCTGCCTGCAGGCTAGGTAGAAAGGAAGATAATAATATCAATGCTTCTATTAAAGAGATTTTGTTCTCTGAGACAAGTTCAAAGCTTATTAACACCCAAATATTGCTATCCTTGTAAGGGAATGCTTGTCCTCAAAAAAAAAAAAAAAAAAAAAAAAGAGCAGACCAAGGCAAATGAAAAAATGGTTGCTCCACTGGTTTGTCAAGAGTTAATGTGGTGGCCAGAGGCTATTGATAGACCACAACTCAGTTCCTTTATATACGGGTAACCCACTCCCTGTCCACACATGCCGTCTGCCGGTCTTTAAAATATCGCTTTTAGTGATAAGACCGCCCATTGGGTCACCCTATGTATAATATTCTACACTTATGTCTGTAGTTCGTATGGTGTACATGGTGTACATAACAAAGAATATTCTGTTCTACCCTACTCTTGCCAGGAACTTGACCAAATCAGGAAAAGAAATGGCACTCTAAGTTGAGAGATGTTTGCCGTATACGCAGTAATAAGCAAGCCAAAGAGCCAGTCTTCAGAGTGCACATATTCTAGCTCAATCCGACAAATTTGTCGCAGACTTAGGATGTACAAGGGTAGGGTACATACATCCCTAGTGATCCTGAACCTAACCTACAAAATGACGAAGTTAGCAGATTAGCTGAACACTAGAATCACTCTGTCAGCGGTTTATCTCCCGGGGAGTTTAAAGGTGTTATAACGGCTTAGCCGACCGCTTATCTAAGAACAGACCAGCCGGATTGGCTCCTGTTGCTCCAGGCCCCAGGCCTCGGAGGCCATGTTTCAAAGTGGGGCGTCCCCGATGTAGACCTTTTCGCGTCAAATAAGTCAGCCGATGTGCGACAGTACATCACAGGGGACTCAAATTATGGCTTGGCAAGCTTCTGCGATGCCTTCAGTTAAGAAGTGACAACATTGAGAACCTGTATGTTTCTCTTCACCCAATTTAAAACCGAGTGCTCAGTCATCTGAACTCGAAAATGGGGCAGGGACGTACTATTTAGAAATCGCCCCATACTGGACCCAGTGTGCCTGGCTCTCGTAGTTGGAGACGAGAGGTCTCAGAAAGCCAGTACCCTTACAAGATCTAAGTAAAAACCTCTTAGACCTGACAAGTTGCAACTCCTAGCTTGGAAAGTTTAGGGGGGGGAGAGCAGTCAGGTTGGGAGGGGCAGTGGTTGGTAGAGGAGCAAGGAACTTGCTAATATATGTAGTGGAGATCCACAATAATCATTTATAAAGCTTGTATTCAGAGGTGAATGTCATAGTGTAGATTGCATGACATCTAGACAGTATTTTTGTCCATTTAGAAAGTCTAAAAAATCATTGTTCTTAGCTAAACCACTGCTTACCTTGATTAGCAGAGATTTACATACCCTAATATTGTAAGATATCTCACAACTTTTAAGTGTTGAATAAGATAATCATTGATTTGCTCAAACACGAGTACAATACGTACAACACAAATTGTCAGCATACAAGAGATGTTAAAAGTAGGGTAAGTAATAACAGTGCGCCCAAGGTTTGGCTCAAAGACACAAAGAGTTTACCTAAAAGCTACCATAATCTTTGTTGATTTTGGTTTACAATAACAGGTGTGTCTATAAAGCTTGCTCAAAAGATTTATAAACAAACTAAGATAAAGGAGCCTCATGAAGTTAGAAGAAGAGGTCTGTGGTAGCCTTCGGGAGGCTGACTGGTGATTAGTTCATCAGATAAAATTAAACTGAAAGAACCACTAGGCTTACAGAATGATTACTTCTGTAAAGTAGTAAAAGAGAGGGCTATCTCTCAGGAGTATTTAGAATGATCAGCCTATAATGTTCCCACTGATGGAACAAAGGTCTCCTCCCTGTGAAGGGGGATGAGGGTTTATCATAATTATGAGATTTTTTTATTCCCATTGAAACTATTTAAATATGTTTGGGTAAATGAATCATATGTTAAGTCAATTTAATTGATAAATAAAGAGACTTATACTTCATTTACATGCGAGGGTTAATCTATTAACCATAGTAATATAAAAGGTCCTAAATAAATTTCAGTTTCAATGGAATCTTAACTTTATTATGTAAGACATTGAGTTTGTTTTCCCACATCTTTATAAAAGTTGAGGTTCAAAATATTGGTACTTTTGATTAATTAAGGAAATGAGTGATTCAATTATCCTTTAGTAATGAGATTATTATTTTAATTCAGTTTAAATCTCATTGATTTAAATTATCATTATGGCCTTATATTTCATGTTCACCCTTGGCAAGCAAGGCAAATACATTTGTTAATAATCTATAACATTTTATAGATTTGTTAATTTTAGAATTTTTTAGAATAATAGATTAAAAGATCTTAATTTTTGGTTTGAACATTTAATGAATACATCCAGAAATATTCATTAATGTTATTTTAATATATAATTCACATAGCGTCTACATCCTTCGGGTATTCTTTCACCAGCAGATATCAAACAGGTCTTCAACCCAATGCTATGTGTTTGAAAGTTACATAATAGGGCTGTTTTGCATTAAAACAAAACAGTTATTATGTTATGGAAAACACATAGCATTGGAGCAATGTGCTTGCTGTTGAGTTTTGAAGACTTCTATGAATGACACTTGGAAGTGACAGCACAGCTGTCACCATTTCTGCCAAACTGAAAGATCACACCACAGGTAACTTAGAGAAAGGTATGTACTTCTGATATATTCCTCTTCGTTATCGCGCTTTAAAGGTAGAATTATTAGACTGCTTCTTCAACCCAATGCTATGTGTTTTCCATAACATAATAACTGTTTTGTTTTAATGCAAAACAGCCCTATTTATTCTTTAAACATTTATAAATACCACTGTAGGACAGCACATGCCGAATTATAAATAATGAACAAAATATCCATGTAGCTCAGTCGTAATTCTATGCTCCTGTAGTTTATTTTTAATGCTGATGTGTTATTTTTTAATATTCAAAACTTAAGGTTAATTATTATCAGCTAGTTTATTTCTTCAATTATTTCTGTCCGTACTACTTTTTGTCTTCAGGCTTTTTTTCTCCTTTTGCTTATACTGTCCCACTGCTGGACAAAGGCCTCCCCATATTCTTCCACCCTTCCTTGTGCTGTGTCTTCTCCGTCCAATCAGTAAGGAACGAGTCCAAATCGTCATGCCAGCGTTTCTTAGGCCTGCCTCGGTGACGACGCCCGTCTTCAGGCACCCACTGTATGACGACTTTGGCCCACCTGTCTGTATGCATCCTATAGGGCGATTGGCACGCTGCACCGCATTACGTAGCGGGACGCAGATAACGTGCCCCCACGCGTGATTTTTTACAAACAAATTCAATAAAAACGCGCTTCCGTGTGGGGAATTTGGCTCCGTTGCACGCACCCCGCTGCGTCATGGAGTGCTACTAAATTGTACAATAGACTTCAACAAAACTGGCAAAACTGTGGCAAAACTTTGAACAGTGACATCTGTTTTATAGGAGGCGAACTATTATAAGAGCAGGAGAACGAGTGATGCAGTATTTTTGTTGCGACGCGCGACGATAACATGTTAGCGTAGTCGTTTCGTGTAGACCCGAGAGGGTGCGCTGATTTAAGCTATATATTTTGTTTTTTTGCGCTGTTCACCATTCTAAATGAAAATACAAAACATACAACCTATCATAAAAACTCTAAACGTCTTTAGATACACTAGGAAGAAAACTTATGAAAAGTATGGATTTGTGTAGTGACAAGAAACTAGTACTTACTTAGTAAAATAAATAAAATATTAAATGAATAAATACCTATTTATTCGTAGAAGAAAAGTAAGTAGTTGGTTTTTTAGTAGTTGAAGACTATATTATCATGTCACAATAGCACATTATCGTGACTTATTCGATAGTAGGTCATCAGGGATGATCTAATGTGTAAACTGCTTAAGTGCTAATAATATCATTAGGAGCGTTTACGCCGTACGGCATTTCATACAAACTTTCAAGCCTTTTATTTTTCGAAATGAATGAACCGATTTTAATGAAATTTCATACGCTTATAAGCAGGATACAAAGGTCTAAGAAGTTAGAAGAGAACATTTTCGAAAAATAGTGTTACAGCCAACTTAGACCGATTTTAAATTTTCCATAGAAACAGAGATTTCCAGTGATCTTTTTTTAAACAAGACATTTCCAAAATGTTCTCTACAACTTTTTAGACTTTTGTATCCTGAATCTACTAATATATTAATAATAGATTTATTATAACATGAATCATAATATGGCGAAGACAGTCCGTGTTTTTCGTTTTTTCGCTGCACTACGTAGGTATAATCAAAGAGCGGATTGGATTTGGATTGGATTGATTGGTATTTTAGCACAGACAAAAAAAATAACTGGAAAATCCTTCACCAATGGGATTTGATACGATTAACGTAACAGTTAACTGTCCATTATGATTCATAATGTTATCCTTTTATGATTCTGCCAAAGTGACCTTTTTAGGCCCCCTGTTCTTCACACAATTCTTCATCTAACACAGATTCATAGAGATCCAAATCATAAACGTGTTTTTCATCAGGCACGTTTATATCAAAAAAATCTAAATAAAGCAATTAAAAATACCCAATACATTGACTTCATTTTTATCTTTATTATAACTTTATTAGATCATTAATGACTGCACGGTTTATTAAATAACAATTTAAAAATAATTTCATTGATCTGTCGTTTTATTTTCATTAATGATCAATTAATTTCTTAAGATTAGATTTTTATTAATCAATTTGCCTATCCATAATAATATCACATAATATTATAAATTCGAAAGTAACTCTGTCTGTCTGTCTTTGTGTTACCTTTTCACGCCTTAACCACTGAACGGATTTCGATAAAAGGCAGAGACATAGATTACATCCCGGGAAAGGACATAGGATAGTTTTTATTATTGACACACCTTGCGGGCGAAGCCGCGGGCGGAAGCTAGTATTACAAATGCGAAAGTTTGTCTGTCTGTCTGTATGTTACCTCTTCACGCTTAAACCGCTGAACCGATTCAGATGTAATTTGGTATAGAGATAGTTTGAGGCCCGGGAAAGGACATAGGATAGTATTTATCTCGATATTCCCACGGGATTGAAACTTACGCGGGTGAAACCGCGGGGCGCTGCTAGTTCTAATATAATTATTGTCATGATGATTTTGGGCCCAGAGATCAGAGACGTCCTAAATACAGATTGACTGACTCTATAAGCTAGTGAAAGAAGAAGAAATAAATATATATAGCGAGCTCAGGCTTCCTACATAATAAGGAACGTTCCTTAGTATATAGGAAACCTGAGCTCGCTCACAGATCGATCGGTAGGCACGTGCCATCTGTGAATTCTATAGAAACCTAACTGGTTCGATATTTTGAACAACATAAGGAAAAGTTTTCAACCAAATTACAGTGATTCAAGACGTTAAATGGCGCGTAAAATTGATTGATTTCAATGAGCTGATAGTCGCGTAAAGAGTCGATGAATGATAAATGAGGTATTTATAAAAGGTATTATTAAATGGTCAACACGTAAGTGATTCAATCAAATTCACTTACAGACTTTTGTATGGACTAGACTTCAATATCAAATATTCTATTCAGTAAGATGTCTGCCTAACATCTGCCTTTAAGTAGTTTTTATTTTATGAATGAACGCCATCACAAGCTTTTATCGTTTAGTTGTAAGAAAACTTATTTATTTTAGATTTTCTTTTCCTATTTCCTGTGATATTTCTGATGAAGTCCTGATAGTCCTATTAATGGCTACTTCCCGATTCGTCACTATTACAAAATACCTTAACAAAAGTGTCGTTTCGTGACATGCCAACATAATCGTAAAACTTGACCACACGTTCCAATGATTTTTTTTAATAATTTGACATAGTCACACCGCCGACCGCTGGAAAGAATGACTGAAAGGTTTTGAAGGAGTCCTTTGCTCAGCATTGGGACAGTGTAAGTCTAAGTAAAAAAAAACAGTGAGTCTGTGACACTCCGGGAGTGTCGACAGAAGTGAAAACAAAACACAAACAGAAGTACTTTGCCATCACTCACTGACTTATCGAATGTACAGTCAACAAAATAGTTAGGTATCCCGTCGCATGTCTAATTAGCAGACACAATAGAAATTCTATTGTTGTCGGTACATACTCTGTACACTTGACATGCGAAGGGGTATGCAGGATCGTCGTATAGGTATAGTTGAAGTTTAGTAAGAAACCGATGGATGTCCTCGACTGAAATTTAATTTGATAAACGAGATGTTTGTTTTCTATTAATAAAATTAAATTTCATTCGAGAACATCCATCGGTTTCTTACTAAACTTCAACTATATCCGACGATCCTACATACCTAACTCTTTTGTTGACTGTACAGTCACGAGCACTAATATGTCAACATTTGGCAACTTTCAATTGAGATTTTTTCACGAAATAACGAATGCAAAGTTGAAATACGACACTTTACATAAACCTATGGGTTCGAAAATACTATGTTCGTAATAACATACAATTTCATCAAAAAATTAAGGAGAAAATCGCCTTTGAATAAAGCCAAGTGTATACATACTTATGCTCGTGACTGTACATTAAAACCGAGTACATCCCGAGGACAGCCGAACACATAGATACGAACCTGGTATTTTTTTAATCGTCTTATAAACAAAACAGTCGCGGTGTCGCTTACGGTAGCAGTGGTGCGAGTTCAATGGTTTTTTCCCCATCTCAAAAAATGCCCAACGCGCCTAAAAAAGCTGTCACTTCAAAAAACAGTCGCGCCGCATACGCACGTAAGGCCCTGCAATCGTCATACGAGTAATATAGCGTAAGACCTATCAAACTGCTATTCAGTAAATATATACAAGTATACCTACAGGTACTAATATTAAAAGGACGAACAAAAAAAAAAACTTTTAAAAGGCGCCATCAATTAATATAATAAATTAATATAAATGCAAAATAATATTATATATTTATCTATATATATAATATTATATGATAGCCATCTTATAAAAGCTTTACACTTATTAATTATATTATATAATAACCAAATATATTAAATAATAAATATATAATATTAAAATTGATATTTTACATTCATTAATATATAAAATATATTATACAAGTACCTATACCTACAGGCTACAGGTACTAATAATAAAAGGACGAACAAAAAAAACAAACTTTCAAAAAGCGCCATCAATTAATACGATAGAACAAGAAGCTATAACTTAACTTGGTTGTGCAAATCGTCCAGCCTGGTAATTATCGGCAGCATTACTCGTGAATATAATGTCTCATTGTTAATTGTTAGCCGAGGTATATCTTTGGCGGATCTCTTTAGTCTTGGCTCCTGTCCGCGTTATCTCTGTGAGAGGGCCCGCTTCGTGTAAGGCGGCCTGTTCAGGTTTCGGATGGTTTGTCGTGGCCTGTTTTAATATTTGGGTTGGTAGATGTTTGGTGGAATTGTGCCAGTGAGTGGTGGAAGTTAGATTTACTTGCGATATACTTTGTGGCATTTCTTATCTAAACAAAATTCAATATGCTTTCAAAAGTATAATAGTCCTCTCCATTTTGATGTGATTTTGTCGGTTTCCAACATAATTTTTTTATTAGAGTACTGTAAGCAGAAAAATATACCATAAAGATAATACAGAAGCACATCACGACATAAATGGAAAAAGGCCTAGTTCGCTCTTTTTCCAATTTCATGTCTCATTTCGCTAATTTGATATTTTCACCAAATACTTATAGCCAATCAACACTGCAGTTAGAATCTTACCGAACCAATACTTCAATGTCGCTATTGGATGTGACGCATATTTTCCCCAAACTTGTTCATTTTTGTGTTTATGTTTATTCTTTGTGTCATGTCTTACCGCAATTTGGGATGCATGAAGAAGCCTCCTCGTGTAGCGCAGTTGGTTCCGCCAGTTACTCAACTGAACCGAGCGCTCGGGGCATCCTGGGCAGTCACACCCAACACCTTATTTGACTGGCTTATTCTTCCCTTGCGGATTAGTGTAGGAGTAGGGTAAGAGTAGGGTAGGAGTAGTGTAGGAATAGAGTAGGAGTAGGGTAGGGGTAGGGTAAGGGGTAGGACACCACGCGAACGAAGTAGCGCCGGGCAGCTAGAAATAATTTATATGGAAAAACAACGTTTGCCGGGTCTGCTAGTATTACCTATATACCTAAAACAAAGTCGGGTTAGTAACATCATTTATAACTCAAGAATGGCTGGACCGATTTTTATGAACTTTGATTTGTTGGATTTGTCTCCGCCCCGAATAGCAGAATAACTAGGTATTAAAACAGGAAAATTTCAAGAAAAAAATAAAATAAAATAAAGAAAATTTTCTCATACATTCGTTTTTGGGTGTTTCTGAGGCGGTGTGAAGTTCGCCGGGTCAGCTAGTATACATATAATAAACTCAAGTCACTGCTGCACTGTCAATATTTTCGAAAAGCTTTCAACACATTCATAATTAAAAGGAAAACTAATAGCCCATACAATTTTAGACCGAGTCGTCCTATGAATGGGCATCGTTATCGGTTCATTTTGCTTGCAATTAGCACCACATGTAGTAAGTGAATTTCTAAAGAATATCGGTATTATAGAAGGCTGATAAACGGCTTAAGTCTGTGGCTTAAGTACGGCTATTGTGTTGGTAATTATGTAAAAAGGTTTTATGGAGACTGACCTTACAGGACCTTTGCCTGTACTTCCTGCGGTTCTTGATAGCCTAGTACTTATTGCAACCTGTGTAGTAAGTATGAGAGTTAAACAATTTGGACTCAAGCTACAGTTTTTAGAGGAGCCATTCTGTCATAATTACTATACATATAACGACCATCATGAAAACCTGTCATTTCGTCTCTAAGGTGTCAAAAAACAGCCGGCCAGCTTGGACAACCGTCATTATGTGAGCATCATGATCAGCCTAGCCTTTTCTCAACTATGTTGGGGTCGGCTTCCAGTCTAACCGGATGCAGCTGAATACCAGTATTTTACATGGAGCGACTGCCTATCTGACCTCCACAATCCAGTTACTGGGTAATACTGGCTCCCTTTGGTAAGACTGGTGGTGGTGAACGCACACATAATAACGACAACGAGGGGCCCATGGCTAAATAATAACAGCCGCACAGATCGATCGATCAGGTTAAGCAGTAAGCTACGCTTGCCGCGGTTGGTCTGTGGATGGGTGACCATCTTTACATACTGTGACCCCTCCGTGCCTCGGAAAGCACGTTAAGCTGTTGGTCCCGGCTGTCATTCGTGGATCTTTGACAGTCGTTACGGGTAGTCAGAAGCCCGAAAGTGTGATTACCAGTCTTACCAAGGGGTATCGTATTACCCAGTAACTGGGTTGTGGAGGTCAGATAGGCAGTCGCTCCATGTGAAATACTGGTATTCAGCTGCATCTGGTTAGACTGGAAGCCAACCCCAACATAGTTGGGAAAAGGCTAGGCAGATGATGATGATGAATGATGCAACTCACATTGGTTCTGGATACGTTCATTTTCATCATTTGCCTAACATGATGCAGCTGAATAGGTACCAGTATTTTACATGGAACGACTGCCGGGTCTCGATACGTTCAAAATCTCAACTTGTAAAAAAAACAACTTGAAGGTCCAATATTATGCTAAACTTCATCCACCTGACCATATACGGGATCCAAGTTTCAAGCCACAATCTGTGCAATAAATCTTAATAATTGAACATTGAATAATTCAGATAATTGGAGGAAATATATCGATGTATTCATCAAGTCCTGGCTAGTATGAATGAGATCGCCACAAAGGTACCCATTTTCAAAGAGCTGGAATAATTAGATGAAGTTAGAATGGGTTGAGTTTGACAATTTGCTTGGTTTGTATTTTCTTCTTTTGTATCTATCGTGTTTTTTGTTGTTATAGTTTGATAACTTGAAACGACATGTTGCTAATTTTAAACTAACAGGCGGTCGGACAATTTAGTCATCTATAATATAAAAACTGGCCATGTGCGAGCACACGAAAGGTTCCGTACCACAAGGCAAAAACACCGAAAAAAAACACGTTTGTTGTATGGGAGCCCCCTTAAATATTTATTTTTACTATTTGTTGTTATAGCGGCAACAGAAATACATAATTAATTGCGAAAATTTCAACTGTCTAGCTATCGCGGTTCTTGAGATACAGCCTGGTGACAGACAGACGGACAGACAGCGAAGTCTTAGTAATAGGGTCCCGTTTTTACCCTTTGCGTACAAAACCCTAAAAATGAAATGCTGTTAACTGTTATTAAGTGCATCAATTGAGAACGGCTGCACAATTTTTTTTTATTGTTCTTCAATATAGTCCGAATAAGCTTTTTATTGGAAAACCATTTGAAAAGTTGCTCGAAAATTGGCAAAGTTATTCCCGAAATAACTGAAAGTACTTTTATCTATGGGATTTTTGTATGAATTATTGGAATTTGGACAGGGCAACGTCTGTCGGATTAGCTAGGTATGTAAATATCTGCACACTTATGTTATTATTCACTAACATAACAAAGAATTTAAACCTTACTGCCAATTCCAACAAGCCATAAAAAAAACCAATACATAAATCCCAAAACTGCCTTCTGCTTACCGTTCCGTTTCACGCATATCAATTTATTTGCAACGCCCAATACTAAAACATTTCCTTTTTCATCTTAAAAAAAAGTTTGCATATCAAATTTATTCCTTTTTCGAATCTGATTGCCCATTACGAATAGAGGTGGCCAATTTTGTTAAACTAGTCGATTATAATTCGATTCGATATGCTTACTATGAGTCGATTTGTGTTATTAAAAATTACTACCAACTATGTTAACCGTTTTTTAGGCTGTAGGTTAGTTGCATTTATAAAGTAATAACACACCTAGGTACATAAAATAATTTTTCATTGATGAGTATTATTAATAGTTAGCGTTTAGGAAGGTATTTTACTTATTAACATTAGAAATCTGCAGGTACCTACTTACTGTTGTGTGTTTCTTTTGTATCATAAGCTATTTGGAAATCCATAAGCGGTTGCCAGGAATCATACGAAATCACAATGTCACTGACATCTGACTACCACGTTAGCATTGCAATAATTTTTTCAGTCGATGCCAAAAGGTTTATCTGAAAATAAGACGAGAGGTGTCGTGGCACACCCGGTTGGAACGAAGTTCCTTTCGCTGTATGTTATGTACTATAACAGGCACAATAAAATAATTTAACAACGTTTGAGGCTAACTAAATAAAAAAAAATGGTTGCCTGTAAAGTCGGTTTTACGGGCGAAGATTTTACGTGACAACGTCTTTTTCTCGGTAGAATATTTATTGATATGAATATAATTAAATTGCACAATAGGAACAAGGAATTAAATGAAAATAAGAACGTAACGTTACCGAGCGTTACACTTTTTCATAAGTGACTCCCAGCCGCAACCTAATTTAAAATAAGAACGTAACGTTACCGAGCGTTACACTTTTTCATAAGTGACTCCCAGCCGCAACCTAATTTAAGACGTTGTCACGTCAAAAAAACATTACTGACACAATGAAAACAATTACCAAAGTTTGAGAGTAGTAAAAAGAGAGTATTAAAAAAATGAGAATAGTAAAAGTAGTAAAAAAAACCAGTGACGTCCAAAACTGTAAACAAAACGTTGTGTCGAGTAATTCATCAATTCGTCCTACATGCCTACGGCCCATTTAGGACGGATTGCAGAAAATCAAAATAAATTATATTTTCATTCTGCAAGTCGTCCCACGGTGTTTTTTTTTTTTTTTTTTTGCGGATGGGAAATCATCAAATGACCCCTCCCGCTCTGGGTGGAGCGGAAGGGAGTGTCAGACTCTTACTGACTAAAACCCACCCGTGTTCCTTCCTTAGCCCTTTATGTTCCGGGCCAGCGGTAACCCTTTCGGACAATCCCGCTGACCCGGCAGGCTTCGGCCCTATGGGGCCCCTCCTCGATGCTGACATCTCTTTGAGGCGCGCGTGGAACACGTACGCGCCGTCCGGCACGGGCCTGGTCCTGATCGGACGGTGAGCTACCCATTACTCTCCGCCCGCAGGCCCGCGCCTACGGTGGCCGGGAGTCGTCGCGCGGCTCCCGACGCCCGGAGCGTCTCCCGCGGCGGCTGGGACGGGAGGCTCTCTCCCTGAGCCGTCCCGCCACCTCCTTCGCTAGCATGACTGCTTCGCAGAAGGAGGCGACTGCCCCCCACTCCCTCTCGCCCCGGACCATGGCTTGCACCAGGGCCGGGCGCGAGAGGTCGCCGCCGCTGCCGATCGCCTCTACGAGGACACGGCGGTGCTCCGCCCAAGCGGGGCAGACCTCCACCGTGTGCTCCACCGTGTCCTCTGGGCGATCCTGGCAATGGTGACACCCGGGCGTTTCCTCCCGCCTGATGATGTGCAGGAACCTCCCGAAGCTTCCGTGTCCGGTGAGGACCTGCGTCAGGCGGTAGGTGAGGGCGCCGTGGCGCCTCTCTAGCCACTCCTCAAAGAGGGGTCTTATCGCCGCTATCGCGGCGTGCCCTGCGCTGGGTTGCGACAGTCGTTCCTTCCATGTCGCCATGAGATCGCGCCGGAGCTCAGTCCGCTCCGCAGCGATTTGCCGCGGAAGCGGAACTTCCCACGGTGTTAGAGCCAACAAGAATATATTTAATTTTTATTATTCCTAATTTAAAATATTTTATATCTTCTTTTGTTTTTTTACTTCTCCAAGTGACATCTACACACACCGCCGCGCGAATGCAGCTGGAGAGATGGGCGAAGATCGTCACTCACTGGACGCCTGAAGGAGGACATCGCCGTCGAGGTAGACCACGGCGAAGGTGGTGTGCCGATATGACGAGGTTTGTAGGGCTAATATGGCAGGAGATCGCTCAAGACAAGATTTAGAAGGAAAAAGGGGAAGTCTTTGCCCAGCATTGGGACAAAAAGTAGGCTAACAAAAAAAAATGTGACATCTCAGATATGCACAAAAGCTAAATAAAGATTTTATAATATTTCATTATTTGTTTGCTCATGTCTAACAGTCGGTCGATATAGTCTGCAACAAAATCGATTCCATGGCAGTCATCTCGTTCCCATCTCTATTTTCCCTCCAAATGCAGTCGATTACGAATACGCACAACAGTAGTCATCAAGTTATTGCTTCTAAATGATAGCTGCCATTCCCTAACCGTACCCGGGTATTCAAATTGCATACAAACTTAATATTCGTCTGGAAACGCCAAATGGAATTCCGTAAACGTTCGAATGATAGCTCTCGTTTGAAGATTTTGGGGATCGTTACGAAGTTCGGAATTTAAAATTGCTAAAAGTGAAAGGAAATATTAGAACATGCATGTATACGAGTATTTCATCTATCAAGGGAAGCGCGCCCTCTAACAATTAATGGAATAGGTATAAAAGTAATATTTTTTTTGGTCAGTCGATAAGAAAAATATGCCTAAAGAGATTTTTTTGCAACGAAAACTACAGTAACTTACCTATTTATCATTAAAGGTATACTTAGTTTCTTACACTTCTAAGTCTTCACACCGAATTGGGCACTATGTTATTGAAATCTTTTGAAGCTACATAAAGTAATCTGGGCAATGACACCAAAATAGATCAGTAACTGATCTCAAACTCAAACAAAAGGAATTTAAGTCAAATACACCAATTACAGACACTCTTGAATTGTCAAGGGTTCAGTCAGTCAGAAAGATGAAGCTAGTTACCAATTTCAAAGCGTAGTAAGTAAGTTCTTGGAGAAGAACGGGCAAGAAACTCTTGATATTCTTTCTCTATTTCTAGATCTATTTTGAAGACAGAGAAAAAAACTGTTATTCTACCTGTACGGAACATCATCTTTTAAAAACATATTAAAAACTAATTTTAGGACCTAGCCTCTAGCACAAATATTTAGAATTCTGCGCTTCTGGCTCCAAACCGTTTACGTCTGCTTCAAAGAATTATTAATTATAGACTAAAATGTATCCTTTCCTTTAGCTACCGACCATTTTGAAGGAATCGGAGATCTAATTTTATATTAGAGGATGTTAACTTACAATCATACTCACATTTGGAGAGATAAGTTTTATTTGTTAGTCACGACTTAGCCGATTGGAATATGGTATCCTGTAATCTTCGATGGAGCTTTAAAAACCATAATGTTATCTCTCACGAAGAAAATATCACACTAATATTATAAAGGCGAAAGTTTGTGATTGTGTGAGGGGGTGTGGGGGTGTGTTTATATGTTTGTTACTCCTTCACACTCAAACGGCTGGACCAAATTTGATTAAATTTTGTATGGAGGTAGCTGACACCCTGGATTAACATTAGACTTTTTATCCCGATATTCCCACAGAATCGACATTTATGCGGGTGAAACCGCGGGGCACAGCTAGTTCATAATAATTTTAAAATTCGATTTGCAATTCTGGGTTTATCTGCCTAGTCTTTTCCGAACTATGTTGGGGTCGGTTTCCAGTCTATCCGGATGCAGCTGAATACCAGTATTTTACATGGAGCGACTGCCTATTTGATCTCCACAACCCAGTTACTGGGTAACATGACGCCCATTGATGGACAGAACTTTGGGCTTTCGATATGAAAAGGATGGTCATCCATCCACAAATCGACCGCGGCAAGCGTAGCTTAACCTTCGATCGACTCGTGCGGCTGTTATCATTTAGCCGCGAGCTTATAGATTTATGATTAATAAAATATTACAAGGTATTATAAAATAACAATGTGATCGCCCGATGTTGTTTTACTATAGGTACAGTCAACAGCAAAAGTAGATGATCAAAATCAGAATATCAATACTAATTAACGGAGTTCGCGTCAGAACTGTGTGGCAGAGCTGTTGCTGTTGTTGTTGTTGAGCTGTGTGCAGAGACTGTGTGCCTGTGTGGCAGAGTTCTGACGCGAACTCCGTTCATTAGTAGGTATTGAATTTCTGATTTTGATCATCTACTTTTGCTGTTGACTGTACATTTTTTTAGCAATGGTTTTTTTTTTGTTCTACTTGTGGATTAGGTACGTTTATTTCATTACTTAATTAGAATTATTTCCATAAAGTCGTGAAAATTATATCGGTCAAGTGGCAGCCGTCAAAATTGATGACCATACGGGCTGGTTTTATGGCATTTTCTTTTTTTTTCGTTTATTTTTCAATAAATTCAATTACACTAACTAATTTTACAAGCATACACTTGTCTAAAAACCTTTGAAGGTTTATGTGACAAAGTGGAGGAAGCAAGCTCGCTCACAACACATTACTTAAAAATATTTAAAAACTTAAGATGAGATGTCACACAATATTAATAGTTAGCTAAGGTATAATAATAAACAAACGCATAACCCACACTACTGTCCACGGAATCATATCGATTTTAAAAGAAATAAGGAACGGACGTATACCTATAGAAAGGGACAGTAGAAAAATAAAAATAAACGTGACACAAACCAACTCAAGACAGCGCTCGCCGTCCAGACTTAGTCCGTAGTCACCAATCAGATTACACCATAACATACCACCATGACCATGTTTATAGTACAAATATAAGGAATTTTTGTTAGTATTAGGTAATCTTGAAACTCATAACACGGTAACGCCGTCATTATATTCCACAGCATTTTTCGTCCCATTTCAGGGCAAGAGCCTCCTCACTCCCCCCCGGTGGGTTCCCGCATTGTCGAGGCGGGGGGGCTCAGTAGCCGTGGCTTGGACACCCACGGTGAAGCGAAGAGGAACCCGAGGAGGGGCCGCTCGTCAGGTCTTTTGCCGACAAGCCGACGACGTAGCGGCCAACATGTAGGTTGCGGTGCCGCTTGGGCGACATCGCAACTGAGGCGGGCCGCGATGTCGTACCGGAGGCATCGCGGCTGAGGGTTGGAGGCCGCGGCGGGAGAGGAGTGCCGGTATTACGGTGCGCCGCTCTCCCTACCTTCCGCGGCCTTGACGGGGTCGCCACCGTTCGATGGCGGACGCGGTGGGGCCGCAGGGGAAGAGGAGTGTTGGTATGACGTTGGCCACTCTCCCTATCCTCTGCGGCCGAAAATTGGCAGGCGGCGGGGCCAATGACCTGACCCGTCGCAGGGGGACCAAGGGTGGCAGAGACGGGGTCGTCTGGCGCCCATGTGCTGGTTTGGTCCCTGGGGTGATCACGGCGTGCTATGTGTTCTGGTGCGCCGGTGATGGGGAGTACTCCCCGGAGGAGGGTCCGGTGACGGACAGCCGCGGCGGGTTCACGGATGAGTGCTAACGCGTGCCCGTGTTCCCGCCATAAGCGGCAGAGGAGGACACCGTGGAGTTTTAGTGGGTTAGAGTCCCACATAACTGCACTATCTCCCCGTGGTAGTGCAGAATGCATGAGCATTTCTCCACGTTAAAAAAAAAAAAAAAAAAAAAAAAAAAAAAGAGCCTCCTCACTAGTCAGCGAGTCGTCATCTCTGATCGTCCACTAATCTACCATTTACAACCAGCAACACCCATTCATTAAAACATACAAGGAACGCGTGCCAGTACACCATTCCTACAAATCTAATCACCATCGTCTATAAGATTTTAATGAGCATTACACGTACACTATGGTTTGAAAAATGTATACAAGTATACCAACAATTATTTTAACAAGACTGCCGTAGGCGGCAGTTCAACAATTAATATCTTGTTAGAAATATTCCTGCTACCGTAAGGTCGGTGACCTTTTGTACAACAGACAATTGTTTTGTGTATGTGTTGATGAATTGGGATAAGGAGGCGTGATGTGCTGTGCGTTGGAAGATCGTCACTTGTTTTGGGTTCCACGCCTGCGCTTGTGACTTGTACGATCATCATCATCTACTTAGCCTTTTCCCAACTATGTTGGGGTCGCTTGTGACTTGTAGGTATAGGTATGTATAATAATCAATAATGTTGTTTTTTTTTTTAAATTAAATTCAGAGACAAAGATGAGTGTTGGACATCAATTTATCAACTCAGCCTATCCTAAAGAGTGAAATAATACAAAAAAAAATTTTTCGTGTGACAACACAATAAAATATAAATAATAAAGGGACTTGTAGAAGCTCAAAATGAGTAAAAACTACAAAAGTTGAAAGTCGTTGATGTCTTTTATGTATGTTCGTCTAACTCGTCAAAATGTAGAGAACAGCTGTTTTTTTTTTCACGATTTCAGGTTTGGATCACGTGTTTAAGTATCGGTCACTAATTACCAGTCACCCTTTAAAAATAAATGCGAATGTCATTCAATAATGTGTCTGTACATGACAAATTAACAGTGCTGTAGGTGTTGATAAATCATGATAACAATCATTAACTGCTGTCATTCTATTATTCCAAGCCACTTCAAATTCAATAAAAAAACCAATTAAAATCTAAACCAACTCCTGAAATTACACTTTAGACAAATTGCATATTTTGACAGTTTATTATTAAACCACTTTGACATTCGCCCACATACGGCACACACATTCATTCACAAAATGTACACTCATTTAAACACTTTTACAAAAGTACGTAGGTAGGTACGTAGTTACACGGTACAGACATGAAAAATCTCCATGGCCCCCGGTCGAAGCTTCCCATTAATGAATTTATAATTTGCGCCGACCGAACAATTAGACTCCTGCATCGCCTCGGGAACAAATTTAAATGTTAAATCCACCGTCGTTCATAAGAACAACCCACCGGCCTGGCCGCTATGGTTTTTTGTGAGATGATCATTTAGAATATTGCTGGTACATTGACGTTCTTAATGTCTGTTTCCCTTCCGGCAATTAAGTAGTTAGTAGAACGTGCTTTAGTTACGAGTAGTCCTGTCAATTACTATTGACTATTTACTATGGTAAGGAGAATAGTTTAATTTTATATTAGAGGTAGCAACTTACCTACTGCTTGATTCCAAAAACCCCGATAATTACCTATTTCATTCCAAAAACTGTAGTAAACTCACATCACATATAATTATTATACTTTACTATTTTTTGTTATATTTTTTACATTGTTATATTAGCTGTTCCCCGCTGTCTCATCCGCGTAAGTGTCGATCCCGTGGAAATATCGGGATAAAAATCCAGGATGTCAGCTAGCTCTATACAATATTTTATCAAAATTGGTCTAGCCATTTGAGCATAAAGAAGTAACAAACATATAAACACACCCCCACCCACACACACCCTCATATTCACAAACTTTCGCCTTTATAATATTAGTGTGATTATAATATATATATATATATTATATTACATTATATTAATTTAAATTATTATATATTTTATTACATGCATAAATTGTGATTCTGTGAGTGGACAATATCTGTTTTTTTTTTTCTTTCTAAGTGTTAGTATTTTGGCAAATGACTTGCGGGGTAATTGCGCAACACACTATCCGTTAGCAATTGCTTTCATTTTGACAGTTCAACAACATTCACTGCGTTATTTACGTTGTTGAACAGACAAATTCTTCGAACGTAGGTATGAAGCAATGGGTTAGTAATAGATATGCCTCAAAATGTTTCAGATTGAGATTGATAGTGTTAGAATTAAAACTGATAAGAAGTGAATGTTTAAGATTTCGACTCTGTTTCTGTTTTCCATTTTCACTTTGAACTATGCAGTGACCATAAACTTCTTTCAACTACTTACAACAGCAACATGTAGGTACCTATAAAGAAAACCTTTCCAAAAACTGCATAAAACGGCAATATACTCAACAGCTTGCCATTCAGTTAAGTGCTTTCATACCAATGTTGCAAGGAGATGGCATGTGGGTGCTTCCCTTCGCGCGCAATGTATTGGCCATATGGCGATACGAATTGCCTTGTTTGCATGCGTTGTACTTATGTATGTGTGGTAAATTATGTCGATATTTACCCGGCCTTAGGACAGAAACTACCTGCATAAAATTATCTAGAATTTAAACAGTACCCGCGACATTTACTCTGTCATATGTTGCTTGATGACAAAATGTCGAATGCGAACGGCCTGTAAGCCAACTACAAAATAGCAATTTGGATACCCCAACACCTATTTTGTACACTAATTGCGTAACACACTATTAATCTCAATCATTTTGAAGGATATTGCTAATCCATTGCTTCATGTTCGAAAAATGTGTCTGCTCAGCAACGTAAATATCGCAATGAATGTTGTTGAACTGTCAAAATGAAACCCATTGCTACTGATAGTGTGTTACGCAATTACGCAGATAGTCAATAGGTCTAGTTTCATCATGCAAGCATCAAAATACAGCATATATTTATATAAGCATCTGCTTAAGCCTTTATACTTTTTTTTTTAGCCTGCTCGGTCCCTCTCCCGGGCAAAGGCCTCCCTCCACTCCTTCCATCTTTCGCGAGCCCGCGCGTCCTCTTTCCAGTTTTGATGGAACCTATCCAGCTCGTCCCGCCATCTCCTACGTGGTCTGCCGCGACCCGCCTCACTGCCTCAGGGCACCAATTCTGCCCTATTAGGGACCACAGTTTGTCCGGCATGCGGCAGACATGTCCTGCCCAGTCCCATAACACAAGCTCTGCTTAGCTTGAGACTAGACGGCGTTGTGTGATAGTTGTGGAATATTATTATTATTATTATTATTTAAGTTGAGCAGCCTTTTGAGCCACATCAGATAGCTTTGTTTTGGAGCGCAGTATTATGTTTTTGGTATTAGTAGGTAGTATTGGTATACCATAGCTCAAGTTTTCCATTACCAAAAGGATTAATTATAACTATTCTCTGATAAACCCTCTACCAAGCCTGATACTAACATTGTAACCGACAAACATCTATCCATTCTCCCAAAATTCGCCTTTCAACCGCTAAATGTAACATTGCGTGTAGGAATGCGTCGAGACTGCGCCTCGGGCCCGGAAGAAAACTCTAAATTAACTGGGAGTCGATCGTTGCATGCAAATGTAGATATGCGTAATGGCAGGAGCTGTCCCGTCACTTTGTGTTGCCTTTCTTTTGTTGTGGTGTGGCTTCACGCTAGAGTAGACAGGACAGGACAGTGTAGTCCACGGAATAGATAAATAAGGTATTTATCTATTCCGTGGTGTAGTCTAAAGTAAGGTAATAAAAATAAAAAACAGTGGCACCCCGGGAGTGCCGACAGAAGTGAAAACAATATGACGATGACAGCCGAATACCTACATCCGAATGTAGCGCGGTGTCGGTAACAGAGTCGCGAGTTCAATGATTTTTTCCCATCTCAAAAAATTCCCAACTCAACAACAACTAGAAGTAGGTAATATTAGCCAGTCCGAATATGACTCACTAAATCAACAACAAATTAATGCCTCGAAACAAGACGTGAGCATTACTTACCAATGAAACACGACACCTGCGCTTGCGCATTACTCAAAATCAAATTATAACTAGGTTCTATTACCGACAGAACGTCAATTGTAAACCACAGACGGCTCAGTGAATACGTCAAAAAATTATGATATTTATCTTTTGATGTATTATAATAAAAATCGGAGCGACTCGGGAGTATTCGGGACATGTCGGCTTGTCACCGGACCTTTGATACAGATTAGAGACAATCCGATTTCGGCGTGCCCTGTTTAGACGTTATGCTTTGATGTTTTTTTTGTGGGGATTGCGTGCCCATAACTTGATGTATTTATTAAAATTAAACATGTTCTGTGACTGTAAAAAATTAAAAAAAAAGGCAACAGTTTGCGCAACAGCATGTGTAGAAGAACTACGCATTTGCATTGTGTAATCCCTAGGTCCATGTTTAGTTCAGTTTGTAAAATTTTAACCATGCCATTTAACATTCGATTCTTATCGCAGTAGGCATCTAGAATATACCTACATTGGAAATCTTACTGATGATCGATTTTTTCTGTAAATCCTTAGGTAACTTACCAAATAATTTTGTAGTTAACAAAACCTCTGTCTACAAAAGATCTGGCCGTATTTGTACATAAAGTAAATAACATAAAATTCAAATTAATTATTTCACTCTTTAACCCTCCAAAGCGGGTGGCTCGATCAAAAGTACCCGTCAATTTTACCGACCCACCTCTCCGATATTATAAAATAAATAATTCTTTAAGCCGAATAATAAAGAGAATAAAAAGGCTATAATAACATCGTACAATACCGCATCGAAGGCGACTTGTTACACCAACTTATCTGGGTTTGGAACACAAATTGAGTTGAATTTAATGACAATTAAGCCACATGGACGCGTGACGGGTTGAGTCCGCTTAGTGTCTGTTGGTTGTGGGATCATCATCGGTTCGGGACATACGGGGCGGAAGTTTGGACGTAAACGCTGCAGTGTGAAGTCTGCTAACAAATTGATTTATTTTAAATAGACGGCTGATGGCAATTACAGAAAAATAAAATAAAATTAGATAACAAAATATAAAAAAGGGAAAAAAATCAAACATTTATTCCGCGTTGGTCCTAGCAGGCACATAGTACTACTTAAAGATACACACACACACATGACTCAGTAATACATTCTTCTCACAAAATTTCATACATTCCACTTCTTCGAAAAATAACATAGCCTTTGCATTTTAAACGAATATACAGTTTATTAAAGTAACACTGTCTGCTACCTAGTACCTAGGTACATAGTTAATTGATATTCTATTTGTGAAAACTTGTAATTGGCCATCATCATGTTAAAACTAAGTAACTATTGTGTCAGATTAGCTGTAAGTTTTAATATAATAATAAAATAAAATAAATTCTGAAAGTGTGAATATGCTTAGGTGCCTAGATACTTTTCGCACTGAACCATCTCCATAACGTCTCTAGTTTCAGATAAGGATAATTCTAATACCTACAAAGTCACAAAACTTTTTTAAAGGGTTAGGTACCCGTTCAACCGCTCACCTGAATAAAAAGGTTCACCCTTTTAATGTGTTATCGTTATGATTGGGTTAAGCTGTTTATGGTTTTAGAAAGCGCATATTATAGCCAGGCAAGATGATAAATATTCCATAAGGGTACCTAACCAAATAATCGGCTAACCCTTTGAAAACTTAACTGTTATGCAGGGTTGTTTATCCTTGTTGCTAATTGACAAAGGTAGTTTGATTGATAAACACAAATTGTCGACAGAAGAAAAATCAAGATTTGAAAATTAAATCATATTCTGATAACATTATTTAATGAAGAGCGTGTTTCACTATACTCTACCAACTTACATGTAGAGCGGCTCTACACGGTTAAAAGCTGACGTATATTTTCTAAAGACGTTTGACTAGTTTATTAACAAAATGACGAATATGTAGGTAAATTCTTCTTATGAATGATTGTGGGTAAGTACCTACAAGTTTTAATATAAATGCCAAGTGGTACAATAATAATAAAAATATAGGAAATAGTCACAAAATAAACCTTTACCGTTAACTTAAAATTTTCTTTTATAATAAGTTCAAAATAAGTTAGGTGGACAATCAAAACACTCAAATTATTAAATATTCTTATATTACCAGCATTTACAATGGGTATGTAGGTACCAATAATAAAAGCCTAATTTATTACTATTTGCAAGTCAAACATTTTCTGAAAGTTCTGATTAAACAAAAGATTTCTACAACACGATCACATCCAGTAGGCGTACAAAAGTATCTACCTACAGTCAAAACGTCAAAAAGCTTCTTAAACAAACATAAGTCCGACTGACAAATAAAAATCGTTGGTCGCGCTAACAATAGGTCTTGCGCACCGGTAACGCACGGCGCGAGGCGGGCCTTCGGACGCCACGCCCCAAACCCCGCCCCGCTGCGTACGCGCAACTTATTCGGATATTCAATTTTTTGATACGATTTTTGTGAGTAGGCACTGATTTTTATGCTAATTTAAATAATTTTGGGGTATATGTTTTTTTTTATCAAAAATTGGGTTAGAGGTTTTATTCTAAGTTATATTTTTTTTTAAGAAAGTTCTTTCAATTTTACAAAAAAGACTTCATAAAATATGATTGATCGTATAACTTGTCGTATACCTATCGATGTAAGTGGCTCCGTAATAATATATTAAATTGCCATAACAAGTCATACGAATTACTGACCTGTTAGTATTTGCACGTAATAAACTTACTAATTACATGAATTTATAAATAGATACAGTCGGCATCATAAATTAATTACCTGCCTATCAGTTAATTTTTTACCAAACTTTTAAGTTATTTATCTTTTCGATACTTTTAATTAGCCATTACATAACTCTAATAACTTCAATAAAAATAAAATATAGCTAAAAATAAAATGGATACAAAAATTAAAAAGCATCTTCTTAATTAGATTTTTTTATGTAGGGTTTGACAAACTGTACGAAGAAGCCTAGATCCCTTTGCACTAGTTTAACTTGTACGATTAAAAACGTCGACACATAGGCTAGTCTAAAAACAACCCTTATGTTAAAAATGTCAAATGCCCAGGAGTCACGTTGCATGCAGGTAAGTAACACGTTTTTAAATTCCTATAACATACCTAATATAGTTCAAGTGGGATTGCGGTTGACGGCAGGTGTGTGCAGGTCGTCGACATTTCGTATCATGTGAATTGTTAGACAACCGCTAAAAGCAACTCTGTCGCTTCAAATCCAAGGTTGCAATTCCCTTGGTACGGAAAAAGTTTCAGTGTTAAACCTGCGGTCTTATTCCATAAGGAGGATCCGATATCATAACACCACGGCTGTGGACAATATCGATCAGTTTCATTTGATTATTAAAAAAAAAAAAAAATACCACAGCGGCTTCATCGATATGAAATGTAACTGACGGTTCTTAAATCTGATGTGTCAAGTTGAAGTTGATGAAATTATGTTTTTGACTTGAAATATTTTAAATGTAAAGTTACAAATATTTTGGCTAGAAGGGCATTATAATTTTCTTCTTCTATTCTATTTTCATTAAAGAAATTTAAATAAGGTACCTTCTTTGTTTTGGCGTTTCCGTGGCTTCTATAAATACAGCAGTAACTCTTGATCTATCTAACGTATCATTAAAACCTCTTTATTCAGTGAACTTCTGAATATATAATACCCTAACTCCCTAACTGTTAGGAATGGTTGGTACCTTTGTCTGTTGTATAAATTAATTTAAATGTGCCAAATCTAACCTTAAGACGACGGAAGACGTAGCGTTGGAAGGCCTCCCACAAGGTGGACCGATAACCTGGTGAAGGCCGCAGGAATTCGCTGGATGCGAGAAGCAGAGAACCGGTCGAAGTGGCGGTGCTCGTGGGAGGACTATGTCCAGCAGTGGACATTTTTCGGCTGAAATGATGAACTAACTTTGATTCCCAGACTCAATTTTGGTGCTTTCATAATAAACTTATTAAAGACAAATATGGTAGGGTCGCTCTTCAAAAACGTTCTTACATAACAATTCTTAATTAATCCAATTTATTCAACTTTCAATTGCCATAAAGATAAAAATTGATGTTTGCGTATATTTTTTCCGTACTATACACAATGAAGACATTTGAACTTGAAGACGGGATTGAACAATGCCTTAAGTACCTAAGCGTGCGAAAGGCATAAAGCAGTAACTACGAGGTTTTTATTATAATAAACTGACATGTCATTTAGAAAAGACACGCAGACAAACATGGGTGCCGACGAATAATGGTGTTCTATTCCGGGTTTCTGAATGTTAATAATTAGATCTATCCAAAAACAGAAGTTTTTTTAAGAAGAAAATTATTGCAATAAGCGTAATAAGATTGTTTTCTAGGTAGACTAAATTAAAAGAATAATTTCATGTCACAATCCAATAAGTAATGTATTTAGGTAATACAATATTATTTATTTGTAGCCTATGTTATCCCACTGGAGGACAAAGACCTCCCTTTCTCCTTTCCACTCCCCTCTATATCGAGCTAGTGAGGTAATACCATAGGGCACTCGTAGTTTTATTAATTTTTAATAGCTTTCCTTTTAATGGGTCTACGCGAAAAGTCTTATCTGCCATTTATTTAATTGAAATTGCTTAGGACAAAAATAAAAGAATCTTATCTTCTTTTATCTACACGATCAACATGTTACCTACGCTACTAATGAATTACGTTATAGAAGTGGGTAACCCTTTTAACCCCGTTAAAAGGGTTATCCACTTGGAACCGCAATTATTTGCATGGCTTAAAAACCGCAAAACAAACTATAGCAACTAAGTAACTGTACCAACATGATCAGACTATATAATTGATAATTAATGCATTAATTTAATGATTTATGAGTGCAGCAAATTTTTTGAATCGTTAAGTTTTTATTTCAGCAAAAAAACTATGCATAGGTACTTAAAAGAAATGCTACTAAGATTAGTGCCGCATCTAACACGGACTTTTGTGTAGAAAAAAAATGTAATTGGTTCCAAAAAAAGGTTTGTCTATAATGTACAGGTGGATCAGGTGCGCGCGCGCGGCACCGCGCTCTACGCCACTCTGACGGGCGGCGCACGGTCAAGCAGGTGCCGCCTTTGGAGGGGAGCACCTTACTATACACCTTACAAACTTGCATTTACATTCCCATGTATCTTGTTCGACTAAAAATAAGGTTGAATTTAGAGCAGCCTGGATAAATTATTTCTTGTAGGGCTCTACTCCTCTCCTTTTTATCGAACAAAAAATGAACTGTAAACGCGATCACGGCCGCGGCTAAGGTCAATGTTAGCGCTTCCTTCAGTGCACGTTCAGAGAAGAGCGCGTGCGCATCCTACCGCGCATGCGCCGAACACTACCCGCCCAGACCCGTAATGTAATATTGTACCGAATTACCGGACTTACATTACAGATTCTTCGATTCGTTCGCGCATTTTTTTGAACATTAAACATTTTTTTCCGAGTGTGTGCTACACTATACAAACTCACGTGCAGTGATTAATACATAACGACATTTCACCGGGCGATCGATCACGCACCGCCGATATTTCGTTGGCGACATCACCGACCGATAATCGAACCGACGTCCCGACATTTTTTTTCGTATACTAATTTATTTGTTCTCATTAAGTGTGATGGACGAGACTGGTCACATTTTTAAATATAACTCATTTATGTGGTGACTGTGGGTGGAACTTTGGAGAGAGACTGAAGTGTTTTGAAGATGGAGACTTTGGTGTTGATCCCGCAAGACTTGAGCCTGGCTCTGAGGCCTGGTGGAGCGAGGGGGCGCGAGGCATCCGTCAGCGTGTGGACCTCTGCTGAGCTTCAACGAGGGTCGTTGCTATATCCATTCCAGGGTACAATAAGGATAGATAAGCTGCATGTTTACACATACGTTCCGGATCATGATGTAAGTAATATTTTTAAGTTATTTCTCTTACAGCCGACACCTTTCATGACAATTTAACTCATATTTTTGATGTTCCTGGAAACAAATTGGGTTGCAACATTGACTGAGCGCAAAAATAAATAATTTGCCAGTGTCAACAAGTGTTTGTGTACTTATTTCACGGTCATTGGTTTTTTAAGGGGTTAATTGCACGTAATGGGTTAACACCTTACATGCAACGATAAAAACAAGGGTTATCCTATCAACCCCGTAATGATTGCAAATCGAAACATAACGATAATTTTAGACTCTTACGATTAAATTAAATTAAGTCTACCTACCATTAGACATAGAACATAGTATCTTGTCTTTAGTTTTTAGAATTAGGTATCTATGTAGTCTATGATACTAATATTTTGATTGTAACTTCTACAATAAATGTCCAAGTATGAGATTTCATTTTCAATGTTGGCACTAGGGACAATTTTTTTTTTTTTTGTTAATTAGTGAGCGATTTTGAAGTTATTTTAAAGTGAGTAAATCTCAAAAAAGCAAAACTTTCTTCTTATCATTGATAACCTTACTGTTTATGTAATAATTAGTTTAATAGACAGATTTCATAATTTCTTTCCTTTATTTGTAACTTTACGTAATTATTAAAAAAAAAACCTATTTCTTCAGACTCATAATTTGTAGGCGTTTCAATAATAAACGTAATTACGTCAGTTACACTTTAAATTAATATCATCATAACAGGTGCTCAGAAACAATATAATATGATTTTTTAAATAAGTCGTTTAGAATAGAATAGAATAGAAATACTCTTTATTATGTACACCAAATAAATTACAGACATAAAAATAGAAACTGTACATAGGGTGACACAATGGGCGGTCTTATCGCTAAAAGCGATCTTTTAAAGACAACCTTTGGATGGATTAAAAAGGGGAAGGACAGACAAATACGTAGGTAGTCTGTGGTGTACCTATTACATAATACAATAAAACATACATAACGTATATTATACTAATCTAAATAAATATATACATATAATAATAAACATGAAACAGGAGCAAAGAAGTCGTTTACCTACTTTATGGGTGTTTAAATTCATTTAAGTTTAAAATATCCATTCATGGAATAAAACTAATTTAAGACTTGAGTTCTCTGTTCATAACTACACATAATTTGACATAACAGCCGCATAATAAAACGAAGGTAGGTATTTCATATAAATTATAAATAACTTATTTTTTGAGAAAATTATGCAAATCAAATTGACCAACGCCAATACAAGATAAATAAAATTCGTCACGGCAGCTTGAACATTATTTATTACTAAGATATTATTATAATAAAATATAAAACTTATGGGAAAATATAACAAAACAAACAAATATAATATAACAAACAAATATAAGATTATGATGACGTCTTCTCATCTTATGAATATAATATAATTGGTATAAGATATAAGTTTCACATCCATTGTTATGGTAATTTCACACATTTTTTTTTATGCTGAGAAAAATCAGTGAGGTATGTATTCAGCTCTGTACTGTGGTTGGTGTTCCGTTTCTTCTGTCATGTTATGTAACGTATATTATATAGTTTACGTAGGTACATAAAGGTAAATGAATTATTAATCAAAAGAAGACATAATTTAATTAAATAAACCAAAGAAAGGATGAGTAGATGAAAAAAACGCTCAAGTGATGGGTGATCTGAAAAAAAAATGTGATAACATTAAACAAGATGATACATATATCTACAAATATAAGAGTAACAAACCTACCAAAAGACACGAGTCTATGGAATCTTTTGCAAAAATCCTGAGACTCAATTGGTTATTCCTTTTTCTAGTCCTTACGTTTCTGTTTGGTATTAAGACATAATTATATTTATTCCTTAGTTGCCTGGTGCTTAATTAATAATTACGAATGAACTATCATTGTCCTTTTAAGTTCTCAGAAACTAAGCAGGTTGATATTATAAATTTACTAGGTATAATGTCAATGATCTGAAGGTCAATTCTCGTAATTTAAAAAGTTCAAAATCTAATATGTAGCAGTGTTATCTCGGCGACAAATAAATGTCAAAAATTTAGGGAAACTACAGGATTTTTTGAGAAATTGGGATTGAGATCAGACTGTGAACGAACCTCTTGGCCCTCTGTTCAATGTCAGTATAAAAAAAAATGTTAATAATTTAAATACTATTTATACCTTATAATTATATTACTTACTTTAAATAATAATTCCGTAGGGCCTGCAATGGTGGGCAACATTAACTAAGGTTACCTTTTAAAACTTTTAACCAAAGTACATGCAAATAACGTTTTATAATTCCAAATTGCATCTGTAAACGTTTTAGTTCAATTACCATAAAATCTTTGCATATTAAAATCTAGATAACAGCCGGCAGCCTGATCCTTATGGATATAATCCCTGCTAAGACCCTTTAGAAGACCATAAAGGCTAGGGAGTTCTTAAATACTTTTATTTAAATTAGAAAGATAAAATTACTTGCCTGCTAATCTTGTAAGAAAATCGTGGAATGAATTAGCGGATTATTTTATTGACCTGTGCATAGTTTAAGAATCAATTAAGGAAAATGGTAGATAAAACCTAAAGTAAACTTGCCTACTCAATTTGTATTAGGTGACTTACAGTACGCGGTTATTCAATAACAACATCAGACTGCAATTATTGGTATATGCAGGGTTAACAGATTACTATTAAGTATTTTCTGACCAGGAGTGAGCGTTTATCATCACCTTTGCTCAATACTTACGTGCTATAATATTGAAAGAATCTAAACATTGATTTAGTTCAATATGAACATACCATCACGCTTGGTTTCTCAGCAGGGTTGCGCAATAGTGTACCTAATAGTATCTACAGCTGATTTTCGCCCCTTATGTTCAAATCCCATGTACAAATCTCGGCCTCTATGGGCGAAAACTTATCCGTCCTAACCATCCAAACTATTTTAATATTATAAATGCGCAAGTGAGTCTGTATGTTACCTCTTCACGCTTAAACCGCTAGACTGATTTAGATGAAATTTGGTATAGAGATAGTTTGAGTCTCTGGAAAGGACATAGGATAGTTTTTATCCCGATATTCCCACGGGATTGACACTTATGCGAGTGAAACCGCGGGGCGCTGCTAGTTTACTAATAATATGTGATTAAAGTAAGGCAAGCCTTGACTCGTCTACATATTTATAATATAGGTCTTCAAGCAGAATTTGATAGCGAGGAAAATACCTTTTCCTTACAATACCTACAATTTTGTTGAAGCTGACCTTACTAACTTCTTTGTTGACTACAATAACTGAAGCAATTGATTTGCTTGCTTGCTGAGCAATGGGCAAGCAACTCAACGATCTGGCGATTGCTTTCACAGTTCTTTCAACAGTCAATCTTTAACCCAGCACGTCATTTTTATTGAGCGGCGCAAACGCACTACGTGTTACTACAGTTGTCGTTTTCCTTGTATGGGAAAAAAAATTGTTACTAGGTGGTTTGAGGCTACTAGGCTAAAACTTATTGAAACCACTGTGCTTGTCCAAAAGTTCGATGATTAAAATTTATATTACATTATGACATTGGGTAGAGGGGCCCGTGGCTAAATAATAACAGCTGCACAGGTCGATAGATCAGGTTAAGCTACGCTTGCCGCGGTTGGTCTGTGGATAGGTGACACATTTTGATGACATGTTAAGCACAAAAACAAAAGATAGTAAAATAAAAATAATTAAAGATAAAGTACCGCTAGACCCCACACTAGGATACCCTGTGTCGTAGGATCTAGTTATTTCGGCGTTAATGACACTGTGCAAGCCTTTTCTTCCTTTTGATATTTTACCTTTTTATTCATTTTGTCTATGCTTTTTCTACCTTTTGGTTTCTACTTCTGATTGACATTATACTTTTGTTTTTCTACTAAGAACCAGCGCATTTTATTATGTAGTTAATAGACACATTATACGTGCACTAGTAGGTAGTTCAGTGATCGTTTGGTTACTTAGTTACAATACCTATTTAAACTTACTTGAAAAGGGAACATGTAAACTTACAAATAAAAGGTTTGTGTAGAGTATAGTTTAGTGTAGTTTGTAATTACGGTACAATACTAACCGGTATCGAATACCGTCGCGTCGGTTACCAAATGATAGTATTATTTTATCGTCAAAAGTGGGCATAGACTACTATTATTATTTTCTTCAATAATTCAGAACATTGTTACTTATCTGACAGATAAATTAAAATCAAACAAGCCACCGAAAAAACTAACCCCATAAACAAATACAAAAATAACTATATTATCATCTACGAGCATAGTTATAGTTACAAAACCACCAGGTATCCAGTTAGACGCAATACTGGACAGTCACGAACAGCGTCGGTTACTAGATGATGGTTTTTATAAACAATTGTACAAAAACTGTATCATAATATAAACCGCATGATTGTACGCTTTCCCTATTGTAGGGCCGGTACGTGAGGAAGTATTCGCAGTTATAAACAGTTCTATTGGGTTTAGATTCTGAATTATCTTGTTGTGTGCGTGGTTGGCTTGTTGCTATATCTAGTTACTATGCGGTCAAATCATAGATTCCATATATCCCAATAGTGCAAACCCTTGCACTAGTTCAAATGTTGGACTGAACGCACTATGGAGGATGGTGGTTTTTTGTTGATTGAAACTGTAATTGTCCAAATCTGATATTTAACAAAGATTTTGTAGCGGTTTTAAACGACTTCATTCTATTTTACCATCAGAGAAATAGCTGAATGGATGAGTTTGGAAAGTTTTCGGTTTTTTTTCATATATTATTACATTATATCATAGGAAACGACCAATTGGAACCGCGCACTTAGCTACTGACGTTTCATAAGTGTTCATTAAATATTTTTAATATTGTTTTTTTTTTACATTCATTTGAACACTTTACAACATACCTCATACTGTTTCTAGCATTTTAGAAGGTAGCTCATTACAAGGTATTTGCAGTTGCACATTTGGTAGATTTACAGTAGGCAATATCGCTGTTGATGTTGACAAAAACTCACAACAGTGAAATCAGATAACATAAAACCCCAATACCAAATCCGGGAAGTTACCCAACCACGCCCTTCAAAGAAATTCAAACCAAACTAGATCGACTAACAACATAATTTATCACATTACATTCGGCGATTCCGGCATTAAGCATCTACCTAATAGAAAATTATTTCATACCAGTAATTATATAGAAAAATACCTTGAGGCCTCGACCGGAAGCTTTCGCACTTGATTCAGGTGTTAGAATGCACAAATATAACTTTCACTCTGAACTGGTTTGGAGTCGGGTCCGTGCTGGGTATTGTAAAAAAGCAATTGCAGTGTGTGTTGTCTGCTAGCTGTTAATATGTGAGCTGTGTTCTATAAAAACAGAGCTAAGTGTCTAAGAACAAGCGCTAACTACATGACAGCAAAGCTTTCAAAGACAGAAAAAAATGTCTCAGTTATACGTTGGATTTTACGGAAAGTCTTAAAGAATTTGCTCAAGATAAAGCGAAGATTCAGTCTTCATCAAGTGATCTTACACAAATGTTGTTATTATGTAGCAAAACAACGGTTTGAGACTTGCAATCTCATGAATCTAAAGAATGCCCTGTTATATTGCTTTTGGCTATGTCGATACACCCCAGTATCGACATATTATAGCATACCTACTTAGAACAATATATTTCTTGCCAGTGGACTAACTTAGGTATAGAAAATTTGGTACATAACAGTATATACAAGTACCTTTAGAAGTTTTGGAAGAAGCAGTAGCTACACAAGCTGAAGTAGAAGATATAATTAAAGCACAAGAACCACCTCTTTAAGGAAAGCGGACGCGGCTGGGAATATCTAAGAAAGCATGTATTAAGTTGAATATTAAGTATTCCCAATAGTAATAATATCGAGTTTAACTATGGTAATGGCAGATGTTAGTATTGATAACAACATTGTGTTTATAATTAATTTAACTTCGTTAGCGTTCATTGAGCTCGTTCAAGAAGTACATGGTGTAAACAAAGAGCGAAGTTCCTTCAATTTAATTCTATATGTCCAAGACCATTTCGAAAACATTAATTGTTAGTAATTTTTATATTCTTTAAAGTCAATACAATTTGCACCCTAATTGCGTAAGGATATTGGTAATCCATTGCTTCATATGTTCGAAAAAATTATCTGCTCAATAGCATAAATAATGCAATGAATGTTGTCAAAATGAAAGCCATTGCTACTGAAACCCATTTTTTAGTAAAAGTTACTTTAAGGCGACATCTTTTATTAGCATATACTTTAATATGGTACTAGTTCCTTATTTTGATCCAGCTTTCTCTAAATTAGTACTCTTCATTGGTGTATTCTTTAAAGTCTCTGTCATTATTTGCTTCTACATGCTCCGATTGATTTACCACTTTTTCAACTTCAGAAAAAAAATATCTCCGCTCCTAACTTACACCACACAAACTAGTAGCTTTTTGTGTCTTTCAACGCACGCGCCTTTATTAACTATACCACTTTTGTTCGTTACAAGAGCCTAATTACGACTGTTTCATATATTTTGACAACACCAATTTATAACAGTTATTGGAGCGTGAAATTTCTAAATTATTCCAAATCGAGTTCTAATAAGTATATAGTTAGTAAGATTTCTTGTACGATAGACTTCTTAATTGTGAAGTGGTTAACGGTATAATTAAAGCTGAAAGCTGGTTGCTGATTTATTTGGACTGGAGGCTCGATGTGCCCGACGAATTATTGCGAAGGCTCTGTGATGAAAGGTTTTGTTGGTCTGATGTGATAATGACCTAGAAATAAAGATTTATTTTCGTTGGATCCCACTTTTGAATCCCAGTTTAATATTTTTGGCGTTTGATCCAACAAAACATTAGTATTTCCGTTGGATCCCAAATTTTAAAAATGCAAGAGAATTCAATTTACTGTCGTTGAATCCCAAAAACTATTTCCATTGGATCTCAAATGCTTAAAAAAATCGGAATGCGGGGTACTTTGAATAACAAATATGTTGCATATGAACTAAAACAAAAATTGAAAAACCTAATTTTGGGTCGTCTTGGCGGGGGCACTACCTCGTCTCCAGATTTCTAACAGTTTTCTCAAAATCCAGTACAACTGAAGAAGATTACTATGTATTTTATTCAACTTTACATT
This sequence comes from Oligia fasciuncula, assembly GCA_963082905.1. Lineage (NCBI taxonomy): Eukaryota > Metazoa > Arthropoda > Insecta > Lepidoptera > Noctuidae > Oligia > Oligia fasciuncula. Next base: position 17,833,929 of record OY720395.1, read on the forward strand.
TTTGGAAATCAAGACATCTTTAAATTCCAACAAAGAAAAATCAACTTAAATCATAGCACACACATAAGGAAACGAATTTGATCCGCTTCGTTATTGCAACAATGAAATAAGACAAAAGACGAGCGCGCCGTGGGAACAACGTTTGTATTGAAGCAGTGACAAAAATGAAGCAATTACCTCTGCGGACGTTGACATTGCATGGGTAACCTTATGACTTGTGACCAAGGCAGTTCAGGTAACTGAGTTGTAATATTAATTAATCCTGAAATTGTTGCTTGATACGTGCAATACCGGGTGGTAATGAAAAGAGTGGTTATGGTTATCGAGGCAGTAAAAATTGGGGCTTTTGGTCCTTGGAAGTGGGACTAAATTCAAAGCTTAAAAAAACGAAACTTTCCAAACATTTTTAAGCAATGTAGTGAACTCAAGATGACAGGTGAACCTACAAGGACAAATATTTTATCACAAATTTTGATACAAAGTTACAACTTTGACAGCTGTCACAATGACAGTTCCTTTACCGTGCCGTCAAAACATTCATCACTACCATTAGAAGAAAAAAAAAAACTTCCGACAGATCACACAACAATGGCACGCGTGGCAATTTTTTCCATACACATAAGTTCAGTGTCCAAACAATCGGTGAAAAACCGTCGTGTGACGCAATAAGGTGAAACACCTAATTATCTCATAGCGAATGAATGAACTTTCGCTTTTGTGTTCGAACAATGAGCTCAACACTCTCTTCTAGTGTGGTAATGTTGTTTTTACCTCGTATTATGTGTATGAAGGTGTATGATAAAACATAGTTCGCAATAGGCAATTGTCTTTCCTTAATTTCCGTGTAAGGTCAGTTTAAGTGGCGAGTGATAATGGGAATTTGAATGTTTGAACACATATCTTTTTGGTGTTATGTGGAGATGGTTTTTCTTTGGAGACGATTGCAGAAGTCACAGCTATAAGGAATTGGAGCACTGGTCGCCCAGTGGTAACGGCCGCAACTTACGAGATGTAGGACTTTGGAAATGCTTTACTTTGTGCGAAATAATCACAACCACTGCTCTCAAAACGGTGAAGAAAAACATCGTGAGAAACACACATCCTGCCACATCCTGAAACCAAAAATTCGAAGACAATGTGACATCTACTAACCCGCACTGGGCCTGCGTGGCCGCTCACCGAAAGGACACAGCAGAGGGAATATTATAGTCTGATTATGCTACAGCTATAAGCTTACTAGAAAGAGCACATAACAAAATAGAAGAAATGGAATAAATTATTGTAAGTCTAAAAGCTAATCATGGAGTCAATTTAGACGTAACAAACTTTCGCATATAAAAAAAAAGTTGAAAGATTTATCTCAAAATAGTTTCGACATAATTAAACATGTAAATGCCAAAACTAAATAAGAAATAAATAAAGTCGTTAAAACTAATAAACCACGGAATAAAATCCTTATCAGCCGTCAATCGTGCTTATATGATATATTATGCACATAAAATAAGTTTTACTAATACGAACATCATTCAACTTTACTATTCTCATTAGAAATTCATGTTCATATTATAATTAAAAGTGCCCATAAACACAGCCATATAATTATTGACGTACATCTAATTGATAGACCACGAAAAAGTGATTTGTTTGAAATGTATGTATGTATTTTGAATGATGGAGACCAGGGATGGTGAACCTTTTCACATCTGCGTGACATTGGAATTTAAAACAAATGTGGCCTGAATGTGCCATCTTTATCTGAGAACTGTAACGCAAATCTCATTTTGAGGACAGAAATGGATATACATTTTTTTAAATATATATCTAAAGGATAATTGTTATAGAAGAAGTAAACATTTTTGTTGCTGGCCCCAGTAGAGCGCTTGCTATCTATGCCTACACCTGGTTTACCATCCCTGGTCAAGAGAACGCCATACAAATAGAAGTTACTTCGTGCGTGGCTGGAGTCAATCAGTTTTGATGTGTAACTTATGAGTAGGTTGGTACCTATTACATTTGGCGATACGGTTTCTTTTCGTAATGGAGTGAGAGTTAGAAGCTCGTAAAATGATTATGGAAGTTTTAATTAACTGTGTGCTTAGTAAGGAAGGTGATCTGGATAGCCTCATTTAGGACAGACCAAAATAAGACCAAGCAATATACATTCTATGGAAACGATGTCTGATACGTATTTTAATCCATTTTTTTTACTCCCTACGCATTTGGGAATAATTTGTTTGTTATATTTTTTTATATATACCTATGGCATCTCGTAGCTCAACCTATGAGGTTGTTGGCTGTTTATCCTGGCTTGCCTGTGGATGCCTCAACAAATTTAAAGCTACAAGCTCAGCGGCGCGGGTTGGCTCGAGCAAGGGTCGGGGCAGACATGGACTGGGGCGTCGCGATCGGAAATTGGAATAGTTCGGTTCCAGGGTTCCAGGTTCAGATATCCTTTTTCTTTTTCGTCACAGATTCAGTCTGACCAATGATACCAATGACTACTTGTTTTGTAGTGATGCGGCACTAAAGTTTCCAAGACTTTAAAACTATTCGATCCACATTACACTCCTATTGAAATAATCGTATCAATTTCTAGAAAGACTCCTTCAATTTCATTAAAATAGTGACCACCTTTTATTACTTATTACAATTTTGCAAAAATAAAAAATAGGTTCAACTCCAACCTGGATTCCAAGCTAGAGTATTACTTACAGATGTTAAAATAAAGTGTATAGTCGTATGTTGATCACTGACAGATGCCGGTCACCACTGCATCTTGTGACTAAGTCTTCAGCTTGCCCCATTGTCAAGCTATGACTGATTTATGCGAGGTACAAGATTCATTTCATTCACATTTATTTAAATGTCTCTCGACGATTTACGTTGTCTTGGTGAAATTTCAATATTACAATGAGGCTACCCCTCACTACTAGACGTTTGTCCTTTTGAATATATATGTCTTCACGGTAGGTCTCTAGTGGGATGAGCAAGTACGATGGATAAGCTTAGGTTTAAATTGACATAATTCGTGTAATTTTTGACATTAATCTTGTAATTTTGACATCAATCCTATAAATTTGACATAAATATTTTAATAACATACATGTACTAACTTTGACATTATTCTTGTATTTGATTGACATTAAAGATTTTGTTATGTTTTAAATTTTGAAATTATAACATAAAAATAATTTCTAATTTGTAAAGTTTCTAAATTAATACTTTGTAATTGAATTTTTCGTATTGTTAGTTCTTTTCATTGTTGGAAATATTTGTACGCCGATACTTACGGTTATACATGATTAATAATAATAATAATATTCCACAACTATCACACAACGCCGTGATTGATTGAACTCAAACTATGTAATATCTTGCATGCTCTTGTATGTACACAATGTTTAAGCAAATAAATCTCATCTTATACTTTAGTCTTGTCTCCCAATAAATCCTTCTTTTTTTGTGCCCTGTGGAAGTCCTCATGGACTTCCTCCAGCTAAAACCACCGCGGTTTTCCACCTCTGCCTATGACCGGGGGTGCGGGATTCGCATAAGTTTTCACCGCTCCCTACCAATAAATACTGCAAAAGGTGATAGTTTCGTTGGATTTTATTTTATCATTGCCTTATACAATTCTCAGTGACTAACAATATCTTCATTCGTATGTTTTTTGTCGAATCTTCCAATTTGTATGTGTTTTCAAATTCCAATCACAATTTATGAACTAACGCAGTTAAAACCAATAATAATTGTTACTACGGACGTTCATTATTTAGTTCAATATTGATCCCAATTACGGAAAGCACTTACAGCGCAAAATATTACATACCAATAAAACTTAGGGTTATTTTATAAGATTTCAAAGTTATTCAACGTTTTCAAGCCTCGGGCGACGATAAAATTTAATTAAAAAATCAACTACCAGTCTAGTATTTAAAATTGTAATGTTATATCGAAATCCATAAACTTCTATCTATAAACAAGTCGGTTTTGCATAATACAATAACACATCAAACTGAGTTTATGGCACGGGCTTTCAGAATGGAAAGCGTTATGCGAAAAGAAGCCAGGAGCGGTACAAGTGTCCACTTCTTAGTATTCATGAGGATGGCGTTATGCTGAACATAACCATTAACATTTAGATCACGCGAGATTAATAAAATTCAAATTAATACGGAAGCCTGCATATTCATAGTTCGATAAAACGCTATCGAAGAAAGAAAATCTGATATGTTTATCGAATAGAATTTGGATTAATTCCATTATTAAACGTGGGAATTGTCGTTTAGAATGCAATTAACATGCTTTTTATATCGTTAATCTTGTTAGTTTATACTTGGATGTTAATTTATTCTAATAGATTCATAAGTCACGACGGCGGACGGTCCACAGTTTATTTGTTTCGGAAGGCTGATCGGAAGCTGCCTTCCCGGAAAACTGATGACGTTCTAAAAAAAAGTGTCACGCTTTTACTAACAGTATGACGCTGTTGATACACGTGTATGATTACTGCGATTGATAAAACCATTGATGAATTAATTGAATAAATGTCTTGCAATTCAAAAAGTGTGCACTCGGTTACCAAAGAAATAAAATTACCTAAGTTATTTAAAAATTATGCCATGAATTTCTGTGAAAAAAATCAACATAAATATTCACTGAAAATATCTACTGCTAACTACTGCATTATAAACACCTATACTTACTAAAATTCATAATATTCAAAATTAACAATTTATTATTGATTTGCTTACGCATGAAGCAATTCCATTCCCGCAGGATATTCAAACATTTGAATAACCAATCGTTGTACAGACACGGTGATTAGATGTTCGCTGATAGGTGTCTTTGCCCATAACGCTGTTGTTATCACATATTTTATAGGCTTGTGTAATAACTAGCTTGATGAAATACTGGTATGGTTTGTTTACACTGATGGTAAAGAGATTTTGAAACGAGAATAGGAATAAAAGTAATTTTGATGAGGTTCAATTTCATCGTGTATTTTTTTTTCTTGACTATTATTTTATCTAATCATCCATTGCATAATATATTTTAAAATATAGTTTTTGTTTAATTCCACAATTTATTTTTAGATCTATGCATTACTAGTATTTTTTTTAAATATACATAAACTAGTACATAAATAAGTAAAGGAAATGGAATTATGCAACGCTAGCGATGACGATTGCCTGGAAAAATATTAATAGTGATAGAAACATGACCCTTAATACAAACCCTGAGGGCTTGTATTAATTGGTACTACAAATAACACCTAAGCTTTGGTATGTCCTTCAGGTACGGTCAGCAACAAAATTCGATTAACACTTCAGTTTTTTTAATCTCGGTAAGTGAGCAAAATATTTGTTCAAAATTGCAGCAGAAAGTCTTTTGTTGCTGACTGTACTTGTAACCTATGTCCTGAAAATCCTGTGTGTGATATTTAATTATAAAAACTGAAGTGATTCAAAATCAAAATATTGTATTTTACATATACCTACAATGGGCATTTATGAAACGTCAGAAGCTACGGTGCACGGTTCCAATTAGGTATTGGTCGTTTCATATGGAGAAGAGCCGCCAAGAAACTCCTCGGATACTCTTTAAAAAATAATTGACTTTTACAATGTTTTAAAATTGCAGTGTTAACAGGTCTGGGAGGACAGTGTAGGATCTTTTGGTTGTGGATTGGTTGTCCAAAATACTAGCAACCAGGGTTTGAGTACTGATATTTTCGACAATCAATCAAAAAAGTAAAATTTTATTAATCCAATGGAATTGCAAAAGCTTCTTGAAACCAAGAGTTTACGTTGCTTTTAGCATTCTTAATTTAGATTTTATTTTAGAAACTATCCATAACCACTGTGGGCACATTTTTGAACTAATCCGCGGAGTAATTGCGTAAAACACTAAAATTAGAAATAGCTTTCATTTTGACAGTTCAACAACATTCATTGCATTATTTACGTTATTGAGCAGACAGATTTTTCGAAGTTATGAAGCAATATTCTCCAAAATGATTCAAGTTGTGATTGATAGAGGGTTATGCAATTAGATCATGATGATGCAATTAGATTAGTGCATAACAATAACCTCAACTTTTTGTAAAATACTAATTTTATATTTACTCGGTCGTTTACTAGACAAGTTTCGCGTTATACCGTAGAGTGAGCATGTCCATCCACTTGTACTGGTCGACATTATCATTTAATGTTTACGATCCAATACGTTCACCTGTTTATAACTGCCTTTTCATATTCAGTTTACTCGGTTGCCTGCATAACGTACGTAGATTAGATATTAGACTTTGGAATTGTGGATACTCTAGCCAGTTGATTGCACAAACTGCATTGAGGACATTAAAATACTAACGACCTAAGACTTAACATGATACACATAATATAATCCTTTGGGCGCATTATGTCCAATTCGCAAAATGTCCAACTGTCCAATTCTCAATTGGTCCAGTTCGCAATTGGTCCAGTTCGTAATTTGTCCAGTTCCCAAATGGTCTAGTTCGCAATTGGTCCAGTTCGCAATTAGTCCAATTCGCAATTGGTCCAGTTCGCAATTAAGGGGAGTCCTTGATTACGAGAGGCGTTTTTTGCCACGACCCCTACGTGAGATTGGGTGAGATTCGGCTCTAAATAAAAATGCATATAATTTATGATAAACTTTTTTATTAGAAAAAAATCACAAATCTGTATTAGGCTGGATAGAATACTGAAAATGGCGGAGGTATATTAACTAAAACTCACTAGATGAAAATAATAAATTGGGCACTTGTTTGAACTTACCAAATTTAATTCAATGTAGTTAGAAACATGGCTCCGAGCTACTACTGAGAAATTCCTGTTGGAAAAACCCAATATCACTTTGACCGACCTGGGAAGCGAACCCAGGAGGAGCTTAGTAGTAGCGCTAACGACCATACCAACGATGCAGTGCACGCACACCGCACCTCGGTTCGTGAGCTTGTCCCGAGGCCAGGCGATTACGTTACGATTCCGATTAGTGTGCGTTGCAGTATGGAGTTTCATACAAAGAATACTGAATGGCTGGAGTTGATACGGTGACGATCCCTTTCAGAGTTGATATGTGTGCACCTTAAAGTGTATTAGGTAATTGCAAAAATGTCGTACTGTTATGTATAAATCTCAAGTATCAGACCACAGATAAAAAAAACAAATGCATCACTGAAATCATACATCTCTTTTTAAAATAAGTAAAACCAAGCACGTGTTAGGATTGAAACATTTCTAAAATGATTTTAATAATGTAAGCATTCATATTCAAACCCGACGATCAATTAAACTGTCGCTCAACAAAATGACAGTTGCACAAAACAGTTTAATAATTCTCTACCCAGCCTTTACATTCAATTACAAAAACACTTAACGATTGACTTGCAGTGATCTCCTTTTATTCGTGCTTTAATTAATTGAAAACAGATGGTTCCTTGTTAGCCTGCGTATAATACAGTATCGATATCTTTAATTGAAAAGATAGTGAATCCATCGATAACTTGGCTTCGTCGAACAAATACAATGATCGCCCCGTGGCGCCCACCGCTTTCTACAATGCCATAATCACCTATTGTTCGTAAAGTCACAAATAAGGACAATTAAAAACCTTGTAAGCATCATGTGTTAATATAAAGTTATAATTCGCTTTCGTAAGAATAATGAGAAAGTATAAGAAGAAATTTTATAAAGATATGAAGGGAAAAGAGAATGTTAGGTGTGTGTGTCACTTGTGTTCTTTTTTACTGAATAGTAAACTGTCAAACCTTCAATACCTACTGAATGAAATAATGTATATTGTAGGCACCTATCAGCAATAAGGCTTAGCACGCACTGCGATAAAACGACCGCGTTTAATCGTAGGTCTGAATCCGCGAAAAAAGGTAACACATTACTTTCTATACAAGCGCACGCGTTAGCGACTTTTTCCAGTGAGATTTTATAATCGTAACTTGCTACCTTTGGATCGCGGTTTGTAAACGTGCGATTTTTTTGTGTGTGTGTAGTAATAGTATGGTGACGCACGCACAGCGGTTAACCGCATTCATTTTATTCGTATTTCAGTCTGTGTTGATGATGGTTGTTGACAGTGGTGTAGAGTATTGCAGAGATTGTGTCATGTTGTCCGACTCAGAAACAACGTCTGTAGACTTCGACAATATGTCTAAAAACATTATTATTGAAATGGAAAAAGTACAGACGCCAAGCACATCAAGTTACCCGAAAATGTAAAATTTTCTCAATCAACTGCGAACCTTATGTCTTGTCGATAAAGTTGAAAATCTATTAAAGAAATTTGACAGATTGTAGTAGTTCGATGTGCTGTCGTCTGTACCTATAAGTACCTGTGACGGCGGCGTTGTTTACGTTTTCTATTTTTTCATTTTAAAATCAAAGCCACAACACACGCTGTTCGCCGGAAATCCATGGTGTTACTGAAATAAAATTAAGCAAATCGCCAGCCGCAGTGCGTGTTTGTACGCGGTTTGGCGATGTCAGGTATTCTTAAACCGCTCGCGTTTAATTGCAGTGCGTGCTAAGCCTAAGACTATGCTACTCACTGAGTATTAACTACATCATCAACCTACAGCAGTCCACTGTTGGACATAGGCCTCTCCTATTGGGCACCATTGAATTCGATTTTCGGCAACTTTTATCGATGACGATTGCCTGGAAAAATATTAATAGTGATAGAAACATGACCCTTAATACAAACCCTGAGGGCTTGTATTAATTGGTACTACAAATAACACCTAAGCTTTGGTATGTCCTTCAGGTACGGTCAGCAACAAAATTCGATTAATACTTCAGTTTTTTTTAATCTCGGTAAGTGAGCAAAATATTTGTTCAAAATTGCAGCAGAAAGTCTTTTGTTGCTGACTGTACTTGTAATCTATGTCCTGAAAATCCTGTGTGTGATATTTAATTATAAAAACTGAAGTGATTCAAAATGAAAATATTGTATTTTACATATACCTGCAATGGGCATTTATGAAACGTCAGAAGCTACGGTGCACGGTTCCAATTATTGGTCGTTTCCTATGGACAAGAGCCGCCAAGAAACTCCTCGGATACTCTTTAAAAAATAATTGACTTTTACAATGTTTTCAAATTGCAGTGTTAACAGGTCTGGGAGGACAGTGTAGGATCTTTTGGTTGTGGATTGGTTGTCCAAAATACTAGCAACCAGGGTTTGAGTACTGATATTTTCGACAATCAATCAAAAAAGTAAAATTAATCCAATGGAATTGCAAAAGCTTCTTGAAACCAAGAGTTTAGGGTTGCTTTTAGCATTCTTAATTTAGATTTTATTTTAGAAACTATCCATAACCACTGTGGGCACATTTTTGAACTAATCCGCGGAGTAATTGCGTAAAACACTAAAATTAGAAATAGCTTTCATTTTGACAGTTCAACAACATTCATTGCATTATTTACGTTATTGAGCAGACAGATTTTTCGAAGTTATGAAGCAATATTCTCCAAAATGATTCAAGTTGTGATTGATAGAGGGTTATGCAATTAGATCATGATGATGCAATTAGATTAGTGCATGACAATAACCTCAACTTTTTGTAAAATACTAATTTTATATTTACTCGGTCGTTTACTAGACAAGTTTCGCGTTATACCGTAGAGTGAGCATGTCCATCCACTTGTACTGGTCGACATTATCATTTAATGTTTACGATCCAATACGTTCACCTGTTTATAACTGCCTTTTCATATTCAGTTTACTCGGTTGCCTGCATAACGTAGGTACGTAGATTAGATATTAGACTTTGGAATTGTGGATACTCTAGCCAGTTGATTGCACAAACTGCATTGAGGACATTAAAATACTAACGACCTAAGACTTAACATGATACACATAATATAATCCTTTGGGCGCATTATGTCCAATTCGCAAAATGTCCAACTGTCCAATTCTCAATTGGTCCAGTTCGCAATTGGTCCAGTTCGTAATTTGTCCAGTTCCCAAATGGTCTAGTTCGCAATTGGTCCAGTTCGCAATTAGTCCAATTCGCAATTGGTCCAGTTCGCAATTAAGGGGAGTCCTTGATTACGAGAGGCGTTTTTTGCCACGACCCCTACGTGAGATTGGGTGAGATTCGGCTCTAAATAAAAATGCATATAATTTATGATAAACTTTTTTATTAGAAAAAAATCACAAATCTGTATTAGGCTGGATAGAATACTGAAAATGGCGGAGGTATATTAACTAAAACTCACTAGATGAAAATGATAAATTGGGCACTTGTTTGAACTTACCAAATTTAATTCAATGTAGTTAGAAACATGGCTCCGAGCTACTACTGAGAAATTCCTGTTGGAAAAACCCAATATCACTTTGGCCGACCTGGGAAGCGAACCCAGGAGGAGCTTAGTAGTAGCGCTAACGACCATACCAACGATGCAGTGCACGCACACCGCACCTCGGTTCGTGAGCTTGTCCCGAGGCCAGGCGATTACGTTACGATTCCGATTAGTGTGCGTTGCAGTATGGAGTTTCATACAAAGAATACTGAATGGCTGGAGTTGATACGGTGACGATCCCTTTCAGAGTTGATATGTGTGCACCTTAAAGTGTATTAGGTAATTGCAAAAATGTCGTACTGTTATGTATAAATCTCAAGTATCAGACCACAGATAAAAAAAAACAAATGCATCACTGAAATCATACATCTCTTTTTAAAATAAGTAAAACCAAGCACGTGTTAGGATTGAAACATTTCTAAAATGATTTTAATAATGTAAGCATTCATATTCAAACCCGACGATCAATTAAACTGTCGCTCAACAAAATGACAGTTGCACAAAACAGTTTAATAATTCTCTACCCAGCCTTTACATTCAATTACAAAAACACTTAACGATTGACTTGCAGTGATCTCCTTTTATTCGTGCTTTAATTAATTGAAAACAGATGGTTCCTTGTTAGCCTGCGTATAATACAGTATCGATATCTTTAATTGAAAAGATAGTGAATCCATCGATAACTTGGCTTCGTCGAACAAATACAATGATCGCCCCGTGGCGCCCACCGCTTTCTACAATGCCATAATCACCTATTGTTCGTAAAGTCACAAATAAGGACAATTAAAAACCTTGTAAGCATCATGTGTTAATATAAAGTTATAATTCGCTTTCGTAAGAATAATGAGAAAGTATAAGAAGAAATTTTATAAAGATATGAAGGGAAAAGAGAATGTTAGGTGTGTGTGTCACTTGTGTTCTTTTTTACTGAATAGTAAACTGTCAAACCTTCAATACCTACTGAATGAAATAATGTATATTGTAGGCACCTATCAGCAATAAGGCTTAGCACGCACTGCGATAAAACGACCGCGTTTAATCGTAGGTCTGAATCCGCGAAAAAAGGTAACACATTACTTTCTATACAAGCGCACGCGTTAGCGACTTTTTCCAGTGAGATTTTATAATCGTAACTTGCTACCTTTGGATCGCGGTTTGTAAACGTGCGATTTTTTTGTGTGTGTGTAGTAATAGTATGGTGACGCACGCACAGCGGTTAACCGCATTCGGTGTTTTATTCATATTTCAGTCTGTGTTGATGATGGTTGTTGACAGTGGTGTAGAGTATTGCAGAGATTGTGTCATGTTGTCCGACTCAGAAACAACGTCTGTAGACTTCGACAATATGTCTAAAAACATTATTATTGAAATGGAAAAAGTACAGACGCCAAGCACATCAAGTTACCCGAAAATGTCAAATTTTCTCAATCAACTGTGAACCTTATGTCTTGTCGATAAAGTTGAAAATCTATTAAAGAAATTTGACAGATTGTAGTAGTTCGATGTGCTGTCGTCTGTACCTATAAGTACCTGTGACGGCGGCGTTGTTTACGTTTTCTATGTTGCTTGTAGAATAATCTGACAAAAAAACAGAATGATTGTATGTATATTAGTATGGTTTTTATTGTAAAAAGAAAGTTTTTTGAGGTATTTTCATGATTTTTTTCTATCGTATAAAATTATTTGTATTATGTTTTCAACACACTATCTACCTAGCATATATCCTGAAGAATATCACATATTTTTCTGATTTTGTTTAATGTAGTCGATCATAATTATACTTTTTTTGTTTCTAAAACTTGCGTTTTTTTTGTGTTTTGGTCCTGTAAGCCCCTTAACGCCTGATTGTTAATAGACCTAGTGGTTTTTGCTAGTTAAAAAAAAAGCCTATTATTGTCCCACTACAGGTCAAAAGACTCTTCTTATACAGAGAAGGCACGATCACCTGATTGCTCTTAACTGACTTGCTCTTTATAACTATTGACTTTTGCTAGTTGATTTTCTTGAATTATAGAATAGAATGTCTTCGAATTTTAGCTCTATCACTGACATCCACCAACCCGCACTGGGCCAGCGTGGTGGATTACGGCCCACTCCCTCTCGCTGAGAGGAGGCCTGTGTCCCAGTAGTGGGAACATTATAGGCTGATTGTGATTTTTTATAGAATAGAATACTCTTTATACCCTCTTTTTTTTTATTATACCTACGTCTTTCTTTCTGACTAAGCCGACTTACTTAGTAAAATTAACACCTTTTTCTTATACCGATGGCAAAAGTCGAGCCAAGTGCCCAAAGTCGTAAATCAATGTCGCATGATAACTGTTTGCGAAAACTTTTTTATTTCAATTCCCACTGCTCAAACACGCAAAAACGATAGAAAAAATTCAAACCAGAGTTAATGAAATCTGACATTTATTGATACTATTTCATATTTCTTGACATAAAAAAATAAAAACAAAGCAATTTCGCGATAGACCTATCAAACATCGTAAATAAGCGGATGAAAGAGCTGGCTCTTTATAGCATCCATTTTATATGAAAACTAGCTTCTGCCCGCGACTTCGTCCGCGTGAAATTTCTTGTACCCCCACCCCGTCGCGTCGCAACACTTCGTATTCGCTTACCGTTCACTCTGAGTTTTTTTCTTTTTGCTCGGCTCCTAAGAGTCATAGCGTGATGTTAAATAGCCTATAGCCTTCCTCAAGAATTGGGCTATCAAATGCAAAAAGAATTCAAATCTGACCGGTAGCTAAAGAGATTATCGCGTTCAAACAAACAAACTCTTCAGCCTTATTATTAGTATAGATAAAAAACTCTATGGCCCATAACTCCTTAATAGGTACACCAACTCTTAACATCTTACACACGTGATAACTTTTAAACGAAATATCCGATTGAGATGAAACAAAAAGTATTTTACTTCTTCATAAATACTCTTGATAACATAATGCTTAATTTCGATAAAGATTAATATTACGATACATATTTAACGTAGTTTTTTTTTCTTCAGACGATTTAATAATTATTTTGAACACAAAATCGGTTATTGTGATTAAACCATGATAGCTAGATATATGTTCTCGCGGACTTTTTTGTAGGTCTTAATGGGCTCTACAAACCCGTAGTACATCATTTTGTTCTATTGTCAATAGTTTTTGCAGCGCACGCAAAAATAGGTTTTCGATTTTACACCTTGTGTTACAAAATAGCAATTTTATTACGGATCCCTAATTTTAAACAAAAAAAAATATAGCCTATAGCCTTCCTCGATAAATGGACTACCCAACACTAAAAGAATCATTCAAATCGGACCAGTAGTTCCAGAGATTAGCGCGTTCAAACAAACAAACAAACAAACAAACAAACAAACTCTGCAGCTTTATAATATTAGTATAGATTCATTGTAATCGTATAAATTTTAGTCATTAAGTCTCATTTTTCGAAGTTCTCAGAACGATTAGATCACGATTCGAATTTCATTACCGAAGGTAACAGTGTTTTTTTATTGGTTTACTAATATTATGAGCTATTAGAGTCCGGTATGAAGGCTTATAAAATAGAAAGATATCTTATGCGGTAGTCATGGATTGTTCACCAATGTTAGTTTAGATGATTTATTGGTGGTTTATAGATTATAGATTTTTGTGGAATTTTTAGATGTCGCTGGTTAATAAGACAACAAGGGTTTATAAAAAACTTAAGGATTTTATTAGGGACAACTGCTGATGGAAAATAATATAGTATCTACGTTGTATACAAAGAGGTTCGAAAAATATTACAATGACAAAAAGAGATCTGAGCATTTTTGTTTATCAGACGGGAAGTAGTTGTCAAATTAATAACTAATTATTGGCATAATTTTAAAGTCGAAGTAAAAAAAATCAATGGATGTATGATCCAGTTTTTATTTTTTTTATTTTAACTACTATTTCATAATGAAATTCACTAAAAGGCGGGCTCAAAGACAGATGGCGACCGATGAAGTAAAATATCGTTCGGTAACACTACTAATAACGCTTTATGGCTATTTTTTCTCCCTATTGCAAATAACTTGTTTCTATTATTAATGAGAAAGCAGTAAAAATAAGATTGAGACGCGTGGGAACATAATATAGTTAAACACGGATATTGGGCAACTAATAAGTCGCTCGAAGCTAAACACAGTGCTCCATTATACATTATTTATAGCCAAAAACTTGGAACGTTTTGTTGTATTGTAAATTAAATCCCGCTCTGGCGCGGTTGAATTTAGAAATTATCACGTCATCAATGAGTAGATGTTAATATATCTTCCAGTTTATAATGGAGCAGTAAATGTAACGTTTTGATTTAATTTTTGAACTAATGTTTTTGTCGGAATCGGTTGTTTTATCGTTATATTTGTTTAAATTAAAAAAAAAAATTAGTCAGTTCCTATGCGTAGCTAATTGATTATTATAATAGAGCACAAAGAAAATCATTGAAATAAAACAAGCTTTAAGTGGTACTTATTTAGCATAAAATAAAATTACAGCTTGGTCATTGCAATGAATGCTTCATTAGTGATATAATACTAGTCATATTAGCTCTGTGGCAAGTTAACCAATATTTTTAAATGTGGCGAATTTTCGTTGTGGTGCATTTACAATAACCCCTCAGGACCTAGCCAATTTCTATGGTATAAAAAGATTTGCATATTTTATTATATTAATTTAATTTTTATATGAGCGACGATAGTTTCATTTTTAACATGTTTTATCATAATTTTTTATAAGAGCGACGATAGTTTCATTTTTAACATGTTTTACCATATAAATTTTTATTTTTATGATGCCATTCATAAAAATAAAAGTTTAGCTAGAACGAGAAAAACCAAAGAAACGATAGATGATTAACTGTGTCAAAGATGAGGCTTGAACGGGGTGAATACCGAGATTTCGACTAATAGAGAAGTTTGGAACAAAAATACATACTGCGCCGACTTCAAATAGATTGTGCTGAGGGAGACTTCAAATAGATTGTGTTAAGGAAGACTTCAAATAGATTGTGCTAAGAATGATGAGGCAACAAAATGATTTCTAAAGAAAGCCTCAATTCACTTTGCTACTATTCGTATAAATAATGTACAATATCCACGAGCCCTATTCTTACAATTTCAACAGCTTGTTTATTATAAATTTAACAATAAACAAACACAAAGACATACCTCACACGTACAGTTTACTCGTTAGACTAGTTAGTTAGTTCCGTAGAGTTATGTTCGCGCTGTTATCGGTAGAAATGTTTGCAATAAAATATAATTATTTGCTGGAAACCAATTTGTTCTTTGCACTATTGAAATTGTGATTTGTGGTCATCAGAAACGGCGTACCGGAGCACTGTTATAAATATTTAATGCTGAGAACGGAACAAACTAATTCAGCTTTTATTTTGAGCCGCTAAAGTTGCTTTTTCAATTAAATTAAGAGTAGCTGAATAAAAATTAAATTAAGTAAGCAATCATTTATTACATTATAAATAATGTTCTTTTTTAACGTTTGCAAAATAAGTTATTAAGCTTCATATCTTAATAGCTTTTTACAGCCATTTTACGTGCAAATATAATCGAAGTATCTAATCGATAATAATTTTTAAAAGATCTATTCCATCGATTATCGTCGTTGCTTTATAACATATGGAACCAAAAAAACATATTGAACAGGTTTCACAAAGGTGCCCGGAAGTGTACAATCAAACGCATCGTTAGTGGAATTGCGTTAAAACCATAAAAAAGGTGCATTATGTGAAGGTGCAAATTTGAAAAAAGTTACCTCAAGAATTACCTGCTTAGTGGACAAAAAAATATATCAATGGCGAACGAATTGACATGTGGATAAAAAAAAAATCCTAATGCGCGATATTGGGGCCGGTAGTTTTTGTCTAGAAAAAAAATTCGGAGCAATGTGCAGTCTTTTTATACGAGCGTAAAGAAAAGAAGAGTAATTAGTAGAAATTTATTCCAAATGTCTAGTTTATTGATAGCAATTTTTTGTGTTAAATTATCGTGAATAATTTCGGATACTTAGAACGAACTATCTCTCTTATTAATCACGAAGTAGATTAGCTTTTAATTGAGTTATTTATTACCTATGATACCCGTGCGATTTTGGACGATTTCACCGTACTACGTTGGTACTGTTTCTAATTAATTATACATAATCTGCCTATAATGTTGATACAGACCTCCTCTCAGTGGGAGGGAGTGGGCCGTAATCTACCACGCGGGCCCAGTGCGGGTTGGTAGATGTCACACGTCTTCAAATTGTTGGTTCTAGGACATTCTGGTTTCCTCACGATGTTTTCCTTCACCGTTTTGAGAGCAGTGATGACGAAATAATTTACACAAATTAAACCACCTGACTGGGTTCGAACCTACGACCTACAACATTGGGCAAAGAGAATATTATATCGTCGTTGCCATTGGGCCACCACTGCTCTAATTCAGTAATAGGTACTCTAATTCGGTAAATTTTCTAATTCAGTAATACAATACAGCCGGGACCAACGGCTTAGCGTGCTTTCCGAGCTACGGAGGGGTCATGGTATGTAAAGATGGTCAACCATCCACAGACTAACCGCGGCAAGCGTAGCTTAACCTGATCGATCGACCTGTGCGGCTGTTATCATTTAGCCACGGGCCCCTCGGGACATCAAATATATTGTTAGAAAATAATAAAACTGTAGCCAAAAAAGTGTCTCGCTTCTTTTCGTCGTCGTTCCAGATACCATTTTGACATTGCTGTTTGCTCTTAGAGTAACTTTTATTAATGTTAAATACTAAAGTGATAACAAATTAAATAATAAATAAACCACTTATCTATACTATTCGTTTCGAGCCCTCAAAATCACAGAGCGTAAAAATACGCACAGACAGCCGAGACCATTGACCCATATTTATTAACACATCACACTTCGAAACGTATCACAATTCTTACAATTTCATTCACTCGGCAATATGATCCGTGCATCTGACTGTACATATTGATACCCTTGATGGGAAAGCTATGTTAGGCTGACCGTGACAGGTAAAGTTACGATCTCGTGGATATCAAGTCTCATATCTGTAGTATGGGAGGATAGTCTATGTGAAAAAATAAATGTGGTTTCTACTATTATGTTCAAAAGTGGGTTCCTTCGAGTCCTTGACAAAGACGAGTCGTGTCGAGTTTGTTTTCGCTAGGAATTGACACTATTGACAGCTCACTCCACTTCACTTCACTTAAGTTTTCACGGTGAGATTTTTACAGAATAGCACCGCAGAATATTCAAACTGAGAGCTCTTGAACTCGGCTTAAATGTGCTGATTGCGTTCAATATCATTGGTGAAATTTGCTATAAATCTTCCTCTTGGTGGATGATACCTTGTCTTGTCAACACCGGCTGTCGCTGAAAACCAGCGGGGTTACTCCCATTTGGTAACGCTACACACACTTACATATATAGCGATGTATCGCATGCACCAGGTACAGTCAGTATGTTAAGTATAACTTTTAGCTGGGGCTTGTCTAGTATAGGATCGCATATGACGCATATTTCCTCCCCATTTGTTTTTTTTTCACTTGTTTTTTTCTCTGCGTCGTGTTAACCACAAATATTTTTTTTTCTTTTTATCCATAATGTTTTCTTAACGTTAAATCTTTGCTACAAATCATTACTATCAATCAACGTTTTCTGCTCCAAATTGCGATGCGATGATATTATTTCCTTTACTTCACTTCTGTTTACGAAATGATTTTAAAATCGTCGATGATTTACCAACCTGTTTGATTGTTTCTGAACAATAATTTATTATTACGCGCACATTTAGCGTGATATAGAATGCAGTTACACAAATATTTTCGTTAACGATGCTTACTATAATTATGAAATATAAAATATTACAATTATCTAACTGATTTATTTAATGGCGAAGTGTATTGATAACTTTTTGATGAATGATTAAACCGATTAGTTTGACGTAGATGACACTTTATTATCAAACATTTCACAATTGAATGCTTATCTACTTCTTTATTAACTCTAACTAAAAGGCATCAAAAGATTTTTCAAAAAAGAAATGAGCATCTATTTTACTGCCAACGTCATTAAAGATTGCTCCAAAAATATGAGCGGGTCTTTTATATCAAAAGCATCTTCTAATGATTTAACTAACTTACCATCTTGTCTATAATAGGCAACATCCAATATGCAAATATGTTCCTATAAATTACATATTTAGTAATTTATGCTAATATCCCTTGTGAACTAATAGAGGACGTCCGTTCCAATGAGTCTAAAGCAACTGGAGCCAAGTTTATAAATGCTATGGGAAGATTTCGATGTGAATTTGGGGCCGTCTTTATCGAATCAAATCAAACTATTTAGAGGTATTTATTAGTGGAATTTTGCTTACGGTAGGCTTCCATCGGAAGTAGTATAATTTGAAAACAATAATTAATGGGTGATTTAAGTTAGTAAGGGAGTGAGAGAAAATATAGCAACTTCTCTTTCTCTCAAGTTAGATGAGAAGAACAAAGTAGTGATGGCCGTTAGTGAAGCTGTTCTCGAAGACAATGGGAAGGTGTCATTAATTAAGCAACGTTGTTATTTTTAAAACTATGATCATCATAAAATATAGGTATCTTCATGATAATCATAAACACTATAAATAGAAATATAATATACCAACGCCTGGTACGGAACTAATGTGTGAAAAGTAGGTAAGTACTTACTTGTCAGTGGACCCGAAAGTAGGTAAGTACTTACTTGTCAGTGGACCCGAAAGTAGGTAAGTACTTACTTGTCAGTGGACCCGAAAGTAGGTAAGTACTTACTTGTCAGTGGACCCGAAAGTAGGTAAGTACTTACTTGTCAGTGGACCCGAAAGTAGGTAAGTACTTACTTGTCAGTGGACCCGAAAGTAGGTAAGTACTTACTTGTCAGTGGACCCGAAAGTAGGTAAGTACTTACTTGTCAGTGGACCCGAAAGTAGGTAAGTACTTACTTGTCAGTGGACCCGAAAGTAGGTAAGTACTTACTTGTCAGTGGACCCGAAAGTAGGTAAGTACTTACTTGTCAGTGGACCCGAAAGTAGGTAAGTACTTACTTGTCAGTGGACCCGAAAGTAGGTAAGTACTTACTTGTCAGTGGACCCGAAAGTAGGTAAGTACTTACTTGTCAGTGGACCCGAAAGTAGGTAAGTACTTACTTGTCAGTGGACCCGAAAGTAGGTAAGTACTTACTTGTCAGTGGACCCGAAAGTAGGTAAGTACTTACTTGTCAGTGGACCCGAAAGTAGGTAAGTACTTACTTGTCAGTGGACCCGAAAGTAGGTAAGTACTTACTTGTCAGTGGACCCGAAAGAACCACCAAAAAAAAACTATTAAATCAAGACAAATTATCGATAAATGGAAAAATACTCTAGTCTTTCTAAGTGGGTATTCAAATAATAGTAGATAGTACATTCCACCATACGAAAAAAAAACTATTAAGTGAAGATGTTGAAAAAAGTAATGATTTTAATGTTAATTAAACTGGAGACTTGCCAAATACAAATTTTATGATGTGCATGATTTATATTCCAACTACCATTCGTCAGCAACCAGCACAAAAATTAGGCCATATTATTTTGCTTTCAGAAGATTCACATCCATTAACTTTCTTATTTGATGCATCATCTTCACTACCTCTCCCATTTATATTATTAGCACCATCATATATAAAAAAGCGATTTATAATCAATATGATAATTAGATTTATGTTGTTACTATATAAAATTGACGCAAATATATTCAAATATAGCCTGTTAATTGTGAAACAACGAACGATTTGATAGACAGCTGCTTATACATCACGGGCTCCTCCGCCACATATCAATCATGATAACGACTGCTCCTATAAAATGTGTTACTAATAACGTGTCGTAACTGCTTGAATCTTTCTTTGGGCAAACAGAAACGGTAATGGATGTTGTGTTACAGAGAAATGCATATGTCAATTGATGGATAGCTGTTAATTCTAATAAGATTTGTCGTGACTGTCGGGTGATAGGTGATGGGAAAAGGTTCTGAGGTGATTTGTGGTTGAGCATTAGGAGTTCAAATGCTAACACGGGTACATGTGAGGTCAAATACATTAGCCACCTAGCGGGTATGAGTACATTTGTGTAAACCTTTATTAATCAAATTTATTGGTGTTTGTTGGCCGACTTATGGTAGCTTGAGAATTGTTTTTGGTAGCCATTTGAAGAGAGATTTTATTTTAAGTAAATATTTTGACCAGCGATTTTATTTAATTGCGTTTGAGATTGAGACTGGTCAAGTTTTTGTCGCTAATTAATGTAATATAATTAAGATGATCTAAATTAGCAAATTGCATGCTACAAGACATTAAAACCAATAATATATTTTTTAATAGTCCATAAAACTGCAATAGAAGCACCACCAGAAAATATTTATCGGCAAATCAAGATCAAAATTGGATGAAACGTTACTTTTTCGCCATTAAAAATACTTAAAATATAACAAACTTTTACTTTTTTTTATGTACCATTAAATTAATTTATGTCCTTATATTTTTCGTACGTCGGAAGCTAAAATCTCGTTAGAAATTGATAAATGTGTGTATTTTAACATTTTACCGTAATTTATAAGTGTTATTAATGACAGCTTGAGACCCCATAAATTAATGGTCACTGTTTCTCATGTTATCGAACTGGTAAACAAACTAATTAGCATGGGTTGTCAAATATACAAGTTTTTGTTTTAAATTATAGCAGTGTTCGTTAATAAATTATATTAATATTAATATTTTGAATTTAAATGCTTGTAATATGTACATAATGAATAAGTGGGCAAAGTTTTTTTTGCATTCATTATTTATTTGCTTTTTAAATAACTGTAACTGTCAAAATGTAGGCATAAATAAATTTGTTTTCTCAGCGTCTTTTTGGTATGGTCAACGTTAGAGCTACGAAAATCCTCTTACTGGGCCTGCGTGGTGGATTACGGCCCACTCCATCTCACAGAGGCCTGTGTCCCAGCAGTGGGAACGTTATAGGCTGATTATGTATTTATGTTATGTATGTTTCAACATGAAGGAAGGTGTTGTCAATATCAAATTGTTACTTGTGGATGTGTGATTGCTCGTACCTACTATCCATCTATCCACCATATGCCACTATTTAGGCCAACTTCTTCGGTTTAAAGAAGTTTTATTTCTCAAAAAGAACATACATAGTTCACTTAAATATGAGAAACTTAACGAAAATAAATAATATTATAGTAAACATAGTTGTCGTTCGATCTATCGTACATAAGGAGGTAGTAGTTTATTATTGTTGGTTGGCCAAATACAACTTCAATCTACTTTTAAAAATGTTCATTGATGAGGAGTCTCTTATATCTTTAGGTAACTTATTATAACAAACATATCCTAATCAACAAGCCAATTTCTAAAAGAAACCGGTCAAGTGCGAGTCGGACTTGTGCACCGAGGGTTCCGTACAATTTTTTAGGTATGTAAGTAGTTTATCACGGGATTTTTTTAAAGTACCTAACTACAAATTTACTGTTTTCGGATTTTTTCATTTACTTGTGCTACATGACATAACTTTTTGCCAAATTTCATGGTTCTAGGTCAATGGGAAGTACCTTATAGGTTTTGATTCCGGAACATAAATGCCCGTAAATTTTGATTGCGTTGACCTAAAGTTTGATTTTGTCATTGCTTCAAGGAATTGCTCCTCTGAGTTTTGATATTAATTTCAACTTGATAACTCCACGCGTTCCTGAGAAAAATGGTCTTGACAGACGGGCAACGAGGTGGTCTTATAAAGGTTCCCGTTTTTCTTATGAGGTACGGGACCCTAAAAACATAATCCACCAAATCAAACCAGCTCAAATCGAGAAGAAAAAGCACTTCTATGAACGGAAGTCAACCGGACGACGATTACGACCTGTACTCGATCCAGTTCTGCTTTTATTGCCCCCACACATCCTCACTTACGATCAACAACGTCAATAGGCATCGGAATTTATTGATAGACTCGTTGCGTCGGGCCCTCTATGTTCCAAATGTAAGACCGGTGCCAAAACGTTTGTTTTACGACTTACGACTCGTTTTGGCAATTAAGAGAAATCTTACGAGTAGTAACAAGGTAACTTAGACCAATTACTCGTTGGTTACTGGTCGATTATTTCTATTCGATGAATGGTGCGAGCAGATGGTCGGCTGAATGAATGTTTATTGGTGTTTAGATTTGTGCGTAAGTGGTTTTTGCTGTACAGTGCTCCTACCGGCTGTATATCTGAGTTTTTCTTATTTAGTCGTAGTCACGCACGTTCTGTTAATAGAATTAATCTCAGAATCACTTTTACAGGTTATATTATTAAAAAAAAACTGGCCAAGTGCGAGTGACTCGCACACGAAGGGTTCCGTACCACAAGGCAAATACGCCGAAAAGAACACGTTTGTTGTATGGGATCCCCCCTTAAATATTTATTTTATTTTGTTTTTAGTATTTGTTGTTATAGCGGCAACAGAAATACATAATTTGTAAACATTTCAACTGTCTAGCTATCGCGGTTCTTGAGATACAGCCTGGTGACAGACAGACGGACGGACGGACAGACGGACGGACAGGCAGCGAAGTCTTGGTAATAGGGTCCCGTTTTTACCCTTTGGGTACGGAACCCTAAAAAGCTATATGAGGATAATATACCTACTGATTCAATAAAACACAAGTAAAATTACACTCTGCGTTCTTTTTGATTAGGTAAAAAGCCTTTTTTAGGGTAAAAACATCAATTATCGATTTTCGGGTAAAATTACAGGACTATCTCAGATCCAACTAATATCTAGTTTCATTTTTTAAACTATTATTTTTGGTGCCTTTCCTACGTGTATTTCAGGATTTGAAGAGGATTATTCTAATTCTTAATTCCAGTTTTCCGTTCTAAGATTTATGAATAAACAAACAATCCCTCTCATTTTCCATTTTTTGTTCTCAATAAAGTAAAACACGATCTTATCCCCTTGGCTGCTCATCCTCGCGGGTAACCTTCTCGTTTTCATATCCCACCGCATGCACCACTCGAATTTCACCGCAGAACTATACTAATGACATACGAGACCCCTTCGTAATCACTATGATGAACATCTGCTTGGTACGTGGACAATGTTTATTTATTTTTCTTGTATGAATAATTTTATTTTTATCTATTATTAAAACTTTATGCACAAGTACTTAAAACATTACTTTAGGTACAAAGGCGGACTTGATGCTTAAGCATTTTCTACCAGTCCTTAGGGTGATGCAGAGACAAAACATGGCAGGTATATTTTGTACCAGTTTTAAAACCTTCAGCCGATTCCGTCATGTATTTTTTTTATATAACATCTGGCGCGCATGCGCGGAAAATCCCGGAACTACTGCCGCCAAAGTGCGCGGTCCCATCAAAATGACGATATCTCCTAAACTATCCAATGGAGCTATTTAAAAGCTAAACCGTTGGTATCGTTATGAAATAAGCTAACTCACTATGTATGGATTGATCCAATTCCAATCGGAAATACGTTAGCAATTCTAGTTGGAAACTATGATGCTCAAAATTGTAATATGAAGCATGTATCGTAGTCAGCGGGATTGTCCGAAAGGGTTACCGCTGGCCCGGAACATAAAGGGCTAAGAAAGGAACACGGGTGGGTTTTAGTCAGTAAGAGTCTGACACTCCCTTCCGCTCCACCCAGAGCGGGAGGGGTCATTTGATGATTTCCCATCCGCAAAAAAAAAAAAAAGCATGTATCGTAGATATCAGGATGTATCAGGGTTGAAAACTTCCTTAGATACACGGTTTCCAAGAAAATAATTGTTTACGTATCCTAGTATAAAAACGTAAAATACCTACCACACTGTATTTTTTTTATAAAAGTAAAAGCCGTGAAATAAATACAGTTACAGTACAACAGCCTGTCTGTGGCTATCTATCCTAGACTTAAAAATCGCTCAAATAAGCTTGTCTGTTAGAAACTTAAAAAAAAACTCCTGCACTTTGTCGTAAACGCCCCCTAATTCGTTGAACTGTCGATCGTTTCACATCAAGCGTGATCGTGGTTCGAACTTTATAATCGAACGTTGACCTAGACAATATAATGTTCGCCTTAATATAAAAATATAATGCAGATACCGATTTATCACCATGTGACCACTAGAAACGGTAAAAGGAGCGTTGGCAGGCCAAACGCCAGGTGGGTGGATGACCTACAGAAGATCGCGGGGAAGACCTGCACCCTTATTGCGTAACACACTATTACACTCAATTTGAATCATTTTGAAGCATACTGCTAATCTATTGCTCCTTATGTTCGTAAAATGTGTTTGCTCAATAACGTAAATGACGCAATGAATGTTGTTCAACTGTCAAAATGGAACCCATTGCTACTGATAGTGTGTTACGCAATTACCCTGCTGGATGGGACTCGCACATACCAGGGAAGCATGGCACAAAAAAGGAGGAGCAATATACTCAGCGGTAGGTGGAACGAGGCTGCCAAGAATGATGATGAGCACCAGACCAGTTTTTTTGTGCGGCAAAACCGCAAAAAAAGCTATTCTAATAATAGCATATTCTTCTATTATTCATCATCCTAGCCTTTTCCCAACTATGTTGGGGTTGGCTTCCAGTCTAACCGGATGCAGCTGTATACCAGTATTTTACATGGAGCGACTGCCTGTCTGATCTCCACAACAATAATAAGTAATAAGATACCTACCCCTTGGTAAGACTGGTTGTCAGACTTTCGGGCTTCTGACTACCCGTAACGACTGTCAAAGATCCACGAATGACAGCCGGGACCAACGGCTTAACGTGCTTTCCGAGGCATGGAGGGGTCACGGTATGAAAAGATTGTAACCCATCCACAGACCGACCGCGGCAAGCGTAGCTTAACCTGATCGATCGACCTGTGCGGCTGTTATTATTTAGCCACGGGCCCCTGAAATCTTCAAAAAAAATAATCTTCTAATATTGAAACGCAAAAAAAAAAACAAAAATCAGAAGTTTAACAGCCCGTCAGTGTTTTTGTTCATCTCCTAAACGGTTTCATAACAGCTTTTTTGTCTGTAAACATGGTATAATATTGACAGCTGAAATAAATTTTAGTACCTAAGTAGGTTGTATATTGTTTTATTTTTGTTTCAATTGTTGATCTCGAACACGCGGCGCTTCTTCACAAATAATTGGTAGGTACTATACAGCAAGATCATTTTATTCGTACTAATTCTTGAGTGCTTTATAATTTGTTCACTTCAAAATCAAGCAAGGATGAATACCCATTATTCCTAAATATTTTCATTTTGAAAACAGTAAGGTGATCTTTCTTACTAAATCTAAAATATTTTTCTGAAGCTTCGAACCATCTTTTAGATACCGAAAGCCTCAAGCTTTTCAAAACCTTGTTATAATTGGGTGGTTACAAAAACACTTCATACACGTTACATTGTAATGAAACTAAATTTAAAACGCAACCCACTAACCGTTTAAAATAACGGCTAACTGAATATTCAACCAGCAATAAAATAGCTTTTAAAAACTAGTAATTTTCAATAGACGCTAGTCGTGACGTGTCGGCCCGTAAATATTGCGGCCGGTAATCGAACCTGGGTCCGAACGCATCTAACTACCGGTTAATGTAATACGCTCCGTGCCGCATTAGTTCTGATAAGAATTTCCAATGGAAGCAAACACCTTTTTTCAATTCATTGGTTTTGATAAAAGAAAAACAATGAAGCAGCTTAAAAATATAAATTTTAAAGTGTATGAGAAGGAAACCTTGGAATTCGTACCGAAAAACTTATTTTTGTGGTATTAGAATTTCAGTCGAAAGACGTCAACTATGTCAAGCACATAGGCCTCGAGACAATAAGTCGAGCCATTTTAAAATAAAGCATTTTACTGATAATAGCATTAGCAATTAAGTCAGTGACCAAACTCAAACTCAAAGCATCTTTTGAATTGTCAAAATTAAATAGTTGGTTAGTTAATCAGAAAGTTGAAGCTAGTTGCCCATTCCAAAACGACTAGCTTCAACTTTCTGACTAACTGCTCCATAGAGATCTACGGATCTATAAGGAGAAGAATGGTCCAGAAACTCCAGCTGAAGAATGTACTTATTGACAAAATCGGCCGCCTCTCGGTGAGAAGGAGTGGGCCGTAATCCACAACGCGGGCCTAACGCAGGTTGATAGACGTCACAGTCATGTCATCGAATTTTTGGATCTAGGACATGCCGGTTTCCTTCACCGTTTCGAGAGCAGTGGTGATGAATAATTTAAACAAAGTAAAGCGCTTGTCTGGGTTCGAACCTACGACTTACAACTCGTAAGTCGCGGCCGTTACTACTGGGCCACCACTGCTCCTACTGGGCCACTGCTGCTCACACTTTTACTTATAGAATAAATACATATTTTATAATAAATATAAATCAAAGTCAGTGATAATTCGTAAATTAAAGTGTGTATTTATTCCGAATACAGAATATCTAGGTTCCCAAATATTTATTTCGAATGGACACTGATATAAAGACAAGTTATGAGAAAAAAAAAAATTGAAATTCCTCATATCTCGTCTTTATATCAGTGTCCTTTCAAAATATATATTTGAGAACCTAGTTATTCTGTAATCCAATCGGAATAAATACACACTACCTTATGAATATGTTTGATTTAAAAATTATTTTGGTATTACGTTTGTATGAACTACGCATGCTAGGATTGTCCAAACGCTGCTTATATAAAACAAGCTTATATAAAGCTTATATAAAACATAAATCCAATTTGGCAATATAGCCATTTGGCGAAATAAATGTCAAACTCATATATTTTGCCATAAATAAGTTGAAGACTTGGCGGTGACATAAAAGAAATAGTCTAGCATAACACATGTGAGAGGTAGAAGTCTAAGTTACTGTCTTGTTGCAAAAATTATATTTTCATTTGTCTATGCCTTGCTTGGAATGTAAAATCAAATAACAATCTTTGGTGAAATAAAAAAAAATTAAATGCAATTCAATCTTTTTTTTTCTAATGAAAGAATGTCTCATAGTTTGTGTGTTTTCATTAGTATGATAATCTCTGGGATTTTGTAACTTTTCCGGAATAGAACTCTTTGAATGGTTTTTCATCTGTGCTAAAAAAAACACTTATAACTCGTAACACCCTACGAAATCTGCTGGTTTTGAATTTTGAAAGAGGTTTCTTCTTGCAACACCTCCTTGATTTTGGCCCGCAAAATGGCGGTTATCTAGTGATGGAAACTCTCTAATATCACAAAATTTATACAGTTATCTGCAAAACTGTACGGTAGTAGGTAATAACCTATAGCACACTAATGCCCATTGAAGATCGTACCTGTCAGCTTAAAGATACACAGAAATATCCGGATAGTGTAAAGTGGGACAAAGATAAAAACTAATCAATTCAGAATTTATTTATCACTTCTTTTCAAGATTTTAAAAAGTTGACTTACTGCTTTATAATCTGTGTAGTGGGCGACTATGTAGATAAAATAATTTATGAATTTCCTCTGTGTTTTATCGTAGTGTAAGTCGGTGGGTCTTTAGCAAGTTTTTATTAATTATTTTCTAGTTTAGATTCGGCACTAAAAAAGGCTTTTGTCGCTATGAATTATTGACACAGGTTGCCTGTTCTTGATTTATTATAATGAATCAGAATGGCGACTTTTTGAGTGAAAGGGTTATTCAATAAAATGAGTTAGTTTTACAACTACATGGATTTTAAATTAAAGATGGCAGTCTGTCAATTTGTGTTAAATTCAAATAAAATTTCGAAGGTACAATCAACTAGTCATTTATTTAGGTAGTTCTTATTTTTTCTAACTTGTTCTAAGAGCGTTCACCCCACGCGGGCTGGCAATGTCGCATATCTAGTGATTTTTCGTGGTAAATTGAAACCAAACCTACTATTTTTTTCAGCAATGTACTGCGTAGTACTACTACTAATCGTTTTTATTACGGACGGTCAGAACGCTCTTAAGAAATAGATTATTCGGTGTTCCTCCCTTTTTAGACTTTTCTTAACGATAGTTTTCCATAGTGATGAGTAAGACAACTTAAACATTGTTTTACGTCATTTCCTCGTTAGTCATTCAACAAGGCGCCTGAATTACTTGATTGGGTAATTAAAAAAAAAAAAATGTTTTAAATTTAAATATTTGACGTCAAAGGAAATACAGATAATAGGTAACCGTATCAAATAATGTGATAAGGTTTATTAGTGTTATCTATTAAACAGGAAACATCTGCAAAATAGTTGCAAAACTAGATTCTTTTCTTGTTTGCTCCTTTAATTCATAAATTTCTTAGGGACCAAAAGATCTTGAATCCGTCCTATCGAACTATCCTCCTACTTTTTGATACCTTAATTTTGTTTATATAAATAAATACTATAAACTGTTTAGTTATACCCAAAAGAAAAAAATGAACAACTTGAATGTTTGTTCAGCATAATATTTTTGTTCATTTACAAAAATATTTGAAAAATGTTTTAGCAAAATAAGTAGGTACCTAATTAAGAAACAAGTCAGTAAATAGAAACAGATTTATTACTATACTTAATTCTTTAGTTTCGCGGAAGCGTGAGAAAGCATTAAAACGTATAGGTAGTGAACAGGCTATACCATATTATAATATTATTTAAAAAACAGGCTTATGTTCACATACAACTAACGAATATAAGTACCTATACTAATTTGATAGTTTTAAATTTTTAAGATTAACATCTGTTAATAAGCTTCCTAATATTAATAGAAAACTGACAAAAAGTTGACCAAGTCAGTATCCATACTAATCTATAATATAAAAATGAATCGCTGAATGTGTTGCTAAGCGTAAATCTCGAGAACAGCTGAACCGATTTCGCTAATTCTTTTTTTAGAATAATCCTTAAAGTACGAGGATGGTTCTTACGCAGAGAAAAAATTAATATATCTATGAAAGTATGGTAGAAGTAGGGTAGGAGTACGGTAGAAGTAGGGTAGGAGTAGTGTAGGAGTAGGGTAGTACCCAGTAGGGTAGTAGTAGGGTAGGAGTAGGTTAGGAGTAGGGTAGCAGTAGGGTTGGAGTAGGTTAGAAGTGGGGTAGGAGTAGGGTAGGAGTAAGTTAGGAGTAGGGTAGGAGTAGTGTAGTCATCATATAAAATCTATATTAATAATAAAGCTGTCTCTACAGCTTTATAAGCTGTAGGCAGAAACCAGTGATCAAATAATTACATAAGTGTTAAACTCTAAATAAGCTCTTCATTTCATTGAACGACCATTCTTAGTCAGGAGCCCGAAAGTCTGACAACCAGTCTTACTAAAGGGTATCGTATTACCCAGTAACTGGGTTGTGGAGGTCAGATAGGCAGTCGCTCCATGTAAAATACTGTTATTCAGCTGCGTCCGGTTAGACTGGAAGCCGACCCCAACATCGTTGGGAAAAGGCTAGGCAGATGATGATTTCATTGAACGACTCTGTCACAGAGTCTACGTACCTACTTTCATATACCTATTTAGTTGCCAAATAACTTATCACTTAAACAAAACATTGTACTTTTTGACTACTAACGGCCATCTACCCTGAAGTACGATGGCTCTTTGTCTTGAACTCAAAACTATGTGGTTTTAATGATAAATTAAGAAACAAACATTCCTGAACAGTTCTTTACCATCAATTATCGCCCTATTTAAATCATTACAGACAAAAAGCGTGATTTTTCACCCGAAGATAGAATCAAGCAATTCAAACAGTAGTTTCGGAATTCAACCATGAATTTAACCCAACAAAAACGACCATTAACTAAATAGTCTGATAAAATTGATTACTATTTTGACGGTATTCGGATTTCATTTATCTGTTACCGACATCTAAGGAACCGCGTAACTGCATTAGCCTTTAAAATTTATTGGTACGGTCGCCAACACAACGACCCACTTTCTTTTTTATAAAATCACTTTTTAACTCAAAATCTAAATTGACTAGTAATTTCACTCTAAATGTTACATTTTTACATTAAATTGGTTATATTTGCAAACTGTAATAAATTGCGCCTGCGGCTGTCTTTTATTGCTTTTATAATCGTTTTTTAATTATTTGGAGACCAAAACTGTGTAAATAAAACGCTTCTTAATTAGAAATTAAAATAAAACTGTTTGACTTGTTCTAAATTATTGTGCAATAAATCGAAAGCAGATCGATGTATGGACAAATTATGATAATCAGCGCCCACTTTTTTGCCACAAATCGCAATAACTCCATGACATTTTTTTTTTCATGGTCTGGCAGTTTGAGTAATTTATGTGGCCTACCCAAATGTCCTTTCTTTGGCACTGTTCGTCGAATCGTTGAGCTCCTTAAGTCTTGAGTTGAGCTGCACGATTTCTGACAAATGCGTGCACTGACTGGACAGGTCCTCTCAATCTGTGTGGTTCTTTCCTCAAAAGACCACCTCAGACATCGATCTACATGGTCTTCATATAACCTGACCAAGATTATGTCCGGACTTTAAAAGAGACTGTGACCTCTGAGTTTGTTTCGGCCTTTCTTCTCAGAGTAGTCAGATAGGAATCGCCGACATCATCTAGTTTTAAAAAACATGATTGACGTGTAAAAGTGTTTGTACAAACCTACTTACAAAATAAAATCATTTATCATTTATTTTTTTATCCGTGAAGGGGTTGTGATTAATAGTTCTGTTGTGTTCTGCCCTGTGTGGTATTGTGTGTTCTGTCTAACTTATTTTGCATTTTTCTAGATCTATCTATAGCTTGATCTAGGGCCCGTGGCTAAATAATAACAGCCGCACAGGTCGATCGATCAGGTTAAGCCACGCTTGCCGCGGTTGGTCTGTGGATGGGTGACCATCTTTACATACCGAGACCCCTCCGTGCCTTAAGCCGCCGTGCCTTAAAACACGTTAAGCCGTTGGTCCCGGCTGCCATTCGTGGATCTTTGACAGTCGTTACGGGTAGTCAGAAGCCCGAAAGTCTGACAACCAGTCTGTATTACCCAGTAACTGGGTTGTGGAGGTCAGATAGACAGTCGCTCCATTAAAAATACTGGTATTCATATGCATCTGGTTAGACTGGAAGCCGACCCCAATATATGTAGTTGGGAAAAGGCTAGGCAGACGATGATCTATAGGTCGATCTAAGCACTCATACCAAATTGTCAATTTAATAGCATTTTGGTAACTGTAACACATTTTTAACGGTTCATTTTTATCCACCACTACAATTCTGTTGCCATCAGTAACACCGCTATCAAAGTTATTTGTTGATTCACATTAACTCAATGTCACAAAGTCTTAACTGAATCGGTAGCTTAATCGACTGTTAATTTGTTAAATCCGAGACTAAAAGTGCCGCTCTTCTTTATTTATGACTTCATTCGATTCACCTTGTTTATTTAAATTCTTATTTTTGTCTATGAGACTATCATTTATGTCCCTTGGGTGAAGTTTCACTGATAAGTATGCAATTAAACTTGTTTTATTTATCGTTTAGGTTATTTTATTGGTGGGTCTTTTGGCGGTGTGCGCAGGAGTGTTTTGAGTAGATTTTAGACTAGGAATTTGTGAAAAATGTGCTGTGATTTGTCAGGGACTTGATTTGTTGGTTCAACGTTTAGAATAGAATAGTTCTTTATTTTCATTCTTTATTTGCACAGAAAGTAAGTACAAGTTCCAGGTGTTAAGTTTAAAATGATCCTATACTAACTACCTTAACTAAGGCATGCAAACAGTTTTAGCTATAACTAGCTGCGCCCCGCAGTTTTACCCGCGCAAATGTCGATCCCGTGGGAATATCGGGATAAAAAGGCATACAAAATTTTGTCAAAATTGGCCCAGCCGTTTGAACGTGAAGAAGTAACAAACATAAACACACACTCACAAACTTTCGCCTTTATAATATTAGTGTGATAATAAAGACTCATTATATCAAAAGTTTACCATGTCAAGATGAAATTCAGTACATAATTTGAAATATGTTACAATACCATCATAATGTCAAGTTTAATAAAATGAATAAATGAATGATTAATGACTTAGATTAAATAAACTTCGAGAAACGTCTTGCTTTTTAGGAATACTAGTTTCAGAGCCATTTGTCACGGTCATAAAATTTAATTCTCGTCCGCAATATAGCGTCCATAAATTTCTCACACAAAATATTTTCCACTCTTTGATGTTTTATAAGAACTTAGTTACTAAATAAATTTCTAATCCAGTATTAAAACATCGCGTCATTAGCCTACAGCAGTCCACTGCTGCACGGTTATAGGCAGCTATCATCTAGCTGCTACCCCCTACCTTGCGAAGATCGTCGCTTCTCCTAGACTGAGGGCGTTCTACTTTACGTTCGCCGATTCACGCTCTCCACTCAAGAACACGTCTACCCCAACGGTACTACGGCTAATTTGGCCGGCACTTAGGTTGCTTAAGGTCATAGCACACGTATCAAATCGGAAACGGATCGGCACCTTATCGCCTTTCGCCTCGCCCTCAAACAGGCGTCAACCTTACGTAAGCACGTAACCAAAGCGGATCAGAAGCTCCGATACATCGACTCGGCTACGGCTAGGCGACGCCGCGCTTACGGCTCACCGACCGCTGGTTGATGGTGCAGCAGGCAGGCCGGAGGGGTGAGAGGGGCAAGGGTGGACGAAGAGACGTAAGCTCAGGTACGGAGAGACGCAAGCACGGGGACGGCGAGCCGTAACGCACCGCACCGCTGCCGCGCTGTTCGTGAGCTTGTCCCGAAGAGAAGCGATTACGTTGCGAATCCGATTAGTGTGCGTTTCAGTAGGGAGTTTCATACAAAGAATACTGTACGACTCGAGTTGATACGGTGCCGATCCCTTTCCGGTTTGATACGTGTGCGTATGACCTTTATTCTGTGAGCTATGTCGACAGCAAAACAATTCATATTTACGACTTATAATCCTAAGTCTCTCAACAAAAATCAAACTGGATTGAAACAAACATACAAAGAGAAACTAAAATGAAAATCGAACGCAATTGATTTACATTCCGTGTTAATTATGAACGCATAAACAGACAACGTATTAAGGCATGCACCACTTGTTTAGGCATGCGTCTGATGAGAATAGGGTTTTCACACTCGAGAAAATTGTACGTATTGCTCAAACAAAGGAGTTGTTGACAAGTGGATAGTAGTTTGTTTTTTCATGACAGTAGTCTGTGTTATTTAAAAAAAAATAAAGATAGTTCCCTGTACCCTACTTCCCATGTTTGCTTATATCGAAATTTCTTGTTTTAACATAAAATAATATATTCTATGCACTTGGCTGTAGAGAAAGAGTTTTCGGAATCGGATCAGTAGTTCCAAAGATTATCCCCTACATACAAACAAACAAATTTTACCTCTTTTGTTGTTGAATATTACCCCTTATATTTGTTTTTAGAGGTGGTAACCCAATTCAACAATGTAGTCACTGTTTTCATAATCAGAGACGCCACCCAAAAACCATTAAACACCCCTACCAACAAAAATGAAATGTTTTATACAGGATAGACAACACGCATATTGCATATTACTAAGTCATATAATTTTTAAAATGATAGTGAAAAAATATGCATTATTTATTGACTGACTTGTAAACGACACTAACAATTTTCGAAATGCTACCTTCACTAATCCGAGTAAGTGACAACCCTACTTCCAGATAAAGTTTACCCGATGTACCGATCGGATTAGCATACATAATACCGTTATCCGTTACGAATTCTTTGTCGGTCTTATTAATAAGCAAATCTATGAAACTCGTCGCCGTACTTGCGTCTGGTTTTATCTTGCATGCCTTCTTTGAGTGTTGACGTAATAGGAGCAAAGGGAATCGGTGGATGGGGCGAGAGACGAAGGAAATGTTTCTAGTGTGTTGTCTATCACACTAATATTATAAAGGCGAAAGTTTGTGAGTGTGTGTGTGTGTGGGGGTGTGTTTACATGTTTGTTACTTCTTCACGCTCAAACAGCTTTACCAATTTTGCTAAAATTTGGTATGGAGGTGGCTGACACCCTAGATTAACATATAGGCTACTTTTTATCCCGACATTCCCACGGGATCGACATTTACGCGGCTAAAACCGCGGGGCGCAGCTAGTACATTTTATAAATTGAAGTCGTTTATCGTGTCAGCGTCTGTGTGACCGCGATGTTCTTCTAAACTACGCATCGAATTTTGATGCGGTTTTCATCACTTTTTAGAGCATTCATTCCCGAAGGTTCATGTGTATAAACCATTAATATTAAACTTACATATTATAAAACAGAACTCTAGGATATTTTGTCAAGTCGTAAACATTGTGCGAAGCAGGGGCGGGTCGCAAGTGCAGAAAAAGTAATAAAAAAAAAAAGTATTATTCTTTAAAGTCGAGAAATTAATTATTTATTTAACCCAAATAATTGGAACCTAGCACCTAGCTTCTGACGTTTCATGAGTAGGTACCCATGTAGGTTTATGTGAAATAAAATATTTCGATTTTTAGTAACCTTTTAACTCCTATAAAAAATCTTAAACACATATCAATACCTAAATAAAAACAATATTAAAATAATTAATTTCTCGAATTAATTATTTATTTAACCCAAATAATTAACACTACAAATCGATCTTTTGTACCTACTAGGTTTATTAAATCGATACCTGTATTTTTTGTGTCCATCATTGAGTGTTAATTTTCGGTAGGTACGGTAGCATAAAATTATGGTTTATTCTATCAAACATAAAATTGGTTTTTAAATGGGTTTTTATTATTTATCGCCTTTTTTGTAAGGGCTGCTTCTGTAACTACTTTGCTAGATTCTGGTAGCTACAAATTATATTGATTAGGGCTGATCAAAATAGACATGCCATTTGTTTTTTAGTAGGTACCGTGGCGTTTCTTGCCAGCTCTCCTATTATAGGAAACGACCAATTGGAACCTAGCACCTAGCTTCTGACGTTTCATGAGTAGGTACCCATGTAGGTTTATGTGAAATAAAATATTTCGATTTTTAGTAACCTTTTAACTCCTATAAAAAATCTTAAACACATATCAATACCTAAATAAAAACAATATTAAAATAATCCATATTAAAGTATGTCTAGATGTAACGTTTTTGTATAGAAATGTACCGAGAAGACATACTTTTAAAAAGTTTGGTGTTAAACTTTGTAGTCGAGTGATAATCGCTTGAAGTACAATATTTATTTTCAATGTATCACACAAAACCGCAATATATTAAGTAAATAAACCTCTTTACATGGCCCTCTCTCTAAACAAAAGGATAAACCAATAAAGTCCCGGTTTAATTGTGCGTGTACCAGATTTAGACCATGTTAACTGTCCTTTATGCAATCTAACGACTGTCCTTAGCACTACATGGATGTTTAGTACTAAATTGGTCGTAAATTCTTGTGTTTCCCGGATAATAAATGTTTCGATAAACTTTCAAATACAAATAAAGGCATTATTTTTATAAAAATAAAGTGATTTTTATATTTTTTAAACACGTTACATTACCTCTTGACGAAATTTTTACAAGATTTTAGTTTTCCGTTCTGTTAAACATATTTCTCTTTTAAATATGAATCTCCCAAGATGTTTTATTTTTTTTTAATTCGATTGAAAAAGATTGAGGGAAAAAAAGGATTGAGATGTCTACTGTTAGATCATTTAAATAAACAAAAATGAGATGCTATTTTTATTGTAAAATGTTGGCTTTAGTCTGAATTAAAAAAAAAATAGAAAAGGTTCCCAGAAAATGTTCAAATTCGGGTATAACTAAACGTCCTGATTTCTATGGGAGTTTTGTATGAATTATTGAAATTTAGACAGATCAGCTAAATTATTATAAAAATATTTATCCAAAACTCAATTTATTAAAAAGAGCTCAATGTTTTATAGTATTTTTATTTTTAAAACATAGATAGTGTATTAAGCATAGAGTTAACGACAGCATGCTATTCGACATGTAATTACTTAATGTAATGTCTATGACCTAACGGCACTTGGACTAACTGGCGCACTTTTTTATAAGCTCACATGTTTTCTGATGGGCGATAATGTTTTTAAAAACCGTTTACTATTAAACATATATCACGTTTAATTTATTTTTAATACAATCTAGTAGTCGTTACTTTTTATGATTTTCTGTTATGTGTTAGGAACAGTTATTTTAAGAGTAGGATTTTTTAACCATTTTAAGCTTGAAGAGGTAGGTTAAGCAATAGGTACCTGTACCTACCTATGTACTAATAATATTACAGCGGTGCTTTTCTGTAAATATCTCACCGTGAAAACTTTGGTGAAGTGAGCGTGGAGTGAGCTGTCAATAGTGTCAATTCCTAGCAAAAACAAACTCACTTCACCTAAGTTTTCACGGCGAGATTTTTACAGAATCCACCGGCTGTATAGTGAGTGACCTGAAAACATAAGTCTGGGTTAAATGTGGTTACTATATACCTATAAATGCGTCATCATAACCCTTTTTCCTTTAGGAGCTTCTCTGATCATAATCTCCCAAATAGCCCCCTGACACCGATCAATATTTTCGGTAGCCCCCTTGGCAACTTGACTTATACAGGATTATTGGTAAAACATTAACAACCTCTTAAGAGGTCATTGTACTCATCATTATGAACAACTTTTACTATGGGACCAAACCTGAAATCGCGAAAAAAAATCAGCTGTTCCCTGTATTTATGTTCGTATAACTCGTCCAAATGTAGGGAACAGCTGACTTTTTTTTCGTGATTTCAGGTTTGGTCCCATCGTAAAAGTTGTTCATAATGATGAGTACAATGACCTCTTAAAAGGTTGTTAATGTTTCACCAATAACCCTGTATAGCACAATTAATTTGAAACAACATCCCTTAACGAAGCCGCAGACTCCAAACAGGTACCATAATCAAAAAAAAATGTCCGCAATCATAAAGTTCCAGGTCCAAATCAGTAATATATGGTCCAATTTGATCTTATCTCAACTACTGGAAGCATTTCACCCAAAAAAGGGAACGCAGGAGCCGAACAATCAAGCTGTCACAATTTTAATCAGAGCCTCGGCGAATTCTATCGCTTTTTTCACTTTTGGATTCCCTCGCGACGTAATAATTGCGCCAAATCACTGGCTTGGGATGCTGTTCGTGTGTGTAGCTTTATGTGGTACTGTCTATTATATTTGACTTGTCTTTTTGGTTTTAGGGGGTGAAGTAGTTTTATGTTTTGTGGATAGAACTACTTTAGGGGAAGATTAGAGGGGATCGGGCGATTTGACGATTATGATAAAAAGCTTCCGAGATATATTTTTGTCATTGACATTTCTCCTCAATGTGGCATTATACTTTCCTAAAACGTAGCGTATAAAACCATATGAAATGCAGGTAGGTACTTAGAGCAAAACCTGTTAAAAATGTTTATATGTGATTTAATCCTCGAAAAGATGGGTCTTACAAAAGTGCGCAATACGAATAGAATAAGAACATTCATTCATAAAGAAAACCATTAATTACAATCACAAAGTTCATCCAAGTTCAGTTGAGCTTCATAAGGCTCGAGTTGAGCTGCCTGATTACTGACAAATGCGTGCACTGGCTGTACAGGTCTGTAGCGATATATACAACGTCACATGAGAACAACGCTTCATACTGACGTCACGCAAAATCCTGCATCCCACAAGCAGAGTTTACCGCGCAACTAACATAGATACAACGACCCGACATGAATCAACGGGCAGTTGCCCGCCAGACACAACACCGTCTGGTCGGAGGATCCTCCCTTTTCTATGGAGGATGAGTAAACTTTACACCCTGTTCCTCATACCTCTATAGATCCACTCAATCTGTGTGGTGGTTCTTTGCTCAAAAGACCATTTCAGACATCAATCTACATGGTCTTCACATGATCTGACCAAGATTACGTCTGGACTTTAAAAGAGACTGTGACCTCTGAGTTTGTTTCGGCCTTTCTTCTCAGAGTAGTCAGATAGGAAACGCCGACCTCATCTAGTTTTAGAAATATGATTGACGTGTAAAAGTGTTTGTACAAACCTACTTACAGAAATAAAATCATTTAACAAACAACAACAATGAATGAACGTTAACACTACAAGGCCTTTCTTTCTCCAGTGTTATATGACTGTAAAGAATGCAAAATCGTTTAATATGCAACAGCAAAAAGTATACAGCGGCCGAGTATTTTAATTCCGGCCGAAGTCGTAAGCTTTGTAATTATCCCGTAATTGGTGGGCTGGACAGGCCGGTAGCAGATATATCACGGGACGAGCCTTAGAATTAAACTGGAGCATATTGTGAGTGGATTTAAAATTATATTAAAACGTGTGGAAGGATTTTATCCTGCTGTTCTATGTCATGTTTTTTTTTTTGAGAAAAAAGTTTCGTTGAGTCGCGTAGCTTCTAGACGAGCTTCTTCAATTTCTTTGTTACTGTTATTTTCGTATTTAGAAAGATAAGGATATCATTGGAGATAGAACATTTTAAAGTGACGATGACGCGACGGACAATTTTATTTACTCAATTGCAGTTCATAAATTTTACAGTTTCACCTCATCATCCTAGCCTTTTCACAACTATGTTGGGATCGGATTCCAGTCTAATCGGATGCAGCTAAATGCCAGTATTTTCCATGGAGCGACTGCCAGCTGACCTCCACAACCCAGTTACTGGTTAATACGATACCCCTTGGTAAGACTGGTTGTCAGAATTCGGGCTTCTGACTACCCGTAACGACTTTCAAAGATCCACGAATAACAGCCGGGACCAACGGCTTAACGTGCTTTTCGAGGCACGGAGGGGTCATGGTATGTAAAGATGGTCACCCATCCACAGACCAACCGCGGCAAGCGTAGCTTAACCTGATCGATCGACCTGTGCGGCTTTTATTATTTATCCACGGGCCCCTCTTTTATAGTAACCACCTTGTATTGTTAATATCAATTTTGATACCAACGATGCAGTTCTTTGAACAATAATCAGTCATGCGCCTTCCCCGTGCCCATATTTAACCCACCACGACATAGCCACTCCTAACAACAATTGTATAGTTAATACCCAATAACTAAAACCGTTTCAAATGACAGCTATATACAATTAAATTCCAACAAGTCTTTAAATCGTTTTTGTCAATGTGCACCCAGACGGAATCACGACTCGATGGCGATCGAAACGTGAGACCACAAATAGATTTACTTGTAACACAATTTTAACGGTCTTCAATAGATTAAGTTCCCTGCAAGCAGTAAGGTTGGAAGAAGAAAAACTGAGGTGGCCTGGTCTGTAATTTTTAAAATTTTTGATTTTCCATACAAAGTGACTTTGTAATCAGTTGACGGATTGCCTGCAAATTACAGGAACTGCTGGACGCTACTGATGGTACCAAACTCATAGGGAAATTCTTGGACGACTCAATTTACATTTCTATCAAGACGCCAAGGAGAAGTAAATGCACAATGCTATTTTTCCGTCATAAATCTCTATGGCATACATATATCCTTCGAAAAACTAACCCCGAAAGGTTAGATTTTCCGTTCAGTATTATGATATTATGTAGGTAACTAGGTATGCATTTGGTTTCTAGGTTTGGCCAAATGTAACTCATTTAAATTAAACTGTATACGTACATCAATCAAATTATCATTCCCCTTTACATAGTTTTTTTAAACAGTAGCATCAATTTATTCAGTGTTTGTTCAATTAAAAGGTGTTGACAGGTGTGACATGGTCTGCTGCTTACCCCTCTACAATACCACACGTGGTATACCCAACCGTGACATATGCCTGGTTTCGTCACGCTTGGCTATTATTGCCACTATTTTATTGGTGTTTTATGGTATTCATAATTATCATGTAGGTAAGCCCTGTTTCGTTAAACTTCGAATTTCATTTAACTTGGTCCAGTATTTGTTCTTTTTACAAAAAACAGGCAATCGTATCTAAAGCAGAAGGATTTGTGCAGAGAACTTCAAATCACAATGTCACACAGGTACTATTTCCGCTAAGATATGACATTTCCCGAACATTTAAAACTCCTAACCGGTGATGGACCGGAAATATCATTTAAAAATTCCACTCGGATATGTCCATAACCTAACATAGGAATAGTGGTAAAATTTTAAGGTTAGTCGTCTCATCAAAAAACCATTTAATTTTATATTATCAACGCGTTATGTCGAATTCTGGATTAAAAGGGTGTGCCTTTGACCTACCCTTGGACGTCCTTTAACCGAACAAGTGTGACATGGTCTACTGGTTACCCCAGCACGATACCGCACGTGGTATACCGGACCGTGACATATGAGGTCCCCTTCGTCACGGCTCGCTATACCATGCAATTTATATTGTATGATTAGTGGATAAAGAGCTGTTTATGGTCGTCGTTTGTTGAGCAATGTGAGTGAAATAAATTGTGTTTGTAACTCTTATGGGCACGAACAATCTGTGTAAGGTCTAAGTATAAGAACTTATTTTATTACACACTTACAGCCACTGACCAGAACGTTCAAAATCTAATCGCAATTTCATCTCAGCGACAATCAATGTCAAAAACTTGCCAAAAGTGTAGGGAAATTAGAGGTACTCGTATTTTTGACAGATTGAAACTGAGACAAGACTGTGAACGTTCATAAAATTACAAGAACTGCCCCTGTGGTGTTTGCGTCAGAGGCAACTTGATTTACTACTGTCAGCCCTCTATGTTGACGCTGATGATTATAGCACTGCGTTTTCGTGCCGTAAGGTTGAGAATAGAATACCTTGAACATAGTTAAAAAAAAAAGAAAACAAAATATTTTATTTCACATAAACCTACATGGGCACTTATGAAACGTCAGCATCTAGGTGCACGGTTCCAATTGGTCGTTTCCTAAAGAGAAGAACCGGCAAGAAACTCCACAGTTACTCTTTTTAAAATAATTGGCTTTTAAAATGTTTTCAAATTACGGTAGGTAGGTATGGGAGGACAGCGTAGACCTGCCAACAAGTACCAGGTACTTGATAAAATAAAAAATGGTCTACAGATCTAAAGTCTACAAGGCCTACAAAGTCCTCACATTTACAAAATAAGAATCTATCAAAAGGATAAATAAAAAATAAAAACTTTCTGAAATCAAGTGATATGATTCCCATTACAACCACTAATTTCATAGAAAAAAAATCAGCTCTTAAGAGAAGAAAAGTAAAATAACACGGTTTCAAACGCCGATATTTTGAAAAGAATTGAACTAGATATAAGAGGATTATACTTTTACACACTTTTTCCAACAAAAATAATTAAAAAGTGCACCAACAGTAAATCACCAGTAATTTAATTATCACGGTAAACTTCACATTAATTATTAAACAACACGCTAATCGTAAATAATGACAGCAATGACATGGTCTACCGCCCACCCCGGTAGCATACCACAACGATACGGCTCCGTCACGCGTGCGATACCCCTCCGTCACGGTCGGTACTGCACGCGATTACCGTGTAAACGCCTGTAACGCGTGTTAACAAGCAAATTGCGTGTTTTATAGTCACTTAATAAAATTATTGACTTTTATGATACGCTGTTTGGTTTTTTTAGTACAAGAGAATATTATTCATGCCTTTGCGTCAGTAGAAGAGTTTAGATACATTATTTATAGCACTGGCATGGTTTTATGTAAGGGTTTTTTCGTAAGTTGCCTAATACCTGACTTGTGTGAAAATTAACGTGAATGGAACATAGCAACGGTCTTCATCTGTGCTTTGTATGTTGAGTACAAAATACAAAACGCACTCACACTCTCACACTGAAGATCGAAACTGGATTTATTAAGGATTTTTCCTAATC
This sequence comes from Oligia fasciuncula, assembly GCA_963082905.1. Classification (NCBI taxonomy): domain Eukaryota; kingdom Metazoa; phylum Arthropoda; class Insecta; order Lepidoptera; family Noctuidae; genus Oligia; species Oligia fasciuncula. The sequence continues at coordinate 17,876,158 of OY720395.1, forward strand.
CTTAAAAAATCCAGTTTCGATCTTCAAGCTCCCTAAACTTGATGTACCTACCTCAACAAGTAGGTAAAATCAATAGCATTTACCTGATTTACAAATGTAAATCAGGTAAATGCTCCTGTTTTTGTGGATGCATATTATACAGCCATTACTAATCTGAAATTTACCAAATACAGCCAATAACCAACCTTTTATTACCCCTAGATATTACCAGAATCAAGTGCAGATGATTATATTCCTAAGAAGATTACACAGCACCATCGTAATCGCTACTATCAATCTCTATCTTGCATCCTTGTCTTGCATACCACTTTCCGCAAATAGTGGTATCATTCATATCAGAGACAGGTCATTTTAAAACTGTCGAAAGTGGCCCAGACAAAGTGGCAAGCTCACAATCATTGCAACCGGTGGTACTGACGAAATGAGATGCAATTTGAGACCATGACTGTAACATTTGGGACTTCAGTGCTAGCCTTCAGGCTATGTGTGGGGCGAATTATGAACAGATGGCGAGAACAAGAATTTGAAGTAAGGTACCATGACCAACAAAAGATATGAAAAGGGGTAGTGACCTTTTCAATTTGTGTTTACCACAGTTAAAGTCTCACCAGATTTTTTTTTCCAGAAAATGTCTGAAAGTTTCGCCTAACAAAGTTATTTTTACTGCCACTTAGTTGACGTTTTTTGTAGTGAGAATTGTTATGAGATATAATGTAACACGCTACTGCAAGTTCCCAAAAACTGTTTCTAATAGAACCTGTAAAAATCATTGGACTGGGACATCCCTAATCTTTCTTTTTAGGAAAGCATTTTCATATTTCGGAAGTTTTCATAAAAGGTCTATTACACTAATGCAATGAAACGGAGATTGCTTCTATCTATTAAAATAGTATATTAAACAATGTAAAAAAAATATTCCGTGACGTTCACAGAGTGGAAGACCAAAGAAGTTTACCATAGACTATAACAATTTTAACATGGTCGAAAGAAAAATTAAGGTGAAAGCGCCAGGGTAGCCCGCGAAATTCAATTTTTTTTAGGTTTTTTGCAATTTGGTGGTCAGTATTAAGTTGTACGATGATTAAAATATGATTCGCGGCCGTAACAAATATGTATTTACAGAATTATAGTCATTAAAGTCATCAACACAACTTTCTAAGACCATGTAATCCCCAAGAATGACTATTTCATGAAATCTTGACATTTGGGGATTACATGGTCTTATAGAGTTGTATTGATGACTTTAATGATTATAATTCTGTGAATACATATTTGTTACGACCGCGAATCATATTTTAATCAACGTACAACTTAATACTGACCAGCAAATTGCAAAAAACGTAAGAAAATTTGAATTTCGCGGGCCACCTTAGAGCTTCCCCCTTAAGTCGGTTGCAAAAACGAGTTATTCCGGTCTGATCCCTGATCTCCTCGATCCCCTGCTAGTTCGTCTTCTGTTTTAATCTCTGTCTTATCCACATTATGTAAGTTTACTCTTTTTGACAGGTAACTACAGTACAGTCAAAAGAAAAGATTACTCTCGCTATTTCTACCTCTTATAACTTAGACCATACACAGTCCCTATGTCCAGTTGCAGTAATACGATGTTATTACAGTGCACCCGCGGCCTTCACGAACTTGTACCATTTTCGCAAATTGTTTCCAGTGCTTGTCTAGGCACGTGCTCTATCCGCTTTTAAATTGTAGTTTTCCTTGATCTGTGCGTTAGAATTGTTTGAACTTCGAAGTTTTGAACTTTTGAAGCTAGTATAGTTTCTGAGTGTTGGCACTCCTTGCATTGAGTGCCAACACTATAAAAAAGTATAGGACGAATGACTTATTGCTAATCCTATCCTAACTTCCTAACTATCCTATCTAATATTATACCTATTAATGCTGAAATGAACCTTTTTGGCGCCTTGAGGCACACACTATTGTTGTTAAAACGCTAATACCTATGCGAAAGTAATTTTGTTTGTTTGTTACCTTTTCACGCTACCACTGAACCGATCATCCTGAAATTTTGCATACACGTTGTCAGGTGTACAAAAACGGACAGCACTTTTTTTCGGGATGAAAGGTATCTTACCTTTCATCCGCCACCACACATTTTCATTCTTTACATTCCGTGCCTCGGAAAGCACGCTAAGCCGTTGGTCCCGGCTGTCATTCGTGGATCTTTGACAGTCGTTACGGGTAGTCTTACCAAGAGGTACCGTATTACCCACTGGGTTGTGGAGGTCAGATAGCCAGTTGCTCCATGTAAAATACTGGTATTCAGCTGCATCCGGTTAGACTGGAAGCCGACCCCACCATATATAGTTGTGAAAAGGCTAGGCAGATGATGATGATTTTCCTTATTACATTGAGAACACGACATACCTGAAACACTTAATAGATGCCTAGGGGCCTAAAAAGGCCACTTTGGAGAATCATAAAAAGATAACATTATGAATCGTAATATGGCGAAGACAGTCCGTGTTTTTCTTTTTTTCGCTGCACTACGTAGGTATAATCCAAGAGATTGCGATTGGATTTGGATCGGATTGATTGGTATTTTAGCACAGACAAAAAGAAATAACTAAAAAATGCTTCACCAATGGGATTTGATATTAAATTAACGGTTGACTGTCCATTATGTTATCCTTCTATGATTCTGCCAAAGTGGCCTTTTTAGGCCCCCTAGTCTTTATTAGCTTTTTTACCTATAACCTATTTTCTGATACAAAATTGTGTATAAAAACTATGTATAGACACGTGCTAAGTGGCAGACAAAAGGCTATGTGGCTGAAGGTAGAGTAAAAAACAGGCTCTAAATAATTTGAATCCTACATCTATTATGTGACAAAAGTTTTCTACGTTTCAATTCGGATAGCAATTTGTGTTCTTTGCAGAATCTTTTTAGATACCTGTAGGTGTACGATGAATTGGCTTTATTTATAATACATAATAGGAACAGCAGCTCGCCTTTTTTTTTCACTACCCATATAAGTATTAAAATATAATTAATCAATACAAGTACCTACACAAAAAAAAGTTATTATAGTAGCAATCGACCATCTTTCTTTTCAATACCTATTTGTAATGAATGGCCGGCCCAGGAAAAGATGGCGTACCACAAGGGTTGGATCTAGGTGGCTCTAGAAAATGATATCTGGAAGGATTTGGGGAAATGCTAATGATAAATGATTTTATTTTTGTAAGTAGGTTTGTACAAACACTTTTACACGTCAATCATGTTTTTTTAAAACTAGATGAAGTCGGCGTTTCCTATCTGACTACTCTGAGAAGAAATGCCGAAACGAACTCACAGTCTCTTTTAAAGTCCAGACATAATCTTGGTCAGGTTATATGAAGACCATGTAGATCGATGTCTGAGGTAATAACAAAGAAAGTAATTCTAGTAATTACATAATAATTTGTATAACTTTATAAAGATACTAGCTGCGCCCCGCGGTTTCACCCGCGTAAGTGTCGATCCCGTGAGAATATCGGGATAAAAACTATCCCATGTCCTTCCCCGGGATGCTATCTATCTCTCTGCCAAATTTTATAGAAATCCGTTTAGTGGTTTAGGCGTGAAAAGGTAACATACAGACAGACAGACCGACAGACAGACAGAGTTACTTTAGAATTTATAATGTTATAGTATGGAAAATATATTTGCATTTGCGTACATCAAAACATATTTTTGTTTATAGTTTTCAAACAAGATCTTAAATCTTACAGAACCCACCAGAATCCTACCTACCTCGACGAAAAACGCGTGAACGCAATCCATTAACTACAAAAATTTTGAAATTCAAATCATTTGATAGTCTAACGAGCTTTTTTACATGCTTTCTTTAGATATAATGACTTGCGCGCACGAACGTATTGCCGTGCAATTTGGTCGGCGTGCGGCAAATAATCGCTACAGGCGACCGCGCGTGCAATCATGCCTTTATTTAAAGGTTGGTTCTTAATGCGCGTGTGGGTGATAAATTCGGATTTTATGTGGTTATAATTTAAAAGAAAATATGGCTTTTATAACGCACTGGCCACTGGCCAGTGGTCAGCTGTCTGGAAATTATAAGCTATTATTTGCGACATCTTAATTTCTAATAGCCTGGGGATTTTCCGAATTAAAACTGATGCTTGGTCTTAGAAAACACACACAACACAGTTGGAGGTTAAGGAAACGCAGTTCACAATCATTATGCCTTATGGGGACTACATGACCTAAAGCGCGGTCACTGTCGGACTGCATAGAAAAGAAAGAGAAGCGCGATGACACAACGCTGGTAATTTATTCCAAAATAAAAAAACAATTATCTTTTTACAAAAAATCTAATTTTTGGAATAAAAAATTAAAACACTAGTGCTTTAGTATGTGGCTTGTAGAATAATCTGACAAAAAATCAGAATGATTGTTTGTATATTATAGTATGGTTTTTATTGCAAAAAGAAAGATTTTAGAGGTATTTTCATTACTTTTTTCTATCGTATCAAATTAGTTGTAGAATGTTTTCAACATACTATCTACCTAGCATATATCCTAAAGAATATCATATATTTTTCTGTTTTTTTTTACTGTAGTCGATCATATACTTTTATTGCTCCTAAAACTTCCGTTTTTTGCGTTTAGGTTAGCCGCTTTTATTTGGAAGCACACAATTTTCTCGGGTAGTGGGACCCTACCCTATCCCCAAGTGCCCAACATATGCTGTCAGAAATGCGCGCCCGAGGCACGGACGCGCGTTTTGGCTTCTGTTTAAGAACTCTTTTGAAATTAGTGTATTATTTTTGATATATGCCGTTCATGCATATTTTTATATTGGAGTGGCTTACCAATAACAAAAAATGCCGTGAGCTACTGGAAGTAATTACTGATTGGTTGAGAGGAAACTAAATGTCGAAAGGATTCCCTTACACGAAGAGTCCATGCATAATAAACAACTTTATTTATTTTGTTGATACTTCAAACAGGGCTTGTGGAAAATGAAAATAACTTAGTTTTAATCTGGTCAGGTGAATTTTCTGTCTATAATTAACACTCTTAGGCTGAGCAGTTTAAATTTCAATTTTAACTCTCTTGTAAAGTTATATTACAGTAGCTTTTGCCCGCGAATTCACCCGCAAATATGGCACTCGGCACTAATATAGATTTCTATCAGTAAAATAATTTTCGGAATCAGATCACTAGTTCCGAAGAAATACCCCCTACACACAAAATCACGACCTCTTCATAATATTATAGACTTTAGCAAAAGATTTTAATTTCCAATATAACACAAATTTCACCAAAAAAAAAAAAACATTGAAAAAACATCTTCACGAAAACTAAGAAATCTATCAAAATGTAAGCTGCCAGTCATTTCCATCTCTCAATAGTTCGAGATTCAAAAACATCACAAGACATTTGTTTTCTATTCGTCCTTTGTTTAAATTCTTCTTTCGAAACGATTAAAACAAAAATCTATCAAACAGAAAGTCGTGATGCTCATAGGAACGAAACTACGGAGCAATTATTAGTTAAAAGGTTCACGGTTAGCAAAAACACTTTGAATTTAAAATTTAAAACAGTAGTGAATGAGAGTCGTTACTGCGATAAGAATTCAGTGCAACCAGTCGGGATGGCTGACATTACTGACGTTACACATCTGTTATACTATTTATTTGTTAAGGAACTTGTAGAATGGCTTTTTCTGGTAGTACGTTCTTGTTTCTAGTGTTATTAAGTCAACGGATCTAAGCAATTTTAATATGGACTCTGTCATTTAGTAACTGTAGTGAAAGGAATAGCGACCACTGACTGGGCATTTCTTCTCAGAATAATTAGTTATGAAACGTCGACCCTTATCTAGTTTTTAAAATGTGATTACCTACCTACCTACTTATAGAAATTGATATTTTTCATTTATCAAACTCAAACTCTCAAACTCAAACTCAAATCATTTATTTCAATTAAACCTTGTACAGGCACTTTTGAATTGTCAAAATTAAATAGTCTGTCAGTTAGTCAGAAAGTTGAAGCTAGTTACCCATTCCAAAGCGTAGATCTCTATGGAGAAGAACGGGCAAGAAACTCCATGGACACTCTTTTAAATCAAGATATTACAAAATCCTGGGTACATTATTCTTGTTGCTTCTATATGTGAGAACAATGTAAAAAAGACAGAAATGAAGAAACAATTCAAGACATAAGATTAAAAATAAGCCTTGGCAGTTAAGAGATGACCAGTCTCAACCGACGGCGCCCGTTCACGAACATGACGCGTGGATCAGCACCATCCAGCTCAACCATTTTGTAGGGAATCATTTTGAATGAAAAAGTTTTGTGTAAAACTGATCGTAGTAGAAGATGCATTGCATCTTTTAGCTGTAGTCAGGATTTTTTTGGGAATGTGGAAATGTCTTGTCAGTTTGGTTTAAATAAAACATTGACCGCCACACGTCAAAAAATCATGAACGTGCCCTCGGCGTCAAAGTCGGTCATGAAGTCGAACCGTGGCGTGTTAGGCACATTTTGGTTTGTCATCTATGCATGACTGTGGCGATCAAAAGGTTAAAGAAATCGAAAAACTAGCAACTTACTTTATTACTCATCTATTTATTTTACCATTCGCTCAACTATTGAAAATTCAAAATTTGATATATAACAATAGAACTTCAATTATTGCTGTGTCTCATTAGCTACATTTGAGCTACTATCAAATCCACTGTACCTACTCATAAAACAAGAATTAAATTTAAAAACACACATTTTAGACATGAGAACCTGCTGTCCATTGCTATAAAAACGATTTCAGAAACTAATTTGAGAAACACCCCACCACAAAACCAATCCCATTTAAAATTCATCCCGCCGATAAAATCGTAGCTACCGTCCGTTCAATGTGAACGGTACGTCATACGGAGCGTGCGCGAACGGCGAACGATTTGACGCCTCAGGCGCAGCCGCTTCTGTAGATCCGATCGTGATCGCTCGCGGTGCGCCTGCGCTGCCGAGTGCGAGGTGAGAATAGCAGCGCGGTAATGTGACAGCGAAATTATGATATTGTTTATTGAGGATTAGGGTGTTTAGGTAACAGTAAGTAGGTATAGAAGAAGAATATTTTTCTTGTTAAAATTGGAAGTGAATGCATACAATTTTTTCAGCAGACGATATAAAAAATTAAAAAATTTAATAGTTGAAGATATCTTACTTGATTCGAATCAATATCACTGAGATCAAGTCTCGCTCTCACAGAGAGGAGCCCTGTGTCCCAGCAGTGGGAACGTTATAGGCTGAATATGAGGTCTAGTGGATTTATTGCCTACATAAAAAAAAAAACATACAAACACCCGAACATAGTACCTCCTCCTTTTTGTGAAGTCGGTAAAAAAAGAATTCCAGTCGAAATCGTTACTCATTAGAAAAACCAAATGAATGGTATTAACGGTCACAATCGATTCGAGATGTCACCGAGACATAATAATCGGTACTTTCATTACTTTCCCAATGACCATTCCAGGTCGATCAATATACGAACGCTTTTTAACTTCCTCACGATTGACGTCAATTAAATTTGATAGAGACCATTTAGGAGATTGATTAAAAATCGATACAGAAACCGATTGCGGCAATCGGTAATGAATTCGGATCGACTGACGACGAGACGTACGGAATTTTAAGTTGCTCTAGAACGACTCGTAGGCCGTAGTTTATTAATAAAGTTTATTTTATAGCCATAACGAAGGTTTATAATACTGGGTAACTAACAGTATTTATCATAATTCACAGGTTGAAAATAAATTGTTATTCTTCACTAATTGATATGGCAAAGATATCGAATGGAAGACTAACCTTGTTTTCTTTGAGTTTGATATGTGTACCGAATACTTGAATTGGAGTGACTTAACGGCGATTTCTATTTCCATGCAAGCCCTTTTTTACTTTCGAGAGTTGGAAGTAATTTTTCTTGTTGATAAATGCATTGCATTTGACTTCGATAAATATTCATACGATTTTTTACACATATATTAGTATAATCGGTTTACGATTAACACTTCCTCTGTATAAGTAGCTACATACCTGGTTAGGTGATCAAAGATAACTTATTTATGCATTTTTTTCTTTCGCCTGTCTGTCCCATTTTCTTTCTAGGTAGGTATATCACATGTATAAGAGAAATAATTTCTTTATTATAATATTTACATAGTTAAAAGCTAACAGTAATGCTGCCAGCCTTCTGGGCACTTTTCCTATTGACAGCGATGCGGACGAATTTTTGCTACCCTATGATTCTAACCTTTTTTATATATATATTTTTTTTTTGTTAGCCTAGTTTGTGTCCCACTGCTGGGCAAAGGCCTCCCCTTTTTCCTTCCAAACCTCCCTGTCTTGTGCGATCTCCGGCCATGTTGGCCCTGCGAATGATATTAGATCGTCACGCCACCTTCGTCTTGGTCTACCTACCTTTTTATATACTTGTACATATTATTATTAGTACTTTAAGACTGACAAATAACAAAGTTTTATTACCTCTATGCGTTCTATATTGTCCCTTCTTTCACAATCAACATGCCCAGTGAGTCACACTGAAAGAGTGTGGCCAAAATTTCACCCTGTATTTATTTGGTTCCCATACACAGTGGTTAGGCGTGCATCAGATGGACAAAAACCCGACGTCACAAAGGACTGCAGACGGTTGCAATTTATTCTAAATAACGGGATCACAGATTTATGGGGACCACTATGCGAATCTGAGACAAAAAAGCGGCCGATTGACGTTTTGTTTTCAAACTGTAATCCGGTGTTTAATAAGTTGGTTTTTTCGTATGCTGTGGCACTGAAATGATAGTTTTTTTTTTCAATTTATTACTTTTTCAGACATAATTACCCTGACACAAAAGGAAGTATTAATTATTCATGATACTTAATTATTACCAACCAAGGTATTATTACGTGTTTAAGCCTACCTTTATATTAGTCGGAGAGAACTAAAGAAATTGGGCAAAAGTTTTACTATTACTTGGAGAGTAATTATGTCTAGTAGTAGATGGAAATAGTATATTTCATTACAAGTGCGGAAAGGCTGTCATTGCAAAGAGTTCCGACAAATGTCTACCCGAGCCGGGGCGCAGCCGAAGGCGAGGGTTGACAGTCGGAACAAGTTGCAATGACGGTTCCGCAGGTGTACTGAACGACTATTTTTAATACAGTTGCGAAAAAATGAAGCAATTTAATAAAATTAATAAAAACACAATATTGCTTTTTTCTCTTCTCTCCACGCAAAAAATTAGTCGTATGTGGATAATTATGTAACGACTTTTTGACTTTTCCGGTAAAATGTTCTCCGAAGCATTTTGTGCAATTATACTGAGTTCCGGTGGTGTTATTTAAAAAAAATAGGGTCGAAATTACTCATTTTGTGCAACAAACAACTAAACTCGCAAAGAAAATTTCTGGAAAATGGCGCCAACCATAGAATATAAGCAGAGTTTTTTTTTCTTCACCCATTTTGGTAGGCAAAAGGAACTATCCATACAGCTTAGTCTTCAGTATATTTTTTTTATTGATATGAAATGAAAATGAAATTTAATGAGATGAAATGAAATGAAACCTAACCTAACTCATTCAATTAAATCATTAAATCTGATATTGAAATAAATTAGTAGCTTCTTTTTAGAAATATACGTATTTGTATGAATCACAAAAACTCTTTAGTAAAAACTTCATGGTTGGTTTTTCTTTTTAATATACATTATTTTGACAGTTGGGAAAGCGACACGCACGAGTTCGGGAAAGGTAAAAAAAAGCACTAGTATGTAATAGCCCACTTCCCGAACGCTATACGTCCCTGCAATACACCACTTTTTGAGCAACTGTATTAAAAAGTATTTTTCCTTTGAAATTCCTCGCTCTTCTTTTATTTATTTTTTGTTTTATTATCGTCTGTTTTTTTATTCATGCCTAGTTTCTTAATGTCGGATTATTAATTTCTTATGATTAGTAGTGTGTGTCCCAGCAGTGGGAACATTATAGGCTGATTATGTTATGTTATGTATGTATGATTAGTTTAGTAGTAGGTAGAACTTCAGCACAAAATGAAATAACTTACAAAAAACAGTAAGTTAATAGATCTTGTTAGTATCTAATTCGTTTTGCACTGGTTTCGCACTAATTGAAACGGCTGCTGCATCGTTAGGGGTCGTAAATATTTTTTATGTTTGTTTTATTTATTCCCAGTTCGACAAAGAAATAATAAAAATCCCATAAATCGATTTATTATAATTTTTCCATAAAACAGTCAACACCAATCAATTTTTGTAATAAACATTATTTAAAACCAACAGTTGTCGTTCGTTTTGATGAGATTTATATACAAAATCATATATTAAAAATTAATAGACCGATCCGATTACAATATCAGCATAAATTTACATATTTATTGTACTTTAGCATAATTATTATATAATGTAAGTACTACCTGTTGAATATTCATACTTATTAAAGTTATAAAATATAAATATAAAACAATGTTGTTTACGTGTCATTTGTATTTTAACTATGTCGTTAGGGATTGGAAATAAAAGTCAGTTTCGTTTAAAGTTGTATCGTGAAGAGGGAATTTACGTTTTGCTGTTGACTGGCGGAGAGTCTAGACGTTTGGATTACTGTCCCAATATTACTTACTAGTTAAGAGATCCTGAAAATTAGGATCGTAGTTTATACAACAATTCAGTTTGGCATAATAATCCTTTCAACCAAAATTCGTTGGTTTAGTAACACACACATTTCAAGGTCTGTTTAACTCTTCAAGTTAACATTTAGGTACTGTCAGAAAAAAAAACAAGAACATATTATTACAAAAATAGACATCGCACATCACACAAAATACCTCTTCAATTAACTGATTTTGCGCAGCTAGCTGTACTTTATCTCATTGGCTGTATCAGGTCCGTTAATTGCAACATGGCGGATTGAATCTTGCGGCTCGGAGCATGCGCCGGCGTTCATATTTGTTGTAATTTTCACGTCATTACGCATAACCTAGCGTTGGCGGTTTGTTGAAAGCGAACACAGAACAAATGGAGCAGATATGACAGTGTGAAAGTAGTTGATGTCTGCGCACGATTACCTTGGTGTTGGTATTTGATATAAGATTATGTCTGCACGCATGTTTTACGATGTTTGCAGAATAATTATTCCAATGTTGCTTTGGACTAATTATTAACTTTAAGCTGTAAAAGCTAGAAATAATTTAATATTTAAATCAATTCAAAAGTGTTGACAGTTAATTTTAATTTGACAATGGGCCAACGAATACAATATTTTCATGTATGTAATTCAGCATCAACAGCATGCAACAGCATTTCTCCTAATCAAACAGTAAAACATCTTTGAAAAATTTGGGGATTTCTGACTGCCTACTTTTTAACTAATATCATATTGACAGACAAGCTTTAATTAAGTCACAGATATAAATAACAATTTAAGGCCGCAAACTTAATTAATTTAGTCACGATTGAGCCCATATTAATTTATCAAAACTTTGCATCAGTCATTAATCATAATCTTTCTCTTTATCTGATGATAATATCATTTCTTAATCTGACGGTACCTATTATAATATGAGAAGACAATTTTTTTTTATGTCATTGACATGTCTTTACCTTAAACAAACAATACCCCACATAAAACGGGCATCAACAAAAATATAGAAAAAACTGGCCAAGTGCGAGTCGGACTCGCATACGAAGGGTTCCGTACCACAAGGCAAAAACGCCGAAAAAAACACGTTTATTGTAGGGGAGGGAGCCCCCCTTAAATATTTATTTAATTTTAATTTTATTATTTATTATTAAAGTAAAAATACAACTGAGTATTTTGTGAATATTTCAAGTGCCTACCTGTAGCCATTATTGATATCGAGCAAAAAAGGGCAAAAAAATCGCGTTTGTTGTATAGGAGCCCCCCTTAAATATTTATTTTATTTTTAGTATTTGTTATTATAGCGGCAACAGAAATACATAATTTGTGAAAATTTCAACTGTCTAGCTACCGCGGTTCTTGAGATACAGCCTGGTGACAGACAGACGGACGGACAGCGAAGTCTTAGTAATAGGGTTCCGTTTTTACCCTTTGGGTACGGAACCCTAAAAAACGAACTTTTGAACAAAAAATCTGGCTGATTTTAAATAAAAAAAAAACAATCAGGCATCGACTTCGCGCATAATTTTAATTTTATAAACTCATATAAAACAAGAATCCGACAGGTTTCATTTTACTACTCAAGTATCCAGTCCACCCACAAGGGTATCCCGCTCCAACAGTAATCTTTAAACAGCTCCCCATCAGGTCTTTAACTACTGTCCTATCTGCGCTAACAAGTTTTAATCTTTGACACATGGGATTAGAGAAATGCACCGGCAATTTTCATCACTTTTATGATAATGTGGTTACGAGTATTGCGCTCAGAACATTTTACTTCTAATGCCTTCTGATATGGATGACTGTTATCTTAAATTGAAATCCAGGCTAGATGCGAAGAAAGTTTATTTTAGTGTTCGAGATTTTTTTGTTTATTGGCACCTTGGTAGATCGAGTTTGTGTTTTACGCCTGTTTGAGTTGTGAAGGTTGGATTAAAGTAAGACTTGACTACCTTGTGGGTTCATAGTTTGGGTTCCTACTTTAATCATTACGGCATAACATCGGTAGAAGGTAGAACGTTCACAAAATGGGTGACAAAGTGACAATAATTATGAAACTGTTCTGAGACAACACATACAATCATTAATATAATTCATTATGAATAAAGACCACCCGGTCTTTATTCATAATGTACAGACGCCAGCACATCAAGCTACTACAATCTGTCAAATTTCTTTAATAGATTTATAGAGGTATGAGGAACAGGGTGTAAAGTTCACTCATACTCTATAGAAAAGGGCGGATCCTCCGACCAGACGGGTGTTGTGTCTGGCGGGCAACTGCCCGATGATTCATGTCGGGCCGTTGTATCTATGCTAGTTGTGCAGTAAACTCTGTTTGCGCGATGCAGGATTTGCGTGACGCGTTGTTCGCATGTGGCGTTGTAGATACCGCTACAGATTTTCAACTTAGCATAAGGTTCAAAGTTTATTGGGAAAATTTTACAGGTTCGGGTAGCTTGGTGTGCTGGCGTCTGCACCTAGTACCTAGTAAGTTAAGTTAGACAGTAAACGAATACTGCAAAAAGGCGTGTCACTGTAACAACGAACATGTTATTGTGTTTCTTGTTTTGGTTTTTAAACACTTGTAATAAACCTTTGTTTTATCATTTTTGTCACCAGATCCGGCATCGTTTTGGGCTGTTCGATGAAGTATGCACGTCGGGTGGCGTGCAAGTTCGTCACTGCAACTGGGTTCGATTCCTGCGGGTGTCTGATAACTACGGACCACAAGTAAGTGCTAATCACGCATATAAGCCTTGATATTTCAAACAAGACAATGAAATGTGCCAAGTTAAAAGTAACTGTGTTCCATGATTTTGGACCCTTCCTAGTAAGTTGAGTTGTAGGTCATAGGTTCGAACCCAGACAGGCGCTTTACTTTGTGTAAATTATTTCATCACCAATGCTCTCAAAACGGTGAAGGAAAACCTCGCGAAGAAACGGACATGTCCTAGAACCAAAAATATTGGAGATATGTGACATCCTCCAACCCGCACTGGGCCCGCGTGATAGATTATGGCCCACTCCCTCTACCAGAAAGAGGAGGCCTGTATCCCAGAAGTGGAAACATTATAGGCTCATTATATTGTACATTTTAGATATATTTCGAACTTCTAGATAGAAGTCCGAAATACCTACTGCTTCATCTTGTGTTAATGCTTTCACTCATCAGACTGTTCTATGCCAATTCCAGGCAAAGATTCTCCCTTTATTCTTCCTGTTTCTGGCATACCTACTCAGACTCACACTTGTCAAAATACTGATACTGGCCTGTTGGTCTAGTGGTCAGTGACTATGACTGCTATGCCGGAGGTCGTGGGTTTGATTCCCACCCAGGACAAATGTTTGTGTGATGAGCATGATCATTTGTTCTGTGTCTGGGTGTAATTTATCTATATATGTATGTATTTAGAAATGTATGTTTATCAGTTGTCTAGTACTCATAACACAAGCTCTGCTTAGCTTGATACTAGACGGCGTTGTGTGATAGTTGTGGAATATTATTATTATTATTACTTCACCAGGTAAACCTGGTGTGCACAAAAGTCAAGGGTGAGCCGGTCTACGAAGCTGTCAAGCCTGTGTCTGCACACACAGAGCTGGTGGTCTACTACCTCCCTGAAAGACCTGAGGAGATGTTCTTTGTGAAGATGAGGAACAACCTGTATAGACAAACGATGGACTCTATATTAGAAGGTAACTTTAACTGCCTTTTTCTTTCCGTGTTGGTCATGCCACTTCACGCAGAAATATTCATACAGTGTCAAAACACCGCACTCCAAAATGAAACTTACTATAATCTGATAACCTGATATATTCAGTAGGTAATAAAGGTGGAAAGAAATCGATTTTATCATCTTAAGGCAATTTCTGAAGAGTAATTGTGAAGTTTCTGGCCGGGTCTTCTCCATAGGAAACGACCAATAGGAAATGGTGAGTCCAGATGATACAGACTTTCATCAACTTCTATAGAAATTTGTCTGTGCAACAAAGCAGTACAGAGAAATGTCGGTGTGTCAGAAAAGTCTAAAGTACTAGAAAAAAAAGTAAAGAACTAAAGTCTAAAGTCTGTACAGATATCTGTACGACCAGAAGTCTGTATAGTGTGGACCCACCATAACTAATAAAAAGACTGCGCAAACATTCTGTGGAGATGTCCGCATAAAAAATTTTACTCAGACTTCAAAGTCTTTTAAGATATCTAGTCTGTATAGTGTGGACCCACCGTAGCGGAAACTAGTGAGTGGAATTGCACGATAGAAAACATAGTATCTGATAATAGTCTATTTATAGTTTCCTACTTAATAACATTTTTTTCTTAAAATCGTGGACGATTTAACGGGATTACTTTCATTAGTACTTTTACTTAATAAAAACCAAACGTTTGATTAGCGAATGATGTTAGTTATCATTCTCAATTAATCAGTAACTTCAAATGAAATCGAAAGTGAGCATGTGTGTGTAAATCGGTCGGTCGACACACGATGGGAACCATAAATCATGGCGAGACAGTTATTATGACGCACGCAGCATAAAATATTAAATTAATCCATTTTTTTTCTCACCAATTGAGCGTGGTACAGGATGACCGGTAAAACTGTGGAGCTTGACTATGTGTGAATACCGTTTAGGTACGTAGCACAGTTACAGATTTTTTTTTCTCTTAATTTATTGGCCTAGCTAGGAAAAATTATAAATCGGTTGAAACTAGTTCACTTAAATATTATTTTTAAAACAAACATGGCAAAATCATTCAGAATTACATTAAAAAAATTAGATCAGTGACAATTAGAAATTAAGTTCGATAGTTAGTTTTGTAATTTAGTACGTAGTGTAAATAGTTAGTTGTATATAACTCGTGAAAATGTAGGGAACAGCTGATTTTTTTCGCGATTTCAGGTTTGGCCCCATAGTAAAAGTTGTTCATAATGATAAGATGACCTCTTATGAGGTTGTTAATGTTTTACCAATAACCCTGTCTGTCCCTGTGTGACCGCGTTGTTCTTCTAAACTACAAAACGGATATTGATACGGTTTTCATTTTCAATTCATCATCATCATCATCTGCCTAGCCTTTTCCCAACTATATTGGGGTCGGCTTCCAGTCTAGCTGGTTTTCATCTTCAATTCAATATTCATTAAAAAAAAAACGAAAAAGCAAAGAGAAAAATAATTAATTCTACAACTACGTTGTAATGTAATCTTAATCTCATCTATGAAATGTGAAAATTATCAACGTACAACATCTAGCCGATAGAATGCGTCCAGAATGAACCGATTTACTTATCAGGCAGTCGTTATACCGGCCCTAGTTATAATACTTATCCCTTTTTTATTACAAATAGATGCATTATCCAGATCAACCCTTCAATGGTAATGCTATTAAGTTTATAATATGATAATTATTATAGTTCACCATTAAAATCGCATAAAACTGAACTACCAATATAGATATGATAATGTTATCAAATCGATAAATAGTAAAATATAATTGCATTTCGTAATACGTATTTTATGATCCAGGACTCAATTTTGTACTTAGTCCGATGTTATAGTGGCCGCACACAGATTTAGCAAACTCGATAATTTTATGTAGGCTTACCATGATGTGAGGAAAAAAATTCCTTATTCTGAAGGATAACTGTTGAATATTGTCAAATTATGAAGACGTCGACGTAATCGTTTTCTACATCCCCAATAATTCTTTTTAAAAAAGTTAATTTAGTTTTTCTTTTTTTGAATAACGTTTGGAATTTTACGAGTGTATTATTTTTTTTTAGATTCATTCAATCACATGGTGCATTATTTTTTGTGGGAACTTGGAAAAGGCTTTTTTTAATTGGATTGATCTCGTTTTTATACCAAACAATATTTTTGTAGCGCAGAAAGGAACACGTTTCATGACCTTTTTCAAACTCTAGACTAATAAAAAATAATGAAAGTTGTTAACAATCATGGCCACCCTATAAAAGTTATTTCAACTATCTTACAATAATCTATAAATTAAAACTCTATTAACAACAAATTACTGCTAAATTCTAAACCATATTATATCTATCTATATCTCTACACATGTAATAATCTGTTTGTCTGAATGTATGTTGCGGTTTGACACAAAAACAGCTGAATGGATTTGGATGATATTTGGGCACATAGATAGTTTATAACCTGGATTAACTTATGGGGTACCTTTAATCCCGGTAGTACCTTCGTTCGTTGGATATTTTCCTACATCGACGTGGGCGAAGCCACCGGAAAAAGCTAGTTTCAATAATAAAACGTATAATTATTATATTTTATGAATAAAATTTTCATACTGCTCGTAATTACCAATACTAGACTAGTTTATTATTGCAGGAACTCGATATAGAAATGAATTCGTTTGAACTGATATTGCATTTCTTGAATGTGAATAGATTTTCTTGGTTAGTCGGAAGTTTTGATGCTTCTGGTGGTCTCATTATAAATGCCGACGCCATTTTGTTGCACAATTTATATCGCCATATTGAATAAATTATTTATTATATTAAATGTCAGATAAATATGTTGCACTAAAATCGCAATATTTTGCAATAAAATTAGGCTAAATGATAACAGCCGCACGGGTCGATCGAAGGTTAAGCTATGCTTGCCGCGGTCGGTTTGTGGATGGGTGACCATCCATTACTTCGGGACAAGTTTTTAAGTTCGGAAGAAACTTCCGTGAATCTCCGTGTCTCGGAAAGCACGATAAGCTGAACAGCTGAAGCTGAGCAATCATTCGTATATCTTTGGCAGTTGTTACGGGTAGACAGACGCCCAAAAGTCTGACATCCAGTCTTACCAAGAGGTATCGTGTTACTCAGTAACTGTGTTGTGGAGTGAGCTCCACTCCATGTAAAATACCGGTATTCAGCTGCATCTGAATATACTGGAAGCCGACCCTTAACACACGTAATTAAGAAAAAGGCTAAGCAAATTGAATTATACTAATTGAACTAGCCAATAAAATTCACATAGTGATGTCACCGGTCATTGCTCAAGTCTCTTCATATAATTTGTCAAACTCAAAGCATTTATTTCATATTATCCATTTACAGGCACTTTTGAACTGTCAAGAAGTCGGTCAGTCAGAAAATATGCCCTTAGTTAGTTGCCCATTCTAGAGCGTAGTAGGTACCTATGGAGAAGAACGGGCAAGAAGCTCCATGGACACCCTTTTAAATAAAATTTTTACAAATATTTATTTTCTATCCATGGCTTGAGGAAGCCTGTGTCCCAGCAGAGGGAAAATTATAGGATGACTAACTGCGCCCCGCGGTTTTACCCGCATAAGTGTCGATCCCATGGGAATATCGTATATAAATATATATATATATACAATCCCATGGGATAAAAAAAGCCTATATGTTAATACACGGTGTCAGCTACCTACATACAAAATTTTATCAAAATTGTTCTAGCCGTTTGAGCGTGACACACACTCACCCCCACTTTTGCCTTTTTTTGTAAGGTAGATTTCTCTTATGGAAAAGTGTTAATGGTAGAAATCTGAACTATAAAGATATATTAATGATTCTAATGAATAGAATTCTCTAAATATGTACCTGTTATTGTCGCGAATCATAATTGCAAAAAACGTAAGAAAATTTGAATTTCGCGGTCTCAACTATCCATTCACCTTAAACCTTGTACTTTTGAATTGTCAAAATTAACTTGCTCAGTTTACCGTTATTTTGCAAAGAGTGCTTTACCATTAATTGCAATTTCCAAACCCGTTAGTCTACACTTCACATGCATATCTATGTTGTGTCTAATAATATGATGCATAGATTCTTAGGTCGTCGCCCCACTGACGTTCCTACCATGCGAACTATCCACCTAATAAATCAATATGCATACATTTTATATTATTATCTATCAGCTATCTTCACAGAACCACGTCAACGTGAAATGCTCAGTTCTGACTTAATTAAAAAACAGTACTAAGTCACTTAAGTGGTTATTTTCACACGATAGTAAATAAATGCGTGTCGTTAGAGTTTACGAATATATTTTATTTAAGTAATAAAATTAGAGTTGTATCAATGCAGTGTTGGGTGCTTATTACTAAATGCCACTTTAAGTGTAAAATCACAGATTAGTTATATTTACTTTAATTGAATAGAAGGTTGATGTTGTTTTTCAAGCGCACAGATATTTAAGTATTATGTATCTATATTAGAAATTATATTTTCAAAATTAAAATGCTCGGTTTTGAAATATAAGAACCTTCATTTAATAATTAATTAGATATAGGTTGTTATCTATGCAGCTACATTTTATTTTAATTCTGAATTAGATTAAGATTTTAACGAAAATAATCTTTAAAGTTATTTTATAATCCGTCAGAGGAAATGTACATCGAGCGATCGTACGTAATTGAACTAAGTAAACTCAAAAATATTTCAATAATCACCACGTAACCGAACACACACAAGAACATCACCAACACGGCATTATTCCAAAACTGTTCCATAAAACACACACACACAAACACGATATCGCGACATTATTCCAAACCGCGATACAGTCGGCACATCAAAGAGAATTCCTACTTGGATCGCGTCGCGGTTCGGTAGTCGGCACTCCTGATCGCTTTTTTATAGTTAAGCTGTGCACATTGTGCTGAAATAAGTTGCTTTCGTTTATAAAAGTTACGCGGTATTTGAAGGTTTAGTTTTACCTGCGGCTAATATTTGCGATGTATTGGTACCTTAAGAGGAAATGCGGTCGGAGAGACTTAAGAAAAATTCTAATTAAAATTCGTAATTCGAGGTTTGGCTCTCGCGTATTTCCTTCTCCAATAATGGACCAATTTAAAAGATACTTCATAAACTGAAGAAGAAGGTTATATACTGTGTCCTTAAGTTTTTTTTTTATGAATAATTGACAAATTTGTACGCTAGGCCTCTGTTGACAGCAGTTTAAATCGGCATTTTTTGAGGGTTCTACTACTTATAAAAATAATGTATTATCAAAAAAGGGAAACATAAGGACTTACAAGTAGTTAATATTTATTATTCTCAAAAAAATCATTGCTTTATGGTCATTAACCAGAAAGAAAACATCAAGAGCGTTTCTATGGAGAAATGACCACTCGCATTTCCTCTTAACAAGTTTGGCAAGTTATATGCAAATAATGTAGATAAATGGATGTTGGAGAGTAAATTACACGATATGAAATGTGGCTAACAGATTCCTAACCTCCATCCATTGGTTTCGAATAATATGTAAACTTCATCAAGTTAAATTTTTATGTAAGTAGGTTTACCATTTTTTACTATAGTATACTTATGCAGAAAGGTCATGCATGTCTTAATCCTTATCACTTTACACCATCTTTGATACTTAAAATACAGCCCAGCAATGATCAAAATCCGGAAACGTCAACCGACTTTCATAATATTAGGTTTTCCATTCTCCAATCCTAACTAATATTATAAAGGCGAAAGTAAGTTTGTTTGTTACCTATTCACGCCTAAACCACTGAACCGATCATCCTGAAATTTTGCATATACGTTGTCAGGTGTACAGAAACGGACATAACCTTTCATCCCGAAAAAATTTGCTTTTCCCGAGGGAAAACAACAATAACGTTATTATTATAATAGATGACGCCACGTGTCTTTTGAATCATGATTGAATTATATTAGAAATCACGGGATCGAGATTTATGCGGGTGAAACCACGGGGCACAACTAGTACGTTATAATCTCCACATTATAGTCTACCGTAGTTATTACAGAAATTAGTTACACAATTTCATGAATATTATCGATATGAACGCTGCCTAAGACCAGTTAAGTTACAGTTTGATAACGCAGCGGCTTCGTTTGTCCCTATATTGATCAGATCGCACAAGACCGTAATACGAATACTGATCTAAATAAAATCTTTGAGTAATGATTTTGTTTTTGTCGTCATAAAAGGTGATAATGTAGGTCGTTTTGTACTCCAAAAAAACATCATATCAGATTTAAAGGAGCCTACAAGATTCATACGAAAAAAAAAACTGCGAAATATTTTTTGGGTTCTGTACCCAATGGGTAAAAACGGGACCCTATTACTAAGACTCCACTGTCCATCTGTCTGTCACTAGGCTGTATCTCATGAACCGTGATAGCTAGACAGTTAAAATTATCACAGATGATGTATTTCTGTTGCCGCTATAACAACAAATACTAAAAACAGAATAAAATAAATATTTAAGGGGGGGGGGGGGGGGGTTCTCCCATACAACAAACGTGTGTTTTTTGCGTTTTTGCCTTGTGGTACAGAGCCTTTCGTGTGCGAGTCCGACTCGCACTTGGCCAGTTTTGCAGATTGCTATTAGTTTCAATCACGGAGTACGATTATCATTATAATGATCACCTGTTTTAACAGTCTCTTATTTGATCTTTACAAGATATTCGTGATCTTTAAATATAAAATTCAAGGTCCTGTCTGACTGACGCACAGCCTAAACCGCTGGTACTAGAGACATGAAATTTGGAGGGTGTGTTCTTTGTGAAGAGTAGGTATCCACTAAGAAAGGGTTTTTCTAAATTCCACCCCTAAGAGGGTGAATGGGGGGAAGCTGAAATTTCACGCGGACGAAGTCGCGGGCGGAAGCTAGTTATATCTATAATTTCAGTCTCATGTTTCATAAAAGCTGCAAAACAATTCAATGAATTTTATTCCATAATGTAACACGCCCAGTTAACATAACTGCAGTTTTGTATTCACACCTTATCGTATTCTATAAAAAACTCCACAATTTTCTATCGCAGACCGCGTAATTGAATAAATAAATTAAAATCCTTTAAGGTTGTACATCACTACGCAAATAAAGTAGGCAAAACGAAGCGTAGACAGTCGACCAGCGAGAGATATTATCGTCCCCCCATCTGTCCGGTCGCCGCTCCATATCTAGCATTTTCTATCCTCCCATCTTGAAATACACCTACCCTTACAGCGGATAAAGAAACAAACTATCCTTGATCTGGAACACAAACATGCCGCTAATTAATCCATGCCATTCGACTTCACTATCCGAGATTTATTGCAATCCATTCCATTATAATTCTGCGGAAACTTCAATGCCAACAACTGAAGATTAACCTGTAAATAGTAAAAGTCGGAATTGGGGACGCCAATTAAATCGTATCAAAGAAATTTAAAGACGGGTCTCAATAAACATAAACTGTTCGTGTTCAAAGATCCATAGCGAAATTTACGGTTGTCAATAAAATTGGTTCATTAAACATTTTTGCTTGATTGGTATTATATAAAAAGATTTGATCTGAATTATAAAAAGCGCCCACTGCCGTCTAATCACCGTAAAATTCGTTCGGATTTTTATCGATGGTTCTTTTTCGGAAAACTAATATCAATAAAGTGAAAATATTCAGTTTTGAAGAATGATAATTATGACATTGTGTGTAGACGGTGAAAAATTTATGAATTACGACGTGAAATGTCTTATGGAAGCCAGGTTTATACGATTTGTTATTTGTTAACATCAGAATATATTTAAATATCTGATAATGACGCTTGATTGAGAGCTATCTATAAAATTGATTGTTGTTGACGTACATGTTTAATGTTGACGTACATGTTTAATGCCTCCACCCTTCGTGAGAAAAATATAGCACTATAAATAAAACAACGAAGGTGTCTGTCTGTTCGTTGGAATAATTTTCAATTTAACTGATGTGCCTCGATAAAGGTAGTTTGAAGAAAGTATTGGTGCCTTATTCTTTTTATTCGAATCAAAATGGCTTGAGTATCGACAGACGATTGAGAGATCGTGCGTTTGAATTGCGTTGCTTCCATTGAGCACGGGGCATCTTTCTAACGTAGGTTTTTATTTTTAAATTAAACTAGCTACATTAATACCTTTTGATTGCTTTTCCCTTTTTATAATAGTAACCCTCAGTTTCTCCTTATAACATTTGCTATCTGCCAGTGAAAGTCCCGTCAAAATCAGGTCAGCCGTTGCGGAGATTAGCCGGAACAAACAGACAGACAGAGAGAACAATTTTAAATACTGTTTTTTTTTTATAAGTAGGTACTTAAAGCTTTTTTAGCTTAAAGCTTTTTAGCTTAAAGCTTTAAGTAGGTACTTAAAGTTTTTTACTAAATGCATGAAAGTGTATACGGTAGGTACCGTATATACTTTCATATGCTACTGTTATTTTGACATAACACTTCAATGTTATTTATTTGGATGTATGTATATGTGTATAGTTATAAAAGATTAATATTGATTTTTGCATAACCGTCACTCAATAAAGTCTTATCTTTCACAGATTCACCGCTAGACCTATCCACGTCCCTTCTTTCCAGGATTCTCCTTCCAATCTCCCCTCCTTCAGGTGCAGAAGATGAACACAAATCTGTATCAGGAGACTCCCTCACGTCATCATCAGCGGGTTCCTCAAACGAACTCCTGGATATGACTCCAAAAATCCAAAGAAGACCAGCCAAGTCTGAGAGAGCGTTGCTACCTTGTGAAGTCTGTGGCAAAGCATTTGATAGACCGTCGCTGTTGAAACGCCATATGAGAACACATACTGGTAAGTCATTTGATTTGAATCACTTTATTGACAGTACTGGCACACGCAGCCAAAATCATCACGTATTTGTTCCAATAATTTCTGAGTACTTAGTTCTGGAAAATAAAATTGTTCTCTGAAATGCATTATTATTTTATTAGCATATTTCATTTAAATTATTTATTTTATAGTTAAACAGCTCATTTTTATATCCATGTAGATTACCAACCAGAACAATGTGAACGTCTCATGCAGTATTTTTTTTGTAGAATGGAATAGTACGCATAGAATAATTTTTATTTAGCCGACCTCATCGAGCTTATTTTTTGTATTATGACTTGTAAACAGTAAAACTGATAAACAATTTACTTACAGAATTTATTTACAGAATAAACAATTTCTTTTTTTATTTAACAGACACATACGTGTTGGTACGTGGTGTACATACACCAGCACATCAAGCTACCCGAAACTGTCAAATTTTCCCAATCAACTTTGAACCTAATGCTTTAGTGATAAAGTTGAAAATCCATTATAGTTTGACAGATTGTAGTAGAATAGAATAGAATACAAAAACTCTTTACTAGGTACACCAAATAAATTACGGACAAAAATAGAAACTGTACATAGGGTGACACAATGTGCGATGGGGAGGGCGGTGGTGTTGGTGGTAGTACCTTGATGTGCTGGTGTCTGTACATTTTTAGATGTAGAAATTTTACATAGGATGTCACAATAAGCAATATCGCCAAAAACTATAATTCAAACACGACGTTTGTATTTATCTTGTTATAAATGTAACTTTGGGATGCAAATTTAAAATCTAGTTGATGTGTCTATCCGTAGTATCTTTTCTCACATATCAGGTTGTTAATCTATCCATCTGCATTAAACGCAATAACAAGTTGTTCGTTTAAAGTTGTTATTTATTAACGTCTATTTTAAACTGATTTTATCTGCCCCAAACCTAATTTTATGTGTCCAAGTCATAATTCAGAGTCGTTTAATTAAATTGAACGTGCATAAATTAATATTGGGATAATTAATTCTACTAATAAAATGTTGCGAATGTGAGTTTGGAACTGAACTAATAATAACTGGAAATACTGTTTTTTTTTTCAATAATTTAGAATTCCTAGCTACTTTAAGCAAACCCCTGTACAAAAGCTAGTTAACAAAACGAATAAATTAATAATTTGTCCATAAATTGTAGCGATCCTTAATTAAAATAATTAAATCTGTATGTAAATAAAAATTTCAACGAACAAATCGACTAACTTAATATACTAGCATGTTGTTTCTGGTTACATAAACAACATCAAGATTTGTAGACTTTTACAACATCTACACTTTATTTATAACTTCGTTTAGAGAGATTTGCAGTTTTATTGCTTTTTGATGAATTACGTCTCCATGCAAATCTGTCAGAGTTGATGTCAGCATGTTTAATCAATTAGTATTCTTTTTCTATTATTAACTGGTGTTAATATTGGTCTATTTTTATGCAACGCAGAGTGACTTAGGGCGCATTCCACCAACCTTTTATACCTAGATTAAGTCCTATCCTGAGAATATATTTTGAATTTTTTACCACACTAGAACTGAGGAGGTGAAAAACAAAACCTAATTTTTCCATTAAAAAAAAAGTTTTTTTTTAGTTTATGTGCAAAAAAAAAATGTTAAATTGATTAAAGCAAATAATTAAAACCTTAACAAAAACACCTCTTTTCTTCTATAATTTTTCCCAAAACCACACTTTTCCAAAAATATTTTATCAAAACCTCACATTTCCAAATTTCATTTCAAAATACCTATTAGCTAAGATTATTATTATTTTTATCAGCCATTTGGTACATCAGATTGACTGAAACACTAGTTTAAATGACACAACTAAAACAAAATGCAGATGTTGCAGTCAGTTAGTTATTTACACTTGACTGTTTTCTCCAAAATTAGAAAAAGTGGAAAAGTGAGGATTTGTTCTTCACCTCCACACTGTCAGACGTGAATTTTATTCCGTGAATAACAGTTATCTGACTTTGGTAAAATCACCCCTTAATAGAGTTCTATACGACATTGTCGATTATCTAAATTGTATATAGGTTATAACCTATATACCTACAATTTTCTCTATGCTAAGTCGGAGCCGCATTATATCTACAGCTACGGTTTCCTAGCCCACGGTTTCCGTCATAATTATTCCGTCTTAAGCAGCCGTCATAAAAATCTGTAATTTTCACCAGTATTTGACATTAACGTGCCAAAAAATATATTTGCGACAGATGTTTTTGTGTGACAGTTCATCGAAACCAAAGCTTTAGGCATAACAAGCTTCACATGTATTTTATAAAACGCGTTATAGAAATAATTTTGTCAACGTATAGGTATTAGCTGAGGTGGTAGATCCAGTAGCAAAACAACTAAACATTTCATATAATTTCTAGGTGAAAAGCCCCACGTGTGTATGGTCTGCAACAAAGGGTTCAGTACATCTAGCAGCCTGAACACCCATAGAAGAATCCATTCAGGAGAGAAGCCTCATCAGTGCCAGCATTGTGGGAAGAGGTTTACCGCCAGCTCCAACCTTTACTACCATCGGATGACGCATATAAAGGTAGGTTACCTTCCATTCCTTGAAACAAAAGAGTAGTAACAGACCAAAATGCGGAAGTCCTGACTGACTGATGTATCAACGCACAGCTTAAACTGCTGGTCCGAGAGAAATGAAATTTGGAGGGTGTTCTTTGTGAAGAGTGGGTATCCACTAAGAAAGTACTGTAATTTGAAAATATTGTAAAAGCCAATTATTTTTAAAAAGAGTAACCGTGGAGTTTCTTGCCGGTTCTTCTCCATAGGAAACGACCAATTGGAACCGTGCACCTAGCTTCTGACGTTTCATAAGTGCCCATGTAGGCTTATGTGAAATAAAATATTTTGATTTTGATTTTGAAAGGGTTTTTCGCAATTCCACTCCTAAGCGGGTGAATAGGGGGAGGGTGAAATTTCACGCGGACGAAGTCGCGGGCAGAAGCTAGTTACCCATATTAGTTTTAGAAAGCTGCAGTCTTTGTATTTTTCTTCAAACCTGGCGATCCGGTATTGTGTCTGGGAACTGTAAGATATTACTTATTCCCAGATCAGTATACCCCATCCTTTGTTATGGTCTCATGTTATATAGTTCACACACGGCTTCATTCTGTGCGTGTAGGCATTGGTCCGTAGAATTCATGCCCACCGGACCATACCCGTGGGAATAGGTCGGAGGTTGCGTTGATTCACTCCATGAAAATCACTCCATTTTTTATATGATTGCTCGTTCGATTTTGCTATGAAATGAGTGCTAATTCATGGTATTTGCTCTATGAGTAGGTATGTGTATCTGTTAGTATTGTTTGTTGTAGTAAGTACAATGTTTTTGTTGTCTGATATCTATTGATTGGTTCGCAACGTTTGAAATGGTAAAATGGTCCTGCCATTAGTTAAGTGAAGTCTGGTAATCAAACTAAACCCTTTTTTTTTTGGGTGGGAAATCATCAAATGACCCCTCCCGCTCTGGGCGGAGCGGAAGGGAGTGTCAGACTCTTACTGACTAAAACCCACCCGTGTTCCTTCACTTGCCTGTGCCAGGGGCCACGGTATCTCTTTCGAACAACCCGCGACCCCGGCGGGATCAAACTAAACCCTTACAAAATGATAATTATATTAGGTTATTGTTAGAATTTCATTAAAAGTGTAATGTGTATAATATGAAATAATTCAATTTTTTTAACAAATTTAAAAAATTGTTAAAAATTAAGCATTTCTTTGATAAAGTGCTATTCATTAAATTGTTAATTTGAGATTCAAAATAATAGCAGACAGACAAAAACTTACCTAACGTATCGTAAAATCATTGATATAATTATAAATATATTTTAATTGTTTTTCTCAGTGACTAAAAATTACTAGAATCATGCTTACAATAGATATATTGTTTATGGTAGAGGTATTGTGTTTAAGTATACATTACTTCATAATGATAATTTATAATCAGTTATACCTATTTGATCCCAACAATGAAGTTTTTTATATAAAATTAACATATTTTTTGTTTATCTTGACGTCAAATGGTATTGTTTGCCTCAAAGTCTGAATTGGACAGGTTTTCAGATGTTCGAAGGACATACCTACCACTACCTATGCATACTTAATCACTGACCAAGTTTAAATCGGTCAAAATATTAAAGTGGAAAATATATTTAGGAACATTTAATATTTTAAATTTTTTACAAAAGAATTGGTCCTTCGATACATAACGGTAGGTGA
This sequence comes from Oligia fasciuncula, assembly GCA_963082905.1. NCBI lineage: Eukaryota > Metazoa > Arthropoda > Insecta > Lepidoptera > Noctuidae > Oligia > Oligia fasciuncula. The sequence goes on from OY720395.1 coordinate 17,903,701, forward strand.
AATTCTATGACGATATTAACTAAATAAGACATAAACTAGCATACTGTTAACAACATCCCTACAATAACTATAAGACATTAATAACTTATTGCACATAATGTGCATTACATCACTTAGTATCACGGAACTGTTGATGATGATACCACAGTACCCACATTGCATGCAAGTTCGAGAAAAAAACAACAAGCAATTAAAAACACCACGGAGCTGCAGCGTAATGAAAAAGGATGCGTTCACGTGAATTATCATTAGAAAAACTGTAATGGACCTCATTGTCTAGATCTCAAGGATAAAACGATTTTTTTTTATTCGATTTTGCAAATGCTCTGCAATCGATGTAGGTTTCCGTCACAGCGGTTACAGTGGTAGCTACTTGGTTGTGCATGTATTTTAATCATCAATTTTATGTTGGGATATTTATTTATTTATTTCAGGCATCAAGGCCCATATAAACACATATAATACAATATTAATATAACTTAAAAATACTATAAATTCATACACCATTATATTAACATTAAAAATTAACGCACACGAAGTGTCTGCGTCGTGTTTCGCTGTCTGGTGTCATGTAGCCGGCCACGAAACCGGCGGTACACAACACCCTTCGGCCAGAACTCTTCCTTGAGGAACTTCTCGAGATGATATGTCGGCGGAACACGCTCCACAAACGACTTGAAGTTCGTAACGACGTGTAGTTTGTTCGTAGTTCGTTTGTAGTTCGACGTGAAGTTCGTGATATGCAGGACTTATGCATTCGTATTGTTTGTGGAAACTTAGGAGAAAGCTTAGTGGCGTAACGTAGTTTATTCAACAGGTATACTTAGAAGTTGACTTATTGAGACTGAAGCTTACAAGGTTGAGTTTAGACTGTAGGTACGGTAAATTAGAGTCGTTGTTGTCAGTTTAAGGCTAAATATGTTCAAAATGGAGACAGATAAACTATACTTGAAACATTTTCTTCTTATAAGTAGTTGAAAATGCATGAGACTATAGATAAAAGTCTTTATCTTATAGCCGTGACCATACTTTAAAACCTATGTAGGTACAGTCACGTTGAAATAAGACACTTTACATAAACATATGGGTTCAAAAATACTATGTTCGTAATATTATAAAATTTCATTAAAAAATAAAGGAGAAAATCGCCTTTGAATAAAGTCAAGTGTATAATTACTTATGCTCGTGACTGTACATACATATTTTACAACCTATTTATTTTTATGGATTAGGGAAATAACTAAGTTATATATTTTAAGAAACATTCGTGTAAAACATTGTTTTTTTTTTCAATCTTTAATGACTAATCAGAACCTCACCAATAAAAACAATCGCACAATAAATTAAACATTTTAATTACACCAAGAAAACGTTTTTGCTTCTTCGAAGTAATTAAGCGTAGTTCTAAGTGATGATAATACACCAAAGTGCTATACTATACGGTTCGGTAAAGCCTTACATTATACTGTGGAGTTACCGTGCTCAGTTCCCATAACGCCCCACCTTAAGTTTTTACTTATTTAACTATGACCTCATGTGTCCGCGACTTAAGAAAATCACACAAGTGTATACGGTCACTGGGCACAGGGCTGGCATGAACGGAATGAGAGCAGGAAAGTTCAAGAAGGTAAAAAATAATATGATGAAATGAAGATGGTAAAAGTTCAAAGTTTTGAATATATTTTTTGTTTATTTATTTAACTATTTTATGTACACATATATAAACAGACAAGAAAGGATTAGAAAAACACGTACGAAGGTGATTATTATTTCGAAAGAAATCTACAAGCTCTGTTTACCGATGAATAAAGAGAAAATATTAAACTAAAATAGTATGTAAGGATCGTAGCAGGTGGCGTTCTGTAGTTTCTGCCTACCCCCTTGAAGACGGTGTGAGTTTATGTATGTATTTTTTTTTTACAAACAAACTAAACACACTATCGTTTTTAATAAACTTTCAATAAAGATTCGTCCTGCAACACTCACCCGGTGTCGCTTTTTATCAGAACACCCGTTCATAGGTTTTTGCAAATAAATCTCTTTATAAAAAAATCTAAATTGCATAAACATACGGTCACAAACAATAATACATATTTAAAAAAACCATACATCACTATCAATAAAAAAAAACTTGAAAAAAAAAACTCTCCTATGATCTACATCCCTTATTCCTTAAGACGCACCTGCGGTCACAGGTAGTTACAGTTAAGTAAGGGCCAATAAATTGCAGGTCAACGTGGGAACTCCTATAGTCATCGACTGTGACGCATATAGTGATGTATCGACGATATGAGACAATGCTGAAATCATTAAAGGCAATCGGATAAATTACGCTGAATGGCATACTTTCTTTGATTTGTTTTGGTTTTATGTTTTTTTATTGTGTTTTGAGAGAGTCGTTTGCCATTTTGTTTATGAATACATAAGCCTGCTGTATCCGGTTGTGTTGAAAAAAAAATATCTGAAAAAAAATCGGTATACGAGCCCTGATGAATTCGTTTATTATTATTTTTGTAAGATTCACATTAAAGTTTTTATGTACGTATTCTTATTTTTTATTATGAACCTACCACTGAAAATGTATTATCTTAATTCCGGTGATTTTGTGTAAATAACACAGCAATTAATTTGATTTAAGATAAAGATCTTGTACTAAAATCATACGTGCGTCCCGCAAACAAAAGACTCGGGTAGCGATCGGACGTAAACAGCTGGTATTATCCACAAGGGCGTAAGTTCCTTTGCTGTGATTAGTAAATAAAAAGTACAGAATTTCCCGAATACAATAAAAACTCAAAGCGAAAAAACAAAAAGGGGGTAAACAGAGCCAGTCGAAACCCAACAAGGTTTTGAAAAGGCAAGATCCAGAGAAGGATACGTGCGACAAGGATGGTTTCATCAAGGTAGAGAAGAAGAAGAAGAAGAAGCCTCCTTGCCGGAACCAGTGCGGCACCGCGCTGGTGGGACCCAACATGCTGCTGCGTCCAGCAATCCCAACGACGCAGCTGTACGTGTCCAGACTGCACCACTCCACGAAGGTTGAGGAGATCGTGGAGTACATGCGTGTGAAGACCAACTGGACTTTGAGGGTCGAGAAGTTGGAGTCGCGTCACAACACGAACTTCAAGTCGTTCGTGGTACGCGTTCCGACACATCATCTCGAGTTCCTCAAGGAAGAGTTCTGGCCGAAAGGTGTTGTGTACCGCCGGTTTCGTGGCCGGCTACATGACACCAGTCAGCGAAACACGACGCAAACACTTCGTGTGCTTTAGTTTGTTAATTTTTTGTTGTGTAATTATAATGTTGCATGTATTTATGTATTTTTAAGTTATATTCATATTGTATTGTATGTGTTTTATATGGGCCTTGATGCCTGAAATAAATGGATAATAATATTTACATTTGGGTAATAAAAGGAAAACATAATATTTTCCTTTTTTTCGTTAGGAAAAATGATAATTTTATTTCCATATCCGAATTTTTGGTTCCGCACTTGCGTCCTTTTGACACGGTAGTGTGTTATAGGTTCACATACGACCGTGTGAACCATATGTCCACGGTCTGGTGCTCATGGCGTCTTCGGCAACGTCTTTTGCTTACGATACGGTCCGTGAACTCATGGGAACATGAATTTTGGATGTCTGTTAAAACGTTTTCCTACGACCCCAGTAATGTTTAATTTTTAACCGACTTCCAAAAATGAGGTTCTGTATTCGACCCGTATGTATGTATGTATATACGTTTGTATGTCCGCGATTTTCTCAAAAACTAATAAAGCAATTTTGATAATTCTTTCATTAATATGATCTACATACTTTCAGAGAGGTTTTAGTATATAATACATTAGGTAATTATTCTTATGTACGAAGTTATATGCATAAATGTACTGCATCTCCGGAAATTCTATGCGAATTTTTATGATTCTTCGTCTTCATTTCTTTAATGCACTAGTGTTAATTGAATTTGTATGGGGTACGTACAACTAAAAAGTGTAAAATATTTTTTTTTACAAAAAAAAAAACAACCGACTTAAAAAAACAGTACAAAGTGATAAATAACTTTAATTTCGGATGTCGGTGTCAATAAACTAAAATGCGAAAACAACGACACCGACTTCCGAAATTAAAGTTATTTATCACTTTGTAGTGTCGGTTGTTTTTTTTTGTAATTTTTTTTTAACGAATAAAATTGGAAATTTTATTTGTAGACAGCCCTAATTGCAGTGGCAATAAATTAAATTAAAAATACTAACGCATAAATATAAGCCTAGTTTAGACAACTTTATAGTCGATAATTACTGTCAAGAATCAAAATTTGAAAACAATTTCCATAAAAAAGTCGCTAATTTGTCCATTTAAAATACTAACTCGCCTTAATCATTCCCAATATCATCGATCCAATAATTACGAGTCCATTAACATTAATTTATTTAATCGCTCCGAATAAAATTAGATTCCCAGCCGATTTACTCGATCAAAATCTAGAGTAACTGTGTATTTGAAAATCTGCAGGTAAAGAAAATTGATAGACCATCCTTTCTTCGATCGTCTTTGATCGATCGGCCATTCTACCTCGTAAAATGGATCTTTTCAGCTGTCACAGTGCTGAGCCGCAGAATTAAAATGGACAGTATGGAAGGCTAGTTAAGTATAGGAAAGCTAAATAATAAAGCAGCCTTCACAATAGCTTGATGGAATCGAGTGATACACAATAGCCAGGAGTTTGGTAGGTATATTTTATGGGCTAGTTATGGGATGTTATATAAGGGCCTTTCAGGATTTTGTTTAAATCTTGCGGTATGAAATTGAAGTGCTAGGTTCTCTAGTCGGTGTATTTAAAGCTAGATAATGTAGCAGAAGTTTCTTTGTTGATACGGCTGTAGTTAATAATACCAATACAGGGGTATTTTAAATTGGCTAGCTAAACTTCGTAGAACCTATTTATTGGTATCTTTATGTAAACACGATAAAATAAAAAATAAGAAGACTTGAAGTTTTTTTTTTAAAGAAAATAAGAAAAATAGGTTTATTTGGTTTCTGTTTAGGTTTTTTTTTTGTTTTGGGGGGTCAACGGCGGCTGTTAGTGTTTTTCCTTTGAAGAATGAGTTGAGAAAATATTTTTTCTTTAGACAAAGATTAAAATAGAAGAATAACTAGCAGGGGATCCGGGGGGGGGGTTTGAGGGGGGTTCAGAGGATCAAATCATGTTTAGATATCGATACCTATCACGTCTGCGGAGTTCCGCTAGCTTATTTAATTTGACCCTGTAAAGGAATAGGCGAAAGTTACCAGAGAAACCCTCACATTAATATTATTAAAGGTGTGTAATGTCGTCAGAATGTCGGCAACTCGTATCACCTGTCACGGCTGACACACGAATGTCTCGACAACTGACCAGCCATAACCGACGTAACTTTTTTAACTAAAAAAACTTTGAGATTGTCGCTTCATTGGTTTACAAGCTGTGATATACAGACCTCGAGGATTAAGAGACGGTTTTTTAACACGGAGAAGAGTAAAAAAATAAATAAATCAAGAACTTTATTTTAGTCGCTTAATGATTATTATATTATCTGTGATTGAAATTGTATCATGTTCATTAGTTAGGCGAAAAATGCTGTCTATATTTAGACTAAGAAAAAAACGGAGATACTTTTTAAATAGTTTTGACACAAGAAAGTAAGATTTCAAAGTCTGTCTGGGAGTTTTTTGACTTTTTAAAGCACACTACAAATTTATCATACGACATTTTCTTGCACTCTTCCAAAACATACCTACCTGACCCTTTCTTTACTGCAGTTGGGTAAAACGGTCCTTCCTTACAACCAGCGGTCATCTGCGCGTGCGCTTGACACTTTTCCACTCGTTAGAGGTTCGTTATTTGTTTGTTGTCAGTCTGTCTGTTCGTCTGTCACGCTGTTGCGTCCCTACAATTGGTTGCCGCACAAAGCGGTGAAATGTGGTCCAAGGAAAAGCGAACTTATTGCACGAAGCTTGTTTTATCATGCCGAGATCTATCACCGTTATTGATAAAGAAATTAAAGTATTAATTTCTCCGTGTAGTCTAACAGGCGGCACGTTCATTAATGTAAAAAAAACAAAAGAAATTCAGCTAAAATTCTAAGCGTCGCGTCGCCAAAATAAACAGCTGTATGAAGCTAATGAAAACCTTAGGGTTCTCATGAAAACATCTAATCTAACCAGCATATACCTACTACTAGCCTTATTGTCTCACTGTAGGCCAAAGGGCTCCCTTTTCTACACAATTCTGTCTTTTGATAGTGCGGGTCAGTCCATTCGGTAGGAAAGCTGGTCCCGCCATCTTCGTCTCGGCCTGCCGCGGCGGCGATGTGCGCATGAAAACATCAATCAATCAATCAACTCAGCCTATCGCAGTCCACTGCTGGACACAGGCGTCTCCCAGACTGCGACACAGCACCCTGTCCTCCGCCTTCCGCATCCAGTCTACCCCAGCCACCTTCTTTAGGTCGTCCGTCCATCTAGCTGGGGGGCGTCCCACACTACGCTTGCCGATACGCGGTCTCCACTCCAGGACTCATGTGCTCAACCGGCCATCGGTCCTTCGACAGACATGGCCAGCCCACTGCCACTTCAGAAAACATAATTAAGTAAAATATGTAGTTTTTCAGACCAAAGAATCAACTATGTTTGAAGCGGTCGCGGTGCAATTTACATACGTAGGTTCGCAACTTGGACCACACAGTTTGAGTAACAAGGAGCCAATAAGATTGGTGGTTGTCTCAAATCAGAATGTGATTTGCGTTTGTCAGTACCACCACCGACTGACACTTGGTCAGCCATTGTACACTTTGTTTTATAGGAATACGTTTAATTATGCTTCAGAAACAGTTGAAAACAGAAAATTGCTATTTATAATTAGAGTCCGACCGAAACTGATTTTCCGGCCGAAACCAAAACCGAATATTCGGCCGTGGCTTCAGTTTCTGCCGAAACCGAAAACGACACCGAAACTCACGTGGTTAAGTATAAAATTCCTTAAAATACTGAAATTTAGTGCATTACCCATTATTCTGTATTAATTAGGACATGAAATGGAAACACAGTATATTAATTTTGTTGTAATCATTTATTTATTCTACTATAAAAAAGTAGTTTCGGTTTCGGCAAAAGTTTCGGCCAATTTTGGCCGAAACCGAAACTGCCGCCGAAACTTGTCTTTTGCCCGAAACTCGGCTGAAACCGAAACCGAACTTTCCGTCGGACACTATTTATAATGTAGCAATAGCAATATCTTCTTATTTTCACATAATTCCGTCAAAGATGGATGGCGGACACACGGGCTCGCGAAAGATGGAAGAAGTGTGGGTCTAACATAACGATGGATGATTTTCTAAGCTTTTGATTTTTTTTTTTTGTGGACGTGCCTTATTTTTTAAATATTAACATTGCAGAATTTTACTGATCTTGTTGACAGTTTTACAATAATAGCATTGGATTATTATTAACTGTCCAAACTCTGTGAACAATGGCCATTAGAAAAACGTAGCAGGCCACAGCCATAAAGTCGTAATAAAGACAGGTGGCGAATTCATTGCATGTTTCCTTAAGACCTTAGATATTTATGACTTGGGAATAGAAGCAGCTGATATTATCTCAGATGTTTTTCTTTCATTTCCGACTGGTAGAGATTAAAATGCTGTCACAATTTGAGAAACTATATCTACCTAATCTTTAGTTTCTTTACGAGTACCCACCGTTCCGCATAAGTTCGTGTACTTATCAAGTATTCAGATTTATTTGCATTTCTCGTGTTATGTGAATTGTATTCTTTTTGAAGAATAATAATATAATAATTTATTCACATAAAAAATACACAAGACCTATGAAGTCCCTGACTCCTGAGCTAGGTTCAAAGACCTGTATTACAGGAATAAATGTCTTAAACTGTAATCTGTATGACGTCATATATGACTCATCCTAGTACGGCTACAGATGGTCCCATGTTATAAACTCCCAAGTATGTGTAAACCGCTGTATTATTTTTGGTGGTTATTATTAAATTTAATAAAATATTTTTATTAAATGCCTCAGGGATTAAGTCCGCTTTTGTACAGTATTTTTTTACTTGTGAATAAACTTTTAATAAATTATTTAAATCCTTGTGGGTTTTTTTGCGAAAAAAAGTTTAATCTTACTGTGTAAAGATAATGATGCGAGAGAAATAATATAGATTAATTAGATCTGGTAGGAAAAAACTCCAACTGTACCTATACATTTTATTATCTGCAATATATCTTAAAACATAAACAATGGAAAAAACTGGTCAACAAACGGATCTAGGTGACTGGCAGGATTTTAAATCAATTTAGTTAATCAGATTAAATAATTAAGAAGATTATGGATTAATATCGGTCATAAAAATGCTTGCTGAATCGTACCAAATAAAGCCGTTAATTTTTAAGCTATTCTTGAACTGCCAGGCATCCTGTCTAAGACCTAATAAATTATTCTAACAATACGAGTTAATGTATTAATGTCGTATAAAGACCGACTTCATCTAGTTTAAAAAAAAAAACATGATTGACGTGTAAAAGTGTTTGTACAAACGTACTTACAAAAAATAAAATCATTTCATCATTTCATTTCATTTAAAATATATTTATCCGGAATAAATTGATACAAGCTTTTACGATACCATATTGCTTTTATAATCTCATTAAAAAACTTACTGTAGGCCGGTGCGTGTGCACGCCTGTCGTATGCACCTGCCCTAATAAGGGTTTCAAAAATTGGTTAAAAACGGTCTTCGTGTGCAATTACGGGTTAGATAGTGAAAGACATTTCGATAGTAGTCGTGTCTGTGCTAATTTCTTTTTTTTAACCGTCGAAAAAACGGGGGAGGTTCACAAGTCGACGCGTACCTATATTTTTTTTTGTGATGCTTATTGGTCGCTTTGTTTAAAAGTCTGGAGAGGCGTTTTTCCTCTTTCAGAGTTACTGCCTTGTCAAGACAGTAACCTTGTTATAGAAAGGCTGAAAACAGTTTCTTCTTACATAATATTGTCAATCCAAGAATTTCTTTGTCCTTTTCCTAAAATATATTTTTCTATGCGTTTGCGAAATATTGTGTCATCATGGCATCTCTTATTTTGTTATTACTACAACGACACGCAATGACTATTATTATTTAATTACAATAATTAATTAATTAATTACATGCTGGTGTTGCTTACCTTTGGCGGATGATCTTGATATAGACACAACAGTATTTTTAACGTTATTTATAAGTACGATCGATCAGGTTAAGCTACGCTTGCCGCGGTTGGTCTGTGGATGGGTGTCCATCTTTACATACCAAGACCCCTCCGTGCCTCGGAAAGTCTCGGCTGTCATTCGCAGATCTTTGACACTCCTTATGGGTCGTCAGAAGCTCAAAAGTCCGACGACCAGTCTTACCAAGGGGTATCGTATTACCTAATAAGTAGGTTGTGGAGGTTGCTCCATGTAAAATACTGGTATTCAGCTGCATCCGGTTAGACTGGAAGCCAACCCCAACATAGTTAGGAAAAGGCTAGACAGATGATGATTGTTTGCAATGTCTAAAGAATTGTCTATAAATCTTGTTTATTACCTAAAGCGATAGACACCAAATACTTACTAATGAGATGACACTAAAAAAATATAAAAGCTATCCATTTAATCATAACCTGCCTGACACATCAAAATCGGCCGGTAAATGAAATATGATTTAGTTAATTGAAATAAAAACAAGCCACATTAATTTGGCGAGAGTAACATTCCAACCAAGATAATTAAGCCTACATAATACACAAGTATCAAAACCATAATTCCACTTGTTTTAGCAGGAAGTCGGTTTAATGATTTTTTATTGGTTACCGAAGACTTTCGAATAATGAAATCTGGGCGTTATATGACGACTAGTTTATGTCTATATTATATGTCCACTTTGACGTCTGCCGTCCATTTCGTTTTAATATATTATAGACCAAGAGACAGGGGGGCGTCTGAAATGACTATGTTAAATAAGTGATAAATGTTTTTATTTACTAGGATTTTTAATACGTTCAAACGGGGACTCAATGCCAATGAAATTAAATTAAAAAGGCAATTTTCACCGTGATCACCACGCCTGCAAATTAGATTGGCACCTAATGGTAGCATTACAAAGTAATTACTGCAAAAACGAAGCGCTTATTTCTAGTAACGGATTTCTCAATTACTTATTAGTTTTTAAAACTTATAAACTGTAAACTTAAAAAGAACCTACCTGACCTACCTATTGACTAGACTAAACCTAAGATATTAGCTATTTTTCTGTTCTTTTTTTCTTATCTATTTATATATGTGTGTACATAAATGGTTAAGTAAATCATTAATTAAGAGAGAAAAATGATAATTATTTATAACACACAGAGTAGTGCATATGTTTCTGTGTGTGCTATAAGGAACATATTTGAATGAATTTAAAAGTAACATAAAATTTAAATATTGTATTATAATAATTATTACCTATTGCTATTTAAAAAATGTGAAACATCTGTACACCTATTCTATAGCATAAGTGGCCCTTTTAAATTTTATACTCCAAAACACACGCTTAATAATCATTGACGGATTACATCGATAACATGTTTTTTTCATCTAGCCGTCTCCGAGCCTACTCAAGTAATTAACAAGACAGCAAGTTGACAATTTAAACTGGTACAGGTTTTTTATATATTGGATCGAAATTGGGGTCCAATCACCAATCATTTGTCGAAGCATATAAAACAAGCTTCGGATCGAACCGTTAGAGCAAAACGTCTTAATAAATATTGTACTCATGTCGTAATTCTATCATTTTTAGGTTTTTTTTCTAGGTATAAAGTATCGATAACTATATAACTAGTATTTATAAAAGTAATTTTTCTTTGAAGCTAAAAATACTCGACCTAACTCTACGCCAACGCCGGCTGTCGCTGAAAACCAGCACTATACTTAGTTGTCTCGCAGCATTATGCTGAGCGATGGCCGTTTTGCGTGGTGTCGCATATTTTCCCCAATTTTTTTCTTTTATATGTTTGTGTTTTTCTTTGGATCATTTATATTACCGCAAATAAATATATCGTCTTTCATTCTTTTTTCTTTCTATCTTGTCTAATTACATCAAATATAGAATCAAGTGTAATACCTCTCGAATCGATAAGGTATCGACTGCAAATATTCTGAGCCTGTTTCAAAGTATCTGAGTATTGGCTTATCTCTAAGATAAAGTCAGGAATGCAACCTATTTTGTATGAAATTATCTACCAAATACCTAAGTTGAACGGAACTTTCGCAGCCCGCAGCTGATGAAATTGGCCCTAAGCACTAGCTAGCTTCTAGGGTCATCTTTCTGACCAACCAACTCAGAAGTACTTTTAAATGATTCAATTGAAACAAATGCTTTGATTTTTATAGGTATCATAATAAAAGTATCAGATCAATATCGGTACTCAAATATCGTTATTTTTTTCTAATCCCTTTTTTATTTGACGTCGGCACCATAGAAGTGTAGAAATTGTGTTTTTATTGACACACTACTTTGGATTATGTTTGTGAGAAGGATGTAAACTGACAGGTTTTATCGCTAATTGATTGTGATCTACATAAAACCGATGTGTATCGATTGGATTTATACGTTCTTAGAAATAATCAGTGAAAGAGGTTTCATTTAATTGCGATGTTTGATCGCTTTTTTTAAATATTATTAAGTATATTAATCTATCAGACAGGATTAGTTGCGATTTTCTAGAAGTTTTTAGAATAGCTGTTTCTAGTAAAGTAGGTACCTACTTATATGTTTAAATATAATTTGGAACTTGAATAAAATGGATGATATTTATGTAATTAGTAAGGCACTATCTTTATAATTATTAATAAGGATTTTAAGCTCTAGAACCTTTGTTACTAGAACCTTCTAAACTAACCTTTCTAGCTAACCCTTCTAAACCTAATATGTGAGTCTTCACAGCTTACATTTTCATTTTTACTTTACTTTGCCTAATTAAATAAGCGTCATAAACGAATGTACAGTTTATTATTATACCAGCGCCCCCCCTCCCCTTACTCCGCACGGGTGCATTGGCGACATTCAAATCATCGAGAATTCAGTGCTAAATCTAAGTGTAATAATAATATTTACCTATCGAATACATATAGCGCCAACCACGAAGACGCGCCCCACTCTCGGCACTCTTCTTCCTAATCGCTTAAAGTACAAGTGTGCAACATTCCGCTAGTGGTTTAGTTTTGTCGATACACAGTAATTACTTATTAGTGGGTGGGTACTTAAAAAACTAAAACACTAGCGGAATTAACTAGCGATAACCGCTAGCGATTAGTAAGAAGAGTGAGGGGCGTCTTCGTGGTTGGCACTATCTATACCTTCCGGAATAAATTCTCTAAATCATGATAAAAACCGTAACTAAAGTTTAGGACAACAAAGCCGTCACACAGACAGACACGAAAATCAACTTTCATTTATAATTTGTATAGAGACCTAGAGACATGGAAGTATGTTTATCCATACTAATATTATAAATTCGGAAGTAAGTCTGTCTGTATGTTACCTTTTAACGCCTAAACCACTGAACGGATTTCGATAAAATTTGGCAGAGAGATAGATTCCATACCGGGGCCTTCCTGGGATTTTTCTGGCCTAAATCACTGAACGGATTTCGATAAAATTTGGCAGAGAGATAGATTGCATCCCGGGGCCTTCCCGGGATTTTTTGCTGCGAGGTATGTCGATAAAAACTGTCCTATGTATAGGATAGTTTTTATCGACAAACCTCGCCGGCGAAGCCGCTGGTGGAAACTAGTATTATATATATTGATATTCGTATGAAACGCTTACTGAGCACAGTAAAGTCAACCTTTAATCTTGCCCTCTCTATAACTACCCTTTCGATACGATGCTTCATTTCTGTGACAACATCCGTCTCAGCATTACCTTGTCAAAAGACCACTGAAGTTATAGTTCAATTGTAAATACGTTGTAATCTCAAAATCACTAACTTATACATTTTAATGTTTTACAAAATGAAAGAGGCACGTTTGTATGGGATTGTTTACGGTCTGATAGCAAATGTATGAGAATGGTTCGATTTATGAGAAACTGGGTATTTGTAGCATTATTTGTATGAATCGGCCCGTTTGATGTCACAGAAAAGTCGCGTAGTTTTATGTATTACTTGTAAGGGTTTTATCGCGATCCTATGATCGCAGGTGTTTTCTGTTTATGTACCGCTTGGAGTACCGTATTAATAAATGGATCTCATTTAAGAGTTCCTTATTATGTGTTGAGTTAATGTCTCTTAAGATGTAGATTTTATTTTATGTATTATGTGGGATATTTTTCGTCAAACTTCAAAAACTTTTGGTAAGAAGGAAATAATCGTTTGCTAGCTGAAGTGGGACTGGGCTGGCCATCTCTGACTTATGCGCAATGGGCTGTTAGCTAAATAATCACTACGTGGAGCCCTGAAATAGCCAGAAGGCGTCGCAGTAGACCCCGTAGAAGATGGCGGGATGAGCTGGAGAAAACAAAAGAACAGTACCTACCTAGTCCTTTAGCTGGAAGTCATAGAATAGAATACTCTTTAATATGCACACCATATAAATTACAGACATAAATATCCCCTCAAGCGTCCACTGTACACCAAGTGTACATAGAGCAAGTCCTCGAAACGTCAACGGTACACCAAGTGTCCACAACTATTGTCATTATTCTATTGTCATTGTCATTGTGAAAACAATGACGTCACTGCGTCCATTCAACTACTTCGATACGTGGTGTGTCGACAGGTACGTGGGCAAACGTGTGAGAGGATATAGAAATTTTACAAAGGGTGACACAATGAGCAAAGGGAGAGGCTATTGCCCAGCATTGGGATGATGCAGGCTAACAGTAACAGTAAGAAGAAAAAGGGTTCCCAATTGTAATAGTGCGGTTTATTTAACGCATTAGGCAAATTCGAGTCTCTTCTGACATAAATTGGCATGCATATTAGTAAGTGGTACAGCAAAAAACTTAATCCAAATTACACACCTTCAACATTAAAGTGGCACATGGCAAATCCAAGCAAAAAAAAACCAAATCAAATAACAGATGTTCAAAACAATTTCACCTTAAGATCATCAGTAGCTCATTTCATTTACATTGTAATTGCACAAACGATCCGGGTGCATTTTTTCTGAACTACAGTGTACACGTTAACCGCTGTACATCGCGTGACAATTGTCAGCCAGCAATACACTTGATTTACAAATAATTGACCCAATGTTGTAACGAACAATCATAATTCATTTTAATCAACCACAGACGCGTGCGCCATCTTGGATTTGTATAGGTTTTTTATAGTGTAAAGAAATGCGTGCAGCTAATATTTTCCGCTTCAGTTGACTGTTGTGTGTAAAAAAACCTTTTGCAGATGTGTCAATTATGGTGATGATTTTCCTTGTAATGTAATTCAGTGATTAAGGGCTATTGTTATGAGATTCTGTCACGGTAGATTGACATTTACTTATGCTTTAATACTTGGGTGTTGTTGGTATAATTGCTCCTGTATAATGTGGAGTAAGTACATGATCAGTTAAGGTCACTTCATGATCTTCATTACATCCGGATCTGCATTAGCCAAGTAATGCGGATGAATTTTTCGACGCTATTTTTTAGTTTCTGTATAGTTTTAGTTAAGTTAGAATTTAATTTTGTTATTTTTAGTTAATTATAAATAAAAGCTCTTAGCCAAGTAATGCTTAGCTGCTGGTTTGTTTTTAAGTTAGTTTGAGTTATTACAATGGTCGTACAAAAATGATGACATTTTCTGAAAAGTTGTTAAACAATTTTTTTATTTGTTGGTGGAGGCTTTTTTTGATCTTTGTCAATCGCTTGTTTTTTGGAATCATATAGTATATCTTGTTCACCAACTGAAAGGGTAGACTCTTTTCCGTCATGTCCTGTCTTATACAATGTGGAGAGGTCGATACGACCATAAAGTTAACTTCGTATATCTAATGACGTTCCCTGTCCGCATACAAAAATTCAACCAAATATACCCAATAGTTTAGTCACTATAGACCTATTAGTTAGTCAAATATTGGCAAAATCCATAGTTGGCCCATCACTACCTATTTAGTTTGTTTGAAAAAATCACTTTTTTTAATTTTGGCGTTTGTATTTATTTGATAGTTCCAAAATAATCATATGCATTAGTATTGCCAATGTTATTTTGTAAAGATTATTTCTAACTTTAGCGTAGTGTAATACTAGTCGTGCAGGGACCAGTTTTGTCACAAACACTATTAATAAAAGCTAATAATTAATAATACCACGAGTATGTCTCGCCTTCAGATAACACGCGACAACTCCAAAATGAATATTCAAGAACTTGTTAATACCTTTGGCTGCCATTCAATGTGCCTAAAATGATTAATGTAAGCCAATACGCTGATCAAAATCCAACTCTAAACTAGAAAGGAGAAGGTTCAATTTCGCTTGTGTACAATTAGTAAACAGCCCTTATCAGCCGCCCACGCATATAGGTATCGATCTTTTTTTTAATTTGATGTCGTAATTATGCAGTTTGTATGATATTAATTTATTGGGAGGCGCCGTGATTAAATTATTTTTGAGCTTCCGTTGTACACTGATTATTTTAATTAAAATAAAACATTGTTTTTTATATCTCGAAAAAATTAGAATAAATTAATAAGTACGTACTTAATTAGAGATGGAAATAATAATACAGCCAATTACTTGAAAAAAATTAACACCACAGAACTCAATGATATTATAAAGGAAAGATACCTACGCTACGTTCATACTGAGCGACGTTCTGTATTGTTGCGTTGTTATTTTTTGTCTGACTTAATAAATGAATTGAATTGATTGAATTGAATACGGAACGTATGACACAGAAAGAGATAGCTATCTGTAGTGTGTTGCTCGCTGCTATTAGCGGACTAAATGAAACTACAACAATTGTCTGAATTTGTCTGCAACAATTTGCGCGTGCTAGTGCCATATCTACCTCTCTAAAATATCATTGACAGAACTACACAAAATGACTTACAAGGCGACTATCAGAAACAAAAATCAATATATATTTCTCAAACCAACTTCAGTAATTCAGAGATTACTTTCATCCATACCTGTCAAAACCCTTTTGGCCTTACCGCAGATCGATCAAAACTAGTTCCACCTTCGTTTCTGCCTACCCCATGCGCCATACACGTACATAAACAAGTCCATTCATTCCAGAGATTAAACGTTCATGTTTAAAAAGAAAAATAACGCGGGACCGGCACAGCGGCAGATTGCATCTGTGGACCGTCTGCACTATCAATCATTCTTTATCGTTCTTTTGCCGTGGACTGTACTGATTAAATTATTCCACGGAGGTGACTTAATGAAATAGCCTGCTTAGGGAGGATTCACACTGCGGTGGTTGGGACTCACAACTCTGCCTAGGGCGCGATAAAGATACGCAATTTTCCACATTGTTTACGACTGTGTTTACATTTTTTGAAGTGAAAACTTCTTTAGGCGCGTCGGGCATTTTTTGAGATGGGAAAAAACATTGAACTCGCGACACTGTTACCGTAACCGGCACCGCGCGTGTTTTGTTTATAAAACTATTAAAAAAATACACACGTAATTGTTGAAGTTTTCACTTCTCTCGGCACTCCCGGAGTGCCACTGTTTTTTTTTTTAAACAAAGCGGCTATTTTGCAATAGGGCAAAAAAAATACGATAGTGTTTAAAATGGAGCATTGTTGAACTGTCTTATGGAGGATGCGCTAGGTAGCCCCCGATATTCATTTTTTTTTTCTTTTTTTGCAATTTTTAGGTCTGTGTTAGGTTATATAATGATTAAAATATGATATTATTTCATGAAATAGTCCTTCAATAGGATTATATGAACTACTAGCTTCCGCCCGCGGCTTAGCCCGCGAGGTATGTAAAAAACTATCCTACGTCTTTCCCGGGATGCAATCTATCTCTCTGCCAAATTTTATCGAAATCCGTTCAGTGGTTTATTTAGTGGTTTAGGCGCGAAAAAAAATCTGCTGTTCCCTACATTTATGTTCGTATAACTCGTCAAAATGTAGGGAACAGCTGATATTTTTTCGCGATTTCAGGTTTGGTCTCATAGTAAAAGTTGTTCATAATGATGAGTACAAAGACTTCTTAAGAGATTCTTATTGTTTTACCAATAACCCTGTATAGGTAACCTGATACTGAAAATTTGAATTCACACGGCTACCCTGGCACTTCCCCCTTTATGGGCGCTACTACTCCACTCTCAGTCTGTCAATTAATAATAATTTTGTCAGATTAAAGCCATAAATATAATACCTACACCCAAGTCGATAACTGCATGCACCAGCGAGCCCAGCATAGACAAACACTAACTCAAGCTCACAATCAATGACCATTCATACACCCCATTCATTCATAAACAGCTTAAATCACCTTTTGTACACAATCTAACAGTAAACTTAATAAATAGTAGCATTGCTCTAGCTACAAATCATGGCCCTCAGTGTACCTTATTACGTCAAGTTATGAACACGCAAACACACAATTGTGCACACAGCAACATCGCACATCATGGCGGCACAACCAATAAATATGCATACATTGTCAATTAATAGCCTATATTAAATTAATGGCCGCATGCTATTTAGAAATGAAACGGTTAAAGGATTAAAGGGCTGAAGGGTTCTGCACCTGTTTGAGATTGATAAGTTTTTAAGTGAAGATGTGTGAGTGCATTGTGCGTCTTTTTATAGGGTGAGCCGTTATTCGAGAAACACAACCAGTTAATTCTTGCGCTTCGACACATTCAGCAATTTTTTTTGTAGAAAAAAATGGAATACCTAATCTGTTTGTACCTTCTTGTCCTAATCCCAACTCCTCAATATTTCATCAAATTAATAATATAAACAATTCTGCATTCAATTATATTATGAGTGTGACTTGCTTGTCACTTGTGAAATTTTCTTTAATGTAGTCATCTTCAATTTCATATTTTCTCCGCCATTCAAATCCAAGTCCTAAACACTTGCGGAACCCACAACTGCCAGCAATAAACCAAGTGAGTCCGTTTCGAATCACGAATAAGGGAGTCATAATAACAGAGCCCTCTTAGATATACTATGTACCAATTACTTAACTTCTTGTCTTGACAACGGATTGGCCGACACCACAATATTGATTAACTGAAGCTCCAGATAATTGGCTATGTGGTTATTAATTAGTTCCCCTTTGAATATATTAATATTTATAAGTAATTTAGTGATAGTACCGAGATCATAACTCGGTTAGTTCATTTTTGAAACGGGTTCTGCTTTGGGTTTATTCGATTAGGGAATAATCGTCTAGTGGTAAATCATGCGAGACCGGCACAGCTTCTGTGCATCGGGTTGAAAATAACTCAGATATATTGGCTGGGAATTACCATATTTTTATTAAAATAAAATTATTAAACAGTTGCAAATTGAACTCAATGATCAGCAATTGCTACGCCTTTCGTTATTTTGACAAATGTGAGATTAATCCCTATTTGGGAAACCACTTTGAGAATGTTAATAGATAATAACAGTCGGTCGTGTAGGTACTTTTTTTGCACCCACGCGTATTCAGACTACCGAGAAATAAACGTTAACGAGATCAATACCGAAATACCTTCTCAGGTTATTTCGCAACAATTTATTTAGCTAAATTAACCGAAGCACATCGTATTTGCATTCGATTTCCATAACGTGGCACAGGCGTATCGAGCGGCCATACGTCACTGTAACCGCGAGATATAGCCCGTACGGACTGCTTGATCGATTGTGCGATTCGGACATCGAGAATTTTACGGTATTGAAACGTTGTTAATTTTATTTTGCTACGGTTGGGATGATGTTTAAATATGGCTTGTAATTATGTTTGTTTTTAGGGACGATTGGACATCATTTGTCATTTTCATGTTTATTATAATCACAAATGGTGTTGTCATTAGTGGCTTTCGTGTGGCATTTTTCAAAGAGAAATAGAACATGATGAAAGTTAGCTGTAATTTCATAAAATGTGAGCAAATTCACCACTGTGATCTTTAACTTACGCATTGAGTTCGCAAAGTGTAGTAAAAGTTACTACACTTTAGCCTGGATGACAGTTTATTAATATAATTACACAAAATAACTTTAAAAGGTAAACAAAAAACTCATCCATTTAAATTAGCACAAAAAAGTAGAAAATATTCCATGAAAATAACTGAATATTTTACAATATCGTACCAATATCGTTTGTCATAAATAATCCCCGCTCCTTCATTATCGGAGTTCAGATGAGACGGCCGGTTTTTTGCCAACATCGTGATTTATCCAAAGGAAATTGTCAGACAACTAATGGCTCTTTGTTTATTGATTTATATGTTGCAATATTCGGTAGCGAGAAGGGTCGGTATAATATCAGTACTCGTTTTTTTCCCCGCCTGATTGAGCTACTGCATAATCCGCCCATGAGAAAATGACCATTTCGATCACTCATAGCCCAACCCATCGCAGCTTTTTTAATTTAGACGCGTAATCAAAATTATAGGGTTCGTAGATTGGTGTGAATTAGCGAGTAAAAATTTAATGGGAACGCTTCTAGGATGTATCTTTATTAAGTTTTTTTTGATGTACAGGAAATTATTTTAGAATTAATTAAAGTTTTTGATATATTGTTTTTGAAAGACGATAATAAAGTTTGGAACAAAAAGATTTGATATCTTGGTTGTTTGGCAGCTGAGTTTTATGGCACATAATAGTCCTATGATTTCAAATCATGTATCACGGTGAGACAGAGATAATTTGTGGTGATATAGGAAGATTGAAAAACTTGACTTTTACAGTCACAGAGCAATCAAATTGACCAGTTCTTTACGAAATCCGGTACCGAATATCTATTGCCACAATAACACTAGACATTCTCGTCTCACTTATATAATTACCCTGTTTGCCAATAAATACATAGTGTAAACAAACTACATTTCACGACTGCTGACCAATCTAGAGCGATATCATTTAGTCACGATCATTTGAATGTCGTGCGAACATAACATTTTATAATGATGGATATATTTTCTACTAAGTATAAAATAGTAATAAAGCTCCCGTTACAAAGCTGTTTTAGATTTTTTAATTAATTGATTGCATTTTAAATACAGTTACTTACAAAACTTACTTACAATTTTGTTACATAAAATTTATGATATCGACTACTTTCTCTTTAAATGTCGTGATAAATACTCTAAAATGATACCAACAGATTATAAATGTTGAAGCAATTAATGAGGGAGATAACGTGGCAAATTAGGAAAGAGGTAGTTAAAAGTCTTGTTTTATCGTTAATTTTATCAATTCCGAAATCATGTGTGTAATTAATTATTCGATTCACAAGATTATTTGTCTGATTGAAACGGTATAGAATTACTGTCATGGTCTTATTATTAAATTAATAAAGAGATAGGTACTAAAAGTCTTGTTTCAAAGTTTTTTTTAACAATTCCGAAATCATGTATAATTAATTATTTGATTCACAAGATTAGGCGTCTGATTGAAATGATATCAAATTGTTGTAAATGGTTGTTTGTGTTAGGCAACCGTTTTTGATACTCCGCTATCATTTGGAGTCTAAATGGACATAAATTATAATTTGCAAGAGCAATAGATTCTCTATATTTCACAATACATGGAGCAACTTAGTCTGACATTGGTGCCGATTCTGTTGTTCACAAACTAAACTAAATTTAAGTGCAGTGCATCTTTAAATTTCGATTTAGAAGAGGACTGAAAATTATTTTAGTTTAGTCCTGTCAAATTAATCAGCACCTGTCGTAAATTGAGGTAATTTTAGTAGGAAAGTTTTTAATCACGTCTAAACTTGTATGGAGTAGTGTCAGGCGCTGATTAATTTGACAGGACGAAACTAAAATTTATCTTCTGTCCTTTTGATTAAATAGAAAGAAAAAGATGCACTGAACTTAAAGGACCATGGGCACTTTTGAATGAGCACTGGGCCCACTTTTCAAAGTTGTGCAACAGTGATGAAACCTATGTCCTATTACAGCTCTTGGCGTGTACTTTATTTTATTCTATGGCAGCTAAGTTCAAATCCAGCGCGAAAACGGTATTTTATGCGTTTTTTAAAAATGTTCAGCATTGTTCAACAGTGATGAGTTGTATGTCATATGAAAGCTCTTAAAGTGTACTTTATTGCATTATATGGCAGCTAAGTTCAAATCCAGCGCGAAAACGGTTTTTTATGCGTTTTTAAATGCGTCATTTTGGGCTCTATTTTTCAACATTGTTCAACAGTGATGAATTATATTTCATATGAAAGCTCTTAAAGTGTACTTTATTTCATTCTATGGCAGCTAAGTTCAAATCCAGCGCGAAAACGGTTTTTTATGCGTTTTTAAATGCGTCATTTTGGGCTCTATTTTTCAACATTGTTCAACAGTGATGAGTTATATTTCATATGAAAGCTCTTAAAGTGTACTTTATTTTTAAAGTGAACTTAGCTGCCATATAATGAAATAAAGGACACTTTAAGAGCTGTCATATGACAGGTTTCATCACTGTTGCACAATGTTGAACATTTTTAAAAAACGCATAAAAAAACCGTTTTCACGCTGGATTTGAACTAAGCTACCATATAATGAAATAAAGTACACGCCAAGAGCTGTCCTAAGACATAGGTTTCATCACTGTCGCACTGAACGTTTTTAAAAAACGCATAAAAAAAACCCGTTTTCGCGCTGGATTTGAACTTAGCTGCCATAGAATGAAATAAAGTACACTTTAAGAGCTTTCATATGACATATAATTCATCACTGTTGAACAATGTTGAAAAAGTGGGCCCAAAATGACGCATGGTCCTTTAGTTTAGTTTGTGAACAAGAAAATCGGCACCAGTGTCACTTAACATAGTTAGCTGTAATTTGCTGCCGCTGTGGAAAGGGTCTACAATACCGGATACAATAAAATTCTTCAGACAATTTGATACGCTGTTCCCGAATCCAACACACGAGAGCATCAGACAGTCTGACCACACAATTAAAGCCATCCAGAAATCTACGGCTAAAAGTATTTTGAACGTCCAAATTGAATGTTTTGGTGACCACAAATTATTTTGACCGTTCCTTCCATAAAAACAAATGGTCATTTAGTAGCTTGGGAAGCATGCAATGACGATATGGTATTCAATTTATTCTTCACGCTCACTGTTTTACGGATCATCAGCAGTGTGATTTCGTTTGAAGTCGTTTTATTTTGTTGCGGCTAAGTTGAAAGGGTTATTATATTTTCGTGTTGTGTTGGTCTAAAGTGCTTAAAAAACCGATCATTTTGTGTTAAGTACCGGATATTAAGTACTGGATATTAAGTACTGTTTAATTCAATTAATTTATCACTTCTCGTGCTCTAAAAGTTCGTCTTTATGTAGTGCGTAGGCGATAACTATAAAGTCGCTTTTTCTGCTCTAGTGCATAAAGTAATTTTATTTTCTAAGATACGCACAATAAAACGTCGCAGATTAAACTAGTTATTTTATTTCATTTGCTTTTATTTATATCACTTCCGTGTTTTCTATCGTTAATTTAATAAAACCAGATAAAATAGTTGTCATTTATAATTTAAAAAAAAACCAAAATAAACGTTTTTATGGCTTGGCAGTATGAAGTCAGTGGATTGTTGGTTCAATCACCTATTTTGTACAAGCATATCAACATTGCGACAAAACACAGGATATTCTAAGCACCTCATAAAGAAGAACCTACATCTTTACATTTCTTTTACGAATGTCATGTGGCGACAATCGAGGCGCTCGTGCGCACATTACCACCGAGCCTAATGTCACGTAATGACTGCTTCGTAACGCGTGTTAGGCTGCGCGCATACTGGCGACTAATGCCACCTCGGTTAGTGACGGGCTCATTATGAGTGCGACAAAAAGTATTACGTTTTATAATAGCGTTACTGTAAGCTGAAGTTTTAGTATAGGTTTTGGGAGCTTTAGGAGATGTTTTGGACTTTTTGTTTTAATTGAATCTGTTTTAGCTAAAAGATTTTATTACATACTTAATACAGAAACAAGTTCTTGAATTTTGTAGGTATATATATAGTTATTTTTATTGTAGCATACTTTCTGTGAAAACTCGGAGTTTTTTTACGATGTTTACATTAATTCGTACTAACGTATTCTTTAATGTTACGTCCTTTCACATAAAAGCCTAGTTCATATGTTTTATTATCATAATCATAAACAGCCTATAATGTTCCCACTGCTGGGACACAGACCTCCTATCTTCCAGAAAGGTTTTAATCTACCACGCGGGGTCAGTGCGGATTGCTAGATGTCACGTCTTTGATTTTTTAGTTCTAAGACATGGCCGGTTTCCTCATGACTCGTTTTTCTTCACCGTTTTGTAAGGAGTGGTGATAAAATTATTCTTACAAAGTACCCACGATGTACAGACGCCAGCTCATCAAGCTACTACAATCTGTCAAATTTATTTAATTGATTTTCAACTTTATCGGTAAAACTTGACAGTATCGGGTAGCTTGATGTGCTGGCGTCTGTACATTACCTTTTGGATACTGAAGCTTTATTAAATGCCTATCAAATATCAAGACTCATTGAACGACATTGGCTGAACCCAACAGGTTTGAGCGAGCATCCTTCATTATAAATTCATTTGCGCGCAATGTGCGATGTCATGACTTTGATTATTGCCCGTGATGAGTGTTATTAGGTCTTTTATTGTTTAAATGTATCGGTTTTCTTCTTTTTTTGGGTCACTGTTGTGAGTCAGAGTCCGAAATAGAAGTATCGATAAGGAACTAATACATTTATATCGTTGAAAACAATTGTTTTTGTTTTATCGGCTGCCAAAACTTTTGGAACAACTCTGTTCTGATGGTGTGCACATGGGCTAAATTCTTAACAATTTCTATACAATCTCAATATGTATTAACGCAAATGGCTCGCTTTTGCCGAGACTTCATATTTAACGCACTTGCCAAGAATTGCGCAATTTATTGCCCTACATATATGCGCATAATATATAGGATACCAAACTTAGTTCAAGAATTATATTTAAGCGTCATTTTTAATGTTTATTGACTAAAGATTGTTTGCTGTAATAAATCATTTGATTAAAGACCAAATGCCTAAATGACATTATCCTTGATAATATTCTGCCAAGTCAAAAATTGACCAAATGAAAATGTGCGTACTAAAAACATTCCAAACATGGCATTGGTATAAAAAAAAATTGCTAAAATTTGTTTGGGTAATGAAATTTTGGCAAAATCTTTTCGGAAAAACGGCAGTATCCCGGATTATTTTATCCTTTCTTTTCTGTATAGTGAAATTCCTAATATATTACAAAACTATCATGACCAGGACCACTATCCTTCAATATTGCTTCGTATAAATCTTTTCCAATAATACCTATACCTATGACTTGCATTTCATCTAATGGTTTTCCTGGACATATGAAGGACGTAGCCTGTTCTACGACATGCATGTTTCTTAGCAGTCATTCGACATCGACTGGAGATGTTACGTGTATTGACTTATCTGCCTATCTTTGATGAATGTGTAGGACAGTCAGTGTTGGTTTTCAGATGCTTATTTTTACTTTTGATATTTACTTTACTGCGGTGTACTTCGTCATACATTTATTTGTTCATGTATTCTGCCTTTATCAAAAAAGAAACGACGCCTAGCCACCTGAAATATGTTTTTTATAAACTTATCCCAGTAACAGTAGCTGTGTAAGGTTAAGTCATACTACAAGTACCTTTTTACTTAGTTTAGGAGCCATCAGCTGTTCAAACTGCTTTTGACCACCACTTAAACAGTCAAGTGTTTTGTGTATGACTAACTTTAAGTATGTGTTTCTCTTTGTACAATAAATTTATAGACAACGTCAGTGTTACCATTCATTTTTTATGTATACCTAACCTTACCACAGTGATTACTAAGTAAGGGAAATAGTTCAACTGTCACAAAAAACAAGCTGACCTATAATTTAAGCTTTGGTATCATCATATGAAAATACAGCAAAATAATCCATGAACCCCCACAAAAATCTAACCACCAACCTTCTTCTTCCACAGGAGAAACCCCACAAATGCAGCCTCTGCTCCAAGTCGTTCCCGACTCCTGGGGACCTCAAGTCCCACATGTACGTCCACAGCGGATCCTGGCCTTACAAGTGCCACATCTGCTCTCGAGGGTTCTCTAAGCACACCAACCTGAAGAACCATCTATTCTTGCATACTGGTAAGTTGTATTATTCTATTATTTGCCATCTTTTCTCTCACAGAAAGGAGACCTGGTGCTCCAGCAGTGGAAACACTAAAGGCAGATTATGCACCATCTTTTCCACACGACCTGTAAATTACCTGAGATATTGCTAGGTAGATGGAAAAAGAAAAGAACTTGCTTGTGTAATCTTGCTTATTAGTTTGAAAATCTACTTAATATCATAAATTCGAAAGTAACTCTGTCTGCCTGTATGTTACCCTTTCACGCCTAAATCACTGGACGGATTTCGATAAAATTTGGCAGAGACATAGATTGCATCCCAGGGAAGGACATGGGATAGTTTTTATCGACATACCTCGCGGGCGAAGCCGCGGGTGGAAGCTAGTATAACTATATAGAGGCTAATTCATGCAGGCCTACTATAGATCTCCACGATGATAATGATAACATTCAGAATGATTAGTCATGTAGCAGAGTAGCAAAAGCAAGCCTCTCTAAAAGCTCAGTGTTAATTTTTTTTGTAATTTTTTTTTGTGACCCACTGCTGGGCAAAGGCCTCGCCTTGTTCCTTCCAAACCTCCCTGCCTTGTGCGATCTCGGGCCATGTTGACCCTGCAAACGTTATTAGATTGTACCTCGACGTCGATGTCCTCTCTCAGGCGTCCAGTCAGTGACGATCTTTGCCCATCTCTCCGGGTGCATTCGTGGGACGTGTCCGGCCCACTCCTATTTAAAAAAAAAAGCGAAAAGTATAAATCAGAAGGGTAGTGTCATACGAAAACAAATGAATATGGTATAATTTTAGCTGAATTGGTCTTCTGACCCTTGAACTACAAATGATCGTGATTTTATTTTAATTTTTTTTTTCTTTTGTTACAGCTAAACATCAAAGGAACAGTGCGAGGGATGCCACTTGAATTGAGAAAATAAAGTTTGTTTACATTTACATCAAAATAAAATTGATGTAAAGTTACATTATTTTTTTTACATATAAGACCTTATACGTCTTACAAAATATAAAAGTGTGATATTAGACTAATTATTTTTAAGTGTTATCTATTTAAGTTGTATTTATGATTTGCTTATTTAACTTTGTGTCTAAAAATAAGGGATTGATAAAAATTGAAGTTTTGGGGGCTTTTTGTAATTTTTAAGATTTTTCTACGTGTATATAAATTCAACTTTATTATACCTACGGTTTTATGGACTTATTTTTGGGATGTAAAGTATGTTAAATTAATTTATGTTAGCGTTTTGGATGAAATAAATAAGCATAATCAATATACGAAAACGTCTGTAGAATAGCGGTTATATCTCTAGGATAAACTATTGCTATTTATAAAAAAATATTTTTAAAGTCAAAATTATTTATTTACCATCTACAATTTTTTTATACTGATAGATTATAAAATAATTCCGTTGAAATTATCGTTCTAATCTTTCGTTTTATCTCTATGAAAGTATAGTACCAAATACACACAAAATTATTTGTTGATGAACTAACGAAACTACGAATTTATTTGGGCGATAATTTTATCGGAATATAAAATAATCTTTTGTTGTCAAACAGAACAACTTTTCTTTGGCTACGCAGTAGAACAAAGTTTCGGAATTACTACATAGATTTATGTAGAATTAGATGTAAATGTAAATATTAATTATAAGGGCTTATGATATACCTACATTGAGTACGTGTATTGTGATTACGTCTCCGTCCATTTTATTGTAAATACCTTATAGTTTAAGGGTGCTTACACGCAACGAATTATTAAATTATGAATATTATTTATATTTTTAGATAAGTACTTCAGTAAATAAATTACTATAAATCAATCTGCATTTTATTTCTTTACTAAGTGTAATTTATCTATAAAATCCAATTTAAAAAAAAGAGATCCCTCATAATAATAATTATAATAATTCCGATCCCAAGAGCAGTCTAATTTACATAATTATTTTGCAAAGTACAGACGCCAGCACATCAAGCTACCCGAAACTGTCAAATTTTCCCAATCAACTTGGAACCTTATATTTTGGCGATAAAGTTGAAAATCTATTAAAGAAATTTGACAGATTGTAATAACTTGTGTACAGACAGGAATCTGGACGAAACCCCAATTAAGGGCAGGGCAAGGGCAATGGAGCGGGCTATACTTGGAGTTACCCTGCGTGATTGAATCAGAAATGAGGAGATCCGCAGGAGAACCAAGGCAACCGATATAGCCCGAAGAATTGCCAAACTTAAGTGGCAGTGGGCATATTGCTCGCAGAACAGATGGCCGACCGCGTACCGGAAGACGTAGCGTTGGAAGACCTTCCACAAGGTGGACAGACGACCTTGTGAAGGCCGCAGGATGCGAGAAGCTCAGAACCGATCGAAGTGGAGGTGCTTGGGGGAGCCCTATGTCCAGCAGTGGACGTCTTTCGACTGAAATGATGATGATGATAACCCCAAGTTATATTATGTGAGATACCTCGCTCTTTGCCATTTTGAAATTCATAGGTAACTGTTTAAATGCAAGTCAAGTACTATTTTAATTCAAAGTAAAATTATTGAAAAGTCTGAACATGGAAGGTAGGGTAAACGGGTGTATGTTATAACCATGATACCAGAATCGATTACTATAACGGGTGTAAAAAGACATATAACGAAACTAAGAGTGACTTGTACAAACGCCCGCACGTCACGCTACCCGAAACTGTCAAATTTTCCCAATCAACTTTGAACCTTATGCTTTAGCGATAAAGTTGAAAATCTATTAAAGAAATTTGACAGATAGTAGTAGCTTGATGTGCTGGCGTCTGTACCTACTCCCCGTCATTGTAATATTTTTGTACTGGACCATACCTTGGAACCTTATGGTTACGGATATATTGAAGGTCAGAATTCAAACTTTAACGCACGACCCCCGTACCGTTGCATGCACCCATAAGCGCAATGGTTTGCGTGGGTTACATTGCGCACAAATTACTTAGTTTTATGTACAGAATGCGTAGTTGACGGCTATGTGATGGGTATTTTTACACCCTGTTTCATTGAAAAAATGACTGACGTAACGACGCCCGCACATCAAGCTACCCGCAACTGTCAAATTTTCCCAATCAACTTTGAATCTTAAGCTTTAGCGATAAGGTTGAAAATCTATTAAATAAATTTGACAGCTTGTAGAAGCTTGATATGCTGGCGTCTGTACATAATATCTAAAAGCTGGTTAATACCTGAGACGTCCAGCTGTGTGGCAAAAAATACGATGCTAGCTGAAATGTGAAATCAAACTCAAAAGTGTCTTCAATAGCTGATTAGATACATACTGGGACCTAACCAAGGATGAATAAACCAAAGGTGGCCAGCAGATATCACTAAATGACGACTTATGTACCAACAAATTGTATCTATCTCTACACATCGATAGACCCTGACAAGTACAAGCATTGGTCAAAGCATCGAAGAGGCGTAACAGGGTCCCATAAAGGACAGGTAGCTTATCAATCGCTCAAGACAGCACAATAAACTGTGTCCATCGAACCAGCTTACGACATCCAATACACAGAACCTCATAAAATATAACTTAATAAAATCATCATTCGTACATCATTACTTGTACATATGGTGGAAGGGGGCTTGTCAACCAGCGTGAAACCGGCAAAACTAATCGCAATTTAAAACTATCTGCTTTATATTTAGAAGTTTCTCGAAGCGAGTAGGCGTCGTACACGCAAGCCCTCAACTGATTTGCATAAAACAACTCCAGTGGAGTGTATTAAGACTTAATTGTTGCTGCCGTGGAGTGTCCGTGCCTTGTGGGACGCTACATGAACCGTGGTCTCGATAAAAGCCATACCAACATTTCATTGGCGAGGAAATTCAATGTTGAACGTTATTTATTGTTAGATTTTATTATTACTTCGATTTTATTTGGTTTTGCGATTGTGTGATGTGATTCATGCTTTGCGAAGTGTGCATCTTGAGGTTTGAGTCAGGAATAAAACGAGAATAATTTATATAGGACATTTTTTGGTGGAATTTATCTAAATTCTTGATGACGGATTTTTGGGCCCACTTGCAGCTCAACTGACTCATTGCGTTTAGCGCTAGAAGTAATTTAAAAAATCAATCCGTCTCTGTCATTTTTAAACAATTGACAAAAACGGAAAGACGTTTTAAATTAATTATTCTACCGATTCTAATCTTACTAAGAGCTGATTTTACTAAAGTCAGAGATCTTTTATTCGTGGAATAAAATTGACGTCTGACAGTTCTAGTATGGAAAACCTGTCAAAAATTCAAGTTTGGTGGAATGCCAATTTCGTGAACGTAAATTTTATTCCACGAATAAAAGATCTTTGACTTTGGTAAAATCAGCCCTGAAAATAGAACAACGTAGGCTGGAATAGCCCGAATCTTCGTCCGCATTTAAAATAACATATATATAATATATTTAGGTGATAAAAGTTTTTTTTTTTTTTTTTTTTTTTTTTTTTTTTTTTTTTTTTTTTTAAAAACGTTGCCCCACACTAGGAATTTCTCCTGTATCGTGGGTGCGTTTACAAACATTTAAACTCACATACACAAACAGCCAGACCCGGAACAACTACTTGTAGGTCATACAAATATTTGTTCCGTGCGGGAATCGAACCCGCGACACGCAGCGCAGCAGTCAATCGCTAAACCACTGCGCCAACCGTGCCGCTTAGGAGATATCCTGCATTGCAAAAATGCTATGTAGCATATCAATTAGGAGATATGCTACATAGTAACGTTAATACTTTTCTGATTAACGACAGTTAATCAGTTGTTTTGTATTTATAAAAAAATAACTTCAATGCTTTATCAAACACGTGTGTTCATCTTCGATATAGATCCTTAAAACGAATAATAAGACCTTTACAATGAAGACTTTTGTTATCACAAAAAGGTTTTCTTGGTTTTACTGCACTGCTTAAAACTCGTACAGTTACTCGTACAGTTTACTTATTTATTTATATTAGTACATGGAGGACTTACAGCTAATAAAAACCAACAAAAGGAAACCATAGTCACCCGAAAGCCAATTACAAATCAGGTATTCTTGCTATTTATGTTTATTGCACAACTCTGTGACACCATAAAGATATCAATTCCACGACAACTACCTATTCAGATTTCCGATATCTGGCACACCTCCCCCCACATTCATCCTAAAACCTCAAGATATTTGCTAACAAAAAATAATTGCACAAGTAGCAGACTCCCAATTAATTATTTATATTGGATGGCAATATAAAATATTTTACATAACTAGGTCTAGTAAATAGTGGCTGACATAATCATTTAACTTTCACTAAGTAAAAAACTAATAAATTAAACTTATTGATTTATTTATAACGATCCTCTAATGACGATGATAAATGCTATTGACTTGAGCAGCTTCGTTTTCGTGAATTTATACAGCGTGTTTATTTTCTGGAAGATAATTTCATTTATTTACAAACAAATTACAATTTTTTTCTCTTGTGTTTAAATTACAGTCGTCGAGAGAATTCGTTTTTGACACCTGTCAGTTTTATACAAACGGGTATGTGTTTTGCGAATTTAATCGTTATTACCTACTAGAATTGTCGAATAGGCACGCATTCTTTCAACGGTCGGACTGTAGTACATACTGCTTACAGCCGTTAACAGTAGACAATAGTCATAAAGTTCTCGGATACTCCAGGCGAACGCTTAGGAGAAAACACTTGTGGATGCAATTTTATTATACTCGTACTAAATTCTTTGCAATCATCATATAAAAGGTGCGAGAGAAATTAAACTAAAAACTCTATGATTACAAAATTTTAGTTATTATTCCTGAATGAAAAAAGGCATTACTTGCTCTAACATGAAGTAGAACTAAATATGAATAAAAGTTTTTTTTTCTGATTGTAATTTACTTTGTTTGTAAGTCGGATGTGTATCTATGGTACCTTCCATAGATAGTTAAATGTGCATGCTAATGTGGGCATTATGAATGTGGAGGTAGTTTGGTACACCCACCCTTCGTGGAATCAGTATTAGTTCTCAATGTGATAGTGGGCGAGCCCATTGCCCATTTGAATTTGCAAACCTGTGCTATAACAGATTTTTTTACTTGTTGAAGATTCTGGGGATTAAATAAATTAGTTTAGTACTTAACTGACATTAAAATGTCCGTGTAAACCCGGTCATTTGGAAATCAAGATTGTACTGCAGCGTAAAGATTTTTCATTATCTTACTTTTTCTATCATACGTTATTTTTGTAACTTCTAGTTACTTCTGTACATTTCCACCTAAGAATTGATGAACATATTGTTGAGGACAATTCTGAGGATTTTCATATTATTATATATGCCCTTTGCAAGTCGATTACTGGGCCAATATCGTCATTCAATTTCTGCCTTCAGACGTACCAATTAGTGTTCTTATACATCATTATTTTTAGTACATGCGAAACCTGAATATAGTTGGTACATAAGTAACTGAATCGATTCCAATAATTTTTACCCCATGTTATATTTTGTCCCAAAAATATTTAAAAAAGGTTAAAAGTTGGACACCGAGCGACACTAAGTAGGTTATCCAATCTCCGCGCCGAACGGCTAGGTACCTTGGTATTGTTATCAATGAGCGCAAGACGGCGCAGCGCGAGCGGCGCGGGTGAGCATGTTTTTGTACGGACCAACAGGTAACTTAACAAGCATAAAACTTTGTGATTTTTTATTTGTTTTGATATTTTGTACATAGATTCTTGACATAAAAATACTGGACACATGTTTCGGGTTTCGCATACCTATACTAAAAATAATGTTGTATATTGGGACCCGTGTTTTCACGTGCTTTCCATAATCTCAAAATTAAACCGACTGCGACTGCTCTTGATATAAAATAGCCTGCATCTGTGTATAATTAAAACTCTAGTACTACATACCATATAACCGGCGATTGATCCAACAAGACACGTCAATCAGTAACATTATAAATCTTGTATGATGATACAATTATTAACTTAAAACATCCGGGTGGTCTATTACCTATTGGAGCCATTAGACCACCAAAATGCTTGGAACCAGTAAACGATCACGATGTTATATTAAACTCTTTCTTATTAACTATTATTACAATATAATTTGAAAGTAGGCCTCATTTTGTGTGGGTTGGCTTATTCGATTGATGAAGTTTTATTTTGTTTTTTTTTGAACCTATTATGTTGAAGGTGCACATGAATGAGTTTTGCAGTTTTGGCTTTGCAATATATTGAAATTATATAATTATATTATTAAATAGATAAACATGGAAAAATGGACTTTAGAATTATACAATGTTAGTTCTCCGTGTTAGTTATAAAACGGAGGTTGTCTTGCCGATGTGCTTTTACTTCGCTACATCAGGTAAATAGGTACTTTTTCTTGCAAATTTTTAGTAGGTACAAACGACGACATATCAAGCTATACATTTCCAGTTTTAGCTGACCTCGTATTCTTTAGACTTTTCATACAAAGAGAAGTCAGCATATACTAAAAATGTATTAAATATACACTAATTATTTTCTATAATCTATCATAAAATTTACAAAATGTTGTGTAGTTTTGTCCCATTTTCCGAAGGGCACCGGAAGACTTCTGATTCACCAATTTTTTTGTTTAAATCTTAAGTTAATCTTAAGTCGCAAACTTGAGCAAGAGACAGTTTTTTTCACAATGTTCCATTTCACTTTTTATTAAACTTACGACGGTCATTAGAAGTATTGCATTCACTATCCAAACGGTGATTACAAAAAGCTCGATTAAACTAACAATTGAGATAGGCGCGGCCGTACAATGCCATAGATCGCGCGACGGGAGTCGGTGTACCCACTACTTCTACCACCAAGCGTAAAAAGACCTGTACTCACGAACTGAATTTGAGCAATGGTGGTTCAAAAGACACTAGACGTTTACACAGTCCTATCGCCGGACAAAAAATCTAATAAAGCTAAAGCAAAATAGAAGAGATGTTTGGATCAATATGGAGTGTTGTTCCGAACAAACTGCGTTGTCATAGAGTATAATCGAGGTGAGACGGTGGCGGCTTTGTATTCGGCCGTCATCGGCTTTTTGTAACGCTATCTGATGAGTATTGCTCCCATTTTGGTCGACAAAAAACCGATCGGTCGCCGCAACAATCGATGAGGTATATGCACCTACTATGAGTGGGTACAGATACAGTAGTGCGCTGTTGTGTGGTTTTGGGGTCTTCAGAAAAACTTGTTCTCGTAAAAACATCCTGCATTAAAACAATAAGAGAATCGAATCAGAAATACAACATCCGTAGTTCTTGGTAAAAAGTGGAGCAGTATCTTTCGACAAACCGGTGGTGGAGTTATTCAGAACATTTATAGATACGACAAGCCTTTGCCGCGAATGACATCATAATCAATTGGCAGACTACAACTAGATATTTTAGAGCTTATTTTGGCCGGGTATAATAACTGTAGAGTGATGCAGTTTTTCTGCCATATTTTGAAGAATTTGGGTCTACATAGAACTCTTCAAATATGTTTTTGTGAGCAACACTGTTTCAGCGTATCTCTAGCCATTTAGGTGTTCAGGTACAATGGCAATAGTACACATCTTTTTCGGTCAACAGGACCTTGTCAAATCTATATTCTATATATAATTATGTATATAAAATTCAAAGTCCTAACTGAATGATATATCAACGCACAGCCTAAACCGCTGGTCCTAGAGACATGTAATTTGGACGGTGTTTTCTTTGTAAAGAGTAGGTATCCACTAAGAAAAGGTTTTTCTAAATACCACCGGTGAATGGGAGGAGGGTGAAATTTCACGCAGTCAAAGTCGCGGGCAGAAGCTAGTACACAATATAATGGCTTGAATACCACGACTAATGCCCCGATGGATCTTGCTTCTAATACACCTAGTACGGTCAGTTATAGCAATTAGCTGACCCAATTTTGCATAAATAGTTGAGATTTTTTAGAATACGAATCGATAGAATTTTATAATTATTTTATATTTTATTAAATAAAATATAATTATAAAATACTATCGATTCGTATTCTAAAAAAACTCAACCATTTACGCAAAGGTGGGTCAGCTAATTGCTTTATCTGACTGTATACACAATCACACTAATATTTTAAAGGCGAAAGTTTGTGAGTGTGTGTGTGTTTATATGTTTGTTACTTCTTCACGCTCAAACGGCTGGACCAATTTTGATAAAATTTTGTATGGAGGTAGCTGACACCCTGGATTAACATATAGGCTACTTTTTATCCCGATATTCCCACGGGATCGACATTTGCGCGGGTGAAACCGCGGGGCGCAGCTACTAGGTTTATAATGCAATAATGTATAAACAGCCGCAACTTGTTTTCATGAAGTGGAAAGCCAGTCAACCTCTAACATAAAAAAACCAAATAGAAAACGGAAATTCAATAACAAAATCCATATTCAAATCTTCATAAAACGATTAGCGGAGTGTTAATTGAGGAAGCTTTGGAGCCATCAGATGATTTAAACGCCGTCGTTTTGCTCACTCGGATCGAGTCCTTAATAATCCCGATTAAACTTACGACCGCTGCTTGAATTAATCGATAATTGTTCATAAATCATCGGTGTTCGATTTGCACAAAGCAGCATCAGGGTGCGAAGATATAAATTTATCGTTCGAGAATAATATGGTGGATAGCGTGCATAAGGTACATAAGTTGGGAATGAGCTGCAATCTTTGTTTATGATGTTGGCGCGAGAACCGGGCTTGGGAGGCTATTGGGCCCTAATTGTGTGACTTATTCATGCGTTGAGGCGTGCTAGTAGCTAAGCAGTATCTTCGTTAATGTTTTGTTGTAACTGTCATGCTTAGTTTGGTGTAGGGGTAGGAGAAAAATCTTATCAATTTTGGTTCATCGGAATTAAAATAAAGAGTCCGCAGAAATATCTAACGAAAACTGTCAAGATAACAGCGCCATTACGATAGGTGATTCTGAGAGCAGTAGTGAGAACCCAGATGATCCTGCGGATGAGACGTATCTCCCAGAAGAGAACTCTATGGACGAAACTAGTGAGTTTGAGTCAGCTAGTGTAGCATGCACTGTATGCAGTGACACGGGGGACCCACAGACAGTACGCGTGGTTGATTGCTTGCCGCGTATCGGCAAGCTTGGCTTGGGACTCCCCCCAGCTTGATGAACCGAAGACCTTAAGAAAGTGGCTGGGACAGACTGGGTGCGGAAGGCGGAGGACAGGGTGTTGTGAAGCAGCCTGGGAGAGGTCTATGTCCAGCAGTGGACTGCGTTGATTGATTTTTGGAATTGAAAAGATAGCATCAGTTTTCTTGTCAAGAGCTAAAGAAAAGAGTCGAACATTACAGTAGCATTTAGCAGTAGCGTAGGCAGGAAAATGCTAAAACTTAGATTTTTGATACACAGTAGGTAATTATATATTTTTCAGGGTTTCTGAAAGTACCCATATAATTTTTTTTGCAATCAACCCACGTCAACTCTAACTCATATTATTTTCCCATTCATGATCAGGTTTGAAAGACCAATATTTATACAACGCCTACAATCACGTACTTCGTAGTACAACCTTTTTCACGGATTATTTATTTCCCTTTCTTGCAGAGGTAAAGAAGAAATCAATCTCAAATCGAAACGAAATTGCGTCCGATCCAAATATTAACACTAAACAAACAAAACCCAGAACAATTCAAGGTATTATTGACAGGCAGATCAATATTATTTGAACCACAAGCAAATACAAGAGAGGTGTAATTTCATCTAATGTTGAAACAAAAACTATTTCGATTGACTATCGCCTCATCGCGCCAATCATTCCAGAACCATTGAACTAAGGATGGTAACAGTCAGAAGAAACATTTGAAATTGATATTGGTGTCGATTCGATTCGTTGAAATTTTAGTTTAGTCCTATCAAATTAATCAGCGCCTGACGTAAATTGACGCAATTTTAGTTGTTGTTTTTAATCACGTCTAAACTTGTATGGAATAGTGTCAGGCGTTGATTATTTTGACAGGACTAACTAAAATTTATCTTCTGTCCTTTTCTTAACCAAATAGAAAGAAAAAGATGCACTGAACTTAAATTTAGTTTAGTTTGTAGCCAGATAAAAGTCTGTTCAGCATTTCTTTGGGATGTTTTCTCTAAGATTCAAACGTTGAATCTTTCGTCTACATTAACATGGATAATGGTGCACTCCATTAAATTCTGTCTCTACCAATAAAGAACAAAAAAAAAACATGGATACTTTACTTTATTTTTTGGTTTAGCCTGTCTATCTCACTGCTAGGCAAAGGCCTCTCCCAAGTCCTAGCATTACTTAGCATTTTTTAAATCTTATCAGTCTCTCATACTATATAAGTTTATATTTAGGTATGTATTCATGTTTTGGTGGAAAAGTTACGTTATAAACAGCAAAATCAGCAACTATATGACTCTCCAGGTTGCGCCGGAAGTACTTAAGTCTGGACACTTATGGAGGCTTTTAATACACCCTCATACGTATAAGCCAACGCAGCTTGATTATAAATGATAAATGATGATAAATGATTTTTATTTCTGTAAGTAGGTTTGTACAAACACTTTTACACGTCAATCATATTTTTTTTTTAAACTAGATGAGGTCGGCGTTTCCTAACTGACTATTCTGAGAAGAAAGGCCGAAACAAACTCAGAAGTCACAGTCTCTTTTAAAGTCCAGACAAAATCTTGGTCAGATCGTGTGAAGACCATGTAGATTGGTGTCTGAAATGGTCTTTTGAGGAAAGAACCACACAGATTGAGCGGACCTGTCCAATCAGTGCACGCATTTGTCAAAAATCGTGCAGCTCAACTCAGAACTTGAGGAGCTCAACGATTCGACGAACAATACCAAAGACAGGACATTTGGGTAGGCCGCATAAACTACTCAAACTGCCAGATCATGATTAAAACTAAGAAGGAAAAAATAAATGACCCACATAGTCCTCACATTCACAATAATTAAATAAAAAATAATAATAAAAATTACTTACAAAGTAAATATTCATGTCATTGTCTAAATAAAATTCATCAATGTCAATGTGTATATAGAAAATCCGGACATAATCTTTGAGGACCATGTAGATTAGTGTCTGAAATGGTCTTTTGAGGAAAGAACCACACAGATTGAGCGGACCTGTCCAGTCAGTGCACGCATTTGTCAGTAACCGTGCAGCTCAACTCAGAACTTAAGGAGCTCAACGATTCGACGAACAATACCAAAGACAGGACATTTGGGTAGGCCGCATAAACTACTCAAACTGCCAGATCATGATTAAAACGAAGAGAGAAAAAACAAAAAAAATTACCCACATAGTCCTCACATTCACAATAATTAAAATCATATAATACTTTATACAGTAAATGTACATGTCATTATTTAAGTAAATAGATACTTAAAAATGGTTGCCTGTAAAGTCGGTTTTACGGGCGAAGATTTTACGTGACAACGACCGATCATCCGATCATAGTTGAGTGGGAGAGAGACGCAAGGCATTCGGCGGGCCTCTCTCTCGTTCGGTGACTCATCGTAACGTTACCGAGCGTTACACTTTTTCATAAGTGACTCCCAGTCGCAACCTAATTTAAGACGTTGTCACGTCAAAAAAAGAAAATTATTAAAGTGTAAAATAGCAAAATAAAAACAACATTCTAAACCTATTGGAGCAGCTCAATCCCAAGCCTTTTTGTCCTCAATATAGTCTTTTACAGTATAATAGGCTTTCTGACATAGTTTTCGCTTTATAAAAGATTTGAATTTATTAAGGCTTAGTTCTTGAATGTGGCTAGGAAGTTTATTATAAAAACGTATACATTGGCATCTAAACGAGCCACCTATTTTTTTGAGCCTTGTTGTAGGAACAACAAATTTGTGTTTGTTCCTAGTATTTATGTTATGGATATCACTGTATTTTTTAAACAGATTAATATTTTTATGTGCATACAAAAGATTATCATAAATGTACTGAGAAGGCACAGTCATTATATTAATCTCTTTAAATTTGTCTCTGAGGGAGTGTCTGGGACTTAATTTATAAATGGAACGAATTGCCCTTTTTTGTAAAATAAAAATTGTCTGAATATCGGCGGCATTTCCCCACAACAGAATACCGTACGACATCACACTATGAAAATAACTAAAGTATACTAAACGGGCTGTCTCTAAATTAGTTAAATCACGAATTTTCCTAACGGCGTATGCTGCAGAGCTAAGCTTTTTTGATAATTTATCTATATGGGGGCCCCATTGAAGCTTGGCATCCAACGTTATGCCTAGGAATACTGTGGTATCTTCAGGTTTCAACTCTTCATCCTTAATGAGAACACTAGTTTCTACTTGTCTAACGTGGGGTATGGTAAACTTAATACATTTCGTTTTTTTTCCGTTAAGAAGTAGGTTATTGACATTAAACCAGTTAACTACTTTTGCAAGGGCGTTATTTACATTGTCAGTAACCAGCTGCTGACGTTTGAGTTTAAATAAAAGTGAAGTGTCATCTGCAAACAACACTATATCATGTTCATCCCTTATGAGGTAAGGCAAATCATTTATATAAATAATAAATAAAAATGGGCCGAGAATTGAGCCCTGGGGGACCCCCATTCTTACTACAGATCCGGGTGACCTTTTTCCGTTAACATCAACTCTCTGAATCCTATCACTTAAGTAAGAAGTAAGAAGATCCAGAGAGGCGTTCCGGATTCCGTAGTGGTGCAGTTTCCTGATTAATGTTTCATGAAGAACACAATCGAATGCCTTGGACAAATCGCAAAAGATGCCCAAAGCATCGCATTTGTCCTCCCATGCATTATAAATATGTCCTAAAAGTTCAACTCCTGCATCGGTAGTCGAACGACCCCTTGTAAATCCGAACTGTTTGTTATGCAGTAATTTATTTTTATTAAAAAATCTTTGCAATTGATTTAAAATAAGTTTTTCAAAAATTTTACTAAAGGTAGGTAGTACTGAAATAGGTCTATAATTAGTAGGGTCTGATGTACTACCCGATTTAAACAACGGTATTATTTTACTGTTTTTCATAAGATCAGGAAACTCACCACGGTCAATACAATTATTAAATATAACAGCTAAAGTAGGTGCTACAATGTCTATAATCGACTTAGCAACATCCACAGAATTACCCCATAGATCTGCGGTCTTTTTAACATTTAACGTGTGAAAAGTTTTAATTATATCTTTACAGGTTACATATTGGAAATGAAATTCAGAATCGCAAACTGGAACGTTTTCTTTAAGTAAAGACTCTGCAGCAATGGGTGATGAGTTAAGAGATTTAGTAGTTGATACGGGAATCTCTGCAAAGAAATTTTCAAAGGCCGCGGCGACTTGACAATCTGATTTAATTATATTGTCATCAATAACAAGGCTGTAGTCACTACTTCGGGTGCATGACCTTCCCGTTTCGCTATTAATGACATTCCAAGTCGTTTTAATAATGTTACTACTATTTTTAATTTTTGAACTCAAATAACGTGACTTGGCAATACTACAAACTTTTTTAAATATTTTAGAATAATTCTTAACATATAAATTAAATTCAGCAGTGTTTATACAAATCCGTTCTTCATATAATTCATAAAGTCGTTTTCTACTTTTATGTATACCAATGGTGGCCCAGTCACTGAAGGAAGCAATACTATTAACCGATAATGTTTTTGGAATAAATGTGTTATCAAATTGTGTGCAATACATATTAAAAAAATCATTATATTGTTGATTAGGGTCATCATTAGTGAACAAAAGTGGTAATTTACCCATGAGTTTAGTTTTAAATGTTTCCAAGCGATTAGTTGTTTTTGGATTAACAGTGATATCTTTTTTAGTAACCTTTTTGTTTTTATTTGGAATAGTGATTAATTGTCCACAATGATCTGAGTCTATTAGGTTAATAATGCCTTTGTGGGTTGGTATAACATCTGTATAAATGTTATCTAGGCATGTGGCACTAGTAGGAGTTATTCTAGTGGGCTCCAAAAATTGGTTTGCAAGATTGTATGACTGAAACAAACTTATAATTTTAGTACTTAACCCAGAATTTTCTAACAAATTAACATTAAAATCACCACAAATGATGATGGACTTGTTTGTATTACAGATTTTGTGCAACACTTCATCCATAACTTTTTCAAAACAATCATACAATCCTGAAGGAGGTCTGTACACACTTAATATAATGAACTGCTCCAATTCTATACAGGCTATTTCAATTGTCCGTTCAACAGAGAGGCTCACAATATCCTTTCGGTCTTTAAACTTAAGCTGGTTATTTATTAAAATTAAAGAGCCACCATGTATAGCATTTACTCTGCTGAATGAACTACCAACCTGGTGATTACTAAAATTGAACATGAACTGGTGACTTTTAAGCCAATGTTCTGTCATACAAAGAATATCTATATTGTAACAATTCAGGAATAATTCTACTTCTAAGTCTTTGTTTGAAAAACCTTGAATATTTTGATGCACCAGATTGATACTATTTAATTTTTTTACACTTTCATTTGACTTATTTACATTTTTGCAAGAGGTTGCCTCTATTGTCTTAATTTCTAATTTAAATGATTAATGTCAATAATTTCAACCAAATTATTACCAGAGTAATTTAAAAAGTCATTGCATTGCTCAATAGGAGCAATTTGTTTAGCCAAATGTTTGGCTGAAATAGAAAAAAAATATGATAGCGACACAGCTATCTGTCTTTTTTGATAGTTAGAAAGATAGTACATAACAATATTATATCTATCTTTTGTCAAATATAAATTATTACCAACATAATAGTTAGTATCAATTAACTGGAATAAGTTATCATTATATGTCAAATTGTGCAATGTCATGTTTATATCAAATCTTAAGTTATTTTCTTCCTGTGGCAAACTGTTACTGTAAGGCAATGTAAACAAAACAATTTTTCTTAAGCTAAGGTTGCACAATGTTCTATGATATTGGAGCAATTCTCCTTTATTTAAATTACCCCTATTTCCCATAAATATTAATAAAGTTGTTTCCTGTTTAAAGTTACATTTAACAATTGCTTTCATAATATCAAATAAAGAACAACCAGGCATACAGTAATTTATTATTGAGTGTCCCGGATATTCATCTGTCAACAAGTGACCTAACTCCTTTCCAATCTCATCACAAAATAATATAATATCATGATTTACAATTTCTTTAGATGGTATAATGGTACTATTAACAGAGGGAATTGTCAAATCAACACAAGGCTGCGGTAATGTGGTATTGCATGCCGATAATGAATGGTCTGGTGTAGGTACATTGGATGGTGTTTGACAGCGCTCACAGCTGTTCGTTTGTGAGTTCACCAGCTCATTCATTGCCAACACATATTCCCTCATTAGATCTTCAGAGGTATTATATTTGTTAGTCATTGATCTTAGTTTCTCCTGCAGCTGGTCAAGTTGAGATTGCAAGTCCTGTGTGTCAATGTTGTATTTCCTAGTACTTTGCTCCAGATTAAAAGAATACATATCTAGCTGTTTAAGTAGATTTAACCTTTCCCTATTAAGTTTAACATTTTTAATAAAGAACTTTTGTCTTTTTACCATTTTTTGGGTTTTAACAATGTATTTATTAATTTTGATGTACTTTTTAAGTTTATTTTTACTAGTGACTACCCTCACTGAATTACATGATTTTGATTCATCATCACCTGTCAAATCAATAGTGGGGTTTATGGCAGAAACCATTGACGGGGCAATAGACACCAACTCATTGAACAGACTTTGATTCAGCGAGGCGGTGATGTTAAGGTTTGTAGTCTCAAGTTGTGTAATCTGACTTTGAGCCTCATGTAGCTGCTGTTGTAATAAGTGTTTGTGGCTAAGAGCTTGTTCATACTCTACGCTACACTGGCTGAACCCGTCCACAACAAGCTGAAGTCTATCCCGTTCTTCTATGGCATCAGTGTATTGAGTATATATCTGAGCCATTTCAATTTTTAACTTCCTATTCTTTTCATGGGCATCAAAGAGCACCCTTTCATTGTCATCTATTTCCTTAATTAGTTGGTCACAGGACTCCTTTGACGCCTTTAAAGCGCTCAAAGCCTCATTGAGTTTGGACTCTTCGAGGCGAGCACGGGCGCTGCGAGTCATAATCATGATTAAAAGTAAGGAAGCGAAGCGACAAGAAATAAGAATAAAGAAGGTTGTTGTGGCAGCAGTTGAAAAGGTGATTAGTTTAAAAGGAAAATATATAAGTCAATGGGAAAAATGAAATTTAGATGTAAATAAAAGGAGTTCTGTCACCAAACCTAAGTAAGGTTATGTTTACGTTCAAAGGTCATTGGCATCAAGTAGCCTTATTAAAAGTGAACAAAGTAGGTAATTGCTGGTGTAATTGAACTAATTGTAGTACGTAAACTAACTAATAGCAAGTAAAATATAAAGTATTGTACCTGATATCAAGATGACAATGCAAGTTTCCTTGTGCCGGCAACTGTCACCGATTTACATTGAATTATGTACACTTAATTTGCACTAGCTATGTGAATCTAACACAAAATACACATTATTATCATAATTACTTGAAGAGTAATTGGAAAATAGGCCTAAAAAACAATGAAATATAATATTTAAGATAAAAATTTCGAGAACAAATTCTAAACAGCTGTTAGCTGTAGTGTTGCCACAGGAACCTCTTGATTATATCGATTAGCAACCTCTTGACCGTTACTTGCATCTGTTTCACTACCCAGGACTTTCAATAAGGGTTCGTTTTTTTTTCTGTTTTACAAAAGTAAGTAGGTAGTTATTTTTCCACTCTGCAATTGGCATTTTATTTTTGTTTTGATTGTTGTCATTATTATGCCAGTATCGCGGGCACATCACAGATTAATTTGTATTGTCTATGTCAATTAATGTGTGTTGTCTATGCTCCCAGGCCCTGATATCAAGCAATGGACAACATTGTCAACATTTTATATGCTTGACTACGAGGCTTTTGACTATGTTGTAAGTGTATATTTTATGTCTTTTTTTATTTGTAATGTGCGTTTTATTTGTGCAGAATAAACCATTTTTATTTCATTCTTTTTCTTTCACTTACAAGCTTATATTACACTAACACCTTTCCGTATATTAAAAATACCTTTCATTTTACACCAATCAGAGTGAAGACCATCTAGAAAACGTGCGTAGACTGATGACATAAGACACAAAAAAATGACAGTCACGACATCACTATACAAAAACTCGATAACAAAGAAAGCACAGCCCTACCAACTGATCACCCTGAAGTAGGCTATGCTAGGAGACGCGTGCCAGAGCAAAAACAATTTCGCTGGAAGAAAACACCACGATAACCCTGCACTTCCGTACTCCTTATCACGAGAGACTAAAGTTCCTTTTACTGTGGCAGGTTTTCTGATGGATGGTCGAGGAGATAGCTCACGTTCGAATCGTTGTTTGTAGTGCTGATTATTTTACAAGTGGTGTTTGTTGCAGCCTTTTATTTTCTTTGTGTACCTTCGATCATGTGATCTGGTTTATGATGTAGGAATTCGAGGATACTGGTAGTGTTTTGTCTATACTTCCGCATATGCCTGTTGGAATTCCGGAAAAAATATTCGCCATCTGTTTTGATGGACATACATACCCTCTTACTAATAAACATTGTGTAGCATCTATATATTGACACAACGCTTTGTTTTCTTCTTTCGAAAGTCAAATTACTGACGACCGTAAGAAAGAAATCGGTGTGTAACTATTCATCTGAAATAATACGTTTATTAGTAAGAGGGTTAGACTATATCACAAGCAAATTATTTATTTACCATTTATGTACACACATATATAAACAAGACAAGAAAAAAAAAACAGAACAGAAAAATTGGTACAAAAGTGATGCTTATTTCATAAGAAATCTCTTCCAGCATACCTGCGATAGGACAATAAATAGAGAGATGTAGACAGTGTGTGAAAGAGTAAAGAAGACAAAAAAATAACACATAAAATCTAAAACAATTCACTTAATAAAACTAAACAAGTAGTAGGTACCTAGTAGTATTATTTAACTCGTCAAAATCTAGGGAAAAGTTGTTTTTTTTTTTTTTAGATAACTCTAGATACA
The DNA here is from genome assembly GCA_963082905.1 of Oligia fasciuncula. Classification (NCBI taxonomy): domain Eukaryota; kingdom Metazoa; phylum Arthropoda; class Insecta; order Lepidoptera; family Noctuidae; genus Oligia; species Oligia fasciuncula. Next base: position 17,948,192 of record OY720395.1, read on the forward strand.
GTTATTATGTGGTGCAAGCTGAAAATATAAGTTAGTTATTAATAAAAATAAACCTAACCTTTGTACCTATTTCTGTTCTTTTGTTTCCTTGTCCGTTTATATGTACATAAATGGTTAAATAAATAAATATTTAAGCTATTGAGTAGAATATTCATAACATTACTAAAATTATTTACTTACGACCAATTAACCTAATTACTCCAATTACCAAAGAATAACTAACTCATACCTTCACAAGAAACCATACATAGAAACATAATCGGAATTTACACTACCAACCAATCAAGCAAAAAAACGGAGCATTCCCCACTATTTAGCTATACAGATCCATAAGTCTAATCTACCCATCGTAATGTCAGTCGCATAAAGGAAGCGACCGACCGTTGGCAGGTGCGTAGTCACCTGTTCCGCCCCCCCTCCTGCGCCCGCGCCACCGCTTCACCCCCGCGACCGTTAAGTAATTCGGATACATTGACGTAACGTCTCATTATCAATGAAAGGGTGACCGGAAAAGGTGGTAATGATTTTTGTTTGGATGTTAAAAATAAGGATATTTTTCGGGTAGTTGCAGATGTCACGCTTTTTTAATTTGATCTTTGTAATCTGACTGTTTTCCGTTAAAACATTCAGATTCAAATGAATGTAAAAAAAATGTAAGTATTTAGGCAAAGACGTGTTTGAATATGAACCAAAAATAATAATGTTATTTTCGCCCTTCGAAGCTCGCTAACTGTTAAGTGAGGAAAATAAACAAGGTTTTCTCAAACGCTTCAGAATCCATCTTTTAAGATTAGTACAGATACTAGAACATGAAAATGAGTGTAGCTTTAATTCTACTAAAGATGTTTTTCATAATTACTATTACCTAGCACCTTTTAATTTGAACGAATAACCTTTGCGTTGAACTCTTTTGTATGTGGCATATGAGCTCACGTACGAAAAAGGACGATACGTACTACATACGATAATGTACGCGTGAAGAGTGCCTCTTGTCTTTCAACGCCTAGCTGTAGTGACAGCAATGAGGGATATAATGAGTATTTTGGAAATCTGTCCACTGTGTTGCCCTTACGCAGTTACCTACTTTTTAATTTAATTATGTGAGAAGAATTAGCCAAACTTACAAATCAATACTTTCCCCAGGTTTGTGATTAGATCTGTTTCCATCTATATTATCTAAGCCTCCAAACAAGGAACTGCAGGTACTATAAACTGAATGTTTAAAGCAATAATAATTATCTTTCTTGACAGGTGACGCTTGCGCACTCGTTAAAACATCGACAATAAAATAGGGCGTGGCCTATTATGAGTCACAGACCACACGGTAATGACGATACACGATCTTTAGTAACTTCGTGTCCAAGTATTAAAGTCCAGCAAAAGGTTTTAGTAAAGTACCTATAGGTACTAATATTATAAATTCGAAAGTAACTCTGTGTGTCTGTATGTTACCTTTTCACGCCTAAACCACTAAACGGATTTCGATAAAATTCAGCAGAGAGATAGATTTCATCCCGGGAAAGGACACAGGATAGCTTTTATCCCGATATTCCCACGGGATCGACACTTATGCGGGTGAAACCGCGGGGCGCTGCTAGAATAGTTGTAATAGTCTTTAAAATAACCAAACAAAAAAGGTTCTATATCCAAAACAGTAGTCAACTACCTTAAAATATCTAACACGACTTAGAGCTTTCTAATAACGCGATAAAACGAATCAATGTCCAGATGGTTTCTCTTTTAAATTGAATTTGGTGCAATAAAAAACCAACTTTTTGGCTTTCAGAAATTCTGAAAGCCTCCATTGCCCGGTCGAATCCAATCTGAAAATAGCTCCGTGAAATGACTATTAAACTGTAAATTGGATTAAAAAAATTATGTTAGCTTAAAATGTCAAAGGTTGTTTCAATTTCAGTATCAATACACCATTTTGATCGAATATTTTTTCGTGTTAGAAAACCGATTTATTTTTCCGAATTTTTGGATTCGTTTGAGCGATATGAAAAACCCGGATGCAGTAGAATTATCTTCTTTATTAAACACAATTATTTATCTAATGTATACTTGAATTGGTATCGTATAACAATTTCATGCAGTTGCGATTTATATTTATTGCAAATGCGCGTGTAACCTCTTTGTTGCTAATTGCGTCTTTTTCTATGCGTCTTTCGAATTTGATAGGTTGTTCCATTTGAATCGATTTATTTCCAACATTTAAAGTACATAGGCCATACTCTTAAAGCACCAAACCACTTGCTTTTCGACTTCCTGTGTTAAATTTTTCAGAGTTTGTCTTTTATAAATAGCATATCTGTTTTTTTATTAATATAATAGTTATCTGAAACTCAGGTATTGCATCTTTCTTATAAGATTAAATTTCTATAGATAAGCGTTCATATCCAAAAGCAAGTGTAGGTAAGATGTTCGCAGTCATACAGCTTTGCCATCATCATCATCATCATCATCATTTCAGCCAAAAGACGTCCACTGCTGGACATAGGCCTCCCCCAAGCACTTCCACTTCGACCGGTTCTGTGCTTCTCGCATCCAACGGGTTCCTGCGGCCTTCACAAGGTCGTCGGTCCACCTTGTGGGAGGCCTTCCAACGCTACGTCTTCCGGTACGTGGTCGCCACTCCAGAACTTTTCGGCCCCATCGGCCAAATGTTGTGTGGGCACATTGCTCGCAGAACAGCTTTGTCATACCTATAAATAATTAACTAAAGGAACGAAAGCTGAAAAAACGAATCTTTATTGGCTTAAAACTTTTTAATGGCTTTTTATTTTACTATTCAGTTTCCGTAAGACAAAATTAATAATAAGACAAAACGACATCGTATTTAACTTAAACTTTGGATGGACAATGTCAAACAGTGGAGTAATACTCTCCCGAAATTTGTATGGAAAAAATATCGACTAGTGGCACCTTACGAAAGAAAAGCCAGGGTAACCCGCTAAATTCAAATTTTCTTACATTTTTGCAATGTACAAGTCAATCAAATGACCCTATTGCAGTCCACTGCTGGACATAGGCCTCTCTAAGGCCACGCCACAACACCCTGTCCTCCGCCTTCCACATCCAGTCCGTTCCAGCCACCTTCTTTAGGTCTGGTGACTAACTGGTCGTCCGACCATCTGCATTTGCAGGTCAGTGTCATCACAAAAACCTAAAAAAAAATGAATTTCGCGAGCTACATAGCGCATAAAGCTACATAATTATTATATCCATGTGACGCAATTAATGGTTTTTCTCCAATTACCCTGGTTATGGTATGAGTCTTCAAGCTTAGCATAATCAGCCTATATCATTCCCACTGTTGGGACACAGGATTCCTCTCTGTTACAGGGAGCAGGCCGTTATCCACCACGCGACCCCAGTACGGTTGGTAGATGTCACATGTCTTAGAATTTTTGGTTCTAGGCCATGCCGGTTTCCTCACGATGTTTTCCTTCACCGTTTTGAGAGCAGTGGTGATGAAATAATTTACACAAAGTAAAGCGCCTGTCTGGGTTTGGACCTACGACCAACAACTCGTAAAAAAAACAAAAGCTTGATCCACAAGACCACAGGGATTCACCAATGATTGCAAATGCAAAACCAGAAGTCCTAACAAAGCCTAGATACATTTCCAACAAAAACCAACTAGAAGCCTCCAATACGAATGTAATGAAACAACATAATGTTAACCACACGGGCTGGGGTCGCGGGACAGGTGCTTTGCGCACGCGCCGACCGTTAGCAGTAGAAAGTGCGCGACCGCGCCGGCACGCGAATACTGTGACTACGATGTTACAATTAAAATATAGATATTTTGTGTGATGCTCTTTTCGATAATGAAAGTGGTTAATGAAGAAAGCTGCTTTCGTTAATTAATTAAGATTCTGAACGCATATTTTACGCTAAATGATAAAATGATAAAATATTTTATTTCTGTAAGTAGGTTTGTAGTAGGTAAGTAGGATTTTATAATGTGTATCTACACAACATAGGCGATTTAGTTTCCAAACATGTAAACAAGTAGGTATGTACTTTTGGACAAAATAATTAAATGAAGTCAAACAAAAAATTAAGGTATCTTAATTTTTTTTTATGACTTTTCGATCATTTAATTATTTTTTAACACAAACCTAAAACACCCCCCGCCCCCTTAACCTATGACATCCTCTTTTATGAGTTTTGGAAGTAGGTATGTATCCCGAAATCAACTAACTTAACACCTAACTTGTATAAAAGTGAAAAAAACATGAACTGGAAACAAAGATTTGCCAGATATTTAAGAACGAAAAAGACGTTTTTTTATTGTTTAATTTTGAGATTCCTCCAGTAGGAGAAATCTCAAAATTAAACATAGACATTAGACATACATTACATAGTAATGTAGACCGGTCCTACATGAATATTATACTAGAGCACGTGAGGCAGAACCAACCATCCATAACGTCCTTGTCAAGGAAGCTCGCTTTATTAAGAGTGGTAAAAGGGGTGAGGGGTCCAGTATTCCTAATCGGTCACGCTCTGATTCACTTGAGTCCCCGCATGATTTTCCGTAGGTATGTAATTTAAAAGATTCGACTATGAGAATGACTGTTTCATGAAGGTTATTGTATAATCAAAAATTGTATGGTGTAAAATTTTGGGATGCGTTCAACTTTTTAAGTTTCTGACCTAAAAAGGGAAAACGGAACTTTTATCACATCACTTGCTTGTCACAGATGTGTTTGTAATCAATCACTAGCGGTATGACAAGAGTTTAAGATTTCCTTTTTATGTTTCACCTTTATGCATCTTACTAAAAAAAAAAAGTTATAGATTTTAGTATGTTTATGTTAGGATAAGCGCATTTACCGCATTGGGTTATGTCCTGTAATGGTTTATGTAAGTGGAAAAATAAATTAAAAAAAATCTTGCATCTAGCATCTTGTCTATGATAGCTAGCAGGCTTGATTGTGCGTTTGTGAACCACTGCTGCATGGTTTCGGTTGAGCCTGTTACCGTGCAGCAGTTTTCCGTTTTTTTTTTGTCGTTGTAAGTGTATTACTAACATAGTTTGTAAGTATATTGTTACTAACACTATGAGTCTTGTTGCTGGAAATAAAATAATAATTATTATTTAATCATCAACATCATTCTCTGGCCCTTAGCCTTTCTGCTTAGTATTTGTGCAAAGAAACTTGTTTACCATTTGTCTCATCAAAACTAAAGTCATGGCCACACTAACGGCTTACCGAACTCACTAGTGTGATTAATGTCTGGAGGAAATTTGACGGCCACTGTTGTTTTATCTACTTAACTGCACGCCTGCGCGTTTTTTGTACCTGCCCAACGCAAATGTGGAGCAGTCGTTAATGCTACTAGCATTATGACGCGAAAGATTAAATTGGTAGTACTTGTAGAGGCGACATGTCTGGTTTTTGAGTTATCGTCATTGATAGAAAGAGTGTGATGTCAAACTTAATATTGGTAGTAAACAAGATAAATCATCGATTTTATTGCATCACATAAAGTCTATTCAAATGAATGCTTCAAATTGATGTTATTACGTGTACAAGTTAAACAAATATCAACTTTATTTTAATGGTAATTAAGATGGTTACAGAGTGACTAGCACTACTGAAAAAGTTATGAAATTTGTTGAAGTTGTAGGGTTAAACTGCACTTTATTGTGTAGGAATTAAAGTTACTTTTCCATAAAATTATAATTATTTGTTTACATTTTTGGCAAATAAGTCGCGAATGCAGATTTTCGTACTTTCCAACTATTTTGGGGTTATCTTCCAATCTAAACAGGAGCTCTTGAAAAAGTGGTTTAACATAACACAACCTCACGTTTCTTATCCCCGAAGGGTTAAACAGAGGTGTACCTAGTAACCATCAACCGAGCACCAATCCAGAATTCGAGCTCCTAATGAGAAAAACCTAATTGAAAAACCCAATAACCCCTTCGTGCCCAGGTACGGGAGGTCATTAGTGGATCTTTGACAGTTACGGGCAGTCAGAAACTCGAAAGTCTGACAACCAGTCTTACCAAGGGGTATCATATTACCCAGTAACTGGGTTGTGGAGGTCAGATAGACAGTCGCTCCATGTAAAATACTGGTATTCAGCTGCATCCGGTTAGACTGGAAGCCGACCCCAACATAGTTGGGAAAAGGGTAGGCAGATGATGACTAAATTAAATGACTAACTAACTTACTATACAAATAAATACAAAAACAAAGGATACTTTCATAATAATTTCACCACACACTTTCATGAGTTCAAAACTCTAAACGGACTGCATTTGTCATCTCTGTAGATTTTTCTAATACCTGCTCTAGTTTCTAAACAGTCTGAATAGCGTATTGCAACGGCGCGGGGCTTCTGAAATTTAATGATTTTTTCGCAGATATTTGCTACCTATCATTTTAACCACTCTATCATTACGAGTAAGTCATAGCTTCTTGTATTGGTTGAGTTTAATGATGTATTTGTAACTAGCAGCGCCCTGCGGTTTCACCCGTATAAGTGTCGATCCCGTGGGGATATCGGGATAAAAACAGATCCTATGTCCTTTCCGGGAGTCAAACTATCTCTATACCAAATGTTATCCAAAGCGTGAAGAGGTAACAGACAGACAGACAGACCCTTTAGACGGTGCCTTTGTGTCGCGCGCGATTATATCGCGTGTCGCGCCTGTTTGTAGGAGCCTTTAAACGATACGAGCCACGTCGCGGTCAAATACAAGTCAGCGTATTACAATGGGGTGGAACATGAACAAGTGGCACACTTAATAATTTATTAGAGGCAAGCTTCCTTTGGCTTAACGGATACACCAACTGTCCAAAACCTCAAGCCTTGTTTTGCTTACCCTCCTTCCTTCTATCGAGTATTTTGTTGAATTTGCAAAAGCTAAAAATATTATATTAATTATGTTTTTACCCGACTGCCCCAGAAGAAGGATAATGCTTTTCGAGATTATGTATGTATGGTATGTCTATTTCTTTGGCATGCTCTGTAGCATAAACGGCTTGATGGATTTTAACATTATGAGGTGTCGAACTCAAACTCAAAGCATTTATTTCAATTGAACCATGTACAGGCACTTTTGAATTATTGTCAAAATTAAATAGTCGGTCAGTTAGAAAGTTGAAGGTCAGAAAGTTGAAGCTAGTTGCCCATTCCAAAACGTAGATCTCTATGGAGAAGAACGGGCAAGAAACTCCATGGACACTCACCACTCACTCACTTTTAATTCAAGATATTATTACAAAATCCTGGGTACATTATTCTTGTTGCTTCTATATGTGAGAACAATGTAAAAAAACACAAATGAAGAAACAATTCAGTCGTTAGATATGTCATAATTGTGGCAGTGACATAGGCTTTTGATCAAAACGATCAAAGTATAACGGTGAATAGTATTCATATATTGCATCTGCAAATACAACAAGAACTTTTTTACAAAAAACAAGAACCGACTTCGAAAAGATTTTTGTTGATTTTTCAAAAACCGCTAGTCTGATTTTGATAAAATTTTCATGGGAACATTTGGGAAGTATACCCTTTCCAATTAAAAAGAGTTTTTCAAATCGGTTGGCAAGCGACGGAGTTATGCGCGAACAAACATAAAAAAAAAAAATACAAACATCCGAATTGAGAACCTCCTCCTTTTTTTAGAAGTCGGTTAAAAAGGAAGGGGAACGATTTTGCTTTATTTTAATAAACATGTATAGAGTTCCAGGCATATTGTTGCTAGCCAATATTTTTATCGCTTATTAACGGTTATTTAAAAAAAAAAATTGTATATGCACCTTAATATCGAGACTATACCGAACCGATCCGATATAGTCATAGTTTTTTCAGCCAAAGACCTACGACAAAGCGATGAATTCAACAAAAATCAAATTAAATCGTAACCACGATCTTTTTGGTGTCCGGAATACAGCGTAACGATTTTTTCCGAGTCATTTACGCCGCTCGTGCCAGGACCACAAAATTTCCGTTCGTCACCGTCCAATGGGTGATCTTTAGTGTTCCGTAAGCTGTTGGTGAAAGCTCTATTTTTATGAATATAACGTACTCAGCCTATAATGTTCCCACGCTCTGCTGGGACACAGGCGAGGAGGCCTTTGAGATGGAGTGAGCTATAACCAAAAGCTGCTGTAATAAAAATAACAAAATCTGAGTTCGAACCTACGACCATAAGTCGCGGCCTTACCACTGGGCCACCACTGCTCACGAATGTTGTTGTTGTTGTTGTTAATTTGTGTCTTTTAGTCTGTGCTAAATAAATGTATTTTCTTTATTTCTTTCACGCATGTTTATGAATATAATGCTAATGAAGTAGTGGTCATAAAATATACAAAAGAACCTAGCCCAGCCTTAGCCTAGGTGTGTTTCCAGTAAGAATTAGACACAAAAATCCATATCGCTCAAAGATCTTTCGCTACAGGGACATTTAGGATGTGTATGCTACTGGAAAGACAAAGAGAATTAGTATGATTAAATATTATATTACAACTTAGCACTAAATAAAAGTCAATAATTTAACAATGACTTTTGTAGGAACCACGATAGCTTAAAACCAAGTCAAAGAAGAAAGCTCATTTCTTTCTTCTGTACAAGTTTACATCCACGGAACCACTCCAAAAACCGACACTATTATCTATCTTACAAAAAACGCGAAACCCAGCAAGGTGCGGTGCTGGGCACGCGGCTGCGTGACGGACCACGGCCGGGGTGCGCACGCTTCCAGCATCCAACCAACCATGGAGAAAAAAGTAAAGTATCATCCTGTACTGAAATAGTTTTGTGGTTGTTGCATCGGACGGCCGGATCATAGGACCAAATCATTTTGGTCCTCATATTTTTAGGGTCGTTTAAACGAAAACAGATCGATTATGCAACGAATTCCTTAATGAAACATAAAGTCTCCTGGATATTAAAAACATAGGGGTTTTTTTTTCAGGATGGAAAATCATCAAGTGACCGCTCTGGGTGGAGCGGAAGGGAGTGTCAGACTCTTACTGACTAAAACCCACCCGTGTTCCTTCCTTAGCCCTTTATGTTCCGGGCCAGCGGTAACCCTTTAGGGTTATGTCATGATGTGTAGAGCAGTGGATGCCCCGACTTACGAGTTGTAGGTCGTCGGTTCGAATCCAGGCAGGCGCTTTACTTTGTGTAAATAATTTCATCACCATTGCTCTCAAAACGATGAAGCAAAACATGGTGAGAAAACCGGCATGTCCTAGAATCAAGAAGGTGACAACTACCAACCCGCACTGGGCTTTAGTGTTGGATTATGGCCCAATTCCCCTCACAGAAAGAAGAGCCTGTGGCAGTGGGAACATTATAGGCTGATTATGCATGACATGTCAAATTTGTGTAATACATATTCGCCAACATACAATGCAGTCAATGAGAGAGAATTATCAATTCCTACACATATGTAACACAGAGTTTATCTATAAAAAAATAAGGAACATCTCTAGATTTTGTTCTACTGGTAGGTATGGTGTCCGCAACTCCACGTCAACGAAAATCGATTATTCGATCCACCCCAGCTCCTCAATGAAGGCCAGCAACGCCTTGATGTCACTGACCGTCTCACGTAGTGTACCTGGGTTACCGAAGTACTTTGCCTTGTACGTGGCGACCACCAGGCAGATGAAAGCACATGTGCCGCTGTCTCGTCGTCCTCCATGCAGGCCCTGCACAGCGGACTGTCTGTTACTCCTACGACAAAGAGGTGTTTATTGAATACCCGTGGCTAGTTAAAGCTGCAGTAACTGTACGCAGCATTTGTTTAATTAGACTGAGAACCTGTTTCGTGAGGCGGCCATCCAATGTGGGAAGTGCTTCCTTAGCCTGCCTGCACTCGCCTTGGTCCGTCCAAAGTTTGTCATGTTGGTCTCTGGTGCGTTTCCTTACCAGAGTGAGTAAATACCGGAAGGCGCGATGGGCTCAGGTCCCACAGGTGCCATGCTCGACGCCCTTCTGGCAAGTTCTTCGGCTGCGTCGTTACCCAGCGAACTGCTGTGTCCTTTGATCCATTGAATGGTTATAACCTGGTTGAGGCACTGGTGGCACTCGTATATTAGGCCAGATTTTTATTTCGTCCACAGTTATTGGTCTGCCGATAAAAGCATGAGAATAAAATGGCAAAAAAACAAAAATATGGTGTTATTCTTGACCTTACCTAAGATTGGTAGACTCCTAAACAAACATAGCAGTACACACACGCTACCTATCTTCCAAACATTGAAAAAATATCCAATAATTTATCCGCAGAAAAAACTAACCTACGATTTTTATCACGCGATGAATAAATAAAATATTCGAATCAATAGGACCTTATGGTCCAATGAACATGTGTCGCGCATATGTTCCATACCATAATGATACATACATATTCATAACAGCCTGGTAATTTTTACTCTATAACACCTTTTGTCCCGTTTTTTATTTCACCCTTTTATTCGGAATGGTAGCGAACAGTGGGCCAAATTGTACAGTGGAACAGTGTGGTTCAATTAGACCTATTGTGAGAAAAGATGGATTAGTTTGGCTTTTTGTTGGATTTTAGATATGAATGCATGGTGTTTTGTAACCTGTCGAAGTGATGGACAAGTGTGTTGATAATTTGTGTGGTGTGGCGCCGATTCCGTCGCGTCGTTCACAAATTAAACTAAATTTAAGTACAGGCATCTTTTTCTTTCTATTTCATTATGACAAGGACAGAAAATGAATATCAGTTTAGTCCTGTTAAACTAGTCAGCGCCTGGCGTAAATTGACGTATTTTTAGTAGCCAATTTTTTTATCCTGTCTAAAGTTGTCCATGGAGTATCTTAATTTGACAGGACTAAACTAATATTTATCTTCTGTCCTTTTCTTAATGAAATAGAAAGAAAAAGATGTATGAACTTCAATTTAGTTTAGTTTGTGAATAACAGAATCGGCGCCAATGTATTCCTAATAGAGATTCGAGTTAGCATAGCTCTTAATGTTAAGGGGTGAATTTTTTATCCCAAATATCTTAGGGGCCCGTGGCTAAATAATCACAGCCGCACAGGTCGACCGATTAGGTTAAGTTACGCTTACCGCGGTTGGTCTGTAGATGGGTGACCATTACATACCGTGACCCCTTTGTGCCTCGGAAAGCACGTTAAGCCGTTGGTCCCGGGTGTTCTATGTTCTATGTTAGGGGTTTGGTTTCCGCACTTAGTCCTTCAGTGGACCATTGTGCGTGGGCCATGGCGGCCGTCGGTGGTTATTCCAACCAGCCCACCTCCCTCCAGAAGCTGATCAAATCTCCTGGTCTGTTAAGAACATCTGTGTACGATCTGGGTGTCCCGAGGGTTTCTGACCTTATCTGGGTGACGCCTGTGCACTCAAAGAGCACATGTGCAATGGTTTCATCAGCCTCCATGCAAGCCCTGCACAGAGGACTGTCTGTTATGCCTAGTGTGTAAAAATGTTTATTTAGTGAGCAGTGTCCCGTGATGGTCCCCGTCACCAGGCGCAGGCCTTTCCTGTCCAGTCGTAGTAAGTGCCTGGTTAGCCTGCCATCCAATAACGGCATGGCTTCTTTGGACTGCCTGCATCCTGGTGACGACGTCCACCAGCTTTCTGCTTGTGTGTGGGTGTGCTCCTGTAGCCACCTGCGTAGTTGGTTGAAAGGGATGGGCACGATAGGTTCCGGTCCACAGACTGATATACTGGAAGCCCTTCTGGCCAGCTCATCAGCTGCGTCGTTGCCTAGCGATCCACTGTGTCCCTTTATCCATTGTAGTGTCACTGTATTGCGGTTCGATACAGTTACCCGCTCGAGCGCATCGTGACATTCTAGTATTAGGTTCGATGTAATACATTTTTTGTCTAAGGATTGAAGGACTGAGGCGCTATCGGAGAGTATACGGACATGAGTGTCCGTGACTCTCCTGGCCGCTATGGCATAAGCCGCTTGCATTATGCCCACACACTCTGCTTGGTAGACCGTGTTGAGCATTCCTAGCGGTTTGGATATTTTTATGTTGAGGTCGTGTGAGAAGAATCCGACTCCAGTTCCGCAGTCTTCTCCAGTCCCGGGTGTTATTTGTGGATCTTTGACAGTCGTTACGGGTCGTCAGAAGCCCGAAAGTCTGACAACCAGTCTTACCAAGGGGTATCACATTACCCAGTTACTGGGTTGTGGGGGTCAGATAGGCAGTCGCTCCATGTAAAATACTGGTATTCAGCTGCATCAGGGTAGACTGGAATCCGACCCCAACATAGTTGGGAAAAGGCTAGGCCGATGATGATGATGATGATGACCTTAGTTAGGCAACTACTGCTGAAAGTAATTCTCCGAGACGTTGGTGAGCTGCTGGTGCTACTGGTGCAGATACAGTGGCCAGCAGCGACTGCAGTTGCGGTGGTAGAAGCTCCAAACAAATGACAGAACAAAACATTCACACACACACGCTCGAAACAGATTTTCGTGGACCATTCAATTTAGTAAGTGGCAGTGGTAGTTGTGTGTGTTCATTCAGTGAGTAAATGGTTCCCTTAAATAATATTTCCTTTGTGTTGAATTAATAAAAAAACTATGCACTTTCTCGAAACCCTTGCATTTATATCTCTACTAGCTGCGCCACGCGGTTTCACCCACGTAAATGTCGATCCCGTGGGAATATTGGAATAAAAAGCCTATATGTTAATCCAGGGTGTCAGCTACCTCCATACCAAATTTTATCAAAATTGGTCCAGCGCGAAGCTGAGCTGAAGATTTGAGCGTGAAGATGTAACAAACATATAAACATACACAACACACACTCACAAACTTTCGCCTTTATAATATTAGTGTGATATACATAAAACTAAGTCGGGTTAGTTACACCATTTATAACTAAAGAACAGTTGGACCAATTTACAGGATCTTTCATTTGTTGGATTTGTCACCACCCGGAATAGCAGAATTAAAACGTGGGAAAAATCCACGAATAAATTTATAATGAAGATACCTAATTTATTTTATCATCCATTTGTTCTTATTGATTCTAAGGCGGTACGTAGTTTGCTGGGCCAGTTAGTTAATTATAAATTATAGTAATATTCCAGAACATCAAACCAGAAGATAAATAATCAGTAGTATTTTAATTGCAAAATAATAACTCAAAGTTATTGTCAGGCTATATAAAAAAATCGATATTGTACAAACGAATATAATTTACGACCCTTTTCATTTCTTTGATTCCGACAGGAAATTGTTTCTTAGCAAAAAATAATATCAGAAACATTTGAGTGCTACCAACTCTAAAGCTACGTACTGTCGCTACGTAACAATCGAATTTCTTAAGAACTTTTTACAATCCGTTGCCAGTTTCGCTTAGAAGATTTTAAGTTGCATCTGTGTGAGCCAGCGATGTACTTTGTATTAATTCTTTCAGTTGTTTTTTCTTGACTATTGGAGGTTTCATAATAGTTTCAAGAGTAACCATAAATTGTACATTCGTGTGAACTGACCACGCCTGCCAAATGATACATACTTCAAGCGATCGGTAGATCGATAATATTTTATTAGTATACAACACCTTTTCGCCCATTTCCCTCAAATGATTTACTGTTTAAGTATAATTTAATATCTTTTAAACGATTTGTTGGTCGTTATTTTTGTGACTAAGCTTTTTTTTGGTCTAGATTTTTTTAATTACGCCGAGTTAATAAGTGTATTACTGATATTTGAAATGTACGGCCATTTGTAAATTTGGTATTTGACGTAAACTGTAATTATATCTAATTAATTATGTCAATTAGTAAATGGACTACTTAAATGCCGTGGCTTTGTATTTATACGATTTTTTTTTATATCATCTTGTCCTATTAATGTATATAGACGTTGTAATATGTATATTTAAAATACATAAATCCAAACAATATAATAATTATATAAGGAATATAACGTTCACATAAAAAAAAATCAAACCCATATTAGACATTAACAAAAGTAGGTGACAAACCGAAGACTGGTATGTGAAACCATTTCTCACCTCGGAGCTTGCGCAAGACGAAAACCGGCGGATCTCAGTCGGCACCCACATTCTATATTAAGTATATACACTTCCTAATCACCGTCAAAGGAATGATAATAAAAGTAAACACACGAAACAAGCTCTCGGCGTCACCGTGATCGATTTCATATAACGTTTTCCTTAATTACCGGCTACCTACGCAACACAACCGGAATTTTACCGCTCCGATTATCTTAGAGAATTATTGATTTATTGCTTTGCATTAAAAGTGGTATAATAAAAGCGTTAGCGACGATGTTACTTGAGTCTGTGTGCTTTCGTTTATGTTATTTCAGGAACCGATAATGTTGAGCACGTTGACTTTCATCGGTAGACAAACACAAGCATAAACTTGCGGTTTTAAATTACATTATAAGTTTTTTTTCTAAATTGTAGGTATTTCTCTTTACTTCTTCTATTTAGCGTGTCGATGGTAGTCTATGTGGACTCGGCCCAGAATTCGGCTACGTGTTTGGCGCCATCACTAACAAAAAAGGGCGACAAATTAAAACATCTTAAAAGCCTACTTTACCATGGGGAAGTTTGGAATGGAGGTCTGCGTGTAGGTTTTTAGACTTTAACTTTAAGTGAGCAAACTCTAAAATAAGTTAATAGCGCAAATAATCTTATTTTGTATCAAAGATTGAGAGCTATTGTGATTTAAAATGTTCTATGTCAAGTTGTTTAAAATAAATACTTTTTTTTTTTCACTAGCGTCCTCAGTTTTTGTAACGTCAGGACACATCTATATATCATCATCTACTATCCTTTTCCCAACATATTGGGGTCGGCTTCCAGTCTAACCAGATGCAGCTGAATACCAGTATTTTACATGGAGCGACTGCCTATCTGACCTCCAAAACCCAGTAACTGGGTAATACGGTACCCCTTGGTAAGACTGGTTGTCAGACTCTCGGGCTTCTGACTACCCATAACGACTGTCAAAGGTTCGTGAATGACATCCGGGACCAAATGCTTAACGTGCTCACTGAGCCACGGACACGTCTATATTTTTAAAATTCGTAGTCCTGACTGACTGATATATCAAGAAAGAAAGAAAGAAAGAAAGAAAATACATTTATTTAGCACAGACTAAAAGACACACAATACACCAAATAGTTAGACAGTAATCGTACATACATCAGTTAAAAACAAAAAAAGATATTAAAAAATAAAAAGTGCAATCAACGCACTCTATCTCGCACAGTGTCACTGCATTATGCTGATCGATGGTGGTTTTGCGTGGATGTGTTTTTTATACTTAATAGATATATTTTCTTTTAAATAAACCAGGTTTTCGCGATAAGGACACCTCTAATTTTAGTGAGAATTTAGACTATGCCTATGTGTGCTGAAGATTAACCGGTTGAATGCCGTAATTACAGAAACAAATTAAAAAGCCATTGTGTCTCGCGTAGATCCACGTTCTACGTGGATCCAGGCTACGACTTCCCGTATACGAAGGGTTACGGCCATCTCGACGGCTTCGTAACAAATTTAATAATAGAGATCAACGGTACTGCGAAAACTTTACATAATCGCGTTATGAAATTCAGAAATACATAAATAAGGAGAGTGAGAGACAGTCGCAACAGCATCCTGAGAACTGTAGCGGAGAGTTTCAGCTCTCCAATTCTTAAGCAGTTTGTACGGAGGGTGATTGGTACTAACACTAGATAATAAGTTGTTTTAATATTATGTTACTAACACTCTATGGATTCTTTGGTCCGAAATAAAAATCATTATTATTATTATTATAAATGATCACTAAATTACTTTGGTGCTCTGAATTTCTGATCAATAATGAGCATCGAAAAACCTTTTAGATAAATAAATGAAAGTGGAATCTATTTTCATGTTTCACTGAATTGAATCACTCTCATTTTCATTGAAACGATCGATAATAATGATTTTACGCAAATTATTTAATTCAATTTATTGATTTCTAATGTTCATCATCAAAGACTGCCGGCATTGAATCAATTAAAACTTTTTTGTTCAATTATTTGAATGTTTGATCGTAACTCATAGGTCTATTAATTAATATTGGGGTCTATTAATTAATAAACAATTTGGGATAATTTTTATGATGGCATCATAATATTAATAAAAATCTTTAAAATCTCTTTAAAATAAAATCTTCATCACGAGGTGCCATATACAGACGCCATCACATCAAGCTACTACAATCTGTCAAATTTCTTTAACAGATTTTAAACTTTATCGCTAAAGCATAAGGTTCAAAGTTGATTGGAAAAATTGGACAATTTCGGGTAGCTTGATGTTTTGGTGTCTGTACAAGGCGCCTCGTGATGAAGACTTTATTTATGTGCAATACAATACAGGGTGGCTGGAACATCAACGTGCAACCTGTAACCATGGATTCAGTACATGATTCTGAACTCCCCTACGTTGAAATTGTTCGTCGGTTATTAAAAACCCCTGTATAATAATGAACATTATTTTATTAAAATAACTATGTCAATATTTACCAAAATATGCACTTTAATGTAATGTCATTTCTCTGAGTCAATAATAGTAGATTGTTTGCCAAGGGAGCAAACAACTATTTTGAAGGCGAGAGTGTTTCTTTGAATCCAGAGCGGAGCGAAGGATCCTAGAGTAGAATCCCGAACGCAGCGAGGGATTCAAAGTACGTTACTCGAGCTTAAAATAGTGTTGCTCCCGAGGTGGACACTCTACTTTTTATCACCCTCGAAAAAATAAGTAGGTAAGTGCAAATTATGAATAAGAATAGTACGTTTAGTTATTTAGGTACGTACAATTAGGAGCGACACATAGAAATAATTAGAGGCTTATATTTGAACAATTATGGAAGTGCATAGTAACAATTTTTTTTCGGGCTCGCGCTCGTTTTGCTTTATCATACAGCCTGTTACTTGTTCATACAATGTTCGTGATTGATCTCTTTGGTGATTGGAACTTTTACTAACAATATCTACATTCCAAATTCAAATTATTTTAGTCCCTAGGGATTAAAGACCTATTTTAGTCCCTGTTTCGAAGAATACACTACACTAGCTCTTTTTGAAGAAATGTGATAAAAAAATAATTATGAAACTTAAAATCTATCCAAAGTATCAAACGTTTGGTCCTTCGAGTCTCACATAATTTTATATCGATCAACAAAAATGCTAATAACCACTGCCCACATAAAACAAAAAATCATAAGGCACATCAGAATTATAAAACCAATAAGCTGGATTTTAACAATGCTGACTCATGCATCAAACTTGTGAACGGATGCTGTCCGTCCGGACGGGGAGTAGTCATCTCAAAACTGCAATGGCATGTTTATTTAAAAGTCAAATTAGTTATTGAAATCCAACTTCGCAAGTAAGTAATTAATATTTTTAATGAAGATCGTGCCTTAACAATATTATATATAATAGTTATGAGGCGAGTATTGATTAACTTGCAGGGATGTTTGCTTCCGTTTTAATAGTGTAAATGTTTCGAATGTATTTTGCTAAATATCTTCTTAATAGATATCTTAAAATCACTCACTGTATTCCGCGCGGAACTAGTTGGCCGCGCCTTAGGTATGTGAGCGATGGGACGGAGGGGCGGGGGCGCTTTGTCATTACTCAGTACGTTTGTTGCGAACACTAAGCTACCCCGCCGCCTTCACCCCCGTCCCCATCTAAGGCGCGGCCAACTAGTTCCGCGCGGACTATAACATACAACGCACACTTGCACCACTTGCACAGCCTAAATAGCTGATTTACCTAGAAGTTTGAAATTTTTCAGAAACGTTCTTTATAACGAAACTAGCACTCGGGAAGGATATTTGAACTTTCATCCCCTAAAGAGGTTAAATTAGGGACAAAAGTCTCCGTGGAAGGTCACAAACGGCATACGGCTTACAAGTTAATTTGACTAAGATACGAGTTTGAATTTGGTACCTATTTGACACCAGTAGCGACTTTCTTGTCACAGTCCCTTGAAAGGAATAATAAAATAAAATAGGGGGTGCTTTAAGCCTCCTTGAGTAGCCATACTAACGTGTTGGTGCACTCTGTATACTCAGCTAGAACTATGCTTCGTTCGCGACAATTCAAGAAAAAAATAATTATAGTAGGTATAGACTCAAAATTTGGGCTTCATTACTAAGGTTAGACCAGTAATATACAGACATACACCTCGTAAATACATCTCCATACATAAATCCGTTGACAGTGTGGGCATCGTAAACCGTAACTACCAATATTTTAGCCAACAACTACAAATTTATTCTTCCATATGGACGGGCGTGGTGGTTACTATAAGGTAGGATCTCACCTGCCATTTGGTTAAGAAATGGTTCAAGGTATACACGAAAAGCGGCTATAGAAAGTGTACTTACCCGACTCAAAAGTTGGGTAGTAAGTTCAGTAACTAAGTAAAAGTTTGGTAATAAAATCACTAGTTTGATTGCATAGCTAATAATAGCCCAGGGTAAATACTCCGGAAAACTCAGTCACTCTTAGAGGCTCTAAAACTGCACTTCGCGATTACGTTTTCCAATAAAATCCTTCCTCTACATATCTCTGCTTAATGTAGTGCAGACAGGTTTATTTGCAGACAAGCTGTGTTGCTGTCGTTAAGGGGCTTACATGACCTAAAGCGTGGTCACTGTCGGACTGCATAGAAAAGAAAGAGAAGCGCGATGACACAACGCTGGTAATTTATTGCAAAATATGAAGCAATTATTTTATTACAAAAAACCTACTGTTTGGACGAAAAAATTAAAACACTAGTGTTTTAATAGTATGTTGCTTGTAGAATAATCTGACAAAAAATCAGAATGATTGTATGTATATTAGTATGGTTTTTATTGTAAAAAGAAAGTTATTAGAGGTATTTTCATGATTTTTTACTATCGTATCAAATTAGTTGTATTATGTTTTCAATACACTATCTACCTAGCATATATCCTGAAGAATATCATATATTTTTCTCATTTTGTTTACTGTAGTCGACCATAATACTTTTATTGTTTCCAAAACTTGCGTTTTTTGTGTTTAGGTCCTGTAAGCCCCTTAAGTGTTTACGTTAGAAGCGTCGACATTCTCGTGACGAGAAAAATAAAGTAGTTTAATATATTATTAGAATAACTCTAATAAAACGTAAATCAAGAAACAATTGTGATTGGCCTCGAGGTCATCTTGACCTTAATATTAGGCATCTAAAATAACTAAACACAAACTGCCACAAATGACAACTAAACACAACAACAACAACTAGGTCTCTGAAATAACTTCACTTATTTATGCTAATATCATAGTTATTATATTCTGAGGATGCACTGCCCTAGAATTTGAATATCCAAGCATATCGTCTCAACTTCTGCTGATTATAATTCTCAACGTGAAAACTTTGTAGAGGTGAGCTTCAAATTAGCTCTCGATGATCCCTAGCTTCAGATGGAAAGACAACTCACTTCAAGTTGAGTTTAAGTTTCGGATAGATTTTTACAGAATTTAATAGACCGGCTGCTCGCATAACTTGCACCATACAATAAGCCCGCAGGCCGACAACACCTGAGCTGATCTATAGCCACAACGGTACTGCGGGCCAAATTGTTACTTGCAATAGTGTTTTAGTTTAAATAATACTTGTACTACCAACATTGTTTATATGCCATTCCTATTGACATTTTTTGTTGTGTATTTCTGTGGAAATGTAGAGGACTGCGGGCAAGTCACGCAAGATATGAGCGAATGGTGGATAGTTGGTATAAGTTTAGCAAAATTGTTGTAGTTGTAGTTAAAAACAAATTGATGACATAAATTCACCATAGTTTTACAAGGGTTTTTTGTCAGCATGTATTTTATAATAGGGGTCTGCGGAACTTCAATTCAATGCTCTATTTTCTTGGACTGCACACACACAAATCCGAATCCGTCAGGCCCAGAAGATGACTGAATGGCAAGGTCTAATCTAAATATTTTTACAAGCTATCCTGGTCTTTTTAAAAGCTTTTTTTGTCGAATAAAACTATTATTTTCCGAAAGAAAAATCAAAATACACTCAAAGATCGTACCACTCCTGCCTTGTTCCCCAATACCGTACCATACCATACATTAAAATAAAAACGATAATTCTATAGACCGTACGCGATAACATCTGTTGTGCGTACATTCCGAAATAATTCTAAACCTCGGCGCGTGCCCAAGTATCGGCTTTCATCTCACAGTAATAACTACTCATTGTGGGTTCATAAAAAAATTCGTATCTCCACATTACAGCTTTACCGTAATAGCTGGGAGCTGATTTCGGCGTCTATTTATTAGTTTTCTTTTTTTAGTAACTATAGGTTTGACCATATGGTAGTTTTCGATGTACGTAGGCGGTTAAGTGTTGGGCTTTTGTCTTAGGAGTTTTATCCTGTCTATTAAGATAGAGATGATGGGATAAGGTAGACCATAATAATTAATACCTATGGTCAATGGCCCTCCTGGTCAAAAAAATAGGCCACGTTTTGGCATGATACTGGCTGTCGATAAGAATGACCACTGTCATTAGGAAATCTTGAGCGATGATTCGGCACTGCACTCACAGTTGGTAGAGACGCCAGCATATGAAACTGTCAAATTTTCCCAACCAACTTTGAACCTTAGGCATTAGTGATAAAGTCTAAAAAAAAAAAAAAAATTGACAGATTGTAGTAGCTTGATGTGCTGGCGTCTGTACCTACATACTATACCGGGTAGCAGGGACATTCAGTACATGATTCTGAAAAAAAATCAAGTCACGTTTCCATACATTTTAACCGCGTAGGTATTGCACTTTTCTATAAAGCAGCAGATTTTTTAGCATTATTTGTGCTGAATTCATATGAAACCTTGTGTACTCGTTAAAGATAGAATAGAATAGAATAGAATACTCTTTATTATGTACACCATATAAATTACAGACATAATTATAGAAACTGCACAAAAGGTGACACAATGGGCGGTCTTATCGCTAAAAGCGATCTTTTAAAGACAACCTTTGGATGGATTAAAAAAGGGGAAGGACAGACAAATACTGTAGGTAGTCTGTGGTGTACCATTACCAAGATAAAATAACATGGCGGAGACAAACTTTTGCCATTGCATAAATAAAAGAATTTTTTTAATTGGGACACGCACAGAAAATAAGATTTATTCCGGTCTGATCCCCTGAACTCCCCCTCTCCTCGATCCCCTGCTAGTTCGTCTTCTGTTTTAATCTCTGTCTTATCCAGTTTATCTAGGTTACTCTTTTTGACAGGTAAGTACAGTCAAGAGAAATTAAACGTTTCATGTTTTTTGTTACAAAATTAAATAAAGATTTTTTTTAAATGTCTCATGCAAATCTTTAGTATTATTCTTCAAATTTAGCAAATAAAGAGTAGTATCTATAATGACATGAATTGTTTAAGGTTTCATTCAAGCTGCTATTATTTGCAGCGTTATTAGCACAATAATATAAATAAACATTTTATTAACTGAAATGAATGAGTGAATCTTGATGATTACTAAAAATAAAACAAAAAAAAGTTACTTTTGTCCCACAAACATTTTCGATATCATTCTGAACAGAGCTTTTCTGCAATATCTACCGAAAGGAAACCGTAATAATGCAATAGTTTTGAAATAACCATCTGTCTAGCCTTTTCCCAACAGCGTTGCGGTCGGCTTCCAGTCTAACCGGGTGCAGTTGAATACCAGTATTTCACATGGAGTGACTGCCTATCTGACCTCCACAACCCAGTTACTGGATAATACGATACCCCTTGTTAAGACTTTCGGGCTTCTGACGACCCACAACGACTGACAATATTTTCGAAATAACCATAATAATAATGTTAACATTTTTATAGAAACTATTAATCAACAATTTTCCGTTACCATAAAAGACCGCCACAACTCAATACCGTCATAATTCAGTAAAGAATGAAGACTGTAAAGATGCCTCCATGTACCTTTGTCTAATTTGTGCCATCAAAGCAGCCATACGAACATTTATAAATTACTGCCTCTAGCGAAACTCGGTGACCGGATAACGTCCCGTAAAACTCTGAACCACCCGAAACAAAACCTTCACCATTATCAAATAAGGTAGAACTTTGATTGTGACTACCAGTAGCATTTGCATTCTCAAAATCATTGACCAAAATTAAGGCAGTTTCCGATTAATAAGAGCTATAACAATTTCGCCTGGAGCTTACTGCGTCTTGGTCATTATTAGATACTTCCTCTTCGTATTTTATTATGTTTTTTATGGCTAGACTAGAACTCAGCATAACTGCATTAGCTGTTAAATGTTTTGACATCGTTAGATGCTGTTTAAATTCGCCGCAAAATTTGCGTAATTACCTGGACTCGTTCCGGTCGATTGGATTTTATTTCGTTGGTGTAATTGTTTTAGTATTGAGGAATTGGAGTGTTGTTATAGCTTGCTCCTTCTTTTTTAGGGTTCCGTATTACTAAGACTCCACTGTCCGTCTGTCCATCTGTCACCACGCTATAACTCATGAACCGTCATAAAAAGTTGAAATTTTCACAGATGATGTATTTCTGTTGCCGCTATAACAACAAATACTAAAAACATAATAAAATAAATATTAAAGGGGGCTCCCATACAACAAACGTGTTTTTTCGGCGTTTTTGCCTTGTGGTACGGAACACTTCGTGTGCGAGTCCGACCAGCACTTAGCCAGTTTTTTTTATCTTATTTTAGACACGTATTTAAAAGAAGAAGGCTTTCTTCAGAAACAGTAGCTTGGCACTGTATCCATTTACTGAATCCTTGGGGTAGACTATCATAATCAGCCTATAATGTTCCCACTGCTGGGACATGGGACTCCTCGTTTCGGGAGGGAATAGTCTATAATCCACCACGTGGGCCCGGTGTTGGTTGGTAGATGTCACACATATGATACAAATGGTTCTAGAACATGCCGGTTTCTTCACGATGTTTTCCTTTACCGTTTTGAGAGCAGTGGTAATGAAATAATTGACACAAAGTCGCATTAGGAACTCTACCCTTCGTTCCAAAACCCAAATAGCGGACGCTCTTCTACTTTTCTCTGTTCAAAGCTGCTAAGGACCAGTTCTTGTTAAAGGAGACCAGCTCATCCCGCCATCTCCGTCTGGGCCTGCCACGATGTCGCTTGCCATTAAGGGGGATCCATTGGGTCGTAAGTTTTGGGCCATTGTTCGTCTGACATGCAGCAGATGAATTATAAAATAATTTAATATTCAATGATATTTTACATGCCTTTTTTCAGATAGCTGCCATTTTCAGGTAAAAAACGCCACTTATGAGAATAAGTACAGAAAGAAGACTATTGAAGAAGAATATATCCTTGTCGCATACACCGCGATGACATTCCCTCACGTACCAAATAAAAAAAACATATCTCTCAAAATCATCATTAATTCCTGCAATAACTCTATCATTGCCACGACAAACATTTCATTACAGTAACAGCCTACAGAAGCCGGAGGGAAGTAATGACAGGATTCTTTGAAATTGATATCAATATCGACTGTATTGCCTCCGATCAGAGCCGAGAGTCATATGGTCTTCGGCCTCCTATCTTATAATTTAATGTTCCCAGCAAATTGCATACGATGATGAAATGAACCTCAGTGGCTGTCACGTAACGTCATAATGAATCCCTCCCAATAATTACACTCGGGTAATATCCTGTCCAGAGACGGACTGGGGATGGTCACAGGTTGGTTGTTTGATACGTACTGTAATATTTTCTGATTCAGTCTTCGAAGGGCCCAATAACATCAATTTATATGTATATTTTTATTAAAAAACTTGAAAGCAATGTCTCCTTACTTAACCTTTTCACCGCCACAGTCATGTATAGATGACAAACCAAAATGTGCCCAGCACGCCACGGTTCGACTACACGAGGGCACGTTTTTGATTTTTTGACGTGTGGCGGTCAAAAGGTTAATCGCTCCCGAAATTAATAATGTAGTTATCTTAATTCTGATCTTGATCCCGAGCTTTTGCCGCTACTTTTTAATCGCCCTTACAAATAGCAAATTCGTTCCGTTGAATGGTTAATGGCAAGCGTCACCTAAAAAAAAATTTTATGAAATGTCAATTTAGACGTCAAAAAGTGATCCAGGATTGACTATTAACTTCAGAATCATCGATAAAATGATGTAGCAATTACTAAAATTGGAATTGGACTATTAACTTCGAGCGGTAATGTAGGTCACCGTATTACCTACTATTTAAACTATTTGGTCACAAGACTGGTTTAGCTTAAGATCATAATCTTCCTAGCCTTTTCCCAACTATGTTGGGGTCGGCTTCCAGTATAACTAGATGCAGCAGGATATCAGTATTGTGCATGGAGCAACTCCTATCTGACCTCCACAACCCAGTAACTGGGTAATACGATACCCCTTGGTAAGATTGGTTGTCAGACTTTTGGACTTCTCATGACCCATAACGACTGACAAAGATCCATGAATGACAGCCGGGACCAACGGATTAACGTGTTTTCCAAAGCTCGGGCTTAGTTCAAGATAGGGTAAAAATAAAACGCACCTGAAGACATTCAACAATAATTGAGATCCCCAAATTCATCCCTGGCTACTGAACGAAAACCTGTTCAGTCATATTGCTATTCATTCATATAAAACTGATAACGTTCTCACTTATTGAATAGGTCTTATTGATGAGATCTATTCATGTTTCCTTTTGTACTGGAGGATCTAATTTCACACACGTATTTGAAAGAAGAAGAATTTCTTCAGAAACAGTAGCTGGCCACTGTATATATATTTACTCAATGATATTATATTAAATTAAGAGGTAGATATCGCACTAGCGCGCGCAAATTGTTGCAGACAAATTAAGAATTGTTGTAGTTTCATTTAGTCCGCTAATATCAGCGAGCAACACACTACAGATAGCTATCTCTTTCTATGTCATAAGTTCCGTATTATCTATCGCAGTCGGTACTTTGTAATAACAACGCAACAATACAGAACGTCGCTCAGTATGAACGTAGCGTATGTTTCCTTTATAATATCATTGTATTTACTGAATACTTCGGTAAGACCATCGACATAGATACTGGACTGAGTGTTACCTTACAAAAATTACCACCACCTAGAAAGAGACTAAGCGACTGTGCGGCCAATACCTGTCTCTTTCTGTTAAAGAAAATTCAATTTTGTCACATTGTCAAAATTAATAGTCTTTTCAAAATCAGAATTCTAGAAAGAGACAACTACTCGCCTCGCATTTGCTTCGTCTCTCTCGTACTTTTCGGTCTGTATTCACTGTACAACTGAATACGGAACGCTCGGTCCATTATCTATGTCTATATGTTAGACCATAAAAAACTCAAGTTTTAGAGCTATCAAAACAATAATTTTCTTTAGTCTGATATAGAATTAACGATTCTACCGGTCCGGAAGGACCGGTATACCCGGTTTGATTTCCGGAAGCACAAAATATTTTTGGATGCTAATTGGTTCGTGTCCGGTTGATCAGAAATTCTGATATTTATGTGTCACTCGCATTTAGTCTTCAAAAGCTTTAGATTCTCTTTAGATTATTACAGTTTTTTGGCCGAGATCTATATTACTTAGCAGCACGTATTTTGGCTAAGCGTTATTCCTGTCACTGTTGCATAACTGTCAAACTACAAGTGCAAGAAAGAGACAGGGACATGTCCAAGTCAAGTCATGAGCTAAGTAAAATTTATAGAATTCGGCTATAAACAAAAGCCTATCTCCTGTATCAGGGAACTCCGAAATCATTATCAATTCCATACCACACACAACTACATATACCACCAAAACATGTTCAAAAAAACTTAAAAAAAAACTAATCGTGCGCAGAATTTTAAACTATTAAGTTAGGTAGTAACAAACTCATACATACAAATGGTCATATTATTCATACCATACAACCAAAATTCGGTTGCATTATGGTAATGATGTAATAATGCGCTGACGATTTACTATACCCTTGTCCAATGGTAAATTGGTCCCGTGGCCCATAAATTTGTAACCAAAATGCTTTAGGTTATGAAAAATTATGTTTTGGGACGAGTAAGGATCCTGTTTATTGGTGATTGATTCTACCGAAGTAATAATACGTCGCTGAGTGCTGTGTTGAAGTTGAGTGAAGAGGTCCTTGCTCTTAGAGTGGGAGTAAACTGTTTCAAAATATAAAATATGGCCTCCTGGGTTTTGAAGCTTCGTTCGATCACCTTTTAATTGTTTTCTCTATCAAATTGTATAGCATAGTTGCATGTTGTTATTGCATTGCATAGTTTGTTGGACCACAAAAGCGATGAATGAAAGGCATGCAGCAGATATGAGAATCCTAAGAAGGATGTGTGGTGTTACACGAATGGATAGAATAGAAATGAGTACATATGAGGAAGTTTGAAATTGGCACCGGTAACTGAAAAGTTGTATGGAAATCGGTTGTCATGGTATGGGCAATTGGGCATGTGTTATGGAGAAATGAGGTAAATGAAGTGAGAAGAGTTTTGAGTATGGATGTCGATGGCTATAAGAGTAGGGAAAGACCAAATAAACGATGGATGTAATGTGTGAATGATGATATGGTTAGAAAGGGGGTGACTACCGAAATGACGTCTAATAGAGAAGTATGGAATAAAAAGATATGTTGCGCTGACCCCTAATAAATTGGGATAAGGGCCGGAGAATGATGATCAAATTGCATAGCTTGTGAACTTTTGCTTACGCTGCGAGCAGACCGCATGCGGGGTAAAGCTACAGTTTCCTAAAAGAGCGGTAGCCACCACAAAGAGTTTGAAATGTATAGGCGAATGACGTCACTGAAATGTTATTTATGAAAATAAGCTGGTATTTTTACCGAGAGCGTTTTTTGACACCATAAAATAATAATAATAATAATAATAATAATATATCATTTATTCTCTCTTCACAATAAGTGGTCTTAAAAATAGAGCAAACTTAAAACTGGAAAACTTTTCCCACCTTTGTGAGAGACTGGTGCCTGAAGTAGGTTTTAGGAATAAAACCTGTGTTACAGGTCACCAGGACCCTCACCTCGGTAAGATTTTTGTAGAAATGACCAAGAGATTACAATAACAGGTAAATCAAAAAAGTTCAAAGAACAAAAACATCTACTAGATTAAAAATAGTACAAAGAGCAGAAATAAGCAGAAATATCCAAGTGTATATATTAGAAAGATATGTGTGTGGGCGTATGAGGTGTATGCATGACTATGCGAATTGTGAATGATTGTGAGTGAGGGTGTAGATGTGATTGGCGAGTGTTCAGTTTTGTGTGACTGTGTTGCGAGATGTGGGTGGGTAACAGCTATGAAGGGTAATTAAGGCCTTGACCCTATTTGGGTACTATTAATAAATCTTCAGTTTTTTGGTAATCAAGCGATTTAAGGTAATTTTTTAAGGCTTTATTGCAACTAGATTTTGTTTCAGGATAGATATTTAGTGATTTATTTATTTTGTTGTATAAGTGTTGTCCGAGAAAGCAGAAGAATTTGTGGGAAAGGGCTGAATGCAATCGAGAGGTAGGACATATTCTATCTTTGCGGCGACTACCAACGGGTAGCTTTGGGTCATACGGTAGCTGGGAGTGTTGTTTAAGAACCGTGCGCAATATGAAAGTTTGTCTGACCGTCAGGACATCCCACTTTTTATAAAGCTCTACAGTTGGGAAATCGTAGGGTAGGCCGGCACTAACCTTAAGAATAGCACGCTGTGCTCGTTCTAGTACCAATAGGTGGGTTTTTGCTGCACCACCCCAAGATGTGATGCAGTATTCAATTTGCGAGTGGCACAAAGCATAGTAAACCATAATGATAGTCCTACGGTCAGCCACATGCTTGAGATTTTTAAATATATATATTAATTTTCTAAGTCTAGTCACTAGGAGATCTATATGTATTTTAAATGTCAAATGTTGATCAATGTTTATACCAAGATATTTGATATTGTCAGCTCTTTCAAGGGAAGGGCATTGACAATCTGAGGCTGAATTGGCAGAACCACATGTGTGAGCTGTAATGTTGAAAGAGGGCGGTGGCAAGAGGTTACTTCTGTGCGCGAATGTTATATATTTAGTTTTAGAAACATTAAGAGTCAAAACGTTATTCTGGAGCCAATTACAAACAATGTTTAAACCCGATTGTGCAGCGTTAAAAACCTCATCCCAACTATCACCAGTGAAAAATAAGGCGGTGTCATCAGCAAAAGAAATAATTTTACCGTTACGGAGAGAGAGTTGGCAGAGCTCATTGATGTACACAAGAAAGGTAGTGGGGCCTACTATGCTTCCCTGAGGAACACCATAATTAATAGGTAGCGTGTCACTCAGACTATTATTTACTTTAACCCGTTGTGTTCTGCCGGTAAGGTAATCCTCCAACAATTTAAACGGAATTCCCCTTACGCCGAGACGATTTAGTTTGTTTAAAAGGTGCGGAACAGACACTGTGTCAAATGCCTTTGCAAGGTCAAGGAACACTGTAATGCACTTTTTACCCGCATCAAGATTGGTAACAGTAGAGTGTAGCAGTTCGTGGACTGCATCATCAGTACTTCTACCGGCTCGAAAGCCAAATTGTGCGGGAGATAGCAGTTGGTTAGTCTCAAGAAAATTTGTGAGACGCCGAGTTAACAAGCGTTCCAAGACCTTGGAAAGCGCTGGTAGAATGGAAATGGGGCGGTAATTATTTACACAATCTTTTTTCCCGGCTTTATGTATCGGTTTAATGAGTGCTGTTTTAAATGACTTAGGAAAGATCCCCGATGAGATGGCTAGGTTACATATATGTGTAACAGGAGGCGTGAGGAGATTTGCGTATCTCTTAATCATTTTACTGCTTATCAGATCAACTCCTACCGCACAATTTTCTTTTAAATTATTAATTAGAAGGTGAATCTCGTTCTCGTCGGTTGGCAGAAATACGAGCGAATTTGAAGGGATGGATGCGGTACAGTCGTGATCTCGACCAGAAACAATTGCATTTCGGGAAATTTTTTCAGCAAGATTAGCACCAATATTCACAAAAAAGCTATTAATGCGATTAATGTCCCCATTAGGATCGGCAGAAGACAGAAGAGAGGATGAGTAGTCTGATCTCCTGTTAGAGCCACTAATACTCTTAATAACATTCCATAGCTGTTTTTTATTGCCCTTGGCATTTTCGATCTCCTGTTTTTCGTACGTTCGTTTTGCTTTTTTCAAGATACTGTTGCAGAAGTTTCTGTAGCGTCTGTAAATAGTTTTAATATCATCATTCTCAGGGTTACGCTTAGACTTTTTATAAAGATTGTCCCGATTCCTAATACAACGAATTAAACCTTTAGTAATCCATGGTTTAGAGATCAACTGCCTTTTGGCTGTTTTAATTGTAGAAGTGTTGTGTTTAATGGCTGTTGATAATTGCGATACTAATAGATCGGTAGCTACATTTACATCCTGACATTCTATAACAGGTTGGAAGTTAGTGTTTTGCATCATGGTATCAAGTTGAGCAAAGTCTACGGAACCCGAAATTTTATTCAAATAGTTTAAGCGCGATTTTGGTTTACAGCTAACAGCAACACTCTCGTGGTCAGTGATAGACGTTTCAAAGACGAAACATGTTACGTCCATTTTATTGGATTTAAGCATCATATGGTCAAGGGATGTGCGTCCATGAGTAGGCAACGTGTGACCCGGTAGCATACCATGGCTGGCTAACATGTTAAGATAATCAAAAGCCCGTTTATCAGGACTGTTCGGAACAATATTAATATTGATATCACCACAGAAGATAATGTTTTTAAACGATTGGAGTTTAGTAAGAAGTGCATCGATTGATTCAATAAATGCTGTGGTGTTCGTTTGACTGGGTGGGCGATATATTCCTATAATGCAGGTTTCTAGACCTAGTTTTAATAAAAGACAATTGGCGTCAACAATATTAGGTTCTTCACAAGTTACATGAAGGTTTTTATTATAATATATAACGACTCCTTCGTTTTGGGTATTGTGCGTGGAGGTCGAAGAGTAGTTATAGTTGTCGAGAGTGGGGATAAATTTAGCAGAAGAAAGCCAGCATTCAGATAACACCAGAATGTCCCAGGGTATCTTAGAACGTTGCAGAAGGGTGGAGAAGTTTGACATGTTACAGGTAATGCTACGAATGTTCTGAGACAGGATATTAATAGTACGATTGGTGATACGAATATGATTTATTGCGTTGTCTATGTCACAGGCGATAGTTTTAGCTACTTTTATGGAATCCAGATCCAGGCTTATAGTTTCAAAATCTTGCATTAGGCGTCAATAGTTTGTTTAATGCTAACGCAGCCACGTTTGGAACGTGACCTATGAAACTGGATTTTAATTAAAACAAAACCTAAATCTGGAGGGACTGTAGCCAACATTTCTGATGTTTGACATACCGCTAGGAACAGACAACGCAGTTGAGAACTCATTTCAAGGGATATTTCTCGCATAAGAAACGAATAATGTGGTTTTGTGTAATGAATGTTGTGTGTTATAGGTGTTACTTGGGTTACTCTGCCCGTTGAACAAACTTTCCTAAAATAATATAAAATATAAAACAAAAATAGGTAAAAACTAGTAAAAAAATATTGTAAACAAATGCATGCTAAGAAAGTGTAAACATAAAAACAAAAAAGTGTAACTAAATGTAGTCACATCGTAAACTTAATTAGTTCAGATTCTTCTTCAATACGAGTTGGGGTCGATCCCTCTTCTTTTTTAATATAGATCTTTCCATATGAGGTCCAAGCCGCTACGAGCTTTTTAGCTTTTACGCTTTCACGAGCTAGGTAGAAAAGATGTTTAGTTTTACTCGTTAAATAGTCCGATATGTATATTTGACGCGGTTCGCCGTGTAGTTTAATATGCTCCGTGTTTAGCTGAGGTTCCTTACTTTCACGTCTAGATTTATTAAAAGACTTGAGTTTAGCCACCAGTGATTCTTTCCTAAGTATTGAAGAGAAGTCCACAATAACAGCTTCTGCTTTGGAACGAAATATGTCCTTTATCTCGGATTGCTGGATGGGAGTCTCTGGATCCAATGTTAAAACAATTTGTTTTAAGTGTTGTATAAGATCTTCCTTAGATTCTTGCTCAAGTCTAGGCAAGTTTCGTATTTCTATTGCTGACGAGCGAGCACTCTTTTCCACGTAGTCTAACCTTTTTTCTAAAGATGCTACTTTCTTCTTATATTCGACATTTTCTTGCTCCAGATAGTTAATTCTTAAAAGCAGTTCCTCATGCTTTCCTGTTAAAGCCTCTACCGATTGCTTGATATCCTGGTTTTGGGTTATAATACTGGAGAGAGAGTTGTTTAGTAATTCAAACTTACTTTCCTGTTGAGATAAGATTTGCGACAACATATTTTTTATTTCGGAAGGTTGTTCATTAACCTCATCAAAAGTGCGCTTCTGGCGTTTAGTTACGTTAAAATAATTATCAACTGAGTCGGTGACGTGCGAAATGTTTAGCGCCGAATCCGAGTTGTAGTGAATTGTATCATTTGGCGTGTTTAGTTGGGGCATAGGGCGCGGTGGGGTGCGTGGTACCGACATATTAGTTCCTGGGCGCTTTCCTGACCAGATGCGCGCGTGAGCGTACCGTAGTAATCGTAATTTGCGTAGGCGGTCGGAAGGCGCAGCTTCGGGGGCTCAGCAGTGACCTCTATATCTTCAAACAATAAGCTTCTCGTACCTGCAAGTACCAGGCAATCACGAAGAAAGCAAGTTCAAATATGTTTGGTGGTGGATATTAGGCGGGGCTCAGCTGACGCTGGTCGCTATCGACAGATTGGTAGAATACTGCTTTCCGTCCAGAATAACTAGACCTCCGCGTGTCCTTTTCTCGTGTATATGTCTATCGCACTCAGGGCTTACAATTAGTTGCACACACGGAAAGGATAAAGTAAACTTTATTAATGACTTTCCGTATTTCGTTAATGAGTGCACGAACGTAGGCGGGGTCAACAATTAATAGTAAGAAGAAGGCGGCACTCACGCACACGCAGAGACGTTGACGCGTACGAGGACTGCGCTGGAGTATTTGTATTCTTGTAGGTTGATGCACTCCTGGTATTTAGCACTTTATTTTTGCTGTATTTTTTTATTAAATATTAATAAATAAAATGAAATATGGTCACTTAACAGACGTCTGAACTGCTCAGAGATCCGAGGGGGGATCAATCCCCGTTGCTATAATCTTCATGACAGCCGCCACTGCGACCGTAATGTCATGGCCACCACTCTTCTAGAAAACTAGCTTTAGGATATATATATTTATATATATTATATATGTCGCATCCGGTCATTCGTTTGACTATTCGGAACGCTAGCGCCATCTGGTGTCGCTTGACAGAGTCTAGCCTGAGTTCGTGGGGGGTCGACGACGGCGCAACAGAACGATGTGGACATTGGACATCGTAAGAACAACATGTGCTCAGAAACTGTCCCGCGTTCCGTATCTGGTTGTGTCGTGTACATAAAGTGTGTAATTTGCTAGTGTGATTAAATTATTCGTGAAATTATAATCTGATTTGAACTGCAAAACGGTTTTTCTATTGAGCAATAACCAACACATACCCACAGTATGCCCACAGTAATTAAAATATGGCTGATGATAACGAGACACATACCTTCTCCGTCATATACAGGGTTATTGGTAAAACATTAACCTCTTAAGCTGAATTCGCGAAAAAAAAATCAGCTGTTCCCTACATTTATGTTCGTTTAACTCGTCAAAATGTAGGGAACAGCTGATTTTTATTTCATGTTTGGTCCCACAGTAAAAGTTGTTCATAATGATGAGTACAATGACCTCTTAAGAGGTTGTTAATGTTGTACCAATAACCCTTTATATATCTTAAATATTTATATTATGTATTAAAGATATATTGCACCGTGAATTTGGAGACAAAAATGTATGCCTCATTTCTAATTTGACTCCTTAATCCTAAGTTAAGGCCTCTTTAATTGCACCGTCGACGTCTTACTATCAATATATAAAACAAACAACAAAAACAGGACCTCATCTGACTAATTGGCGTTCAAATTAATAATGATTGAGACAAAAAATGTTCCGAGAACTACATTTGAATTCCCAATTAGACCATAAAGACCTTATCATGGACCCATTAAACGACCACGGACGCGTAGGGAGGTTTATGAGTTTTACTACACAAAATCGTTGCCGACCATTTTGAACAATCCGAGTCGGATTTACAACCAATTAGGTAAGTAAATATATAAATGGCTTGATTGTGGGCGATAATAGGGCCAGGATATTGTGAGTAAATGTACTTCCTACAATTACTTGGATTAGCTGCTTTATGGAGTATTGTGCGAATATTTGAATTGTCGGTATCTGGTGCGGTAGTTGAGAGCAGCCCTATGGTAACGGCCCTGACTTACTTGGTTTGAACCCAGACAGGCGCTTTACTTTATGTAAGTAGATAATTTCATCACCACTGCTCTCAAAACGGTGAAGGAAGACATCGTGAGGAAACCGACATGTCCTAGAACAAAAAATTCGAACACATGTGACATCTACTATCCCGCACTGGGCCCGCATGATTAACCACTGCTCAACACTGATAACACGTTTTAAATGACTTAATGATTGTGATTATAATTATTTTAACCTCATTTTTTCCATTTAACTGTATTCAGTAAGTATGTGTGAAAGGTAAATAAATGTAATGAGGTGAACCTCAACATAAAAATCCACTCAAAGTCGCGGCTAAAAGCTAGTTTATTGAAAGCATAATGATTGATGGTTGACAAACAGTAGCATTTTGACTTGTTCTAATAAAATTTAAAAAGCTTTCCGATTTTATGTTCCAATACTTTTTAATTACTCTGAAGATAGTCTTGAGATGCCGCCTTTTTAAGTTGAGTGACAGTGTTGAATTGATTTTTTATTTTATGGGAATAACTGAATCTGATAGATTGCCTCATTAGTCTTGTACTTCGAGGTCCGTGACTCAATATTAAATTAATTATATTAATTAATTATCTACAGTCGTGAGAAAACTGGCATGTTCTAGAACCAACAATTCAAAGATATGTGACATCTACCAAACCGCACAGGGCCCGCGTGGTGGATTATGGCCCACTCCCTCTCACTGAGAGGAGGCCTAACAGTGGGAACATTGTAGGCTGATTATGTATTTGATATAGTCGCGGCTTAAGTGCAGTCCTGCTTTACAATGTATTCCATATAAGATACTTCTTCTTCTTCGTGTTGCTGGCACGACTGTATTTCAGATTTTTGGCGCAAAACTTTGCCACTTTCATGGCGTCGTCGGTGGCAGCGTAGAGATCACTTTGACTGCATGTTCTTAGGTAGAGAGCAGGATAGGAGGTGGAGCATAGTTTGCAACGTGGCTCCATATTCACCCTCTGACGTTGTTTCGTCGAAGTAGCCCCCACTTTACCAGGTTGAAGTTAGATCTTCCCACTAGTATCCGGAGACTGTTCAGGAACTTTCAAGTGGAATGAGATGCTCCAAAGCAAAAATCATTTAGAAAATATAGCAAAAATGACACTGCTATTAAATAGACGAATATAAAATAATGAGTTTACCCATTTCTAGATCAAAAACGACACAAAATTGCTTAGTTCTTATTAAAAACAGTTACTTTTGGACATTAAGCAACATAACGCAAGTAGGTAAGTCATTACCAAAATGACTTTTATTCTAAAAATTCATATGAAATTGGAATATTCTTTCCCACCTTTGTGTCGCACTAATAATTCTCGCGACAAAACATTTTGTTTCGAGTTAAAAACACGAATAGAGCATTTCTTTCTTAATTATACCATAAGTGTCTTGCGACGGCGCGACTTGTATCGGTGCTTTTAAAGTTATGGAACGGTTACAATCATAAGCGACAGCGACAATAATCTATTTGTCGCAGCCGTTAAATTGGTTAAATTAGCAGTTTAGTTAACCTCCTGGCCTTTGGAAGTAGTGCTCGCCTCGCTCTCTCGGCTCACACGCGGTTGATCACAGTTCTAACATAACCTAACCCATTTGGTCGGGGTGCCCTGGCTTAGTTACTGCGACTCGACAAATTCGGCTTGCGCGTGATTGGTTACAGTTCCAAAATTGAATATCATTTATGCCGTTAACTGAACGGCCGCCATTTAGTTAAAAGGCCAGGCTGTTAAAAAAACGGCTAATTAAACCAGTTGGCTGCGACATACACTAGGTGGAGACAAAAATAAATTAAACTGCATATATCTAATGATGTTCCCACTCTGCATACAATGAATTAATAAATTATATCCAATAGTTTAACAACAAATTTCACGCAAGAAGACGCAGGCAGTAGCTAGTACAGACGCCAGCACATCAAGCTACTACAATCTGTCAAGTTTCTTTAATATATTTTCAACTTTATCGTTACGCCTTAAGGTTCAAGGTTGATTGGGAAAATTTGACAGTTTCGGGTAGCTTGATGTGCTGGCGTCTGTACATACATAAACTCACGACTTCTTCCCATGGAGGTAGGTACAGAACGACACCTGCTACGATCCTTACATACTCCTTTTTCTTCGTTTACGTTCTTACAACTGGTCATAACTGGAGAACACCACCCATAAAGAAGAAGAGAGGGTACTTTGATTATTATTAAATTATATATTTACAAAAATCCGAACACCATAAAATGTAATCATTGAGGCAATTTTAACTATCATGATTGATTGGGTGCTCGTTCCACTTGGATTGAATTCAAATAGACGAAAGTTTTGCAGTCCATCTAGCCGATAAAACATTTTTAATTCAATTTGACAGCTAGATTATCAAGCCAAATCGAAACACCTCAATAAAGGTGACACGGTAAAAGATCGAATGATTAGATTAGGATTAGGCAACTAGAATCAATTCTATTTTGATGTAATTTTTGACGTTCAAAAGTGCCTTTTATGTGTCTCTTTGAAATAAATGCTTTGACTTTGACTTTGAGGTGATTTTTACAGAAACTTTCCCCCAGTTTCTGAACCTATTAACTTCATTATGATTCTCTGTGATCATTATCGATATTTGGCAGCTGATTTACTTAGTAACCGAACACTTGATCACATGTGTCCAGCAAGGACCAAACTGGTACATTTTTCCTTCTTTTCTTGTTTCGTAATATCGCTTTTCTAACCTCACTAAGGTCTTAACTTTCCCTCATTGTAAGTTGGTGCTACTGAAACGTATGCGTGATGTTGATGGTCCAAATAGACCAGATGTTGATGAATGTCGGCGACAATTATTGTTTTGAAAAAACTACTATTACCTTGTGCCACTGTTTTCATTTATTGTGCTAGGGTTCCGTAAAAAGAAATACTATACAGAATTTAATTATGTATCCTCGAACTTGTCCGCATTTGAAGTTTAACGTTTAACATGCCAAATTGACTAACTTTAGTGTTTTAAAACTAGAAATTGCAGCAGCAGTAACTATAAAATAATTATTATTTTTCAGTTTCTGTTACAATCAATGCTAATTTGGTAGGTGTCCGCGTAACAAATTTAAAAGCTTATGAAATTATTAAATCGATTGATTCAATTTATTTTAAAACTAGCTTCTGCCCGCGACTTCGTCTCCGTGAAATTTCACCCTCCCCCCATTCACCCTCGTAGGGGTGGAATTTCGAAAAACCCTGACTTATTGGTAACCTACTCTTCACAAAGAACACACTCTCCAAATTTCATGTCTCTAGGACCAGCGGTTTAGGCTCTGCGTTGTTATATCAGTCAGTCAGGACTTTGAATTTTTTATGTATAAAATATGAATTAAAAAAAAATTTATAAAATTTTGACAAAAGTAATCTATTTTCATGATGAAAGCTAAGCAAAAGCCGTACTGCCGCACGATCGCGTACCAATAACAATTTCCTACAGAATTTAGTCCAAAGGTACCCTAAAAACCGGTGGCTTGCATTGGTACCAGCTGTGATTACCATAATTTCATCGCCCCACGTGTCTGTGGACTCCACAAAAACTGGTAATAATCACAGTACAGCGGTACAGGCGCGCACTAAAGTGTTACAGAGTTTAATAGATTTTAATAATATACTCCATCTTAGATTTTGCAATTTGACGCGTCTATTGATATGTTTTTGACCAGTTAAATTGATTGAGGAAGGTGTGGACATTATTATATAGTAACAGTTGATTGGATCCGGTTGTGGTTATGTTAAATTATTGAACGGATTATTGAATTAATTACGAATTATTCCTGAAGGCTGTGGCGACAGATACTTCCGCCGCCATAATAAGGCAATTTGTGCGAAGACTTGTTCCATCGTTTCTGGGTGTTGAGTTGTTGGGTGGTCTTCGTACTTTTTCTTTAGTTTAAGTTACTAACAATAGTATTTTAAGTGCAAAACTGTTACTAACAAGCTATGGATCATAAAGTTGTTCGAAATAAAATGATTATTATTATTATTGGCTTGTGGTAACAAATATTGCTTCAGTATGATAGCAATAAGATATAGTTATATTGCCTGACAGAAAAGAACATAGGGTAGCTTTAGTTCAGCAAGGAAGTGTCTTCTAATTTATGTGACGTGTCCACTTGTTTTTGCTTGTGAGTTATCAATGAGTAAAGTCTTGTTGCTCCCTGCAATCATCAACCCACCTACTGCAATTGCAGCTACTTTGACCAGTCAGTTCAAGGATTACATTACAAAATTTTGGATAAGACTTTTTGACTGTCAAATCACTGTCGCATGGCATTTGACTTGTTTTAGCCAAAATTTTTTGGTGTCTGTAAGTGTGCAATACACACGACTGTAGCCGTCGACAACATGCCGCTCGTGTATTTGAGCACCGCACTCAAATACAAGAGCGGTATGTTGCCGACGGCTGTACCTACTTGCTCATGTGTATAAGCACTAACAAATAAATCGGAGCACTTTTCTCCCCGCCTGTACGATACTGCAGTATTCTCCTCCGCAGGGCGAACGCAAGGGCTACTGTATGGAATAATAGCTTTTTTTGCTCTTATACAATGTCTTCAAATCGACTGTCATATTTTGTTACAACGTAAACACAGGGCCAGGAGGAATTCTCGAATTTTTAGCTTAGTTGTGCAAAGTGGGTAATTTGTTTGTGTTTCGAAACAATATGGCAACCGAAATAATAACGGTCGAAATTAGAATCTATACATGTTATAAATTAAAGAAGGTTTTCGTGTCTCTATGTGTGACCGCGTTGTTCTTCTGAACTACGCACAGAAGCAACGCAATGGATTTTGATGCAGCTTTCACCATAATTTAGAAGATTTAAAGTTTATGTGCATAATTCTAGGTCGTTCCCTCAGTGCTGAGGATCGCGACCACATACGATGCGTCTCCGAGTTATGCGGTATGCGGTCTTCTGATGTGTGGATCGCTCGGTACATGCTGCCTCCAACATCATTCTTGACCGCATCTGACCATCTTGCCGGTGCAATGCAAACATAATTAAATTATATTAAACTCAGATACTTGTTCCTGAAATGGAACGATGGCATTTTGTATACTTAGTAGGTACTCGACAACCTTCCCGAATTTGCAACAAAAATCGACATAGTAATCAATTTTTTCTTTCATTCACTTAATTTGTGTAAAACCCTTAATTTTTTTTCAACCTTCATTGACTCACTGCTGCGCAAAGTTCTCCTCATAGCTTTCCATTAACATAAGCATATTCAGCCTATAATGTTCCCACTGCTGGGGCACAGGCCTCCTCTCTGTGAGAGGGAGTGGGCCGTAACCTTCCAAAGCCAAACGTAAGCTAGCGTAAGCTTTCCATTATTAACAGAATATCTAATCACACTTAACACACTCGATCCTAGATCGAGTACAAGATCTCATACGTGTGAGCGATCTCGAGCCTGCTATTAAATCAATGACTCGACTTAGTATCCATTTACTTACTTTTATACAGACACATTATGACGGTAGTGTGAAAACGAGTGTGTAATGGATGTAAATCATTGCTTCAACATACCAAGTGTGGACTTCCTTATATTCATATACTTAGATCCTTCCTGCAATCATTATACTTTTGATAGAGGTAATTTATTTCTGAAATTAATTCAGTAGGTGCAATATAATCGTCTTGTCCAATGGCCTCATCAATGTTGGTAGTATTCTGGACTTCACATTTTTTCATTGGAGTTAAAGACGCCGAGTTTTCTAAATGAACCAGATTAGCGAGCTTACAATTAAATACTGTTATGGCAGGTCAATATTAGACGAAAAGTAAAGCGCCACGCGAAGTGTCTTGTCGTGTAAATTAATTAATAATGTGCTAACTATATAGAGACTGGGTCAATTTTACGTGATGCACCCATTTTCTAGGATGAACTCAGATAGATCTTACAGACCTTAAGAATCGACGCTTTTAACATTCTGCATCTTTCTCAAATGCATAATTTCAACATGAATTATGTGACCAATTTTCTGTAACCCTATTTTGGGTGTTCGTGGAGTTTCTTGCCCGTTCTTCTCCATAAGGACATAATACGCTTTGGAACGGGCTTCTACCTTCAGCTTTGTGACTGACCTACCCCTTGACCATTCAAAAGTGCCTGTAATTGATTTATTTCAAGTAAATGCTTTGAGTTTTAGTTTGGAAGAACTAATTGAATTTTTGAGTTAATATATTGAAGCAGAAGAGGATTATGAAACACCCCTTGACTCCACACTAATAACTACGAAGTTAGAACGTTGGTTGCGTGTAATGGCACGTCGCTTGGAGCATCGGATGGCTACCGATAGCAAGCGTGCCCGGGGCGCGACATTAGCGCGGACCATCTCGCTCCCAGTTATTACAATCAAAGTGACAGTGTGACCACAGGTTTAGGATCCTGTAGGATATATTGCTCTTCTAGTACTAAGATACATTCGTATTTTACTTGCTAAACATTCGCGAATCATGTTTGCGTAAGAGTGAGTTAATTTATTTTTATTTCTGAATTGTTTTTTTCTTGTTTTTCTCCTTTTTATTACGGACGATCATAACGTGCACGTCTTTCTACATCGTTCTCACATGTATAATTTGAACAAGAATGATGTTACCAATATGTTGTTACAATTTTATTTTGATTAAAAAGAGTGTCCGTGGAATATCTTGCTCATCTCCATAAGCCGACCCCATGAGAATTAAAAAGGGCTTGTAATTGGTTTATTTGAAATTAATGTGTTCAATTTTAGTAATTGTAAATAGGTACAGTCACCAAAAGGAATAAGTAACCAGGATCGTCGGATATAGTTGACGTTTAGTAAGAAACCGATGGATTTTTTCGAATAAATTAAAATAAAATTAATATAAAACAAACAGTTAATTTATCAAATTAATAAATAAAGTAATAATTTTACCAGCATTTGATTGGGCTATTGAAAATATTCCAAAGTTGTATCAGCAGCTTTGATTAATCAGTATTTGTAATTCAGCTGAGTTTATTTGTTTTTATCTGTATTTTGCTAAGCAACATTTTATTTCATTGAAAGGAAAAGTATTTTATAACTTAATCTTTTATTACACATGTCCTAAGTTCCACAGAATCCTGGCCAACCCGTACGGAGCGTACATTATGATTATACCGGGAACCGAGCGTAAAAAAATGAATGTTGTTTCTTTGATTACTTCACAACTCAGGCGCAGGATGATATTGTTAATTCCATTCGATGTGTTCGTTAATCGCGATCCTCGTTTCATTTATGCGCTTTTTATGCGTAATGCAGATGAAAATCTGTTAATTTCCGAAATATTCGAAGTGTAAAAATTCTTTGAGTGTGTGTCAATTCTGTTCTGTTAGATAGCCTGTTCTCAAGGAATAGCCCAGAGTTTCTTGAAGTAGTATGAAGAGGACCAAATAAAACCATTTGGAACCGTTTTCACTCCATTTATTTTACATCTATAGCAAAAAAGTAATGCAAATCAATTTTTTTCTTGAATGTAAGTTTCGAAAAAACTTTGTCCTTGGGCTAGAATCATTAATCAAGACCCTAAATGGTGGTATTGGCAAGGAATATCCCTAACGACCAAAGCTTCGAGGTATCGAATCAATTACAGATTATAGTCCTTTTAAAAATCGTCAACCTGAAAATCCCGTCAGTAAAACTTGATTATATGCGATAAGATAAAATATGTGATAACGTTGTGGCCCCGAAACAAGATTTCAGTTTTTATTTATGCAGGCAGATCTTTGTGTATAATTAGTTTAAATATGAAGGAAGTATCTTAGTTATTATTCACTTAGATAAGTATTCGTGCCAAGTTTCAAGTTTATTAACAATAATAATATGTACAAGTATATAATAAATTAATAGTTTAAAAAACACTAGAAAAACACGCTTTTATAAATGCACGTTAAAACAAAAAACTAATCGTGGTCAATGTTCATTACAAGACTTTTCTAAGAAATCCAAAACAGCTATGATACGATTTTCCATTATGAAGTTCCAGTTCATATCTTCCGGCTCCATCATCAGATCAGTTCAACAGTAGCATATTATTGTATTGTCATCAGAACTACATACAGCTGCCAATTTTCATTACGCTACGACCCTTGGAAGATGGTTAAATTAGTTACCTTAGATTCCATTACATAGTTAGTTACATACAGGTCGACCTAATAAAAGCGTGTTAAAAAGGAGAGGAAATAATTAAAGGGCATCAAAAAGTTATTATTCATGAATACCTATTTGATGATAATAATTAAATCAAATCAAATCAAAATATATTATTTCACATAAGCCTACATGGGCACTGACCGCGCTTTAGTTCATGAAGTCCCCTTAATTACGTTATTTACGTTGTTGAGCACACAATTTTTTCGAACACATGAAATTAAAAATTGAAATTGTTTATTGAAGCAATGGATAAGCAATATTCTTCAAAATCATTCAGATTGCCATTGAGAGTGAGTTGGCATTGGCCTCGGAAAGGTCTTTCATAGATCTCGTATACCTACTAAAACCAACAGAGGGGCAATTCTCGTAATTTTAAGAACGTTCACAGTCTGAGCTCAGTCTCAATCTGTTAAAAATACCTGTAATTTCCCTACTTTTTGACAAGTTTTTGACATTTGTTTGTCGCCGAGATGAGACTGCGACTAGATTTTAAACGTTTTAAATTACGAGAATTGGCCTTCAGAAGCAAATCAATCAACTAATAACACATTATTTTATACAGTATAACACAAAAATTCCAAAAAAAATAATTTAAGTTAAAGTACCCACTTACTTTATGGCCAAAACAGTAATCTCATTCAGGTACAAAGTAATCAGGCGTCAGGTCTTTGGAAGTAGCTACCGCAGTATGATACGAGCATATCTTCAATTATCGTGCCATACTTAAACACACCGCGAGCTTACTGGTTTTGCTTAGACTATGTTGGTTGCAGAGGGTATATTCCTTTTCGATTCACTCACATATTTGATTCACTAGTTCGTCGCGAAGCGCGTCGTTCTTCTGCTCGTTCTTATTCTGTAAAAAATTCACCGTGAAAGCTTAGATGAAGTGAACTGTCATTCCATTTGATGCTAAGGTTTGACACTATTGACAGCTCACTTCAACTTAGTTTTCAGCGGTGCTATTTTGTAAAAATCTCACCGTGAAAACTTAGGTGAAGTGAGCGTGGCGTGAGCTGTCAATATTGTCAATTCCTAGCAAAAACAAACTCACTTCACCTAAGTTTTCACGGTGAGATTTTTACAGAATCGAGCGGCTGATCGGTAATATTGTATAAATTACGAAACAGCCACTGTTTTAATATGAATCATCATCACATCGGAGGAAACGCAAATATTCCGAACAAAGAGACCGAGAGAGAGAAAAAGCCGTGAGTTCCGCCATTTTTTGACGTACTGGCCGTATCAAGGAAAGAGGATAAAATAATATTGCATTGTAAAATAATTGCGTCTCATCTAGAAAACTATCTCATAATCTTTGTTAAACTTTTTACGTGCACTC
Organism: Oligia fasciuncula; assembly: GCA_963082905.1. Taxonomy (NCBI): domain Eukaryota; kingdom Metazoa; phylum Arthropoda; class Insecta; order Lepidoptera; family Noctuidae; genus Oligia; species Oligia fasciuncula. Next base: position 17,991,215 of record OY720395.1, read on the forward strand.
AACCGTCAGTGATCAACTGCTCACTAGATGTGATAGGCGATCGGTGATCGGCGATCGCTAATCACCGCTACACTGACGGCCTAAGAAGCCACTTCCTGTGTTACCGTCTAATTTAAAGATCACTTCGCTTTTATAAGCCAAGTGTACGTACGGTTTCATTTGATGAAATCACATAGCATTTGGTTTTATTGAATCTTGTAATTTATTTGTAAATGTTTTAGGAGATGATTGTTGGTTCAAGATTAGCTAAGGCATCTATTGATTGGCTTTGTAGTTCAATTGAAGTTTGGAGGTATTGGTGACATAGAATAAACCTAACATAACTTCACGCCTGAATTTACCGAGGGGTCAGGGAGAGTTTTCGCCGTTCCATGTAATAGGGGGCGGGTCTATTGCCTTGCACAAATCCAGACTCCGTGCCGCTACTAAGAAAATCCAGATGGAAAAATCCAATAACACTTTGCCCGACACAGGAATCAAATTCCGGAGCTCATTCTCTTGTAGCGCTTGTGACGAATAGACCAACGAGGCAGTCATACCATAAAGATAAGTTTATTTAAACCTATACAAGGTATTGATTTGCATCCTAGTCAAATTCAAGGAAGTAATTATGCTTATGATTCTCGACCCAAATCAACAATAGGTAGGTTTTTTTTTATTTTTTTTTATTTACGGAAATCCGTAAGTGTGAACCAGCCGTATTTAAACGCGGCCCGTCTGTTACTGCCTATAACCGCGCTTTCACACACTAGCAAACGCCTTTTACTTTACTAAGTATTAAAGTACTAAAATGTCTTTTATGACAACCTCCTGAAATTTGACGAGGATGCAAATCAACACCTTGTATTGAGAGGGGGCCCGTGGCTAAATAATAATAGCCGCACAGGTCGATCGACCAGGTTAGGCTACGCTTGCCACGGTTGATCTGTGGATGGGTGACCATCTTTACATACCGAGACCTCTCCGTGTCTCGAAAAGCACGTTAAGCCGTTGGTTCCGGGCTGTCATTCGTGCATCTTTGACAGTCGTTACGGGTAGTCAGAAGCCCGAAAGTCTGAAAACCAGTCTTACCAAGGGGTATCGTATTACCCAGTAACTGGGTCTTAGAGGTCAGATAGGCAGTCGCTCCATGTAAAATACTGGTATTCAGCTGCATTCAGTTAGACTGGAAGCCGACCCCAACACAGTTGGGAAAAGGCTAGGCAGATGATATTAAACTTAATATATTCATAGAATTTAGAAGCAACATCAGCATTTATAATCGACTTCTAATTGAACCAAGAAACAAACAAGGAATGGAATACAAAATGACTTCTGATACCGTTTAAGCCACACATGCTAGTAAATTAATATCTAAAACTGCAGTCCTATACCCATAGTGACAGGTTTAGCCCATGGCCTATTAGCAGCAGGTTGGAACCTGTTCCTCTTCAATTAACTATTACATGTTGAACTGGAAGAACTTCCTGATGCAACCTATATTTTTGTCTCACTTCTATGTAGTTCCACTCAGGAATGTGCAATACGAAGTTAAATGTTAGATAAGCTAGTTTTAATCTCTTGAAAGACACTGGACGAGACACTTTAGAAATGGAATAGAATAGAATAGAATGACTAGAATACAATAGAATAGAATACTCTATACAAATGTTATTGTTATTACGTCTGGGCCCCGTTTGCATAATCAGCCTATTGCATCGTTGCTGTACTGCTGGGACATAGGCCACTGCTCAGTGAGAGAGAGTGGGCCGTAATCTACCACAAGGGCCAAGCGCGGGTTGGTAGATGTCACATGTCTTGGTTCTAGGACATGCCGGTTTCCTCACGACATTTTCCTTCACCGTCACCGAATAGGTACCCACAACCAACGCAGACCGAGCAAAGAATGCGGTATGATCTCTAAGTAGTCTGTGGCTGTATGCGAGTGACAATTGTGACAAAATAAAGGGACGAGACTGTCACACAGACTGTCATTACTATGAAATATCAAAGTGTCATCTATCAAACCATCGACTGTCAGTGTCGATGTTGCCCGTTTTACACAGCGCTTTCAAGTGCTTTATTCTGTTAGTAACTAAAAAACTTATTCATAGATCAAGCGCTGAGGGTGTTGAGTTTTGTACTTACACTCCGCTGCGCACAAAGACAAAGGCGGAATGAGCTAAATACCCTTTGCCTATTCAAAACGTCAAATTGAAACAAAAGATTATGACGCCCGGGGAATAAAACCCAACTGAATTACTTTTTAAAATGTTTTCGAAATTATGAAGTGTCCGTTCTATTGTAATAATTGCAACGTAAATTATAATAAAAACAAGTGATTATTTTAAAGGTTTCATACGTGCTGATTCATAGGCCATTTTTTACAATGTCCTTTGCGCTCTCCACTCAAGAACACGTCTACCCCAACGGTCATAGGTTTTACGGCTTATATAGCTGGCCTATTGCCACTTCAGCTTGCATTGCATTACCTTTTATACAAAATATGCTAATGTGAAATGAATAGCTTACCTAATTCTCTAAGCGAAGTATGATTCCTACCACTTACTCCTTAATAGAGCAATCAAAACAATATTTACTCACATTGCCTCATCATTAGGACTAAAGGACTTGTTTCAGGAATGTGCCTTAGTAAGTACTTAAATTTTATCAAGCGTTTTCATTTCCATATTTTATTATTCCGCTCACGATAACACCGATTGCTTCTACAAAGATAATTAGGTGAAACATTGTTGCAAATTATTCTCTTCTGAAGATTCTTGAACAATGTTGCCACTGTTTGCGTGCTGTGTGTCGTAATTTACATTGATTTATTTAAATTTATTTAAAGAATGATGGTTTTATGTGTAACAATAAATGTTAAAACTTGTTTCATGAGTAGTTCAAAACTTGCATACCTGGTATCTTTTTAAGCTGGAATTATGCACTGAAAAAAATTATTTCTTACTACAGCGATTTCATTAAGACTTCGATTTCATTAAGATCATTTCAGCCGAGAGAAAAAAACAACAAAAAAAAAGGAAAACCACCATTACTGTAATGTAAGTAATGGTTTGAACGATATCACCAAATGAATAAAACAGTTAATTTTGTGACCTTTTAGCTACTTAAAACGTTAAAATTTACTGTCATTTTGCCTCAAGCTTCAACTGTTTTCGGATCAGTAAAAAATAAGGATGAAGCACCCCACTTCGATGAGACTAGTTGACGAAGAAGACTGTCTGCTTGATATTCTTAGAGTTTTTGCCGAATGTTAAAGACCTGTCCAGGGTAACACCAAGATATTTAGGGGAGTTGCTGTGCCCGATGGACACTCCACCCTAAACGATGCTAAGTTTGCGGCCCGCCTCTCCATTGCGGAGATGAAATATGCAAGACTGGGTTTTGCTCGGATTGGGCTTGAGTGAGTTAGCGAAGTAATACATGGCTAAGTCATCAAGAGCGTCTGACAAGTGAGCCTCAACTTCCTCAAAGGTGGTGGCTTGGGACGTCTGCATAGAGGAAACGGGACGTGTTTGAGCTGGACGGTTAATCATTGTATTGATCCTTAAATAATCCTTTTGCTTCGTAAATATGCAATAATGTAAGTAGGTATTGTGTTACTATTGATAAAAACAGATGAAAGAAACTTTTCCTCTCGTAGTCTCGCATAACATGGACAACCACAAAAAAAAAATCCATCAAACTCAATCTTTAATTAATATACAATCAGAGCCGCGGGCAATAACTATCTCGCAAGTAAGCACGTACACAGTATTGGTGATCATTTTACATCGTTCGAACACAGTGCCCTAATAAAGTCGACTTCTGATAATCACATAGAGACGCATCGCCTGACGCCAATAAAACTCTCAATCAATCAATCGCTGTCTGCGCATGGATCATTAATGTTGCTAGTACTTCGAATATTGGATCAAGCTAGGAAGTTAGCGGTGAAAGTGATTTGAATAACGCTCTTCAGCTTATTCTACCAACCCGCACTGGTTCCACGTAGTAGATTACAGCCCACTCCATCTCGAAGAGAGGAGACTTATGTCCTAGCGGTGGCAACAGTATGAGCTGATTATGTGTTCAGCTGAAGATAAGTAACTGACGTTACTTAGCCTTTTTCGACCTTTTTACAAAACAAGCTTACTTTACACCCAGGCATTTAATAATAATAATAATAAGCTCGGCTATCATTGTGCCGATTGTCGTATCAGCCAATGGACTGATGGCCGAAAGCTTCGATCAACATCTATCAAGGCTCTCGTTAGGCGGTTGGATCAAGGGCCTGATTCAGAAGGCAGTACTCCTCGATACGGCTCGCATTGTGAGGAGGTTCCTGTCTCTGGAGCCCTAACCACCGGTAGCTTGGACCCTGCTCCCGTTACCGGTGGGCTACTATTTTTTATATTTTTAAATGTTTTTATATTTTTAAATGTTTTTATATTTTTTATAATCTAATATTTAAAAATATAATTGATATGTTATCTAATGTAATAAAGGGAATAATAATAAGTTTTTTATTAGCACAATACAAGTTTGACACTTAATAAAATACACATAGTAGTCACTAGGGGACAGAGAAATAAAAAACAGGAATAGTATACATTTGAAACCATTGAGCCATTTCTGAATTTCAAACTTTATTTCGACAAAGTTTAAGTTCTAAATACAACCACAGATTTTTTTAAACCCGAGTCTAAGTTGTCGAAATAAGGTTCGAAATACAAAAACTAGCTTGAAGGTTTAAGTTCGGGCAAAAATTAGATCACGGTTTGTACTAATACGGTTTTAGTTCATGCTCATGAGCTGAATAATGGTCACGAAAATAAGAATTTCTCGGATGTTTTATTTTTCTAATCTTACCAACAGAATTTGGCAAAAAAAATCAAACGAAGAAGCAAGCAAATAAGCCAAAACTCTCCCTGTTTTCTTCAAAACAAGTTGGCACTAGAGAAGACAAAATATTTTTTATGTAAATTATATAAAAAAACGAAGTAGCATAACAGCGTAAAACTAAAATACAGTGTGTAGGAGAAGACACGTAAGATTGATAAATATGTCAAAAGCTAAGCAAAGCCATCAAATTTAATATTTATCAATGCAGATCACTTCGTCTACCCACCGCTATATCACCCGCTACTCCTAAAGCCACACCAACACCGATACTACCACCTACTCAATCTAATTACTACTCTAGTTACAAAAAGTTTACATATACCATCCGGCACGTTTTATTATAAAAATCTGAGCCTATCTAATGAAATCGATACCAGCGCAATATCAAGCAAATGGCTACTCGGAACGTGGTAGAAATTACTATAATCATGGATGCGACTCGATCCGGCTACCGTCTCGCTGCTTCCAATTTTGAGTTGGCTAGCCGCCTGATTATATGGTTTTGTCACTTTTTGATTTAGATTGGGATTCTTTTGGAGGCAAAAATGAGGCTGATTTTGAGGTTTAATTAAAAATAATAAGTATTCGTTTTTGGTGGTGGTATCATTGGGTTTTTGCCTAGGTCCCAATGAATTTTTAATATAACTTTCGTGTTAATCACAGAGAACAGCAGAGCATTATCTATTATTATTGAATTTTTTTCGAAGGTTCTATTTATTTGTTCAATAAGGACACCGACAGTATATATAGACCTATGTATATTTTGTATATATCAAAGTAGCATTTAGGTAATACTTCTAATAGAGCCAAACATCAAAGATTTTTGAAGTATTAGCTCTCGTAGTAACCTCTTAGTGTATATAAATACGATATGCAAGAATTGGCTGTGACAATCACATTTCGTAACATGCACTCTCTAACTAACGAAGGAAAAACAAAACTTTAAACTATTGTAACCTCTATAAACCGTATATTATTACACGACGCTGTAGGATTTTTGATGTAATTGAAGAAGCAATATCGAGAAGCAAAAGCAATTTTAGATTTAGATCAAAAAACCATAAACTTGCTAGCTACGATGTGGTGCAACTCTACAAGACTGAGGTTACAATATAGTGATGGGCAAGTATTGTAGAACAGTTACTAACATACTAGCTAAGTAACTGAACTATGATATTGGTTTGAGACTCATTTATACTAATACTAGCTGCGTCCCGCGGTTTTACCCGCGTAAATGTCGATCCGGTGGGAATATCGGGATAAAAAGTACCTAGCCTATATGTTAATCCAGGGTGTCAGCTTCCTCCATACAAAATTTCATCAAAATTGGTTCAGCCATTTGAGCGTGAAGAAGTTACAAATATATAAACACACCCCCACACACACACACACACCCCCACAAACATTCGCCTTTATAATATTAGTGTGATTATAAAGAGGAAGTTTCTATGTAGGGAGTAATCTTCGGAACTACTGAATACGAGCGTCAAGTATTGTACCTGGCATATGCTGAGCTGGACTCCCATTTGGTGCAACCATGAGACACACCGCCCAGTACCTAGTGATCGACCGTTATGGATGTATATGAGCTAGGTGTCTATGGGTCAATTTATATTTTTATTCTTTTTTTATTGTTTTTTTTTTCACCCTTTTTGATGTTAATTGCCGAGTGTCTTACGATATTTGTTTTGTTATAACAGGAATTTTCACGCGGACGAAGTCGCGGGCAGAAGCTGTCTTGAATATAATGAAACTGAATCTGGAAAGGTAAAAAAATATGTAAATACAAAATAGACAAAGATGGTTTTCTTGACATTAATAGAAAATTCTTATCTAATTCTATCAGTGAAAGTGTTTATGAATGAGAAGTACACAAAAGTTGTTAATTATCAAATTATGGATGACCAACGAAAACAAGAAGCTACAGTCGGAGATGAATTAAACCAAAAACTCAAAAATGTTAATTACTTAATTAACTGTGAACGTCAAAGGCAATTTTATGGTCTATACCTTATTGCATAGTCAGAACATAATTTAAAGCCGTTAATTGAACATCAGTAACTCCATTTGCATAATTTAATGGGTGTAGGAGTCACTTTGATAATCAAACTTTTTCGGTAGATCACAGTTAGAGGCGGGTTAATTGAAAGAGGTAACACTATAGTCGTCACATTGATTAGGGGGAGTGGCACTACTAATATAACTGAACCAACGTTATAATTAGCAGCTATAAAAAAAACAGTGAAAGTAGCAGTTTTACAAGCAGTTCTTTCGTAACGTTCCACAAGAGATTCAATTACGATACTATCCGTTTTATTTTACTCTTGCAGACGGGAGCCGATCATTACAATAATAATTGTATCACGAGCGATTAATTTATTAACTTGGGTGCCCAACCCCATTCATACGTCTGATGGGCACTAGATTTATGGACAGACTATATTGGAAGTGACCAAATTGGGAAGGTTTTAATAAGATTTTAACTATCAGACTGAAATAGATGTTCGGTATTGACGTGGGGTATGCTTGGAAGTTAATTGTTTTTTTTAATGATAAAACTAATTGGTTTATTGATGGGTGATCCTTTATTGAAGTTGCAACTTCGCCCTCCAACGTTGATTTGAGGTAAGCCATCTTTGACTTTGGTAGTTTGTGATGTTGGTTGGATGAGGCCTTCCACCATTTGGCCTTTACCTAGATTATTCAATGGGGTCATCAAAACTAGACAGAATAGTTCATTGTGGATGATAGATGAGTAACTTGCTATACTATGCTTCATATCTTAATAAAAAGATATAAATAATGGATAAGTGATATTTTAGTAAGCATTTTTTCTTTGCATTAAATTTTTTCGTATTACTGAATCATGACGTTAAAAGTTTACCAATAAGTAGGTACCCCTAGTATTAACACGTTTAATAATAGCCAGAAATTTTTGTTCTAAAAGCAAACAAAGCTACGTGACTCTTAATTGAAGAAGGCGTAAATCCCCTAGTATTGGTAAACTTTGTTATGCAATAGATCTTTATCCTTAGATTTTTGTAAAATATTTCCCGTATTCAAAGTGCACGTCTCGACCTCTTGATTTACGAACACATACAGACCATATCTCCATTTACCAGTACAGTAGTCAGGTAGCCAGTATGAATAATAAATACCATCCCACAAACTTACACCTGACTTCTTAAATCTTTTTTTACATCACAAATCACGCGCATATCACCTTGATAACGACGCATCGATGCGTGTGCGTCGCTAATACGGCCCAAATCTTGAGGCACGATAACTGTAGCGGCTTCTAAGCAAAAAAACGTCGGCTTCGGTCCCACAGTTATATTTGGTTGGTGAAAGAAATGTATGCGTGTATGTGTTTTTGGTGATATTTTTGGGGATCCCTAAGATTTTTGACATTGACAGGATGGTTAAAATTAACGATATTGTTGTAGAACGACCTCTTTGGGAATTGCCCTTAAACGGAATGCTAATACAAAGATTGCTCTGGAATCGTAGCTATGCAGGTGCCTGCACTTATTCTAACTTTTTCTATAACTCCGAATGCAAAAATAGCCCTCGTAATTTAAAACATACATATAAATTATAATAACAACAATGTAACCAACAATAATTTCAATACGCAACAAGAAAAAAATAAACTAAAAACAGTTTACCTATTCGATTATGCGAACGAAACCGGCTGGCATGGCTAGTTATTGTAAAAAGATTCCAAATTCTTTTGTGGTCTGCCGCCCAGGCAAACAGTAGCAACATTGAATACAATACAACACTTATTTATAGTCAAAACTGTCTTCGCCATAGCGTCCTGGCGAAACCTGTTGGGGGGAGTATACACTGGATCTGTACTGCTTAAAAAGGAAAGTTTTGTTCGAATGTAAAAAGTTGGCGAATGTCATTTGTTTGTCAGTTGTGGTATGCAGGCTGTTGATCTAAGATGGATATGCTTCAGTTATTGAATCACATAAAGGCTTGTTGTCCCTATAGCTAAGGTATACACAAGTTACCTATGTTTTTTGTCTCGATGATTGTTTTTTTTTCATATCCTTAAATAAAAAGCCGAGATATATGGCATTATTGATTGCGACTGAGTGTGAATTTACTACAAAACCAAATACACTAAAGCACCAAAGACAAATAACTAGGTTCGCAATTTTATAAACAATCAAAACTTATATCGGGCCCCTTAATGATTCAAATTCAAGAAAATATAAAAATCTTATATTCATTCGCTGACAGATAACTCACAGCCTCATCCATTGCCTCTTGAAGCATGAAATTTTTCTCAAGAGTTCTTGTCTAACGAAAGTGAACATAGGCAAGGATTTTTCGAAAATTTACCAGCTAAAGAGGTTAAATAAAAAAATAAAAAAAATTCATTTATTTCAGTTAACTAACTGATCCATACTAAATATAAAAAACTAATAAATGAGGGATGGAGATTTTTATAGAAGTTCGTATTTTTTTCCGATGGGATTTAACCTATCGGGCACGCGGTTTGAAAAAAGTAAAGATAAGATACTTAAATATATTTGCTCAAATAAGAATAAAATGCATGCAGGACAACATTTAAAAAAAAAAGCATCAGATATGGCTTCAATCGGCAGGTACTATTTTATTAAGTGAAAACTGATCTAATGGCATTTTTTTTTCTTTATATCTTAACCTTTAACGAATAAACCCTTTGCCCCAGTGTATTTGGTCCCTATAATGTTTATATCATTCGCTCCTTTTGCGTTTAAAAAGATCAGAGGCATAGCTGCGCCCCATGGTTTTGCGGCAAAAAAAGGGATCAGTATAACGGTCCAAAAGACTGCAAGGTCAGCTTCTAACAATTTTTGCATTTTTATTTGGTTCTTCGGGCCGCTGTGGTAATATAGTAATAAATATTTGGTCCTTTTGGATTGTTTTGAAAGACTTTTATTTGTAAGGTTTTAGTTTTAAGTCTTTTTTTGTAATTAATTGTTTGTGATAATAAATGAGTATTGTTCTAAAACGATTTTGTGTAATTTTACTCAATACTTACTTTCTTTCATTTTGGAGGGGTCCGTGGCTAAATAATAACGACCGCACAGGTCGATCGATCAGGTTAAGCTACGCTTGCCGCGGTAGTTCTGTGGATGGGTGAACATCTTTACATACCGAGACCCCTCCTTGCCTCGGAAAGCACTTTAAACTTTTATCTTTATTATATTATTTAACTTTGGTCCCGGCTGTCATTCGTGGATCTTTGACAGTCTGACAACCAGTCTTACCAAGGGGTATCGTATTACCCAGAAACTGAGTTGTGGAGATCAGATAGGCAGTCGCTCTATGTAAAATACTGGTATTCAGCTGCTTCCGGTTAGACTGGAAGCCGACCCCAACATAGTTGGGAAAAGGCGACGCAGATGATGACTTACCTTCTTTCATTTTAGAACAGTATCGATCAAGTAATTCCAAGACATATGACCGTACTCACTCTCACCGAGACGAGGCCTGTGTTCCAGCAGTGGAAACATTATAGGCTGATTATGGTATGCTTATGCTAAGAACAGTGTCATAATTCATATCGGAATTAGTACCCCGAGCCTCAGGATACATACTGTCTAGAGTGTCTAGTTTGGGGCTCACTGTAAAATAATACTTTACGTAATATATTTGTAGTTAATATTTTAAGCTACATACACACATCAAAAGTGTCTAGGGATCAAGCATTTTTATGCGGATTTCTTGAGATTGAGATGTGGCTTTGTAATAAATTTATGATTTTATAAATTTATATGGATCCTTTTTGGTGCATTTCATAATTTGAATCAGGAACTGTGAATCAAATTCGAGTAAAAGATGAAAATCAGCTGTCAATATTTTCCCTATAAAAACATACAACGCATTGAAGACATTATTAGTGCTACTGTTTCCCTACTACTGATTAAAACCAACGTTATTATGGAGCGGCGACGTCATTTAAGCAGGGAAGAAATGCTCAGAGCCGTGGGAATGATAGAAGCTGGTTCCCGGCAACGTACTGTGGCTTTAGCTCTGAATACAAGTCAGAGTGTTATCAGTCGACTTTGGACACGTTACCGAAGCACTGGTACCGTGGCTGAGCGCCATGGAGGACGGTATCGCTGCACCACACGGAGACAAGACCGATACATTCAAATCTTAACTCGAAGAGCTCCAACAATAACCGCCATGATGTTAGCCGTGAGGCTTCATCACTCTTCAGGGAACTTAATTAGCGACCAAACAGTCAGAAACCGCTTGCATGAAGTGAACCTTCATTCCCGAAGACCGCTACGGGTACCACCTATAGTAATGCACAATCATAGGATTCGATATCAATGGGCTCTTGAACACAGAAATTGGGCAGAAGAACAATGGCGTTTCGTGTGCTTTTCTGATGAGTCTCGTTTTGGTATGAGACCGGATACAAGACGTATACGACACTGGAGAACCCCTGGACGCCAACAGCGATTAAAATCCTGCCAGGAAGTCCATCCTTATAGTGGTGGAACCATCATGGTATGGGCGGGTATTTGGATCGGCGGAAGAACTGAGTTGATTTGGATCAGAGGCAACCTCAACGCTCAAATTTATGCTGAGACGATTGTATCAGACGTCATCGTTCCTCTACAAGTGCAAATCGGTCCCTTATTTCAGTTAATGCATGATAATGCACGACCGCACACCGCAAGAGTTGTAAGACAGACTCTCGCCGCAGCTAACATCAATGTCCTGCCCTGGCCTGCTCAGTCGCCAGACTTGAACCCGATTGAGCATGCATGGGATATGCTACAGAGAAGAGCTCTGCCGAATATGGAGGGTATCCAGTCGCAAGAAGACCTTTTTTTGTTGTTGCAACGAACATGGGCGGCCATTCCACAGCGTGATTTGGATGAACTCATTTTGAGTATGCCAAACCGATGTTCTTGTGTTGTTAGTGTTCGCGGTAGAAACACGGATTATTAATTGTTTAAGTTACCCAATAAAATTTTAAAGAAAACTGTTATTTCAGTCTTTTTTTCGAACTTTTGTGTTAGTGGTTCAAATGTCAAAAATCCCTTTATTAGGAAAATGCCAAATTTCTTTATTAATGCAAAGGTGACTTGGTTTATCGTTACTGTGACAAACGAAAACACTTTATTTGATGAATCCTTAAAGAAATTTTTAATTAATATCAATCAGGAGAAAAGTTATTGCAAAAATATATGTTGATCCCTAGACACTTTTGATGTGTGTATATCGTCTCAACTTGACTGCTTACTGTATTAACTGGACAATTGAGTATTTTCTATTTTAAGTTTTATTATAACTAGATAATATAATTATGTAGATAGAAAAAAACTCCTATAACCAAAAATTCGAAGAAATGTGCCATCTACCAATCCGCACTGGGCCCGCGTAGTGGATTACGGTCCTAGCATGTTTTTATTCTATATATCTACATACATACATACAACCTAAAGTACTTGTAAAAGTAAAAGAATATAAAGAAGCGTGCCCTTTTCAAAAGAAAGATTAATAAAGAGCAAGAGAATCGCTATGATAAGCCATGCCTTGTACCGATAAATGCCACTACTTAAAAACTTACCTACCTATTAATTTAATTTTAACACCACTTACATTGCAACTGTGAACGCAATCCCAAACACCTTCCATATAAGATCAAGTCTTCATTTAATCCCTACTACGTAACGCATGCGCGGTGATCTCGTGCGCTTCGCCACACAGCTTACGAAATTACTGGCGCCGTCAATCTAACGCTATCGCCTGTGACGTATCTATCGCGTGTTCATTTGATCTCTTTTTATAACTGGTGCCCTGGTACCGCTTCATTGGTTTTGGTAAAGTGATTTTGGATCTTGTTGAATGTCATTTTTGATTCCTTGGTCTACATTTTTGACCCTTTTTAGACAAGGGCCCTACTGAGATCGAAACCTAGTATGTTCTCGAAAAGACCAAAATCCGAAGCTACCCAATTATTAGCGATATAATCTGACTTCGATGTATTAGACTTGATTCTACACGTCATTCTAAACAGCTTTCGCTATGAAACTCAAACTCGAATTATAAAAAAAAAACGTTTCATACACGCATGGAATTTGTTTCGTGTGGCATAGGATTTTTTTTTATACGAATCGTATAAGAGTTTTTTAGCGAAAGTTGTTTAAAATGAAGAGTAGAATTACCCCCTGTACGGATACCTGTACTTACAGCTACACCATAGGTAGCGATAGCTTTTGGAAACTTGACTGTGCATACTTTAATGGGTCTTAGTCATAAACTAACACCAAGTTTCATTACCAACGAACGTAAAATAGATCAATAACAAAAGTGCTGATCAGCCAAAATTTGATCACCAAACAATTATTCATGCGTGAAACCCTAACCATCTATTGTCAATCGATTATCATAACATTAGGATTATTGACCATACCAGATCAGTTCGAACCCTAGTCCTAGACATATAATTTGTACCCAAAAACAGGTATTATGGGCTTATAAAAAACTCGTTACCTTTATTAAGGGTAATAAACGAGGGTATGGTCAGGGACCATAATGCTGTGGTCATTAGGGTAATGTGCAGGATCACCGACATTGTGTCGCCTCATATTCTTGTTTTAATAATGATTTGAAAACTATAATTTTGTAGACGGAGCGATATGGCAAAAAATTATGGTGCTATAATGACGTATGATACGATAGTGTCTATTTAGGTAATAAAAAATCCAAAGCACAGCTAATTCTATCACCATAATTCGAGGGTTTTATGTTCAGCAGGGGACTATCATTCGAGGAGATTTCAGAGACGGTATAAAGGGCCCTAAATGAATAACTAAATGTTACAGATACTAATAAACTATTCGTTATTGGACCTAGGAACCGTGTATCAGGAAAATATTCTTACAAAAGAAATTCATCTTAAATTAATGATAATAGTACATTATGATACATGTGTGCTATGTTGATCATTATGCACGAGGCGATATTATCGCGCGAGCCGCAGGCGAGAGCGATAAGAAAGCCGAGTGTATATTGATTAATGCACACGCGTTTCATACGACGTTTTTCAACACACTTGCGAGGAAAAAAAACAGACTTGTATTGTTAAATATTAACTTGTATGGAAAATGGCGCGCTGGTTTTGTTTTCCCGCGCGCCGTGCTAGCCAGCACTAGCTATGCGCGCGCAACATTGACTCATTTTAAATATATTAATCTATGGCACAGACAAAACCGATACAGCCTATAGAAAAAATATAATAAACACAAACCTGAAAATTGCAAAAAACCTAAGAATTTCGCGGTCTACCACTGCGCATTCACCTTAAATTGTCTGTGGTCCCCTGCGAGTTCATTTTGCGACCAAGGACAATACAGACTATTTAAAAAAAAATTGAAACATAGCCCGCGGATTTTTTCTTTCGGCATGAAGTCTCTTTGGGCGCTTTCCGAATTAGCTATAATCGCTCACATCATCTCCATGGACGTAATATTACGTCCATGCATCATCTCACATGCGTTCCGATTTAGATATTACTATTATGACTGCTGAGAGCTGGCAACAATTCGGAACACTCGTGAACGCGCTCACATGACAGTGCTTACACAATGTAAAAAAGATATTATTACAGTATTTCTTTGTATAAACACCACATTTCTTCTTCAGTTCTTCTTCTTTGGTTAGGTGGCGACTGTCAGCCAGAAGCACAATTTCAAAAATGCCACGTTAGTTTAATTTAAAGATGATGCAACTCAAAACAAAACACACACTGACACAACCTCATACACACACTGTAATTTTTGACAGCGCTCACGGTGATATTATTCTAGGGCATGGTCGGCATTATCGCAAGATGGCGAATGTCATGACGTCATCTATGACGATTCACGGGACATCGTTATCGTTATCGCGCTCACGCTAATTCGGTTATTTCCCAATTCGGAACACATCGATTATTTCCCAATTCGGAACGCAGGGTTTGATGAGATTAAAAAAGCGCGCGTCGCCGACTAGTAAATAGTTATCTGTGGTATTACAGAACATGTGGATTAAAGTAAAGAAAAAGCACGCGTTCGTAATACACTCCATTATGGACCTAAAAGCGGTTCAATAAGAGCCACTTTACGAGCAAGTGTGTTGAAATAGTACATTATGATACATGTGTGCTAAGTTGATCATTATGCACGAGGCGATATTATCGCGCGAGCCGCAGGCGAGAGCGATAAGAAAGCCGAGTGTATATTGATTAATGCACACGCGTTTCATACGACGTTTTTCAACACACTTGCGAGGAAAAAAAAACAGACTTGTATTGTTAAATATTAACTTGTATGGAAAATGGCGCGCTGGTTTTGTTTTCCCGCGCGACGTGCTAGCCAGCACTAGCGATGCGCGCGCAACATTGACTCATTTTAAATATATTAATCTATGGCACAGACAAAACTGCTTAACAGCCTATAGAAAAAATATAATAAACACAAACCTGAAAATTGCAAAAAACCTAAGAATTTCGCGGTCTACCACTGCGCATTCACCTTAAATTGTCTGTGGTCCCCTGCGAGTTCATTTTGCGACCAAGGACAATACAGACTATTTAAAAAAAAAAAAAATATATAGCCCGCGGATTTTTTCTTTTGGCATGAAGTCTCTTTGGGCGCTTTCCGAATTAGCTATAATCGCTCACATCATCTCCATGGACGTAATATTACGTCCATGCATCATCTCACATGCGTTCCGATTTAGATATTACTATTATGACTGCTGAGAGCTGGCAACAATTCGGAACACTCGTGAACGCGCTCACATGACAGTGCTTACACAATGTAAAAAAGATATTATTACAGTATTTCTTTGTATAAACACCACATTTCTTCTTCAATTTCAAAAATGCCACGTTAGTTTAATTTAAAGATGATGCAACTCAAAACAAAACACACACTGACACAACCTCATACACACACTGTAATTTTTGACAGCGCTCACGGTGATATTATTCTAGGGCATGGTCGGCATTATCGCAAGATGGCGAATGTCATGACGTCATCTATGACGATTCACGGGACATCGTTATCGTTATCGCGCTCACGCTAATTCGGTTATTTCCCAATTCGGAACACATCGATTATTTCCCAATTCGGAACGCAGGGTTTGATGAGATTAAAAAAGCGCGCGTCTCCGACTAGTAAATAGTTATCTGTGGTATTACAGAACATGTGGATTAAAGTAAAGAAAAAGCACGCGTTCGTAATACACTCCATTATGGACCTTAAAGCGGTTCAATAAGAGCCACTTTACGAGCAAGTGTGTTGAAAATGATTTTATTTCTTTATATAGGTCTGTACAAACACTTTTACGCGTCAAAATGAATAATGTTTTTATTAAACCTTTAAGAGTTCCGTGTTTCGTATCTGACTACTCTGAGAAGAAAGAACCGAAAAAAAACTCGTAGATCTTTTAAAGTTCATGTTTTGATGCATCACGAATTTTCCAAAAAATATCCATTAGGTACCACGTGCCATCAAAAACCCTTTGTGATGGAACCTCCACGGCCGATTTAAAATCAATAATACACTCAAATAGATCACTTTCCCGAGCACAGTGAGAGATCGATCAGTGATCTATAGATCTTTTGTTGAATGGAATCGATCTCGATTTTTGATTACGCCCCAAATGAAACGGTCACAACGACTATAGATGTGATTTTTTGTCGTTCTTGGGGTCACTGTGAGTGTCTGATTGGATTTTTTTGGAATCCAGACTTTTTGGAATCCAGAGGTCCACCACCAAAGGATCCTATTAAGTTTTTTGGGAATTTTTGTCAATGTGTTTGAGGCTTTGTTCCGACATAACCATGTGGCTCCCTGGACGGCTGAGACTTTTGAAAGCTTGTAACGGCTTCGTGTAAGATGACCGTCTCGTTTCGCATTTACGAATTTGATTTAGGTAGTCGATCAGCACAATTGCTCTCCATACAATAATACTGTATGTAAAAAACCGGTCAAGAGCGAGTCGGACTCGCGCATCGCAGGTTCCGTACCAATTATGTTTTTATATTTTCATCGGTGAGGCCTACATTCATCAGAGAATTTTAACACATTTAGGTCAGCGCCATCTCTTGACCGACAGTGGAACTAATGTAACTTTTGTTGATGATTTCTGAAAAAGTGTGCTATTTAGAGACATTTTTTATTTTTCTTGTAATTTTTACATAAACTTCTATCACATAGAATAATTTCAGATTTTTCTCTATGCAAACTTCGGAGATATTGGGGGAACGGTATTTTTTTAATTTTTTCTTCAAGTCGAAAATTATGCGGCCTAAAAAAAATAAAAAATGCTTGAGAATGTGCAAACTGCGCTCTTTCATTTGATACCCCACATGCTTTAGTAGCCACACTTCAACTTTTTCAGACCCCCTTTCAGTCTCTATTGCAAAAAATATAATATGTATTTTTTTATTTCTTTCTTATTTGCAAAATAGTTGGGCAAGCGTCATTTAAAACTGTTCTAAACAAGTTGATGACATAAGTAGTTCTTGAGATATCCAGATGTGACAGACAAACAGACTCAGTCGCACCATAAGTGTTCCTTTTTACCATTTCGGTACGGAGCCCTAAAAATCATGTTTGATTTGGCTAAAATTGTCAAGCTTTCAAATGAATAAATAGGTACTTTTAAATATTCATAAGAAAAGAAGAGAAGTATTGAATTTAAGCTTTGACAAGCTTTTGACTGTACCTACGTAATGCTTCAACCTAGTATTTGACTGATTCACGCTATAGGAACTCTGGCGACCTCCAGCTCTAGATGCTTCTTCATTTCAATTATTAAGCAATTTAACTCGAACTTAATTTATGAGATAGATTATGATATTATGTATAATGTATATCTATGAATAGTGTAAATTTGTACTTTTACACAATTCCGAAGCACCCCTCATAAATTTCGTTCACAGCTAGAGACTCTTTTGTAGTTTGACCGGTCATAATTTAGAATATCATAATCCAGCTGAATGACAGCTCCTGCTGGAAATAAGCCAGCGATTACCACAAACACCAGACCTGCGCTGCCAGCAACGAGAGAATTCAATAAGTCATTAGGTACCAGGGCTTCAGATGCTTACGACATACTTACTAACAAACCCCATACATTCCCGAGTACCTTTATCAAAAATCTTAAGCTCAAAATGTAAGCGCAAGATTTCCAAGTGATTCATTAAGTTCACGAACAGATAAAGTTAACAACAATTAACAAAGTCTAACAATTAAAGTTGTCATAGAACATTTGTTTGATCATACAATGGAATGAGTAATGATCGACCTTGCAAGCGTGGTTTATCAAGATTTGTGGTTGATGTCATATGGTATTAGGGTTGGGTTGTGGCAGGTAATAAATTAAGTATCTTATGACCAATGTCATAAAATATTTTTAAGAATAAATGTTTGATACTTTCGTGCGAAGTCTGGTAGACGCTCGATAGAAACTTTTACCTACTGCAGATTTTTTATTGCATTCAGAGTCACCTGATCGAAAACATAATTAAACTGATCAATTAAGAGCTTTTACTGAAATGACATACCTAATAATTATTATGTTAAATAAAAAAATGTGAATAATAAAACTAGACTGCTCAATGGAAACAAAATTTGACTTCGCAATTTCCGTTTGAAAATTAAAGATTTCAGAGAAATTACGTGACAACCCTACAGAACGACGAATCATGCGCACGCGCATAGATCGATGATAGACATGATAGATTAATATGAGTAACGTTGTGGTTATTTTAATTTGGTCTTAAAATAAGAGCTACAGAATTACACAATTTCAAACAGAAGAGCCCGGATTTTTCTGGTTCATTAACGTGTTTTAGTTATGAGTTCTTTGCATAGAGAACTAAGTAATTAGGTAATGTGAAAGCTTTACAAGCTCACAGTACAGAGAGGAATCAATTAAAAACAGTGTGTCGCATATGTTCAACAATTATTCCTAGAAATTGTTCTACGTGTAATTCATTTTTTACACTTTTCTCTTGTCTCTTGGCTTGTCACTTGTCAGCCAAATCTGACGCCTACTGTATTTTCTCTTATCTTCTTCCCCTTAATAATAAACGTTGTAGGTATAGCGTCTGTATAGTTACACAACGCTTTGTCTTCTTCTTTCGAAAGTCAAATTAGTGATGACTGAATGAGAGAAATCGGTGTGTAACTATTCATCTGATATAATACTTTTATTAGTAAGAGGGTATCTATATAAATAAAACAAAGTCGAGTTAGTTACACCATTTGTAACTCAAGAACGGCTGGACAGATTTCTATTATTTTTGATTTGTTTGATTTCTCTCCATCCCGAACAGCAGAGTAACTATTAAAACATGGGAAAAATTCATGACAAAAAAGATAAATTAATTTTCTCATACATTTTTTATGATGTCTCGGGTGAAAAATGCTGATTCCCCTTCAGCCTAGTTTGAATAAATTACTTTTGATTTTGATTAATGTTTGTCTCCTATTTGTGCCTTCTATTTATAACGAAATCGCGGAGGTTACACGTAAGCACCAAACCTCTACAGTACCTACCGATCTGCAGAAGGTGAAGATTTTACCGCCCAACAAACTCACACAACTAACATGAAAAATAACCAATTACTTAGAAATCTAGGTACTATCACCGCAAATCATCGTAGATGATAAAGATATCGATATTAGATAGAAGTAATCTATAGATTAATATCTCCCATCCTTATGACAGCCTCGGGGGACAGCCAACTATTGCGTGCTACTCTATTTGTAGGTAGCGTGTGATCTATTTTTAGATGCGAGGTACTACATCTTCATTTAGTGGGCAATAAATTGCATATGGCCGCTGCATTGGGACAAGACAGTTGCATACATACATTATGTGGCTACTTACAGTTGTAGTAAGCAATTTGATGGGTTTAACTCCTAAGTTATTGGATGATTGCAGCATCCTTCTAGGTATGTGGTAATGATCACGAATTCATTCACTAACGATGGACTAGTCCCATAATTTTTAATGTGTTAGTTTGACTGCGATATTTTGGTGCATATATGGATTTTAGCGTTGCGGCGTTGCCTCATAAAAATGTTCTACATTATGTTTAAAGTACTTGGCATATAACTGTAACTAACAATAGAATCGAATAGGCATTATTATTTGCAAAGAATTTAGGTAAAATAAAACAGTTGCTACAGTTGTGTGGAATCCTTGTTCCTGAAAAAATTCTACCTAATATAGCATGTAAAACCAACTCTCTGGTGATCAGAATTCTTAATGTGTCTTTACATCACTTCAAAGCTTGCTTGCCTATGGATCACGTCTTTAATGCTTACAGTATGAATCTATTGGAATACGGGCAGAAGAACGATTACGAGTTTTTCAAAATCTTTTTTAACCTAACGCTATTACGAAAATTTCAATTAAGGGGACTACATGACCTAAAGCGTGGTCACTGTCGGACTGCATAGAAAAGAAAGAGAAGCTCGATGACACAACGCTGGTAATTTATTGAAAAATATGAAGCAATTATCCGATTACAAAAAATCTATTGTTTGGACTAAAAAAATTGTATGGTTTTTATTGTAAAAAGAAAGTTTTTAAAGGTATCTTCATGATTTTTTTCTATCGTATTGTCGTGTCTACTTATCCCTAACAAATAATTAAGGAGTAGACAGTTCAATAAATTTTAATAAAAAAAGATAAACCTACAACTACGCACTCCACGCTCACAGTGGATAGGAAGGCTTACGGGACGGCTCCGGGGAACGGGTGTCGACGCCAGTCGACGGCTCAGTTACCGTTCGAATTGGCTCGGCAGAACAGGCGTCGGTCGGGTCGAATTGGCGACACAGTCCGTCCGCACAAAACACCTCAGCTCTCCGTTATCCTTAATACAGCATCATATTGTAGTCTTTGCTTAACAAGAATGTTTTCTTAGTTTTCTTTTTACCGAGTTTTTTTAGCTTCCTCGCTCTCGTCATTTTTCAAAAACTTCTCGAATTCCTTCGTTCTCTCTCTGCTTTTCTTTTTTTTAGCCATCTCCGTCTCACCTGCCAGTTTTGTCAGCCAAGACGTATATCACCTCCTTGTTAATGCCGAGAGTGCGTTTAAGAACATTATAATTATAATTTAGAATTTCGTTATTTAGTAGACAGAGCAATTAAGTATAAAAACCAAATTTAGATTATCCAAAACGATATAAAATGATTTTTAGAAAATACAATCCTACTGCAACCTTCTTTGAATAGACTGCATAGGAAATTAGAAGAATAAGTAGACATCAGATTGACGCGTTTGACTTAAATGTCATAACAAGAATATTATTGTATAAAATGATGGAAAATTATAATTTATAATCAGGTACCTAATTCTTTAGAGAAGATTCGTTTAAGAGTGATTCGCAGAGCGCTAACACAGAAACTACTCGAGTTCTATATTTTGTGTAACAGCCAAAGTGTAAAATATAATATTTAGTAAGAAAATCATAAAAGGATACAAAATCATAAATATGATGAATATAGTATCTGTATATTACTAGTAATATACAGATACTATATAAATATAGTATCTGTATATTACTGATACTGTACTTACGCTTAATTTTCATTCATTCTCATCATATTTATGATTTTGTATCCTTTTATGATTTTCTTACTAAATATTATATTTTACACTTTGGCTGTTACACAAAATATAGAACTCGAGTAGTTTCTGTGTTAGCGCTCTGCGAATCACTCTTAAACGAATCTTCTCTAAAGAATTAGGTACCTGATTATAAATTATAATTTTCCATCATTTTATACAATAATATTCTTGTTATGACATTTAAGTCAAACGCGTCAATCTGATGTCTACTTATTCTTCTAATTTCCTATGCAGTCTATTCAAAGAAGGTTGCAGTAGGATTGTATTTTCTAAAAATCATTTTATATCGTTTTGGATAATCTAAATTTGGTTTTTATACTTAATTGCTCTGTCTACTAAATAACGAAATTCTAAATTATAATGTTCTTAAACGCACTCTCGGCATTAACAAGGAGGTGATATACGTCTTGGCTGACAAAACTGGCAGGTGAGACGGAGATGGCTAGAAAAAAGACGGAGAACGAAGGAATTCGAGAAGTTTTTGAAAAATGACGAGAGCGAGGAAGCTAAAAAAACTCGGTAAAAAGAAAACTAAGAAAACATTCTTGTTAAGCAAAGACTACAATATGATGCTGTATTAAGGATAACGGAGAGCTGAGGTGTTTTGTGCGGACGGACTGTGTCGCCAATTCGACCCGACCGACGCCTGTTCTGCCGAGCCAATTCGAACGGTAACTGAGCCGTCGACTGGCGTCGACACCCGTTCCCCGGAGCCGTCCCGTAAGCCTTCCTATCCACTGTGAGCGTGGAGTGCGTAGTTGTAGGTTTATCTTTTTTTATTAAAATTTATTGAACTGTCTACTCCTTAATTATTTGTTAGGGATAAGTAGACACGACAGTATCAAATTAGGTGTATTAT
Organism: Oligia fasciuncula; assembly: GCA_963082905.1. Taxonomy (NCBI): domain Eukaryota; kingdom Metazoa; phylum Arthropoda; class Insecta; order Lepidoptera; family Noctuidae; genus Oligia; species Oligia fasciuncula. Next base: position 18,013,620 of record OY720395.1, read on the forward strand.
GTTTTCAACACACTATCTAACTAGCATATATCCTGAAGAATATCATTTTTTTTTATTTTGTTTACAGTAGGTACTGTAGTACTGTAGTCGATCATATATACATACTTTTTAGGCATTATAAAACTTGTGTTTTTAAATTAATAGATAGGGTTAAGAAATCATGTGCAAAATAATTTTATTTTATTTTTCTATTAATAAATGCTGTTCGCCGTTTTTTTTTTTAATTTTTGCAACGGTTGGTCTATATAATATTGTTATATATAAATTATTTGTAGGTGTAGGTTTACGTCAGCAGTGAAACGAACATTTCATTTTGGTCTTTAAACCGCGCGCGTTTCCTTAGCCAATTTGAATTTGCACCTTTCTATTTATTGAAGCAATTTCGAATGAACAATTTTATGACCCCCTACATGACTTAAGGTAGTTGTAAAGGCTTCTCTGCATCTGTATGTATCCCTTGGGGCTAGGGGCGACAGATAGGTCTGCATAGCAATGTGTGCTGCTTCTCTCCTTATGATTACTGATCAGCGTTGCTCCGAGCCTCGCGTATGGAACTGATTAATACGTCAGTATAACGCGGTTCTTATAAAGTGGCTTGTGATTTGAAACCCATGGTCTATCGTGTACTAAGTAAGGTAGATGTTACCGTACCCTTATGAGTGTTGTTTTGTAAAATATTATTTTTTGACATTGGTGTTTTTTTTTGCGTTGAGCATTTTTGAGGTGGGTAAAAACCATTGAACTCGCGACACTGTTACCGTAACTGACACCTCTGTTTTATGTTTTGGCCATTATAAAGACATCAACGCGCGGTACATTTTCTTTCTTATATTTATAAAATTACTATGCTTTTACAAGTTTTCACTTCTGTCGGTACTCCTTGAGTGCCACTGTTTTTTTTAATTTTAGGACCGTATCTACTTTCGTTGGTAGATCTTATTAGTTGGTAAGTATCAAAGATTACAATAAATGAGATCCTTACAAGATGTCGCAGTCGCAAAAATCTCAACACAAATATTTACATTTTTTTTTCTATTCTGCCGAAAAGGACCAAACTGTTTTCATCAATTTTATTGTAACAAACTAATTCATGCAACAAGGCAATCTTTTTATTTTTTATTGCTGAATGGGCTCTTGATCTTGATAACGCCTGATGGAAAGCGATGGATGAGGTCTATGATGGAACGAGCGTGCCCAGAAGATGCGTAAGGCACTGGAACTCCCACGCATCGACGAAACAGCAGGGTGCTTGATGCCGGACTCCGGAGGGAGGGCGTTCGCAAACCAGGCGGGCGCTAGGCCTACCACCGCAAGGAAAGAATTAGCCAGCTACGCAAGGCGCTCATCGCATGATGCGCAATGCGATGAGTGCCGTCCGTCCGTGTCTGTCGTGATTGCGAATCATGCGATGAGCGCCGTGCCCCGTGCGTTGCGCATGCATGCCTCGCAATGTCTCTATCCGCCTTAAGGTGTTGGGTGTGACTGTCCAGGATGCGCCAAGCGCTCGGTTTAGTTGAGTAACTGGCGGAACAAACTGCGCTACACGAGAAGACTTCTCTTCATGCATCTCAAAATATTTACCAGTAATATCCATACCGAAGGACCAAGCGCCACAATACTTGTACCGAGCTAACCCCTTAGGGTGCCCCTACATTTTGTCTCAGATTAATATATCCTACCTGTGCCGTAGTAACTACTGTGTGGGACTGCCCCATGAATAATGACTTTAGGGCTAGGTAACTACATACCTAGCATAGGTAGGTAGATAATATATTAACATTGTAAGTAACTAATTAAATGCTAAATTGATGATGCATGGGTTAGGTTGTGATTTTTGTTGCAAAATAAGTTTTGTTTAAGGTTAGAGTTTAGATAGATATGTTATGGTTTTGTGGTGGCTGAAAGCAGATTACCTATTGGAAATATGAATAGGTATGAAAAAGTATTTTAATATAGGCCACCCTTATCTTACGTAGTCTTAATAAGTAACATTAAAAGATTGGGCAGCAACCTTAGATAAGAAAAGAAATGTGGTTTGCTAATATTATTTTGTATTATGATAACACTGATGCTCATACTTGTAGTGCCACCTAGCGAAAATTTTATGAACTATAGACATAGCGAACAGTTTCTATCATCTTCCAATGAGAGCTCCGTGTCAAGTTTACAAGTGCCCTAAGAAATACATAGATGGCGCTGTACTAAAGCGAGACTAAATGTAGCTTTCTTTGAACGAAGTTCAGTGTATAAAGGCTAGGTGGCGCTAAATCAAAGTACTGATTGAGTTATTAAATTCTCTATGCCGGTAAATTGGTAGTAGTAAACTGTAAATGGCTTTTTTATGCCATTGATTACTGTAATTTTATGTTTATTTAACATTAATGTTGGCTCTTTATTGAAATGCTCTAATTTGCCAAGTAAAGTCGGTAGGTATCATTTTATTAATTAAATTAATATCTACCTAAATCGATTAATGGGGACCGACCTAAAAGATAAATACTCACTTAATTATGTTTTAAAGCAAAACTAAAAGGAAGTTAATACAATTCATTTAAAAACTTGAAGCTGTTTATAATTTTTAGGTAGGTACCTAAAACAATGATTAAGCCAACGAGTCTGCCTGCCTGCCTGCAAAGAGATGTCAGCAGCAGAGAAGGGGCCCCTTAGGGCCGAAGCCTGCCGGGTCAGCGGGATTGTCCGAAAGGGTTACCGCTGGCCCGGAACATAAAGGGCTAAGGAAGGAACATGGGTGGGTTTTAGTCAGTAAGAGTGTGACACTCTCTTCCGCTCCACCCATAGCGGGAGGGGGTCATTTGATGATTTCCCATACTTACGAAAAAATAAAAGTGATTTGATTTGATTTGATTTGAAAAAAAAAAAGCCCACGTTCGCGTGGATGTTAAAATAACGCGGCGGGATTATATCGCGCACTGGATTTTCAGCTCTCGTTGTTGACTGAGTTGGATTTTAAACTCTCGGCGCTAAGCAGTGCATTCAAAGTCGCGTGAGGCGCAAAAATTATCGCCGCTAGAAAAACTCGCCCGTGCTTACCTTATAGTTAACAGGTAGGTACATATTACCTGCCTACATATTTTTTATGATGCGAGATCATTACCATACCATGAGCGATACCTATCTATAGTAATTGATGGGCAACGGGCGCAGCGGCCAACATTTATCGACACATTGTTAAAATCTCACTGACTCAATAAAATTAACCAATAATACGTGCATAACATGCATACATCATCAGCGCATAATATTCCCACTGCTGGGACACAGGCCTCCTCTCTGTGAGAGGTGGCCATAATCCTCCACGCAGACCCAGTGCGGGTTGGTAGATGTCACATGTCTTCAAATTTTTGGTTCTAGGACATGCCGGTTTCCTTACGATGTTTTCCTTCGCCGTTTTGAGAGCAGTGGTGATATATAATTTACACAAAGTAAAGCACCTGTCTGAGTTCGAACCTAAGTCGTAAGTCGCGGCCGATACCACTTGGCCACCACTGCTCTCATGTCCTTATACAACTGATTTCCACACAACTTTTTAGTTACACGTGCGGTCATTCACAAAAGATTTTAAAAAGATGAAAACGGTAAATACTACCTACAACAAAATTTATGTGTAGAAAGTTTTCTATATTTAAAAATTGTTGTATGTAGACGGTATGATCAATATGTGTAATACCAGGCCAAATAGATATTCCATACCATATTTCTAGCTAAGTTACAGTGAACTCCGCATAGTGTAAGTAGAAACTTAATGAAGAGAAAAAGTAAACGAATCAACAACTACTAAACAGGTTTGTTTTAAGTGATTTGCCATCGCAGCACGCAGAGTTCTTCATTTATTTCTAGAACCTAGAAAAGTATTGTAACAACTTAACTGTTAGAACAGTGCATTTGTACAAAGCAATTATTATAATTAACTTAACTGCCATAAAATACAAGTGTGTTTAATTACAGCATCACAATGTTAAGTTCAATGCCACGAAGATGAACGCAATGCCTCTTAGATCACTCATAGTACCGTAGGCGACCCACTTAGAGAGGCTCTTGCAACAAGCTTACAGTCTCCGACGACAGCTCAACGCGGCCGAACGCAATATGTTTTTCGAAAGTTTCCTCCTAAATCTCGCCGTAATCGTCGTGCTTATAATCGCCCTGATCATCGACTATGTGACCAAGTTCTTCAGCTACTGGTACGTCCGCCATGTGCCCTACAAGTCGTCCGTCCCGTTCTTCGGAGGCGACTACCACCGAGTCCTTGGAATCAGGAGCAGCACCGATGATGTCAACACACTTTACTCCAAATATCCCAAAGACAAGTATGTCGGCCGCGTGAAATGCAGGATGCCCGACCTGATAGTAAAAGATCCCGACACGGTAAAACGGATGTTGTCAACGGATTTCGCGAATTTCCATAGCCGAGGTCTGTGCTTGGACAAATCTCAGGATGTTTGTTTACGAGACAATTTGTTTTACGCTGACGGAGAAAAGTGGACCTTATTGCGCGAAGGATACGAGTCTTTATTGAGTAGCATGGACTGTGAATTGGAGAGTTTGAGTGACTGTTTGCCGGGAACAAATGGTGATGCTAACGTTCAAGAGATTTTGTCGAAGGTATTGGACAAAGTCTTCGAGGATTTGCTTCTCGGTAGCGGCGGAGGGTCAGTTGTAAAGGAATTGAGATCAGCTATACAAAAGCGTTCATTGATAGAGAGATTTAAGAGTTACTTGAAGGATATTTTCCCGTCTTTGTACATTATGTTCGGATTGGCGACTACTTTTGGAGAGCCCTCTGCAAAAACAAAGAGCGAAATTGAGAAATCAAAACTGTTGTCTCATATCAAGAATTTGGGAAACGTTTATCAAATTGGAATAAAAGAGAAGAACAGAAAGCGTCATTCGGACGTCGAATTCGCCTATTCAATAATATCGTCATTCATAACCGAGGGGTACATACCTTGTCTGAATGCGTTAACAGTATTGATCTATGAACTAGCATTCAATCCAGAGGTGCAGGAGAAATCAAGGAATTCAGTTTCGAAACACAATAGGGACGAGTATTTGGACGTGGCTATAAAAGAAGCATTGAGATTGCATCCTCCATATTCAATTATCGCAAGAGAATGTACGAAGAGTTATCATCCCGAAGGTGGTTTGTTGATTGATAGGAAAATTACAATCAACGTTCCTGTAATGGCTTTGCACAGGGATGAAAAGCATTATGTGAAAGCAGATACTTTTAACCCTGATAGATTTTTGGATGACGAAGGAGCGTCGAAGCATTGTTATGCTTATTTGCCATTTGGAGCCGGACCTAGAAAATGCATAGGTAAGGTTTTTATTTTATTTACTTAATTAATTAAAGTAATTTTACACTATAACGTCAATGGGCACGCTGTAGCTTCCTGCAGATCACATATCATAGCAGCTGTCGTCATTGTAATTATGTTCACACGATCTTTATCTCCCGCTCATGTATATGTAGGTACTAGTAGGTAGGTACAAATGCCAACGCAATTATATTCGAGTAAAATATGATAGAATTCTGGGAAGCCTCAGTTATCTTGGAAAAAAATATAATTACCTATTTTATGCGTAAATTATGTCACGTATGAGGACTTAACAAAATTCGATGATACGGCTTTCGCACTCAAGTAGGAATTCCGTGTAAATGCTGCAATGCTTGATTTTAGAAAGGAATTTATCATTATTCGAAAACGTGACACTTGTCACTTTGGTGTGCATCATCATCACTCTACACACACTACACACATACACACACTTACACTCATAATCATTCACCTGGCCTGCGGTGCTATTCTGTAAAAATCTCACCGTGAAAACTTCGGTGAAGTGAGCGTGGAGTGAGCTGTCAATAGTGTCAATTCCTATCAAAAACAAACTCACTTCACCTATGTTTTCACGGTGAGATTTTTACAGAATCGACCGGCTGATCTCAATTTATTTGGGCTCGGCACAACATATACTCTATAGCCGACTTCAAAAAAAGGAGGTTATCAATTCGGTTGTTTTTATTTTTTTATTTTTGTTACCTCAGAACTCCGTTATTTATAAGCCGATACGCAAATTCCTTTTTGTATATAAAAGGATATACTTTCAGATTAGTCCCATAGAAATTTTATCAAAATCGGTTGAGTAGTTAGGTTTTTAAACCAAAATTACTGGTAAAAATTCAAGTACTTAAACGAAATTATTTTTGTATGTTACGCGGTATCTCCGGCAATTTGTAAATCGATTTCAGAAATTATTTTTTTAATGGGTAGGATATGCCTCAGGGATGGTTTCATTATACATTTTTTTTATTAACTTTACATGGATAGTTTTTGAGTTAGGCTTCAATAATACGTATTTTTGCCAATAAGTTTATATTGATGATGTTTTAATAACTTCCTGTGACTGCCTTCCTATTTACATAGCAAGTAGTGTTAAACGAATTTGTGTGGGGTAAGTACAACTTAAAAGTGAAAAATAAAATGTTTTTATTTTTCACTTATAAATTGTACTACCTGCATACTTCCTTTTTCCTCCTTTTTCTTCCTTTACCAAAGTGCGAGCCAATTCTTTTATGAAAATTCCTCTTTCAGTAAGAATTCCGCACGGATTTCGACGGAAACCTTACTGAAAGAGGGATATCTATGGGTTTCCGTGATGTAGGTATGTCATATAATAAGAAATGAATAACTCATGAAAGAGCTGATATCTAATATGCGGTAAAAAGAATCATCGGCCAACGTCGAGTATCGAGGAAGACACAGCCGACTCAAAATCACTGTTACCAGGAACAACCAATCTTTTACTTTTCTGTGGGTATGGGCTGTCATGGGTATTGGTTGACCATTTTCTTCCGGATGAAGTACAGGGTTCCATTTTAGACTATTCAATCAATTGCTGAAAAAAGAAAGACGAAATATGAACCTGAGTGACTTTTCAAAAAGTTACGGTATTACTGACGACGTGAGGACAGGGAGGCACACAAAAAAAAATTACTGGTCGAAATTGCGTGTGCCGCAGGTACCTACAACTTTGCTCACTGGTGACTAGACTCGACGCTACTAGAAATAAACCGGGCAGGAGCGAGTCGGACTCGCGCACCGACGACGGTTCCGTACCATCATATGTTTTTATATTTTCATCGGCGAGGCCTATATTCATCACAGAAACACTGTGCACTGCGGTGTAAAATATTGCAGTTTTATGAGAATGTGCAAACTGCGCTCTTTCATATGATACCCCACGTGCCCTAGTAGGGGCACTTCGATTTTTTCAGACCCCCTTTCAGTCCCTGTTGCAAAAAATATAAATATATTTTTATTTCTTTTTTATTTGCAAAATAATTGAGCAACCGTCATCTAAAACGATTCCAAATTTCAAGTTGATAGGATTGAGATATCCAGCTGTGACAGACAGACAGACCGACTTAGTCCCACCAGAAGGGTTCCGTTTTTACCATTATGGTACGGAACCCTAATTATTACTTACGCTAGGCCAGAGCGGCCCCCACGGCACAATTAAAGACTAGTCGTCATCTCGGTAGTCGCCCCTTTTTAACCGATTAGAATACGGAATTTTGACGCACAAAATATCGATAAATGATAATACCTACGATGCTACAAAATTGCGATGCACGTTACTGCGAAAGACCGTCTCTGCGAAGCCACTACATTTTGACGCACGTTACCGCGAAAGATTTGCACTGCGACAATACTTGACTTCGATGTATTTTTTGCGTGAAGGAGTAACAACCATCTACTCATACATCCTGACAATCTTTCGCGTTTATAATATTATTATAGTAGGAAGTAGGATTAAGGTTTTACAACAGCAGTTTTAAACAAGTTAGTGACGAAATAATGCTGAGTCTCCAAGAATGGCGATAAGCTGAAGATATCCCCGCTGCCACCTTGCTGAATAGACTTTATTTTTCCCCTAACATGAGTTATTCATATTATAATAATAGTACATTAATTTTCATGAGAATACGAAGATACGAGTACAAGTGTAATAAGACAATGGAAGTTGTATTTAATGAAATCACACTAATTATTGTCTTATTTTATATTTTTGTAATAGAAGCACGATAAAACGTTAAACGTTAAAACGTTCCTTATAAAGAGCACAGATACATAAAAATATGGCCCGGAGTTTTCACATCATACCTACTTAAATTATCTTATTATAAAGTTATGTTTTATACAACAAGAAAGAATGAGTTTAGTAGCAAGTGCACGTGCTTGCGTACTAAGTAATATTTAGCAACGCATTCACTGCTCTGTGGCTTTGAATGCCAAAGCAATTAGTGTTGGTACCGTATGGGTAAATGAGGATAAATATATACGCAACAACGGTAACTAGTACTTTAAAAGTACGAACAATTATGAATTTTTTAGTCTTAACTCCATTGCTTACACATCGTCATGAAAATTATGACTTATGTCGACTTCAAGCTTACCTATTTGCATTTTACCGGAACAGTTTTCAAATAACTGAATACTACCAAGCAAAGTGTTAAACATACGGGAAAAAAACTATTAGAATACGAATTGTGTACGAGGCTTTTGACTACGTTGCATGTGTTTGTGTATATTTTGTGTCTTTTATAATTGTAATGTGTGTTCTGTTTGAGCAGAATAAACAATTTTTCATTCTTTCTTTTTTTCTAATTGTTGTTCATTATATCGTTCGTCCCATCCGCTGAAGACCTCCCACCTGGACATGAGTTACCTTGAGTAACCTGGAAGTCTTTCAACAGACTCGGGACCCAGGTTGGCCGAAGCAAGGAAAACCTGTTCAGGTGGAGATTCATAGACGACTCCACCTTGGAGTGTAAATGTGGTGCTGTTCCACAAACGATGGGACTCTTAATATAGTGTCAGCTGCACGTTACAGGAACTTATGGACGCTGGTGAAGGCGCCAAACAAGTAGCCGAATTCTGGGCCGAGTCCATGTTCTATGTTATGGGTTTGGTTTCTGCACTTAGTCCTTCAGTGGACCATTGTGCGAGGGCCATGGCGGCCGTCAGTGGTTATTGTAACCAGCCCACCTCCCTCCAGAAGCTGATCGGGAGGGGGGGGAGGGGCGAGTCCATTTAGATTGCTATCGACACGCTAAAAAGAAGAAGATTATATCGTTCGTTTACTCTGTAAAAATCTCAACGTGAAAACTTAGGTGAAGTGAGTTTCAAGTGGGCTGTCAATCCCTAGATTGCACCTACATTTTCACTCACTCAATAAACCCTCTAGATCAAGAATATCGAATAACGGTGCTTCAAAACGCAAAGTATGTGACACGATTATAAATACATTTTCACGTTAGTAGGCTTTCTCCACTTACATAGCCATCGAGGCCGCAGAAGTTATTATGATAAATAGCACAATGCTATTGCAAGTGTTTACTTCTCAGCATCACTTGGAGTTGTCAATGATTTAGAAAGTCTTTTGACTGTGGCTCTAACCCTGTTTTCTGTTAAGTAGGTGGCAATGTAAGTATGGTGTTGGCACTTTCATCAGCATTAGGGTTATGATGCTTAGGCCGTTTCGCTACCATCACATGGGCGTAAGGTAAAAAATGTATTCACTGTTCATTACTTTTCTGTTATACAATAGTTCTTGTAGTAACGAAACGGCCAAGCCTCATATTTTGTCTAAGGTGTAGAGTTTGTGAAGTTAGGGCGTGTAGAGTTAGAAGCTTGGCTCTACATGAGATCTGATAACTTTTTGGCAGTGCGAGCCATATGTGGTCTCGTCTTGGCAACATTTTACATGAAAATGTTTTTGGTGGGATACTTATTTTCTTCTGCATTAAACTTTGTCTTTAACGGAAACGCATTTTTTGTTTTCTTAATTTATTTAGCCAAGCTGAACGTTTACAAATGAGTGAAAAAATCATAGTGGTGTTTTTATGACTATTTAGTGGAGTCAATCAACCATCATCGTCATTATTCTCCGGACCTTACCCCAATCTATTGGGGATCGGCGCAACATTGTCTTTTTTAGGGTTCCATACCCAAAAGGTAAAAACGGAACCCTAATACTAAGACTTCGCTGTCTGTCCGTCCGTCCTCCTGCCTGTCACCAGGCTGTATCTCAAGAACCGCGGTAGCTAAACAGTTGAAATGTATTTCTGTTGCCGCTATATTAATAAATACTAAAAATAAAATAAATATTTAAAGAGGGCTCCCATACAAAAAACGAGTTTTTTTTGCCCTTTTTTGCTCGATATCAATAATGGCAATAGGTAGGCACTTTAAATATTCACAAATACTCAGTTGTATTTTTAATTTAATAATAAATAATAAAATTAAAATTAAATAAATATTTAAGGGGAGCTCCCATACCACAAACGTGTTTATGGCGTTTTTGCCTTGTGGTACGGAACCCTTCGTGTGCGAGTCCGACTCGCACTTGGCCAGTTTCTTCCATACTTTTCTATTATTCGTCATCTCGGTAGTTACTCCCTATGGCTAGAAACCATATCATCTTTCACACAGTCCATCTATGATTTCTTTGGTCCCCTACTCTTACAATATTTACAATTTCAAGAGTATTCTATTCTAATGTTAAATTACAATTACAAATTACCAATATTTCAAATCTCAAAATCAACTTTTCTTGTTTCAGGAGAACAGCTGGCTATGAAAATAATAAGAAATGTAAGCAAGACGTTATTGAAGAAATATGAAATCGAACCATGCGCCAAAACGCCGTCGAAGTTGACCATGGTTGACCATAACTTTGGAAGAGTTGTGGACCGGGACATTTGGCTAAGGTTTAAAACACGAGTGTAAGGAGAGTGAATGAGTATCATTATAATTATATGTAATTGTTTAAGTTAAGAGGAAATGCGGTCGAGACTTTTAAAAATCATAGGTAAAAAGTCGTAATTCGAGGTTTGTCGCCTATTTCCTCCTCCAATATTGAACCAATTTAAAAGATATTTCATAAACTGAAGAAGGATACCTATAGGTATACTGTGTCCATAAGTTTTTCTTTTTTCATTAACAGTTGTCTTTGTAAACTAGGCCTCTGTTGACAGCGGTTTAAATCGGCATTTTTTAGAGGGTTCTAGTCTAGTGCTTATAAAAATAATGTATCATCAAAAAGGAAAACATAGGGACATACAAGTAGTAAATACTTAATATTCTGTAAAAAAATCATTTCTTTATGGTCATTAACCAAAAAGAAAACAGGCGAGAGCGTTTCTATGGAGAAACGACCACCCGCATTTCCTCTTATGGGGAGACCTTTGCCCTGAAGTAAGAAAACAAAGGTAGGCAGATGATGATGATGACCTACTTCTCTATTAGTCGTCATCTCGGTAGTCACCGCCTTTCTAACAATATCATCATTCACACAGCTAATCCATTCAGCTCAATCGCCTATCATTGCTTTTAAGTAAATTATTGAGGATATTTGTGAAGTGGCAGTAATGTTGAATGAATTATTGGGATAAGTATTGGAAAAAAAAGTTTTATACACGTAGGATAGGATGAGGCTTGCACAGGAGTGGGTTTGGCACAAGAAATGATGGGTCCCCCTAGAATGATGAAAGTGCCCCCTATGAAAAACTAAAGGGCTCACTAGGTACAAAGCTATTATAATTATGGTTAATGCATTTTTATTTTTGTACCGTGTTCTAATGAACCTACAAAAAGGCTTCCCTAGAATTAATATTAATTTTATATTGGTGTCCAGATTTATTATATTGTTTAGTTTTTAGTAAGTATTCTTATTTTTCAATTTCAAGCTCAAGTGGATTTTAGGTATTAATAGTGATAAGATTGACCATTTATTTATTTAATTCTAATAACCTATTATAAGTTATAGATTATGTTATCTATGAAACCAATTTATAGTTTGCATGAAAACAATAAAATACAGAATAAAAAATGTCGTGAGTTTTACTTGATGTATATCAACTAGCATATGAGATGATGTTAATTATTTTTGTTACAATAAGTGTCTACTTATATGTATATGGAATCTTGCTTTGCTTCAGAAGCTCCAGAATCCTAGGCTGATGTAAAAAATAGACTGCAAATTAAAGTACTATTTTTAATTGTATTTAATAGCCGATCTATTTGGAAAAAAGATCACCGGTAAATTTTAGGTGAAGGGAGCTGTCGTCGAAAGTAGTGTCAATCCTTAGCATTAGGTAAACTGCCGATCGATTCTGCACAAATCTCACCGCAAAAAGTTAGGTGAAGTGAGCTTAGAGTGAGCAGCCGGTCGATTCTGTAAAAATCTCACCGTGAAACTTAGGTGAAGTGAGTTTGTTTTTGCTAGGAATTGACACTATTGACAGCTCACTCCACGCTCACTTCACCTAAGTTTTCACGGTGAGATTTTAACAGAATAGCACCGCTGTTAATAGTGTCAATCCCTAGCATCAAATATAATGACAGCTTACTTCACCTAAGTTTTTACGATGAGATTTTTACAAAATAAACCGGCTGAGGTAGAATAAAAGCTCACTTTAACAAGTTTCAATTAGCTTCAGTAAGTTTTTTATAGAATAGACTGGTATCTAGTCAACACGCCAAAACTCAGTCCAAAAAAAACAAAGCCACAGTCACAGGAAAAAATTTCTAGACGAATCTTGGTAGTAATATTAAAATTGTAATGTTAATAAGTGAGCAGTTGTGGCCCAGTGGCGTCGGCCCCGACTTACGAGTTGTAGGTCGTGAGGTTCGAACCCAGGCGCTTTCCTTTTTGTAAATTATTCCGTTTTGAGAGCAATGGCTCTTAAAACGGTGAAGGAAAAAATCGTGACGAAACCCGTATGTCCTAAAACCAAAAATTCGATTACATGTGACATCTACTAACCAGCAGCACCGTAATTGACTATCAATTGAAATCTGAATCATTTTGAGCAAATTGCTAATCCATTGCTTCTTAAGTTCGAAAAATTTGTTGGCTCTACACATAAATAACGCAATGAATGTTGTTGAACTGTCAAAATGAAACCGATTCTGATTGATAATGTGTTACGCAATTGCCCCGCCGCACTGGACCCGCGTGGTAGATTATATTAGCCCACTCCTTCTCGAAGAGTGGGAACTTTATGTGCTAATCATGTATCACCCTATTGATTTCTCAAGCTAGCTAGATTAGCGTCCAGCATAATAATAAGTCTCAAAATACCAGTAAAAAAACACGCTTTCATAAAATATCAACAGTGCACAAACACATATTTTGATACTGCCAGCTTTCACAGGCATACACAACACGATTCAATTTTCGCTCATTTTTTTTAATCGCTCAGGAGCGGCTTGTGAAAATCAATACGATTGACAATGACAAAGGGGCTCCTAAAAACGGCCGGCGTCCAAAGGGGTGAAAGGGAAATATTTCCCAAACCCATCGGCGTTGCCTGATAATGGAGTTTGTCATAGAGAGGTAGGTTGTGACTATGAATGGACGGTTATTGTGGACATAGCTGAAGGAATTTTTGTCTGTTGGGCGTATTGCAGGCTTATTTTTGGATATGGTAAGTAACTGGTAGTATGGTCAATGAGTTAGAACTTGGATTTGTCACTGTTGTTTCTTGCATATAGTTCCGTTTATCATTTTACAGTTTTTGTTCGAACTTCGTAACTAAAATGTGCCATTCTGCGAGTTTATAACCCGTCAAAATAAGTAAGGAGTCGTAATTTTTCACACATGGGTGTTGTTTTCGAATAATAGAATAAATCTTTCTTAATTTGTTAATAGAGAAAGGTGTCTTCTATCTGTTTTAACATTAGTCAGCATTTCGCTGACTAATGTCAGATTGCTGAGGCTAGTCGCTTTCTCTAAAATGGAGGTCAAAAAAAGTTGGTCATAATCTTGGACCTTGTTAGAGTCTATTGAAATTTTGTTTAAAAAAAAAGAGTGTGTCAAGTTGCAAGTCTCATTCATTATACGTTACCATACCTTTATAATTGAGACTTTGTTTGAACGGTTGAGTACTTGTGAAATTCAAGCTGTGTTACTAATACAGGGTCGCAAAGACATCGACGTTCAATCTCATCATCTGCCTAGCCTTTTCCCAACTATGTTAGTGTCAGCTTCCAGTCTAGCAGGATGCAGCTAAACACCTACCAGTATTTTCAGCTCAGCTCAACCTATTACCACTATTACCATGTATTCAGTATATTATTCTGAACCCTATTGCGTTGAAATTGTTTTTTTAAAGAAAAATCTGCTGTTTCATAGTAAAGTAGGTAGGTATATGTCAGAAAAAATTTACATCTTTTTAATAAATTATGTGATAGACATAATTTTAATACTAGAAATAAAGATAAATTAAATCAACCTTTTTTCAGAATATCTAAAGTACAGTTAACAAAAGAGATAAGTATGCAGGATCGTCGAATATAGTTGAAGTTTAGTAAGGATGGATGTTGTCGACTGAAATTTAATTTGATAAATGACCTGTTTGTTTTCTATTAATAAAATTAAATTTTATTCGAGAAACCGATAGATACTCGTAAGTATCTATCGGTTTCTATTTTGTTGTAGCATATAACACAGTAGGTACCCCAACTGGCGTCCCTCACTGCATGTTTTTTATCCATCCAAAACTTCCGTACGTACCGAAGTTAGGCATGTTGATAATGTGCTTAATCATGGTACGGTTGTTTTATTTAATTACTAAGTAGACCCTACCTATAATGCCGTTAAATTTAGGCATGACGTAAGTCAAATAAATAGAACACAATTGTTTTTTTTGTGTTCCCAGTTATAACAGTTTTATTGTGCCATAATCAGAAAAAAGCCACTGCACTGCATACATAATATGTTGTTTTCCAGAAAAACATGTATGGACTAGGTACGAGTTTAACTTCAAAGCATGAGTCTTAACCAACATTTCTGGATCAGATCGGGATCATGGTGGATTCACGTCGGACCCGAAATTTAAGGGCTCACAATATACCTAAAGGTTTAAAAGTATTTATTGTAAAAGAGTTTTGTAAACAACGCTACATAGTACACCATCCAGGGATTATAAACCTTCATGAAACATAGTCATAAATACAAATTAGAAAACAAGCTCTAAATATCCCATAAAAATCTCCTGCTGGGATTATCCTCAGTAATCTCATATTTTATGGGGAACACATGCAAACATGGCTGAATTATAGCGTGCTCGATACTATATGTCCCACTTCCTACATAATACTATGGATCAATGAGTGATGAGGCCGATACCATCTTAGTGGTTCCGTTGTTCGGGTAAACAGGTTTGTATATAAAAAGTAAAAGCAGGTTAAAAAACATTGTGGTTCGTTCTCTCAAGATCTTCGAATTAGTTAAACATGCTTTTCATTGACTTCCAAAGTCAAGTGAGAATAAAAAAAAAATTATGGTCCACCTTGTGGGATAATGACCGATAGGTATATATGTCGCAGCCAACTAGTTAAATTAGCCGTTTAGTTAACCGCCTGGCCTTTGGAAGTAGTGCTCGCCTCGCTTCGCTCTCTCGGCTCGCACGCGGTTGATCACAGTTCTAACCTAACTCATTTGGTCGGGGTGCCCTGGCTTAGTTACTGCGACTAATTCGGCTCGCGCGTGATTGGTTACAGTTCCAACCTAAACTATAAGTAATTGAATATCATTCACGCCGTTAGTTGAACAGCCGCCGTTTAGTTAAAAGGCTTTAGAGGCGCTTAACTAAACGGATAATTAAGCCAGTTGGCTGCGACTTATATACCGAAATCGGTGGTCGCTGGTGGGTGAGTTGTGGAGGCCGCAGGAATCCGCTGGATGCGGGAAGTTCAGAACTGGTCGAAGTGCTTGGGGAAGGCATATGTCCAGCAGCGGATGTCTTTCAGCTGAAATGATGACGATGATTTATTTTTGAACTATTCATTTTAGCTTTTATAGTAGACTAAGCCATAGAGACGTCACAACAAACAATGTGTGGTAATTTCAACATGCTACACCTTATTGACATAGAAACTTGTGACACAGCAGACTCACAATGCCTAAGGGACTTGGTTTCCGTTGTCTGTGTATACCAAGCTATTGGTACCAGTGGCATGGGCGCCTGGCTGTGTGTCTACCACATGTGTCTACGTATAGCTATCAACGATTTTCTTGTTCAAGAAACGGACAAGAGATTGCAGATCCCGTGTAAGTAAAAGAGATGCATAGTTGTAAATTAATAGTTGACTGCAGGCGAGTGCTCGTTTTTGGGAATGACAAGAGATATCAAAGAGCGTACCTACTCACTCAGCGATACTCTCTTGGCGGGTAGAAGGGCGCTTTCAATTTTGACGTTTCGTGTCGGACCGCTGCGGTGCCGAAGCGGTGCGTTTGTCGTATTGCGCACGGACGGTCGTTTGTTTTCATACAAAGCGGTGCGGCAACAGTGCGGCGCGGCGTCGGTGCCGCGAACGCTCGACAACCCGCACCGCACGTTATGTGCGAACACTCGCTGAGAGACTCACGCTTCGTACATACGCATAGATACCATCAAGTAATCGCTCGTCAATGTCGCGCACTCGCTTCTCGTTGCTCGCTAACTCGTTTTTTAGTTGCTTACTCTACTCGCTTCTCGTTACTCGCCGGCAGTGGGAGGCCAGGTGCAAAACAAACACGGACTCATTTGAATGTGCTGACCAACTTTTCAATTTTATTGTACAAATAGCTGCGCCCCGCGGTTTCACCCGCGTAAATCTCGATCCCGTGGGAATATCGAGATAAAAAGTAGCCTTTAATATGTTAATCCAGGGTGTCAGCTACCTCCATACCAATTTTATCAAAATTTAAGCCGTTTGAGCATGTAGAAGTATCAAACATATAAACACACCCCTACATACACACTCACAAACTTTCGCCTTTATAATATTACTGTGATAAAGCATATTTCATCTATCTTTCTTTTCTAGACCAGACGTGCTCTTGAAAACTGCCACAGTCAAACACAATTCGCAATACAACGTTTTTATTTGCAACTTTGTGGGTCACTGATCTTACTACATCAACGTTGACAAAGGAACACGTGAATGGTCTGAACGATCAGGGTCGCCGTCAGAATAAAAAGTGATTCAGAAGTATTCACAGTCGATTTGTATTTGTGCAATCTTTGTAATTTATAAAAAGGAAATTTCAGTTTGGGTGCCTAGAAAAGTCCTTGGATGAATTAGTTACAGTTTAATTAACTGAAATTTTATTGTAGCCAGATGACTATTGCGCGTTTTAGTGCTCTGTTGTTTGAACGATCTTTGCAGAATTTTAATAACTATCCTATCATGATTGTTTTCGATGCCATCTATCCAAAGGGTGTCTTTAAAAGGTCGCTGTTAGCGACAAGACCTCCCATTAAGTCACCCTATGTAAAATTTCTGCATTTATAACTCCGGGTCTGGTTGTTTGTGTACGTGAATTTAAATGTTTGTAAACGCACCCACAATACAGGAGAAATTCCTAGTGTGGGGCAACGTTTTAAAAAAAAAAAAAAAAAAAAAAGAAAAGATATTATAGTATATAATTAATAAACAGTATTCCATTCTGTACTATCAACCTATTCCCAGAATAATTGTCGAAAAAGTCTGACATCTACCAACCCGCACTGGGCCCACGTGGTAGATTACGGCCCCATCTCTCACACCGAGAGGAGGCCTGTGTCCCAGCACTGGGAGCATTATAGGCTGATTATGTATGTATGACCTATTCCTAAGAAAAAAAAGTCGGCCAACTACACATTTGTATACTACACGTTAAATATTGAGTTTATCATTATTGAAAATGAGAAGTTTGAAGACGACATTCCAGATTTGAATGCTAAATCATCCCGTTTAGTGTCAAAGCGCTAGGTATTTGATTTGTTTGGATAACTCTTTAAACAATAACTTACAGACATTCTCCAGTCTGTACATCAACAGAGAGCATTTACAATCGGTCTTCGCTAACTTTAATTCATCTCTTGTATCAGCAAGAGCTATAAGAGTAATTATTATTATCAGCCGTTTGTGTTCCACTGCAGGGCAACGGCCTCCTTTCCCTCTTTCCACTTATTCCTATCTATTCCTGTATGTGACCAATCTTTTAGAAAAAAGTCGAGTCATCCCGCCATCTCCTCCCGGGCCTGTCACGTTGCCGTGTACTGCTGTTTCGAATCCACTGTGCGGTTATTTTGCGTTGGTAAATGGAAAAGGTTGGTACCTTCCCAAGGTAAATAGAAAAGGTTGGTACCTTCCCAAGGTGCGCCCAGTGCACTTAGATATCTTTACTCGCCTCTTAATATAATCTAACTAGCCTGTACTGTCCCACTGCAGGACAAAGGCCTCCCTCTCCCTTTTCCACACAATTCTGTCTTTTGCTAGTACCGGCCAGTCCATATGGTAGGAGTCAAGCTGGTCCCGCAATCTTCGTCTTGGCCTGCCGCGATGGCATCGTGCGTTTAGTGGGACCCATGTACCCAATCGGTGGTTCTCTTGGCCCAATTGTCATTTGACATATGGCAAAGAGGTCCGGCCCACTCCCACTTAATTTTAGCGCCTTTTTGGGTAACGTCTGTTATCTTAGTTTTGGCTCGCAGTATTGTGTTCCTTATACGGTCAGAAATTCGAACCCCCAGGATACTGCGCTCCATGGCTCGCTGGCAAACCTCGAGTCTGGACCTCTGCTGAAGTGTCAAAGACCAGGTTTGAGCACCATATGTGAGAATGGGGAGAATACACATGTCCATAATTCTCCTTTTGAGACATAGCGGTAGATCGCCTCTTAGTGGAAAACTCGAAATAAATTTGACTTTGACTTCGTGGAAATTCACCGTTACTTATACCACCAGTACCAGCAGTACCTAAGTACCTACAAAGTAGGTTAATGATCTCTTCCTACTGTTTTTTATGTTTGAACACCTTGTAAATATGACACACTTCCGCTATAATAACCTACATTTTGGACGATAAAATGTAAGTACAAGTAAGATCAAAGGGTACTTCTCAATATTAAAATCTCGAGAAACGCCGTCGTTTCGCGACGCTTGAATTATTGACATTTATTTCGTTAAACAAATTATGTACACAAATGAGCAATCGTTGTGAAGAGCGCTTCTTTATATACGAATGGTGTAAGTGACAAGAATGAGTGTCTATTGGTCATTCGGTCTCGCTTATGTTTCGCTACCTAGACTGATGTCGCCTGGTGGAAGGCGATGGGTGATGTCTACAATGATGATGAGATAACAGATAATTCAGTTGCTATTAAGGGTTTTAAGAAGGGTAAAAGTCACCCAAAGGGCAATGGAGAGGGCTATGCTTAGAGTTTCCCTGCGTGATCGAATCAGAAATGAGGAGATCCGCAGCAGAACCAAGGTAACCGATATAGCCCGAAGAATTTCCAAATTTAAGTGGCAGTGGGCAGGGCACATTGCACGCTGAACAGATGACCGATGGGCCCGAAAGGTTCTTCGACCGTGGCGACCGCGTACCGGAAGACGTAGCGTTGGAAGGCCTCCCACAAAGTGGTCCGACGACCTTGTGAAGGCCGCAGGAACCCGTTGGATGCGAGAAGCACAGAACCAGTTGAAGTGGAGGTGCTTGGTTGACGCCTATGTCTAGCAGTGGACGTCTTTCGGCTGAAATGATGATGATGATGATGATGAAGGGTTGTAGGTTGTAAACCTATCATAGTCGTTGGTAAGGAGTTACACACTTCTCACGAACAAGAAGTAGAGACGCATTTATGCATCGGGCGAATTTCAATATGAATTTGGTGCCAAGTTCTATGTTTTATCAACAATTTTATTAAAAGCTGTTCCGAAAAGGATATCTATGAATTTTACATTTATTTTCTGTTCCACCATAAAAAAGAAAAAACCTAGGTATTTCCATCGTTTTTACGGTTCCGTACCTAAAGGGTAAAAACGGGACCCTATTACTGAGACTCCACTGTCCGTCTGTCTGTCTGTCACCAGGGTATATCTCATGAACCGTGGACAGTTGAAATTTTCACAGATGATGTATTTCTGTTGCCGCTATAACAAAAAATACTAAAAACAGAATAAAATAAATATTTAAGGGGGGCTCTCATACAACAAACGTATTTTTTTCGGCGTTTTTGCCTTGTGGTACGCGCGGAACCCTTCGTGTGCGAGTCCGACTCGCACTTGGCCAGTTTTTTAGTTATTATTTTTATAGCCATGTGGTAACGTGTGTTTTTTAATAATAAATTACCATACCAGCTTTCTCATCTAACAATAAAACCGCTATTTCCTTACACTCCACACCACGACCCACCTCTACGGCCGTAAAAACGGCGTCGATCATAAAAATATTTGATTAGCCCACTCCCTACACTCGCAATCCGCTAGTCTGCAACATTTATCAGCCGCACGCCCATCTGCTGCATAATTTAGTGTAATGCAAACGTAATTTGTAAAGAAGGTAGCAATGATGCGATGAAGAGTGACTGAGAAATTTCTGAAAAGGTGTTATACAAAAGAACGGAGTTGTCGGTTGAGGAGGGCAACTAGCTTCATATTTTCTGACTGACGGACTTCTTGACAATTCAAAAGTGCCTGTTAATGGTTTAACTGAGAGTTCGTGGATTGGAAGTTTAGTTTCACGTCAGACCCTTTCCATGGTGAGCATATTATAACGGAGGTGTTCATAGGATCGGGAGGTAGTATGTTTCTTTTGGATAATACTATCAAAAAACGTACCTGTGAATGTCAATTTGTAGTACCTTACCTTTAATTTGATTATTAACCAAATTTTTAAGTTTTCCATTTGACGCTTGAGGCTCAATTTTCATCGAGGATTTTTTGTGGAGGTCAGATGGACAGTCGCTCCATGTAATACTGGTACTAGCTGCATCCGGTTAGACTGAGAGCCGACCCCAACATAGTTGGGAAAAGGCTAGGTAGATGATGTGTTATTTATTCCCTTTACTGAGTGATTGTGTAAAAATCTAACAAGAACAGGGCTTGTTTACACTTTCAACAGATACTTTAGAACAGACTATAGGGCTTGCGGTCTGTTAGGACGGATTCCTATATCGTACTGATCTCATAATGAACAAATCTCAAAATCACCTTTTCCCAAAATGGCTATTATTCTAAATGTCTTTGTTTTTGAATGTCGGAAATAAAGCTGTCATATTGGTGAACAGTCAGTAACACTTTATTTCAAAATCTTAAAATTAAATAACGAAACTTACATTATCTTTTTCATAGTTGCAATATTTTTTAGAAACCGAATTTCTGTTATATCGCTGGAAAGAATAACAACAACTACTAATTTACTAATACTAATTATACTCAACTCACTAATTATATTCAACTATTTCATTTGATATTGCCTTTGACGACTACAAGACTACAATGGGTTGGTTGTGTGTTCTATGGGCCTACGGAAATAACGCGGCAACGTGAATTCAAAGAAGACGCCATACCACCAACCGCTAACGCCATATCTCTTTGAGAGTAACGGTGGAGTTTCTTGCCCATTCTTCTCCATACGAAAACTACCTTTTGGAATGGGCGACTAGAATCATTTCTATTTAGGTTTTTTTTGACGTTCAAAAGTGCCTTTAATGTGCCTATTTGAAATAAATGATTTGACTTTGACTTTCAATTGGATTTTCTGAGATTTTTTTAAATATTGGAATAATTTAGCATATCTACCTAATTTCCTTATGCTGGTTAATAGAAAGAAAATTACGTCATTACATGGGTAAACGATAAAACCAAATTGAATTCATCGGAAGTGTAATAAAAATAAAATTGCAAATCAAATAAAATTTCGACCTTCGATTGCTCGTAATTCTTCAAATATGTCATAAAATTCTTGATTGATCATTTTTAACGATTCGAAAATATATCGAGTTTTATTAGAATTTTACTACAAGCTAATATAAGATTCAGAGGAATCTAGAAAGTAACGTTAGTCGTAAAATAGGATCAACCGAACCGAACCGAATGCTTCACTACAAGGTTATTAAATCAAACACAACATTTTACTTAGTTACATACTTTAAATAGTTGTAAAAATAAATTTGAAGTGACGGAAAGAGGTAAATAGTGTAATCAATGTACAGACGCCAACACATCAAGCTAATACAATCTGTCAAATTTCTTTAATAGATTTTCAACTTTATCGCTAAACAATAAGGTTCAAAATTGATTGGGAACATTTGACAGTTTCGGGAAGCTTGATGTGCTGGCGTCTATACATAAAACAAAAGGTGCGAACGCACTGTCAAATACAATGAAAAAGTTTAAATAAAGCTTAGCACACACGGGAGGATAAAACGCGGCGTTGTGTACACGCGCGATATCCCTCGCTCTCTACAGGTGGCACGTATTCTGTAAAGTGCACTTTGTTTCATTGATTACGTGTAAGCACGTATTTGACGAAGATTATTACTACCTGTGATATCAAGGTAGGGTCTAATCATGGTATTAAAAAGAGGTATCGTTTAATTAGCAAAGGTATATATACATATATTTTTTTAGGGGGCTCGTGGTTAAATAATAGCAGCTGCATAATCGATCTTGCCGGCGTCGGCCCGTGGATGGATCACTATCAATTACATACCGAGACCTCTAAGTGGCTTGGAAAGCACGTTAAGCCGTTGGTCCCGGCTGTCATTTAATTTTGTAGATCATGGATAGTCAGAAGACCGAAAGCCTGATAATAATCAGTCTTGCCATGGCGTATTGTGTTACCCATTAACTGTGTTGTGGAGTTCAGAGCAGTAGCTCCATGTAAAATACTGGTATTCAGATGCATCCGGTTAGACAGGACGCCGACCCCAATATAGTTGAGAAAAGGCCAGGCAGATGATGACTTTTTTTTACCTCATGTTTCATGTCAAAAATAAGGCTGTATGCGATGATTTTAACATTGATTTTAAAGTAACGACAACGAAATTATAATAACATTAATTCATATTGGACTTAATGTAAATCAGAAATCTTAAAATTAATTGTGTGTTAATACTTTTTAAGTTCTTTAATTCTACCACAACATTTATGGTACAGATACTCAAATGTAACTCTTAATGTAATTCTTATATAACTTAGGGCTGATTTTTTAATCATCTGATAACTTTATTCGAGGAATAATTTTGAAATTTTGACAGTTCTTTCATACAAAAACTGTCAAACGTTAATTTTATTTTATTGAAAAATATAGAACTTAAAAAGTATTAATACCATAATATGTAAAGCTACATTCTTACAAATAAATAAATTGTAATTGATGTGTCATAAATGATGGCTAAAGATTTCCACAAGGTGGTGGGAAGCAGTGTCTATACAATAATTATGTACAGCCAACAAAAGAGATAAGTATGCAGGATCGTCGGATATAGTTGAAGTTTAGTAAGAAACCGATGGATGTTCTCGAATAAAATTTAATTTTACTAATAGAAAACAATCAGCTTATTTATCAGATTAAATTTCAGTGGACAACATCCATCGGTTTCTTACTAAACTTCAACTATATCCGACGATCCTGCATACTTATCTCTTTTGTTGACTGAAAAACGTCATGATGATTACGTCATTCGATGTTGTTCATATCCATTCTGAGTGTTCTCGCTTAAATTATATGAGATTTAAACGCATCGGCCTCATAGAAAACAACTTGCTTATTCTAGTGGCTTGATAACTAAACATATCTAAGTTAATGACTTTCTGATAGTTTTCCGGCCATTCTGCCAACCAACTAACCAAATAACCGAAAATATCAAAATTGACACTTTCAGTTAGTATTATTCACTCAGCATTATCATGCATCTTATATCCTATTAATATCTACCCCTCCCAACCAGATATACCTTCATCTTCTAAGTTACTTAAATTAAGTTATACAATACCCTCGAGGGCTAAGTTGGGGAAACTTAGATGGTGCTCTCCGCACACAGGCGATTTATGACTGCAGCTTGATGGGGCATTTTTGAGGTGCTTCTCCAAGATTCGCGTTGTCATGGTAAGATGAGAATTTCTGGAGACGTGAGGTAGATTGTGATTTTGTTTTTATTTTTTGTTTTTTGGTACATGTGCGGCCTGCCAATTTTGGATTGCACTCGTTATCGCGTTCTAGTGTTTTGAATTTTGAATATGAATTTTACTGTTTATTATTGTTATTTTTTATTTAATCTGCTTTAATTTTAATTTCAATTCTGATTCCAATGATAATTTTGGTTTATATACTAATTCTAATATCGATTATGATTTTGTTTTTATTTTATGTTTTGTGCTTTGCTTCTAATTAATTTTTCTATTCTATTTAAGAAGTTATTTTTTATGTAAGTGCTGTGTACGCCTGTAAGTGACTAATTCACCATAATTCAATGCATGTTATTTATTATTATGTCTATATTTCCAGTGAATAGGTAATTGGTGTACCTTTTAAATAAATAAATGTGATAATCTTTGGGTTCTATAAGGTATTGTAAGATGGTTACACTTTCGTACAATTAATTGTCAAAATATTGTAGGGAGCAGTAGTAGCCCAGTGGTACCGGCAGCGACTTTCGAGTTGTATGTCGCAGGTTCGAACTCAGACAAGCGCTTTGCTTTGTGTAAATTATTTCATCGCATGTCGCAGCCGTTTCCTGGGCCAACATTGCTCTAAACCATGATCTTCTGCGGTAATTTAATACTTCATGCGTTTTTTATACTTTAGGCAAATTAATGTAACTACATTTATGCATCAACACTTATTCAGTTTAATTTTGTGGAATCAACAATCCACAAAGATTATTATGTCAGTCATTTCATAAAACTTTTTCTACAATATCTAGATTAACGTAAAAAACGTTACGTTTACACACCATTGATCAAAAAGCCATTGACTCGTTACCTAACAACATGTAATAGTCAGTTTTAACACCTCGCCCGTAACTATTTGAACGTAAACGTTGAATTAAACGCCCTATTTTCAATGACCTTTGCATCTAAACGCAACGGTTCAAAACCATTGTAACTCGGCCATCGTTAGCTGTGGTTTAACTGTGACTGACCACAGTTAAACCACAAAACAACTGCTCTTATTTGTGGCTTGCGTTGAACGTGACGTATATTATGTTTCATTATTTTATTATATGTTTTAAAAATTGTAGAGGATAAAATTTAAAGTGTTTTGAACATTTTCGCAGGTCCTACACTTATGAAAGTGTAGGTACAAAACACGTTACGTCTCTATTTTAAGTAATGTGTTGAAATATTTAGATAAAAACATCTTGGATCGGCGGCCATATTGAACTTAGTGTGATTTTATTTACTTTATCATTTGCTACTCTTCAAGCCATTTCATTTGTTACCCATATTAAGGGGATTGAAAAAATGTAAACCGCCATCTTAGAGCGGCTGCCTTAATGAATTTAGTGTGATGTTATTTACTTTATCGTTTTCTACTCTTCAAGCCCTTTCATTTGATACCCATATTAAGGGGGTTGAGAAAAAATATGTAATCCGCCATCTTGGAGCGGCGGCCATATTGAAATTATTACAATATTAAGTATTGCACATTGTATTGTTACCAGAACTAACGGTGTATGCAAAATTTCAGCTCAATCGGATACCAACAAATGGTCGAAAAATGGTTTGCAAATTTTGACGGACAACTTACATACATACATACATACATACATACGAACAGTGCAAGCTAAATAAAAGCTTGTAAAAATAGACCAAAACAAGTAAACTAAATGGACAGGCTAAACTTATCGAAACGGTTACCAACTCTGTTCGTTTAACAGGCAGGTTGGAGACTCCAGAATGTGCATAAGACTTACAGTTTTATAACAAAAGCGATTTGTATTCCAACTCCCTGGGCCTGGTGTAATACAACTATCTAGACATCGAAGTATTCCTATAGATGATGTTTGATTTGATAGTGTTAATGCACGTACACTTAATTATGAAATAGGTACCGGTCATGCGTAACATACTAACAATAGCAGTGGCCTTTCATTTTGACAGTTCAACATCATTCATTACGTTACTAACGTTGTTGAGCAGATAATATTTCGAACATATGAAGCAATGAATTACCTAGTAATCTTTAGAAATGATTCTGATTGTGATTTGAAGTATGTTACGCAATTAGGGAACAGGAGCATTTAAACTCAAAACAAATAGACTCATGGTGATACAGGAGAAACAAGTTTTGTATAAGAAACTATTTTTTTATCAAGAAAAGTATGTAGTACAGTCAGCGTCAGAGAAATGGAACCCCCCCAAGACTTAAAGACTATCGCCCGAGCACGCTCGGGCCCGCCGCCGTCGCTCGTCGCTCGAGCGACGCGGCGGCGGCGGGCGGGCGGCGGCGGCGGCGCGGCGGCGCTGGCGCGTCACGTGAGCCTTGAGTAGCTCCCTCCCCCGCCCCGCCGCCGCCGCACCAATCTCTGCCCGAGCGCATCCAACGGTCCGCCTCAGATATTATTTGCAAGTTTCATTCAAGTTTTTAATAACTCTTTAAGGTATTTTTTCGGCTTCCTTCTGGCCGAACCGTATACCAAGAATAACTTACAAAAAGACACTTTGCGTGCGATTAAGATACGAACCCGCATCACCAGGCGCCAGCCGATCATCGAGACCGTGTCTTATACTACTAGGCTATTGGCTCAGTTGTCAACCTCAACGAAAATTGGAATAGTATTACTCCTTATAACGAACAAGGTTATTAACGGTCTAATCTTCTAGATAATAAGGTTTAAATTTCAACTTTCGTTTTATATTTAATACCTTAGTTTTACAAAATGCAATACGCATTAACTCCTCAATTAACTAAAAGATAAGGTTGAAATTAGCATAGATTTCTTGTTTGGTTGAATATAATGTGTTGATTCCGATTGTTGCACTACCGTCATTTTACTTCAGAAACTTAACTGCTGTATGAACTGCGAGTTAAGGTTGAATTTAGAATACTTCTTCGCTTTATTTAGTAAACTGTGATTGAGGGTATAATTATTTTTTAAATGGTTTCGTTTTCGTGCCGATTTGCTTGTGTGTAATTATCTTCGTCGTAATATTATCAAATTTATTAAGTTTTTGACCAGTTGATTCTATTAACCGATGGTATGGTTTGATTAACAACTTTTTTGAAGGCTAAAATTGTTGTTATCTGGGAACAGGAACAAAGCATAAAGAAAATAGCACGAGTTATGGGCATAACGGTAAGATTTATGTTATACTTCCACATATTACCTATTTATTGTTGCAATAATGTTGCATTATTACTTACTAGTTGGATGTTTTTATGTATTTCTAATATTATTATTTTCATTGCAGAGAAAAACAGTTCGTAGATGGATACAAAGGTATCAAGCGACGGGTGATGTGAAATGTGATCGCCAAGGCCAGAGAAAATACAAATGGAGCGACAACGTAATATTGTGAAAGCTCATTTAGTGGCACCCTTCAAAACTTCAAGAAGTGATAGACTGTGACATCCTCTCCGTTATTTTAAGGCAATTTACTCGGCAGATTGATTGTGTAACGTATCGGATAAAATTGCGTTGGAACATATATGAGCAAGTGTTAATAATTCCCAAAATTTGTGGGATCATTATCTCGTAGTTAATCAAAAACAAACAACCTTTATAATTATTATCAATCCAGATAATCTGGTTTACAAGTAGTCTTGTAATGTATTAACGATGCACCATCTGACCTCACATATTTTTCTAATGTTGTGTTAAATAAGGGTTATTAGAAAATGTGATAAAAGAGAAAGATGTATATTGCTATACTATTATAGTTTAGCATGTTGATTCTTCCTCTGTAATTCACAGACACAAAGACAAAATTTCTTTTTTTTAAAGGTTTTTTTCCGATAAGTAAGTATAAAAAAAAATCTGTTTTCACAACTTTAAATAAATAAATATTATTGTCGTTATGTTTCTATAAATATATATATAAACGAACCTTTATCTAATGTTAAACGTTCTAAACCTCATCCAGGGTATCTATTTTGTGTTTAGTTAATATTCTAAGTAAATAACCCCAATTTAACACAGATAGAAAACTGTATACTCAACCTGGAAGTGGATTCCATGAAGTCCTAGAAATGTAATTAGAAAAATAAATGAATATTGTTTATCAAAATGCCTAGCTTTTATTACAAACCTCCATTTGATTTCTTAAATAATAATTAACGAAAATCACCTAATAAAGAAACTAAAAAAAAGGGTAAATAAATAAAATAAAGGAAAAAGAAATCTTCTCATCCGCGGATTTGAACTCGTGACCACCGCATCGCCAAGCCGCAGTGTTAACCATTAGACCAACACGCCACTTACGTTACATTACGAAAAACTTAAATAGGTTTGATGTCAATACCAAGGGGGGGACCTTATTTGTGAAGCGAACTGTACAAGTGCTCCAACAGATCGATATCGCTAGATATCTCAATTGGAGATCAGTCAGTCAAATAATAATTCAATGCTGTAATAACAAGATACTGACTAGCAGACACTTTGAAGAAGTTGACTTTTTTTTTTTTTTTATAAAGGTACTCCAACAGCTTCTGTATACAAAATATTATCAAATAGGTAACAGCTAGGTTCTTATACAGTTGCCAATAACAGGTGAACCGACATTATCAAATACAGTGATAACCTAAGGTAAAAACGAAATGTATAAAAATTAAGTGGGTAACTATGTAAACAAAAATATAAAATGATCTAAGTTATAGGTTACAGAGGTTGCAAGAAAAACCTACATACTAATACAACGAATCTTTAGATTGTGTGGGTTGCGTGCTTTGGAACCTTAAAATTTTTGCCTTATGCAGAGTCAAAATATAAATTCAGCTAATCAGAATCGAAACTACCACAATATTCTAAGGAACTAGAATAAAGAGGGTCTAAAGCGTTGTACTAAACGCGAATACTTCGAAAGTGTTTCGACTAATACGCGTAGAACAGCAATAGGAACAAATATCGGAAAAGTAGTTAACTAGTGATGCAGTTCTGGCCACTTAACGCTATTGGTTGCAGACAACTGTCTGTAACTACCCATTTCATTAGTGTTAGGACATTAACGTTCTTTGTTGTAAATGGGTAAAGTAATTAGATCACATTTAAATTCCGGCTATTTTTATTTGGATGAGAGCAGTGGTGGCTCAGTGGTAATTGCCGCGCCTTACGAGTTGTAGGTCGCAGGCTCGATCCCAGACAGCCGCTTTACTTTGTGTAAATTATTTTCATCAAAACGGTGAAGGAAAACATCGTGAGGAAACCGGCATGTCCTAGAACCAAAAAATCGAAGACATGTGACATCCACCAACGCACTGGGCCCGCGTGGTGGATTACAGCCCACTCCCTCTCACAGAGAGGAGGCCTGGGTCCCAGCAGTGGGAACATTATAGGCTGATTATGTGTTATTTGGATGATTTGATGAATCAATTAACTCCTCCTCTTTTAGGCAAGGTTTTTAAGTTCGGTAACAATAGAAAAAGTTATTGTGTCTCATTAATAACAAATGAGCCCTTATAAGAAGAAACCACTATTTTCATCTGGGTTTATTTATCTTTTGCTAGGGGTAACCGCAGAGTAAGAACCTTTGAATAGTGAGTTTTTAGGGAATAGGTACCTAAGTTATCTCTTGGTAAAGAAGAAAGAAACGGAAATAAAAAGTAATTTAGAAAAATTAAACCGACTTCAAAAAGAAATGAACTCAAAATTAAGAAATAACTTTAATTTCGGAAGTCGGTGTCTTGGGATCTGTATTTTAGTTTTAGTTTTTTGCCACCGACTTCCGAAATTAAAGTTATTTCTTAATTTTGAGTTCATTTCTTTTTGAAGTCGGTTTAATTTTTCTAAATTACTTTTTATTTGGTAATTTTTAGTTGTTGCACTAGAATTTGACCAAGATTTTGAGATGTTTTCGCTTTGACACTACACCCGTAGCTCGTATCAATAAGCCAGGCCGTCACACTTTCACGTCTTAGTCCATATCTTGAAAATTACTGAATCGATTTTGATGAAACTTGCACTGTTCCCTAAGTTGAAGTAAATGTAAGCCAATATAAAAAGAATGGTCACGATCCGATTAATAGTTACGGAGATATGCGTGGACAAACATACATACATACATACGTCTATAAAATTTTGTATATTTGTTTGGAAGCCCTTATAGATTGTCATATGTGAATATAATGCAATTCCAATAATATTACATACATACGTATCGAATTGATAACCTCCTTTTTTTTGAAGTCGGTAAAAATAACAATTACTTATTTAAATCTGCACAAAGACGCACATCACACACGCAGACAACATAATTTAAATAGCCAAGAGCCTCTTAATCAACATTATGAGAAATTTAAAAAAAATCCACTCCATAAAAGAAAAGTTTTCCCATCCATCCGATTGCACAATCCGCTACTTCATACATCAAACACTGCGAATTCTCAGAAATCGTACGACGGAGTACATACATATTCGCAGTTGCAGTTCACATTAAAGTGACGTACCAATCAGCAAAGTGAACGTACTCAAACGATACGCCTGAACGATGCTTCACGTAACTATGACACCGTGCCTACCATGGATTACGGTGGTTCAAGATAAAATGTTGAGCATCTCTTTAATGTTATTATATTTATGTTTTTGTTTTTTTCTTACAAGATTGGCTAATATTAATGACGGTAGTGGCTCGGAGGACCGATTGATGACTATAGAAAAATCGACATGATGTAAAATTATTGTTATTGTCAAAAAAATTAATTGTGTGTTAAGAATTTATACATGTATAATTTTAAATGCTATGAATTTATTTTGAACTATCAAACAATTATTATAAATCAACTAGCTTCTGCCCGCGACTTCGTCCGCGTGAAATTTCTTGTACCCCCACCCCGTCGCGTCGCAACACTTCGTATTCGCTTACCGTTCACTCTGAGTTTTTTTCTTTTTGCTCGGCTCCTAAGGGTCATAGCGTGATGTTAAATAGCCTATAGCCTTCCTCAAGAATTGGGCTATCAAATGCAAAAAGAAATCAAATCTGACCGGTAGTTAAAGAGATTATCGCGTTCAAACAAACAAACTCTTCAGCCTTATTATTAGTATAGATAAAAAACTCTATGGCCCATAACTCCTTAATAGGTACCAACTCTTAACATCTTACACACGTGATAACTTTTAAACGAAATATCCGATTGAGATGAAACAAAAAGTATTTTACTTCTTCATAAATACTCTTGATAACATAATGCTTAATTTCGATAAAGATTAATATTACGATACATATTTAACGTAGTTTTTTTTTCTTCAGACGATTTAATAATTATTTTGAACACAAAATCGGTTATTGTGATTAAACCATGATAGCTAGACATATGTTCTCGCGGACTTTTTTGTAGGTCTTAATGGGCTCTACAAACCCGTAGTACATTATTTTGTTCTATTGTCAATAGTTTTTGCAGCGCACGCAAAAATAGGTTTTCGATTTTACACCTTGTGTTACAAAATAGCAATTTTATTACGGATCCCTAATTTTGAAGAAAAAAAATATAGCCTATAGCCTTCCTCGATAAATGGACTACCCAACACTAAAATAATCATTCAAATCGGACCAGTAGTTCCAGAGATTAGCGCGTTCAAACAAACAAACAAACAAACAAACAAACAAACTCTGCAGCTTTATAATATTAGTATAGATTAGTATAGATTTAAAATATTAAAGTATTGCAGTTAATAATTGTTAGGAATTGACTGGATCTTGTATGTGGACTCGACGTATAACTAACGACCCAAATGGTTTTAATGACTTTAAGCTATTGTTATTCAAGTTTAAATTTGCATGAAGCTGTATTGTAAATGTTAAATGTCATTGTTCCTTATTATTTTATTTTGACTTAACATTTGCACAACCCGTAAGGTTGAATATAGTGTAACATAAAAACAAATTCTAAATAAAGATATCATTCATTCATTCAAAAAAAATGAGTTGAGACCAAAAATCTCTTATATGCAAAATCATCAATAATCTGCATCAATATAGAATAGAATAAAGAGGAAAAAGGTTTACAAAGAAAAGGAGAATGGATTGGTGTAAGAGATGGTTATAAAGGAGTAAATACTACGGTGTCGACTCATCATTCTGCCTAGCCTTTTCCAAACTATGTTTTGGTCGGCTTCCAGTCTAACCGGATGCAGCTGAATACCAGTATTTTACATGGAGCGACTGCCTATCTGACCTCCTCAACCTAGTAACTGGATAATACGACACCCCTTGGTAAAACTGGTTGTCAGACTTTCGGAGTACTCGTAACGACTGTCAAAGATCCACGAATGACAGCCGGGATCAACGGCTTAAAGTGCCTTCCGAGGCACGGAGGGGTCTCGGTATGTAAAAACCCATCCACAGACCAACCGCGGCAAGCGTAACTTAACCTGATCGATCGACCTGTGCGGCTGTTATTATTTAAGCACGGGCACCTCAAAAAAAAAAACAACGGTCTTTCTAATAAACACTACAACGTGCAAAATAAGTCCGTTTTATTTAGAATATTATGCACATCAAGCTTTAAAATTTCTTTAATAAATTTTAACTTTATCGCTAACACGTAAGGTTCAAAGTTGATTGGGACAATTTTACAGTTTCGGATAGCTTACTTACATAACGTCGAAGTCCTCTTCAAAAACTGGTTGGAAGCTACATTATAGATTGATTAACAAAGTTATCATCTTTCTAGTTTCAGAAAAACCTTGGATAAAACAAAAACCTTAGATCCTTATTTTCGCTGTGATTTCTGTGCAATTAAATATACTTACCTACTACATTGCTGAAGTTTGCGCTACGTCACTAGAGTTAGGGTCAAACATTAGCAGTTACTGCCGGAAAATGGGTGAACTTGGTGGCAGACTTTGCTATATTAGTTTGAAGTTAGGTTGCGTGTTTCAGGGGAGATTTTCAATAGGTAGGTGTGAAGGTTTAGGCTTCTAAAAAGTTTGTGAAAAAAAAGGCTTTACGTATTTGTAGTAGTTAAAATAGTCAGAGCTTCGGTCTGTGTGTAGTTAACATGAAATAATTTTATCCCAAATGCAGTCAGAGAAATTATGCGTTCTTGAGACCTCTGAGTTTCATCAAACGAATACGTGTTTTACGAATTTGATCTTAATAAGCTACTAGAATCATGGACGTAATATACAGAGTTACTTCTATATATTACGTCCATGACTAGAATTGACGCACTGACAGGTGTCAGAAACGCATTCTCTCGATGGCCGTACTGTACCTACGTCAATTTGTCGTGTCATAGCTATTTCATAGTTAATACTTTATTTTGCATTCCACAGCGTGTACTTAGGTGGTAACAAAAACTGTCAAAGAATGACATTTGCGATTTGAATAGTTGGTAGTCAATTAACTTAACAATTAATTTCCCTGACTTTACAAACTGCATTTATTAAAAACGGTCTCAGATAACATTTAAAATAGAACTGTATCCACTCGTTGTAATTGGTACCCTAACCCAAACACGGGGAGGTCTAGAATAATCTAATATTTATTTATACGTATTGTATTGTAATCTATGGCTAGTCTATAACGTTATTTTAGGTCAGAGCCCTTACTTGGGCCTCTGTCAATTTTACTCTAATCTATTTTCTTAGGATCTTGTTAGTAGACATCGAGTAATTGGATAAAGAGCGAATTATTGGATCGACTCTTAAGGCAATTAGTTGTTCGTTACTTAGAGAATATTGAGAGGAGATAACAAAGCTTTAGCAGGGTAAAATTAAACTAGTGAATGATAGGTTACTGATGGCAGTGTTAGTTGTACAAGATAACTCAATGAATGAATCTGATTACAGTGCTCATACACACAACTGCAGCTGTTGACAACATTCCGCTCGTATATTTGAGCACCGTGCTCAAATATACGAGCGGCACGTTGTCGACGGCAGCCGCGTTGTCGACGCGTCGTCAGCGGGCGTCGACGGGTGGCTGCAGTTGCCTTTGCCGTTGGCGCGTGTCGCTCGGAAGTATATACACTAAGCATGTTATATTAAACATAATGCAACTCATAAAAATCCAACAAGACATTAAAAAGAGACTTATACCATACCCGACGAATATGTTCAAAGTCATTTACAACTTGGTAAGATTAATATACATATAGATGCAAATGGTATTGATTCATTGTCGCAGTTAACACCCTCTCAGACATTGTTTATTAAACTGCTATAAGCTGTTGTAACAACAAAACTTATATTGCATTGAGATACAATATAAGTTGTACATACGATGCGTCGTATGTACAATACGTAGCATCCCATCGGATCAAAAGACCAAAAATATCCCAAAACATAATCCGTCTTATTGCAAAAAGAGTTCTAACCTTTAGACTTACCCTAAACCTTCGAGTCAGTTACTGTATTTTTAACTTTATTCTGACAAACGTGCTAAATTGACAGCTTAGAGCAGCTATAAATTTAAAAAGGGGGCGATGGTTTAAACCTAGGTCTAAACATAAACCTTGTTTTGTGATAAGGCCGAAAGACATCAGAAAAAATATAATAATCTAGACATTTAAGTACTTCAATCCCAAGTGAAATACTTGGTTAATGTTTGTTTATTCTTGAATTGCCATAGAATTTAATCACGACCTACATTACCCGATAAACAAAAAGTGTTATCCCCAAATCCAGCTAAGCTTACAACTGCCCTTAGTACAAAGTCATCTATTAGCCAGGATTTGAAATTAGCCACATACGAATTCCCCTTATAAATCCAGCGGGACAGGTGATCTTTTCGGCAAGATTGATTACGGTCAGCATGTTACGAACGTAATTATGTGGAGCCGGTTTAATTTTCATGCTAATTTAGTTTTAATTTGCAATGTAGGTTTGTTTGAAAATAAAAAATTATATAGATTCTTTGTGGTTTCTAATGGAACATACATGAGGCGAATATGATTAGCACTAAATGACTATGACCCCTAGTGAAGTTACTGCTACTGAATAAACATCAGGTAAGTGTTATGAACAGCTACACTTTTTATTATCCTGTGTCTCTCTACGATAAAATTCTCAAATTACTTCTTTTTACACTAAAAACAGTCTAGCCTTTAAAATAAGCAAAATCAACAATTTTCTAAATGATTTTACCATATGGATTTACCAAATCAACTTCAGAAATCAGAAAAGCCAGCTAAAGAAAACCAATAAAATAATGTTATAACAATTTTATTCGCACATTTTTGTAAGGAAGCTTATTCAATAATTTATAAAAAACCAACAAAAACTCATAACAAAAACATAAAACAATATCACAGTCTAGTCTTAGCGACTCAATGTTTTCCGTGGTGGTGGCCCCAGTCTTTATGGTCGCCATGACCTCCCTTCTTGCCACCATCATGATGATGATGATGATGTTCTTCATGTCCGTGATGTCCCTTGTGGCCATGATCATCATGATCGTGATGGTGCTTGTCGTGGTGTCCATGCTTGCCATGATGATGCTCATGGTGTCCATGTTCGTGATGGCCGCCCTTCTTGTGGTGTCCTCCCTCATGGCCATGATGTCCGTGATGATGGCCATGTTTGTGGTGCTTGCCTTCCTTGTGATCGCCGTCGTAGAAGTGATGGTCCTTGTGGAACTCGTCCTTGTGGTACTTCTTGTGGAAACCGTCGGTCTTTTCGCCCTTGTCGTGGTGCTCGTGATGGCCGTGTTTGTCGCCCTTATGGTGATGACCATGTTCGTGATGGTGTCCATGATGGTCATGTTCATCCCAGTGCTTCTTGTGATGGCCGCCATCTTCGTGGTGATGCTCTCCTTTGTGGTGCTTGCCATGGTGATGGTGGTCGCCTTTGTGGTGATGGTGATGACCCTTGTGGCCTTTGTGTCCCTTGTGTCCGTGGTCATGATGGTGGTCGGCATGGTGCTCATGACCGCCTTCTTCGTGATGGCTACTACCACCACCTCCCTTTCCCTTGCTGCTGGCTGCTGCCACGAGATCCTTCTCCTCGTCGCCCAACTCCCGAGCGTAAGATACTGCTAGGCACAGGAGTGCCACTGCTACGAACAGTTTCATGATTGTAGGTTGACTGTGCTTATCTTCTATTGTTAAAGCTATTTATAGTATTAATTTAGTTAGATGATGAGGAAAGCGTTGTGAAGTGTCGCGGCAATTCAGGGTCAAGAGTAAACGGCTTCCGCGCGGCGAAATTAATTTGACTGTCTTCAGTATTTCGCGTGCATTTCCGATTAGCTGATAAATTGTGTTAAAAATTTAAACTGCATCAATTGTTAATACATGATAATATTTATAAGTGAAGAAGCAGGGTTCTGAGTGTGTCTGTAGAGATATTAGATTTTGCATCATCAAATTAAATAAATCAATTGTATTTTCAGATTGTAGATTCAAATTGTATCAAATAATGTATTTGGAAAGACCGGCCGGTAAAAAATATTCAAGTTAAGCTATAATAAAACTCGAGTCTGTTGCTTCAATCTTGTACACTTATACCATTGAAAGTATGTATCTACATACTATTTTAAATCTTAATCCTTATCCTTCACCTTTTTTACCTATTCTGCCTAGACTTTTCCCAAATATTTTAGGGTTGGCTTCCAGTCTAACCGGATGCAGTTAAATACCTGGAGCGACTGCCTGTCTGACCTCCTCAATCCAGTTACTGGATAATACGATACCCCTTGGTCTTACCAAGGGGTATCGTATTATCCAGTAACCAGTTGCCAGACATTCGGCTTTCTGACGACCCATATTGACTGTCAAAGATGCTTTTCGAGGCACGGACCCCTCCGTGCCTCGAAAAGCATCTTTCATCTCGGTATGTAAAGATGGTAACCTATCTACGGACCAACCGTGGCAAGAGGCCCGTGCGGCTGTTATTACTTAGTCACGAACTTTTTTTTTTACCTATTTTAAGAAAAACCTTATAATGTCATAAGGAACAGCTTTAAAACAGTTACTGTGACAAGTTAAAAATTTCATAGAATGGAAAAATAAAAAGAAAGTGGAAAAGAACGTACGAAATACATTTTCCTGAAGTTTAGAATACTTTATACTTCATATTTATGGTCAGTTTATTTAATTACAAGTAGGTATGACGTAAGCATTTGCTCATTAAAACGCTCTAGAAGTCTATTAGCAGTATTTGGAAGTTCTCCAATGCCTAGTTACCACTGATTAAGTCTAGTTCAACAGATCATATACGAGTATTTATAGTTCTAATTAATCAGTGTCCATGTAATTTACGTGTTATTCGTATTCCAAATTCTAATCCTAATCACACTAATATTATAAAGACGAAAGTTTGTGTGTGTGTTAATTTTTGTTACTTCTTCATGCTCTAACGGCTGGACCAATTTTGATCAAATTTGGTATGGAGGTAGCTGACACCCTGGATTAACATATAGACTTTTTTGTGTTTTAATATGTTTGCTACTTCTTCACGCTCAAACGGTTGGACCAATTTTGATAAAATTTTGTGTGGAGGTAGCTGACACCCTGGATTAACATATACGAGTAAGCTACTTTTTATCCCGATATTCCCACGGGATCGACATTTACGCGGGTGACACCACGGGGCGCAGCTAGTTATAACCATAAATAAGAAAGAAAGAAAGAAAATACGTTTATTTGCGGTAAACATGACGCAATAAAGAAAATAAACAAAAAAAAATAAGAAAGGGTTGAGGGAAACATGCGTCACATCCACGCAAAACGGCTATCACTCAGCATTATGCTGCGTCCCTATGCAAGACAGAGCCCCAGCGCTGGTTTTCAGCGACAGCCGGCGCCGACGTATTGACGTCGTCCGGTGCAGCAAACAATTATTATGACGCTGTACTGGTACAGCATACACAAAGAAAAATAATAGTATAATCGAAACTAAATGTGATAAAAACAGGAATACAAAAAAAGGAAAATAGATAGATGTTATGAGAATATCATCCTCAATAAACTTTTTACGTTTTATGTAGTGGCACATTTCGGAACGTCATATTATCTAGCTACATATTTTTAATCAGTGGTCATATTTGACATGCAATCAAACTCTTTAAGCTCAAATTACGCTATTGAATGACTATATCATAAAATCATGACATGATAGTTAAATTCTAACTTATCGAGTAGTATTGAAGATTTTCATAATTATAATTCTGTAAATACATATTTTGATCAATACTGTTAGTTGAATCTCACCGTCATTCGTTATCTTTGACAGTCGTTACGGGTCGTCAGAAGCCCGAAAAATCTGACAGCCAGTCTTACCAAGGGGTATCGTATTACCCAGTAACTGGGTTGCGGAGGTCGCATAGGCAGTCGCTCCATGTAAAATACTGGTATTCAGCTGCATCCGGTTAGACTGGAAGTCGACCCCAACATAGTTGGGAAAAGGCTAGGCAGATGATGACTGTTAGTTGGATCTCATTGCAAAATAAACAATTACCAAAGAGAGTTGCTACTTTACAGAGCAATTCATACTAGATGATACCTATGCAAACGACGCGACGTAAAAGGAGTACGTTAGGATGTACGCAGATGGCGTTCTGTAGATTCTACCATGGGGGGGTACCCATGGGAAGAAAGCGGGAGTTTATGTCTGTATGATACCTATGACACCGATCTTTTAATTACATACATATTTAACACGCGGTAATTTCTGTGAGGAAAGGCCAGACATATATTTAATTAAATATGGGCTGATTTTTCAATCGACAAATAATTTTTATTTGTGGAATAAAATTGACGTCTGACAGATTTTGTATGGAGGAACTGTCAAAAATTCAAAATTATTCCTTGAATAAAATTATCTGGCGTTGGAAAGATCCGCCCTTAGTATAATTTTGACACATTATTTTAATAGTTTTCTTAAAATATACCCCTTTATTTATAAACGTTACTTAAAATTAAGTGATGATTAGCGTCTGTTTAACAATACATTTTTGACGCTTAAACATCTTAACTTTAAGCAACGTTTACGAATAAACCACATAATGTTCAGAAGTTTGGACTAAGCTCTCAATCGTATTGGTAATTATAATAAATATTCTATTGCCATACTATTACATATAAATATTATAAACGCGAAAGTGTGTCTTTCTGTTACCTCTTCACGCTTAAACCGCTGAACCGATTTAGATGAAATTTGATATATAGATAATATGAGTCCGGGAAAGGACATAGGATAGTTTTTATCCCAATATTCCCACGAGAAACTTATGCGGGTGAAATCGCGGGGCGCTGTATAGCTTTCGCTTTAAACTTTCTGCACTAAAATGCCAAAAAAAAACAATACATAAAATTATAACATCTTTATTCGCACATTTTTGTAACGATGCTTATTCAATAATTTATAAAAAAACTAACAAAAACCCGTAACAAAAATATAAAATAATATCACAGCATATTTTTTTGGCAACTCAGTGCTTTCCATGATGGAAACCCCAATCCTTGTGGTCGTGATGACCTCCCTTCTTGCCATGATCATGATGACCATGATGGTGTTCTTCATGTCCGTGGTGGCCCTTGTGTCCCTTATGGTCTTCGTCATGATGGTGCTTGTCGTGGTGTCCATGCTTGCCATGATGATGCTCATGGTGTCCATGGTGATGATGGCCGCCCTTCTTGTGGTGTCCTCCCTTGTCTTCATGGTGTCCGTGATGATGGCCATGTTTGTGGTGCTTGCCTTCCTTGTGGTGATCATCGTAGAAGTGATGGTCCTTGTGGAACTCGTCCTTGTGGTACTTCTTGTGGTAGCCATCTACCTCTTCACCCTTGTCGTGGTGCTTGTGGTGGCCGTGTTTGCCACCTTTGTGGTGATGTCCGTGCTCGTGATGATGTCCATGATGTTCGTCTCCATCCCAGTGCTTCTTGTGATGGCCGCCATGTTCGTGGTGGTGTCCTTCTTTGTGGTGCTTGCCATGGTGACCGTGGTCGCCCTTGTGGTGGTGGTGATGACCCTTGTGGCCTTTGTGTCCTTTTTCACCGTGTTCATGATGGTGGTCGGCATGGTGCTCTTTACCACCGCCTTCTTCATGATGGCTGCTCTTTCCCTTGCCAGAGGCCGCTGCCACGAGATCCTGCTCCTCCTCGCCCAACTCCCGACTGTAAGCCGAGGCTAGGCACAGAAGCGCCACTGCTACTAACAACTTCATGTTTGTTTGTTGACTGTGCTGATCTGCTGTAGTCGAAGCTATTTATAGTTTATTCTTAGTTTGGATGATGAGGAAAGCAGGTTGGGCAAGCACCGCAACACTTCAGGGACAAGATCGAGACAACCGGTGGAGCGTTACACCGATTGCTGGGACAGTACAAATTACATTTCATTGTGATTTGCTACAGTTGTGTACACTTATTGCAATTGTATTGGAAATAATTAGAATTCAGTTTACATATGGCTGTCTAAATGTTTGACATTGACTTTCGCTGTTCTGTTACAAGCAGTTTTGATTAATTATTTTAATAGTTGTTTTATTATTTTATTTATTTATTTTATAATTTATGTACACACAGTAAAATACTAAATAATAGGTTTAAGACATAATTATAAAATTATTTATTTATGTTGATCATGAATGTGAGAGAAACCAATGAACCATTAAAACGTTGCTCCGATTCTTTTTTTGTCGTAGTTATGGTTAATTTAACCAAATTTTTAAGATGGCGTTATGTGCCTGTTAAAATTAAGTGCCGTATCGTTGGATTGCCGCAGCAGCTGTTTCTAATGATTTTATTGATGCCTACATTGTTGGGTAATTATATTTTCTTTGTATTTATCTGATTCACACATTGGTTGGTTTGACGATTAATATAATAGAATAGAATATATTTATTTCCTTTAAAACATGGCACATTAAGGTCTTATAAATAAAGTTATGATCTTACATGTTTCGCCATGGACTGGCATAGAAATATTTAAACACGTTAAATGTAACAAATTTAACACATTAATTTGTTAAAATTAAAATTAAAACATTTTTAATGACATTGGTACGAAATCCTAATGGGTTTCGTATCTATTTAAAATAGCTTTATAACATTATAAACTTTTTAAAGTGATTCGAAAGTTATAAGAATTTTATTCAGGCTAGTCATTCGGATGTATATTGCTTCCATTTATACAGGTTTGAACTCAATTAACCCTCGTGATCGTGTCATATAAAAGCAGACACAGGTCTTTGAAAACATGAATGATTTGCAAAATGCTAATTCCATTGAACGGTACTCCCGTATTACAGTCACAAGAGGTTGTCAATAAAATATTTCTAGCTCGGTCCAGCTCAATTTTTCCGTTGCTGCATAAAAAGAACAATCTGCATTTCTCTGTCAAAATTTAATCAAAACAGCAATACGGATTGTCTGCAGTCGGTACCCGTTCTGAGGCTTATTCTGTAAACTAGAACGGTAGAAAGTGAATTGAAATGGTCCTTTTTTCTTTAAGGTAAGTTGGTCCTTTGGTACAAGTCTGCATATTGTGGGTGTTAAATATAAAATTGATAGTAATAACAGTATCTACATATCATTAGTAAGTAGGTAAAGATAAAGAAATTTTATTTTACATAATATACATACAGAAACATCCATATTTTGCCAATTAATAGGCATGCAAAAGTATAGAAATTACAATTAAAATACATATTTACTATTCTATTACATAATATAATTCCAGTTCATCATTACCTAATAATTATAGGTAGGTAGGTATATTGTTTTCTATTAAATACCAAAAAATATAATGTAAAAATAAAAAGTGAAGTAAGTATGTCAAGCTATGTATAATTTTAATATTATGGATAAGTAACGATAAAATTTATTAGGTTTTAGATAATTCTAAGAACTTTCATTAATTTTTTTTTTGTTGGAGAAACATGATACGTATGCAAAATCCGTAAAAAAATCCACTACATCCTAGATACGAGTATGACGTATTAATAAGTTTTGTAAAGACCACTGAACTTGAAATAATTAGAAATTACCACGATTACGCTGCTGACGTATTGATTTAAACTGACGTCATCTCAGCGTAAGTGACAACTGACCGTACGCAACTAGAGGTTTGAACAACAAAATAGATTGGGTGAAGCTAGCAAAAAGTGTAGCGAATGTTTGATCGTCACGCAGGTCATCGACACGATCATTTAATAATAATAGTTGATTGAAGTTGGTTGATTTTTTTTTTTTATTTTTTTTTTTAATTCTAGATTTTATTAGAGGCTTTTATCCACAGTGGCATGTCAGCCTCATCATACCTTAAACTATTCTAAACTACATCTACAAGTATAAGTATAGTAATAAAGTATAGGTACATTGTTAATTTCGGAACAAATCCGCAAGTAGGTTTGCTACCTCGGGTGATGGCTGCGCTAAAACTTTCACA
Source organism: Oligia fasciuncula (assembly GCA_963082905.1). Classification (NCBI taxonomy): domain Eukaryota; kingdom Metazoa; phylum Arthropoda; class Insecta; order Lepidoptera; family Noctuidae; genus Oligia; species Oligia fasciuncula. The sequence continues at coordinate 18,055,953 of OY720395.1, forward strand.
TAAGGACCGATTTCATATTTGTTTATTTTTATTTTACTGAACAGTGTCTCTCTTTCCTTCTTTGTCTTAGTACACTCCATAAGTAAATGGTGAACATCTTCAACCGTTCCGCATGTTTCACAATTGGGAGAACTAACTTTTTTCATCAAATAACCAAACTTGCGGGATGGGTAGTGACCAGAGCGTAATCTGTGAAGCAGAACAATATGATACCTACTCATATCCTTGATAGCAAACCACGGTATTCGAGGAGGCTGATATTGTATAGTTTTATACCAGATACCCTTTTCCCTACTTCGTTCATCAAAGTACTCCTTAAACCTATCATAACAAATTCTTTTGCAATAATTTAATTGTTCTAAATAATTAGGTAGGATACAAAATTCTTGACCTTGACTGACCGCTAATTTTGCTAGTGTATCAGCCTCTTCGTTACCTCTCAAACCTACATGAGATGGAACCCATTGCAATCTCATCACTATGCCATTGTTTGTAAGATCTATAACCTTACCTAAAATGGAGTAAGCTATCGAAATACCTCTGAAGCCAGAGGCACAACGAGCTAAATGCTGCAGACCACTCTTACTGTCTGTGAAAATCACAAAATACCGATCCCCCGAGTTATAAGCAGAGTTAATGGCTTCGTAGATTGCAATGAGTTCCATCGTCATAATAGACACATTAGCATTTACTTTGTACATAGCTGATTTTTTTCTATCAACGTCGTAAAACGCTGCTCCCAAACCATCCTTACACTTAGAACCATCAGTGAAATATTTATTATAATCCAAGTATTTATCGTGAATTTCTTTGACAATTTCAAATTTTAGAGAAGCAAAATTTAAATGTTTTTTAGGACCTGTTACACTTTCTAAATTACATACAATAATTTCATCTATTTTAATACTGGTTACCCACACATCTAATGTAAACATCTGCAAGGGATCAGAGGTATGTACGCGTAAAGATTCACATTCATCGAATACCGATACGAGTAAAGGTTTCTTTTTTTTTTGCCAAAAACTCATCTGTTTAAGATTATTTAGTTCTGCAAGAAGTCGCATCATTATACTGTTTGACCAGGACATACTTTTCAGGCAGTATTTATATGAAAGAAATAATCTTCTATTATGTAAAGGAGGTAAGCACAGTTCGCTTTCCATTACATGTATGGGACTGCTTTTGATAAATCCTCCGATTATTCTCGCGGCCTGATTCTGTATTTTATCTAATTTATATAAATGAACATTGGCACTATTTCCGAACAAAAAACATCCATAATCCAATCTACTTCTGATCACCGAAATATATAACGTACGTAGATACTTGGGATGCATTCCCCATTTAGAACCCGCTAATACTTTTAAAAGTTTCAAAAATTTCAATACCTTCTCAGCTACTTCATTAATATGTTTACCCCACAATAAGGATCGATCAAGCCACATACCTAAGTATTTAAAATTTTCAACTGTACTAATTATATGTTGATTTATTTTAATATCTATTTTGTTCCTTTTTCGACCTCTGGTAAAAATACATAATTTGGATTTATTTGGGGAAAGTTCTAAGCCTACTTCATCAAGTTTAGCAATCATGTCATTAAGTGCTGATTGTAAAATGATTTCACAAAAATGTATGTCTCTGTGCTTCAAATAAAATACAAAATCATCGGCATATTGTAATATAGAAACGTCTTCAATCTCTCGACAAATTTTATACGTGGTTATATTGAAAAGTAACGGGGAAAGTGGGTCCCCCTGAGCCAAACCCCTATTTGTCCATCTACTCATTACTGTCTCCCCCGAATATATTTTCATTATTAAACATCTTGCACTTAAAAACTCCCAGATATATTTACAAATATTGGAACCAACATTCAATTTATCTAACGTAGCCACAACACTCTCAATTATAACATTGTTGTATGCATTATCTATGTCCAGGAAGCAAGCTACAGTAGGTATGTTATTCGACAGTCCTATTTGAATATCCGTGACAAGTCTCGCAAGACAATCCAAGCATGATTGTCCCCTCCTAAAACCAGACGTACCCGCAGATAAAAACTTATTTCTCTCTATATACCATTCCAATCTCTTTACTAACATTGTGTGAAATATTTTACAAACGCATGAGATGAGAGATATCGGTCTAAGCTTCGGTTCAACATCAGCACTGCTGGCAGTTTTTGGAATGGGAACAATGCTTATTTCCCTCCATTGACGTGGAATATGCCCAGATGAAAAAATCCTATTATACAGATTTAATAAATAATTTTTGCCTACAGAAGGTAGGTTGTAAATCATGGAGTAAGTTATCCCATCCTTGCCCGGAGCAGTATCTTTTTTCTTAAAACAATGTTTCATTTCTTGTATACTAAACGGTGATTCCAATAAACTATTACGAGATTTGAAATAAGGTTGTTTGTTTATTACTGAGTCTGGCGCTAAAGAGCATAACAAATCCTTTTGTTTCGTTTCTGAAGGAAACGATTGTGCCTGTTTATAGCCTTTGAACCAACGCATCTTCCGCCACATTTCAGACACAGAACTAGTCTCATTAATACTGCTACAAAATGATTTCCAATTAATTGATCTTGCATTACTTATCAAAGTGTGAGCTTCTGCGGTTTTATTCTCTAAATTATTCAGATTATCAGGCGTAGGATTACGTCTAAATGTACTCAAAGCTAGTCTTCGTTTAGCTACGGCTCTGGACAATGATGGGTGCCAATACTCCTTAGGTCACACGACGGTCGACACGATCATTTAATAATAATAGTTGATTGAAGTTGGTTGATCATTCATGTTGTTATCGGCCACTACGTATCTCATTGAGGGGCAAATACTTACTTACTAAATAGGTACTTCTTTTATAACTTCTTACCTATCGGGGAAGTAATTGACGGCACGGTTGGCGCCGCCAGCGTAGCAGTCAATCGCTTAACCACGGCGCGCCGTGGTTAAGCGATTGACTGCTACGCTGCATGTCGCGGGTTCGATTCCTGCACGGAACAAATATTTGCATGACCTACAAGTAGTTGTTCCGGGTCTGGCTGTTTGTGTATGTGAGTTTAAATGTTTGTAAACGCACCCACGATACATTAGAAATTCCTATTGTGAGGGCAAAGTTTTTCTTAAAAAAAAAATTAAAAAAAAAATATTATGTTTTGGTTTTTGTTTTTTTTTGCTATCGACGCCCTAGTCCATAATATATTTTATTCTGTCGTTATATTTAGCGATGAGAGGCACTGATCTGAAATAGAAATTTATTTTGTAACATTGACCTAGTAAACTCAATAATATCGTCTTTTTTTTTCGAAATACTAGTAACAAAAGTGTTAAACTAGTTTTTTTTCTTCCGCCGGATATTGTGTTTCAAGGTCACGTTCATAGTTAGTTTAAACTGACCATTTAGCAAATAGTATTGTTGAACCATTCTTACGTCATGTCTGTTGACAAAATGTATGTATAATATACTGGGAATTTTAACGACATTGCTATTAAAACATAAAACACCTAGGTATGTCCTTCTTAGTGTTATTTGCCGAAGTCATAAGTCCATATTCTTTCCCTAGACATCCTTCAACTTAGGTTTAAGAGCCTATACTACCTCAAATGGCTTAGCATGATCCTCCGTTATGTCGAAAATACCGCAGCATTAATTTTGAAATAAATATATGCTAAAGTTGAGGATTAATGTAAGGTAGGTACTATGTTAGACGAAAACACGATTCCATAAAATTTTCTCTATAGAAAAAAAAACCAAAGTTTCCTCCAAACCGAACAATAAACCGCTGGTATTAAAAAAAACTTCAAATTAGATCATGAAACTTTGCATACTAACTGAACTAACTATAAAGCAGGTTTTATGTTAGTTAGTTTTTTTGAATTACCTTTATTTTCACCGTAAAAAGCAAATACCTAAACTATTGGCGCTGCCTTCCGCCCAGCACCGCACTCTGTCTCGCTTTCACACAGTCCGCGAGCAGTATCGTGCGAGCGAGATAAAGAGTGAATTTTAGCTGAGGTAGTATAGGCTCTTAACTAAAAAACATTTTTTTCTCAGTACTAAAAATACTGGTATAGTTATCAGAATACGGCCGCCCCTCAAAGAGGCTTTTGTCCAATGACCCTTTGGGGACTGGGGACACTGGCCCACCTAGTGGGCAAATATTTTTAGACTCTCACTACCGTTTGTATTCTTAACTAGTACTACAAGTTAGGTGGAGTGGCTCCTTTATTTTCTTTAATCGAATATCCGATTAGTAGGGAAAAGGGTGAGTTGGTTGGAGTATTTGGGTATAATCAGGATGGGAGCTTTACTACTTACCTAAGTCTTCGAGTATTTTTGTATGGAGTGATGTTTTGGTTTTTGAAAATAGGAGTAGGTACAGAATATCTATAAGTAGTAGGTTCATTATCTATGTCGACTAGATTCCTTTTTTTGAGAATGAAAGTGAATAACGTAATTTATTAGTTTACTAACCACAAGTACGATTTTAATAATAATAACGCTATTGTAGAAATATGAATGGCTTGATTAGATTCCATTTGTTTGCATAGGTTATTTAGTTTCATTAAATTTTGCACCAAATGTAAGTATGTAGTTAGTTTTATAGTAATGTATATAAATATCTTAATATTATAAATGCAAAAGTAAGTTTGTTTGTTACTTTTTCATGCATAAACCACTGAACAGATCATCCTGAAATTTTGCATATACCTTGTCAGGTGTACAGAAACGGACATAGTGTACCTTTCATCCCTGCTGCTAGTTAACAATAAACCTACAATCTCACATATAAAGCTTGATTAGATAGTAACATTTTATAAGGACAAGAACTTATATTACTATTATTATATTATATCTATAGAGGTATGAGGACCAGGGTGTAAAGTTCATTCATCCTCCATAGAAAAGAGGGAATCTGCCGCACTCTTTTAAGCGTAGCTAAAAATAAATAAAGTCTATTCTTAAATCCTATCCGAATCAAAATTCTCTACCCAATATTTTTATGGATCAAGAAAAAAACAGAAATTCGCAATGGTTAAGTTTCATCGCCTATAAAACGATCGTAAACCTGTCTATTTCAATATATTGAAATAATAAAACCGTTAGCAGTACTATAAAGGTATAAATTTCCGCTTTTTCCGTAGAACGTTGACAAATGGTCTGAAATAGAGAATTTGAACAGTTACGTCGGTTTTTCTCGTAATATATGCAGTTTTGAACACGAAAACACCAGTTACTTCGTGTTCCTGTTTGGAAAAGGGCCTCTTCAAAATACCTGTTTTTGTGTTTCTTTAACCTGACCAACTGCATATGAACCAGCGATGTTCATAAGAAAAATACATTCGAAACGACAATAAAAAATATAATCAAGAACACCGTAAAAGCGCTTAAATGCAAACGACTTCTAGTTTTGACGGGTTAATTACGCAACTTTTTTTTTTGTTACCTTCTTCTTTCCCACTGTTGGGCAAATGCCTCAAACAAATTCTTCCAGGAACTCTTTTCACCACACACACCAGCCCTCCCGGCACGTGCCCAGGTCATTACAACATCTCTTTCTAGGCCGGTCTCAGCGACGCCGTCCATCTTCTACGCAACTTATGCATATTAAACTCAGGATCTTCTTCTTCTTGGCGTATCGATAGCAATCTAAATGGACTCGGCCCAGAACGGCTACTTGTTTAGCGCCATCACCAGCGTCCATCGGTTCATGTAACGTGCAGTTGACAGGACACGCAGGACACGATATTAAGTGTCCCATCGTTTGTGGAACCACTCAGGAGGTGCCACACGTCGTTCCGATCCCAACCAGATTCACAGCACAATACATATTGCCACTTGTTCTCCAAACTCAGAAATTATGACTAAATCTTCAACGGTATCGTCAATTTCCTCTGGTTATCTATGACCTGCCACTATCATAAAAAAGTACAATGATTACGCAAAAGCGTGGAAAGAGGAAACCGGCATTTCCTAGGACCAAAAATTCGAAGACATGTGACATCTACTAACCAGAGCTGGGCCCACGTGGTTGGTGGACCTAGTCCCTCTCACCGAGAGGAGGCCCGAGTCCCAGCAGTGGGAACATTATAGGCTGATTATTTGGAGGTTAATATAATCCGCGTTTTTCTAGCCATGGTCTAGGGAAACTCCCCCAATGCGTTTTATGTAAGTGTGCACAGGTTCTTTTTATCCATACGAATTCTCTTAAGCCACACATTTCGAAAGTTGTGTACACACCTCTATAAATCTAGTATGAAGTAGAGCAGTACTTACATCGAAGTTAAAATATCAAATTCAAAGATACAATACAAGAATGTATGACAGCCACGTACAGTATGCTCTGGGATTTTCATTGCAGTTATTCTTTTGAAAAAAATTCAAACATACTGTATTGTAGTCTTTTCGAACTTATGTTACGCGGTCCAAATGTTGGTGGTTTTATTTATTTTAGTAATCAGTACCACTTGTTTCCTATATAGGGATTTCGGGATCTGTTTTTTGGTACCTGACATATCGTTTAAAGGATGCTCACCTAATGGGTAATGACTGAATGAATACTGAATGATAACGAATCAAATGAGTTTATACAAGACTAGCTTCTGCCCGCGACTCCGTCCGTGAAAATTTTTTTGGCTTAACCTAACAAAAATAATGTGTGAAAGAATTTTTGGAATTGGATCAGTAGTTCCGAAGATTACCTCTAAAACTAACTCACAAATTTTACTATCTACTTTATAATATTACTAGTATATATTATTTCAATAGCCCCTTCAAAGCGAAATTTTATGCCTCGTTTTATCCAGCCAATAAATGTTGTATTATTATCAGTTTTCCATAAAAAAACAGTAAATGTCAGTCGTCATTTAATTTCACGCAATTTTTTTTACAAAAAAAAAACAACTTTGTAGTGTTTTTTATGGAAAATTGTGATCTTTTTTTTAAAGTTTTTATTTATCACTTTTTTGATCTACCTACCACACACAAATTCGTATAACACTACTTGCTATGTAAATATCAGTAACAGGAAGTTATTATAACATTATCAATACCGAAATCGGTTATGTAATAAATGTGTTCCGTGTTCTTCACGTTATCCATAAACTTTGTCAAACGCTTCTATAGCGTTTACTAATTAAATCTAACACAGGCAGTTGTACATAAAAAGGCTTTGTTACAAAAATATTTGTAATTTCATTTAATTAAATTTAATTGAGTTATGCAGTAAGAAAGGGTCTTAACTTATTTTTGACCAGTTTCAGCCCGCCAAATCATAAGAACGAAAATACGTCGTTGCGAATTCGGATAAAGAGGCCTATCGGGTGATTTACGTCAAGGTATTAAGATTGTATGAAAATTTACAAAAAAAAAAAAATAAGAATTCATAATGAAAAATGCTTATTTCCATGGTCTGAACATCTGGTTGAAGTTTATGTATATCGTCCGGAACACGGCGTATTTATTTAGTAAAATCAGTCCTTATTCGTCTCACATAATAAACAACAAAGTTACACAATTCGTGTACCCTACAGCTGAACTCAGGAGGATAACATTTTGTCGAACCCGCTGTCGAGTTTAGAAATAAATTTAAAAGCGTGCACTAACTTCAAGCCACGTTTGTTTGAAGGAAACTCCGCCACTGTGGAGAGGACGTGCCTTTTTTGATAATTTTCCCGAGTATTGTAACACTTTTAAAGGTTTTGAAGAGGTAGGATGGAGGTTTACGTATAACGCCTTTTTTCTTATCCTAAATTAAGGCTCCTTCAAACAGGCGCGACACGCGATATAATCGCGCGCGACACAAAGGCACCGCTCGCTAGTTGCGCGACTTGCGGTGCCTTTGTGTCGCGCGCAATTTTATCGCGTGTCGCGCCTGTTTGAAGGAGTCCTTAGTATTAAGGATGTTACAGAAAGTTATATTGATTGTCTTATATTAGTTTGATGTTACATAATATAATCAGCCAATAATGTTCCCACTGCTGGGACACAGGCCTCCTCTCTTCGACAGAAAGTGGGCTGCAACCCACCACGCGGGCCCAGTGCGGGTTGGTATTTTTGGTTCTAGGACGTTTCCTCACTATGTTTTCCTTCACCGTTTTGAGAGCAGTGGTGATGAAATAATTTACACAAAGTATTGCGCCTTCAGGCTAGGTGGAGCGACGTTCTTCGTAGGGTGGCTGGTAGCAGCCGGATGAGATTTGCCAAGAATCGAGCTGAATGGCGAGCAATTGGAGAGGCCTTTATGTCCAACAGTGGTACGCTGTAGGTTGATGATGATGATGAAAGCGCCCGTCTGGGTTCGAACCTACGACCTACAACTTGTAAGTCAAGGCCGTTACCACTGGACCACCTCTGCTCTCTTTGTTTGTTATCAAAAATGTAAAATTGTGCCTACTTAGCGTTTTATTTGATGATAATTATTATGATCAACTGCTGACTCATCAAGTACCTAAATGCCCATTACATTACTCAATTCAATTAATAATTTCACAAGTTTACTTCATAAACTTACTGACAAAAGAACGAAGCAGCTAGCATTTCACGCAATTTGATTCCATTCTAAAAGTTTTTTTTCTAAGTGCCTCAACACTTCCCCGTTGCAATGTCACAGGGGTGAACCCCTACAGATAAAAAAAACGAGGTAACAAACTTCGTAAAAGTTTTACACCCCTTATAATTGATCTCGGCCGGTCGTTCAACTTCGGGGGGTCCACAAACAAAATGTTCGCGTAAAAAAATATAAGTTGATGCAAAAACTTGGACCAACATTCTTGATAGGAACCCCTTTCTTCCACACCATAAAACTTTTATATAGGAGGTGACGTCCCGATCGTGTAGTTTGTACGCAGATGATAAGGAAAGGGGATTTTAAAATATACTACATGTACGCGTTTTTCGGTTGTTTTGTTTGGTGTGCATGAGACTACGGGTTTTTTTTTAGGGTACGGAACCCGGAACCCAAAGGGTAAAAACGGGACCCTATTACTAAGACTCCACTGTTCGTCTGTCCGTCTATCACCAGGCTGTATCTCATGAACCGTGATAGCTAGACAGTTGAAATTTCACAGATGATGTATATCTGTTGCCGCTATAATAACAAATATTAAAAACAGAATAAAATATATATTCAAGGGGCGGGGCTCCCATACAAGAAAAGTGTTATTTTCGGCGTTTTTGCATTGTGATACGGAACCCTTTGTGTGCGAGTCTGACTCGCACTTGGCCAGTTTTTTTGTGGTTTCGTCACAGTTTGAAAACAATAATACGTAAAATAAAAGCCACGGTTCGGAATAGATGATTATACAACATAGCCCAATTCATAAAAATAAAAATTGGTAAAGTTAAACCCATATAAAAATAATGGTCCTTTTATCCCCAACACTGATTTCATGAGTGTCTAGACAATGTTTTTATTAATAAAAAAAACTTATACAAAATTGATAATGCTATCAAAATATCATTCAATTTATTCATACTATACGAAAAGAAAGATCGTAAAACAAAAATCTCTATTTATAATTCAGTGAAGTCTTGTCATAAAATGTTCATTGTCTCCGCGTCCTCTTGAGTACGTAAATGTAAGTTTTATGATCTAACTCTTGAGAAATAATAGCACAAAAGAGAAGTATGAGAAGGTTCACTCTAAACACATCATCATCTTCCTGCAGGTTAATTACACACAAGAACACAATATAAATTGCAATTTCTTTCATTTTGACAATTCGACAACATTCATTGCGTTTTTTACGCTGTCGAGCAGACGAATTTTTCAAACATATGAAGCAATAGATTAAGAATTTCCTTCCTTTCTTTTGATTTTTCCTTTGGATTGGAATAGAAATTGTGGTTCGCAATTTCGGTACTTCTCATAACCCAATGTTTTTGGGTCGGCGCAGCATGTTTTTTTTCTTCCATACATAATCGACTCCACACCAAACCCACCTATGATACCCCATCCACAAAAAAAAAACCCACCAATGAAAATTTCGATGTGTACGACGTACAGACGGTTGTTGCGGGTCTGAGTTGAAAAGCGCCCATAGCATAAAGAAAAGAAATAAAAGACGTGCTTTTGCGGTAAACATGACGCAATAAAGAACCAAAACACAAAAAAAATAAGAAAGAGCTGGGGGAGCTTTTGCGTCACATCCACGCAAAACGGCTATCGCTCAGCATTATGCTGCGACCATATGCAAGATAGAGCCTCAGCGCTGGTTTTCAAACAAAAAATTATTAGGACGCTGTACTGGTACAGCATACACAAAGAAAAATAATAGTACGAATGAAACTAAATGTGATAAAACACTAAACAGGAATATAAAAAGGAAATAGATATACATGCTATGAGAATATCATCCTCAATAAACGGTTTATGTAGTGGCAACATTTTAGAACGTCATATTTAGCTTGCTACATATTCATAAACCTATAATTATATATAAAAAATGGTTGCCTGTAAAGTCGGTTTTACGGGCGAAGATTTTACGTGACAACGTCCTAACAATAGGAACAAGGAATTAAATGAAAATAAGAACGTAACGTTACCGAGCGTTACACTTTTTCATAAGTGACTCCCAGCCGCAACCTAATTTAAGACGTTGTCACGTCAATAACGTTCCTACTGCTGGGACCGGATATCTATAGCTGGGACAAAGGCCTCCTGTTTTCGAAAGGGAGTGGGCTATAGGATCAAAAACAAAAGAAAAAGCGGATCAAACCGGAATAAAAAATTTTATAGTGGATAAGACAGAGATTAAAACAGAAGACGAACGAACAAGCAGGGGATCGAGGAGGGAGGGTTGGAGGGGGGTTCAGGGTACCACGCAAGCCAAGTGCGGGTTGGTAGATGTTTAGAGAGATAGTTGGTAGATGTTACGTCATGTCTTCGATGGTTTGGTTCTAGGACATGCCGGTTTCCTCACGTAGTTTTCCTTCACCGTTTTGAGAGCAGTGATGATGAAATTATTTACAAAAGTAAAGCGCCTGTCAGGTTCGAACCTACAACTCGTAAAACGGGGCCGACGCCACTGCTCTCAAAAATAAATACATATTTTCACTGTGATTTCTCACGGCTTGTTGTTGTGAAGATTCTGTATCTACCTCTTCATTTTGCAAAATAATTAAAGTCACTTTGAAATACTACAGCAGGTTACTCTTAAACACTAACTTTTAACGCGTTGGAAAGATTAATTTTTAACAGGCTTTTATATCCTTTTTTACTCAAATTTTCATTTTAATTTTGAAGCCGGAATTAGGGGTTGTTATTGACAGCATTTATATGAAAGTTGCAGGAATCCGCTGGATGCGGGAAGTGCAGAACCGGTCCAAGTGGAGGTGCTTGGGGGAGCCCTATGTCCAGCAGTGGCCGTCTTTCGGCTGAAATGATGATAATTATGTGATTTCAATATTATTATACAATAGTCAAAACGTCGCCCACTTCCATTTATCATGAAAAGTACCTCCAAAACAAACCTTAGAAATATATAATTACATCACGTTTTCTAAACAACAAAAGCTTTTAGTAAAAATATGATTTTTTAATGAAAATGCCACAACTCTTTGTGGTCACAGAATACCACTTTATTAGGTTAGGTTGGGTAAATGAAAATAAAAGCAACAGGCTACAGGGTCGGGTAAGGACTACGTAGGAATGGCCTCCGAGAAACTCGCTGAGGATTTTATTAGTTTAAATAAGCTTAGTATGGGGTGTGTGTACATCTGAGGTTTTGGAGTGATTATTGTTGTAGTTTGTTTGTGTCCTTGGCTTTATTTTGGTTGCCCTGAGTTTGACTGAAATTGGGTCAGTGATGTGTGATCCCCAATAAAGAAGTTATGATTTTAGAAATTAGACAGGATGATTCAGGGAATAAATGTCGACTGATAGGTAAAACAGATTGACTGAAAGGTTTTGTACAGACGCCAGCACATCAAGCTACTAGAATCTTTCAAATTTCTTTAATAAATTTTCAACTTTATGGCTAAAACATAAGGTTCAAAGTTGATTGGGAAAATGTGACAGTTTCGGGTAGCTTAATGTGCTGGCGTCGTCTGTACAACCTCAATTTAATAGCTCAAATCTTCCAGTTGTTTCTTGTTATTCTGAAACTTTAAGAAAACAGTGTGTTTTGTACTTTATATTATTATTCGATTCCCGGGTCGGGTACAGTGTAATTGGGTTTTTCCATCTGAAATTTCTCAGTAGCAGCTCGGAGTCTGGATTCGTGCTCGGTTGATGGCAATAGGATCGCGTCGGCGAAACGTAAGTGTATCTGCCTAACTCTTCGGGAACTACAGGCGTAATGTTTTGATATTTTATAATTATTTCCTCTGATGTTACTCTTATTAATATACAAAAAAATATAATTCCCAGCGTTTTTAGAGTTCTGTACCTCAAAAGGAAAACGGAACCCTAAGATCACTTCTTTGACCGTCTGTCTCTCCGTCAGTCAAGACCCTTTTTTTTCAGAAACGCGTGAAGTTATCAAGTTGAAATTAACATCAAATACTCAAGGCTGCAATCCGTTGAAGCAGTGAAAAAATCAAACTTCTAAGTTAACGCAATCGAAAGATACGCGCGTTTATGTTCCGAAATCAAAATCTATAGGGTAATTCCCGTTGACGTTGATTCTAGAATCATGAAATTTTGGCAAGAAGCAATACCATGTAGCACAAGCAGGTAAAGGAAAAATCCGAAAACCGTAAATTTGTAGTTACATTACAACGAAAATAATTTTTAAACTACACATTTGTACGGAGCCCTCGGTGCGCGAGCCGACTCGCAATGGACCGGTTTTTTTTACTGTTGAAATGGTTGAAGTACCTACATCATCCGGCAGTAATCGTCTAAGCAAGTTATTAGATACATATATCATTTTCACAACCACACACTCGACACACCCGTCTTATCTGACAGCTACCAAACAAAGGGGAATTTTTATCCGTCAAACAAAATCGTCCGGTTTTACCCACACTTGACGTAATGGCCCATTTGCCAGTTAAAGTACCGGTGGATTTGACGTGATGCGATAAAGGAGTGCTGTTTGTTTTTCACCTGTCGGGCTGTTGGCACCCGATGGAATGTTTATCGACTGCTGCGTTTTAGTGGGTGTGGTAAACAGGCTCTTAGATCTTGGGAGAATGTCGTGTGTGTTTGAATTTTGTAGGAGATCAATCTAAGATGGTATATACAAAAGATGACGGGATAGCGATAGAGTCTAAAATTTTATTTTTAATACAGTTGCTCAAAAAGTGGTGTATTGCAGGGACGTATAGCGTTCGGTATGTGGGCTTATTACATACTAGTGCTTTTTTTTTACCTTTCCCGAACTCGTGCGTGTCTCTTTCCCAACTGTCAAAATAATGTCTATTAAAAAGAAAAACCAACCATGAAGTTTTTACTAAAGAGTTTTTGTGATTCATACAAATACGTATTATTTCTAAAAAGAAGCTACTAATTTATTTCAATATCAGATTTAATGATTTAATTGAATGAGTTAGGTTAGGTTTCATTTCATTTCATCTCATTAAATTTCATTTTTATTTCTAAAAAAAATATACTGAAGACTAAGCTGTATGGATAGTTCCCTTTGCCTAAAATGGGTGAAGAAAAAAAAACTCTGCTTATATTCTACGGTTGGCGCCATTTTCCAGAAATTTTCTTTGCGAGTTTAGTTGTTTTTTGCACAAAATTAGTAATTTCGACCCTATTTTTTTTTAATTAACACCACCGGAACTTAGTATAATTGCACAAAATGCTTCGGAGAACATTTTACCGGAAAAGTCAAAAAGTCGTTACATATCATACGACTATTTTTTTGCGTGGAGAGAAGAGAAAAAAGCAATATTGTGTTTTTATTATTTTATTAAATTGCTTCATTTTTTCGCAGCTGTATTAAAAATAGTCGTTCAGTACACCTGCGGAACCGTCATTGCAACTTGTTCCGACTGTCAACCCTCGCCTTCGGCTGCGCCTCGGCTCGGGTAGACATTTGTCGGAACTCTTTGCAATGACAGCCTTTCCGCACTTGTAATGAAATATACTATTCCAGTTAATTTCTCCTTTGTTTGACATCATGTGAAAGTGTGTTAGTGCATTACATCTTCTAATTCCTGGTGTGAAATTAAATTGTTTATTAAGTTCATATGATATCGGAATCACTTTAACACGTTATATTATAAATATTAAGATAGATGAATTCGACATTTCCTATCTGACGAACATGAACAAACCCAGGGGTCAAAGTCTCTTTTAAAGTCCAGACATAATCTTGGTCAGATCATGTGAAGACAATGCAGATTAGTACCTGAAATGGTCTTTTGAGGAAAGAACCACACATCGATAATTGTATTACAAGGTTCTATGGGAAGCTTAACCCTTCACAGGTAGAATAGAATAGAATAGAATAGCATAGAATAGAATACTCTTTATTATGTACACCATATAAATTACAGACATAATTATAGAAACTGTACAAAGGATGACACAATGGGCGGTCTTATCGCTAAAAGCTATCTTTTAAAGACAACCTTTGGATGGATACCGTGTGGACTTTTGGAGGTATGCCGTGAAACGTGATCTCTGGCTTTTTAATCGTTTCTGTAATTACGCCATTCAACCGGTTAAAGTACCTACAGTGAAGCCGTAGGCCTGTTTCCCAAACGATAACAAAAAGAAAAATCAAAACCAAAAAGAGAAATTCCAAATCCACCCACCTGACCTCAAAATTCCACATCCTTATAATTCGTCGGAAAAATTCCAAATTCCTCCGTCAAATCCTTTCAGACCTCCGCATAATATTTCAAGTGCGCAGGTGTCCAAACGTGGGACCCTTGTCAGGGCGATTACCTTGCCTTCAATGGCTTTGCACTTTTATACACCGCTTTGTCAACCTGCACACGTTGGGAGGTTCAGGAAATAGCATCCGGATATTGGTTTTCGTTAGGTTCTGTTGGGGTTTTTAAGGGTGCTGTCATTTCCATAGGATTATTGGGTTTTGGTAAGATAGGACAGTGCAAGGTTTTATTGGAAATGTGTTTTTTTAAGCAGGAAGCCCACTGTACGGTCCAACCGTACATCATAATATTGTTTTATGTAAAACTAGCTTCTGCCCGCGACTTCGTCCGCGTGAACTTTCACCCTCCCCTCATTCACCCTCTTAGGGGAGGAATTTCGAAAAACCCTTTCTTAGTGGATACCTACTCTTCACAAATAACACACCCTCCAAATTGCATGTCTCTAGCACCCGCGGCTTAGGCTGTGCGTTGATATATCAGTCAGTCAGTCAGGACTTTGAAGTATATATCTATACATATAGATACTTTTCCGGGATAAAAAGTTCTCAGTGGTGCCGATTCTGTTGTTCACAAACTAAACTAAATTTAAGTTCACAGTGCATCTTTTTCTTTCTATTTCTTTAAGAAAAAGACAGAAGATAAATTTTAGGTTAGTCCTGTCAAAATAATCAGCGCCTGACATAAATTGACGTATTTTAGTAGGCAAATTTAAAATCACGTCTAAACTTGTATGGATTAGTGTCGAGCTCTGATTAATTTGAGAGGAC
Source organism: Oligia fasciuncula (assembly GCA_963082905.1). Classification (NCBI taxonomy): domain Eukaryota; kingdom Metazoa; phylum Arthropoda; class Insecta; order Lepidoptera; family Noctuidae; genus Oligia; species Oligia fasciuncula. The sequence goes on from OY720395.1 coordinate 18,071,525, forward strand.
TAAACGATAAAAAGTAATTTAAAAAAATTTTACCGACTTCAAAAAGAAATTAACTCAAAATTATGAAATAACTTTAATTTCGGAAGTCGGTGTCTTGGGATCTGTATTTTAGTTTTATGCCACCGACTTCCGAAATTAAAGTTATTTCATAATTTTGAGTTAATTTCTTTTTGAAGTCGGTTTAATTTTTTTAAATTACTTTTTATTTCGTAATTTTTAGTTTTTGCACTAGTATTTGACCAAGGTTTTGAGATGTTTTCCCTTTGACACTACACCCGTAGCTCTTATCAATAAGCCAGGCCGTCACACTTACACGTATTAGTCCATATCTTGAAAATTACTGAATCGATCTTGATGAAACTTGCACTGTTCCCTAAGTTGAAGAAAATGTAAGCCAATAAAAAAAAATTTGTCACGATCCGATTAATAGTTCCGGAGATATGCGTGGACAAACATACATACATACATACATACATACATACATACATACGTCTATGAAATTTTGTATATTTGTTTGGAAGCCCTAATAGATCATCATATGTGAATATAATGCAATTCCAATAATATTACATACATACGTATCGAATTGATAACCTCCTTTTTTTTGAAGTCGGTAAAAATGGATCGTCTGTTCTTTTCATAGTGAAATAAAAAGAAAAAGATGCACTGAACTTAAATTTAGTTTAGTTTGTGAACAACAGAATCGGCACCGGTGTGGTGCCCAGGATATTAAAAAATAATTATACCAAGTTTCATCGTAATCAAACCGGTAGTTTTTGCGTGATGCCTGAACAAACAGACAGACAGACAGACATACAATTTTTTTTTATCATATTTTTGGGTTCGGTGTTGGTCTAGTAACACCCCTTGCCATTTTTTTTTTTATATTTTCAATGTACAGAATTTTCACTTCTACAGATTTTTATTATAAGTATAGATAATCAGTTTTGTACCGCGTGCGCAATTTACTTTAGTTCGCGTTCGATCTTCGCCGCGTGTACTCATTATCATAATATCGTAGCAGTTCGATATCCTAAAATCATCTTAACATTATTGATCACTGTATCAATTAGCTATAATAGCAATATATCAATAAAATTATAATTATAGCTCTATCACTCTCTATCATTTAAAGTTGTCCCGTACACCCACATTGTTTGAAATATTTTTTATATAAACGCTCTATGAAAAACAAAAAGATGACTTTGTGAACAATGGTTGTCGATAAACAGGAAATCTACTACTACTGCACTACCAAAAAGTATTGAAAAGTAGTAAAAGTAGTATTGGTATCAATTTCCCAAAATTATTTACTATTAGTTAAAATTATGATAAATGATTTATTTTCTGTTAGTAGGTTTGTACAAATACTTTTACACGTCAATCATTTTTAAACTAGATGAGGTCGGCGTTTCATATCTGACTATTCCGAGAAGAAAGGCCGAAACAAACTCAGATATGTTTAATAGAGTGTAAATATTTTTTTAAATTTCAATGAAATATTTGAAAATGAAACGTCAGAAGCTAGGTGCACGGTTCCAATTGGTCGTTTCCTATGGAGAAGAACCGGCAAGAAACTCCACGGTTACTCTTTTTAAAAATAATGAGCTTTTACAATATTTTCAAATTACAGTAGGTATGGGAGGATAGCGTAGGCCTGTCAACAAGTATCAGGTACTTGATAAGATAAAAAATGGTCTACAGATCTAAAGTCTACAAGGCCTACAAAGTCCTCACATTTACAAAATAAGAATCTATCAAAAGGATAAAATAAAAAATAAAAACCTAATAAAACCTAGTAGTGTTCAAAGTATTGACATAGCTGGTACGTACCAAGATACCTTACTCCTAATTTCGAATAGGCTTGCGTTTGACCACTATCCTACCTAAAGTGAAGTGACCATAGATTACATGCTATTTGATAATCCTTTCAGACGCCAGCGCACTCTCAACACGGCCATATTTTTTTGGAGAGAAATTGGTCCTTTTTTATGCTGCTAATAAAAACCTTGAAAACTGACCAAGTGTGAGTTGGTCTCGCATACGAAGGGTTCCGTGCTACAAGGTAAAAAACACGTTTCTTGTATGAGACCTTTTCATTTTTATTATCGCGTCTCCGATCTTCATGAGAGTGGGTGTTACATGGGTAACCGACATAGTCCGAAGAATTACCAAACTTAAGTGGCAGTTGGCAGGGCACATTGCTCGAAGAACAGATGGCCGATGGTGCCCTTTGGCGGAGATACAGCCCGCTGACAGTCAAGCGGACGTACAAACGGACAGCGGAGGCATAGTAAGAAGCGTGTGTCGTTGGCTCCCTTTGGGTAGTGAACCCTAAAAAGAAATACCGGGAGATAATCTTCATCAATATTTCCGAATCCGACTGTACGCAACGGCATGAAATTTGCAGAGAACACTTAAAATGGCGGTTCAAAGCTTTCGACACTGCAGTGTGTCGACGTAGGTTCCTATTTGAGTGCGCGCCTTGCTCTAATATAATATGTATCACGTGTCTTGCGTATAGGCCTCAAGAAACGCGAAACTGAGGTGTAAGAAGTGAGGAGGTGGGAAGTCGACCTGAATAAGGGTAATACTGTTTTCAAGAAACTTAGGTATCGTGATAGCTATAACTCTGGGTTATTGGTTCAACATGCAAACACTGATACTTACATTACTAGTAACTAGCATTCTTTATCTAAACTAATATTTTAAAGAAAAAAAGAAAAAAAAGAATTAGAAAGAAAAAGAATTAGCATTGCCATTCAACGTGGCAATTGCAATGCTGTCAGTCTTCTGGGCACATTTCCGGATGACAGCGACGCAGACGCCTAAATATTCATCTGTATTTTTGTATTTATTTATAAAGTTAGTATTTTAATTTAGTACTAAGCGTAAATAGTTAAGAATTTATTAAAATAAAGTGCAATATGTCTGAATATTATAAAAAAGAATAAAGAGAAAAACTTTACATTTTAGTACCTATGTTTGTTACGCTTTCACGCTAAAACGGCTGAACAGATTGAGATGAAATTTGGCACATAGGCAGACCATGACTTGGATTAGGTAAGAGGATACTTTTTATCTCAATATTCGTACGAGATCGGGACTTATGCGGGTGAAACCGCGGGGCACCGCTAGTTTTTAGTTAGTACTTAAATATTTTTTAAAAGAAAATTGCAAATATTTTTTTGTCTATGAAGTGCGCCGTTCACAGAGAGCAATAAATTAAGATTTTGAATTTAAATTACCTTAAAAAACATCACTGATTCATATCGATTATCGGAGTAATCTCACCTTTGAAATAAACTATTGTTTCATCCAAGCTTAACAATTTTAAACGTCACTCCTTCCGAATTTAATTTGTAACATTACACTTTCACAATCGCTATTCTAAAGGCCCAACTCAAGCGTCTCCTCACCTAAGGTTTCGAGTTTCAGAATAATGTCAAAGTAAATTGCCATGAATTCTTAATAAGCAATACGGAATTAACACAACAAATGCATTAGGGAAGCGGTTGTTAGGAACGGTACCTCCGAACCGTTGTTACTGCGAATGTTTGTCCGCAGGAAGAAGGCACGAGAAAGGGGTCACTTCTGAGAGACAAGAAAATGGACCCTCTATTTTCGATACTGAACACGTTAGAGGTAATTGATTAAAATGTTGATTATGGTCTCAAAAACAAAGTACAATTTATTCACTTAGAATGAGAACGTTTCCCAACGTGCAATGGAGCGCAGCAGTGCTATTCTGTAAACATCTCACCGTGAAAACTTAGGTGAAGTGAGCGTGGAGTGAGCTGTCAGTGTCATCCCACTATGCTAGATGCTTGGGATTTACAGTATTGACAGCTCACTTCACTTAAGCTCAGCTGTATTCTAGGCGTCAAATTGACAGACCGTATTCGCAACACCACACTGCGCTCCAAAACACAGATTACTGATGTTTCTGAAAAAGCCGCTAAGCTGAAGTGGGACTGGGCTGGCCGTCTGCCGTATGCTCAATGAGCTGTGGGCCAAAATAACCACCACGTGCAGCCCTGACACAGCTAGAAGGCGTCGCGGCAGACCCCGTAGAAGATGGCGGGACGAGCTGGAGAAAACAAACGACCAGTGGTCCACTTTAGCCCTGGATCGAAGGAGCTGGAATTCATCAGGTGATGCAGGCTAACAGTAACCGAATGAGAAACACTAGTTGCAAATAAATGTTTCTTGGATCGAGTTTCGGAACTTTATGTTTGAAGTTGAAAGTAAGTACAGACGCCAGCACATCAACCTACTACAATCTGTCAAACTTCTGTAATAGATTTTTAACTTTATCGCTAAAGTATAAGGTTCAAAGTTGATTGGAAAAACTATACAGTTTCGAGTAGCTTGATGGGCTGGCGTCTGTACAATATTGTTAGTCATTGACTTACCACTATGTCAGTCAAATAAACCATTCTAAAAGACATCGACTTTGAAGGTTTTTTTTTTGTGAAGGGATTTATTCAGCAAATGCTTTATGCAATTATTTTTTAATTTATACAAAATCTAGAGCCTTTTATAGTTGCAGCTTACCTTCTTCGATAACGACGTTTCTCTTTCATAGTTATTTTGAGGTAAACTGCTGGCTATAAAAATCAAAGAAGGTGCTATGAAATGATGATGATGATATTGATGTTACTGAAAGATCTAAGACACACACCTGTGCTTATATTTTCGCAGCCAAATTAACGTAATTACAAGACAATAAAACTTTTACGGTCGGGGGACCCCCGTCAGGAGAAGTTCAGACGTAGAATTTAATACGCGTTTTTAACACAGAGCTATATAAAATAAGCTTTTAGAAGCTCTCATAAAGTTATTGCCATCATGGATTTTCATTTTGACCTCACTATTGGCTTCAGCAACCTCAAAAACCATGAAAACTAGGTATCTGTGAGAGAGAGAAGAAAGTCGCATGGAGGAGGCATGAGCTTTTTCGTTCCTTATCGATTTCTACCAGTTTACTCCTAGCAGCGTTATAGAATTTCGTTCCAATTATTTCCTATATAACTTACCTGGGAAACACAATGACAAACTGTTGCTGCCATAGATATTTCAACAAAAACCCCTTTTAAATACAAAATACATAGGTAATTCCTTCAGTTTCCTTTATCACTGCAAAGTATCACGCCGTACATACAGTCAGAGGCAATGATATTATATTTAAGAGGTAGATATCGCACTAGCGCGCGCAAATTGTTGCAGACAAATTCAGACAATTGTTGTAATTTCATTTATAGCTATCTCTTTCTTTGTCACACGTTCCGTATTATCTATCGCAGTCGTAGTTGAAAACTAAAATACACCTATATGTAAGTACTTTGTAATAACAACGCAACAATACAAAACGTCGTCGCTCAGTACGAACGTAGCGTATCTTTCCTTTATAATATCATTGGTCATACGTAATTAATTGAAAAGCACCTTTTAATTGAATTATCTCTACTTCATTGGTCTCGTGTAGTTTACGAACATTAACTAATAAATGTTTTAGCAAATATTTGTTGTCTAAGTGTTGTATCGAATATTTCCACACTGTTAACACAGATCACTTAATTAGTAAGTTGTATAAGTACCAACGTAATATTGTTTGTTGCTTGCGGTTTCCGTCAAAAATTCATTAAGAGCGAAATTGTTTGCGAAAACATTCTAATTTGATTAAGCTTGCTGTGGAAAATTATGTTTTAGTTGTAACGTTGTTGGATGTGGAGAGTTTGGTCATGTTTTAGGTATAATAATTATTTTTTGATGTGAAATGTGAGCTTGTTTAATTTTTTATTTAATAAGTGAAAGATGAAATTCCTCTCTCATTTCAAGCCCAAGTTTTTACGAAGGAATCTATAGAAAAGATATTAGTTGGACCTCTTAGTGAAATGATTCTTACTTTTTGCTTGCTTGTATTGAGTTGGTATAATAACTATAGAAGTTTTAGCATGGTACCTATACCCAACCTAAATGTCTGCTGTATAAACAGCTAAAACCAGCTAAAGCTATAGACAGACATACTTACCTCGTAAATAACTTGATTTTGACGTAGTTTTCCATTTGAAAGTTTCCTCTTAAGGTTTAAACTTTGTTTTCAGAGTGTTGAGTAGTAAACATAAAAGTGTCGCAAGTTAGAGGGCACTTCTCTGAAATGTTGTTAAAGATTAATGACTAAGATCTCCAGAATAGTGGTGAGAGTTTTTGAAACCACAAGTTTTGAGTAAGTTCGCTACAGCCCGCAAAGCTCAATCTAATCTATAAATCGATAAATATATAGACGTCACATAAGCCTGGACTTTTTTTTCTAGTAGATTGCCAAGAAAAATATACTTGAAAAATCGCACACGAAGAGTTCCGTACAATAAGGCAAAAAACGCCGAAAAAAAATGTCTTGTAAGGAGACCCCCTAAATTTTTTTACTTTATATTATTACAATTTTTAACTTTATGTTATAGCGGCAATAGAAACACACTCTGAAAATTTTAACTGTCTACCTATTACGGTTCAAGAGATACAGCACGCTGACAGACAGACGGACGGACGGATGGACGGACGGACGGACAGCAGAGGCTTAGTAAGTAATAGCGACCCTATTACTTACTAAGCCTCTGCTGTCGTCTTGGCACCATTTCGGAACCCTAAAAAGCGTATAAAAAATCTACTACTATACCATTTACACAAGAATACTAGGAAAAATGGATGATATTATTTCCCTTTAAAAGTTACAAATAACATTGAAAACATCATAAATTTTCGTAGTAGCAAAATTCCAAGATTCTTCAATATAACTGAAACGGCAGAACTGACAAACCCACGGATATCGATGGACAAACCAGATAAAATAGTAATATTGAAAAATCATGTAATTTTCCCAGTAGACATCACTAGTAGATTTTTCAATATTACTGGAACGGTATTACTAAGAAACTTTAGGTTAACTACACCAGCGAGAGACACAATATACGTTAAGAAAAATATTAGTTTATGTTAGGCCTGAAGTCTGTGCACTACTGTATACGCTGCGCTGAATCGTATGTTGTGCTGAACCGCATGCTGTACCGAATCTCATGCTGTACTGAACCGAACACTATTTGCGGTCCTACGGCCTTATCTTCAACATCTACTCTGCGGAGCCTGTGCTGATTTAATAGTTAACGGCCTGTGCAGATTGATATACACCTATAGATAGATATTACACTTTATTATGTACCTACACTATAAATATTACAGATATAATCCTAGGTAAAAACGGGGTGACACAATGGGCGGTCTAAATGCAAAGCCTATTACAAACTTTAATAATATAATTATTTATTTATTTATTTCAGACATAATTCTAGTCCATAGTTTCAAACTCAAACTCATACCTACATTAAAATTGAAAACAGGTAAAAACCCCAAAATAAAATTGTGATCAATTAAATTAATTATTAATTAAATTTATCAAAAAAAATGGTTGCCTGTAAAGTCGGTTTTACGGGCGAAGATTTTACGTGACAACGACCGATCATCCGATCATAGTTGAGTGGGAGAGAGACGCAAGGCATTCGGCGGGCCTCTCTCTCGTTCGGTGACTCATCGTAACGTTACCGCGCGTTACACTTTTTCATAAGTGACTCCCAGTCGCAACCTAATTTAAGACGTTGTCACGTCAAAAATATAAAATTATAAAAATGCCAGAATCAAAAAAAAATTAAAAAAAAAAATGGTTGCCTGTAAAGTCGGTTTTACGGGCGAAGATTTTACGTGACAACGACCGATCATCCGCTCATAGTTGAGTGGGAGAGAGACGCAAGGCATTCGGCGGGCCTCTCTCTCGTTCGGTGACTCATCGTAACGTTACCGAGCGTTACACTTTTTCATAAGTGACTCCCAGTCGCAACCTAATTTAAGACGTTGTCACGTCAATATAAAAAAAATGGTTGCCTGTAAAGTCGGTTTTACGGGCGAAGATTTTACGTGACAACGTCTTTTTCTCGGTAGAATATTTATTGATATGAATATAATTAAATTGCACAATAGGAACAAGGAATTAAATGAAAATAAGAACGTAACGTTACCGAGCGTTTCACTTTTTCATAAGTGACTCCCAGCCGCAACCTAATTTAAAATAAGAACGTAACGTTACCGAGCGTTACACTTTTTCATAAGTGACTCCCAGCCGCAACCTAATTTAAGACGTTGTCACGTCAAAATTGTCAATTTGTAAAAATGTTATAAAAAATGTCAAAATGCTAAGATTAAAGTCGGCTAAAACCCCTCAATATCTTTCACATTTTTAGCATCATCAAAGAAACCTTTCTTCCTATCTAACACAATCTAATTCACTTTCCCCACACAGAAGTAACGTTACCAACCCTGTTGTTATTGCAAAATTAATTGGCGTATAATTGGCCCCGCCTGGCTGGGCTATGTCTGAAGGCGTCCTGCAATTGACTGCTAGTTAATTAGAGTCGAACGGCGGAACAAACGGTGCACCTAGCCGGAATAAACGGGACTAAGGTGGTAGCGAATGATTCTGAATCATGTCTGATGATTTTAAACCATCGATGCCCTTCGTTTTAAAAATGAAGATCAAAATCAGATTTTGAGTAAATGATGAAAAATGTCCTGACATTTTTGGGCCGAGAAGAAACCTTTGGTTAATCCTTTAATTACAATATGCTTGTCAGACATATAAAACACATTTAGTTTCATTTTCGTGGTACAAGGGTTTTCAATTGACTGGTAGATTATTAACGTCGAACGGCGGAAAAAACGGTGCACCCAGCCGGAGTTAACTAGACTAGACTTAGGTTAATGTCAATAAGTAGGTTAATGTGGTAAATGATTCAGCATCATGGCTGACGGTGTTACATCTTTAATGCAATTTAGAAACCTTCGTTTTAAAATTAAAGCTTAAAATGACATTTATGAAAATGGTAAAATAAGTTGAGATATGAGAGAATAAACTAGTGGTAAATCCGCTATAATGGGCTTGTCAGATTATTTCATCATCATCATCATCATCATTTCAGCCAAAAGACGTCCACTGCTGGACATAGGCCTCCCCCAAGCACTTCCACTTCGACCGGTTCTGTGCTTCTCGCATCCAACGGGTTCCTGCGGTTCAGATTATTTAAATAAGTTTAATTTGTTCATGCCACCTATAAGGATTCTGGGGAATCATGACTGATTGGAATACGTAGTGTATAGGTATTATTTACTTAAACTTCGAGAAAGTAAGTAACATAGACTGGATAATAGCTCCTCTAAAATCCCAAACCATAACGAATAAGACCCAAGATTTAAGAAATTGCTAATTATTTATTGCACTTTGTCTTGAAAAAATATTGAACCCAGGATAAACCCTTGAATCTTCTCGGAGGATTTCAACATACATATAGCCACACCACTGGGGGTCCATAACACAGTGTTCCAGGCCGAATGCTTGGGCATCTCTTTAGCCGCTTCAGCCATTATGGCCAGGGAAGTAAAGGAACACTCAATCCGCATACTCTCAGACAGCATGGCTGTTCTGCAAGCGCTGAACAGTTACACAGCTGACTCTGGGCTAATATACGAGTGTCACCAGCGCCTCAACCAGGTGGGTAACCTCAATAATATAACCATTCAATGGATCAAAGGACACAGCGGTTCGCTAGGCAACGATGCAGCCGACGAACTTGCCAGAAGAGGGTCGAGCATGGCACCAGTGGGACCAGAGCCCATCGCGCCACTCCCCTTCGGGTACATACGCACTCTGGTAAGGAAACGCACTAGAGACCAACATAGCAAACTATGGACGGACCAAGGCGAATGCAGGCAGGCTAGGGAAGCACTTCCCACACTGGATGGCCGCCTCACGAAACAGGTTCTCCGTCTAACTAAGCAAAAGCTGCGTATAGTTACCGCAGCTTTAACTGGCCACGGGTCATTCAATAAACACCTCTTTGTCATAGGAGTAACAGACAGTCCGCTGTGCAGGGCCTGTATGGAGGACGACGAGACAGCGGCACATGTGCTTCTAAACTGCCCGGTGGTCGCCACGTACAGGGCAAAGTACTTCGGTAACCCAGGTACCCTACGTGAGACGGTCAGTAACATAAAGGCGTTGCTGGCCTTCCTTGAGGAGCTGGGGTGGATCGAATAATCGATTTTCCCACCCGTACGCAAAATACGCGCATTGACGTGGAGTTGCGGATACCAGCCCGTAGTACCTATTACCTATTAAACCCTTGATGAATCCTTTAGATTTAACAACCTTGAGAGTTATTTGTTACACATCCGTAATAAATAATTTTACGCTATTAGGTTATTCAATTGATTGTCTATGTAACTTGAGTCGAACAACGGAATAAACATGCACCTTGGTGGAATAAACATGGTCGAGACTGTATCGAATGTCTATCAATATTATTCAATGTAAACACGTTTGTCACAAATGCAATTATAATGTTGTATAGATTAATTGATTTATATGATTTTAAATGGAACGGAAAATGGAAGCCAAGCAATAAGGACCGCTCAGTAATCAATCAGTCTAAGCAGGATTCATTAAAGTTTTCGTGTTAGCCTAATCTCACCTTCACACTAATAGTCACACTAATATTATAAAGGCGAAAGTTTGTGAGTGTGTGGGGGTGGGGGTGTGTTTATATGTTTGTTACTTCTTCACGCTCAAACGGCTTGGCCAATTTTGAAAAAAAATTGTAAGGAGGTAGCTGACACCCTGGATTAACATATAGGCTACTTTTTTTCCCACGGGATCAACATTTACGCGGCTGAAACCGCGGGGCGCAGCTAGTAGTATTATAAAGGGGAAAGTTTGGGAGTGTGTTTGTATGTTTGTTACTTCTTCACTCATAAACTACTAAACAGATTTGGATGAAATTTGGCACACAGATAGTTTATTATCAGGATTAACACATAAATGATACTTTTTATGCCGATATACCCACGGGGTCGAAACTTATGCGGGTAAAACTACGGGGCGCTGTTAGCGTAATTTGGTTTGGTATCGGTTGTATTAGAAGATAAACAAATAAGAAACCTGAGATAGGTAGGCCTTTAATGTAATTAGATTTAATTATTAAGTAAATCTATAGAGAAGAGTCACAAACGGAGGGAGATCGTACAAAAGTTTGGTCGGGCATATCACGACTTTCAGCAGTGAGCAGACGACTGAAGAAAGAAGGGGATAGTGCATGAAGGTACTTAAATGGACAAAATACACGAGGACTCTAAGTTAATAAAAAAACAATCTGTGTGGATCTTTCCTCACAAGACCATTTCAGACACCAATCTACACGGTCTTCACATAATCTGACCAAGAATATCTCTGGACTTTAGAAGAGACTGTGACCTCTGAGTTTGTTTCGGTATTTCTTCTCAGAACACTAACTTCATTTAGTTTTTAAAATATGACTGACGTGTAAAAGTGTTTGTAGGTACAAACCTACTTACTAGAAATAAAACCATTTATCATCATCCCGAGACAGATCCTAACCAACTGAACCGAATTTAATACGACTTTCATAGTCATAAAATAATTAGGTACTTACAAAACATCAAAAACAGAATCAATGAATGCTGGCTAAGTAATGTACGTAACGTAACGTAATCAGCCTTATAACGTTCCCACTGCTGGGACACAGGCCTCCTCTCAGTGAGAGGGAGTGGGCCGTAAAGCCACCACGCGGGCCCAGTGCGGGTTGGTAATGTACCCATACAATAATCAAGTGCATCACTTTGCTCCAATTATCAATGTAACTAATGACCGTAAAACAATATGCTAATAACAATACGATAATCAGCTTAATAGTTCAATTAGGACATTTCTCAATCATTTATGGCCCAGTGGAGCCAACTGGACATATATAGTCCACTGTTCATGTAACGTTGCTGCTAATTAAGACAGACATAGACATATAGCTATTTTGGACGCAGCACTTAAGCTGATTACATTATTGGAGTAGTTGGTAAGTTGGTTGTAATGTTGTTCTGATTAAATTTAACGGTAATTTATTTGAGGTTCCTTTGACACGTAATAGGGATTGAAGAGTGATGCCATTCATCATGATATTAAGAAGTTCTTTACACTACAATCAATATCACATCATCATCATCATCATTATCATTGTTATTGTTACTAACACTATGAGTTTTGTTGCTTGAAATAAAATTATTATAATTATAATATTAAAGAGTTTTTTACACTACATTAATTATACTTAATAGATATTAAAAGGTTCTTTACACTAATCTTAAATACTTTTGTTAAAAGCCTCCAAATAAATAATTATTTTTTATTTATTTTCAGGCAAAGTCCATTACATTAAATTAAAATTGATATAAAATCACGCATACACAATAAATCCATACACAAACATTCAAATCAAATCAAATATTAAACACATACCTACAGATGTCATTCAAAAGACCAACTCAACAGAGCGGAGCAATGAATCTAATAAAGATTTAGCAAATTCAAAGCATCAGGCGCTTTACAACAAAATCTACTTCTTCACAATCAATCTGCTTAAACGTTTTCAACTATATTTGGGTCGGCTTCTACTCTACCTGGATGCAGCTGAATACCAGTGTTTTACATGGAGCGACTGTCTACCTGACCTCTACAACCCAGTTTCTGTGTAACACGATACCCTGTTGGCAAGGCTGGTTGTCAGACTTTCGGGCTTCCGACTACGCGTGACGACTGTCAAAGATCTACGAATCACAGCCCGGAACAACTTCTTAACGTGTTTTCCGAGGCACGGAGGGGTCTCGGTATGTTACGGATGGACCCATCAATGTACCAACCTCTCGACCATTGCGTCTGTTATTTTTTAGCCACGAGCCTTCAAAATCTACCTCTTGACATGAGAATAAATGCATTCAGGGAAATACATTTTGTTCAGGCATTTTTCAGTACCTAAACAAAAAACAGAAGACCCCACCTCGCACTTTCCCATTTAATGTAGGAACACTTATTAGCAATCTGCCCACCCATAAAATAGAGCAAGCGTGAAGCTATCAGACATTACCGCTTACCCAATCTCAAAGAAAAAGGGTCTTGTTAGTGATCGCGGTTAACTGCGGAACCGGATCAGGTAAACGTATAGAATTAATCACACGGACGCCGTGTGATAGCGCTGTAGTAAGCATTTGGTTATGCGTGGCTAGGAAAATAGCGGATAATAGAACGGAGAGTCTTATTAAAAATAGTAACTTATATCTGCATAGGCTTTTAATAAAATGACATCGCAAAATCCATGTGTACTTAACCAGGTTTGTCCCAGTGCTGGGCGAAAGGCTGTAGATTCTGCGGGCATACTTACTACTGGCGTAAGTATAAGTTTTAATTGATTAAAACAAAAACTACAAGTCATAATTACACAGGTTTATATTTTTTTGATAAAACTTCTAACTTGTGGGTTTGCCGTTAGTCCTAGACGTTAGGCCTTTCAATCGACATAATTTAGTGAAAAACGTTTCAACTCATACTGCAACGGATGGGCCTCAAACTCTATAATTGGGACATATATTGCCACTTTAATTGTGCTGATGATGACAGCGGACAGGCTCGACTGTCTATAAATACGATGCTGCAGTAGTGCATGCACGTCACCGGTCCGTCACCGGTCACCGTCTTCGGTCACTAATGTGAGTGTGGTGGTTTTTGTTTTGTCGTATTGTAATGTAATGTTAATGTATTGTCTGTTGTGTGTGTGTAATGTATTTAATAATGTATTTCTGTGAATAAACACTTTTTCATGTTTTTTTTTTTTCATTTTTCATTTATTGTGTACATTGTTTCATGTTACATGACAGAAAAAATAAATGATAAAAATAATTGTAACTTCCTACCAATGGCTTAGGTAGGTACAGTCAACAAAAGAGATAAGTATGCAGGATCGTCGGATATAGGTAGTTGAAGTTTAGTAAGAAACCGATGGATGTTGTCGACTGAAATTTAATTTGCTAAAAGAGCTGTTTGTTTTCTATTAACAAAATTACATTTTATTCGAGAATATCCATCGGTTTCTTAATAAACTTCAACTATATCCGACGATCCTGCATACTTATCTCTTTTGTTGACTGTACTCCTAATATACCACAGAACCATGAAATTCACTCACTGTTTTCATAGCCCCACCGCCACTCACCCGCTTCGGACCTTTTCTCAGTCAGAATAGATTCTCATTCAATTATCTAAATGAAATCCGGATAAAGCTTGTGATCTCGCGACGTTAACACAATTTGCGCCGTCCAACGCCGGAGGAGAATTAAGAATCAAAGTTTTTGGACTTAGTAATCTAATAAATGGATCCAAGCGTGACTTGTAGTTTTTTTTCAGTACCTACCTTCCTGCGTACAGGCACATAACTTAGTTGTTTTGGTGGGTTAGTTTTTGAAATCGGATTTTGCAGTGTTAACTAATTTTTTAAGAAATATTGTTAAAAAAAGAATTAATTTGTTTCATAGAAAAGTGCAATAACTGCACGGTCAAAATGTAAGGAAAAGCTTTTTTTTTTAACCTTCTGACCGCCACACGTCAAAAAATCATAAACGTGCCCTCGGTGTCAAAGTCTGTCATGTACCTAGTCGAACCGTGGCGTGCTGGGCACATTTTGGTTTGTTATCTATACATGACTGTGGCGGTCAAAAGGTTAAATAACTGACGAAAAAATTTCAACGTTCTGGTGGATCCAATATCGTGATGAATTCATGGTAAGAGTTCGTACATCGATTTCATTACACCCTGTACTTGTTTATAAAAGTCAGTACAGTGATGTCTACACTAAGCTCAGGCTAAAGGAAACCGTAAATTTGAAGTTACATAAAAAAAAATTAAAACTGTTTACTTAAGTACCTACAAATTTGTACTTAACTCTCGTTGCGCGAGTACGACTAGCACTTAACCGGTTTTTTTTTGTTAATAACCGACCAAGAATTTCTACGCTATGATCATGTACAGTCAACAAAGGAGTTAAGTATACAGGAGCGTCGGATATTGTTGAAGTTTACTAAGAAACCGATGGATATTCTCGAATAAAATTTAATTTTATCAATAGAAAAACAGCTCATTTATTAAATTAAATTTCAGTCCAGAACATCCATCGGTTTCTTAGTAAACTTCAACTATATCCGACGCTCCTGTATACTTAACTCCTTTGTTGACTGTACCTACTGAATTCATGGTTATAGTTTGCGCGTCGTGTAGTAATGAAAATCCGCGCAAAGTAAAATACAACCTCATAACCATATAATAATTTCCCTCCACGAAAACGATGCACCAAAATAAATCCAACCTTTGCTTACGTCATTCTCGTCGCGCCTTAGCGCTTTAAGCCGGATGTAGAGCACACACCGCCGGAAGCTGCCGTACACACCGGATATGATGTACAAATTCCTGATATCCGCCAAACCAACAGCGCTTATGTTTGTGTTCAGGTTTTCAAGTTAAAAGTTAAAATAAGAAGGTTTTTAGGAGCGAAATTCAACTATGGATGTAACTGAAAATTTATTCATGTTATTTTTGGATACACGTGTTTCGTTGAAGTTGAAGTTGTGAAGGTAATGATGATGAAGAATAACATCATTTCAGATCAAACTTGTTATCCAGTAAAGAACCGGAGTAACGGGCATAGCTTGCATAGTAAGCAAACTGAAGTGGCAGTGAGCTGGCCATATTTGCCGAAGGATCGATAGCCGATGGAGCAGACGAGTGCTAGAGTGTATTGTAAGACCGTGTATCGGCAAGTGTGGGACGCCCCCCAAGTAGATGGTCGGACGACCTTAAGAAGGTGGCTGGGGCAGACTGGATGCTGAAAGCAAAGGACAGGGTCTTGTGGAGAGGCATTTGTCCAGCAGTGGACTGCGAAAGGCTGAGTTGAGGTCAAACTTATTAAATACTGACTCGTTGGAAATGAACTTACAAAAAATTGTTCATAGCAAGTGTGACTATTTTCTCTGGAAAAAATACAATCAGAAGAAAGTTGTCAAAAATAAAGTACAGACGCCAGCACATCAAGCTACTACAATCTGTCAAATTTCTTTAATAGATTTTCAACTTTATTACTAAATTATAAGGTTCAAAGTTGATTGGGAAAATTTGACAGTTTCGGGTAGCTTGATGTGCTGGTAGTACAACGAAACATAAAAAAAACTAATATTATAAAGCGACAATTGCTCGAGAACTAAGAAGCTGGAACTCTTGGAGAACTCTTTAAATTCAAACTTCATCATCAGCCTATAAACCCAACTGCACTGTTAAATAATCAACTAGCTGCGCCCCGCGGTTTCACCCGCGTAAATGTCGATGCCGTGGCAATATTGGGATAAAAAGTAGCCTATATGGTAATCCAGGGTGTCAGCTACCACCATAATTTTTTTTATCAAAATTGGTCGAGCCGTTTGAGCGTGATGAAGTAACGAACATATAACACACACGCACACATACTCACAAACTTTCGCCTTTATAATATAGTGTGATTGACCAGCTATGCATAAAATAGGTATCTATACTAATAAATAATCTACACTAATCTTGACTTGGCTTGCAAAGTTGTCGACATGTGGGATGTTGATTCAGCGATCATTGTGCCGATAGTCGTGACAGCCAATGGGTTAATAGCCAAGAGCCTCGACCAACGCGTGAGGAGGCTCTCGTCGGGCAGCTGGATCAAGGGCTTGATTCAGAAAGAGGTACTTCTGGATACGGCCCGCATTGTTACGAGGTTCTTCTCTCTGGAGCCCTGACCGCGCGCCGGTAGCTTGGACCCTGTTCCCGATACCGGTGGGCTACTATCACACTAATATTATAAAGGCGAAAGTTTGTGAGGGGGCGTGAGTGGTGGGGTGTGTGTGTATGTGTGTGTGTTTATATGTTTGTTACTTCTTAACGCTCAAATGGCTGGACCAATTTTTGTAAAATTTTGTATCGAGGTAGCTGACACCCTGGATTAACATATAGGAATACTTTTTATCCCGATATTCCCACGGGACCGACACTTACGCGGGTGAAACCGCGGAGCGCAGCTAGTATTTTATATTTTTAAATGTTTTTTTTAATTTTTATATCCTAATATTTAGAAATATAATTTACATGTATTTAATTAAATAAATGAAATAATATCTATATTAGTATATACTAATAGTAAAGCTGAAGATTGTGTTTCTTTGATTTGAAAAAATATTTTTGCAGTGGATAGCCCAATTTTTGAGGAAGGCTATAGGCTATTCAACACACAAGGCCCTTAGGAGACGAGAAAAAGAAAAAAGTTATAAAGAACGCTAAGAGAAAACAAAGTAATAGCGCGGGTAGGCGATGCGATGCGGGTTAGGTCATCATCATCATCATCATTTCAGCCGAATGACGTCCACTGCTGGACATAAGCCTCCCCCAAGCACCTCCACTTCGACCGGTTCTGCGCTTCTCGCATCCAACGGGTTCCTGCGGCCTTGACAAGGTCGTCGGACCACCTTGTGGGTGGCCTTCCAACGCTACGTCTTCCGGTACGCTGTCGCCACTCCAGAACCTTTCGGGGGAACAAAAACACGCGGACGGTGTCGCGGGCAAAAGCAGTTCAAAATATACTTCCTAAATGGTAATAATGGTCTAATCAGGGCCATCATTACAATTTAAATCCAATTCCGGACATAAATGGTATTTCCATCTAAGTCCGGAATTGGTCCAAAGAAACAAAGGCTGACTTAACACAAAAGTACGTATCTACAACCTTCCACTTAATTCCAACCCTTCCAGCAAACGGAAAAATAAAACCGACGAGAAATAATTAAATCCTTTGAGCGTTTCTAAGAGGATAATATAAATGTGAAAAAAGGAGAATTTAACTGAACATCGTTAGACGAGAAGAACGTTAATTACCGGAACTTCTCCAGGATTAGTACATCGATAAGACTAAAAGATCTCTGTTTAATAAAGCTTCTTTGAAACCGCTTTCTGTGAACTAGTGATTTATGTACAGTCGATTTATTCTGTAAATATCTCAGACTCTTACAACAGATACACTACACACACATACACTCAAATCACCTTGTTTTTGATATTGCATTAGTATAGTTTAATAGACACTTTTTATTATGAAAGAGCGGAGTCTCCTAATACAGGCATCTTTTGCTTAAAAAGAGGCTTTAATCTCAAACTTGTTGTACAAATATGGTAATTTCATCTCACCGTGATAACTTAGGTGAAGTGAGCTGTCAATAGTGGCAATCCCTAGCATCAGCGGTGCTATTCTGTAAAAGATCACCGTGATAACTTAGGTGAAGTGAGCTTAAAATGAGCTGTCAATAGTGTCAACCCCTAGCATTACAGGTAAAATGACAGCTCACTTCACCTAACTGTTCACGGTGACATTTTTACAGAATAGACCAGCTGTCAGGGAAATTGATTGTGAGGTAAATCGTTACCCTATGTCAATTAGGCATGTCATAGCCATGTCGCAGCCAATTGGTTTAATTAGTCGTTTAGTTAACCGTTTAATTAGTCGTTTATGAAATTTATCGAATTCAGTACCTTTCTTATCTTTTTTATTATTCTATTAAACCTTTTACCTCCTACCTATCTGCCCCTATCAGTACTATAAAATATAATAATACAATTAAATCACAAAACAGAGATTCAGCGTTTTTTCTTCGTCCCCAATTATAGGTACATACACTAACGGTAGGACATGCAATTATTGAAACGATCTTGAAGTAAGAGAAAAATACCACTACACAATTTTAAACGAATGTATTTCATAAAGTTAGAACTTATTCATACCATCGTGAATCGCTTGGAATAGTGTGTCTATGACAAATCCTTTTTTATGTCATTAACCAAGCTTTTTCAATGGATATTTAAGTAAACAGGCAATATCTAATAACGTTTATCTTAAAATATTACAACATATAATTCTGAGTTTAAAAAACTCATTTAAGGAACAACAAAGCCCGAATCACTGTGATTGGCAAATTTAATAAATTTAGATCACAGTAACTTATGATTGTAATAATAGTTTCAGAGAATAAACAATGAGTCCGGGGAATCGGAGAAAAACAAGTTCTATAGTGACAAATAAAATAATTCCGTTCAAAAACAGAAAGACTGCTCCTGGTTCAAGTACATCATTAACACTTAAAAAATTCCCATTCCCAACCAGGAAAACAAAGCGCAGAATTACAAAACTGTAAACCAGGTGCGGCCAAAAAAGTAACGCCACACAAATCCAACCTTTTCTAGCTAGTTTTTGTACCACACTGACCGCTCCAACATCATGAACTAAGCACCGAATACTCGTATAACAAAGTTAACGAACCACGAATGGGTGCAGGGGAATAACCCAAAATGTTGGATTGCAACAATCGTGCAAAACGCAGTAAATTTTGTCAAAGTGAACAAGTTGAGGACATAAGCGGGCGGCGATTTTGTCGTTTGTACTTTGTCTTTTTTGGCAGCCTTTGTTGACTGAATTGGACGACGAATGTGGATTACAGGGTCAAAGGGGAAATTCCTACGTTTGACAGAGAAGGTAGTTTTGTTATTATGACCAGACAGCAAGATGTTGCTGACCATCATATTTTATTTTGATATCACATCCACATGCAAGAATCGGGTGTAAGCTTATAGGTCACCATCATCATCATCATTTCATCCGAAAGACGTCCACCGCTGGACGTAGGCCTCCCCCAAGACTTCGACCGGTTCTGTGCTTCTCGCATCCAACGGGTTCCTGCGGCCTTGACAAGGTCGTCGGACCACCTTGGCCTTCCAACGCTACGTCTTCCGGTACGCGGTCGCCACTTCAGAACCTTTCGGCCCCATCGGCCATCTGTTCTGCGAGCAATGTGGCTGCCCACTGCCACTAAGTTTGACAATTCGGGCTATGTCGGTTACCTTGGTTCTCCTGCGGACATCCTCATTTATGATTCGATCACGCAGAGAAATTCCGAGCATAGACCTCTCCATTGCCCTTTGGGTGACTTTTAGCTTTCTTATAAGGCCTATAGGTAATTTGACGGAATTTCGGGAATTACACTGAGGAACAGAACCTGACTTCCAGTTATGCGTTACAATGGGAGACTGCAGAATCGAAAACCCACAATAAACAATGTAAAAATGAAAACTTTATAAATGAGAACTTTCAATAAGGAATGATGAAACCTTACCACGATGCTCTGACTTATCCACACAATGATATGCCGATGATCAATGATGGCCGTTTTGCGTGGATGGGACGCATATTTTCCCCCAACTTTTTCTTTTTCTGCGTCATGTTTGCCGCAAATAAACGTTTCTACTTTCTTTTCTTTTTTTTCTTTCTATATTGATTACTGGATGCGACAGTGGTCCAAAAATATGACCGCAACGACGTGGCTTTCCCCCATTTGTTTTCTTTAACCCCCATTCTTCTCTGTTTTCTCCCAACATTCAAAGCGGAAAATTAGTTTCCTGGAGTGACTCCCCCAATTAATATTGTCACTTATAACTTGTTCCGTTTGTAATACGGTACCCACCCCGCCATTTGTATAAAGTTGTACGGTGGAACTTCGAACGAATTATTCATTGCCATAGCGAATAGAATGGTCATGGCGGTGCTGCGTTTAGACCGGTTTAATGATTCGACTTTTAATATTTATTAGTTATTTATTCTTTGAGAGTTCAGGAAGTAAGTTTCAGGTGTGCTGTAACTATGTCGTTGTATTCAATTTTCTAGTTTAATTTGGAAGGAAGAATCCTTTGAAAAACATTAAAATATGTAATCGCCTTATTTTGTCATGGTAACAAGATTGATTATTTTTATTTATTTCAGGAGACGTAGGCCCTATATAAATACCTTAATCTAAACATACATATTTTTATTATAATATGTACTATTTTATTTTAAGTAGCTTGTTCTTGTGCTGTTCTGTGGTACTTGTCCGCGGAAGTGACGGAACACCACGTCCTGCGGCCAGAAGTCTTCTTCCATAACGACGGGCAGATGACAATTCGGCACGCGCACCACGAACGCCTTGAAGTTGACGTTGCGGTGCGACTCCAGTAACTGCACCCTCGGCGTGTACCTCGTCTTCTGGTGCACGTACTCCACGATGTCCTCCGCCGCACACAGGAACTCATAACACTTAGCATACATATCAAGCAATACAGTCAAGTTGTTCCATATCAGCCGAAGTACCGCAGTTACTGTACACATATTATCTACATTATGTAAGTTAGCTCATACAGCCAAGTTTGCGGCATAACTACTCGTAAGTACTAGGTACATAGACGATGTCATTATGTACCTACCTATAAGAAGGTAACCAGGTAAGTGTCAAAATTAGATAACCTACTTATAGATTGGTAGGCATTACCTGTCCACGAAAGTTCGAGTTCATATTTCAGATGAGCTTTCTAAGACAACAAAATGGAGACGGTATTACCTTTGATAGCCTAGACTGTTACAGACTATCCTCCTAGTCTATCAGCTCAAATAGTGACGATATGTATTAGAAATATTCAATGTTATCGGTAATTAGAGCAATGGTTGCCCAGTCGTAAAGGCTTACGAATTGTAGCTCGTGGGTCCGAACCCAGGCAGGCGCTTTACTTTGTGTAAATAATTTCATCACCACTGCTCTCAAAACGGTGAAGGAAAACAGCATGAAAAATCCTAAAAATAAAAATTCTAAGACATTTGACATCTACCAACCCGCTCTGGGCTCGTGGTAGATTACAGCTCACTCCCTCTCAAAGAGATGAGGCCTGTGTTTCAGCAGTGGGGACATTATAGGGTAATATATCATCGGTAATTAGCCTTTCATTTTGGTGCATCGATAGGTGTGTGATGTAAATTTTTCCAGCCGTGGCATATTCAGCTGCTCCGTTGGTCTCGTGGTCGCAAGCGTGACTTGTCAGCATGAGGTCCTGGGTTCGATTCCCAGGTCGGGCAAAGCATTAGTGGGTTTTTCCATAAGAAATTTATTAGTAACAGCCCGGAGTTTGGAAGTTGGCGGTGGATACCCACGTGCCTCGGAAAGCACGGGTCCTGCACCTGATCTCTCTCTGGTCTTGTCGGATTGCCGTCCCATCAGACTATGAGAGTGAGGGAAGAGAGAGTGCGCCTGTGTCTGCGCACACACTGGTGCACTATAATATCCCCTGCGCCTAAGGCTAGTCTCCGTTGAGATTGGCTGCGATGGCCGAAATATGGTCTGGAGAACTATTATTATTCTTGCGGAAATTTTCAAAGCTTCAATGACTTAAGCTGATAGACTTTAGCATATTCTCAAAGTAACCACACACAAAGTTCCACCTACCCAAGAAACTCCACGTAGGTACACCTCACAGGAACTTAATACAAAACACCAACAACCAGTTATGTCCATAACACGGGTAAGTTGATAGTTACATAAATTACGCCGGTTGCCGGACCAACTTTAATAAGGAACCACCTGTCTGCCTAGCTCGGTTTCTCTCTTAATTGCTGTTCACCATTTTACCTGCAATATATAAGTTTGTGCGAACTTAGTTCTTTAGTTAAACGCTTTGCACTTTGATTAGGGAGTTAATTGCTTGGGGTAATGATTTCTGCAGGTTTATCGTGGGTCTTAATAACCCTCAGCTTCCTGAACATTGAGCTTCATTTGTTTACATTTTAAGATTCATTAATAGTATGTGTCGCATAGTAGATATGTGCTGCGTTCCAAAACGGACGTATAATAGACGTAGGCAAGAAGGCTGCCAGGCTCAAGTGGCATTGGGCGGGTCACATCAGTGGCAGCAGGCAGTGCAGGATGACCGCTGCGCAAAAGTTTCCACACAATGGGTGCCTGAAGATGGACGGCGCCGCTGAGGTCGACCCAGAAAGCGGTGGCGAGATGACCTGGACGCGTACCGCGAGGGCTAGTTTGAGGTGGCGCGGGAAAAGAGTTCCTGGAAGGACTTGGGGGAGGCCTTTGCCCAGCAGTGGGACTGTATAGGCTAAACAAAAAAAAAAGTATGAGTGTAGGCTGTACTAGATGTTTCGAACACCTAATAGTAAGTTTCACGTTATTTTGAAATCCATTCGCTTAGCTTCAATACAATTTCTTACCTGCTTGAGATACGTCATCTTTTCTCCTCTCCACTTTGGTGCAGTCTGAACCTTCAAATTGTTTGCATGGTGTTTGATAACACGATGAGGTTTTTAAATCCAAGGAGGTTATCGTTTGGACTACTCCAACTGAGGGCTGGTTTTTCCAACGCCAGATAATTCTATCAGAGGAATAATTATGAAGTTTTGACAGTTTTTCTATACCAATACTATCAGACGTAAATTTTATTCCACGAATAAAAAATATCTGTCGATTGAAATATCAGCCCTAAGCGCTCTTACGCACTAGCGGTTAACCGCGGGGGCGGCTAACCGCAGTGCGTACAATCATAAGCGGTTGCACATTAAACTGGAAAAGCGGCTAGCCGCGCGGTTAGCCGCCCCCGCGGTTAACCCCTAGTGCGTAAGAGCGCTAAGGGCTGATTTTACCAAAGTCAGATATCTTTTATTCACAGACTTATTCTATGTATAAAAGTTTGGTGGAATGCGCCCTTAGTCAAATAAACGCAGTTACTATGAGTAGATCTACTATCAGTCGGTGTATTCTGTAACAATCTGACAGTGAAAGCTTAGGTGAAGTGAGCTGTCAATAGTGTCAGATGCAATCTCTAGCATCAGGTGGAATGACAGCTCACTTCAATCTCCCTTCACATAAGTTTTCACGGTGAGATTTTTGCAGCTTAAATCGATCGGCAAGTATGTTAGATGGCATGACTCAACCACACGTACCTACTCTAGTCCAACACAAAAGCAGTAAGTCTATTGTCACTCCACTTTCTCTTCAATGTAATCCGAGGTAGGTAATTTATCACAAAGTTCTTGCAGACATTTTACGTAGGATGCCAATTTTGCTAAAATTATGACATTTACCCGACTGCGTACAAAAAATGGGTGAAACCCTCACCGATATGATAAAAACGAGCAAGAAAAGAGAGGTTGTAGGGAATTAATAGCGACTAATAATGACTTTATCTGGCGGAGCGGTAGGATGTCGCTTTTGATGTGACATTATAACAGGTTGGTATTATTTTCAAGGTTTATGAATGAGGGTATGTTCCCAGCATAGAATATAATATCAACTTCTCTCAATGCCATTTCTCTCCCAAAATTATTAAAATTTTAACAACTTTTTTAAACGGAATTGATATTAAATTGTTGCGTAATAACTATGTAAATATGTATTGTAGGTATGTTTTTTGTGCTGTTTATCACCCTATTTTATATAAGATTATTATTTATAATTCTTATATGGTAGATACTAACCCTTGTCCTCGTCATTTCAGTGACCAACATCTGTACATCTACCACAAAGTGCTAAGTCAACAGCCCGTCTCTACACCACGTTTTTTAAACGCGCCGTTGACGCGCGTTTGTAGCGATACAGACGCGATACGCACGCGAGTCAGACGCAGCCTGTAGACCTTCTGTAGGATAAAAGCGCGCCTTCGGCGCACGTTTCTAAAACGCGGTGTGCACAGGCCCTAAACGTGACGCTGCACGCTGGCAGAATAGTCGACATCGGTACAATTGCCAAAAAAAGGGTAACTTGAAAACTCACAGAGGACTTTATCTTACTAATGAAAATCTAAAACTGTCCTAGGCAAATTGTATAACTAGAATCATCAATCATAAATATGATGATCAAGTATATTATATCTTTCGTATCCGAGTTTAGTGGTTCTTCTATAGATCAGGTACTGCTGTAGAACCATTGATTCAACGTGTTTTCTGGTATTTCATACTAATCACGGAGTTTAATTTTGTTTATGATGTTTCTGGTTCGAGGTGGCGCGGGAAAAGAGTTCCTGGAAGGATTTGGGGGCCTTTGCCCAGCAGTGAAACAGCATAGGCTAGCAAAAAAAAAGATGTACTGTTTAAAAATCAAGCTATACAATAGGTACACTGTACGAACCATAGACATAAGAAATATTTATATGGTACGAACAGTAAACTGTACGAACGAGTTCGTACAGTTTACCTTTAATATAACTTGTACCATTAAAAAGTACTTGCTACGCTTTTTAATTTTTTTATTGTCTTGGGGACAATAAAAAAAATCTCAAAATATTTGGAGCTCCAATAATATTTGGAGCTCATAAATACTGAGACATCTCATAACCCACACAAAAGCGTGATTTTAGCGTCCCCACAATCAGATAGGTAGGTCACAAGACAGCGACAAATGTGGCTGTAACTCACCACAGCCTCCCGAGATTTCTTATACACTGGTTATTACGGGTATTACCTTCCTTCCACCGTGGCCCGGATGGCCCGGCTTCTTTTAACATTTTTATCTACGATATTAAAGTAATTATTTAGCGTGTGTTGTAGCTTATATAGAAAGGTTCTTTATTAAACTGGGTAGAGAAAATGAAAGGCCATTTATAAATTGCATTTTTATAATGAAAGAGGACCCAAGTTATGGATGGTCATTATTACTCGTATCAGTTTTACTTTTTTTAGTCTATCGGTATAATAGAAGGAAGGAAAATAAACCTATCATAATGACATAAAATCAATAATGAACTGATATGCAAAGCATTACAAACTATTTTAACAGTTTTAATTTAAAAAAAAACCGGACAAATGCAAGTCGGACTCGCGCACCGAGGGTTTCGTACTTTGTAGGTAGTTTATCACGGGTTTTTTTTAATGTACCTTGAAATTTACGGTTTTCGGATTGTTTCCTTTACTTGTGCTACATGATCTTGCTTCTTGCCAAATTTCATGATTCTAGGTCAACGGGAAGTACCCTCTAAAATTTTGGTTCCCTTGAGAGTGTCGAAATATACGTTTTTTGCGGCATAAACGGCCGTATCTTTTTTTTTTTACGTCAACTTAGAAGTTTGATTTTTTCACAGTTGCAAGGGACTGTAGACCTGATATATGGCTTTAATTTCAACTTGATACCTCCAGGCGCTCCCGAGATAAAGGGTCTTGACAGACAGACGGACGGACGGACGGACAACAAAGTGATCCTATAAGGGTTCCGTTTTTTCCTTTTGAGGTACGGAACCCTAAAAAACGATAAAATATCCCCTTTTGTACACGGTGGCAGTGACATCGACGTGCAACCTGTTACCATGGATTCCTGGTACAGACGCCAGCACATCAAGCTACCCGAAACTGTCAAATTTTCCCAATCAACTTTGAATCTTATGCTTTAGCGATAAAGTTGAAAATATATTAAAGAAATTCGACAGATTGTAGTAGTATGATGTGCTAGCGTCTGTAGGTACATGATTCCCACGGCGTTGAAATTTTTCGACTGTTTCTTATTGTGCTACTGTTTGTTTTTCCTTAAATAAATAAGTAGATATTTAATATAATCAGCCTTTAATGGTCCCACTGCTAGGACACAGGCCTCCTCTCGGGCCGTCCTCCACCGTGCCATAATGGCCACCGGCCCATGCAATAAAATAATAATAACAAAAATAAATGCCTTATTATAACATGTTAAACCACACACTTTCCATATCGATTGTGCAAATCGATATTTCCAATTGAAAAGCTCGATGTAAGGAATAGCCCCGTCGTTATCTAAGGGCATCTATCTTGTTCGAGTCGAAGCGATTTTTCCCTATGCCTCCGACATGGAACAAATTATCATTCAATTTATATCAGTCGCTCTTTTATCGGTCCCATTCCCGACGTTAATAAGAAAATTTTCTGGTGAATGTTTGATGCGGCGTTTTTTGTGCTATTTTGGGGAAGAAAAAAAATGTTGGTAAGTATTTTGTGTGGTTGGGCAGAGTGAATCGTTTTCTATTATTTTTGCTCTTATAACTATTAGGAAGATTGAGAATGAGTATAAATTATCATTCACTGTTTATATTCTACACCGCAGTGCATAGTGTTAAAATTCTCTGATGAATATAGGCTTCGCCGATGAAAATTTAAAAACATAATATGATGGTAACTGGCGCCAAATCGATGTAGGAGGTGCAGTAACTGTTACATAATAATTATAAATTGTCATTTCCAAAATCAAAACAAATAACAAATTTAAAGTATCAATTTTATAACAATCATATTGAATTGGATATTTTAATTTGGCGCTTCTATTCAATTTCATCCTGTACTTACATTTTTGTTACTTTTTATACTTATTATTTTTTATTTAAATACAAAAAGAAGCCTTAATTACAATATACATTGG
This sequence comes from Oligia fasciuncula, assembly GCA_963082905.1. Taxonomy (NCBI): domain Eukaryota; kingdom Metazoa; phylum Arthropoda; class Insecta; order Lepidoptera; family Noctuidae; genus Oligia; species Oligia fasciuncula. Next base: position 18,098,759 of record OY720395.1, read on the forward strand.
TAAAACGCCAGCAACCTCTTAAGAGGTCATTGTACTCATCATTATGAACAACTTTTACTATGGGACCAAACCTGAAATCGCGAAAAAAAAAAAACAGCTGTTCCCTACATTTTGACGAGTTATACGAACATAAATGTAGGGAACAGCTGATTTCAGGTTTGGTCCCTTAGTAAAAGTTGTTCATAATAATGAGTACAATGACCTCTTAAGAGGTTGCTGGTGTTTTACCAATAACCCTGTATAAGCTTATACTAATATAATTATATAGGTACAGGGTTATTGGTAAAACACTAACAACCTTGCAGAACTAGATTACTAACATCATAAACAACAACTTTTGTTTAATGACTTTTTACAAAACATAACACATTTACTATAAACAAGCCTATAAGATTTCGTTGTTCTATCTAACCCCCGCTCCCCTCCGCTGAATTTTGTACTAGACACGGCAGTTGTTTACCTAAATAGAGCTTTATTTTACTTGGCGTAGAGTTCGTAACTGAATATCGAATATTTCAATTCTTTGAATTGAAACATTGTTTTTTTGTATGAAAGTGTGATGAATTAATAAAAGTCAACTAAAGTTGTTGATCATGACGGTTCCTTGTCAATATATATATGAAAACATTATGTACGTTCGGAAAAATCTACACCTTTTTAGTAAGATAAGTGACAGGCATAATTTTAACACTAGAAATAGGGACAAATTAGATCAACCGCGTTTCAGATTGTCTAAAGTAAAAACTTCTTTTTTGGGTTACTGTGTAAAATGTTATAATAAAATATCACTCGATATTCTTCAATTAAATGAGAAGAAATTTAAAACATGCATTAAACGCACACTATGTAGACAAGCATATTACAAGTTGGATGATTATATTGTAGATAAAAATGCTTGGCTTAATGCTGGTCCTGCTCCACAGACACTTGGACTCACTAGTTAAAATTTCAATATTTGGAAGAGGTGCTTCCCTTTTTCTTTTTTTTGTGTTTCTGTCATTACGAACATAACTTTTTTAATTTATTCAATCAAGTTTTAAGTGTTGATTACTTCAATATTAAATATCTCTTCCTGTTTGGTAGGTAATAAAATTCTATTTACCTCTTATAGAAATTGCAAACTGTAGTTTTGTATAATTTAGAAGCATTTTTTTTTTTTTGTAAATGTAAGAACCATGTTTCCGTTTATTATGATTTTTTGATGTTGACTTGAAAGAGCATGGCAGTTGAGAACGTGTCATGCTCACTTAAATGTCTCACCGATGGTGGCGCGTGTGTTGGATCATTCGGTTCCCTACAAAATGGTTGAGCTGGATGGTGCTGATCCACGCGTCATGTTCGTGAACGGGCGCCGTCGGTTGAGACTGGTCATCTCTTAACTGCCATGGCTTATTTTTAATCTTATGTCTTGAATTGTTTCTTCATTTCTGTCTTTGTTACATTGTTCTCACACATAGAAGCAACAAGAATAATGTACCCAGGATTTTGTAATATCTTGATTTAAAAAAGTGTCCATGGAGTTTCTTGCCCGTTCTTCTCCATAGAGATCTACACTTTGGAATGGGCAACTAGCTTCAACTTTCTGACTAACTGACAGACTATTTAATTTTAACAATTCAAAAGTGCCTGTACAAGGTTTAATTGAAATAAATGATTTGAGTTTGAGTTGTTTATGATGTTAGTATAATAGTCCTGAGAGGTTGTTAAAGTTTTACAATAACCCTGTATATTATGTAAAAATATATAAATAAAAAATAAAATAAATAAAAAGGAAGGAGCTCATTGGGCATTAAAAAAATATATGTATAATATATACGCCTCAACTTGAGAACCTCCTCCGTTTTTTCGTCGGTTAAAAATTCGACCGCATCGCTGTCAATGGGATAAGTGGCCAAAAAGCTGGCAGTTTTTTTACACTTACGTTTAATCGATTATGAGCGTGATAGGTCCAAAATCATTCCATCGTCCCTAAACTTTATATTTATACATTACTTTCCATTAGGCGAGATCGTGGCCTAGAGCAGGCCCATTCAGTACCTAATAAAAAAAAAATTGAGTCATTACCGTTAACCACAATGAACTAACTTTTTATTAGATTCTTGTCCTTGATTTTCACATTTAGCCAATAAATATGCTCGTTAGTGCTCGTTTAGTCAATGTTATTATGGGCTGATTTTTCTTTTATTTGAAAAATATAACAATTATGGCAGTATGACGTATTATATTCTATACAAAGGCTGCCAAACGACAATACAACATCAGCCATTATCAAATACACAAAACCAAATTATGTATCCATGGACAAGACATAGGTAAGCCAAGCAAAAATATCCAAGAAAATTTTCTCCCTCGTCTGTTTTTCTTAAAGCCACATAATAATTGTATCAATTTCCATTAGAACCTGTCCCAAAATTATGAAGAATATGATTAAGTAACCATAATTCGTCACCAGCTGTGTTCAAGTGCGGCTCTCGAATAAATTCTCATTTACAACGAGTAAGATATTGAAAAATTCAGGCATCTGGTAGCGCGACCCTTAATTTTATATTATCTGTTAGGGGCTGGTTTTGTTAATGCGACAAATCAGTAATTGATTTACAAAATTACAATTTTAAAAGTAGGTATGCTCTTGTCTCGATAATCAAACTGGAATGAGAAAGTTTATAGTGGACTAGCTGTTCCCCGCGGTGTCACACGCTGCGCGGCTCCTAAGGGTCGTAGCGTGATGTTATATCCCCTCGATAAATGGACTATCCAACACAAAAATATTTGTTCAATTCGAACCAGCAGTTCCTGAGATTAGCGCGTTCAAACAAACAAACTCTTCAGCTTTATAATATTATTAGTATATTAGTATAATAGTATTAGTATATTAGTATTAGTATAGATAAGACAGCGTAGATATTAAAACAGAAGAACTAGGAGGGGATCGAGGAGGGGGTGGGGTGGAGAGGGTTTCAGGGGATCAGACCGGAATAACTCAAAATAATTGGTGCTGATATTCGATCATTTGGCATTCGATTTTGCATAGTACACCCTATAAATTATATGTTTGCGTAACAATGCTATCTCTAAAAATATAATAGAGAATGGAAATATAATGTTTAGTTTTTACCTGATAGGTAAGTAGGTACCTACAGTATTTAACTCACAGATTCTCTTGAAGATTCAATCGTTTTATTTTCCCATTATATAACTTTTACAATATTTTAGTCATATAAATTTAGAACCTAGTGTTTTTACACTAGACTAATTTAAATGACTAAATTATAATGTAGTAATATAAAAACAAAAGGACACTTAGGCGTCGAAGTAATTCCATTAAATAGAAGACGAACTTTGCATTTTTACCAGCTGACTATTGAAACGACTGTCGAGAAAAGGACATAAAATCATGCCTAGGGGCCCATTGACACGTACCACAACCACACCACAGCGCAGTGACAAAATGTGGTCAAGCTGTGGTTACGTGTAAATAGTGTCGCTGCGGCTTCTTGCGGTTGCGTTGTGGTCCCTAAAAAAGGTTTTGTTGGCGATGTGGCCGGCCGCTAGTTCGCGGTGTCGCTAGTGGTTGCGTTGTGGTTGCGACGTGGCTGCAATGTGGGCGGTATCACACACGCGGTCGATAATGACAGCAAAATATCGTCCGTGTGAATTGAACTATTGATTTTCATACAAATTAGCGCCCGCCCACGTGTTGTGGTTCTGGTGTGATTGTGGTTGTGGTACGTGTGAAACAAGCCTAAGGCTTGAAAACTGCCATGTAGATAGACGAAAACTGTCATCTTTAATCAAATTAACTGTAGCTATAGCGCAGTGCTGGAACCGCACCCTAAAGCTATACCGTGATAAACTTTATTATTTTCATTAAGGGCAGGTGATTCAATTAAATTAGAGCTCAAAACGATGCGCCACGCGTGACTTATCATTAAAATTGCTAACTAAGGCGAGTGTATACCTGCCTTAATATATTTTTGTTGTTAGGTCACCTTATTTAGGTTATCTGAAGAAATAAATTAACTTAATTAACGAGTCTTTTGTCGTTCTATTTAGATAGTTTGTCAAACAATTATGTGAATTACTTGTCGCAAGACTTAATTGGATATTGCGAAGAATTCTTTGATAACATCCTGAAATAGAGTTACACGAAGCAAAAGAAACATTATTTACCCAATAAAATTGACTTCTGAATTATCTATAAATACAATTTTCTTATAATATTCTTCTTCAGTAAAAATATCACCTAATACATTATTATAAGTTTTTCTTGTTATCTAACATCGCAACATATACCTATAAAACCGTAGTACACTCAAACCGAGGGACAGGAATCTCACAAGTAATACTTTTCATACTTTTGTCCGAGATTTATGTTAAAAAGTTCGTCCATTTCTCATTTTTCCCCCCCAACCCATCTCTCACTGTGTGAACGATTATCATTCTTTTTTTCTTAGCCCAAAAAAAAAACTTTCTTTTGTCAGTTACACGCGCTTGGTCCTTTTCAAAATAGGAACGATGAAACGTTCTACATTTAGATGCTACGTTTATTCAAATTCGTGTTCTTATTTCAAAATATTTGTTTTTTTTTTCTGGTTCTTATTCTGAATTTATTGTCTTTTTAGTCGAGTCTGCATTGTGTGGTCTTTGCTTAAGAATTGATCACCCTCTTCCCTTATTTTGTAGGAGCGTCTAAGTGGCTGCCTCCACAATCCTTGGGGACACCGTAATTTACTGTAAGTATTTATAAAAGTGTACAGGTGGATTCATAGGTTCTTTTAGTTCACGTATATACGTTTTGATAAGTTTTTAGTGACTCTCTGCAGGTATTCTCTTGTAAAGGTTTTAGATAGTAGGTATACCAAGATGAGAAGTGTAAAAGATCAACATCATCTGCCTAGTCTCTTTCCCCAAGTATGTTAGGGTCGGCTTCCAGTCTAACGGGATGCAGCTGGATACCAGTATTCTACATGGAGCGAGTGCATATCTGACCTTCACAACCCGGTTACTGGGTAGTACGATACCCGTTGGCTTACCAACGGACCCTTGGATCTTAAGACCAGGCACTCTAAAGTAATTTTCACGCAAGCTCCGCCCCATGAATGCACTAAAGAACCGGTTAGGCCGTTATACAGTGCTAGACGCTAACACATCAGTAATAAAGCTGAATACCGTGTGCGCTCTTTGATCGCGTTCGGGCACGAAACTAAATGTCGTAAGACTCAATTCTTATTTCGTTTATAACTAAAGTAATAATTGATCTAGAGAAAAAATTTCTTATGGCTGGATAGTAAACTATATTTTCTTACTGTGAACATTTATTTTAGACATAAAGGCTCAGTAATCTTGAAAAAAAATGTAATAATCTTTAAAAAAGACATGATTTTCGAATAAAAAATGTTACAAGTACGTAACTGTCTTGTACATGGAAAGAAAAAGATCCAATAAATCATATACTAAAGTTCCATTTTGATTGTATGTGTGACTGTTTCAGAATATTAATGCAAATTAACATATCATTTAGGGAGCCTCCTCTGAACTGGTTGTCAAACTTTCGATCTTCTGACGACCCATGACGACTGTGAAAGATCCACAAGGAGAGTAAATGATAACCACAAAAAAGTTTTATAATTTATTATTACATCGCTCCTAAGTGCTCATTATGGTTGCCATCACAACCTACAATTATTTGTTCAAGTGTTCACATAATTTTAAATAAATAATTCGACTAGGTTACTTTCGTTGTACGTATTTAAAGACTTGTAGTTACTTCACTGCTCCTCAAATCTGGAACGTTAAGTGTAAAATGTCTGTTACAGCTACATTCTGTTGGACCCCCTAATTTACCTTTGGCAATACAAATGTTTGGTGAGCGATAGTTCTCATCTGTACTCTTTTTCTTACCTCTGGGTATTGTGTGAGTACCATATATCGATCTTATACCTCCGTATATGTGATTATCATTATTAATAACATCATTTTTATTATAATTATTATAGGTCCTTTGGTACTGATCGTTGCTATATAGTTCTTCTTGGTTTTTCTTATCCATTTCTTTGTTATACATTATTGTTGAGTAGTTGTTTGGTTCGGAATTTGAATCGTTGTCTGTGCTTAGTGTTTCGTTCACGTATCGTTGTGACATCCATACGTATCGCGCCATTGGTTCTTCGGGACCCCATAATCGGGATGGGCGGAACGCTGAAGCTAATTTCTGGAAAGAAGATGTTGTTGTCAGTTCATGGCCTTTTGTTGACGGATAGTTAGGTCACAGAGAGTGGAGTTAATGCAATTTTTTATGAACGTTCCAAAAATTATCAGATTTATGTCTGTGGCAAATAGTCCGGTCAGATTATCTGCGTTACCTATTAACAAATCTGAACAAACTTGCTGAGCAGAATAAGTTATCATATTAACCATGCTTATTACTCATTGAGCAGAACTCAAACTCCTGAATATTTAATGAAATTATCAACAAATAACGTTCTTTAATCATTAAGTTCTCCGTTAGTGCTGTTCACTTCTGTAAGTGACGAACTCACAATACCCAAAACTGTATGCCACTTTTGTTTTTATATCGTTTTAGTCGGGATGTCGATGAACTGCAGTATCAACATATATATTACTAGCTGCGCCCCGCGGTTTCACCCGCGTAAATGTCGATCCCGTGGGAATATCGGGATAAAAAGTAGCCTATATGTAAAACCAAGGTGCCAGCTACCACCATACAAAATTTTATCAAAATTGGTCCAGCCGTTTGAGCGTGAAGAAGTAACAAACATATAAACACACACTCACAAACTTTCGCCTTTATAATATTAGTGTGATTGTGATTAAAAACTGTACTCACTGTAACTAAATTAAACTGCTCCTCCTTAGCAACAGCTACTGCAGCTAGCATGACCATGACCACTAGTATAACTACAAATACTACTAACAAGGGCCAGAGCGTGAGGCCATTGTCCCAGGATACCCTCAGCAAGGCCCGGAGCCACCAGCCCGAGACTCCAATGAAGAGGGCCGGGGTTAACCACCAGGTGGCTACCCAGAAGTATGGGAGCTTGACCCCAGTGAGAAATTCTATGTCTACTGTGAGGTAACACCACCCTGGAATGGGAAAATAAGATATTCGTTTAGTAACAGTAAATAACAACCTACTGGGTAAAATTAGCAATTTTATTAAGTGAGTGCTAAGGACCAAAATAGATTGACTAATTAAGTTTAAATTGGTACCTCGTGTACGAAGCGAGTTCCGAGACTAATTCGATTCAGTCTTCAGTTTTCTAAATCCTAATTATTGAGCTACATAATTTAACTAATGATAATTTTAATGTATTTAATATTACCAAAATTCAAATTAAAAGAACTCTTATCTAATAAAATATGATATACTGAAATACAATGTATCGAATAATTTATATATATCGAATAATCTATATAATTGGAAAGATTTTTTATGCCAGGTTTAGGTCAGGGATTCAAAAAAATATTACTGATACGAGTACCTAATGCCGCGAAACTTTTTTGGATAACTTCGCAACAATATTTCATTTTAAAAACTGATGTCTTTCAAATTATAAAGTTAAGGGAGGAATTATAACATGTAGCAATCAGATGTGGCTATAGTGTAAGTTACCATAATTTTAAAGACAAATAAATACGTTTTTTGCAGCCTTCATTTTTGAACCCCCCTTTACCTTTAAAGCAGCTTGTCATTCAAACTTACCATAAATAAACACAAATCCAGCCACTTCAACAGCAGTCGTGAACACAGCCAACACTGGTATGATCAGTTCATCTAACATGGTGGCTACTTCCAGCCCTCGGGCCAGTACTGCCACGGTGAGGGCAGTGCCCACTGCTGAGGACGCGCAGGCGAAGACCCGCCAGTGGTCGCCTGTCATTCTGTGGAGCTTGTCGTATACTGGGTAAAGGAGAATCAACTGAAAAATTTAAATAAATAGTGTGAAATTTTGAGCTAGTTTTTAACCGACTTCCAAAAAGGAGGAGGTATAACCTCCTCCTTTCCTCGGAAACCGCAAAAAAAATCAGCTGTTCCCTACATTTATGTTCGCATAACTCGTCAAAATGTAGGGAACAGCTGATTTTTTTTCGCGATTTTAGGTTTGGCCCCATAGTATAAGTTGTTCATATTGATGAGTACAATGACCTCTTAAGAGGTTTTGGGTTAATTCATTAACACCCTGTGAATGTTTTTTTTTTATGTATGTTCACCGATTACTCGAAGACGGCTGGACCGATTTCAAAAAATATTTTGCTGTTTGAAAGGGTATACTCTCGAGGTGGTCCCATTATCATCAAGTTGGAATCTGATGAGAGGATCCCATGGAAATCGAGGGAAACCCTCAAATTTTACAGGCACACCTATTGCGATTTGGGTATTTTTTAAAGTAACTTGAGCATTTGCTCTCGGAAATCATCATTTGGTAAAGTGGAGCTGATGATGAAGACCACAGATGGCCATCAGAACTACTTAACGACAAATATTTCACGGGTTGCGATTCGATTACTTTAATATAGTTGCTAAGCAATTTGTGCTCATCACAATGCGTATGGTGAGTGGTTGTGGTGTCAATAAACGAAAATGCGGAACCAAAGACACCAACTTCCGAAATTAAAGTTATTTTTCAATTTGTAGTGTTTTTTTTTTTGGAAGTCGGTTGTTTTTTTTTTGTAAAACGTTTTTATTTTTCAGTTTAAAGAATAAAATGCGAATCAATGAGGAAAAGCTCGACTTTTGGAAGGCAAACAAGATTTTTTACTTTTAATTACATTACTCTAATCACAGATTACAGGTCCTTCTAAGAAGTGATATGTAATTCCTTATATACCTACCAGTTCTTAGAAGGGCTTGTAATCTTGATTATCAATCTTATAGAATTAATTATCGCATTTCAGTGACATTGATAGGCCTCTCTAATAGCATGCGACTCAACACAACCCTCGACAATTCTTAAATAGTAGCTAAAGTAATCAGCTTTTAAAAATCCCACTACTGGAACACCTCTTGACCTCTTGAGGGAGTAGGCCGTAATCCACCATGCGACACTGGGCCCGCGTAGTGGATTATGGCCCACTCCCACTTGTTTTGAGAGCAATGGTGATGACTGGCCTGTTGGTCTGTGACTATGACTGCTATGCCGGAGGTCGTGGGTTCGATTCCCACCCAGGACAAATGTTTGTGTGATGAGCATGATCATTTGTTCTGTGTCTGGGTGTAATTTATCTATATATGTATGTATTTAGAAATATATAAGTATGTTTATCAGTTGTCTAGTACTCATAACACAAGCTCTGCTTAGCTTGAGACTAGACGGCGTTGTGTGATAGTTGTGGAATATTATTATTATATTATAAATAATTTACACAAAGTAAAGCGCCTGTCTGGGTTCGAACCTACGACTACTCGTAAGTCCCGTAAGCCTCGTAAGTCGTAAGTACTCGTATGTCGCGGCCACTACCATTTAGCCACCATCACACTAATATAATAAAGGCGAAAGTTTGTGAGTGTGTGGGGGTGTGTGTGTGTGTTTATGATTGTTACTTCTTCACGCTTAAACGGCTGGACCAATTTTGATAAAATTTTGCATGAAGGTGGCTTGTCAGCTACAAAATTTAATCAAAATTCAGGGTGTCCCCTGGATTACAACATAGACTTTTTATTCCGATATTCCCACGAGATCGACACTTAGGTATACGGGTGAAACCGCGGAGCACAGCTATTTTAATATAAAGGTTTCACAGCTTGTAAGATGGCCCTTGCAAAACTTCTAATATAAAACTGCTCCATTTAAAAAAAAGATCAAAATAAAGTGTAAATTACAATCTAAATTAATGTTTTCTTAGAAAAACAGTATAACTACATTATACTGTTATTTTATGAGAACATTCAGTTATGACCGCAAAACTCAGAAACAGACTGTTACAACTGACATCGAATGACAGTTTTACCGCAGTGTTAAACTTGATATTTTGGGCTTAGGTTAATCTGGTTTGGGTGAACTGTACCTACTTTAGATCTAGATATTATTTTTATATTTCTAGCTAGGTCATCATCATCTGCCTAGCCTTTTCCCAACTATGTTGGGGTCGGCTTCCAGTCTAACCAGAATTTTACATTGAGCGACTGCCTATCTGACCTCCACAACCCAATTACTAGGTAATACGATACCCCTTGGTAAGACTGGTTGTCAGACTTTTGGGCTTCTGACTACCCGTTACGACTGTTAAAGATCCACAAATGACAGCCGGGACCAACACTTAATGTGCTTTCGGAGGCACGGAGAGGTCTTGATATGTAAAGATGGTCACCCATACACGGACCAACCGCGGCAAGCGTAGCTTAACCGGATCAATCGACCCGTGCGGCTGTTATTACTTAGCCACAAAGCCTCTCCACTAGCTAGACACATAAAAAAAATTTTGCTAGTAGGCAAATCGTATCGACCGACATAGCTTGCAGAGTAGGCAAACTAAAGTGGCAGTGGGCTGGCCATGTTTGTCGAAGGATCGATGACTGGTAGAGCAGACGAGTCCTGGAGTGAAGACCGCATATCGACAAAGCCTTGTAGCGTGGGAAGCCCCCAGCTACATAGACCAATCATCTTAAGAAAGTGGCTGGGATATACTGAATGCGGGGCCTACGATCTTACACACATCTGCGTTTATAATATAGTAATGTGTAGTGCGAGTGGGGGGGGGGGGGCTGTAATGTTGATTACACGCACGCGTTAAAAATATCGGTCGATAAAAACGCAGATATGTGGTAAGGAATCGGGACGCATTATCGCAATAACACATACGATACTAATTAAAAAAAAAACTTAATACATACCACACTAATAATACCAGAAAAGAAAACAACTCCGAAAGCAAGAAGAGGCCATTCCTTATTCCTCTTCTCGGAGACAGAAGACTGGTATATTAAGACTAGAATTGATATGAAACTGGTATCTTTTCTGTTGGTTCCTCCGATGGACTCCCAGAGTAACACCCACAGCCAGCCCGCGAATATACTTGTCATTATTACTAGAGCTGACGTCCTGAAATCACACTAATATTATAAGGCGAAAGTTTATGAGGGGGTGAGTGTGTGTATGAAGAAGGCTTCACGCTCAAACGGCTGAACCAATTTTGATAAAAAAAATATGGAGGTAGCTGACACCCTGGATTAACATATAGGCTACCCGATATTCCCACGGGATCGACATTTACGCGGGTGAAACCGCGGGACGCAGCTAGTATCTAATAAAAACGTGGATGATTCAACATCTCCGATCTTACTAATATTATAAATAACAAAGGTAACTAACACATGTAAATAATTATCTTACCACCGAACGTCAGAATGTCTGTAAACAGATCCACCGGCGCTGGTCAGGTATCCACTGACAATTTGCGTAGACATTAGCGCCTGCACCAATGTACTGTGCCAAATGTAAGGCTGCGTGAGCGATGTCCATTGCACACACGATTCGAACATCGAATCGAGAACTGCGGTCTTAGCCAGAAATGAAGTTAGCAGTATAGCGATAATTACGACGATTATTACCAAGAAGGCGAGTGTCGTTTTCAAGGTTTTGTGGAGGCGGTATAAACTGAAAAGGTAAAATATTTGTGTTTAAAATTTGTCTGTTGACATAAATAAAATTTACTCAAGGGAACCAAATTATTGTGTCAGTTTAGTATTAAAATTGGGCTTTGTCCGAATACTTTCAAGTATACAACTTGAAAGTATTCGGACAAAGCCCAATTCTGCCAAGCTATCTCTCCTATCTATCATCAAATATTTACATCATCTGGACATGAGTTACCTTGGGTAACTTGGAAGTCTTTAAACAGACTCCGGACCCAGGTTGGCCGAAGCAAGGAAAACCTGTTCAGGTGTTGATTCATAGACGACTCCGTCTTGGAATGTAGTAAATGTGGTGCTGTTCCACAAACGATGGGACACTTAATATCGTGTCCTGCGTGTCCTGTCAGATGCATGTTACAGAAGCTGGTAGACGCTGGTGATGGCGCCAAACAAGTAGGTAGCCGAGTCTATTTAGGTTGCTATCGACATGCTAAAAAGAAGAATATATTATACGAATAACTAGCCGACTTCGTACCGCCTCAGATTTTTTTTTTTGTTATTTTGTCCCATATATTTTAATAATTAGGAACCCTCACGAGCATCCCCAGAACACCCTACCAAAGCTACATTACAATCTGACCAATGGTTTCGGAACGCATAGAGGACAAACATAGGTACAAATATTGATTCTTATTTGTATAGATTATACAATAGTGCTTCAAACCGAATTTTGGACATGGCGGCCAATCTCAGCGAAGAATAGCCATCGGCGCAGGAGATATTATTGTAGGTACCTACACAAGTGTGTGCGCAGACACTGGTGCTCTCTCTCTTCCCTCACTCTCATAGTCCGATGGGACGGCAATTTTATGTATTACTTTATTATTATTTATTTATCAACAGCTTTCAATTGATGCTTCTGTCATGGCAGGCTTGTGAGGTTAATTGAAATACTCCTCTTCCATCTTTTATCTATTCCGTTAAAAGGTTTCACGTGCCCATTGTTCCGAGGCCTGCTTTGTCAGTTATGTGAAATACGTGGCTGGTATGCATAATAGGGGTATTTCGAGTAATCCTTCTTTGTTAGGAGTAGGGTATTCATGTAGGTTCTCTAGAACACGTCACGGATTTGATGGAGCTTTAGTCAATGACTTGCGTGGAGCAAAATGTCGTTCGAAGAATTTCGTGAGTGTGAATAGAGTCAATAACATTTTTAAACAACATTTCATTGAAAGAACCAAGATTTTTAGAAGTGAAACTAGACCGACTATTAATTCATTTGTATTTCTCGTTCGACCCGGCGGAATTTTTGTCCCGACGACCCATCTCAAAGCAGCCTAGCGTACCTGAGTACTTGATGCAGAAGATTATTTTAGTGCAAAAATAAATTTAATCTTATTCTTAAATTTATAAACAAAAATATTAAAAGGAATTAGAAAATTTAATATAATTAAGTCTGTGCGCAGACACAGGTGCACCCTCTGCTCTTTTACTCTCATTATCCGATAGGACGGATAATCCGACACGACAATCCGGGCTGCTACTGAGAAATCACTTTGCCCGACCCGGGAATCGAACACTGAACCCCTCGCCCAGCAGTCGCTCGTGCTCACGGATATCTAGGAGATACGAATATATACGACATGGATATCACGTATGATCGTGCTACTAAACACCATATTTTCGGTTACATTTAATATTATTCTGATGGACCAGAATTAGCCATTAAAGTCGTTTAAGGCAAATACTTTAATTATTATCACCCGGAAAACACGACCCAATTTTTCTAAATAGACACGTACTTATTTGGACGAATTTTAGCTCGTTTAACTTCTACAAATTATACTAATTGTGCTAAATTATTGCGTTGTTATTTCGTGCTTGTTTCAAAACAAAAGACAAACGGGAATATTAATTTACTTTAAATGTGAATGTAATTACATTCACATTTAAAGTAAATTAATATTCCCGTTTGTTTGTTTACTAAACTTGAGCAATAATTTTTTAAACCAGTCCAATTGGACTGGTTTAAAAAATTATTGCTCAAGTTTAGTGTCTACTAATTGATGTAAACAAGATCATTTGTCTGGTGTTTAATGAAAACTGGATTTGTGGCACTGTTTTTCTATTGGCTTGTTTCATAAATTGTTTAATCAAAATAAATAATGAACACATTTTGTGTTGCTTTCTTCTTTTTATTTATTTATTTATCTAAGAACACCAACAGCATATACATTCAACATTGGTTTACATATACGTTCTGTTGTTATAGACTAAAGAGCTAAAAGTAACTTTAAATGTTTTTATTCAATCTTAGGATCGACACCATTTTAGAAATAATAATTGTAAAACTGAACGTTTTCTTTTTAGTAAAGAAAACCCCTGTATATAGAACAGATTCTTAATAAAAATTTAATGTAAGAATCTTATAAAAATTTAGCAATTTAATTTAGGTATTCTACTTTGAAAATGTTCTTTCACAAAATTTTCACACAAAAGCTATAGATATTTCTAACAAACGGCTTATTACAAACGAAGAAGGAAATATTACTTGTAATAAGAGTATTATTACTTACAGAATGGGCACGAAGAACCATAGAAGAAATATTAAAATCGCCATTATGCCAAGATACTGGGGGTACTCCGTGAATGGCGCCAAAAACGTTGAACTGAAAGTTAAAATAATATCTGTTAGAATTATGGGTAGTAATGGTAAAAGGTACAGCTGTTAGATATTACAATAGTTCCATACCTAACATTAGGACTGTTATCCCTGAAGGTTTCGGCAGAGGTGCAGGTACCTGTTTTTTTTTTCTTTGGGAAACCTTCAAAAGGCATCCGACCTCCGGGGAGGTCGGGGAGTGTGGGATTTTTACCTCACTAAAACCACCCCGGTCATCACCATCAGCACATAGGAGTGGTCCCGGTTCCTTTTAAAAGACTAATTCCGGAACCGGCCCCCCGTGCAGCGACTGTAAGGCAAATCCCTGGGAAGACTGTAAAGGGGCCTCCCCTGAGCCTCGCTATGTACGGCAGCACGTGACCACAGTGCCACCGTCTTCCCTGAGGTCACTTGGTGGGCGGACAGAGTCCCCACTCTGTGCGCCCGCGACCACAGAGGTGTAGGTACCAATAGTACACCCACATTCAGCCAGTTATGTTTAAGTTCCGTATAATAGGGGGCGAGCCTATTGCCATCAACCGGGTATAAATCCAAATTCCTGGTTGCCACTGCAAAATTCCAGATAGAAAAACCCAGTAACATTTTGCCACACCCGGGAATCGAACCTAGTACCTTCATACCCAGCAGTACCATTTGCGACCTTGCTTAGAACTAACAGGTCTTCGCTAGCTAAAATCATTATCATCATCTGCCTAGCCTTTTCCCAACTATGTTGGGGTCGGCTTCCAGTCTAACCGGATGCAGCTGAATACCAGTATTTTACATGAAGCGATTGCCAATCTGACCTCCACAACCCAGTTTCTGGTAGGACTG
Organism: Oligia fasciuncula; assembly: GCA_963082905.1. Taxonomy (NCBI): domain Eukaryota; kingdom Metazoa; phylum Arthropoda; class Insecta; order Lepidoptera; family Noctuidae; genus Oligia; species Oligia fasciuncula. Next base: position 18,113,848 of record OY720395.1, read on the forward strand.
GTTGTCAGACTTTCGGGCTTCTGACTACCCGTAACGACTGTCAAAGATCCACGAATGATGATTTTTATATAGGGTGACTGGTAATTAGTGACCGATACTTAAACACGTGATTTTACTCATCATTATGAACAACTTTTACTATGGGACCAAACCTGAAATCGCGAAAAAAAAATCAGCTGCTCCCTACATTTTGACGGGTTAAGCGAACATAAATGTAGGGAACAGCTGGATTTTTTTTCGCGATTTCAGGTTTGGTCCTATAGTAAAAGTTGTTCATTATGATGAGTAAAATCACGTGTTTAAGTATCGGTCACTAATTACCAGTCACCCTATATAATGAATGATTTATAAATATTAGTAGGATTTTATGATCAATTATATACTTACTTGAAACACTCGGTTGCGTTCATTTTATTTTCATATCCGTTCTGAAACATAAAATAAATAGTTCTTATACTTAATAGTATATTATTATCTATCAAGCCTTTTCTGAAAATCATAACAGCGCCCTAATTGCGTAACACACAATTACTCTCAATTTGAATAATTTTGAAGCATATTTCTAATCCATTGCTCCATATGTTCGAAAAATGTGTCTGCTCAACATCGCAAATAACGCTATGAACGTTTATTTATTTATTTATTTATTAGGGACAACAAACAGTAGCATATTGAATATTACACATGATTGGAGTACTAAACTAATAGAATTAACAAATACACTACTCACGACGTTATCCACAGATTACCATATAAAATAATTAGCATAGGTACTGTTATTAATAACAATAAAGGCAAACTTAAAGATACTCATTACAAAGTTTGTTATTAAAATGCATCTCGGACAGCATAATATCTAATAATATTTGCGTCTTAATACAAGGGACAAATTTAAAGGTATGGAATCAAATCAAATCGGCAAGCAAAAACAAGAGAAAAAAAGAAGGACGAACTTAAAGCTACATAAATACATGAGGTATAGGAATCAAAATTAAGTAACATCAAAACTTATGGTTGTTCCTTTAAAGTGGAAATAACTTGATTTTTGAACATATTCTTGTTCAGAAATATAATATCAATTGATCCAAACTTTTTATTATAAGTGTCGACCAATCGGTGCAGCGGTGAGCGTGCGCCTGAGTTGGTATGACAGAAATTAGTGGCAAACAACGTTGTTGCACTGTCAAAATGAAACCCATTGCTACTGATAGTGTGTTACGCAATTACCCTGCTAGATATGATTCACAAATAAACAACTAGATCGCATCGGTAGCAAAACATTAACTATCCAATACGAACGAATTAATTCATTGTGACACTGATTCAAGCGTCGAGATATTCAAGCCAATGAACGCGTTTTCTTCCTTCCTTTCACGGAATTTAAACGTAAAAATAATTATTATTTCCGTTCATATTTTATTTATATCAGATGTGCAGGTTGTTATTAATTTCTCAATCAATAGATTTTTATTATAATAAACAGGTAAAAATTGTGAATTTGAAAGTAGGTGGATCTTCGGAACTTCTGATCCGATTCCGAAAATTCTTTCACTAATGGGAAGCTACAGTAGGTATGGCCAAATATCATCCATACTAATATTATAAATTCGAAAGTAACTCTGTCTGTCTGTCTGTATGTTACCTTTTCACGCCTAAATCACTGAACGGATTTCGATAAAATTTGGCAGAGAGATAGATTGCATCCCGGGGAAGGACATACCATTGTTTTTATCGACATATACCTCGCGGGCGAAGCCGCGGGCGAAATCTAGTGAGGTATATTTTAAAGGAAACTAATATTATAAATTCGAATCTGTCTGCCTCTCTGTAAGTTACCTTTTCACGGAAAAATTACTGAACGGATTTCGATAAAATTTGGCAGAGAGATAGATTGCATTCCGGGGAAGGACATACGATTGTTTTTATCGACATATACCTCGCGGGCGAAGCCGCGGGCGAAATCTAGTGAGGTATATTTTAAAGGAAACTAATATTATAAATTTGAATCTGTCTGCCTCTCTGTAAGTTACCTTTTCACGGAAAAACCACTCAAACTCAAACTCAAATCATTTATTTCAATTAAACCTTGTACAGGCACTTTTGAATTGTCAAAATTAAATAGTCTGTCAGTTAGTCAGAAAGTTGAAGCTAGTTGCCCCATGGACGTAATATATAGAAGTAACTCTATATATTACGTCCATGAGTTGCCCATTCCAAAGCGTAGATCTCTATGGAGAAGAACGGGCAAGAAACTCCATGGACACTCTTTTAAATCAAGATATTACAAAATCCTGGGTACATTATTCTTGTTGCTTCTATATGTGAGAACAATGTAAAAAAGACAGAAATGAAGAAACAATTCAAGACATAAGATTAAAAATAAGCCTTGGCAGTTAAGAGATGACCAGTCTCAACCGACGGCGCCCGTTCACGAACATGACGCGTGGATCAGCACCATCCAGCTCAACCATTTTGTAGGGAACCGAATGATCCAACACACGCGCCACCATCGGTGAGACATTTAAGTGAGCATGACACGTTCTCAACTGCCATGCTATTTCAAGTCGACATCAAAAAATCATAATAAACGGAAACATGGTTCTTACATTTACAAAATTAAAAAAAATGCTTCTAAATTATACAAAACTACAGTTTGCAATTTAAGAGGTAAATAGAATTTTATTACCTACCAAACAGGAAGAGATATTTAATATTGAAGTATTCAACAATTAAAACTTGATTGAATAAATTAAAAAAAGTTATGTTCGTAATGTCAGAAACACAAAAAAAAGAAAAAGGGAAGCACCTCTTCCAAATATTGAAATTAACTACAAAGATAGTCTTACAATCTTCAGCAGCTCCAACAATACTTTCAAGTGTCAATCAATTAGTTGTGGTTGTGGAGCAGGACCAGCATTGAGCCAGGCATTTTTATCAGTGATGTAATCCCCTAACTTATAATATGCCTGACTGCATAGTGTGCGTTTTATACAAGACTTGAATTTTGTCTCATTCAGTTGAAGAATGTGGGGAGGTATTTTATTATAACATTTTAAACAGTACCCCATAAAAGATGAATCTACTTTAGCCAGTCTGAAACCTGGTTGAACTAATAGGTCCCTATTTCTAGTACTATAATTATGTCTTTCACCTCTTTTACTAAAAAGATGTAAGTTTTTCCTTACATACATGATGTTTTCGTAGATATATTGACAAGGCACCGTCATGATGTTAATTTCCTTAAACAGTTCCCTTAGAGAATCGCGCCTGCGGAGATTATATATAGCTCTGATGGCTCTTTTCTGCAGAATAAAAATAGAATCGATGTCTGCAGCCCGTCCCCAAAGTAAAATACCGTAAGACATGATACTATGAAAGTAACTAAAATAGACTAGTCTCGCGGTATCTACATCAGTAAATTGACGGATTTTTCTGACAGCATAAGCTGCTGAACTTAGCCGTCCTGCAAGAGATGTTAAATGAGGACCCCATTGTAGCCTTGAGTCGAGCGTGATCCCCAGGAAAACAGTTTTATCGACGAATTCCAGTTTCTCTTGATTCAATATTATCTCACAATCACTACTCTTGACATTTGGTAAAGAAAATCTTATGCACTTAGTTTTATTTCCATTTAATACTAAATTATTAGCAGTGAACCAATTTTGAACCTGCAGTAGGGCATTATTTACGTCGTCAAAATTTGTAGCACGTCTATTTACCTTAAAAATTAAGGAAGTGTCATCAGCAAATAACACCATTTGTGGTTGATTTTTTAATAAATGGAGTAGATCATTAATATACACTAAAAAGAGGAAAGGACCCAATATTGAGCCTTGTGGCACACCAATTTTTACTATTAAACCAAGTGAATTGACACCATTTATTTGAACTTGTTGTTGCCTATCATTTAAATAAGAACTAACTAAACTGAGCGCAAGTTTTCCAAGTCCGTAATGCTCAAGTTTCAAAAGCAAGGTTTCGTGATCGACGCAATCAAATGCCTTGGAGAGGTCACAAAAGATTCCTATTGCGTCTTGGGCCTCTTCCCACGCGTTAAAAATGTGTTTTAATAAAGTTACACCGGCGTCGGTCGTACAACGCCCTTTGGTGAAACCATACTGTTGATCGTGTAAGATTTTATTCGTGTTAAAATGATTGAGCATTTGATTAAGCATTATCTTTTCAAACACCTTGCTGAAAACCGGCAAAACGGATACGGGTCTATAATTATTCGTGTCTTTACTGTCCCCGGATTTGTAAAGTGGTATTACCTTACTGTATTTCATTAAATCGGGGAAGACTCCTTGATCCACGCACGAATTAAATACTAAGGCTAAGTAAGGCGCAATAGTCTCAATTATGGAGGTACAGACCTTAATGGACATTCCCCAAAGATCTTCTGTCAATTTGATCTTAATTTGCTTAAAAGCTTTAATTACTGTTAAGGGGTTAATATGCCTAAAGTTAAATTCAACCGGGCAGGCTGAAACGTTCGCCCTTACTAAATCCAAAGCGAGGGAGGGCGAGGAATTTAAAGTTTCAGTTGTTTTGAGTGGGATACTAGTAAAGAAATTTACAAATTCTTGAGCCACTTCTTTGTTATCGCAAATGAGACCGCTTGACGTCTGTAGTGTGTAATCAGAATTATGCTTTTTATTCCTGTTCGTTTCATTATTTATAATTTTCCAAACCGTCTTTATTTTATTGTCTGCTGATTTGACCTTGTTGCTAATGTATAAGGCTTTAGCTGCTTTACAAGCGTTCTTAAAAGTTCTAGAGTAAGTAGCAACATACTTATTAAAAGTTTCCATGTTAATATAAGGCTTAAGGCCATACAGCTCGAAAAGTCTTTCCCTACTTTTCCTAAGTCCTATAGTTGCCCAGTCACAAAATAAAAACTTAGGGCTGACACTTTTAGTGATCTTCTTAAAAGAATTATTGAACTCGGTTTGGACTACCGAAAAGAATTCATTATACATAATATTAACATTGTTCACTGTAAGGTTCTGATTACTTAATTTACAAGATAAAGTGCTATTAAATTTATTTAAATTACCTGATGATATTGGTCTGGATTGGATCTGCACTTTTTGTATTGGCATGTTGGACTCAAAACTTACAGTTTGACCACTGTGATCGGACGGGAGATAATTAACAACGGCTTTATCTAAATAGTCGCAGCAACAAAACACATTATCAATACATGTAGCAGTAGTCGTAGTTGTTCGGGTTGGTTCTACAAACACATTTGACAGATTGAACGATTTAAACAAATTTAATAATCTACTGGTATTTAAATTATTTTCTAAAATATTAATATTAAAGTCACCACAGATAATTACTGACCTATTACCAGTTGCAAGTTTTGCCAAAACATCTTCCATTACTGACTCAAATATAGAATAGTTTTGATAATGTGGGGGTCTGTAAACGCACACTATAACATGCTTATCTAGCTCAACAACAACTGAACGGATTTCGATAAAATTTGGCAGAGAGATAGATTGCATCCCGGGGAAGGACATAATATGATAGTTTTTATCGACATACGTTGCGGGCGAGGCTAGTAAGATATATTTTATGGCAAAACAAGAAATTTCACGCGGGCAGAAACTAGTCAATGGATAATATTATAAATGCCATCAAAAGCATAGCCAACAGAGTAATAACAACAACCTATAATACAATATATAATTTTCGCCTTTCCTCTTAAAAATCCTTGCAGTTATTAAAATATCCCCCATTTTACAGCACAATGAGTAACAAAGCGGCTTACCGGCGTTATGTGCAGTTTAGTGCAATCCTTCAAAGGGAAGGACCCCTTGCCGATCCACACGAGGTAAGCAGACGATAGAGCCACGTACATCATGTAGTACACGCAGCACACGTATGACGTCAGAACTTTTAAATGGCCGACGCCTAGAAAAATATGTGGAGAATTAAAATTGATTTATTTTATGTTGTATGTGTTTGAGTGATAGGTACGGATGTAATATAGACATCGTAAACTAAAACGATACGTGTAGCTACAAATATTTTTCATTTTCATCTTCCCAGCCTTTTTCCAAATATGTTGGGGTCGGCTTCCAGTCTAACCGGATACACAGTATTTTACATGGAGCAACTGCCTATCTGACCTCCACAACCCAGAAACTGGGTAATATGATATCTCTTGGTAAGACTGGTGGTCAGACTCTCGGGCTTCTGCCTACCCGTAACGACTGTCAAAGATCCACGAATGACAGCCGGGACCAACGGCTTAACGTGCTTTCCGAGGCACGGTACCTCCCATACCTACTGTAATTTGAAAATATTGTAAAAGCCAATTATTTTTAAAAAGAGTAACCGTGGAGTTTCTTGCCGGTTCTTCTCCATAGGAAACGACCAATTGGAACCGTGCACCTAGCTTCTGACGTTTCATAAGTGCCCATGTAGGCTTATGTGAAATAAAATATTTTGATTTTGATTTTTTGATTTTGGTACATATATTTTTATAGCATAATAAATATTCAACTGTTTTACAAGTTATTTATGTTTAGCTTTCCTTGTGTGTAAACCCAGATTCTGAAAACCGAGTCTAATCAGTAAATTAATTGATACACAACACAAAAAATTTTATATGAATTGAGATACCTAGAGGGGGCCCATGGCTAAATAATAAAAGCCGTACAGGTTGATAGATCAGGTTAAGCTACGCTTGCCGCGGTTGATCTGTGGATGGGTGACCATCTTTACAAACCGTTTATCAACTCACATTTCAAGTAAGAACACTACCAGCGGACATTGGCCCCAAAAATCATCAAATAATTTTTAGGTTTTCGTGGTGAAATATCGATATCCATCACGTCCTGCGGAGTTTTGCTAGCAAATTCAATTTGACCCTATAGAAATAACAACCAGATTTCCAATCAGCAGGATTCTTGATTTCTTTATTCGAATAAATAGACCAAGAACTTACTCCAAGAGCTAAACACATAGAAATACCACTGCAGCTATGTGAACATTATAATCGGATTCAGCGCTGTACCTACACACAAGGTAGGGAGCTAAGTTTTATCTACCGGTAGGCTTAACTTGATACGTATGCATACTGTCTGCATGTTTACATAACGTACATAATAGAACGTTATGTGTTTGTGTATGTATCTAGTGTGGTTTTAGTTTAGTAAGCCTATGTTAAAGGAGGTGACGACAAAAAGTTTCAAAATGATTTGTTGGTGTAGATACTTGTTCATACTTCTTTAGGTTATTTTGACACAGTTAATGTCATTATTAGACATTGTTCATTAGAGATCAGTGGTGACACAGTGGTAACGGTCCCGACTTACGAGTTGTAGGTCGTGGGTTTGAACCCAGACAGGTACTAAGACTGGTTGTCAGACTTTCGGGCTTCTGACTACCCGTAACGACTGTCAAAGATCCGCGAATGACAGCCGGGACCAACGGCTTAACGTACTTTCCGAGGCACGGAGGGGTCTCGGTATGTAAAGATGGTCACCCATCCACAGACCAACCGCGGCAAGCGTAGCTTAACCTGATCAATCGACCTGTGCGGCTGTTATTATTTAGCCACGGGCCCCTTGGACATTTAATCAAAGATAAAAGTCTAAAGTAAAAGTTGTAAGGAGGTACAGAAATACAGTTAGTCTCACCTCTCAATATAGGAACAGCTCTCCACACCCCAACCGGATCCTGCTGGCTCAACTGTCCCATGGCAAGCTGCAGCAGCGTCGTTGGCAGCCCTGCAGCCAGCAGCCAGAACGAGTAGACCACCAGGTAAGGAACTGCTCCATATCTAAAGGCCTCCTTCGGTAGTCGGACTGAGTTGAACAGCGTCAGAGATATGGCTATGGTGCATAGCTGTGTTTTTATGAACTCGCATGTCGATTTTAGTGTCTGGAAAGAAAATAACTAGGTAAGTTAAATGTAACATAACAAAATACGTCTATTTAGGGCCCCAAATATTTTTAAGGATTTTTTGGGTAGTTAACAGGTGTACTTATCAGATAAAATGGAAAAAAAACATGTGTTCAACTATATACCTTGGCATTTGATTTAACAATATTATTGACAATGATAAATTAACCAGCACCCCAATTTCGTAGCAAACTTTCTTTCAGAATCCGAAGGATTTTAAAGAAAACTCCAAATCTATTAAGTACTTCTTATGTTTGAAAAATTTGTCTGCTCGACATCGTAAGTAACGCAATGAATGTTGTTGAATTGTCAAAATGACAGAGAGAGATTGCAATTATTAGTGTGGTACGTATTTACCCCACTGGTCAGAAAGGAGTAGGTATTATTTTTCTGGCTGGTATACCTACCTTAAATCTATAAGTCTATGCTTAGAATGTTCATTTCATTCAGAAAAATGTCGCATTCATTACGAAACATTAACACATTTGTTTCAAGTTCATAACATTGTGTTTATAATTGAACTTCCTACTAAGTGGCACGGGCCTCTAATTAGAGCGTAACAAATCTCTTTGACATCTCTAACAGGCATATCATTTTAATTAGTCAAATGTAATTATATTAGCTAAGGTACATGGTTTTTTTTTTTTCTACTTATAGCTGACTGTGCTTTTGCAGCGATCCATAGAACCAGTCTCTTTCAGATCATCATCTGCCTAGCCTTTTCTCAACTGTGTTGGGGTCGGCTTCCAGTCTAACCGGATGCAGCTAAATATCAGTATTTTACATGGAGCGACTGCTTATCTGACCTCCACAACCCAGTAACTGGGTAATACGATACCCCCTAAGTAAGACTGGTTATTAGAGTTTCAGGCTTCTGACCACCCGTAGCGACTGTCAAAGATCCACGAATGACAGCTGGGACCAACGGCTTAACGTGTTTTCCGATGCGTGGAGGGATCTCGGTATGTAAAAATGGTAACCTATCCACAGACCAACCGCGGCAAGCGTAGCTTAACCTGATCGATCTAACCGTGCGGCTGTTATTACTTAGCCACAATCCCCCTTTAGTCACAAGTCTCTTTCAGTTATAGAATAGGTATTGTGTATTTATTTTTTTATTTCTTATTGTTTTATTCATAATTATTTCTTCGTATGCTACACCGGTTGACGTCATCACGTAAACGCCAGCTGTGTCGCTGAAAACTATCGCTGGAACTCTGTCTTGCATAGGGTGTTGTAGCATAGTGCTGAGCGATGGCCGGTTTGCGTGGATGTGACGCATATTTTCCCCCAATTTTTTTTTGTGTTTTTCTTCCTTTCATTCTTTGTTAATGAGTAAATGTCCTCAGAAGTGTGCTTATTGTTTCCACTAGTAATCCGTTAAGATCTATCAAGGTTGGTGGATCTGTTGTTTGCTATTTAGACTTAAAGTTAATTTCCTAGCCTTATGTAACAATCAGAACCTTTTTTTTTTCCAGCACAACCATTACGTCAGAGACCCGGTTCTCCAGTCCAGTGGTTCAAATCTATCAATTTCTTTGTAGAATTGTAATGAACATAACATTTCGTCATAGTTTCGATGACAAGTGCTCGATTTCGTGAGATCAAACAAGTGGATTGTTGCATAATTACTTTGGTTTGCAGTTCAAGTTTCGTCTTTGTCGATTTTAAAATCGGTGTTCGATTTAACCTTCAAGCAAGTCGAATTGACCGCAGTCGATACATTTTGTCGTTATTTCTTGTCACATGTAAATTCCCATCCCTATTAGTCTGTCATTGTTTCACTGTGCACGAAATAAACTGTTTACCTCCCCTCCCAGCATCCTCCGGAGTGCATAGATCGCATTTGTCGCGGCGCAGGCGTCGAAAACACGCGGAAGTTAGAAGTATAAGAACATATTTTATGATGCCAGATTGCTTACTAATCCAAAGAAAATTAATATATTATTTTGATTTATAATTTTGTTTTATGTCCTAACGTAATGATAATGGGATAAATACAAAAAAAAATATGATTATTAAAGAATTTGTGTTTTAAATCCCTGAAATATCCCATAGGCACAGTATATATCTTTATACTGTGCCATAGGTCTTTTAGGTTACGCGCGACCGCTGGCGTTACAAATGACCCCGCGCCCGTTTGAAGGTTAATAAGTTGTTGACGGAAAAATCATAGGAATGATCACTTCAAATTACGAGTCCTACTGCGAGTACCTACCTACAAGAATAGATATAATAGATGAACCTTTAGGCCTGAACCCTTTATTGATGAACCGTGCCGTGTACAAAGGTACTCGAAAAGAGTAAAGAGTATTCTATTCTATTCTACTCGGTTCATCCCTAACGGTTTCATTACATCATGTAACACTGACGATTGTGCTCACACACGGCGAGGATGATGATTGATTATTATAGGACTCCCTTTTCGCACTTAGACTCCCATTCGGACCGTTGTACGTAAAGATTGTGGCTAACTCCGCCCAAAAGCACAGAAGCTTCCTGGGAGCACACACGGCAAACAAACCGTAGTTATTCACGGAAAGAAAAACGTGTGCGTACAAAGGTCCTAATAGTTTTGATGTGAAAAACACTTGGTCAAGGCGTTGGATTAAACATGTTAGGAACACAACATTTCTATTTGTTAACCTACGCGGTAGTTGTCTATTCAGTTTTGGAAAAGGTTAAAGTAATTCTATAGTTAAGAAATGTTAAAGAATAACTTAACGCAACGCAATATAATTAAATACTTATTATAATAAATTAAAATATGCACAAGAATCTTTATGCAACGCCTACATCCTGTCGTTTGCAAACGGTAAAGCAAAAAAAAAAAACTAATCCGTTGTTTTACTGAAAAATCCAAAAAAAATGCTTCTAAATTAAGTAAATACTTATTTTAATTACTTATGTGCATTCGTGTTTTTCAGTCTTACTTATATCATATTACAATAATTAGGTATACATTAAATAAACTTTTAGCATACTTATTTATTACAAAAACGAAATAGGTAACTAATTACCTTGAAATAGTATACAGCTTAAATTTTTTTTTAAATAAATATAAGTATTCCAATCTTGAAACCAGTTTCGACAATCATTAGATCATTGCAAACTTTCATTAATCAATTTTGGAACATTTTAGTCCATTTTGTATCGATCTCAGTCCATTTCAGTCCACTCACATCGATTTCGTAACCTCATTTAGTCTCCTGAACTACTGAATATGGCCGCAACGAATGCTTTTAAAACGCTATAAACAGTAAGCCTCGTAAACGCGACCACGATCAAACAGCGCAGCGGTCGCATTCGTGGTCGCGACCAAGAGTTAATGAACTTTACCAACAGTTAATACCCACATAATTACTCCCAATACCTAATTTACTTTTGTGTTAGTCTACTGATTTATCGAATAGATACGTCGGACATACCTTACCGTGTATGAAAAACAGGTATATATATGCCCGGAACCGTGCTATCCACCAACACGATATATGGTTTTTATTCGCCTACCTGCCATACTCATACCTAATACTTACGTATTTGTTAGATACAGACGCAAACACATTGATATGTTGCTACTACAACCTGTCAAATTTCTTTAATAAATTTTCAACTTTATCGCTAAAGCGTAAGGTTCAAAGTTGATTGGAAAAATTTGACAGTTTCGGGTAGCTTGATGTGCTGGCGTCTGTACTGTTTAATTTTTCCTTTTGCACCATTATTTTACAATTAAGTTAGATGTGAGTCAGAAAATTGATGCACAGTTCAATATAGTCCAATTAAATTAAGATAAAAACCAGAACGGAGCAGGTAGATTTTGTGTCTGTTTATTGTCAGGCATATTGTAATTACTGCTGTGGGCGTACTGTGGGTAGTGTTGGTTTTGCGTAATAGAATAACGGTTTGCAGTTCAAATCAGATTATATTTTGTAATCACAATAGCAAATCACACACTGTAAGTACATGACACAACTAGATACACAGTAAAATAATTATGTACAGTAACAAAGTAATTGCGAACAAATCGTAGGATCGATTACTATTCGTATAGTGATAGAGTCACCCAAATATAGCGTATTTAGAATACAAGTATATGGCTGAACTTTAGTAAACGGTCGGTCGACGTCGTTTGTCTTTTGTTTAACACTTTGCAGGACACTGATAAGCCCCTACGTAACAGCAATAAAATTTCTATTGCACTTCGTTCACTGTACTTCAAATGGTTTATTTTAAATGTTTAGTAGGCATTTGTACATTATGATTAACTCATTGAATGTTATGCTGGGTGTAAGTAACTGCAACTCTGCTGTAATGAGTTCTATGTAGGTATGTGTTTAAGAATTGTGAATAGTTTAAAAAAAAAACCTTTATCTTTACATTAACTTCTATCACATAGAATTATTTCAGATTTTTCTCTTTGCAAACTTCGGAGATAAGGGGGTGGAACGGTATTTTTTTTTACATTTTTCATCAAAAGTCGAAAACAATGCGGCCTAAAAAAAACAATAAAAAATGTTTGAGAATGTTCAAACTGCGCTCTTTCACATAATGCCCCACATGGCCTACTAGCCCCACTTCGAATTTTTCAGATCCTCTTTCAGTCCATGTTGCAAAAAAAAATATATATTTATTTCTAATTTACAAAATAGTTGGGCAAACGTCATCTAAACCTATTCTAAATTTAAAGTTTGGTATTTGTAGTTCTTGAGATATCCAGCTGTGACAGACAGACAGCCGGACAGACAGACAGACTGAGTCTCACCATAAGGGTTCCTTTTTACCATTTTGGTACGGAACCCTAAAAACAAGCATTTAACCAACAAAGTGAAACTTCGGGCTTTTTATCACCGCCAAGACCAACTAACGTTTGATCATTAATCCATCATTCTCCTGCGGCCCTTGTTTATTTTTTTTTGGGTTCCGCGCAACTTGTCTTTTTCTTCCATACTTCTTTAATATTCGCCATCTCGGCAGTCACCCCCTTTCTAGCCATATCATATTAATTCACACAATCCATCCATCGTTTTTTAGGGTTCCGTACCCAAAGGGTAAAAACGGGACCCTATTACTAAGACTCACTGTCCGTCTGTCTGTCTGTCTGTCACCAGGCTGTATCTCAAGAACCGCGATAGCTAGACAGTTGAAATTTTTACAAATTATGTATTTTCTGTTGCCGTTTAAGGTGGGCTCCCATACAACAAACGTGTTTTTTTTCGCTGTTTTTGCCTTGTGGTACGGAACCCTTCGTGTGCGAGTCCGACTCGCACTTGGCCAGTTTTTTGGTCGTACTTATCGCCCATGGTAGTCTTATCAAACAAGGATTTACGAAGCTTATTAGAACTATACCTACTAGTTATCTACATATCTGTTGTCATAGTTTAGTAGTAATAGATGTTAGTTTAAAGACTACAAATAGTCATAATGAACTATTAAACGGATCATTGTTGAATGAAGAGTTTAATAACATGAGGTGTAGCAATATTTGGCTTCTGCATTCCATTCATTCAGCAATACGACTATATAATTTGTTCAATTTCAATATGCCTCTTTTTAGGGTTCCGTACCCAAAGGGTAAAAACGGGGCCCTATTACTAAGACTCCACTGTCCGTCTGTCCGTCGGTCACCAGGCTGTATTTCATGAACCGTGATAGCTAGACAGTTGAAATTTTCACAGATGATGTATTTCTGTTGCCGCTATAAAAACAAATACTAAAAAACAGAATAAAATAAATATTTAAGGCTTGTATTCATGCCAACGACCTTGTGCATTTGGGCGGAGCTAACTACCCCTCTCCGCGCCACTCCGCCACCCGCATGCACCCGCGACGCACGTGGACGTGCGTCGCGTTGCCTAGCAACACGAGGCGCCCCGCACTGAATTCGTGGACGAGTGCGGGGATGATATAGACACGGACTGTAAACGATCGCATTTCTAATTTATTATATTAAAAAATATACATGTTTTTAAAAAGTAACAAAACCAAATAATTTTCGTTTGTATTGCAAAGCAGTAGATACTTTTTTTTTATATTCTTTTGATAAAAAATGAAGGAGTAAAATGATTTCATCTCAACGATTTGGAGGTGATTTGGTGGTTTTTTTTCTTAATAGGTGATATCGATAGAAAAATTATGGCTAAACCAAATTACGATTCATATCATATAGATTACCAACTATTTTTTCAGATGTAATTTCTCTGTAAGTTCCGGAGAAAAGCTGCTTCATCTGCACGCTGTTTTTAAGCTTTTTTGGAAAGAGTAGCCTTAAGAGGCGCTCCCATACAACAGACGTGTGTTTTTCGGCGTTTATGCCTTGTGGTACGAAACCGTTCGTGTGGGAGTCCGACTCACAATTGGCCAGTTTTTTTATGTAATGATTAATGATAAGCTTTACTGTGGTTAATGATAAATTATTTTATTTCTGTAAGGAGGTTTGTACAGACGCCAGCATATCAAGCTACCACAATCTGTCAAACTTTAATAGATTTTCAACTTTATCGCTAAAGCATAAGGTTCAAGGTTGATTGGAAAAAATTTACAGTTTTGAACGCGGTTTAGATGTGCTGATCGCGTTCAATTTCATTTAGATCGACTAAATCTTGTTCATCGAGTCAACAATTTGTGTTTTGGAATTCGATAACATGGATCATTTTCACCTGATTCCGCTAAATAATTATGACGTCGTCGCTGAAGAAGAATGAATTAACGCCATTTTATGTTTCCATTGTAGTCACACAATTCTCGAGAATACCTACTACAAAGTATGTAAACAACTACCTGTTACTTTAAATTGTAAACTATAAGTTCTTTGTATTGCGGGATTATCAACATTGTGAATATTTTTACAGACCTGTACCCCTATTGGGGTAGCAAGAATGTTTTGCTTGAGATCTTTTAGGATTTGGAAAGCGAAGCAACGCATGACACTAATGTGATGTCTAAAAAAATTGTCAGGGGACTACTGCCGGTCAATTCTGTAAAAATCTCACCGTGAAAACTTCACCTTTGTAGCTGGGCTTTAAATTCCTTAGACCTGACTTTTCAATCGACAGATAATTTTTATTTTGTGGAACAAAAATGACGTCTGACAGATTTTGTATGGAAGAACTGTCAAAAATTCAAAATTATTCCTCGGATAAATTTTATTTATCTGGCGTTGGAAAAATCAGCCCTTAAATTTTGTTTTTGCTCGACTCCTAAGTAGCATAACGCGATGTTACTTATAGCATTCCTCAAGAATTGGGCTATCAAATGCAAAAATATTTTTTCAAATCCGACCGGTTGTTCCAGAGATTAGCGCGTTCAAACAAACAAACTATTCAGCTTTATTATTAGTAGTATAGATATACTAGCAGCGCCCCGCGGTTTCACTCGCATAAGTGTCGATCTCGTGGAAATATCGGGATAAAAACTACCCTATGTCCTTCACCGGGATACAATCTATCTCTGCCAAATTTTATCGAAATCCATTCAGTGGTTTAGGCGTGAAAAGGTAACATACAGACGGACAGAGTTACATTCGAAAAAATTTATAATATTAGTATGGATATTTGTTAACATCCGCACAAAGTAAAAAACAATAATTAGGTGGATATACAATGATTCAGCTGCAGATGCAACCACAAAAAATGCTACATTATAACATTTTATTACATTAACAGCTATTTTCCTAACATCAATTATGTGCATTACTTAGTCATTTGGAATAGTTAGGAAATAAAAAGTGATGGTCTAATGGTTAGAGAGTGAATTGACTGCGCACGCGATCTTCTTTCGACAATCACTCATTAGTTTGTATAGATTGTTGATGATTGACTACTTTCTGTTATAAGTTATGTTTTCACGCACATTTTCTTATATAAGGTGATTAGCTGTTAGTATTTCTGGTACGTCATCAGATTAGTGTCTTTGTTGAATACCAGTATTTTACATAGAGCGACTGCGCCTATCTGACCTCCACAACCCAGTTACTGGGTAATACAGTGCTTCCATACCCAAAACATTTGTCCCACTCGCTGAAGACCTCCCACCTGGTCATGAGTTACCTTGGGTAACCTGGAAGTCTTTAAACAGACTCCGGATCCAGGTTGGCCGAAGCAAGGAAAATCTGTTCAGGTTGGCAAATTTTGTCGAAATCCGTTTAGTGGTTTAGGCGTGAAAAGGTAACATACAGACGGAGTTATAATATTAGTATGGATGTTTTCAACCACATCTATAGGTATATTTTAATAATCTTATTAAATATCTATACTAATAATGAGCTAAAGAGTTCATTTGTTCGATCGCGCTAATCTATGGAACTACCAGTTGGATTTAAAAAAAAAACTTTTTGCTTGATGGCCCAATTCTTGAGGAAGGCTATAGGCTATTTAATATCACGCTACGACCCTTAGTAGCCGAGCAAAAGGAACAAAAGAATGCTAAGCGAAAACTGTGCAATAGCCTGGGCGGGCGATGGGATACGACGCGGTGGCTCGGTGCCCAAAATTTCACGCGTACGAAGTCGCGTGCAGAAGCTAGTTTTCTTATATAAGAAGTGACAAGCTGTCAGTGTTACTGGCTTTTAGTGACGTCATAAGAGTAGTGTCTTTGTTGTTATTTACATAACAGTGTGAACAATGATGGTTGGCCCATATGTTTCTACAAATCATTTAGTCTGACTGGATAATGCCGTATTGTTGAATTGTCAAAATGTATGACGAATGCATTGCGAGTGTGAGTGTGTTAAGGCTGTTAATCCTCTTAGCATATCTACCACATAATTATGCTAATAAACTATCGGAATTTCCTGTGTTATTATTTTCCTGTACGAAAAAATTACCGATCGCCATGTTGTAATCTATACATCTGACACCTGTTTTTCTTTCTTCATTGTATGCATTTTTTGTGCATCGGGAATGCACTTGAAATTGCGTAAACAGCAATAATATCCAACATTTATTATTTAGCATAAACAGCCTATATTGTTCCCACTGCTGGGACACGGGCTTCCTCTCAGTGACAAAGAGTGGGCCGTAATCTACGACGCGGGCCCAGTGCGGGTTGGTAGATGTCACATGTCTTCGAATTTTCGGTTCAAGGTCAGGTCGGTTTCCTAACGATGTTTTCCTTCACCGTTGTGTTTCAAGAGAAGTGGTGATTAAATAATTTCCCCGAAGTAAAGCGCCTGTCTGGGTTTGAACCTACGACCTACAACTCGGTAAGTTGCAGCCGTTACCACTGGGCACCACTGCTCTCAATATTTTTATTTACTAAGGTATATTTTATATTACATAGGTACCATAAATAATAATAGTAATAAATAATAGCAAAACCATTAAAAACAACATCTGGGACAATCATAAACACTTTTAATAGGGAAAACCAATGTTGTTTTAATGTCGAGGGTTTCAAACAGCGAAATCTTTAAAGCTACTTTTTGGATGATTTTTTTTTTTTTATCCAAGCAGTAATTTTGTTAGGCCTTTCAAGGTGAAAA
This sequence comes from Oligia fasciuncula, assembly GCA_963082905.1. NCBI lineage: Eukaryota > Metazoa > Arthropoda > Insecta > Lepidoptera > Noctuidae > Oligia > Oligia fasciuncula. Next base: position 18,131,243 of record OY720395.1, read on the forward strand.
CAGTCATGAAAATATCACGTAGTCATGCCAAATGGGAGCTATGATATCGATATTCTAAATAATTATTATTATATTATTATGGTATTTTCATATCTATTAATACAAGTGATTAGATCATAGGTATGGTAATTATATTGCAAACAAACAATAGGTACCTACAACCAGCTACTAACTAATGAACCATTGCAAATTACCTGTCTGGCATTGCAAAAAGTCGTGAACAGCAAATTAAATAATATAATCATCAATGCTTGCAAATAAAATGATTCCTTATGGGTTTTTAAAAAATTGGGAAAACCTTGAAAATATTTGTATATTATTATAAATTATATTGTTTTCGAAAGTGATGGAGTAGGCCTTTTGAGATTGAGTATCTATAAATGATAAATGATTTTATTTTTGTAAGTAGGTTTGCACAAACACTTTTACACGTCAATCATGTTTTTTTTAAACTAGATGAGGTCGGCGTTTCCTATCTGACTACTCTGAGAAGAAAGGCCGAAACAAACTCAGGGGTCACAGTCTCTTTTAAAGTCCAGACATAATCTTAGTCAGGTTATACGAAGACCATGTAGATCGATGTCTGAGATGGTCTTTTGAGGAAATATCCACACAGATTGAGAGGACCTTTCCAGTCAATGCACGCATTTGTCAGAAATCGTGCAGCTCTACTCAAGACCTAAGGAGCTCAATGATTCGACGAACAATACCAAAGAAAGGACATTTGAGTAGGCCACATAAATTACTCAAACTGCCAGACCATGAAAAAAAACTAACAGAACAGAGAAAATTATAAAAAAAAAATGAATAAAAAAATGATCCACATCGTCTTCACATTCACAATAAATAAAATAATATAATACTTTACAAAGCAAGCAAATGTCATTGTTTATAAAAAAATAATTAATGTTAATGTGTATATAATTATAAAAAAAAACATTCAAAATGCAGAAATTGGATACACATAAAAAACTACTTAAAAAAACTTAACATGAAAAACCTGCTTGAGCACAATTTGAGAAACACAGGGTCAAATAAAATTTGCTAGCGAAACTCCGCAAAAATTATGGGTTTCCATGTTTAAACACTACAAAAAATAAAAAGATTTGATGTTTATTTTTGGGGGTCAACGATCGTTCGTAGCAATCTGTTTTCTTTTCTGTTTTTAAATCATAAACGTACGCATTCGATCATGAAAACCTGCTCCCTACGATTTACAGTCAAGCACCTTGGTATATTGGCATGGCTAGCTAACATAGGGCAAATACTTTAATTTAATGTTCTGTGTCCTGTAATGTTAATTACTTTGCATATCTAGTATTGTATACAATTAAGTATAATAACTGAACAGACAGCTGTGCTGCTGGGGAGTTTGTTGCGCCACTTCTTCTCCCCAGCGAAAGCACTAGGAAGTGGTGAAGGGTGGGCGTTTTGGGGGACTGTCTTTTGTAATTTTGACGTTCGAAAAGTGCTGATTCTAACCTAGTTTGAATTTTTGATTTTGACCTAACGGAAAACTCACTGAGAGGACACCTGGGACCCAGCAGTGGGATCGTTATAGGCTGATTATTATAATTATGCTTACCTAAGCTAACGGAAAACTCAATTTTCTTTTTGGACGGAACTCCAAAACTACTATTAAATACTCATAAAAGGAAGCCCAGACCAAAACTGTTATATTAACGCGAGGTCAAAATTATGTTCTTACAGGAAAACGAACATGTGGTTAGTAATGAATTTTTGATGGCACTAAAATAAAAATGTAATCACCAAGAAACCTTGGCCTTAGTCTTCAGAAAACAACGGGGACCTTGGAGATTCCGGAATTGCGATTACATGAGCAAGCGACATCTGTTACAAAAAGGTCCTCTAAAACGTAGGTACAGTCACGAGCATAAGTATGTATACACTTGGCTTTATTCAAAGGCGATTTTCTCCTTTATTTTTGAATGAAATTTTATAATATTAGGAACATAGCATTTTCGTATAGGTGAAGTGTCGTATTTCAACGTTGCATTCGTTATTTCGTGTAAAAATAGCAATTTAAAGTTGCCTAATGTTGACATATTAGTGCTCGTGACTGTACTTAAGTATATTACTGGGTGTGATACTATTGTCTTCAGGATCAGCGAGACAATAGTACCTATGACAGAGAAATACGAAACCTAAAGGTTTTATGTTTGTTGGTGTTTCAACTCAACTAAACTTATGACATTTATGTCTATAAATAATTATTTTCTAAGTGTAATTACATAATTTAAAAGCTAACAGCCTTATAATACTAATATAATATGAACAAGTATACAAAAAAAGGGAGGGGAAAGAATCATAGGGCATCAAAAAATTCGTCCGCATCGTTCTCAACAGGAAAAGTGTCCATTGCCAGGTTGTATGAATGGTTCTTTGACCAAAAAATAGGCCAGCCATCTGGTCACGTGAAAAGTCAACCAACCGCTTGTAAATCTTTGTCTATCTTGTAGTATTTCAATAGATGTATCGTCGATCTCGTGATTCTGTTACCACTTTGACAACACTTCCCAGTAAATTGAAACTTCACTACGGCTGAAACTATTCAACTATCACATTGGTCTTAAAAGCAAAATAAACAAAGAAAAGAAAGAATGAAAGAAAATTCAATTCAATTCAAAATGAAGAAACAGAAACACAAATTATGAGCTTGACTATTCCCGGCTGAGTTTGTCAAAGACCAATGCAATGTTTTTAGAAAAACCAAGGCACATTGCTGAACAATTGAATGATTCACAAAATGATAACATTAGTAGACAGAAGGAATGCGTATGTTTATACTTTCAATTTAATTTATTATGACCAAAAAGTGGAAAATTTATGGCCGTGAATCCGGGGTATTCCTCGAAACGCACCAAAAGTATTCCTCGAAAAATAAAGAAAATAATATTAATAAAGATATTATAATTTTATGCCTCGAAATGCATCAACGATGGAACATAGGGATTCGTAATAAATGATATCGATAGACATATCATTTGGTGCGTTTTGAGGAATAACCCGTGAATTCGTGGTGTAATTTTATGGTAGGTACTACCAGTAGAGCCTTTGCTTGTTAGGTAGGTTATTAGGTTGTTAGGTTTATTATCTGCACTAGTATGATTTCTTTCCTCTTCTTGACCAATCTTTGTTTCATGTTTAACTCAGGAAAGATGACCGTTATCTAGATGACGTCACCTTATATAACACTGAAATACCCCACTGAAATGTCCCAATGGAAGTGTCGTAGGTTCGAACAGATGGACACTTTACATTGTGTAAATTATTTCATCACCACTGCTCTCAAAATGGTGACGGAAAACATTGTGAGGGAGCCGGCATATCCTAGAACCAAAGGCCTTGGAAACCATCGAACGTGTGTGAAGTGGATTACGGCCCACTCCCTCTCACAGAAAAGAGGTCTGAGGTTTGACCCAGCAGTGGGAACATTATAGGCTGATGATGCTATTTGTTAAGTACCTATCAGCGGCAGTGAGTCTTCATCCGAGAAGGAATGGTATACCGGAAGATAAAAGAGTCTTTAATTGTTTGTAATTAGCAAATAATGACTAATTGTAAATAATGACTACATTCTGAAGTAATCTGCGCATGATGCTTATAAAGATAAATTAAATCACGTAAACCAGTTGGTAGTCTTTTTTTTTTATTTGAGTAGAATTTTATTGTGGTGGGGTGTTAAAATTGTTGTATTGTATTGTTGTCGCTAATCAACAACACAAAATATCTCTTATTGGTCCTATGAAATGGAAAAACAAAGGCCTTTATCTAAGTAGTCTTATGAGTTACTAGTTTTTGCCCGCGGCTTCGTCCGCGTGTTTGTCGGAAATTATCCCACGGGAACGAGCTACCAGGAGTAAAAGTAACCTATGCCCTTTCCCAGGATGCCATCTACATCCTTGCCAAATTTTATCGATATCCGTTCAGTGGTTTAGGCGTGAAAAGGCACTACAGCCCGATAGAGATACTTCCGAATTTATAACATTAGTATGGATATGGATAAGTAGTCATGAAGTACAGGTTTTCATTTCATGTTTTCTTTCACGAGAATTGAGTAATATACAAGAATACCTTGGAAAGTACTAAATAACATTGATAACAGACAATGCAGTTGTACTAATTATAGAGGGCCAAGATAAAGTGACATTCTATCAGCGATAACGACATAGGTCAAGGTCAGGTAGGCAGTCGCTCCATGTAAAATACTGGTATTTAACTGCATCCAGATAGACTTGAAGTAGACCTTAACATAGTTGGGAAAAGGCTGGGCAAATGATGGATTGGCATACACCAAACAGCTTAATATGTCAATCCTGTTGAAAATCGTTGTTGAAAAAAACAAAACACTTTGAAAACGATTGTCACTTGTCTAGGTCCTCTGTGGGGTGATTGCGTAACTCACTAACAGTAGACATAGCTTTCATTTTGACAGTTCAACAACATTCATTGCGTTATTTACATTGTTGAACAGGCAATTTTTTCGAACATATGAAGCAATGAATTAGCAATATTCTTCAAAATGATTCAGACTATGATTCATAGTGTGTTACGCAATTAGGGTGCTAAAGTAAGTGCTAAGGTCTGGATAACAGAAGGGTATCGATAGCCTCGATAAGGATCAGTGCTAGCTTATTAGTAACTGGTTTTTCTCTAAGGTTTTATTTAATCACACTAATATTAAAAAGACAAAGGATTTAATTAATAATAATAATAATATTCCACAACTATCACACAACGCCGTCTAGTCTCAAGCTAAGCAGAGCTTGTGTTATGAGTACTAGACAACTGATAAACATACTTATATATTTCTAAATACATACATATATAGATAAATTACACCCAGACACAGAACAAATGATCATGCTCATCACACAAACATTTGTCCTGGGTGGGAATCGAACCCACGACCTCCGGCATAGCAGTCATAGTCACTGACCACTAGACCAACAGGCCAGTCAAATTTTGTTTGTGACTCTTTCACGCTAAAAGAACTGAACGGATTTGCATTAAATTTGGCACATGGCTAGATCATGACCTGGTTTAGAACATAGGATACTTTTCATCCCGATATTCCCACGGGATCGCGACTTATGCGGGTGAAACCAAGGGGCGCAACTAGTTGATAATAAATCTGTAGTTTTATGGGTAACAATAAATATTTGATGAAGATATTTACAGTAATTGGACAGTATAGTTAATGCTATTTTTTACACACTTTTTGTGGTGCTTTAGGTGTTTTTCCGAGTCCACGTTTATAAATTTAATAGTATTTAATACATGGGGATAAAATCCCTCGTATAAGAATTTGTTCTTAGTTTATTCACGGTTTTCCCTAATCTTACCTAATTAACTTAAAGTAACGTTATTGTCAACGAGGAAAAAATAGAAAATTTCTGTAAAAAAAGTGTTTTCCCTTTTGATCAAAAATAAGTAAGGAAAGTGTTGAATGTGCCTTCATTATCAGATCGGGGGGCCTAAAAAGGCCACTTTGGCAGAATCATAGAAGGATAACATTATGAATCATAATATGGCGAAGACAGTGCGTGTTTTTCTTTTTTCGCTGCACTACGTAGGTATAATCAAAGAGATTGGGATTGGATTTGGATTGGATTGATTGGTTTTTTGGCACAGACAAAAAAAACAAGTGAAGTGTAAAATCTTTCACCAATGGAATTTGATACGATTAACTTAACAGTTAACTGTCCAATATGATTCATAATGTTATCCTTTTATGATTCTGCCAAAATGACCTTTTTAGGCCCCCTGAATAAAAAACGATGCACTTAAAGGTCTCAAAGAAAAAGTGTGTTTGATTTCCAACAAATCTCAACCTGGTAATGCAACCTAGGATCCCATTCTCAGAGACCACACTTACCATCACAAAACTTATCATATTAGGATACGATAATAATGATATCTCAACTTATATCGCTTTTCATTCAAGAATAGTCAACATCACACAGGTAGATAGCTATAAACACAGAATTTGCATCACTATGTACTACAGCAGAAACGTATAATCTGCTTGAATGAAAATAACCAACGCGCTGTGACAAAGACCTCGTCCTACTAACTACAGAGTCAAACGATGTTTTTCAAAGAAAAAATATCAGTTCACTAAACGCATTATTTTTTCAGTTTTTTTTTACTACATCTCGTAAACTTCTCTTCAATTACAGTATCACTTGATAAACACCGAACAAGGTCAATAGTATAAAGACTAAACATTACCCAGCCAGATTTAGAAGTCCGTCTTAGGCATGATTTGCTTCTAGCACAATGGAATTCACCACACGGTCGGGTCACCACTGCCATATAAAAATTAATTTTTAAATTTAATTTAGAACACAATCGCGCGCATGCGCTTTACACGTAACACTGAACTGACTGGGAAGGTGCGCTCGAGTGATGCGCGATTATGTCGATATTATTTTTATAGTGACGAGGTGTTTCGTGAGTTATGTTTGCTTTTATTGAGCTGTTAATATTAATGGGTCACGGTACAAGTAATAGTAAAATTGTATTACCCGGCAGTTACTATTGCATTGTTTTTGAGTATATTTTTATATTTAATCTTATCTTCAAAGGAATATTATTTTTTACTGACAGCCTAGCTATGTTAAAATATTTTTACGGAGGCCCGAAAGAACAGACTACTAATAAACTTGTAGGTGTAAATTCTGTCTCCATATGTAAAATTCCTACATTCTATTGTAATGTATTTTTTTTTATTATGTATTATTGTAATGTGAAAAAATGTCTACGAACAATTTAAAATAAAAACTCACAACCATAAGCAAAGGTAAAAGTCATCAGAGGTACTTACAAAATGAATGTCGACTATCGACAACACTAGCGGCGTCAGAGCATGCCACGGTACACCGCGCACAACACTACTCAGTTATGGAAATTTACTTCGGACTGGTAAAAATAAAAACACGGAGTAATTACCATCGATATGGTCACTGAACATCACTATATCTTGAAAGGGTCTTCATATTGTTAAATTAACAATGTTTAGAAACTTTTTGTCTACTTCCGGACAAAGAAAATGTAGACTTTATTCTTGTATCTAGTCTGAGTTACGGACGCTTTGATTTAACTACTAGTGACCTACCCATGCCTCACACGGTTTTTAACACTTGAGAAAACCACGAGATTTTATTGTACGTACCTAAGTTTATTATTGATGTATTATCACAGAGAGGAAATCATATCATCACTAATGCTCTCAAAACGGTGAAGGAAAACATCGTGAGGAAACCGACATGTCCTAGAACCAAAAATTCGAAGACATGTGACATCTACCAACCCGCACTGGGCCCGCGTGGTGGATTACGGCCCACTCCCTGTCACTGAGAGGAGGCCTTGTCCCAGCAGTGGAAACGTTATAGGCTGATTATGTATGTTACGTATATGTAATCTGCCTTTATTGTTCCTTCTGTTGGGACACAGGCCTCCTCATGTTGAGATGGAGTGGGCTGTTATCTACATGGCGAGCCCAGTGCGGGTTGGTCGTATTTTTGGTTCTAGCACATGTTTTCTCACAATGTTTTCCTTGACCGTTTTGAGAGCATTAGTGATGATATAATTTACACAAAATAAAGTGCCTGTTTGGATTCGAACCCACGAGCTACACCTTGTAAGTCGGCGCGGCCGCTACCAATGGAGCACCACTGCTCCAGATAGAAACCAAAATTTATAGAATACGCAAGAAAAACACAACAACACAGTAACATTGGAACATTCCAATGATAATTTTTCTATGAAAATTGTCTATGAAATTCAAATTTTAGAAGACCACATTTCATTCATCGTCTATAAGAAATATATATGCTCCATATATGTAGTTACTTATATAATTATTACTTGTTTTATTTTGCTAGATGCTAGCCCATCATACGAAGCCTACCGAAGTGTGATTGATGCCCATTTGTAACCTTGTAAAGACCGTTTGGCACTGTAATCTTTCGGTTTTTGTCTTCTTCAATACGTATACCAATTACTGACGACCTCACGAATACGCGTAGGTACAGTTATTATAGTTTTTTTTTTATATATTCGATTAAACTTTTGCAATATCGATTTTTTTGCAATGTCAGAATAAGATTTAATTGCATTGATCAGTGGCATGCACGAATCGTGTGTTAAATTATAGTATGCATTTTTCTCGTTATTAAGGAAACAAGCAGCTTGTAATTGTATTTTATTACTGTTTTTCTGCTAATCGAAGGTCGAAAGCTAAACCTAGGAGATGGCGGAGCACGGCATCCGCGCGCGCCTCTCTAAAGGATTTCGAACCGGTGGGTGACGGGGTTCGCATGGAACTCATGCAGGTCAATTATCTCGTCGGAGGAGTATGACAAACTGCGCAAGCCACAGCGCCCATTGCTACAACACCGTGTGGTTTTAGCCAGTATGAGTCTGACAGACCCCTTCACCCGTGGAAGAAATCCATAAGAACTTACGCGCGCAAAAAAAAAAACAAAAGAAGGTGCATCACTTAAAGTCTAGTACATGATTTTAGTGAACCAACGCATGGTTTTACTATTGCAATGGCCTCACAGATGTTGGGTGGCATGCTGCATGACTGATTTTTCACTTGTTTGAGCTAAAGTACTCAACAAGCGTGGCACCGCAAAGTTTCTAGTTTTGTGGCTTCGGCCGAAATGTCTTCCATTTATGAAGAAGACCTTTAAATTTTAACTTATTACTTACAGTCATAAAAAACCACATAGTGAAACACTTGAGTGTGTCAACATCCTGTTGTAAAATGATGGAAACCAGCCATTTGGGACCGGTTTTTGTACTAGAGAGGTACTTAGTTGTGGCGTGTCTAAGCACTTTTTTTCGAGATGAAAGGTAACCTATGTCTTTTTGTGTACACCTGACCACGTATATGCAAAATTTTAGGATAATCGGTTCAGTGGTTTAGGCGTAAAAAGGTAACAAACAAACTTACTTTCGCATTTATAATTTTATTTAAGTTAGGATTATGTGAAGACATTGACATTGTCTAAACAATGCCAGTATTCTATGACAAGTTTAGTGACGTCTCTCTTGTCCTAGTTTTCGCTTACTCTATTATTACGAGTATTATAATAAGATTAACACTAAGACAAGACTAACACGCGATATCTCGTAATTCGTTCAGAAGTAGTAATTATGCTAAATAACCTTATAGCTAGTATTTACAGATAGTTTACTTCACGTAGAGTGTTGACTCTACATCTGACTCTATACATGATACGTTTATTAAAAAATAAATCAGCGCTGATGTTGGTCGATGTGATCTTATCATTTGAAATCTCATGTCATCAGCAACAGCAATCGCGCAGCGTGTAACACTCCCGGTCAAATAAACGAATGATCTGTAGAAGGTTGTGCATTCACACTTGATTCGTGCGGATAACCGGGCGAAATTTTGAAGTAACGGAAGTTGGAATACCTACTGTTCGCTATTTTGTTTTTTTTTTTCAAAATGGCGGCCTCGCATGACACCTATATAAATAAATAGCTGACGTCAATGCCAACAGCAATCATAAGATGACCAAACCCCGTAAAGGCTCCTACAAACAGGCACGACACGCGATATAATCGTGCGCGACACAAAGGCTCCACTCGTTGCGCGACGTGCGGTGCCTTTGTGTCACGCACAATTTTATAATGCGCACAGCAAAAGAGTGGAACTCTTTACCTGCGTCTGTGTTTCCGAGCTCATACAACCCGAATCTCTTCAAAGTAAGAGTGAACAGGCTTCTTCTGGGTGAGCTCACTCCATCGTCGACTTTGTCTCTGTCAACTCTGACCTAGACTAGAGTCAAGAGCAAACCCATTTCAAAAAAAAAAAAAATTGAGAACAGAGGAAAAAAAATTGCATTGCAAATTACTACGCATTTATTCTGCGATTTACTGAGTCGATTCATCCTAAACCAAAAGCCTTTAGCCACTTCTTCTAAGAAAAATAAAAGACCTTGAATAGTGTTTTCCTTCTCCGACTTTATTACCAAGATGACTAGTCGTCGGATAAAATATAGCCAGTAGTTTATCCAATTATTTACTACCATGTGTGACTGTGTACTCACAATGTTTTACAATCCCCTCACAATCTATTACAACTTAACATAGATGATTTGAGCAGTGGTGGCTCAGTGGTAACGACCACGACTTACGTGTTGAAGGTCGTAGGTTCGAACCTAAGCAGGCACTTTACTTTACGTGAATTATTTCGTTACCATTGCTCTCAAAACAGCAAAGGAAACATCGTGAGGAAACCGCATTCTATAACCAAAAATTCGAAGGTATGTGATATCCGACAAGCCGCACCTACCGGGCCCGCGTGGTGGTACTATGACCCAGTCCCTCGCACAGAAACGAGGCCTGTGTCCCAGCAGTGGGAACATTATAGGCTGATTATGATATATGATTTAATATGTAGATACTACAAATGTTTTGAAGACAGTATTATTATGTTATTAATAGAGCCGTCATCTTGTTATGATTATTGCGTTAGGTACTACAATATATCCTTTTCGTGTGTACGTAGGTACTATGCTTAGTAAAGCCAAGCACACATTACAGCCGCAACGGGCCGCGGCGCAACGCATTTTCATGCAAAAAAGTGCAGTGCTTCACCTGTTAGTGTGCGTTGGTTCGTATAGAACGTACAAAAGTGATGAAGGCGGACTTTTCTTTAGAAAAACGATTTAGCGTTGTGTGGCCTGGTGGTCTGCCCAAATCTGCTCTAGGCTTAATATTTTATTTAGGTTAGTTATTTACCTAATGATCTTTATTTATTTACGATTTTCTTAAAATAATAATATGTACAAATATATTATTATTATATAAAAGACTGGCCAAGTGCGAGTGGGACTCGCACACAAAGGGTTCCGTACCACAAGGCAAAAACGCCGAAAAAAACACGTTTGTTGTAATTGTTGTTATAGCGGCAACAGAAATACATAATTTGTGAAAATTTCAACTGTCTAGCTATCGCGGTTCTTGAGATACAGCCTGGTGACAGACAGACGGACGGACAGACCTATTGCCTATTTGAAATAAATGATTTAACTTTGTCTTTGACTTTAGCCTGAATAGACCGAAAAATAAACGTAGGATTAAACTGAACTGTGCATAATTTTGTTGACAATAAACGCTGATCGTAATCATCCTTTTTTCCTTTATCGCAATTTATGTATTTGACTAGCTGCGCCCCGCGGTTTCACCCGCGTAAATGTCGATCCCGTGAAAATATCGTGATAAAAAGCTATATATAGCTATATGTTAATCCAGGGTGTCAGCTACCTTGTGGTACGGAACCCTTCGTGTGCGAGTCCGACTCGCACTTGGTCAGTTTTTGTTTCTCGTTAAGAATTTGGTTAAAGTTTGTTATTGATTGATAGCAAATGAAACACTCTGAATTCCTAACATTCAGTGCTAAACCATTTGGCAAAATACTCGCTTTAGTACAACATCACATTTTCCGTTCAAAACAAAGAAACAAACACGATAAATATTTACTGTCAGGATTTCCAGAACATAAACGCGCGCGTTTGCGTTTGAACATTTTTTTGTATGCGATGATAATACAATAGAATCTACAAACAGCTACTGCGTGACTCACAAATAAAATATAACGTGATGTGTAATGCTACGTAAATCATCTGTGCAAATATTTGTGTCGTAAAGTGTAATGCTCAAAAGATTTTGTTACTAATAAACCGATTACGGTGAAGCTAGAAGGTTGACTTATGATAAGCCTATATATAGTATTCCAAATGTTAAGGCACATGCCTCCTTTCGGTGAGAGGGAGTGGGCCGTATTCCAACACGCAAACCCAGTGCGGAGATGTCTTAGAATTTTTGGTTGTAGGTAATGACAGCATTTTGAAGGAAACTTATTGATCTAACAAACACGCCACTACCAGTGAAACATTTGAGTGAGCATGACATACTCTCAGCCACCAGGGCACATTCAAGACAATGAAAGACGTACCCAGTAAATATTAACTTTGTACTATTAAATTTATACAATGCAAAGATAGTTTTTACGATCTTCAGCAGCTCCCACAATATTTTCAATTGCTTTAAAAGCCTAGCTTCTACCCGCGACTTCGTTCGCGTGGAAGTCGTAAGACACCACAATAAAGCGAAAGCGAGGCAGTCATGCTAGCGAAGGAGGTGGCGGGATGGTTGAGGGAAAGAGCCTCACGTCCCAGCCGCCGCGGGAGACGCTCCGGGCGTCGGGAGCCGCGTGACGATTCCTGGCCACCGTAGGCGCGGGCCTGCGGACGGAGAGTAATGGCATGTAATGGGTAGCTCACCGTTCGATCAGGACCAGGCCCGTGCCGGACAACGCGTACGTGTTCCACGCGCGCCTCAAAGAGATGTCAGTGCCAATGAAAGGTCCCGTTAGGGCCGAAGCCTGCCGGGACAGCGGGATTGTCCGAAAGGGTTACCGCTGCCCCGGAACATAAAGGGCTAAGGAAGGAACACGGGTAGGTTTTAGTCAGTAATAGTCTGACACTCCCTTCCGCTCCACCCATAGCGGGAGGGGTCATTTCATGATATCCCATCCGAAAACAAAAAAAAAAGACTTTCGGGCTTCTGACTACCCGTAACGGCTGTCAAAGATCCACGAATGACAGCCGGGACCAACGGCTTAACGTGCTTTCCGAGACACGGAGGGGTCACGGTATGTAAAGATGGTCACCCATCCACAGGCCATCCTCTGCAAGCGTAGCTTAACCTGATCGATCGACCTGTGCAGCTGTTATTATTTAGCTACAGGCCCCTCTCTGGGTTGAATATAGTGTCGTACACAATGCCTGGTGGACCTAGTGATTACAAGAGCGGCTACAGAGCAAGATATTACAATGGGGATTTGGAAAACAACCTCTGGGGTAGGGTCGCCCCTATTTGAATACTATAATTGGCTGTAGTTCACCTCTCCTCTATCTCTTTGTTATAACAAGCATGATCCTTTTCTTTAGCTTTATATCCAGGGTTACTTTCAGAGTTCGGTTGTAAGAAAATTATCATAATACACTTTGCTGGTCGAATGTGTGTGTGGTTTGGTATAGGCATTTGATGAGGAGAGAGAAAACGTATGTGACTAAAAGAGTTATGAATATAAATGTTGATGGATGGAGAGGGAGATTCATGCACTACCTTCGTCGAACATAGGCACTTTGTTCGACGACACTACTTTTCGCCTCGCTGCTTCCCTACGACTAGGCACTCCTTGCTGTTCTCCCCATCGCTGTCACTGTGGCGAAGATGTCAACAGCCTCGGACACCACGGCCTGTCTTGCAGCCGAAGTGCGGGTCGCTTAGCGCGGCACGCGAACATTAATGACATCATCCGACGAGCTCTTGTCACCGTCGGCGTGCCAGCTGTATTAGAACCCAATGGTTTGGCACGCGACGATGGCAAGAGACCGGACGGTATGTCTTTATTTCCATGGAAGGTGGGTAGGCCTTTAGTGTGGGACGCTACGTGTGTCGATACTCTTGCGCCATCCCATCTTCCTGGCTCGGCATGCTGTGCTGGCGCTGCTGCTGCGGCTGCGGAGAACCTCAAGCGGCGAAAATATAATAACCTCATCGGAAATTATATTTTCGAGCCGTTTGGGGTTGAAACCCTCGGGCCGTGGGGTCCGAGTGCTCATGGTCTTTTTAAAGATATTTCGAAACGGCTGGTTGACACTTCCCGTGACCCAAGGGCTGGCTTTTACCTTGGCCAGAGGCTAAGCATCGCCATACAACGTGGTAATGCCGCCAGTCTCTTGGGTACATTACCAGTCGACAGCGATGCAGATGAGTTTTTCGACGCTATTTTCTAGTTTGTGTATAGTTTTAGTTATGTTAGAATTTAATTTTGTTATTTTTACCTGTCTAAATACAATAGAGGGAGAGGAAGGACAAAGAATGAAGAAGATCATAGCGTGACGGTTGACAGAAGAGAACGGAAGAAGTAGGTAGTGATAATAGTGATTAATAAAAATTAGTGATCCTAAGATTTCTACTACATTTTCTGTTTATACCCGTGAGAACCTGTAATTGGCTTTATGTCTCATATGCTAATGTTATGGTTCTGTTATAGCTGTAAATATCTCGAAAACTATTGAATTTCGGCCATAGATATAGGGGGTTAAATTTGTTGCATTTTGAAACAATGTTGGATAATTTGTAGTTGCCATGATAACATGTAGTTTTTAGGGTTCGATACCTCAAAAGGAAAAACGGAACCCTTATAACATCACTTCGTTGTCCGTCTGTCCGTCAGTCCAGACCCTTTCAGGGCTGCACTACCTTGAAGCAGTGAAAAAATGAAACGTCTAAGTCAACGCAATCAAAAGATACGGCTATCAAAACCTATAGGGTACTTCCCGTTGAACTAGAATCATGAAATTTGGCAAGAAGAACTGTCATGTAGCACAAGTCCGAAAACCGTAAATTTGTAGTCACATTACAAAAGAAAAACCCGTTATAAACCATTTATATACCTACAAATTTGTACGGAACCCTCGGTGCGCGATCCGACTCGCACTTGACCGCGCACTTTTTTTTCTTTGTAGTGTCGATGACAATGGCTTTGTAAACTGTGATGTTTCTAATTGCAAATAAATTGGTGATGACGAGCAAACTAGTATTTGTTTGTCACTTCCGCGTATGAACAACAGTGTGAATAGTTAGTAAGCTACTGTTCTAAATGTTTTTGAGGATTTTTCCACTAATTTGACAGAAAAATATCCTTTAAGAAAAGTTGAGACGCTCCTATTGGTTTAGCGGGGTATAAAAGATGTCTTTCGATCTCCAAGTGCATTTGGTAAAATTACCTACAACAGGTACATACAACAAAAGAGATAAGTATGCAGGATCGTCGGATATAATAGTTGAAGTTTAATAAGAAACCAAAATTTAAAAAATGGATGTTCTCGAATAAAATTTAATTAAATGATAAATGATTTTATTTCTGTAAGTAGGTTTGTACAAACACTTTTACACGTCAATCATATTTTTTTAAACTAGATGAGGTCGGCGTTTCCTATCTGACTTTTCTGAGAAGAAAGGCCGAAACAAACTCAGAAGTCACAGTCTCTTTTAAAGTCCAGACAAAAATCTTGGTCAGATCGTGTGAAGACCATGTAGATTGGTATCTGAAATGGTCTTTTGAGGAAAGAACCACACAGATTGAGCGGACCTGTCCAATCAGTGCACGCATTTGTCAAAAATCGTGCAGCTCAACTCAGAACTTGAGGAGCTCAACGATTCGACGAACAATACTTAATTTATAGAAAACAAATAAAATATCAGTCGATAACATCCATCGGTTTGTTCCTAAACTTCAACTATATCCGACGATCCTGCATACTTATCTCTTTTGTTGACTGTACATAATTGTGTAGTTAGGCCTGAAAGTTTTTTGCTGATAGCCGTGAAAGTTGATGTTCCGAACCTATTTGAATTTTGTATTGAATGTCATACATACATATGCAGCCTGTAATGTTCCCACTGCTGGGACACAGGCCTCCTCTCGGTGAGAGGGAGTAGGCCGTAATCCACCACGCGGGCCCAGTGCGGATTGGCAGATGTCACATGTCTTCGATTTTTTTTTTGTTTTTTTGGTTCTAGAACAAGCCGGTTTCCTCACGATGTTTTCCTTCACCGTTTTGAGAGCAGTGGTTATGAAATAATTTACACAAAGTAAAGCGCCTGTCTGGGTTCGACCCTACGACCTACAACTCGTAAGTCGCGGCCGTTACCACTTGGCCACCACTGCTCTCTATTGAATGTCATCGATGACCAAATATGCATAATATTATGCATATTTGGTCATCTATGACATAAGAGTTAGCCAATAAAGGCCTTTCTTCCCCTAATTCTTAGGCAAAGACACACACATTTAGAATATTTCGTAGATTAAGTCAAACGCCTATATTATGTTCCCGAAATTGAAAGTTGCTGCTTGCAACGTCATTGAGTTAAAGAGACATTTCGATGACATCAGGTGGCCTAAAAAGGCCACTTTGGCAGAAACATAAAAGGATAACAAAATGGACAGTTAACCGTTAAGTTAATCGTATCAAATCCCATTGGTGAAGCATTTTTCAGTAATTTTTTTTTGTCTGTGCTAAAATACCAATCAATCCGATCCAAATCCAATCCAAATCTCTTTGATTATACCTACTAAGTGCAGCGAAAAAAAGAAAAACACGGACAGTCTTCGCCATATTAAAATTCATAATGTTATCTTTTAGGCCCCCAGAGAGAAGATGACGTCAAGAAGTAACAGCAAAGATTTGCAGCACGAGTGCAACAGGGTGATCGACGAAGTGTAAAATTAGCAGTCTAGGAAGGTGGCAAGTTAATTCAAGCGTGGAGTGTGATACGAATGATCATGGTAGGAAATAAATTCGTTGTGATTCAGTTCATCACACAAAGTCAATGTTTCTATTGACTTTGTGTGAATGAACTGAATCACAACGAACGGAACTCATCACTATTACAATAAATATGGCTTAGCATCTGTCAGTTTACTCCAGTGAATACTACGAGTATATACCTATATGTTTTTGTTTTACTTATCCTGCTGGCAGACAGCATATTGCAAACCAACTTTATAGAAAACCCTCCTCTCCTTACTTATCGTAAATTGAAGTATTTTTACTTTTTTTGACTGTCAAAGATCTACGAAAGACAGCCGGGACCAACGGCTCACCAGTCGAAATTAATATTATGTTACCTTAATATACAGTACGTTGTTTAAAATGTTAATGTTTTTCTCACATAAATAAATAAAAGTGTACATCGACCATAGGACTGCGTTTAGCCTTAATTAGCCTATCGCAGCTGGGATCTTGCCCAGCTTGTTTATTATACTTCGTAGCACTTACTTTGCCAGCATTCAAAGCGTGTCAATATGTTATTTGCTCTCATAACTACAGAATAAAACACAAAACCTTCAACGAATGCACTTTGATAAGAACAAGAATGGTTCAATCAAGCCCGCTCCCTCGCATGACACATAGGTATAAAGCTAAAAGTCCAGTCTTAGTAGCACTAAGTATAAGAAGTTTAGTGCTAAGTCTAACTTATTATCGACCTGGAGGCAATGTACACGCGATACTTTTATTATGTCGCGATAATGCTGTTAGTAATGTAATTAGTAGCACAACTTTAGAGTTCATAAAATAGAAGAAAGAGAAAGGTCAAAGAAAAGATGAATGGATTGTGTGAGGAATGATAGGAAAGAGAAGGGAGTGAATGATAGCTTGACGGTTGACAGGGGAAGGGGAGAATGGAAGAAGAAAATGTGTTGCGCCAACCCCAAGCAAGACGAGACAAGTGCAGGAAGGTGATAATTATTACATAATCAGCCTATAATGTTCCCACTGTTGGGACACAGGCCTCCTCTCGGTGAGAGGGAATGGGCCGTAATCCACCACGCGGGCCCAGTGCGGGTTGGTCAGATGTCTTCGAATTTTTGGTTCTAGGACAGGCCGGTTTCCTCACGATGTTTTCCTTCACTGTTTTGAGAGCAGTGGTGATGAAATAATTTAAAATTTTCCCATAAACAGTATAAAAAGCAAATTATACCTTCTACCTAGACCCATTATTAGCCTGCCTTCTATTAGAGAGTACGGGTATACTATTTCAGAAAAATTCTTGCACTCAAAATTAACTCGCAAACTAGAATAGAATACTCTTTATTATGTACACCATATCAATTACAGGCATAAATATAGAAATAATACAAAGGGTGACACAATGGGCGGTCTTATCGCTAAAAGCGATCTTTTAAAAACAACCTTTGGATGGATTAAAAAGGAGAAGGAGAGACAAATACTGACTGACTGAACTATTACGAACAATCAGTATGATTATCGTTTCTATAGAAACAATAGCTGTTTTTTCTCTCTCACAACTCAAACACATAGCGTATTATTACAAAACAAGGTTTATATTTAGACTCGGGTTTAAACCATCTCTTCATCAGCTTTTCTTTTGTAAAACACCCACAGTACGTAGTTGTAAGCACAAAATACAGAATAGTCAACAATATCATTAAACCACGTGACCTCAATGACCTCGTCACGGTCGAACACAATGTTTGACCTCGGAATCTCCCGTGACATTACGCGTGACCATTGAACCGACTTCCCCTTTCTGGATGTTAGGTGTGTCTATAAGACATTACACGCCTTTTCAGCGAAATATTCCGTGACAATTTGGCATACAATTGCTCGACATTTTGCTGGTTTTGACGCACTAAATACTCCACGTGATCTAATAACAGGGGTTATTTTTAAAAGATGGACTAATATATTTTGGACTTTATAAACGTCACGATTATAAGTTACATTTTAATCATCATCATCTGCCCAGCCTTTTTTCCCAACTATATTGCGGTCGGCTTCCAGTATATCTGAATGCAGCTGAATACCAAGGGGCCTAAAAAGGCCACTTTGGCAGAATCATAAAAGGATAACATAATGGACAGTTAACCGTTAAGTTAATCGTATCAAATCCCATTGGTGAAGCATTTTTCAGTTATTTTTTTTGTCTGTGCTAAAATACCCATCAACCCGATCCAAATCCAATCCCAATCCCTTTGATTATACCCTACGTAGTGCAGCGAAAAAAAGAAAAACACGGACTGTGTTGCCATATTATAAGTAATTCATAATGTTATCCTTTTATGATTCTCCAAAGTGGTATTTTTAGGCCCCCAGTACTTTACATGGAGCGACTGCCTATCTGACCTCCACAACCCAGTTACTGGGTAACGTTGTTATTTGTTAGTTGACATAAGAATTTACTTATATCACAATAATATCAGTATACAACCCTCAAGTTTAAGGACAATAAATTAATAGTTTCAAAAACACTAGAAAAACACGCTTTTATAAATGCACGTAAAAACAAAAAAATCATCAGACCTTGAAACCTAATCGTGGTCAAAGTTGATTACAAGACTTTTCTAAGAAATCCAAAACAGCTATGATACGATTTTCTATCATGAAGTTCCAGTTCATATCTTCCGACTCCATCATCAGATCAGTTCGACAGTACCATATTATTGTATTGTCATCAGAACTACATACAGCTGCCAATTTTCATTACGCTACGACCCTTGAAAGATGGTTAAATTAGTTACCTTAAATTCCATTACATAGTTAGTTACATACAGGTCGACCTAATGCATGTTAACAAGCATTTCACCAAAATTTAGAATAGACGCTTGCCCTAGAAGCTATAAGCAACATCTGCTGGGTTAGATTGAGTACGTAAAAAAACCAAAAACAATATAATATTCCTAGCTTCTGTTTAAAATAACATATTTGCTTAGAGAATAGTGGTCGGTTTTCCAAGGACTTGATTTGAAACCATCAAAATTTTTCCAAAGCTCAAGTTTTTCCAAATAGTTGAAGTACAGCGACTAACCTGACTTGAATCAAAATCAATACTTCAAAACCAATACACTACCACTTCTCGACACCTTGTGCAGAAAACATAGAAAGAAAAACTCATTTCCAATTCTCAGCACACACCATAAATCCTTCATACGCCAATAGTCACAAAACATGGCGCACAGTTTTAAAAAATCGCCCCAACTAACGTCCAGGGAAAGTAAGGTACCACACCTGAATACAAATTTTATAACGTTGATTCACGACAACCTCCCAATCCAATCGGAAACTTTCCTTAGGGGGATAACCCTTGGATTTAATCCATTGGTAATACGAAAATTGATGTAAAAGCCTTAGCCGCACCGTTCCTGAACACGACAACCCACGATCCATACAAAGTGTACAGCACAGAAAGATTTTCAGATTTTCTTGGAGAATCACTGCGTCGACACGGCTCGTGCCAAAATGTGGCGTGTTACGAACCCAAAAAGGTTTCAATTCAATTGGTTTACGAGATTATTGGAAGCAATTCCGTTCAGAAAGAAGTATGGGACGTGACGGGAATGCTGAGGGCTGGGGGCAAACGTGGACGCTGGAGGGCTCCTATCGACAGTTTATTTACCTTTTTTATAAAAATCTACGGCTCGAGTAGAGTTTAATTATTCATAAATGGTTCCCTGTTTCAGGAGTCTTAAGTAGTTTCTCTGTATAATCAAAATTGGTTGTAATTACTTTCTTTACCTTACGAAGTCTACCAAGCACTCTATATGAAATATCAGCATTTCCCCTTTTCACCACTCCATTTGAACCAGAAATATATCACCTTATTTACAACCCACCACACAGGAAGCACTACTTATGTAAAATGAATAAAGCTCTGTGGATTTTAGTTTCAACCGGATGTCCGGTTTCCGGTTGTTCGGCGAAAATGTCTGTTGCATCTCTAATTAATATTTTACAAACCTTTATTAAATTATATGTATTGTGGCTGGTATGAACTGCGCGTTAATGTGAACCAAGAGCTAAAGTGCTATGACGCAATATGAAAATATAAGCAATTCTCACTACATTTCTATTTGTAAGAAGGAATACAAAAAAGATTTCAATATTTTTAACATTCCCCTTGTGTGCTTTTCCAAACGATTAGGAGGGAGAAGGAATATCGCACGTGTGCATACATACACCCTTCGTTTTAGGTATCGATATACGTAAAAGTCCTTTGCCAAATCGATTTTGAAAATATTTCACTGGAAAAGTCCAGGGTGCTTTTTTTTTAAATAATTCACGAGGGTTTTACAGGGGGCCTAAAAAGGCCACTTTGGCAGAATCATAAAATGATAACATAATGGACAGTTAACTGTTAAGTTAATCGTATCAAATCCCATTGCTGAAGCATTTTTCAGTTATTTTTTTTTATCTGTGCTAAAATACTAATCAATCCAATCTAAATCCAATCCCAATGTCTTTGATTATACAGCGCAGCGAAAAAAATAAAAACACGGACTGTCTTCACCATATTATATTCATAATGTTATCTTTTTATGATTCTCCAAAGTGGCCTTTTAGGCCCCCAGATTACACATGTAACAGGTTTCAGCAAGTTAACAATACCATGTTCTATGTAAGTTCTTCCAGTTCCAGATGAATGACATAAACACATTATTTAGGCAGAGGAACAGGTTCAGCTAGACCTGTTACTCTGCCTGAATAATTTGTTTATGTTATTTTCAGCACACATGTTTCAAAGTAAACAGGCTCCACATTCTGTTTAATTAAACCCCTTCATAAAGAAAATGAAGTTCGAAACCAGCCCGCAAATCCCACCTACGCTACGTTCTGAGCCAAACCCAAGGTAATTCGAAGAACGCCGGGGCAATTCCGATTTGATTTATCATTGTTCTTGGCCGATAAATCAGGGGTACAATAGGGCTCCAGGCACGGGCTGAACGTGGAAACTTCTATTAATTCTCCTTAGAACAATCTCCAAGTTACCACACAATGGAGTTTGAGACAATACGTCTCAAACGTGAGATGCTATCATGTGGATAGTACGCAGTTTGTTTTGGGATCGATAATTGATAATAGTTGTTGATTGTTTCGAAGTTTGTGGGCGATTGTTTTTGTTTTTATTTATGAGGTACTTTGCAGGCCAGTTGTAACTTGGTCAGGGGTAACTCATAGATCTGCCTGGTGCCGTATATTGACTTTGTAATGCCATCGTGATCCCAGTGCGAGAGAGAGAAGGAGCTATATATGACCGATAGCACCATCCCTTTTTCAGACTGGACTCATGATAGCATTAATATTTTATAATAAGGCCTGAAATCTGACTACCAGTCTTACCAAGGGGTATCGTATTACCCAGTAGCTGGGTTGTGGAGGTCCGATATGCAGTCGCTCCATGTAAAATACTGGTATTCAGCTGCATCCGGTTAGACTGGAAGCCGACCCCGACATAGTTGGGAAAAGGCTAGGCAGATGATGATGATGAATACGGCCTGAAATTGAGAGAGTTCGTGATAGTAAACAGTAATGGTGTTCTATTAGTTTACAAACTAAAGGGTATCAACAGATGGACTGCATTTTAAATAGCACGACAGCTACAAAATTGCATTTTGGATACTACAGTTGACATAACTGTATGGAAACTGCCAACCGACTGCCTTAGAACTGCACGCCAACTGCAAGCGGCGGCGCAGTCGGTATTTTAGTTTTGCCACCGACTTCCGAAACTTTCATTTCGGAAGTCGGTGGCAGAACTAAAATACAAATCCAAAGACACCGACATCCGAAATTTTTTTTGCTCCTTTTTGTACTGCCGATCTACGATCTCGTATCCTGTAAAAATCTCACCGTGAAGACTTAGGTGAAGTGAGCTTAAAGTGAGCTGTCATTCCACCTGATACTAGGGATTCATTCTATTGACAGCTCATTTAACCTTTGTTTTCACGGTGAGATTTTTACAGAATAGATCGGTTAATAAATTGTGTCAACCCCTAGCATCAGATGGAATGACAGCCCACTTCAAACTCACTTCACTTAAGTGTACACTCTGAATTTTTACAAAATAGTTCGGCTGTTTTTTATTTCCTGTGCTTGTCCCAAACATATTTTTCTTTATTTTTAAAGTTTGAAAATATTAATTTTAAGCAGAATTTAGCACAGTTGATGCTAAATTATTTCTACAAACGAAACTTCCAAAATTTCTCCAGCCCCATATTATGACTACCACGCATCATTCCAGCACCCTATGCGTAACACACTATCAGTCGGAATCTGAAGCAAATTGCTAATCCATTGCTTCTTAAGTTCGTAAAAATTTTAAATAACGCAATGAAAGTTGTTGAACTGTCAAAATGAAACCGATTCCGATTGATAATGTGTTACGCAAATGCCTCGCTGGGTAATCCCACTCTTCCAAGCCACACGACTTCAACCTGTCATTACTGGCTTCACCGTTCAAAAAACAATACCACATTCACTCAATAAATCACCAAGTCTCGGTCACTACTGAACATTGATTGATGTACTTCGGGATCCAATCTGCTAATAGCTCCGACCTCGATCAAATAGAGACAGGGGAAATTCTTCTACTCACATTAACCCTTATAATGGAGTTTCAACTTTTGAGGTTTGTAGGACTAGTGCATTTGTTTGTTCTGATGATTCATTTGTTTTTATGATTCACATTTTGAGCTATATTTATTTCAAATGCTAACCCCCTTACTAATAAACGTTGTATAGCGTCTGTATAGTTACACAACGCTTTGTCTTCTTCTTTCGAAAGTGAAATTACTGACCACTGAAAGAGAGAAATCGGTGTGTAATTCATCTGATATAATACGTTTATTAGTAAAGGGGTAAATGGTTTTTTGCTGTAAGTAGGTTTGTACAGTCGCCAGCACATCAAGCTACCCGAAACTGTCAAATGTTCCCAATCAACTTTGAACCTAATCGCTTTAGCGATAAAGTTGAAAATCTATTAAAGAAATTTGACAGATTGTAGTAGTTTGATGTTCTGGCGTATGTACAAACACCTTTAAACGTCCATCATAATTGTTTTAAAAAAACTAGACGAGGTAGGCGTTTCCTATCTGAATACTCTGAGAAGAAAGACCGAAACAAAATCGGAGGTTACAGTCGCTTTTAAAGTCCAGACATAATCTTGGTCTAGATCATGAAGACCATGTAGATTGATGTCTGAAATAAGCTTAAATTAGCTTCTTTAATACCTAGAAAATCCATTTGATAACTTGTTTTGCTAGTGTCCTTTTTAATATCTATAAAAAATGGCTTTGACAACCAAACGTAAGATTTTGGTCCTGGTCCTTCGAGGAAGATTTTGGATTGACTCAAAAATAGTGGTTGAAATAGTATCAGCGAAGTTACTTTGTTTTACTAAATGAAGGTAATAACATCATAATGCCAGATTCTTATAAAAAAGAATAATCAACCTATAATCTTTCTTTGCTGAGACACAGGCCTCCTCTCTGTTAGAGGGAACGGGCCGCAATCCACCACGCGGGCCCAGTGCGGGTTGGTAGATGTCACATGTCTTCGAATTGGTTGGTTCTAGGACATGCCGATTTCCTCACGGTTTTTCCTTTACCGTTTTCAGAGCAAAGGTGATGAAATAATTTTCACAAAGTAAAGCGCCTGTCAAAGGGGAGGCCTTTGCCCAGCAGTATGACACAAACTAGGTTAACAAAAAAAAAAAAGCGCCTGTCTGTGTTCGAAAGTACTCTTAAGTCGCAGTCGTTACCACTGCTCTACTTCTGTAGATTCTTATGATCTAGCCATTTTTTAGGGTTCCGTACCTCAAAAGGAAAAACGGAACCCTTATAAGATCACTTTGTTGTCCATCTGTATGTCCGTCAGTCGAGACCCTTTTTCTCAGGAACGCGTGGAGTTATGAAGTTAAATTAATATCAAATACTCAAGGCTGCAATATCTTGAAGCAGTGAAAAGCTTCTAAGTCAACGCAATCAAAAACACAACACAGGAACGTACCCACAATACAGGAGGAATTCCTAATGTGGGGCAATGTTTTTAATAGAAATAGGGTAAACGGTATAGTTATTGGCCAGTTAAGCTACCTCATGACACTATTTATAATGCACAAAAATATAAAATGGGTAGATGTAAATGAAATATTTTTTTAAATATATAACATTAACGTATTTATTCAATGGTATGGCTTACATACTCTTTTTCCATACACTTTTTTAATAAAATCTTCTTCGAGATACAAATATTAAATTATCGGTTATTGGCCACCATAATCACAATAATTGGCCATGTATTCTTACAGTTATTGGCCATAGAAAACAAAATAATAATTAACATTAACAAGAGAAACTGTAACAAAAATCAATAGCCCTCACTTATTAAAAAATGTTCTCATCATCAAAATGTTCTCATCATCAGAAGGTTTGGAATCATCGTTAATTACGTAACATTTGTGGCATATGAAATTTTTGTACAGTATCAAGACTATCAACTGGTTTTCTTGGAAAGCCTTTCCGGGCCATTTTATACAGCCATTGCTTGATGGAATCTTCTTCCTTATGAGTCAAATACGGCTTATGTCCAAACTCAGATTTAGATGTGGGATTTTTAAGTTTAAATTGTAAAGTTGCCCTGGGAATATTATATTTTTTTGCAACTGCTCTCAAAGACATTGTTTTGTTCTGAATGTTTTCTAACGCCTCATCCTAGGGCTTCTTTGGTGTACCGAGGTCTTTTTGGCATTATTTTTAATTTAACATGATAGAACAGAAAAATAAGCATGATTGATCTTGTTCAAACTAAAAATAAAAAATATTATAGTTATTGGCCTCCTTTTTTGTATTGAAAATTATTCCAGGCTTCATAGTACTTGGCCTAGGCCAATAACTGTTTACACAGCCCTAAAATTTGTGACAAACGAATATAATGCATAGTATAACAGACGGTAAAGTTTTTTTCACTATAAACGCATTTTGTTTTGGATGAAATGAATATAGTAATTGGCATAGGGGGCCAATAACTGTAATGTTATTTAAATTATTGGTGCAGTAATTGGCCACTACATTTTTTTTAATTTATGTTTTGATTTTGTGGTTTTATACTTCAAATATGCGTACTGTGCATATCACTCTATATATTTAACAGATTTTCAATCACTAAACTATGTAAATTAATTTCAAAATATCACATCCTAAAATTTTATGATCTTAACATTTATTAAACAAACTTACCCATTTTTGATACCGGCGCGAAAAAATCACAGATTAAAAAAGAATGAATCCACCTAGCGGTGTTTTACCGAAACATTTTGAGAGTCAACAATTGTGTTGCCATGGTGCATTTTACATTTACCATGTAGTAATGTGGTTTGCTAGTTTTTCAATACTGATGTTGAAATGGCTAATAACTATGTAGGGGCCAATAACTATACCATTCCCCCTAATAATAAATAAAAGATACGGACGTTTATGTTCCGGGATCAAAACCTATAGGGTACCTCCCGTTGACCTAGAATAATGAAATTTAGCAAAAAGCAATGTCATGTAGCACAAGTAAAGGAAAAAAATCCGAAAACCGTAAATGTGTAGTTACATTACAAAAACATACCCGTGATAAACTTTTTACATACCTACAAATACACTCTGAAATCAACTTCATTGTTTATTGAAATAAAGTTGATATTTGTTTAACTTGAAATAGGGTGGGAGTGTGCAGTATTGCGCACTTTTACTATAGATGTATAGATAATCATTTACATCACAACCTATAACAGTGCCCTAAATCTGTCACCACTGCTACATATACGCCGTAACGTATAGTTAATACTGATTGATCGCTCTCCACGAGAGTGATGACGTCATTAATGACGTATGTACTCACCGCACGCACCATATTGTTACATTATTATGTCCGTGGCATTGTTGTGGCCGGTCTAGTTCTAATTAGTCTCAATGTGCTGTAGATGTTGTATTGTCGACAGATTTGCTAGTTGTGTCTAGGGATGTGTGTAGGTATGTAGGTAATTGCAGTTGTCGGTTGCTAATTAATAATTGTGGAATGTCTATTTACTTTATCTATGTATATGTCGCTGCCAACTGGTTAAACTAGCCGTTTAGTTAACCGCCTGGCTTTTGGAAGTAATGGAAGTAGTGCTCTCGGCTCGCACGCGGCTGAACACCCCTTTTTTTTTTTTTGTTTGGGAAATCATCAAATGACCCCTCCCGCTCTGGGCGGAGCGGAAGGGAGTGTTCCTTCACTTACCTGGGGCCACGGTATCTCTTTCGAACAACCCGCGACCCTGGCGGGCATCGGCCCTAGCGGACCCCGTCAGTGGCTGATCACCCCTGGCTTAGTTACTGCGACCAATTCGGCTCGCGCCTGATTGGTTACAGTTCCAACCTAAACTGTAATTAAAAGCCGTTTAGCTAAAAGGCTAGGCGGTGAACTAAGCGGCTAATTAAACCAGTTGGCTGCGACATAATTATACAACATGTAACATAATTAACGCAAGACCTCATACACCCCAATTAGAGTATTGAGCTAAAAGCATAATACAATGACCAAAACTTTATTTTTTTAAAGCTAAGTATCTATTATTATAAAGAAAATGGTGTTGACCCTAGCGTTATTTTATGCATTTAAAGTTGAGTCTTATTGCCTTGAAATAAGATTTAATTTTCTTTGGCTCAATCGGCGGCCAGTAGATATGGTAAAATACACAATTTAAAAAAAAACACCTATATCAAAATTTACTGAAATCGATTCAGTAGTCAATTATGAACAAACTACTTTCAGGACTTGCGTTTATTCTGTTACACCTTGTATAGGATGTAAGATCAATCATCTTTTACTACCTACATAATTAGGGTTCCGTACCCAAAGGGTAAAAACTTCGCTGTCTGTCTGTCCGTCCGTCTGTCTGTCACCAGGCTGTATCTCAAGAACCGCGATAGCTAGACAATTGAAATTTTCACAAATTATGTACCTATTTCTGGTGCCGCTATAACAACAAATATTAAAAACAAAATAATAAACCACAATAAAAACTTTGTCGGAAATTTCTTGTTGCAAGAACTAAATACTTTGCCACCATCACAGAATGAACTTGTACGCATCAGCAACTTTTCTATTGTTCAACGTTTATTGACCTAGGAACAATTTAGCGTTTGTCTCCACAAAAAAGAATTAGGCTGCCCGCCTACCACGTCAGACTTTTTGTAGCACCGATAATCGGTCCGATTTTTCCTCCGATTAGTATGACCGACTCAACGTACACGTCCGTCACATTGTCTTCAACACAACGTCCTTCCAAGTAGCAAGTCCTAGTAAGTGCATGCGGCCGACGACTGTCGGTGAGTAGTGTGGGTTTACGCATACATTTCCGAACGTTACATTTTCACCGATAATCGGATCGGTCGGGATGCACCGATTTTATTTCTGACCGACTTTTGTTCTACGAGTATTTCGCTCCTACAAAAATCGGTCACCGAATATCGGACATGGAGATAGACAGTCGCTTCAAGTAACATGCTGGTATTTAGCAGCATCTGGTTAGAATGGAAGCTGACCACAAAAATAGTAGAGAAAAAGCTAGGCTGATGATGTGATTAGAAAGATGATAATTACAGTCACGTTAAATCATGTTGTAGTAAGCATTCCTAACACCCAAGATTAAATTACTAAAGTGTTGCTAACAGAATGGCTGCTAACTTCTTACAAACGCAAGTTAAGTCAAATGAAGCAGGAAACTTAACACGAACTTGAACACTAACGAATTCTCATTATTTAAACATAGACCCATACGAACTTGAGCTAATCCCACACAAGCTAACGACTCAATACAAAGGTTCACACGCTAAGACGGGCATTATGAGACAAAAGGCAGTCGCGTGTGTGCCTTATCTTACGGGAACATTCGTACTTCAGAGTTTTAACAACCCTAGTACTGGAAGTGGTTATAAAGAAAAAACACAGTGCAGTTCCCTTGTCAATCTAGTTATGAGCAGTGTTAGAGCGTGAGATTTTGGGTTTGTTTCTCATGTTTTGTGTCAATATTCTTTAACGGGAGACCCAAGACACTGCGTCTTGGGTCTCCCGTTAGAGAATTAACAGTATTAAGGTAGAATGGGAACAGTTTTACCCCGAATGAGAGGTCTTTTTTTTAATATTAAAAAAAACATCGTTTCCAAGAACTCTGTAGATGGCGTTGAACTGACTACGTTACTAGGTGCCAAAGGCAAAACGCTTGGGAAAAAAAAACATTGCGTCACGTCACATAGGCTCGTTGACTGACACTTTCGTTTTACGATCTCAAAATTACATCCAAGTGAAATAATGATGTGACGTTCCGATCCTTGCAGTAACTTACCAAGTTCAGCGCCATCTATCCAGCGACCAGAGAAGAGTTTAAAAAAAAAGAAGAAAATCCTTCATTAAAACAAAATAATTATATTCTAAGCAAGTGCATGAACAGATTTTATGGCTGTTCTTATTTGAGAGGCGTAAATTAATAGAAGTGTATCCCTAGTATCACCAAATGGGACTACTTTGACAAGCCTAATACTATATTTCATTAGGAAACCATGCTGGCGCAAGCATGGCCGCGGTGCCAGCAAAATAGCCACAGCTTTATGGTGGGTATCTCACCAGGCGTCCGATCGGATGCGCAATCATTTTTGGCAATGCGACCATGGTTGCGCTACCTGGTGTCCTAGTGAGGCAGGGGCCCTAAAAATACCAAATCATCTACTATGTACTATAATACTATCAGCATCTGTCTACGCTCGGGATACGTCAGTAAACATCTTAGCTCTTCTTTCGGCCACTTCCATATCCCGTACATCAACGTCGATCGTTTTTAGTCGAAGGGGTAAATTTCACCTAATTAATCTAAGCTTAAATACGCCACTTTATAACGCATGAACTTCTAAGTGGGGTGGAAACTTCGTAATTAATCCGTGTACAAGATAAATATTTTACTAAAGCTGTATTAGAAACTTTTGACTTTGTATTATATTTGAGTTTTATAGGTGGAACATGATGTACGAGTATTTATAAGCTTCTTTGACATTTATGATCATACAGATATTATTTATAGGTACGCTTTGGCTGTCCCATTGGTTTTAACATGAATATAATAAATGATAGATAGGTAGTAATAATAAATAAAAAGAAAATGTTTGAAAATAAAATGATGAGTTGTAATATAGGTAGTTTCTTGGTCATTGTAGCCGAAAGATTGTCGTAATCAGTCAAGAAGTTATACAGTCCTTGACTGCCCCGTTGGTCTCGTGGTTGCAAGCGTGACTGCTGAGAGTGGGTTCCTGGGTTCGATTCCCAGGTCGGACTAAGTGTTATTGGGTCGGTTGTGCCTCGGAAAGCACATAAAGCCGTTGGTCCTACGCCTGATCTCTCCCCGGCCGTGTCGGATTGCCGTCCCATCGGACTATGAGAGTAAAGGAACAGGGAGTGCACCTGTGTTTACGCACACACTTGTGCATTATAATATCTCCTGCGTACCTGGTTATCTCCGTTGAGATTGGCCACCGTGACCGAAATCGGTCGGGAGGCTACTATAAGTACAATCCTTTCACAGTTATTTACCTCTGATTTTGCATCGCTGTCCACATCAAAGTGATCTTTATTCTCATTCTTGTAAGGTTGCTGTTGGGTTGCTGCCACTGACAAGTCTGTCAAAATCATTCCGATCTTTATTCTACTTACAATAACGTTGCTATTAGCCTATTAGGTTGCTGATGTCAGTGGTAAAACACCTGTGAACGGACTGTAGTTATAGGTAGGTACTATGTTGAGCACATCACCTTTAGACATAGACAACGTAACTGCAGTGCTCCAGGTGCTTGGGATTAGTAAGTACTATATAGTAGATGACGTATTTCATCGTCACTCAATACATTACCTGATAAAATCAGACAGTCAAACAGGGTCAGTCATTACCATTTTACTGATAATGTCGGACGTCTGTTGCCACCTGTCGGTCTTGTGATGACGACAAGATTAATTTGACTAACTAACTACATAAAAAACAGAAATAAATACGAAAATCAAACATTTGTTTAATTCTCACGTATTTCTGATAACACAAACATAAGCAATCGTTTTCTAGCGACATGTCGGTACACTTCTGCCTAACCTTTCGGTTTATACAGGTGGGATGTTGTGTTGTTTATGTTATGTATCTTTTCTCATGGACTTTATATTTTATGGTTCTTTAAGTCCACAAAAGAAAAAGATTGACACGTGTTTTTATGTCCCAAAAAACAAAACACTCCTATTTTTGGCAGTCGTGTAAAAATAACCAGAAAACAAAATAATTTATTTCGAAACTAACCGAACAAATACTCGACTACCTACTTAAGCAAACAAGTAGATTTCCGATATATTTCCAACCCCTAATTGCAACCAGCCCGATATAAGCCTCTTATATATTGATTCTAAAACTACCCTCTAAAAAGGGGTGATATAATGATGAGCAGGGGGAAGTTATTCAGGGATTCGAGAGCGCTCCCATTTTCGATATCCTCTCTAATTGATGGGAATCCATAGAAATTATTTTCGCTTTTGTATTTGTATTTTGTTCGTGTGCGTGTTGTGATATTGGTTATAATTATTATGGCTGTTATTTTGAAAGAATTATAATTGTTTTTGGTATTGTTTGATACACCCAAGTGACCTCTCCGTTGACACCGTTGACGCCGTGAAAATGGCAAAGTTTTGGGTCAACAATAACTACCTTCTAGTATTAGCTATGACTATTAACCAGGGACTTGAAAGGTTACTCAAAATAACCTTACGCGTAGTTCCAGTATCGATAAATTGTACCGTTCCACCAGGACCATAACAAAATTAATTCGTTGGCTATAACGATACTGACAAACGAAACGAAATCTTAAATTGTTCACTAACAATATGATCAATATATCGTTATTAATATAACGATATAATAACGTTATTCATTAAGATACTCAACTTTGCCAGCTTCATGACATAAAAGATGACGAAAAAGTATGAAGAATAACGTTACAAATTAATCTGTAACGTTTCACCTGTAACTATTACAAGCAGATAAGCTTAATGTTACTGATACTTATAACGTTACTTATAATATTGTTCTACGTAAATGATATTCTATAACGTTTTTCTTGTAACGGTATTGATATTTTTAGGTTTCATTAGTGGTAATGGAACGGATATCATTTTGTTTTCAAATCCCTGCTATTAACTTCCGTGTCATTGACACGAAGAAAAAGATACCTGTTATTTAATACTTGGTACTAATTAGGTACCGTAGCATAAGCATAATAAGCCTTTAATGTTTCCACTGTTAGGACAGAGGCCTATTCTATGATAGAAGGAGTGGGCCGTAATCCACCACGCGGGACCAGTACGGGTTGGTAGACGTCACATGTCTTCGAATTGTTTCCTCCGCCCGTTTGAAGAGCAGTGGTGATTAAATATTTTACACAAAGTAAAGCGCCTGCCTAGGTTCGAACCCACGACCTACTACCACTGGGCTACTGCTCCGGTGACGCGCGGTTCCGTACAACAACAAAATAGCTAGGGATTGTTATTTTGTTTTAATAATTATTTTATTGTCGAAACTAGGAAACGGAGACCCGAATTTGATTTTCTGGTTCATGCACGAATTATTATTTTGAAGTTGAAACGTCCTGAACAACCAACAGAAAACTGAGTAACGATTTAAAATCTTAAAAAACACACCCTCTTTATATAACTCCACTCCACGACCCAATTTTTGACTAACCGTACAATGAAAACCATAAAACTTTATACACAAAACCCACATGATACCCTGAGCAATAAAATTAATCAAAAGCTCTCACACTCAAAAGGTGCGAGCTGCCTATAGCTCTATGGGTAACCAGTATTAATAACCGAGGCGGTGAATTCATATAATTTCTACTCAGTGTTTGTTAGAAACCTTGTTAAGAGAGCGCCACAAGCTAGAGGGTGTAAATTTCACCAACTACCCTGTGCTGTGGGGCTATGAAGTTAGAACATGGAGGTTTATTTTTATTTTTCTTTTATCTTTTAGATTCAGCATCATTGCAAGTATATCATAGAAAACTGCAATACCAACGAGGTCAAAATGTATGGCGCAGCAAATATTTTTAATATAGGTTCGTCGAAAACTGAGAATCATGTACAGACGCCAGCACATCAAGCTACACGAAATTTTCCCAATTAACTTTAAACCTTATACTTTAGCGATAAAGTTAAAAAAGTCTCTGCCACTCTGTATTTACTACAAAGTAAATAAAAAACACAGCACAGAACCGATCGAAGTGGAAGTGCTTGGGGGAGGCTTAAGTCCAGCAGTGGACGTCTTTCGGCTGAAATGATAATGATGATGAAATATAAAAAGACAAACGCCATCGTTTGTAATGACTATAACTGTCATCTCGTTAATCAAATTACCCCAGAAGAACGTACTTTATGAACAACTTAAGAAACTTTTTGATCAAACAAAAAACTGTTGAATTAGAAAAGTGTGATAATAACCAGGAATTCGTGACCACAATAAGTTGTAAAAGAAGGATGTTGCTACCCAAAGTATTCTAAGCTAAGTATTTTGACATAAGTTTTCTATGCTTTTGTAGTTTTTTGTTTTCATTCTAAGCTAAGTATTCTAAGCTAAGTATTGTAGGCTAAATATTCTAAACTAAATATTGGAAGTTAAATATTCGAAGCTATGTAAGCATCCTAAAGCTTTTTAGCAGCGGCCAAATTAAAGTCAAAGCTGGAATATTCCCAACTTCAAGCATTTGTAAACTAACCCCTTACTAATAAACGTATTATATCAGATGAATAGTTACACACCGATTGCTCTTTTTCATTCGTAAGTAATATGACTTTCGAAAGAGGAAGACAACGCGTTGTGTAACTATACAGACGCTATACAACGTTTACCTATTAGTAAGGGGGTTAATCGCTGCCTCTCCACCTCCGCTGTTTCTACAGCCTGACTGTCCTTAAGCGCTGTCTAATAAATTAGCCTGACGCTATTGTGTGGGCTCACTTACTGGCAGACTTATTTACCTGACTGTTGTGCTAGCCAGAATTCAGACGACATCATTCTACTCGGCATCAGTCCAACTACTAGATAGGCTTCCGTTTTCTTGCTAAATTTTAAGACTGTGCTCAATTGGGAAGCTCTGTTAGAGATCAGGGGATTTGTTATTGTGTGCCTGGTTCGAAGAAACGGTTCTGTTATGTTTTCGAAACGGATTTTTGGAAAAGAGACACTTCCTTTGTACTTGTATATTTCTGTAGCACATGATACGTATTTAAAGGATTTAGCGCCTTGTTGCGAATTCTGTTAAAGTCCGAACGTCGTGAGTGAGATAATTATTGTCTAATTTGAATAAATTATTTTGATGTTGACTCAAGCAAGCACATCAAGTAGTACCATTTATTAATATTACTAAGTAAACAAAAAAAAAAAGTCTAAGCAATTTTTGATTACAGCATTCATCCCATATAAGGTACCATATATTTGAAATAATCTCTTTATGCTGAATTAAAAGTTGTCTCTACTGTAACTTGAAGTCTAACATTATGAACTACATGAACTTTTGGCATACACGAGTAAAGTTTTAGCTTGGTTCACAGAAAAGTTTAGATATTGCCCCAAGTTTAGCTACTGGTGTATTAGCTAAATTCAGTGTTGCCTGTAACTAAAATTTGGCCTCAGCTGTGAACTAACTTTGTTTACGGGCAAGTAAGCTGGATTTCCAATATTTTGTTAGGAGTTCCAATAATGAGTGCCTATAAATAAATATGGCTCTTCGTAACGGCCGGGCTTAAAACTTTAATCTATAACATTGTTCAATATAGTTGCAGCAATGAAAATCTCGTGAGGAAAATTGCTATAGGTAAGTGTCGGTAGCTTAGCTAGCTCGGTTCCTATCAACAAAAATGAATCGTTTTACTTACCAATGGTAGTATTTTTTATTGCAAAACAGGGCATTTAAAAAGATTCGTCAGCTAATTTTACCTGTGATAACTACTTCCGTTATGAGAGGGTCTACTAAGCAAAGCTATGTGGTATTTGCTTCATTATTGGATAAAATACAACAGTCCGTACATTCTAGGAATCGGCCATTAATGATAATAATCTTTGGTGACATCTAGAGAATGTCACTAGATAGCGCTGCATGTTTCACACAACAGTCCGTAGTTCAGTACACTAGGAATCGGCCATTAATGATAATAATCTTTGGTGACATCTAGAGAATGTCACTAGATAGCGCTGCATGTTTCACACAACAGTCCGTAGTTCAGTACACTAGGAATCGGCCATTAATGATAATAATCTTTGGTGACATCTAAAGAATGTCACTATATAGCGCTTCTTGTTTCACCAGACCTGCTAGAAGACTAGAATTACATACTTACGTTGAAGCTCTTTATTTCATTTTGGCTGGTATTAGTGGCGAAACGAGGATAACGATCTATAAAGTGAAAAAGGGAGATAGACTTTATGGTCAAACGTAAAGGCAAATTCATGCGTAGAAAGACTATTAAAATTCGGGAGTTGAAAACTGATTGGACTGGATTGGCTTGCATTGTGCTCGCAGACCGATAAATTGCGTTTCTATAAATAAAAACTATGAGAGACTATTATTAAAACAAAAAACAGAAGATTGTACTCACCACGTTAAGTCAGAGCTTTCATAATTATGAACAAACAAGACACTGTTAACTTCGAGTCATCTCGGCAAACTTCGGCGGTGCTCGGCGAATTTAAGCAATTTGGTCTTTCCAGTCGTGTTTGTCAGATTTATTTGGGCAAATAGAACTTAGGTTTGTGTGATTTTAATCGACATCAAGGTTTAAAACTTGAAGTAATTAAAATTTTGATATCATTGACATTGGCGCCTTTATTTGCTTGCTTTGATCGTGAAATTTATGAACTTCTGTTAGTTTTAAGTCGGTAACTTTCCTCCATGAAAGTTATAAATTATAATTAAACATCGTACTGGTACTATATAGTAAAATAAACTTCAAAATTCACTAAACTGTTTTCCAATGTGTTCACAGTTTTCGCATATAATAAACAACACGATTCCCAGTTTTATTTGTTTTCGCAATTAACTGTATCCTCCGCCGACAACTCAATTCATATCACACTCGCTCAAAAGAGAGAAAATTACACTAGAAAAACAAAAATAAACCAGTCAAAAGCCGGTACAGTTGCACAAATATGTAGATTAAGTTCACTCCGACAAAATAAAAAGGGCAATTGCGAGAAGAAAATTTGCAGCCAGAGAGGGGCGGGGAGCAAATCCCCCATGTGACCACTCGACGGGATATAACCCGGGAATATACCCAAAAATATACCAACGAATACCGGGCAGCGATACTCTTTATCCTGGGATTAAATTTTGCAGAGGACCGGGTTCGCGACGGCTAGATGGTCCTAACTGAACAGATAAAAACGGACTTGGGGTGGCCCGCCGACTTTATTTGGACATTTTTTTTATTGAAGATTATGCTTGCGAAATTTCTACTTTGTTTGATTTATTTTTTTGTGGCTGTGTCGGCTAGGATTTAAAGTATGGTAAAGTTTAAATTAAAGGCAAAGGAAGGCCCGTGTTTTTTACAAAAGGACTGGTTATTTAGATGTTCTTTTACATCAAAATGCTACACTTCATGAAACACCTAAACAGGAGATTGCGAAATTTAAAATAAAAATCTGCAGTACATACTACCGCTACTAAAGTACTACTAACCAATATACCACTTGAACAGGCCACATTTAACAAGTCAATTACATATCATTAGTGAATCATCATCATCATCTGCCTAGCCTTATCCCAAATATGTTGGGATCGGCTTCGAGTCTAACCGGATGCAGCTGAATACCAGTATTTTAGATGGAGCGACTGCCTATCTGACCTCCACAACTCAGTTACTCGGTAATACGATACCCCTTGGTAAGACTGGTTGTCAGACTTTCGGGCTTCTGACTACCCATAATGACCACAATAATAATAATCGACAACGATCCACGAATGAGAGTGAATAAGGATATCTTTATTCACTAATGTTGTTGGTTACAGTAAGTATTATTTTATTCAAAACAAAACGAGACCCAAAATTCAGATAGCAAAGGACCAACGGACCAAAGGACCAACTATGGGCGATATCTGGTCCTAATTTCCATATTATCACGCATGTTATTAAAATTAACGCTACAGAAAAGTTTCAAACCATCTCATTCAAGCAAGTTTTGGCTGCGACCCTGATATTGACATCAAAACATCCCTAGAAGAGGGTTGACAATGTTTAGGGCGTGATAACATCTATAACAAAACCCAACCCTACACTGAGTTTAATAATGTTTATTATCTAAATTATCTACGAATATGTCACACACGCACCTTGTAGGGATGGGACAAGATTAACTTTGGCAAAGGCAGATGTGCAAAGGATTTTGTATTTAATATAGGATTTTGTTTTTATACTGATGAGCTGAATAGGTTCCGTCAAAACCGGAAGGAAAACACGTGGTCTCGCAAAAGATGAAAGAAGTTGAGATAGGCCTTTGCCTAGGTGTGAGACAGCTTATTCTAGTAAAAAAGAAATACTGACAAAAAAAATATTTTAAAAAACATCCGAAAACAAATAGTAATCAACTTTTCATGGCCATTAAAGCACCGTCAATATTTATTTTAAAACACACAATTGATTGTTGAAATTATCTTTGCTTATAAAAAAAAATTTTAACTGGCAGCGCTCCGCGATTTCACCCGCATAAGTGTCGATCCCGTTTAAAAGATACGTGGCGCGATCTATTATCATAATAACGTTATTGTTGTTTTCCTCGGGAACAGCACTTTATTTCGGGATGAAAAGTACCCTATGTCCGTTTCTGTGGGTACACCTGACAACGTATATGCAAAATTTCAAGATGATCGATTCAGTGGTTAAGGCCTGAAAAGGTAACAAACAGACTTACTTTCGCATTTATAATATTAGTTAGGATTAGGATATTAAATTTGTTATTGAGCCAA
The DNA here is from genome assembly GCA_963082905.1 of Oligia fasciuncula. NCBI lineage: Eukaryota > Metazoa > Arthropoda > Insecta > Lepidoptera > Noctuidae > Oligia > Oligia fasciuncula. The sequence continues at coordinate 18,168,750 of OY720395.1, forward strand.
AACCAACTATTTTATCATATAAAAAAAAAATAATGACCTTAAATTACCATTGATCAAAACGAATCGACACACAGCACTGCAAGTGGTTTGTTTTTCTGTATTGTAATATCTTTTTGGCCTTTTATCGAATATTTCAGTCGTGTCCCATCCCTAAGATGATTGAGAGGGAAAAAGATTAAGGGATGAAGTGTATTAAACAGATAGTATGCGTATAATAATGACGCGAACCTCTATTAAAGAGTTTACTGCCACTTTCCAGGAAAATATTTGCCTATTTTAACCAAATTGGCAGTTTCCAATAGTAAAGCGAAATCTCTGTATTTTTGTGTTTTGGAGTATCTTATATCAACATATTTTTAATCTCCTGGACTTGCGGCGGCAAAAAAGAAGCCAAGTTGTTGTGTTAGAAGGGTTCCTTACCTTCGTAAAATATTAAACCCTACATTTGTATTATTTTTTGTTATAGCAGCCATAGTAATACAAACTCTGTAAAAATAACAAGTGTCTACCTATAACCGTTCAAAAGATACAGACCTGTGGCAGACGATAGGATGGACGGTGGGACGGACAGCGGAGCCTTAGTAATAGGGTCTTGTTGGCACCCTTTGTGTACCTACGGAATCCTAGCAACTATATTTTTAAATATTAAAAGAACTAAACACAACCCATGACTCACCAAACTTCGCCAAACATTGACAGCTATAGAAATCATAAAAAGTACACACAAAACGGGAATAAGTATTTGACCTACAGCGTCCAGTAAATTTAAACTTATTTTCATAGAAAAAGGGGTACCCAACATTTATTATGGCGATAAATTTTAAAGAACATTATTTACACAAAGCCCCGTAGACGTTAAAGACCATTTTCGAAGGCGCACCGAGCGAAAACGATTTGTGTTACAATGAATTTATGCTTTAGGTAGACCATAACGACCTCTGCGTTTCAAATGAACAAATGTTTCGATTTTGAAGACATATTGTTTTGTCTAAATCGGCCTGTAAAGTATTGGAGTTTGTTGGTGTGTTAGGATTTAAGTTAAGCTTATGTGATGACGAGCAGTGGTGGCTCAGTGGTAACGGCCCTGACGTACGTGTATAAGTCGTGGATTCGAACCAAGGCAGATACGTTAATTTGTGTAAATTAATTCATCACCACTGCTCTCAAACCTCATCATCATTTAACATCATCTGCCTGCCTTTTTCCAACTATGTTGGGGTCGGCTTCCAGTCTAACCGGATGCAGCTTAGTACCAGTATTTTACATAGAACGACTGCCTATCTGACCTATACAACCCAATTACTGGGTAATACGAAACCCCTTGGAAAGACTGGCTTCTGACGACCCGTAACGACTGTCAAAGATTCACGAGTGACAGCCGGGATCAACGGTTTAACGTGCTTTCCGATGCACGGAGGAGTCTTGGTATGTAAAGATGGTCACCCATTCACGGGCCAACCGCGGCAAGCGTAGCTTAACCTGGTCGATTGACCCGTGTATATATTGAAGAAGTATACTAACAATAAAATTGTTTTACAGTAAACATTCAATTCAAGGCATCTCGAAAACGATTATACTCTACACGGGGAGGACTTTATAAAATGGCGGCGCACTCACGCCCTCTCGCTGGCACTCAATGGTTATTTACGGCAATTTCCATCTTCATGGAAAATGTGGAATATTGCATAGCTTGTTCTATTGTGAAACGGATCTTTTATTACTAATAATTATGTTCTTGAGTTAAGTAGACTGAAATTATTTGAACATTGTTAAATTGGGCATTAATTACTCCTAATTTGAAAGTGTTGTTATTAATCTCCTCTTATGAATATAGGGTACCTCATTATCATCATTTTGATGCCCTTATTCCGATTTTTTAACTTATCCTATTGTGAAACGGATCGTTTTAGTACTAATAATTATGGTCTTGGGTTACTTAGGCTGAAATTATTTGAACATTGTAAAATTGGGCATTAATGACCCCTAATTTGAAACTCTTGTTATTAATCTCCTCCTATGAATATAGGGTACCTCATTATCATCATTCTCTTGTCCTTATCTCAATTTTTTGTCAGCGCAACATGTCTTGATCTTCCATATTTCTCTGTTATAGTGCGGCCGAGGAGAGAATATGTTCTTGATACCGGTCAGATTCATACAAACGAATAGGAATATAATATATTTTTGCATTTGATAGCTCACTTCTTGAGGAAGGCTATAGGCTATTTAACATCACGCCTGGACTCTTAGGAGCCGAGCAATAAGATAAAAAGTAAGAAAACGCAAAAACGAACTAATAGCGCGGGCAGGCGATGTGATGCGACGGGATGGGTCGGGGGAACAAAAAATTTCTCGCGAATGAAGTCGTGGGCAAAAGCTAGTATATAAAATGCTATTATAATAAAGAGGTTGTGATTTTGTATAAAGAGGGTAATCTTCGGAATTGCTGGTCCGATTCCGAAAATTCTATAACTAATGTGAACCTACAGTACCTATTATTTGCCGAGTATCATACAGTGTATTTTATGTTAAAACAAGAAATTTCAGGACGAATTCGCGGGAGGAAGAAATATATTATAATTTAATTAATATACCTAAGGTTTTCTTAGATTTAACTAAAACATTTTCTATTCCGACACACTTACTGATTCTTATTCTTGAAATTCCCTGAAATACATAATATGAAACCCGTGCGTTAAGAAACTACACAAGAATAATTTTAGCTCTCTCCGGAGAATTTATTTTACCGCGATAAAATTTTTAGTTGCTCCTTTGTATGAAACACTAAAATAACTAGGAATTTTGATATTACTGTGTAATATTTCTGTTCTTACAAGAAGCTGGTTAATATTAAAATAAATCTTATCGAATTAAATTTTAGCTTTGTTACTAGGAACGTTGTAAATTTAATTCTTACTTTTGTTACACACACATCCGCCATAGCTTGCAGAGTACGCAAATTGAAGTACCAGTGGGCTGGTTATGTTTGTCGAAGGACCGATGGCCGATGGAGCAGACGAGACCTGGAGTGGGTACGGCGTATTGGCAAGCGTAGCAAGCGTGGTACCCAGCGAAATGGACCGACGACCTTAAGAAAGTTGCTGGGACATACTGGATGCGGAAGACGAAGTACCTACCTACAGGGTTTTGTGACGCAGGCTAGGAGAGGCCTATGTCCTGCAGTGGACTGCGATAGGCTGAGTTCCATCCTAATATTATAAATGCGAAAGTGTTTCTGTATCTGTTACCTCTTCACGCTTAAACCGCTAAACCGATTTAGATGAAATTTGGTACAGAGATAGTTTGAGTCCCGGGAAAGGATAGGATATCTTATCCCGATATTCCCTCGGAATCGAAACTGACGGAGTGCTGATAGTATGTTATAATTGCAGTAACTTTTCCACTATCTGGTGAAGTATGTAAATCTCGAGAATGCAACGACGAAGTGCAATGACGCTGGTACGCTTTATTAAGAAACAGACTTACAGATTCCATGGACAGTATTAATTTAGGGTGTTTTACTTGCAGACGTCAAAACCAAACATATAGACCATGACCCGCGGGGCAATTGCGTAACACATTATCAATCGGAATCGGTTTCATTTTGACAGTTCAACAACATTCATTGCGTTATTTACGTGTTGAGCAGATAACACACCAAACAACATATTATTATGAACAATGAAGCAATGGATTAGCAGTTTGATTCAAAACGATTCAGATTCCGACTGATAATGTGTTACGCAATTAGTGTGCTGGATTGGATACTTTTTGTCTGGATACATGAATGAGTTCCATAAAGATACCTAAAGGGTTATTAGCAAGACAGATCTTCCCGGCACGGTGCCCGGTTCTCAGTTCTGTATGATAGTATGGTTATTTGTTCACGACGCCTGCGCTAGCGACGGTTTGAGCTGTCTTATTTGCTGTCGCCATGTCGAGTAGAAGTCGCTTCGTGGGCACGAGCCCTAAAAATGAGAGTGGAAAAGCGGGGGCTAACTACTTGAAAATATCTCAGACAATAAAGGCACGCGATATAATCGCGCGCGACACAAAGGCGCAACAAGCGGTGCCTTTGTGTCGCGCGCGATTATATCGCGTGTCGCGCCTGTTTGTAGGAGCCTTAATACCTACTTCAATTTAATAATAATAAGCGCCACGTTTGTTTTCGTCTAGATGCTAGACCGTGAAAGTTAAAGTCTAGTTTATGTCCGATACAGTTTTGTCAACGTACGTACTGATTTGTAACAGTCGGTCATTTTGGCGGATTCCCAAACTATACTCAATAGGCTATTTGATACACTTTTTAAACCGGTCTTAAGCGTAAGTGAAATTTTACCATAATTACAGGAGTTGCTGCATTCGGAGATGCTTACAAACCAGCCCAAACTCGCTTTTTTTTTAATTCCTATTTTCTTAATTAGTCGTTACTTGTGTCTTGCTGTGCTGTGTCACGCCGAAAAGTCAATCCTTTTATGTCTCTATTGGGCCACCAAGATACAGACTGTGCCTACTTTGGGGCCCACGTAAAACCTAAATTGAAAATTAAACAATTAATATTCATATAATGTGCTGGCGTCTGTACCTACTCGTACCTACTTGATGCAAATTACACATCAACGAACAGAAAAACATGCCTAGTGGAAATAGTTTAGTATCCAGGAAAAACTCGTACGTTTCGTAGGTACTTTATAACTCTAACTGAAGTATTTATCAATCGAGATTGCTGGCCATCGGCCAACAGGATGTTGTTCCTCCTGGTCAGCATGTCCCGTCTCCCAATCGTTTTTCAACCATTCCTTGTATCCGAGCACTACAATAAGTACCGCAATTGGGAGTAGCCTAGTTGATTTAATCGAATGGGCCGCAACGCTGAAGACATCCAACACCAAAACCTTAGTCAAACAAAAATAAATAAATTAAGGAATGCTAATGGAGATGCCGGACGGCGCGTACGTGTTCCACGCGTGCCTCAAAGAGATGTCAGCATCGAGGAGGGGCCCCATAGGGCCGAAGCCTGCCGGGTCAGCGGGATTGTCCGAAAGGGTTACCGCTGGCCCGGAACATAAAGGGCTAAGGAAGGAACACGGGTGGGTTTTTAGTCAGTAAGAGTCTGACACTCCCTTCCGCTCCACCCAGAGCGGAAGGGGTTATTTGATGATTTCCCATCCACAAAAAAACAAAAAATATGATATAGCTACATTAACAATCAGTGAACTGTATCATGTTCTGAGAAATAAAGATCCTTTAAACCTAAACCTATACCTATACAAATACAGCTGACGCGCTTCCCGCACGTATATATAATAATAATAACAATCAATTTATTGACACACACAAGTTAGGAAACATACAAACAGTAACAATGATAGTTAAAAGAGTGCATAAGTAGAACTAGCCGTGGGCCCCAAACTAGGCACAGCCTGTATCTTGGTGGCCCAAATAATATACTACAGTAATACCTATAGAGGTATGAGGAACAGGGTGTAAAGTTCACTCATACTCCATAGAAAAGGGAGGATCCTCCGACCAGACGGGTGTTATGTCTGGCGGGCAACTGCCCGATGATTCATGTCGGGCCGTTGCATCTATGCTAGTTGCGCGGTAAACTCTGCTTGCGCGATGTAGGATTTTCGTGACGTAGTATGACGCGTTGTTCGCATATGGCGTTGTAGATACCGCTACATACCTATATCTATACATACACATGCGCCTGTAAACACACAGATACACCCCCACACACTTACAAACTTTCGCCTTTATAATATTTGTGTGATTCCTAAACGATTACAGCAAGCAACCATATTCCTGAATGCATTATTTACTTCCTCTCCATATTACAACTGCGCACACACATGCAGTCAAAGGTAAATTTTGTTTTCCAATATCAAAAAAGTAAATAGATACTGACAGCATCAGCTTTATTTTAAGTTGAAACAGAACGTTTATGCAAACAACAGTCGCAAGTACTCAATACTAGCAGCGCCCCGCGGTTTCGCCTGCATAATTCTCGATCCCGTGGGAATATCGGGATAAAAAGTATCCCATGACCCTTCCCCGGGATGCAATCTATCTCTCTTCCAAATTTTATCGAAATCCGATCGATCTTATTTCGAAGTGATCAACATGGTCTTCAAGACTATCACAGACAGGCACGACGCGACTCTGGTAGAACAATTTCTTTAAAAACTTCATGGAAAAAAATTCTACCTTAGTCGCATCACACCTGTCTGCTGGGAGCATTAGCGCAGACCACACAGACATTGAGCAGTGGTGACCCAGTGGTCATGGACACGACTTACGAGTTGTAGGTCGTAGGTTCGAACCCAGACAGGCGCTTTACTTTGTGTAAATTATTTCATCACCACTGCTCTCAAAACGGTGAAGGAAAACATCGTGAGGAAACCGGCATTCTAGGACATGCCGGTTTCCTCACGATGTTTTCCTTCACCGTACTGGGCCCGCGTGGTGAATTACGGCCCACTCTCTCTCTCATTGGGAGGAGGTCAGCAGCGGGAACATTATAGGCTGATTATGGTACGGTGGTACACAGATATTTTCAAAATACCTGCATCAACACTGACCATTCACAACGATAGTATCAAAGATTAAATCAAGGTTATTATTTATTTCCAGCTCAGGATAGTTTCCGAGATGCCAGTTATAAAGTGACCATGCACCGACACACAATTGGCACCGAGCCAGATACTGCAGAACAAAATATTCAAGCAATATAGGCTAAATATGAATGAATTATTTACGGAGTAATAGCCCATAACGACATTAGCAAATGACCCAGTTTCGGTTATTTTTAATTGTACATTCATACGTATAGGATTTAATATAATTAATTAAGTGTCTCTGGAATTAGAGCTCTTAATTTGCCTTGCCATATTATATTATTCTCTTGCGAGAAACGAACAATGTTAACAACTATGTTGGGGTCGGCTTCCAGTCTGACCAGATGCAGCTGAATACCAGTATTTTACATGGAGTGACTGCCTCTCTGACCTCCACAACACAGTTACTGGGTAATACGATACCCCTTGATAAGACTGGTGGTCAGATTTTTGGGCTTCTGACTACCCGTAATGACTGTCAAAGATGTACGAATAATAGCCGTTAAAGACACTGGACAATTAGTTATATTCAGACCATCTCCTCAATGAATGAATGGTCCTAAGAGAAATGGCAGAAATCTCCGGGATTTGACAACGTAAGATTATGGTGATGACAGATTGTTGACTTTAGGAAACGGGAGGCTCAAGTTCCCCATTCTTTTGACGTCTTTGTCATCAATGGTATCATAGTTTTAGGATATAGTCCTTTGTCGTAAACCACATGGAATAGACAACGAGGAGCTATCCTGTTAAAAATCATACTGACTACTTTTTACTTTCGATATATGTTGGCAGGTAAGTTCTAGTATGCAGTTCGCGATACGTAGTGCTATGAATAAATAGATTTTCTGTGTTAAAAAAATACGAATAAAATGTCGCTTATAGTCCTCGCGGAACTATTTGGCCGCGCCTTAGGTAGGGACGGGGGTGAGGGCGGCGGGCTTGCTTAGTGTTCGCAAAACGCACGTATTGAGTAATGACAAAGTGCCCCCGTCCCTCCGTCCCGCCGCTCACATACCTAAGGCGCGGCCAACTAGTTCCGCGCGGACTATAATACTTAAACAAATATAGTCACATTTGGGTCTAAATAGATTGAAATAATCTTTATTATATACACCATATAAATAACAGCCATAACAGTAAACGTTTCACAATATCCGATCTTTTAAAGGCAACTTTTGGATGGATTAAAGGTAGAAAGAAGGAGAGACAATTAATACAGCAAGTAGTCTGTGGACGTATACAACAAATACATTTATAAATATAACGTACATTTGGGTAAAGATGCTTACATTGCTTCGACTCATCAGTTTCAAGTGCTACGCGCTGCGAAGCATTCGTCACAGAATGCATAGGTATCGCAATATTCACAATGTTGTTCGACAGACCGCAATCACTGCGGTCGGCTGTTACCACATATGGAGAGCAGGTTCCACATACATTGTCATTTCATGCCGAATTCACAAGCTTTGGCTGCCGAACTTCAGGCAATCCTAGGTTAGTTGGGCTAAGACATTGACTGACGATCGAGGAAGGCGAATGTAAAGCTGTTATTCATTCATGTTTCGGCGTATCCTTCCAATACTTTCTTGATCTTTACATATTCGGCCTTTCTGAAAACTTTTGTAAAGGTCAGGTCAGGAAAATATTCATTTCAGATCGTAAATTGGTTCAGATATAATATTAATGTACTTACTTACTTTACCATCTTTACATACCGTGACCCCTCCGTGCCTCGGAAAACATGTTAAGCCGTTGGCCCCGGCTGTCATTCGTGGATCTTTGACAGTCAGTCAGTCAGTCACATGACAACTAGTCTTACCAAGGGGTATCGTATTACCCAGTAACTGGGTTGTGGAGGTCAGTTAGGCAGTCGCTCCATGTAAAATACTGGTATTCAGCTGTATCCGGTTAGACTGGAAGCCGACCCTAACATAGTTGGGAAAAGGCTGGGCAGATGATGATCAAGAACTTCTCAGTAGCAGCCCGGAGTTCAGATTTATGATCAATTCAAGGCAATAGGCCTGCCCCCTATTACATAGAACTTTAACATAATTGGCGAAATGTAGGTGTATTAGGTGCACCACTGCACAGGGTAAGACAGAGGTGGACACAGTACACCCCTCCCTAACCCCTTCGAGGAATACAGGCGTAATATTATGTTAGTTCCAGCAGCTAACTTAAAGAGCCGGCGGAGTATCCGTAGTTCATACAAACGTAATACCAAAATAATTTGTAAATTAAACATACTCTATTTATTCCGATTGGATTACAGAATATCTAGGTTCCCAAATATATATTTTGAATGGATGCTGATTTAAAGACGAGTTACGAGAAAAATAAGTTTTCTAAAGAAATTTTAAATTCCTCATATCTCGTCTTTATACGAACAACGCATGCTACGCCGTGCCCTTTTTTTTTCGGATGGGAAATCATAAAATGACCCCTCCCGCTCTGTGTGGAGCGAAAAGGAGTGTCAGACTCTTACTGACTAAAACCCACCCGTGTTCCTTCCTTTTCCCTTTATGTTAACACAGTCATGTATCTACCACAGTCTTTAACAGAAACAGACACTTCTATTCCCTTTCTGTGTCAACGCATGCCCTATAAACGTACGTGGCGTCTTAGTTATCGCGCTCATTGTTAGAAGCCCGTAGAATGCAACTCGCGTAGTCGCCTCTCTATTTATAGAATTATCGATACTCGGTATGCGAACAACCCTTTGTTTCTAGTGGACAGTCGGTCGATATGACTGCTGTTTCGAAGGTTCCTTTGATGAAGAAATGAGGCTTAATAAGCTGTCGTGGTTAATGGGGAGGGTTTTGTTAGTGACGGCTAAAGTGAAAAGTTGAAAAGCTTTGCTAATACGGGTTGGTTTGACATGATTGAAGAATCTGGGATGGTTTAAAGATGGTTTTTCGTGCGGTTGTGGGATTGGCCGCACTTGGTGATGGGGCCCGCTAGGCATGGCGGGCTGATACCAGTGGGGGGGTGCGGCGAATGTACTAGTATATTCCGGGCCCCCGACTCATGATACTGGACGGAGTAGTGGGGTTTTAGTCGTTAAGAGTCCGACATAACCCTCCACTGAAAAAATAAAAAAAAGTTAAATAGTCATAAAATTTTTTGGTCGTTTTGATTGTCCTAGAGGTATCAGGATCTCTTAATTAAGAAAAAAGAAAGGCTACATTTGTCGCACAACAGATTGACAGTACAGTAAAATATCTATGGGAAAACTTTCAACTTCGACATCGGGGTCGTTCTTAGCCCCAACAATTACAAAGAAACAAGAAACATATCAAAATTACACATAATTATAACCCCACCAGTCCCCATACCTTACCACAAATTACATCGAACCCGCTCGCCGGGTCGATAAGACATGTAAAAGTAAATTCCGAGTCCAACGTCCTATCAATTATTTATTAAAGGCTGTATCGATTTGGTCATTTGCCTTTAGCTCGCCTTACCTTTGTTACGTTTGAGGTACACCGCCTGAACATGCACAGCTTTTGTTTTGTTTGGTCGGGTGAAAAAGAATTGTCTACCTAAAATTTTTGTCGAGTATTAAAAATGGTGATTTTTTTTTTACAGCCTTGTCCTTATGGTTGGCAGTGGTGGCCCAGTGGTATGGGCCCCAACTTAAGAGTGGTCATGGGTTCGAACTCAGGCAGGCTCTTTACTTTGTGTAAATAATTTCATCACCACTGCTCTCATAACGGTGAAGGAAAACATCGTGAGGCAACCGGCATGTCCTAGAACCAAAAATTCGACGAAATGAAACATCTACCAACCCGCGCTGGGCCCGCGTGGTGGATTACAGTCCACTCCTTCTCGAAGAGAGGAGGCCGAGTCCCAGCAGCGGGAACATTATAGGCTATTATTATGCTATATTCTGATGATGTTTTAGGCAAGTACTAATAGCCTGTTAGCTATAGGTACTATATTTGTCGCGTTTTAGGATAGCAACAGCAGTTATTGCCCTATCTACGGATATATCGCTCCGTAAGAAACCAAACCATAAAGTATGTATGGATTTTCGTTATTGGAACATGTTGAAGATCACGATATATTTCCATTTTTTACTTTCAACATGTTATTATTCAGGGCGTTAACGAACTTTATTTCAGATTTTTTAAATAAAAAAATCTAGAAAATGTAGGTGGGTCAATGAACGCTATTGCCATGCTAAAACGCGGCAGCTATAATATTAATAAAGAGTTAAATCTAAGGGCTTGACATCATACATACATTACAATTAGACCTTACCTCTGCCAACATTTGGAAAGTCTTGTCTCCAATTTCCTATTGGTGCGTTTGCACAACGATTGTCATGAAAAGTTTAAATTGTTAAAAGCAATGTGTAATAAAAATTTACATAGTCGAGCATGAAGACAAGAATATATAAAACCTGGGAATAAAATGTGATATCGAACTAATTCTTGTTTCTAAATACGCTCGGTGTGCTTCTGTCGAATTAGTTAATATTGATTCAGGGCTGCCAGGAGAAATCACAACAAAACAATTTAATATCCTAGACACACAGAAATACAGTAACTATTGTAGTTATATCGAGTACTAAATTCGGCTGCTCATTGCCTTGCGACTTAGCTGAAGGTGATTGAAGATTTTTATAAGGAGCCTGTCATACGTACAGTCAACAAAAGAGATAAGTATGCAGGATCGTCGGATATAGTTGAAGTTTAGTAAGAAACCGATAGATGTTGTCGAATAAAATTTAATTTTATTAATAGAAAACAAAGCTCATTTGTCAAATTAAAATTTCAGTCAACAACATACTTATCTCTTTTGTTGACTGTACCTGTCCACCATTTTGTTATTTTTTTTCAAAATGGCGGCCATGCATGAAACCTATATAAATCGATAGCTGACATCAATGCAAAATGGGTGGCTGGGACAGACTGGATGCGGAGAGCGGAGGACAGGGTCTTGTGGCACAGCCTGTGAGAGGCATTTGTCCAGCAGTTGACTTGGATAGGCTGAGTTGCTAATCTGGAACTAAATACTTATCTTTATGCGGTGATATATTACGTATGTTGGTCTGATTCTATCCAATGCAGATGCGGATAGTTTATGATGTGGAAACTGACAAAAGCTTTACGATATCCTAAAGGCGTAGCTTGGTTGTGATCAAAAGACAGCTACTCATACCTAACTAGCGACCCGCCCCTGTTTCACTCGGGTGCTATGGCAACATGTGAAAACATCGTACTATACACACAAACCTTCCAGAATAAATGCTCTAAATGATGGTGAAAACATCGTACTATACACATAAACCTTCCAGAATAAATGCTCTAAATGATGGTGAAAACATTGTACTATACAAATTAACCTTCCAGAATAATTGCTCTAAATGATGGTCAAAACCACATCAAAATGCATTGTAGGTACAGTTTAGAAGATCTAAGCGGTCACACTGTCAAACACGAGAAGCGACTTTATTTTAAACTATGTGAAGGTATAAATATGTTAATTGTCCCACTGCTGGGCAAAGACTTTCACCATGTCCTTCCAGGCATTTTTCTCTTTTCCCGCGCCACCACAAACCAGCTAGTGGAAAAAAGTACAGATATAAATGTAGATTAGTCGCGATAAAATTACCATACCATAATCAGCCTATAATGTTCCCACTGCTGGGACACTGGCCTCCTCTCAGTGAGAGGGAGTGGGCCGTAATCCACCACGCGGGCCCAGTGCGGGTTGGCAGATGTCACATGTCTTCGAATTTTTGGTTCTAGGACATGCCGGTTTCCTCACGATGTTTTCCTTCACCGTTTTGAGAGCAGTGGTGATGAAATAATTTACACAAAGTAAAGCGCCTGTCTGGGTTCGAACCTACGACCTACAACTCGTAAGTCGCGGCCGTTACCACTTGGCCAACACTGCTCTCAAAGCTGCGATAAAATTACGGTTACCTAATTTTTTTTTCTATTCTATTCTATTTTTCTCTATGGCAAAGGTGGAAAAAAGGATGTCAATAATTCTGCTAATATCAGATGTGTTAAGAAAAAACGTGCGAAAAAATAGGAATCTAGAAAGATCGCTTTTAGCGATAACACCGCCCATTGTGTCACCCTTTATAGAGAAAGTTTCTATATTTATGTCTGTAATTTATATGGTGTACATAATAAAGAGTATTCTATTCTATTCTAGTCACGGTATAGATGTAAAAATCTGTTCAATGTGTCGTGAGTTTCTTCTGTTTTTTTGTCACTACAACGCGACGTAAAGATCATAGTAAAAAATGTGTTTTTTGTCATTTACGATAAACGGACTGTTTATTGTGAACCCGATATTAGGTAATAATGTCCTCTATTATTATACAGGTAATGTGCTCTTCGCGTGTCTATGCGTCCCTTTCTTTTGGACAAAAGCTTTTGAAAAAGACCCCCTTTTCTGATGTATGTGACAATTATTTTTATTGTTCACAATAGTTTATAATAATGATAAAAATCAATAAAAATATATCATAGGTAATCATTATCATATTTTTTTTTTGTTGTTATTTTTCATAATATTCGTTTACAAAGTATTTTTTTTATTAGGTTCGCAACTGTTTATACCTACTTGTTTAGTTACCTTTGGTAAAATATTTATTTGAGGTTTTAAATCACTGTTCTGATTTTCATAAAAATTATTCGGTCAGTCACACTTTGGACGCAATTTCGTAAGAATTTTATTAGTAAGTACCTACTGACAAAAACGCTCGAACGATCGCGGTCCTGATCTAGATTAGGCAACTTTAAAAAAAGAAATATTATGTTTATCGTAGTCTATATTATTTTATAATCAATTAAAATTAACCCAATTTAAAATATAGGTACAATTATACGATGTGTTTTTGTTATTTTGCAAATAAATGCAAGATATCTCACTAACAAAAACCTTGATTACTCTTTGAAGGAAAATATTTTAAAAGTTTGATGAAAAAAGACGTCACACCCACCTTTGCACACTTACCCCCTTACTAATAAACGTTGTACTTATAGCGTCCGTATAGTTACACAACGCTATGTCTTCTTCTTTCGAAAGTCAAAAAGACGACTGAAAGAGAGAAATCGGTGTGTAACTATTCATCTGATATAGTACGTTTATTAGTAAGGTGGTTATAAGAATATATAACCCACTTAATAAATCGAGTATAAAAAATCTTAAATCGTTCCGCGCAAACTCCAAACCGATACCTACTGTCACGTCATTGGCAAAACGAAAATAGCATCATCATTTCTAAAATCAAAAATCCTACACGCCGCGTAGGTAGGTACATTACTAGCATCGATGCGCTATGGAAATAAATTGTTTATATGTAGATATAAGTACAAGAAAATACGGTCAGTCAGTTGTCAGTTAGTAGCGGGAAAGAGGGCCGAGTGGCGCGTCCGCTCATGAAATAAAATTGTTTTCCCGGCATACGAAAGTGTGCAACACGTGGACTCTGGTACGAAAGTTTGCTAACAATCCGGTTGATTAGCGAAACTTTTCGACGGGGTACCCGTCCGAATTACGTGCAGTGTGTGGTTCAATTTGTGGTGTGTGCATGTTTGACGTTTAACGGATTCAACCGGTGAGTGAATTATGCTGATTTTATTATTGTTTTTAATTGTTTATTATACTGCTTTCACTGTATTACGTATGTTTATGAGTGTTATTGACGTAATGTCTCGTTTTTGAGACGGTGATTATTCTTTATTTCGGTTTTATTGCCGATTTGATGTTGAATTTAACTTTATGTAATAGAGTTGTCAGTGTTATATAAAAAATGGGATCAACATTCTTGACAGTTTCGGTACGAGTCTCGAGTTCTCGTTAAATAGTTATCTGAGTTAGCAAGTTTTGATAGAGAATCATACAACTTTGAAACGTTCTTATGATACGAAAAGTGATGTAACTTTTACTTGACTTTTTTTATGAAATGGTTATGAGTATTTTATTCGGTGGAGATGTTTCATATCAGGCTTTATTGCTTTTTTACAAGTTTTTTGAAGTTAGATATAACGATAAGTTGTAATAAATACGAGTACCTACATTGTAAGTGATTATTACGCAGATCAGTATTAAATATTGTTTCAGACAGTTTTGTTATTTAAAATTTTCGCAGAAACCTCTGGTATTTTAAAAATTATTAATAGATCATTTATAAGCCTTTTATCAATATACTTATTTAATAAAATCGTTAATTAATAAATGACCCTCTATCGACCTTTAAAAATTAAAACGGCGTAACTAATGCATACTTACACAGTTATAAAGGAGAATACATACTTATTGCATAATTTAATTACAAATAAATTGTGTCCATGTAGTGTTATAATGTTGACCTACTTACAATAACCACTTAACAATAGGACTGGAAATATCACCCCTACATTTCTACGTGCCTAGATAACTAGAAAACCTTTTGCCATTGGCCTGCCTTTTCATTTACTTATAAATCTTTCTCTACCTGCCCCTATTAGCTTCCGTTCGTAAGCATCTATTTAAACATATGCATTAGCATAATCATCCTATAACGATTCCACTGCTATGACATAGGCCTCCTCTCTGTGAAGTGGGCTAAATCCACCACGCGGGTCCAGTGGGGATTGGTAGATGTCACATGTCTTCGAATTGTTGGTTCTAGGACATGTTCACGATGTTAGCATTCATCGTTTTGAGAGCAATGGTGATGAAATTAATTACAAAAGCTTAATCGCCTGGCTGGAAGCGTGGGAAGACCGGCACAAGGTGGACCGACGACTTTGTGAAGGCCGCAGGAACCCGTTGGATGCGAGAAGCACAGAACCGGTCGAAGTGCAAGTAATTAACCCTCGACCGCTAACGCACGTGCCGGTAGCACATGAAGACGAGCCAGCCTTGACACCAAACCATTTCTTGTTGGGGATTCACTCCACATTACCATCGCCAGCATCCTCGGACGCAGACCCCAGCAGTAGGCAAGGATGGCTGAAGGCCAATCGCCTTGCTGACCAATTCTGGTCACGTTGGCTTAAGGAATACTTGCCCAAGTGCTTGGGGGAGGCCTATGTCCAGCAGTGGACGTCTTTCGGCTGAAATGATGATGATGATGAATCGCCTGGCTGGCTTCAAACTACTGGAGTCGGGGTCCGGGGTCGTTACTACTGGACCACCACTGCTCCACTCCTGTGTCTATTTATTATTGTGTAATAGATCGCTTGGTAAAAGATTATTTCCCTGAAAGAACTTCTACTTTTTTTTTATTGCTGAATGGGCCACGATCACGCCTGATGGAAAGCGATGGATGGATGAGGTCTATGATAGAACGAGCGTGCCCAGAAGATGCCTAAGGCACTGGAACTCCCATGAGTCGACGAAACCCAGCAGGCTGCTTGACTTCGGTGGGAGGGTGGTCGCAAACCAGGCGGGCTTTAGCCCTACCACCGCAAGGGAAGAATTTGCTAGGCATATAAGGTGTTGGGTGTGACTGTTCAGGATGCGCCGAGCGCTCGGTTTAGTTGAGTAACTGGCGGAACAAACTGCGCTACCCTAGGAGGCTTCATCATGCATCCCAAAAAAATTATATCATACAGACCTACCTGTCCCAGTCACCTTCTTAAGGTCGTCTGTCGGTAGGTCCTTCGACAAACATGGCCAGCCCACTGCCACTTCACTTTGCTTACTCTGCAAACTATGTCGGTAACTCAGGTAACCAAGTTGTTGCCAATAAAATGTATGCTTTTAAAAAAGGTCAGCTTTAAGTCATAGAAAACCAAGTTCTGTATTAATTAAAATCAACAAAGGAACCTGCATTTTAAACAGATTCCTAGAAATCATTAGTGTAGTTGAAAACCTGAGTCTTTGGTCAACTGGACCCACTCGAACTGGACCCACGGGATCACTCAAGCTTATCACAGTTTAATTAGGTCGACTGGACCCACTGCCCAATTTCATCATTGGTACAGTCAGGGAGTAAAGTCGAATCTTTTAGTTTTATTTTTCTAATTTTTCTTTTTACCAACTACGTTGGGGTCAGTTTCCAGACTAACCAAAGGCAGCTGAATATCAGTATTTTACATGGAGCTAATCTATTTGGGGGCCTCAAAAGGCCACTTTGGCAGAATCACGTAACATTTTGAAGGATAACATTATGAATCATAATGGACAGTTAACTGTTAAGTAAATCGTATCAAATCCCATTGGTGAAGGATTTTTCAGTAATTGTTTTGTCCGTGTTAAAATACCAATCAATCCAATCCAAATCCAATCCCAATCTCTTTGATTATACCTACGTAGTGCAGCTTAAAAGAAAAACACGGACTGTCTTCGCCATATTATGATTCATAATGTTATCCTTTTATGATTCTGCCAAAGTGACCTTTTAGGCCCCATGACCTCCACAATCCAGTAACTGGGTAGCACTATACCCCCCGGAAAGACTTTTTGTCAGACTTTCTGGCTTCTGACTGTCAAAGATCTACGAATGACAACGTGCTTTCCGACGCACGGAGGGGTCTCGATATGTTATTAATGGCCACGGAACGACCTCGACAAGCATAGCTAAAACTTCGATCGACCAAGCGGCTGTAATTATTTAGCCAGGAGCCCACCATAATAGTGTCATCAATAACTGATATTTTAATATAGCATACATACGACTACGCCTTAATAATCGACTTCAGCACTTACCTTTGCCAGTAACTCTGTGAGAAAGCACACACCTGACGCAACTCCCCCATAATCCATACTATAATAATATTATAAATTCGAAAGTGTGTCTGTCTGTCTGTTTGTTACCTCTTCACGCTTAAACCGCTGAACTGATTTAGATAAAATTTGGTATAGAGATAGTTTGAGTCCCGGGAAAGAATATAGGATAGGTAGTTTTTATCCCGATATTCCCACGGGATCGACACTTACGCGGATGAAACCGCGGGGCGCTGCTAGTACTTTATAAACTGTTTAAAATATACGATACAGTAATGATACAGTACTAGTAATAGTTCAATTAAATCTACTTCGTAGTGAAACATTATTGCTTATACTAGCTGTTGCCCTCGGGTTTGCCAGCTCTTACGCCAGATATTATGGATCAACTTTTTCCAGATTGCATTCACATCAGTACTTGCGAGTAGAATAAAAAAAATCGCATGGTATTCATAAACATTTAAGAGGGATGCGATAACGTAGCCGGCGAAATTTAAATTTTCTTATGGTTTTTGCAATTTGCAGGTCAGTCGGAAGTTGTATGTTTGACCTCCAATTTCTGAACATACTCGTAGATTGTATGCAAAACTCAACTTTCTAAATAAGTAAATTCGTATTCAAATTCAAATTCTTTATTGCGAACTAAGTGTACAGAATTTTGAAGATGTTAACAACAATTTAAATGGTTATAAATATAAGAAAAAGGATACATACCTACTCAATATTACAGTTTACATTTTTATATTAATTATAATTATTTATAATTTTTATATTATAGCATACTATTCTTATAATTTATATCACATTATATTAAGTATCACATTAATTTTAATTTTTTTTTATTTTACAGAGTAATATGCCTTTTTAATCAGGAAGTCTTTTAGCTTCCTTTTAAAAATACCAATTGAATTTAGGTTCTTAACGTCTATGGGTAACATATCATGATTATTTTATACCCATTCCTACAAAAAATACTATACTGCAGTTTGGGATGTTTTATTACGTAATGTATTTTTAAGTCGTAATTAGGCCAGTATTCATAAAGATTTAAAATCCCTATCCAAGAACATAAATCTATTTATTTCTCTATTTTGTGTAGGCACGATATTAACTGGAATTTAAAACCAAAAAAGATTCAAACTTTTTCAGTAGATATTCATCTATGGCGCTCATTAGGGGAGGCCTATGTCCAGCAGTGGACTGCTATAGGCTGATGATGATGATGATGATGATGATTCATCTCTGTTCACAGTAAAATATTTAATTTATAAGTTTAAATAATATTAAAATAATATTACATTATATTGTATGTTCATGTATAAAAGAGAGTGGCTCGTGGCTAAGTAATAACAGCCGCTTGGGTCGATGGATCAGGTTGAGCTACCCTTGCCACGGTTGGTCCGGGGATAGGTGACCATCTTTACTACACCGAAACCCGTCCGTGCCTCGGAAAGCACGTTAAGCCGTTGGTCCCGGCTGTCATTCGTGGATCTTTGACAGTCGTTACTGATCGTCAGAAGCCCGAAAGTCTGACAAAACTGTCTTACCAATGGGTCTTATTACACAGTAAATGGGTTGTCGATGTCAGATAGGCAGTCGCTCCATGTAAAATACTGATATTCAGCTGCATCCGGTTGGACTGGAAGCCGCCCCCAATACAGTGTGAGTCTTCATAATGTGCACATAACGAAATGAGGGAAACATAGCTTAATTTTATCGACGGAAAAAATATTTGAAAAAATAAAAAAATATTTAAATGGATCTTTACCTGCTAAAGTATGGTGATTGCAAGGCCTTTCTTTAACAGCTGATAGGAAATGTTGTGATTGAGTTATAAACATGGTATTTTTACGTTTAGAAATCTGATACGATGGAGAATAATTTAAAGTAATAAAAAAGGGTAGGTAATCGGGCTTTTATTGAGTAATTTTACAATTATTGTAAAAAATTATGAAAAAATGTCAGATTTTTGTTAAAAAAAATCTCAATTGAGGGCGATTGTTTACACAGGGGTCACAGCAGCGAACAAGAATTTTAAAAATGATACAATTTTTTTTTATTTTTAGATTTTTTTAAATATTATTTCCGTTGATAAAATTAAGCTTAGTTTCATTTCACATTATGAAGACTCACACTGTATAGTTGGGCAAAGGCTAGTCAGATCACATAACTTGATTTACCATCCCATTTAACTGTAACCAACTTTCAACTGATTGATCGGTGTTGCAATAGGCTACACAAGCACAAGTGTAAATCAATAGTATTTTGATTGTTAATTTGATAGCCATTTCAACATTGTTCAAATTAATATTCGATCAGAAAACGATTGTGTATCAGACCCCTGCCGGTCGATTCTGTAAAAGTCTCACCGTGAAAACTTAGGTGAAGTGAGGTGGTTTTTGCTAGGAATTGACACTATTGACAGTTCACTCCACCGTCACTTCACCTAAGTTTTCACGTTGAGATTTTTACAGAATAGCACCGCTGGTATAAGAAAGTATTTTAATAACTAACTTATTTTATGCGTTTAGTAAAGTTTATCATAAAAACACATTAAAATGTCTTTAGTTTAAATCGAACATTCAAGCCAATTATAATAATTATTTTGTTTAAAGTAGGCCCACGTTTGCCCCATAGGGGTCAAACTCTACCAGTTGATAATTCAAAAGTCCATTAAAATTTATTTGTTTGCAACAAATGCTTTGAGTTTGAGTCTAAAGAAAGTACTAGATTATACCCGCGATTTCGTACATATACCACAAAACCTATCCTATCGCACTCGGTATTATTACAGCTTTGTATAAGTGAAATAATTTTTGAAATCTGATCAGTATTTTAAGAGATTTTCTCTTACAAACAAACAATCTTACCTCTTTATAATATTAGTTTAGGTTAATTAAATGAAAATAATTTTATATATCTTTGCTAATCGTCATAAGACCCATCTATTTTGTTGACTTTGGCAAATTAAGCCAATCGTCCACCGTTGAAAGATAGCTGCGTCATCCATTTTCTGGTAATAAGCTTATGACTAAACTGTTCGTCATACATACATCTGCAAATATAAAAATGGGAACTTCTTCACCTATAATGACTATAATAATTATTATGTTCCAAAAGTTTAGGATAGAATAGAATCATCAATTTTTTCAGCGGAAAGACGTCCACAGCTGGACATAGGACTCCCTCAAGCACCTCCACTTCGACCGGTTCTGTGTTTCTCGCATCCAACGGGTTCCTGCGGCCTTCAGAAGGTCTTCGGTCCATCTTGTGGGAGGCCTTCCAACGTTATGTCTTCTGGTACGCGGTCGCCACTCCAGAACCTTTCGGCCCCATCGGCCATTTGTTCTGCGCACAATGTGCCCTGCCCACTGCCACTTAAGTTTGGCAATTTCTCGGGCTATGTCGGTTGCCTTGGTTCTCCTGCGGATCTACTCATTTCTGATTCGATTACGCAGGGAAACTCCATCCATTGCCCTTTGGTTGACTTTTAGCCATCTAATAAGGCCCATTGTGAGCGACCAGCGTTTTAGTGTCATACCATAAAATAGAATACTCTATTAATTATACACACAGCCTATCGAAACTGGTAACAGACCATCTGTTACCATCGCGGTATTGGTGGAAAAAAATGACACCACGACGACGGACGTTACGAACAAACGAATTTAACGTTTTTCAGGCCTCCCTCGGTAACGATGCCCGTCTTCTGGCACATACTTGGCTGTCTCATTTGTTAAATGCAGCAGCAAAACTATAGCATAATCAGCCTATAACGTTCCCACTGCTGGGACAAAGGCCTCCTCTGTGTGAGGGAGTGGGCTGTAATCCACAACGCGGGCCTAGTGCGGGTTGGTAGACGTCACAAGTCTTCGAATTTTTGGTTCTAGGACATGCCGGCTTCCTCAAGATATGGGCTACCATTGCTGACGTACAACGATTGTTTTGCCCTTACTGTATCACAGGGCAAAGACCTCACCAAAATCCTTCTAGGAACTCTTTTCCCACGCCACCCCGAACCAGCCCTCGCGGTACACGTCCAGGTCATCTCACCACTGCTTTCTGGGCTGACTTCAGCGGCGCCGTCAATCTTCAAGCACCCATTGTGTGGAGAATTTTGCCTAGCAATCATCGTGTATGCGACTGATGCGACCCGTCCAATCCCATTTGAAATTGGCAGCCTTCTTGACTACGTTTATTATACCCGTATAAAACTATTACAAAAGAAAAATAAAATTGCAAAATTATGCAAACATCAGTTGTGCACACTCCGTAAGGACGAACCAACCGACCGAGGGTTATCGCCGCCCGTCACATAGGTCAACGCATTTCTGTCGTGCCAGTCTATCTTTATCTTTATTCCTTGATCGTTAGTTATTATGTTATATCATAATATTGGCATATAGTAAGTAATCGTTGATAAGGGGCATGTACTAATTGCGATTTGGGTTTTTTACATGACTTCGACCAATCAACCAGAGGCCTATTTAATAAAACCTTCAAGCGACGGGTGACAGGAGGCCATCCGACAATTTTACAACATATTTCATTCATCTAAACAGCCCCGTCGTATAAGGTTGTACATTTTTTTTCGATCGTAAAGTACTCTCCGGAAAGATTGGCGTTTGACAGCACTGCATAAGGATAAGTGGAAGGAGGGAAGGGAGGCCTTTGCCCTGCAGTGGGACAGAAATGGCTGATAAAAAAAAAAGAAAAAAAAAGCACTCTCCAATGCTTCGCATTATGAGTCGTGCAAAAGGGTCCTGGACACAGCCCAATTGAATTGATGTGACTGTATGATTATTGACATCGATTCCAGCTCTAAACTTAGGCATTTCTTTCTTAAACTCTTTAATGAACCTTAGCCTTTTATCCTCACTGCCGGCGATTTTGGTAATAACATAGCATCACGCCTTGAATCCCCAACGGGTTAGGCAGAGGTGTACCTATAGTAGACCCACATTTTGCCAGATATCTTTAAGTCCCATGTAATATGGCAAGCCTATTGCCATCAACCGGGCACAAATTCTACTGAGAAATTCTAGATAGAAAGACCCAATAACACTTTGCCCGACCTGGAACTCAAACCCATGATCTCAAGCTCAGCAGAAGCGCTTGCGACCACTAGACCAACGAGGATTTGGTGATACTTTTTTAGGGTTCCATACCCAAAGGGTGCCTGCGGGACTCTATTATTAAGCCTCCGCCGTCCGTCTGTCCGTCAGTCTGTCTGTTAGCGGGCTGTCTCATGAACCGTAATAGGTAGACAATTGAAATTTTCAAAGAGTATGTACTTTTATTGCCGCTATAACAAATAATAAAAATTAAATTATAATTAAAGGGGTCTCTATACAAGTAACGTGTTTTTTCGGCGTTTTTAGCCTTGCCTTGTGGGTCGGAACACTTCGTGTGCCAGTATGACTCACACTTGGCCGCTTTTTTTTGTTTAATAACGAAAATAACAGCCAACGTAAATAAATTCATAAGAAATCTCAAAATATGACACACAATCTTTCTAAGAATATCAAAATATAAATAGTTGCGGTCACATTGAAAACAATGAGATTCAAAATCACCTGACTGGATCATTTTCTTTATAAAATATTGCACGTTCGTTAATTCCGAGACTTCATGACAACATTTTGCAACAAAAATTGGAATTAGTTGAGATGCATTCAATTAAAATGATTCGGCAAGGTGACCGAATCGTTGGCTTGGTACCAAATTCTTAATCCTGTGGATTTCAAAACATTGTTCAAGACATAAAAAATGTAGATATGCAAAATTTGTAGTGCCGATTAGTATTTGTGTCACTAGAGTTCAATGTACGAGTATCTACTATTACATTATACTATTAAATATATACTACTACTAGCTGCGCCCCGTGGTTTTACCCGCGTAAATGTCGATCCCGTGGGAATATCGGGATAAAAAGTAGCCTGTATGGTAATCCAGGGTGTCAGCTACCTCCATACAAAATTTTATCAAAATTGGTAGAGTCGTTTGGGCGTGAAGAAGTAACAAACATATAAACACACACACACACTCACAAACTTTCACCTCTATAATATTAGTGTGATAGTGTGATCATCCACTCATGCTGGGCATAGGCCAATCCCAAGTTCCACAGATTTCTCCCAATTTTTATGATAATACCTACTTAATTTTCTGCCCTTTGCATCTACCTTTCCCATTGCTTAGGTGGATGGTGCCCTGTAATTTGCCTATTTTGAGTTCTAAAAGTTAAGGCATGTTCCACGCACGCCTCAAAGAGATGTCAGCATCAAGGTAGGGGCTCTTTAGGGCCGAAGCCTGCCGGGTCAGCGGTTTTTTTTTCAGGATGGAAATCATCAAATGGCCTCCCGCTCTGGGTGGAGCGAAAGGGAGTGTCAGACTCTTACTAGCTAAAACCCACCCGTGTTCCTTCCATAACACTTTATGTTCCGGGACAGCGGTAACCTTTTCGGACAATCCCGCTGAATACTTATGCCCCCCAGGGGGACTTTCAGGGGGGGTTTGTGGAATAAGCCTTGTTCACCACATTTCTATGAAACAGTAGTTTTTTTTTTAATAACCAACGAAAGATTCCGACGCTAGAAGATTTGGAATCATGTGCTGAATTAATGGTAACAGTTTGCTTGTCAATGCCAGCCGGTATGATAACTATCTGCTTTTGAAACCGTGCCTACAAGATAATTCGGTTTAAAGATCTTGATAGCGGATCGTGTCTAGTAAGTCTTCGTCTCACCTAATTTAATTATTACGAAATGACAAATGAAGCTGAATAGTCAAATCTAATTCAAACTTTGCATCGTCTTGGAATACCTTTCTACAATTAAAGGCTGGCCTGAATTTCTTAATTATATTCCAGGAACGTTTGACTGTTCTCTCGCCAACTGAATAAAGTCTTCCATGGGAGAAAGTTACTATTCATTTAATATACTGTTTCGACAGTTTTCTGGGGGCCTAAAAAGGCCACTTTGGCAGAATCATAAAAGGATAACATTATTAGTCATATAGACAGTTAACTGTTAAGTTAATCGTATCAAATCTCATTGGTGAAGGATTTTTCAGTTATTTTTTGTCTGTGCTAAAATACCAATCAATTCAATCCAAATCCAATCCCAATCTCTTTGATTACCTATACCTACGTAGTGCAGCGAAAAAAAGAAAAACACTGACTGTCTTCGCCATATTATAATTCTTAATGTTATCCTTTTATGATTCTGCCAAAGTGGCCTTTTTAGGCCCCCTGATAATCTTGATTACTGAGGTTATTCACCTTCTTGACATAATTATGTCAATAAAACCAAAGTACAGATATTATCTGTACTCTTGCCGCAACGTATTGTTCGTGTCACCAAAGGCAATACTGGCAAGTGGCCGAGGAAATAACTTAAGTTATATTTTGTACCAGGTTACTCACCTTTATGATGCACTTGCTGAAAGTTTTAGGTGGCAACGTAAGAATACATCCTGGCCGGTTATACCTCCGGGAGTAAGGATGAATACAGCGACTCCCGTCCCCCATCCAAAGCAAGTTCAAAATTTAAAAAAAAATAAAGAAAACATATGTCACATAAAATAATGGGCATGTATGAAATGTCAGCAGCTAGGTGCACGGTTCCAAGAAGTCGTTTCTTAAGTGGAGAGGAGCAGCTGCTAGTAATTCCTTGATTACCTTTTAGTTGATTCTGTCACGAAATCCTCAAAAGCAGGCAGGACATAAACTGACCTCTACAGAACAAGTATAACAAAACAATTATTGCGTCTCAAAAACAAAACGAACCCAAGTATAATATGTATTCTAGATTTACCTACTAAACGATGCAGATGCACAGAAGAAAACAAAATACGTTCGTAGGCAGTGACCTCGAAAGTTTAATTATTTCGGGCTTGCAACGCGAACACAGTGCACGGACACTGGCTGTCACCAACCGGCGTCGTTATAAAATCATTTGTTGAGAATAACATTTTTTTGAACACGTGGTTGTTAAAGTTTTTATGTATGTGTTTTTCCTCTGTTCTCGATAGTTTGGCTTCAACCATTTTATTTTTTTATTTGCTAATATTTTACATATTTATTTATATCTGTAACTGCCCGTGACATCACAGCGGGCCCTATCAGAACACCAGCGCTATGACATTTATTTTTTAAATGTCACAGCATCATGCTGAGATAGGAGCCTTTTGGCCTCGTATAGGACTTTGTTTCACTTTCCTTTTGTTACTTTTTTTTTATATATAACTTGGATTTTTTATTTTACTGTGTTTAGTTTAGTTTGTGATCTTCCTGTACGAGTCGCAATAAATACTTTTTCTTTCTTTTCTTTCAACCAGCTGGATGAAAATATTGGTCAAAAGCATTACATTTTTTTATAACTACAAATATTGGCAAACTGTTCAAAGATTTAATCAGTATTTTTGGGGACTTGAAAAGTCCTCCTTTTTAATAAAAAAAAAATTCATTAATTTACTGACAAATAACATTTTTTTTTTCATTTTCATTTAATTTTTATTTACGCTCATCTTAAACTGCTGGGTATACTTTACAAGCATGTTTTTTTTTTAAATAATAACAATTTTATCAAAGATGAGCATTAAGAAAGGATTTTTAAAAATCTATCCTCATTTGTATGGAAGTTTGTCATTTTAGCCCATAGGAAATCGTATCAGAAATACGCGTCATAGATGTTCAACAAACGTCATTCTCACGATGTTCAACATGAAGCAAGTCTATTTTCGTAAACTGAGTTGATAGGCCAAGAGTGCGACAAAAATATTATCTGTGAATAATTGCCAGTAGTATTTCGGATAGCTGTAAATATTCCCGCAAACACTCGTGGGCGTGAGAGGCGACAGACGGAATGAGATAAGTAATCCATCTGCCTATGACCTGCGCAATAATATACTGCTTAGGCTTTAGTTTTGCCATAACAAAATATCACGCCTATATTCCACAAACGAGTCAGTAGAAGTAATAGGGGGCGAGCCAGCAAAGGATCGTGAATTACGAGTACACTCCACCCGTAACGCTATTGAAGTGCAACCACTTCCAGTTTAACCATACTTAGCTTATTGAAAGGATTAATTGTATTTAGAATATTAAATAATTATTGGTAAATAAAAAAGTATGACCAGAGAATTGTGATCAGATCCAATCAATACATGACCAAAGGACCAAAAAACCACATCCATCTGTGTCAACTAATAGATGAATTGGGTTAAAAGTAATATGCGATTATACATTGATATCTTAAAGCATTTTTAAAATAAAATTCTGGTAAATAATATGTAATTTTAAGAACGTTCAGTCTGATTTGAGTCTCAATCGGTCAAAAATATCTAATTTATTTACATTTTTGACAAGTTTTTGGCATTGATTGTCGCTGAGATGAGATTGCGACTAGATTTTGAATGTATAACAGCCGCACAGGTCGATCGATCAGGTTAAGCTACGCTTGCCGCGGTTGGTCTGTGGATGGGTGACCATCTTCACATACCGAGACCCCTCCGTGCCTCGGAAAGCACGTTAAGCCGTTGGTCCCGGCTGTCATTCGTGGTTCTTCGACAGTCGTTACGGGTAGTCAGTAGCCCGAAATTCTGACAACCAGTCTTACCAAGGGGTTTCGTATTACCTAGTAACTGGGTTGTGGAGGTCAGATAGGCCGTCGCTCCATGTTAAATACTGGAATTCAGCTGCATCCGGTTAGACTGGAATCCGACCCCAACATAGTTGGGAAAAGGCTAGGCAGATGATGGTCTTCTAATCCACTTGATCCTGGATTGAAGGACCAAAACCTCAACCATCAAAGTGATTTAATAAGAAGCAACTGCTATCACAAATCCGTTTACATCTAGAACTGGTTCATAAGTTTAACGCGTAGTTTAGCTCGGCTGTACTTAAAGCCTAACGACTCGATGCACAATACTACAGATACCATGAGTCACAAGAGTAATGTAATATTTTGTTTATTCCCCTTACTAATAAACGCGTCTGTATAGTTACACAATGGTTTGTCTTCTTCTTTCGAAAGTCAAATTACTGACGACTGAAAGAAAGAAATCGGTGTGTAACTTTTCATCTGATATAAGACGTTGATTTGTAAGAGAGTAACTATAGAAACAGGCTATAGTACTTCAGTGATAAACACATCATAATAACATCACGGTTGTGAGGTTCTGGGGTCGATTCCCAGGTCGGGAAAAGTGTTATTGGGTTTTGCATCAGGAATTTCTCAGTAATAGCCTGGAGTCTGGTTTTTTGCCCGTTTGATGGCAAAAGGGTCGTACCCTCAGACCAAATAAAAAATCAACACATAGCGCTACGAACAATACACTGAAGCATGCAAAAACTACACCTCCGCTCTGTGCATACACGCTCACACGCACACATTTACAATCAAACTACACCTCACTATGTGCACACATGTTTACGAAACCGGCTTCACTTTACTGTTGACAGCCCTCTGTCTTGGTTTTTTATTTGGTCTGAGGTCGCACCCTATTACAGAGGACTTTGAGAGAGGAGAGAATTATTTCTCCTCTTATGTTCGCAAAAGGCACACCTCTACAGTATTAACTGTAGAGGTGTGCCCTCTGCCTAACCCTTCGGGGATTACAGGCGTGATGTTATGTAAGGACTATTGAAATGTATGTTTCCAATTATTAAAAATATCAACTTTATTTTAGTGGTAATTAGGTTGATTTCAGAGTGACTAGCACTATTTAAACAGTTATAAAATGTTTGAAGTAGTACCGTAAATTGAACTTTATTGTGTGGGTATTTTTTTCCAAATACTCATATTTGTTTACATTTTTGGCAAATAAATCGCGAACGGTGATTATTTTAGTTCAGTTATTGTATTTAAATATTAGCGTGCCTGACCTAAGCAACCATTCATTTATGTCTTCAGCTGTATCTGGTTAGACTGGAAGCCGACCCCAAATTTGTTGGGGTGAAGGCTAGGCAGATAATGATGAATCGAGTACTTTAAGTCTCGTTTGTGATTGGCCTATGATTTCTTAACCGTATGCAATAGATTATAATTATGTGTTGAGAAAACGTTTCTAGGATGTTTTATTCTATAAGAACTTCCTTTTTTTGTAACAGACATTGCGTACAAAGGTACGCAATGTCTGTCCAAATCTTTAAAATTGTTGTTACAGAAAACAATAATAATCCCATGTTCACTTTGTATGGTTTTAAAACGAGTGTGTTTACAATATTTGCCGTCTAACAAAGTTTTATCAGTGCAGGAAGGACCTCGTCTCCAGTTGATTTGCTAGACATTATAATATACAATATAATTTATTCATTGTTATTATGTAAGGCTGCTATCTAATAATAAATTAGTTATGATAAATGATAAATGATAAATGATTTTTATTTCTGTAAGTAGGTTTGTACAAAC
Source organism: Oligia fasciuncula (assembly GCA_963082905.1). NCBI lineage: Eukaryota > Metazoa > Arthropoda > Insecta > Lepidoptera > Noctuidae > Oligia > Oligia fasciuncula. Next base: position 18,197,470 of record OY720395.1, read on the forward strand.
ACTTTTACACGTCAATCATATTTTTTTTTAAACTAGATGAGGTCGGCGTTTCCTAACTGACTATTCTGAGAAGAAAGGCCGAAACAAACTCAGAAGTCACAGTCTCTTTTAAAGTCCAGACAAAATCTTGGTCAGATCGTGTGAAGACCATGTAGATTGGTGTCTGAAATGGTCTTTTGAGGAAAGAACCACACAGATTGAGCGGACCTGTCCAATCAGTGCACGCATTTGTCAAAAATCGTGCAGCTCAACTCAGAACTTGAGGAGCTCAACGATTCGACGAACAATACCAAAGACAGGACATTTGGGTAGGCCGCATAAACTACTCAAACTGCCAGATCATGATTAAAACTAAGAAAGAAAAAAAGTAATTTAAAAAAATTAAACCGACTTCAAAAAGAAATTAACTCAAAATTATGAAATAACTTTAATTTCGGAATTCGGTGTCTTGGGATCTGTATTTTAGTTTTATGCCACCGACTTCCGAAATTAAAGTTATTTCATAATTTTGAGTTAATTTCTTTTTGAAGTCGGTTTAATTTTTTTAAATTACTTTTTATTTCGTAATTTTTAGTTTTTGCACTAGTATTTGACCAAGGTTTTGAGATGTTTTCCCTTTGACACTACACCCGTAGATCTTATCAATAAGCCAGGCCGTCACACTTACACGTATTAGTCCATATCTTAAAAGTTACTGAATCGATCTTGATGAAACTTGCACTGTTCCCTAAGTTGATGAAAATGTAAGCCAATAAAAAAAAATGGTCACGATCCGATTAATAGTTCCGGAGATATGCGTGGACAAACATACATACATACATACATACATACATACATACATACGTCTATGAAATTTTGTATATTTGTTTGGAAGCCCTAATAGATCATCATATGTGAATATAATGCAATTCCAATAATATTACATACATACGTATCGAATTGATAACCTCCTTTTTTGAAGTCGGTAAAAAGAAATGACCCACATAGTCCTCACATTCACAATAATTAAATAAAAAATAATAATAAAAATTACTTACAAAGTCCCGTACTATCTGAATGAAACATACACCTACAGTATCAACAGTTCCTTACTGGGAATAGGTCAGTGTATCTCCTCTTTCCCTTACTATATTCTATATTGGAACAAAACATCTTGAGCGGGTTTTTAGCCAAGTTTTAGCACCCCAAAACTTGGTCTCCTCTGGGGAAACCCTACGCTCTTTTGAACCTCAAATAAATTAATCCCGAGACGTTTGACGACAAGAAACTTTGTAGTACCGTTCATCAACTCGCCTTTGGTAGCAAAAACACAGGCATAAATCCAGGTTCCTGTACCGGCTTTTTGTTAAATACATCCCAAAATACACTAAGAGTCTTCAAAGCGTAAGCAGCTGCTGTGTCTATAAATTCCAATAAATGTACGGCTATAGACATTAATCTTGCAACCACTATATTACTGAAACAATTCACAAAATGCACCGTGTTACGAGTGAAATTTTGGTAAGTATATATTTTGGATCGACTCCAAAACAATTAGTGCAGTTTGTGCTGTGGCCCGAGGGTTGTCGAATGCTCAAATTTAGTTGAGAACGTATAGATTTATGGGGCGTCTTGAATTTGACCGGAGAATTTTCTGAAGATTATTTGGAGGGAAGCGAGAAGCTTATTAGCATACTGGACTGTGTGGCCAATTAGAGTAGACGCACTATTAATTAGTCAAAATATCTTCATAATAAACCATCACTTCCAAGATGCAGCATCACCTTTGTACCTATTTTTCTGTTTTTTTTTTCTTGTCTGGTTCTTCAATACGTCAAGCCTTTATAAGTTTTTATGTCATAATCCAGAAATATTCTGCGTCACGGAATACTTAGCCCAGATTTTTACTCAGTCCGTTTTTATAAAACATTTCTGTTCCAAGTTTTAAAATAGTGTAGACATTAAAAAACAATTTTAACACTTGGCAGCCCTAAGTATCCGCCAACGGCTTGGCGAATTGAGGGAAAACGCCTTCAAATGCATTTAGTGCAGTCTAGTTGAGCATTTTAACACTTGATTTAACTACAGGCTTATTATTGTTTTGGCCGGAATAAACATGGCCATGTATTCTGAATAGATGGGCGTGGTGGCAAGTGGCAGGAAGTTTCGGGTGGTTTTGAAACGGTTACGGACCACTGAACAGGATTTTTCGAGGGAAAGTTTATTTTGTGGACATATGTAAGAGCTTTTTCCAATAACATGACATAAAGCCATCAGGTTTACATGGTACGTGTTTCAAAAGTCAACAAAACCAATGTTAAACACAGTAGCTTTTTCCCAACTAGGGTCGGCTTCCAGTCTAACCGGATGCAGCTGATTACCAGTATTTTATATGGCGCGACTGCCTATCTGACTTCCACGATCCAGTTACTGGGTAATACGATATCCCTTGGTAAGACTGGTTGTCAGAATTTCGGGCTTCTGACGACCCGTAACGACTGTCAAAGATCCACGAATGAGGATTAATTTATCAAATGGGTAATCAATAGTCGTTACTCATTCATGTCCAAATGTCCTTTTTTTGGTATTGTTCGTCGAATCATTGAGTTCCTTAAGTTTTGAGTTGAGCTGCACGATTTCTGACAAATGCGTGCACTGACTGGACAGGTTCTCTCAATCTATGTGGTTCTTACCTCAGAAGACCACCTCAGACATCGATCTACATGGTCTTCATATAACCTGACCAAGATTATGTCTGGACTTTAAAAGAGACCGTGACCTCTGAGTTTGTTTCGGCCTTTCTTCTCAGAGTACTTAGTCAGATAGAAAACGCCGACCTCATCTTGTTTAAAAAAAATATGATTGAGCAAACCTACTTACAAAAATAAAATCATTTATCATTTTTCAGGTACCACTTATCCCATATCAGAAAACATCTTATTATTTTTTTTTCTTATCATTTTATTGTTAGTACCAATTTATGCATGAATTTTTATTAAAATAAAATAAAATAGGACTGAAACAAAATAATACGAATAGGAATTTTTCAGTAGCAGCCCGAAGTCTGGAGTTGTGTCCGGTTAATAGCAATAGGCTCACCCCTATTACATGGAATTTACACATATATGGCAAAGTGTGGATGTACAGACACCAGCACATCAAGCTACCCGAAACTGTCAAATTTTCCCAATCAACATTGAATCTTATGCTTTAGCGATAAAGTTGAAAATCTATTAAAGAACTTTGACAGATTGTAGTAGCTTGATTTGCTGGCGTCTGTACTATAGGCACACATCTGCCTTACCCTTCGCGTTTTACAGGAGTGATGTTAAGTGTGTGTATGTGAGTGTTTTAATAAAATAGCCAAAAAAAAAATACTTTCGGTAACCTTCGTGTATGAGAGGAATACCTCTCATACAGGAGTACCTCTCATACACGAAGGTTTCTGAAACCCAACGCCGTACTAAAGGACCAAAAATTTATTTCCACAAAGTTTCGTATTTCCAGGCCTCCTTACAACGAGTATCTACATTATTTCTATTAGCCTTTTCTACATAAGCTAAATGTGCTTATGTTAGGAGTATGTTTACCGTAAGAGGTCCTTGGGGACATATTTGAGCTCACAGACTATTGTGTCCACACTTACCGACTATTGCCTTCTGAATAAACAAAAAAGTATACCTATATACCGACATCCTAAATGGAACAGACTTTCTAAGCAGTCTTGGGAACGATTTCTGTATTGGGAACAAAATCTTTATGGCTGTGTTTATTCCGAGTACCGTTAAATTCGACCTTCTTTAAATGGTCCAAACTTTGGTCCTACACATAGGATGGTTGAGATTCAGTCAATGGGGTAATTACGTAACACACTAACAGTAGCAAAGGCTTTTCACTTTGACAGTTCAACAACATTAAGAGGAAATACGGGTAGTCGTTTCTCCATAGAAACACTCTCGCCTGTTTTCTTTCTGGTTAATGACCATAAAGCAATGATTTTTTACAGAATAATAAATGTTATTATACTTGTATGTTCCTATGTTTTCCTTCTTGATGATACATTATTTTTAGAAGCACTAGAACCCTCAACAAATGCCGATTTAAACCGCTGTCAACAGAGGCTGTGAGTCATCAGCTAACTATAACGATAATTTCGCACACCTAGATCTAAAGAGAGCTAACTCTAAAATCTAAATTTTTGAGGTATGCATACCATCGAATTCTCTAACTCACTACCTAGCGACCAACAAAACAGATTCAAAAATAGTTCCATTACTCAACGATTTGACAATTATTAATGAAAAAAGAAAATCGTAGATACATACATAGTATATATCCTTCTTATTTAGTTTATGATATATCTTTTAAGTTGGTCTATTATTGGAGGAGGAATAGGCGAGAGCAAAACCTCGAATTATGACTTTTTACTTAGGCTTTTTCAAAAGTCTTTCCGACCGAATTTCCTCTTAATTGCGTAATTTACGTTGTTGAGCAGACAAACTTTTCGAACATATAAAGCAATGGATCAGTAATATCCTTCAAAATGATTCAGGTTGTGATGGGTAGTATGTTACGTAATTAGGGAGAAGGTGTTTTGTTTTGGAAGTTGGTTCAAAGGTTTTAGACATAGGGTAGGGCAGATATCTACACCCACAGTTCGCCAGTTATGTTTAAGTCCCATGTACCTAATAGGGCGCGAGCCTATTGCCATCAACCAGGCAAAAATCAAGACTCCGGGCTGCTACTGAGTAATTTCAGATCCAAAACCCAATAACACTTTGCCCGAAATAGGAATATTTCTTTTTCTTTCTCTCAATGGTAAAAATCTTACTAAAGTGCAAGCTCGTTGAAATGTGAATCCTGCTTAACCTTAACTGCGGCGCTTAAACCTGCTTCGTCCGAGGCTTAGAAGTCCAAACTCATGGTTTGCCAAAGAACCATAATTGTTCCTTGGCAAACCATGAGTAAGTGCTACGCTCATTCATTGAGCGTAGCACTTAAAAAATTAAACTCACCGATCTTTACAACTCCTTAGTATGCTACAAGACAGGCATCGCCGATGTTAGCGATAGGTCTGCTAGGTTTAAATGGGTCTGGAAGTGTCCAAATTATAGGATGCATCAAGACAGATGGGCCCGGATCGTCACATAATGGGTACTTGAAAAAGGGCTTCGTCACTGAGGCAGGCCTGAAAAACCCTGGCGTGACGATTTGCACTCGTTTCTGACCGATTAGCCGGAAAAGGCACGGCATAAAAAAAATGGAAAAGTATGGGGGAGAAATTTGTCGCAGTGGAAAAAACTCAAAGGTACCTTTAGCAGTTAACCATTTCAAAGTTTTATTAAATCCGCTATGGAGAAGATAATAATAATTGATATGATGGCATGACATCAAAGTAGACGTGATTCAAAGTCACATGATATTTCAATAAACATACTTCTTTTGTTCTGAAATAAAAAATGTCTTCAACAACGTCTCTAAACTTGTCATCGGCAACATTAATACATTCAATTTCCTCTTACATAAACTAATCTCTGTAAATTTTATAATAGAGAGCATTCTGCGAATGTCTGCCAACTAAAAATATGCTGTAATCTTAAAAAAATATATCATTTGGCGGTTTTGTGAGCGTTGTACATCCTCATTAGAATCGTTATGTGAGTTAATGATATAATAGGTGACATACATACCAACTGATATGAATAAATGAATGGGCTTGCATACGTTTAGTTGGCAATGAGCCGATTCATATTTTGGTTGCGTATATTTCAGATTGTTTTGTAAATTTAGTAGAGTAACTTTATTTTTATGGGGAAATATAATATTTTTTGTTAACTACAGTACCGTCACAAAATGACACATGTGTATTGCATAGCTTTCCATATTACTTCTCCTTTTAAAAACAAAAGCAATGATTTACCAAAAATATTGACTCACAACCTGTGCCTACTTAATTATCGAGGTGATTCACTGAATATGACAAACATTTTTATGAGATTATCATTTAGATCATATTATAAAACTTTCTGTCATTTTACTTTAGACAAGTAAATCTATAGATTTTATTTATAACGTCAGTGAATAGTCAACTACAAAATGTCTGTTGTCTCAATTATTATAGATGCTATATACAAATAAAGGCTGCGCAATACCATAATACGCTTTCCATATGATACCTACACCGAGAAAATTATAAGGTTTTGTAGAACAGCTATTACGGCTGTAATAGCGACTGGAATGGACTGTACTCGACCGCCTTTTGTGGTTATTAAATGACCGAACGATACTCCATTCACATTTTACAAGTTTCTTGTTTTCAGAGAATCAACCACAGTAATACCATTTCATGCTCTAACGTGGAGGTCTTTAGTCTTCAATTCTTGACAGCATGTTCTGGACAAGATTAGATAGTGTGTGACTTCTTTGAAAAAGCCTTTCTTCTCAGAGTAGTCGGATGGGAAAAGCCGCCCTCATCTAGTTTTTGAAACATGATTGACATATCAAAGTGTTTGTACAAACCTACTTACAGAAATAAAATAATTTATCAGTGTACCATTTACAAAGTTTCAGTGACGTCCGTAGTTTTTAGTGAAGGAAACACGCTTTACTAGACACTTGAATGCTGAAGCACGTGTTTAATATAAACTACACAATATCTTGAGCGGGCACTCAGACGTTACACTATTATCTACTACAATTACTGTCCATGATAATGCGATGGCTTATTTCAATTGGTATAAAATTAAACTACTACAATCGACTAATTCACCTTTAAATACTGCCTTAATATTATATTTTTAGAATTGTTCAGATTGCCATTCCACCCTATATAATAATAAACCAGATAGCTAATTTTACTGGAATCATTTAAGGGTTTGTATTTACTAGGCAACATTGATATGACGATGCTGGATGCGAGAGCACAGAACTGGTCGAAGTGGCGGTGCTTGGGACGTCTATCTCCAGCAGTGGATGTCATGCGGCTGTGCATGTTGGCTTGTAAATGACGCTCGTATTTAGGCACCCTCTTGTATAAAGAAGGCTTGTTTGTCAGTAGTGGGAGCATTATTGCTTGAACCATGAACAAGCAAAGACTCACCACGATTTTTGACAAATACTTATTGATTCAAAGGCTTTTAACTCACTGAGACGCCATGGTGGCGTAACCATGGTCGCGCTGCCAGTGAAATAAACACAGCTTTATGTTAGGTATCTCACCAGGCGTACGATCGGTTGCGCAACTAACCATAGGTACATGTTTTGGCAGTGCGACCATGGTTGCGCCGCCACTGGTGTCCTAGTGAGATAGGGCCAAAAAAGTAGTAGGCACATTGTTGTGGAACTGCACCATCATCTGCCTAGCCTTTTCCCAACTATGTTGGGGTCGGCTTCCAGTCTAACCGGATGCAGCTGAATACCAGTATTTTACATGGAGCGACTAGCCTATGTGACCTCCACAACCCAGTTACTGGGTAATACGAAACCCCTTGGTAAAACTGGTTGTCAGAATTTCGGGCTTCTGACTACCCGTAACGACTGTCAAAGATCCGCGAATGACAGCCGACACCAATGGCTTAACGTACTTTGTATGTAAAGATGGTCACCCATACACAGACCAACCGCGGCAAGCGTAGCTTAACCTGATCGATCGACCTGTGTGGCTGTTATTATTTAGCCACGGGCCCCTCGAACTGCACCAATTGTTAATAATGAAAATCAGTCACATAATTCGATCACTAATTCAATGTAACACCCTATTAGCATCAAATTATTCGCCAAAACATAAATGTAGGAACGCTACATTGATTTGTGGTGCGATGACCTGATACTATTTCGAACAGTGATATTAATTACCCTCTTGTCTTTGTAGTGAATGAGTTTAATTGTCATAGTTCTATTCCAAAGTATATCGATGTTTAGAGCTAATGTGCATGTGCATGTGTTTACAGATTTAGATGTATTGATTCTGCAATGTAGTTAAGACTTTTGTCACCCACGTAAATATTGTCAGTTGGCTCATTTATCTTGAGACCGCACATGTGGTTGGAAAGATTTAGGTTTGCCAGATCGGTGTTCTTATTAATTATTAATTAGTAAAATACCAGGTACAGACGCCAGCATATAAAGCTACCCGAAACTGTAAAATTTTCCAAATCAACTTTGAACCTTAATAAGGTCTAGTGATAAAGTTGAAAATCTACAAAAAAAAAATATTGTCCCACTGCGGGACAAACGCTTCTTCTCAAGCACAGAAGGCACGAGCATTGATCACCACGCTTGCGCAATACGGGTTGGTGATTTCAGACTTACCTATACTGACTATACGTCCCGACCGACAAAGGGCTGTAGCTGTCACAACATTTTTGCGCTCTGGTGACTCTCTGCGTTCAGAGGAGGTAGAAATTGAGCATAGAGGTTCCGAAAACTCCTTATCTCCGATGACGCTGAAAGTATCGTGCCTACTATAATTATAAGAAGTATTCGAGTTTGGCAATGCAAACTACATTGATAACTGCCTAACCTTTTCTAACTATATTGGGGTCAGCTTTCAGTCCAACTGGTTGCAGCTGCATACCTGTATTTTACATGAACCGACTGCCTATATGATTTCCAAAATCTAGTTGCTGGGTAACACGATACCCCTTGGTAAGACTGGTTGTCAGACATTTGGGCTTCTGACAACCCGTAACGACTGTCAAAGATCTACGAATGCCAGCCGGGACCAATAGATTAGCGTGCTTTCCAAGGCTCAGAGGGGTCGCGATGTGTAAATAGATGGTCACCTATCCATGAGCCAACCGCGGGAACGGTAGCTTAAAGAAACAATTTTCTAGGAAAAGTTGTATTCTCATACAAGTTTTCCTAGAAAATAGTTATTTTAAGCTTAAGTTTTTCTTCAATACTTCCGTATTGAAGGAAAAACTGGACAATATTCGAAAAAAACTAAATTCTACATCATTCAATTTGCCACGTTAGTAATTTAGAATCTACAAAATACACTACATAGTACATACTGTTATACGTAGGTATAGTGATAATGTGTAGCTCCAGCTTTATTGTTGGCCCATTCATAAGCATTCTGAAGCTCTTTGTTCCGAATGATTCATCGACGCGTATTTTATATCGCGTACAAGCTTGTCTTATTAAAACATTAATCAGTTGGCTATTATGTTTATTGTCAATAGAAATTTTATTGTAGTGGGTTGCTTTTGGGTTTCCGTCGATAGAATTAAGCTTAGTTTCCCTCATTTCGATATGTACACATTATGAAGACTCACACTGTATGTACCCGACGCGGAGCTCGATGGTAATGAGGTTTGCCGGAAGGTGGTGGCTCGTTGCTCCGAGCTCAGATGCCACCGATAGCACCGAATAGAACCGTGTTTGAAAATGACAGCTGTTCAAAAACGCATTCTCTCCACGCCGACGGCCGGACTGTAACTTTGATGAATTCCTATTAGCATTATTTTTATACAGAGATAATACGGAGTGATTTTGACTTTCTTTACTCCAGATCTAAGACCTAATCTACCTCTAGTTATACAATCCAACAGGAATAATCTTCCAGTCTTTGTACTAGAGTGCAAAGACATTTTATTAAATAGAGTGTTCTCATTTTTGTGATTTATTCGCGTCGGTAACCGCAGCGCATGGTTGGCAGCCAATCATAAAGTTGCGACGGTAACTCATGTATTATGCGACAGGTGGCGCTGTGGGCTATTCTTAGATTTTAGAACTATTTAATTCTGATGTATTTAAAATGCTATTACACTTATGATCCAAAAACTGAAGAGTTTGTCCTGCACAGTTCTACATTAACCACATACGAATGGTGGCCTGGAAGTTGTAAGTTACTTAAATTTATTTAAAAAGCTATTTCTATCTCTTATCGCTTTATTGTCTAACATAGTAATTTCATAAAATCCCATGGGTATTAAAGAAAAGAAAAACATTACAGCTTACGTAAACGAGGTGTTGCTAGAAACGGTTTATGGATTCGTGGCAAAGTGAAGTATATGATAGTTCGTAGAATCAACTACTAGCAATTGGCCCCAACCTTGTTGGCAAATAATCTACTACTTCAAAGAATTCCGGACTTTTTTTATTTTTTTTTTCGGATGGGAATTCATCAAATGACCCCTCCCGCTCTGGGTGGAGCGGAAGAGAGTGTCAGACTCTTACTGACTAAAACCCACCCGTGTTCCTTCCTTAGCCCTATAAGTTCCGGGCCAGCGGTAACCCTTTCGGACAATCCCGCTGACCCGCCAGGCTTCGGCCCTATGGGGCCCCTCCTCGATGCTGACATATCTTTGAGGCGCGCGTGGTACACGTACGCGCCGTCCGGCACGGGCCCTGATCGGACGGTGAGCTACCCATTACTCTCAGCCCGCAGGCCCGAAGAATTCCGGGCTGGAGTTTTGATAAGTTCTCCCCTTGTGTAATTAACCACCTTCTATTAAGCACCTTCTATAAAACACCTTCTATGGATCATAGAGAGTCTGTTTCACTGTATCAAAAATGAAACTCACTTCTTTTTTATTTAATTTATCAGACTAGGTTATATGGTGGCTTCGCCTGTGTGGTGGTTGGAAATTATCCCAGGAAAACGTTCTAATAAGTTTAACTGATTTTTTTAAGAGGAATAATTCCGTAATACATTGTTTTCATGTAAGTCTATTGTAACTGCGAGAGGCACAACCGATCGAAGTGGCGACGCTCGGGGAAGTCTATTTACAACAGTGAACGTTTAGAACAGCCGTTCTATTCTGTAAATATATATAAATATAATTCTGTTTTCCTAAGGTAAGAGTCAAGGTCAATTGTAATAATAAGAACACACGAAAGTGGATAAGCAAAGGTTTAAAACAAAGTTGCCAAACTAAACGTAATCTGCGCTATCAGTATTATAAGAACAAAAACTTAACTAATAAAACTAAATATAAAAATTATTCAAACCAACTGAAAAAATGTATCTATAGCTCCAAAAAGAACGCGAATATAAGCTATATAAATAAGCATGATAACAAGTGTAAAGCGACATGGAGCGTCATACAAAACGAAATTAATAATACTAACCCTAAAACCAATATAGAAAGCATAAAGATAAACGATACTATGGTTAAAGACCCTGTAGAAATAGCGTCGGTATTTAACGACCATTACGTAAACCCACCGCCTTTACCTACACAAAAAAGTGTCGACCCAAGCTTTAGGAAAAATAATAGAGTTAACTCAATGTTTCTGAAACCAATGTTGGAAAGTGAGGTGAGCCAGGAAATAATGTCACTACGCAACACCAAAGCGGAAGGCTACGATGAAATTAACACGAAAATCATAAAGGCTTGCTGTAATGAACTGACTGGTGTTTTAACTCACTTAATTAATATGTCGTTTTTGATCGGAGTTTTTCCCGAAAAATTAAAATTATCAATAGTAAAGCCCTTATTCAAAAAGGGTGATAAACATGATATCAATAATTACCGTCCCATTACTTTAATACCTATATTATCAAAATTATACGAAAAATGTATGTTTAAAAGACTGATTGACTACTGCAACAAATTTCAAATTATAAGTAGTGATCAGTTTGGTTTCCAAAAAGATAAATCCACTACGTTGGCTGTTTATTCTCTTATGAAAATTATACTCACCAATATTAATAATAACTACCTGACTACAGCTCTATTCTTTGATATGTCTAAAGCCTTCGATCTCGTGTCACACGATATACTGCTTCAAAAGTTGGAAGCAATTGGGATTAGGGGACCTGCACTCGAGTGGATATTATCCTACTTAAGCAATAGGCAACAATGTGTTATTATCAGTAAAATGAACGAAACCAAAGACATCACATCATACTCATCGGAATATAGACATAATAAATATGGAGTCCCCCAAGGTAGCGTACTAGGCCCAATATTATTCCTTTTATATATAAACGATATCATAAAAATAACTAATCATAAATGCATCTTATTCGCTGACGATATATCCATAATTGTGACATCTGATAAAAAACAAAATACCGTTAAAGATCATGAGACTGACATTAATAATACTATTGACATACTACTACACTGGCTTGACATACACCATTTGAAATTAAATTTGGACAAATCCGTATACATACAATTTAATCAATCTAATAATAATAAGAATAATATCAAACTTAATATAAATAAAATTAAACAAGTACCACATACAAAATTTTTAGGGGTAATAATTGATCAAGATATAAACTGGAAGGAACACGTAAATAACGTCAGTGGTAGAATTAATAAATTCGTATATGCCTTGAAGCAAGTCAAAAATGTAACAAACATAAAAACTGCAATTATATCTTACCATGCATATGTTGAATCATTACTACGCTATGGTCTTATAATGTGGGGTAATAGCACTGATCTAAATAGAGCGTTCATCGCTCAAAAGAAGTGCCTAAGATCAATTTATGGACTTCAGCCGGACGATACATGTCGGCCAATATTTAAGAAACTTGGTTTGTTACCGCTTCCATCTCTCTATATCTACGAAATATGTGTGTTTGTGACCAAGAATAAACAATTATTTAAGACGGCAAGCGATGTATGTCCTCGGAGCAGACGTGATCCTTATGGACTGGTTTTAAATGATTTACCAAAGCTATCCAAATATAATAAAAGCTGTCTAGCGATGTGTGTGCGCATTTATAATAAAATACCAAACAATTTTAAACTATTAAATGTAAGATTATTTAAAAACAAATTGTACAAATGGCTAAATGAATGTAGCTTTTATAGTTTGAAAGAATTTATGGATAAAAAATATTGACATTATAATTTTATTGACATTAAATTTACATTGACATTAAATACCCTGTAACATAAAATTTTTGCATGCTATGTTCTATCTTAGCTAAACATGTTTGTTCCACTCTGACCTATGCTTAACACCATTGTATACCATGTTTTACGCAAATAAAATATTTTATTATTATTATTATTTATTATTAAAAATGACACCATGAAAACATAGATGAAAAGAACTTGAAGTGAGCTGCTATTCCATGCAAGGGATTGACACTATTGACAGCTCACTTCAACCTGACTTCACTAATGTTTTTACTGGTATGTCATGGTGAATCTTTTTTTTTTAATTCTGATTTATTGCTTTATAAATTTAATATTATTATTTTTAATTAACTCGATCAATCTATGCTAATTTATTTCAATTAATTATTTTATTGTTATTATTTTAAATTTTAAGGTGTTGGTAATGTTGTTTAATTTACAGCTGGTCGAAGTACCTACTACTGAAGAAATGTCAATCTATTATTTTTAAATTATTTTTTTTTTTTTAATATGTTTAAACTGTAATTGGTTTATTTGACTATACAAACTAAAAATAACAAAATTAAATTCTAACTTAACTAAAACTATACAGAAACTAAAAAATAGCGTCGAAAAATTCATCCGCATCGCTGTCGACTGGTAATGTACCCAAGAGACTGGCGGCATTACCACGTTGTATGGCGATGCTTAGCCTCTGGCCAAGATAAAAGCCAGCCCTTGGGTCACGGGAAGTGTCAACCAGCCGTTTCGAAATTTCTTTAAAAAGACCATGAGCACTCGGACCCCACGGCCCGAGAGTTTCAACCCCAAACGGCTCGAAAATATAGTGTCCGATGAGGTTATTATAAATTATAAATTTAAATTATTGATGTAATTTATGAAATCTAAATTATGTATTTATTTTTTTATTTTTTCTTTTAGTGTACTTATGTAGTGTTGTGTATGTAAAATTATTGTGTAATATTGTGTGTAAATTCAGATACAAGTTACTTGTTTATGAATAAATGACTATGACTATGACTAATCTTTTGAAGAACAGGTCGGCTGGTACTTATAAATGAATACAGATAAAATCAAAAGTCATTTATTAAAATTAGGCTCAGTATCAGCACTTTTCGAACGTCAAAATTACGGCAATTAATAAGACAGTCCCCCAAAACGCCCGCCCTTCACTAAATCCTAGTGGACTAAATCCTAATGGGCAGAAGAAGTGGTGGAACTAACTCCCCAACAGACAGAAACCAATAACACAATTTACCATAGGCATCGTAGATAAGTGTGTCGGTCGATACGGACCGGTCAATAGTTGATGAGGTCGACAGTTACTTGGATACGGCGATACAAAGCGCGTATTGACCCGGCTATTACTGGAATAGGGCTTTTATAGTCCCCTACTCATCACCGGATCGGAACGGTATCGCTAAAGATCAAGATATGGTTTCGATTCGATGTTAATTGAATTTAAAATAGTATCAGATTTCTGTAAATAAACCCCTTGCCACGAGACAGCATTCCGTGGTTCGGATTTCTAATTTTCTATTTTGTTTTCCTATAGTTAGTATTAAGCATAATCACCCTTAAATGTTCCTACTGTTGGGACACAGGCCTCTTTTTACGCGACTGCGCGACGCAAAGGAGTGGTAATGTGTTCATCAGCCTATGTATGTATGTATGTATGTTCCTTTGAAGCACTATACAGACCAAACGCCTTGGCCGATTTTTATGATTCACACGTCAATCGATTCCTCTTAGTCCGGCGAGTGTCACTAAAGACATGACGTTAGTGAAAATTCAATATGGCTACTACTATGTATGTATGTATGTATATCTCTTTGGCACGATCTGTAGCCTAAACGGCTTGATCGATTTCAGCTTGAGAGGTCGGTAGATTTGTCTTAATTGTGCGAGTGACACTGGGTATATAAAAATTGAAAAAAAAAAAATGGCCGATTTTTGGCGCAATATTATGTCTTAAAAAAAATTTTTTTTTCTCAAAACCTATCGAGTGGGGTATCAAAATAAAGGGCTTTAAAAGATGATTACAAAAATATAAACAACTTATATGGTTAAAAGTAATTCGAAGTGACAAATCGTAAAAAACACGTACCAAGAACTAAATCGTCAGCGAAATCTTTCAATTTGTAAACTAAAAAGCTGGAAATAAAAAAGTTATTAAAAAAAAATAAAAAGCCCGACTGTGGTAAAAAACTTAAGTTAAAAGAACTGAAAAGCTAAAAACAAGCCCATTTTAAATTAAATAAAAGTTGGAAGCAGGCGGGACCCACTTGAATTTGAAAATATAATAAAAATGGTACCTATGGGTTTCGCCTGCTTCCAACTTTTTTTTTTTTTAATTTACGCGCCGTCGACACACGTTCCTAAAACGCGCGTCAACGGCGCGTTTAAAAAACGTGGTGTGCACAGGCACCACTTTCATCAATGACTGTCGTTATTTTGCCGTTATTTTTCTAATGTTGTAATAAATGGAGTGTAGGACCTTTCTAAAATTTACTTACGATACGACTCGACTACGATCCGACTACGATTTCATACTTGACAATTTCTGATGATTCCAACAAATGATTGCTGAGGTAACAAGTTTTCAAACTGCTTCCATTCATTTGGGTAGGCTCATGTCTGCCATCAATTTGGCTTAGACAGCACTTAGGCTTGGTAGCAATTGCAGTCGTCAACGCGTCTTCGACAACATGCCGCTCGTGAGTTTGAGAACCGTTCACAAAAGCGGCACGTCGTCGACGGCATTCACGGACGCGACGCGACGCGTCGACGGCAGACGATACTGTGTGTCGACAGCTGTCGTCGACACTCGTCGACAGCTTCAGTTGCTTCTGCAGTTGACGAGTATTACTCGTGTATTATTATGCAGAATAAGTTTGGTTTTCATGTTTCAAGAGTTCCCACTGACTTGCGGTTCACCGTACCTTGCATATGTCTAGACCAATCTAGGCATTAAAATTTGAAGCAGCTTCGAACTATGACAGACATGCATGAGTTACATCAGAATAGCATGTCGGCCGCATTACAACCTCTTCAATAATTCACTTGGGCGTCCGCGGTGCCCGGCATTGTCGATCTAAAATTAGACTTTTCTATTAAATATTTTATACGGTACTTCCTACTGTTATGGGCCCGTGGCTAAACAATAACAGCCGCACAGGTCGATCGATCAGGTTAAGCTACGCTTGCCGCGGTTGGTCTGTGGATGGGTGACCATCTTCAAATACCGAGACCCCTCCGTGCCTCGAAAAGCACGTTAAGCGGTTAGTCCCGGCTATCATTCGTGGATCTTTGACAGTCGTTACTGGTAGTCAGAAACCCGAAAGTCTGACAACCAGTCTTACCAAGGGGTATTAACCCAGTAACTGGGTTGTGGAGATCAGACAGGCAGTCGCTCCATGTAAAATACTGGTATTCAGCTGCATGCGGTTAGACTGGAAGCCGACCCCAACATAGTTGGGAAAAGGCTATGCAGATGATGACTTCCTACTGTTATGACAAGTTTTTACGTAACGTCTTGGAAGGGTATTGTTTATTTGTAGGTAGGATTATATCTACATAGTTGGTTAGTTGGGATTCCATCACGGTTGTATGATCCCCGAAGGATTAGGCAGTGATGTGTACCTTACAGTTGACATTTCACCAGTTATAGTTAAGTCACATGTAATAGAGAGCGCCTATTGCCACCAACCGGGCACAAATTCACACTCCATGCTGCTATTGGCCAATTCTTTATAGAAGGAGCCAATAAAACTGCCCGACCAGAAAATCGAAGCCAGGACCTTGTGATCAACAGTAGCGCTAGCAACCACTAGGCCAACTGGGATTTATTGTTATAATTATTTAATTGTATTTGATTATTAATAATCATCATCATCATCATTTCAGCCAAAAGACGTCCACTGCTGGACATAGGCCTCCCCCAAGCTCATATTATAATAATAATAATTATCATTTATTTAATAATAATTGTTATTATTTAATAATTATTATTAATAATTGTGCTGTGTTGAGGCGGCTGCTGCAGGTGCAGAAAACCTCAATCGGCGAAAATATTCCAACCTGATTGGGAGTTATATGTTCGAGCCGTTTGGGGTTGAAACACTAGGGCCATGGGCTCCGAGTGCCCATTTGGTTTTTCGAGATATCGCCAAGCGGTTAGTCGACTGTTCACGGGACCAGAGGGCTGGCCTATTTTTTGGCCAAAGAATTAGCATCGCCATACAACGTGGCAATGCTGCCAGCCTTTTGGGCACTGTTCCTGTTGACAGCGATGCGGACGAATTTTTTGATGCCCTACGATTATTTTGCTTATTTTTCATATAAATGTACATAATAATTATTATTATTTTAAATGTTAGCATAGATTATGTAAATATTACCCTACTATTATACTGTTATTGTGTATATTATAACCACGAAGACACGGCAAACACTTCTTTTTAAAATGGCAATTTCCTGAAATAGAATTTAAATCTCACGTAATAGACTATAAAATCACAAAGGCATCTGCTAAAAGCGTACGTTTGCTCCTATTTATAAAATAAAGTACTATAAACGTTTCAAAGTAAAGAAATTACGTTACACACACAATCAGTTGTGTTAGTGATTCCCCTTAAGTATACTGTCTCGATATTATTTATTCATGAACAATTTGCGATGCAATCAGGTCAGGTGGAAAGTCAAGATTCCAGTGCTAGCGAAGCTATTTGTACTTGAAAAAAATGTACTTCTTCGTCGTCTGTTGAAGATTGAAAAGGTGACGAGATAGTGCTTCCTTACCTATACCATTCCTTCCACACACTGAAGGTCTCTCTGGACACGAGTTTTCTTGGCTAACCTGGAAGTTATGAACGCCGGACACAGGTTCGCCGAAGCAAGGAAAACCTGCTGGAGATTCATAGATGACTCCTGAAGTGTAATTGTTGTGCTGTTCTAGAAACGATGGGATAATTAATATCGTATCCTGCATGTCCTGTCTGTGTTACAGGAACTGATGAACGCCACTAATTGCGCCAACACGACGCCGATTTCTGGGCCGATTCCATTAAGTTTGCCATCGACTCGCTAAGAAGAAGAAAAAGAGATCATCTGGTCGTATTGTAATGACCTCTCAAGCTCCGCTAATGAGAAGAACGAGAATGATACACAATTAATTTTCTATTGTATCGTATTACGTAGGATACGCGCGGAGCTTGACTGGTTTGTAGCAGCCAACTGGTTAAATTAGCCGTTTAGCTAGCCGCCTGGCCTTTGGAAGTAGTGCTCCCTCGCTTCGCTCTCTTTGCTCGCACGCGGTTGATCACAGTTCTAACCTAACCTAACCCATTTGGTCGGAGTGCCCTGGCTTAGTTTCTGCGAGCAATTCGGCTCTCGCGTGATTGACAGTTCCAACCTAAACCATAATGTAGCTTTAGTCTCTCGTATGATTAGCTTAGTTATGTTTCGTCTTGTCTCTTTTTTGCTATCAATAATTACAACATGGCCTCCTACTTCTACGTGTCATTTAATAGTATGACATTGTAGTAAAGATGTATGACTTTTTACCGACTTCACAAAAAGAAGGAGGTACTATGTTCGGATGTTTGTATGTTTTTTTTTTTGTATGTTTGTTCATCGAATACTCCACCAATTGTCGACGGATTTTCAAAATTCTTTTTTTGTTCGAAAGTAGATAGTTCTGAGGTGGTCCCACTGTCACCAAGTTAGGATCTGATGATGGGATCTTAGAGAAATCGAGGGCAACCCTCAAATTTTATAGGCTTACTTATTGTTTTTTTTCGCATATTTTATCCTTAACAGTAAGAAGTTACTCGAACAGGCAAGGACTGTTTTAGTAAATTCTTTTGATGTTTGATAGGGCATTTGCCACATTTGGTCTCATGATCATCAAGTCATGACCTGATGCTGCAGTCAGGATAGTCTGCAGAGTACCTAACTCCTCGACAACTAACAGCAGATATATCGTGTTTAGGCTCATTGAAAAGGGCTCGATGTGTGGATAAACGTACTGTTAATGAGGAACACCGAAGTACATAGAGACCTGATGCTGAAGCCAGGAGCATCAGAAAAAGTACAAACCTTGAAATTACAGCACCGTAGTCGTGTTTGGGCTCATTTTAAACAGGACTAAATTTTAAGTTCAATGCAATGTTGAATAAGTCTGGCCTGATGCTGCAGCCAGGATTATCAGTTAAGAGAGTGGAATACTAGGAGAACTCCTCAACAATTAACGTCCCTGCATCGGGAAAAGCAATATTTTGTAAAAGGTGATCAGCAGTTGACATTAGGCCATTGTAACTGAGATAAATTACAAACTGACCCACTAAAAAGTAAAAAATAAAAACTTTTCCAAAAAAAACAACCGACTTCCAAAAAACACTATAAGTAAAGTGAAAAATAACTTTAATTTCGGAAGTCGGTGGCAAAAAAAATACAAATCCAAAGACACCGACTTCCGAAATTAAAGTTATTTTTCACTTTATAGTGTTTTTTGGAAGTCGGTTGTTTTTTTTGGAAAAAGTTTTTTGAAGATCGAGTGTTGGGTAAGTAACCTACAGTCCTTTCACGGCTTTCACAGTTACCTCTGATTTTGCAACACTGTCAAAAGCACAGTGATCTTTAGTCTTGTTGAATAAGGTCGCTGTTGGGTTGTTGCCACTAACAAGTCTATCAAAATTACAGTGATCTTTATTCCTATTATAATAAGGTTGCTGTTGCCTCTGTCAGCGATAAAATAACTGTGTAAGGCCTAAATCTATCTCTTTTACTCATAATATTAGTGGCTATAGCCACAAAAATAGCTCATCTTTGCTTTGAAATCAATGATACGAAACTCGCATAGCTTAGCTCATCTTTCACTACCCCAAAACTCAAAGCTTTCACAATGTCGAAACACGATTTGACTTTGATAAAATACGATTATAAACTTCATGGTTCGTTTTTGCATTTTTATAAAGATGGGTACGTTCGATTTGCATTTTCGTGCGCTGAAAAAATCCGGTTCTTTTTTATTTTTATTTAGTCCCAATATAGACGATACTGCTGAAAATCTGTTTAGAGGATTAGTCTACAGTATTGGAAACACGAATGAAAATAGCTGTTTTTGTTGTGTATTTTTCTATTAGATTTTGTTTGAATGTTTAGGAATATCTACTCTATACTAATATTATAAAGAGGTAAAGTTTGTAAGTTTGTATGTAGGGGGTAATCTCTGGAACTAGCCGTCGGATTTGAAAAAATCTTTTTGTATTTGATAGCCCAATTCTTGAGGAAGGCTATAGGTTATTTACCCTTACGCTATGACCCTTGTGTCTCAAGACGAAAGTCTTTGACCAGTGCGTGTTGCCAGTGATGACTTATGGCACTGAAACGTGGTCGCTCACAATGGGCCTTATAAGAAGGCTAAAAGTCACCCAAAGGGCAATGGAGAGGGCTATGCTTGGAGTTTCCCTGCGTGATCGAATCAGGAATGAGGAGATCCGCAGGAGAACCAAGGTAACCGATATAGCCCGAAGAATTGCCAAACTTAAGTGGCAGTGGGCAGGGCACATTGCTCGCAGAACAGATGGCCGATGGGGCCGAAAGGTTCTGGAGTGGCGACCGCGTACCGGAAGACGTAGCGTTGGAAGGCCTCTCAAAAGGTGGTCCGACGACCTTGTGAAGGCCGCAGGAACCCGTTGGATGCGAGAAGCGCAGAACCGGTCGAAGTGGAGGTGCTTGGGGGAGGCCTATGTCCAGCAGTGGACGTCTTTCGGCTGAAATGATATGACCCTTAGGGGCCGAGCAAAAAGAAAAAAAAATCAGAAAGAACGCTAAGCAAAAACGAAGTTATAGCGCGGGCAGGCGATGAGATACGACGGGGTGGGTCGGGGAACAAGGAATTTCACGCGGACGAAGTCGCGGGCAGAAGCTAGTTTTTTATAAATTGGAAGTTTAGAGGGTTCTTGGGCTAAGAAATGATTACAAGTTAACTAGTAGGTACTCTACACAAATTATTTGTATACCATAATACTTGTGGTAGAAGTGACTGTGGAACACCTGAAGGATAATTCCCGTAATCTCAGCGACAGTCAATGTCAGAAATTTATCAAAAATGTAGGAAAAACAGAGGTATTTTTGACAGATAGACACAGATCAGACTGTGAACGTTCATAAAATTACGAGAATTGGCGTCTGACCGATAGATTCTACTCGGAAGGAGCAGTACGGGATGTTGTCAAATTCAAATTAATAATATCATCATCTGCCCAGCCTTATACCAACTATCTTGGGGTCGCCTTCCAGTCTAACCGGATGCAGCTGAATACCAGTATTTTACAAGGAGCGGCTGCCTACCTGACCTTCACAACCCAGTTACTGGGTAATACGATACCCCTTGGTAAGACTGGTTGTCAGACTTTCGGTCTTGTGGCGACCCGTAACGACTGTCAAAGATCCACGAATGGCAGCCGGGACCAACGGCTTAACGTGCTTTCCGAGGCACGGAGGGGTCTTCGTATGTAAAGATGGTCATCCATCCACGCACCAACCGCGGCAAGCGTAGCTTAACCTGATCGATCGACCCGTGCGGCTGTTATTACTTAGCCACAAGCCCCTCATATTTCATAATTATGTATAACTAGCTGCGCCCCGCGGTTTTACCCGCGTAAATGTCGATCCCGTGGGAATATCGGGATAAAAAGTAGCCTATATATTAATCCAGGGTGTCAGCTACCTCCATACAAAATTTCATCAAAATTGGTCCAGCCGTTTGAGCGTGAAGAAGTAAGAATAAATAAACACACACACCCCCACTCACAAACTTTCGCCTTTATAATATTAGTGTGATTGTATATTCTGAACTAGTTACTTTCAACCGGTGAACGTAGACCAGAATGATGAAATTAGTTATAACAAAACTAAGCAAATTTTGGAAGGACACTATATTCACTAAATAGTCGTGTGTTCAAAATTTGTTCAAAAAGTTTCATCAAGATTAAAAACAGTTAAATCCTTTGGAAAACAAAACTGACACTGGCAACTAAAGATGAAACTCATCGAATCAATAAAAAAACCATGACATTTCTGTCATTAATTTTTCTCAGTTGTGAGACAAATGGCCGAGCAATGTGACTAAAATTTTAGTTATTACATATTTTGTGTTGTGTGTTTTTTTTATATATTTTATGTAGTCTTTTTTATTTAGATTTTATCCTTGATTTTGTACGAAATTTTAGTGTTTGATACGTCGCGTTAATTTCTATTAGAATTTACTGTGACTTACCATACTATCAAGCAGAAGACTTTGCCGTCCGAACAAATTTTCGATTGAAGAGGTAAGCAGAATTAAATATGACGTACTTGAAGCTTATTATTCCTGCTAGGTTGGATGACTGCATGTCATCGTAGAGTTTGGTTATGACAGTTCAAAAATGGTGATTCTAAAAGCAACCTTTAATAAATGAAATATCTGGGAATAATCTTCTCCAAACAGATCCTGCGTTACAATAAATTATTATAGCCACTTTTATAAATGTATATTATGAGTTTGATTTTGATATTTCAGGGGAATTAGATTCTGAGAAAGAGATTTCAAGCTAAGTAATTAATTTTGTTATGAAATGAGATTTCGACTTAGCTCCTCTAGATTTACTATTTTACTAAACCTACCTCCAAAAACGACAAGTTCTTGATTTTATCCTGTAAGATGTAGTTATTAAGACTTTGGCCTTTGTGTGAATCAATACTTAGCTAATGCTATAAAATAATTGATCAAAGGAATACTTAATCATAGCTGATATAAGTTTAACACAGGGAACAAAGTTCCCCTAAGTATTCACAATTTATGCGTTATAAAATAGGGTTTTATAGAACTACGGAAGCAGAACGGTTCCATCTCAACCTGTGTGACATACGGACAGTTTTTTTCGTTCAACGTTACATAAAAAATTCAATAAAAAAAATATCTGGTAAAATATTTTTTTTTATTGAATTGAATTGAATGGGCCTGCCCTAGACCTCGATCACGCCTGATGGAGAGCGATGAATGAGGTCTATGATGGAACGAGCGTACCCAGAAGATCCTTGTTTACTTTTGATTTGAAGGCAGATATTCTTGATTAAACTACTGATGACCTACATCAAAGAATTATCATTGTAGACGTAATTGACAAGCAAATTGTGATGAAAATCCGTACAAAATAATGCACATTAATGTTTTTTTAAAGACAAAATTTTACTCGGGAACTATTTAGGAACTTAAATTCGATTCAAAATGAAATATTTACATTGCAAGCTTTTAAAATTTCTAATGCGACGATATTATCGTGGACGTCCACGTGCTTATAAAATACGTTATAATTTTATTGTGGACGGAAAATTAAAAGCGTCTTCATATTGACGTGTAAAAGTGTTTGTACAAACCTACTTACAAAAAATAAAATTATTTCAAATCATTTCATTTCATTTCATTTCATCATATATTTCCATACATTTTACTTCCCCATGTTATCGTGATGTCACGTTAGAAAATATGAACGCGCACAATGTCTTATAAATAAACTGTAACTGGCTTTATGTGCTTGCTATAAGTAGCTCATAATGTTATGTTTGTAACACTCGTCTCGCCATTACAAACACTATCGTAAATTTCAAACTGTCTACTAAAAGTTGCTAAAAATGTTGCAATTTTCAGGTGAAGACAAAATTACAGAAGCATTGAAATTCAAATGGTTCTTTTGAACTTTACGTTTTCAAAACAATGCACCTATTTAGTCCTTAGTCTGTTATATTTTTTGCAATTAATGTTTTAACTTTGAAAATTGTACTCATAAAATAACGCTAAAACAGTGTCTGAATTAAATACAGCGTGTTACTAAATAATTTAGTGGCAGTTTTGGGTATTAAAATGCTAAATGAAAAGTTTGAATCTAGGTTTTTTTGTTAACAGAAAATACGGTTTAAACCGAGGGTATCAATATCCTCTAGTATTGCTCTGTAATGCAGTAAAGCGCTATAACATTGGCTAATCGTAACACGTACAGACGCCAGCACATCAAGCTACTACAATCTGTCAAATTTCTTTAATAGATTTTCAACTTTATCGCTAAAGCATTAGGTTCAAAGTTGATTGTGAAAATTTGACAGTTTCGGGTAGCTTGATGTGCTGGCGTCTGTACATTGTCTTTTTAAACAATTTTTTTTTAAATAAATTACATATTATTGAATGAATTAATGTGATTACTGTGAATTACTGCGATTTCAAACAAAACGTCTTCAGTACCATACTTGAAATATATAAATTGTTAAGGGGATCTGGTGACCTGACTTACAGATTTTGTAATAAACTTAGTTTAGGCACCAGTGTTCCACAAATTAAGTTCTTGAAAAGTTGTAGGTGTCTGTAGAACTTTAAACTGTAATTTTTGGTATGACAAAAAAAAATCTATTCTATTATAATCCTGTCAAGTAGCAATAATATGCCATGTCATCCAAATAAAACTGTTTTACAGAAAAAAAAAATACAAAATATAATTTGGCTCGCATTATTCCAAATCTTTTTCACACTGATTACTATTTTCTACGAACCAAGGATATTTTCCAGATCAGAGCTGAAAGCAAAATGCTTTCATAAATAAAATACAAAAAAATGCTGTTCATCAAAGAACGCCATGTGTCACCTCATATAAGTCTCATTGGGGATTTTAATCGGCTTACTGCTTCGGCGTAGCAGCATTCACTCGAAAAAGCTTCCTACTCAAGTATTATTACTAACTCTCACTTGAAAAATGTTTTCAAGTTGAAATAATTAATTGAGTTCTCTCTGAAGTATGAATTCTTCAATTTATCCATTCATTTTCTGATAGCAATAAGATTATTTAATTAGAATTATAAAAGGAAATTCAATACAGATTATTATATTGCTGAGGCCATGTTTCAAACGTAATTCGTCTATCAAAGGTTCAATGAAAATTAACGAAAACTCATTTTCTTCCTTACATTTATTTACAAAGCAAAAGTCTTTTCTAAACATAATTAGGTTCTCAAATTTATCTTCTTGAGTGCCAGAGATTAAAATACGATTGATGGGATCGGTAATTCTTCTTAACATTCTACTATTTGAAAAATGAAATTATCATTTAATTCAAATCTTTAATTTAAAATGCTCACTATTCAATTTAATAATGTATTTATTAATTAACTAGCTGTGCCCGCGACTTCGTTCGCGTGGATGTCGGAACACAATAATGTGTCGCTTAGGAAAGGTGTAAAAGGAAGAATCTTCCGATCTTGCCTGGTAACGCTTCCCTTGCGTGGGGTTCTCAACCATAGCCCTTTCGACTGCACATGTATTTATTAATTAATAATGTATTTATGTATTCACAGTAAGTAAGTAAATAAAGTTTTTAAGTAAAATAAAGCAATGGATAAAATTATCAACTTTTTATACCTTGAGTACGAGGCTTTTGACTACTTTTGTATGTGTGTAGTTTATGACTTTTTTTTGGAATGTGCATTTTGTTTGTGTGGACTACACAATTTTTCTTTTTTTAAGTACATCAAATGAGAGCATTCACAAGAATTTGGTACATAGATGCAATATTTATTTATTTGTACAGACGCGAGTACATCAACCTACCCGAAACTGTCAAATTTTTCCAATCAACTTTGAACCTTAGTCTTTAGCGATAACGTTGAAAATCTATTAAAGAAATTTGACAGATTGTAGTAGCTTGATGTGCTGGCGTCTGTACATAAAGCAGGTACTGAAACTGATACCCAAACTAAACCAGAGCTTGTATTTTGGGAGTCAGTCCTCAAACGTAAGCTATTCGTGAGGTACAAGGAAACCGTGTCAGCGTGAATGTCGTGTCGAAAATTATTATTGTTTTAAAACATTATCTTATATGGGGAAAAATAGTCTGAATATCAATATTATTTATTCATCTTCATAATGTCACTAAAATATTAAACCTCCACAATTGAATCAAAAAGTGAAACCGTATGATTTGCCCATTTTTATTTTCGCATTGCACACCCCCCACTACTTGCGACGACTCGAGATGAATCAACAACACACTTATCATTCTGCCGGTACTCCAACAATAATTACTACGATTGTTGCCGTACAGACAGACAGGGAGACTTGTAAGGGTGTCTGAGGGGATGGATAGACAAAATGATGCTTAACTGTAGTGGATATTTGTTTTGGTTTCTATTTATGTTTTTGGAAGATGTTTCGGTCGTTCTTTCCAATTGGTGAAGAGTTTATAGTTATTCATTTCAGAAAGCATTTTTGAGATAGAACGAAACAAAACAAAAAACAACTTACATAGAGGCAACAGAAAAAAAAAAACACACACACACACACACAGAAAATTAGGTAGAAAGTCAAGGTAAAACAGATTAAGCACTTAAGTCAAGTTCCACTTGCACGGTGCATGGTTTTATTTTATGACAATTCCTTTCAAATTAAACATGTAAGGCGTTTACACATAAACGGCAATTTTCTAAGGTAAAGCCATTGACACATTGTCAACAGCGGTCAATGACTTTCAACGTCATGTAGATGCCAATCAACATTATATTGTCGAAACAGGACGACGTGTTGACGACACGTGACACCGCTTAGTGTCGCAGACACATGGCACATGCATGATTACGATGACATTATTGTAGTGGTTGACAGCTGCAGTAACCTTGGCTTAGCAGATTTTGAAAGAAGAAAAGCTAGATCCAACAAACATTTAAATCGCTAGATTCAAGAAAGATTTAAATCGCTAGATTTGCCCTCACCGTAATAAGTCACGCGAAAAAAAAGTGTCTATACTGCGAAAAGGGACCTCACAATTTATTAAAGGTTTACTACATGCCAATCAAGTCAAGTCACTGCGTCATGATGTATTAGAGATTTCAAAACAAAACAAATGCAACTGTCTTTTATCGCGTAGACGAATCTACAGCAGTAACCCAATATTAACCTTATTGTAAAGAGAATAAAGATCAGTGATTTTGACAGACTTGTCAATGGAAGCAACCGAACAGCAACCTTATTGCAATGATTATAAAAATCTGTGATTTTGACAGTGATGCAAAATCAAAGGTAAAAATGATTGTGGACTGTAACGATTAAAAACTTTTAAGATTCAAGAAAAGAGTTTAAAAGCAGTTATCGCAAGTGGAGAAGCTATCTCACCATACTTTTTCTGCTACGAAGCAGAGGAACGTTGCGTTGGTTCTGTTCTGCAATTACTGACACCTTCGACACCATCTCTGTTTCTGCAGAGTTTTTGTAAACCCTAGGTGTGCATACATACCTGTAAGTATACCTAATCGGTGGTAGCCCTCTTTCATCTTCATTTCTCTTTCATTAGTTTTGTTTTCTTTTTGTTTGCTTATTTCCAACCAAAGATATTTAAATACATAGGTATATGTACAGACACCAGCACATCAAGCTACTACAATCTGTCAAATTTCTTTAATATATTTTCAACTGTATCGCTAAAACCTAAGGTTCAAAGTTGATTGGGAAAATTTGACAGTTTCGGGTAGCTTGATGTGCTGGCGTCTGTACTTAGGCCCTTTATACACACACGTTTTTCCTTGCCGTGAAAAACTACGGTTTATTCGCCGTGTGTAGTCACGGTCGTCAGTGTTGTACGGATCACTATGGAAGCTTGTTGACGGACACGTTTATTTAACGTCGCGGTTTAGACGACGCGGTACTGTAAAGAAACAGTGCCGTGTATAAATGGTTTCATGATAAACGAAACAACATCAATATCTACTTGCAACAATTACAGGTCTTCCTCGTTTAGTTTACTTCTGTCTCGTGTCATACGCCCCTTATGAAGGCATATAATTTTGCATGATTATACTAGATATTATGGGATTACAGTGTTTTCTATACCATTTCTTCTGATAGCCTCTCTATTGTATCTCTTTGTTTTCAACCTAATATAGTGAAATGCCTTCGGCGACATTGTCCGCAGTCCTTAACGTAACTAAATATCTAGCTTTAATTAACCCAACTATCCCAGAATCCAACTACACACCACAATAGGATATTCTACACCCGTCAATGGGCCGCAAATCAAAATCCCGACTCTATTGAACAAAAACGGGTCTTAAATTGTGAACAATAACGGATCTCGTTTCCAACATTTCCCAATGACGTGTTATACGTACGTTGAAATGGGCGGTGGTTTTAATTTCACGTCGGCAATTGTGCTCTAACGAGGCAGATGAACTAGAATCGCTGACAGTCGCGAGCGGCAATTCTGCATGAGTCTGTGGTTCTGGGTGATGAGCGGAGCGGGAAAAATTAAATTTCCCGAAGATTAAAAAAAAAAAACATTTATCTAGTTTAGTTTTTCATAGTTGTGTGAGTTTTTTATTTATTTAGGATCTTCAACAAAAGATATGCACAATAAATGACATTATTATAAATAGAGACATGAGAATGTGTCATGTTTACTTAAATGTCTCACTGATGGTGGCGCGTGTGTTGGATTGTTCGGTTCCCTACAAAATGGTTGAGCTCGATGGTGCTACTCCACGCGTCATGTTCGTGAACGGGCGCCGTCGGTTGAGACTGGTCATTTTGAATTGTTTCTTCATTTGTTTTTTTTTTTAAAGTAAGAGCCTGTCTGAGTTCGAATCTACAACCTACCTCGTAAGTCGCAGCCGGTACCACTGGGCCACCACTGCTCTAACACCCGCTACATGAATAATCTGCGATACGAAAAAAAATAACCACTCCGCAAACTGTAACCATGACCAATATAATTAATTCATCATAAGATTCCATATAACCAACGAGAAGGTTCTAAACTTTTCTTTGGTTATTAAAAAAAATGTGGTGTTTCATAGAAAAGTATACCTATATACCTACGCGGTCAAAATGTATGGAACCAATACTTAACTATATTTTTTTATAACCGACGAAAAATTTCTACGCTAGCGGGTCTAGGAATCATTCTGAATTATTTATGGTTACATGGTTATTTTTTTTTCCTGAGATAAAATCGCTACCCGCCCCACAAAAACCACTCCCTAAAAAGAGTGAAAAGTGCGGTTCGGAGCGTATCAGCCAAACTCAACTTTTCTCGTTAGCACGGGGGAGAAAACCGCCTTAGTCTTGCGTTTTATTCATTATTTGATCTCCACTGAGCATCTGTCATCGCTTTTCACCGACTAGCTCCAATATGGCGGCGATAATAATTGCGAATGCTCCGAGCGACGATGCGACATGTATTTGACGCGTTGACACGTGACAGATTGTCAAATTAAAATTTTGCCCGTAATTATGCGTACAAGCGTGGAAATTAAACGTTGTTCGGGTGTTGTGTATTTTTAATTGGATGTTCTCTAGTCAATGTTAATGTTTACTTGTAGTTTTAACAAAAGACCATACTGAAAAGAGTAGAAAAGTTTCAGCGATGAGTTAATATATTCATCATCATCATCATTTCAGCCGAAAGGCGTCCACTGCTGGACATAGGTGTCCCCCAAGCACCTCCACTTCGACCGGTTCTGTGCTTCTCGCATCCAACAGGTTCTTGCGGCCTTCACAAGGTCGTCGGACCACCTAAAAAAATGAAATATACCTATTATTTGTTAGCATATGTTATCTCTTACTGGGCCTGCCCCATAGCCGTTTCCTACTATTTGGGATCCCAATGAGTGGTGGTTTTTGCGTATTTCTGGTCCGACATACGACAAAGAAAGAAGCCAGATGCCAAATGCGGCTAAGAAAAAAAAGAAAGAAATGGCGGGATAGCCTGGACTTCTATTTAAAGGATTGGCCCACAGTCGCAAGTAGACCAAGAAAAGTGGAAGTCTTTGCCCTGCAGTGGGATAACACAGGCTTATATCACACTTCACACACACACTTAGAATATTATAAAGGCGAAAGTTTGTGAGTGTGAGGGAGGGTGTGTGTGTGTTTAAATTTTTGTTACTTCTTCACGCTCAAACGGCTAAACCAATTTTGATAAAATTAGGTATGGAGGTAACTGACACCCTGGATTAACATATAGGCTACTTTTTATCCTGATATTCCCATGGGATCGACACTTATGCGGGTGAAACAGCGGGGCCAGCTAGTTATTTATATATTTATGTTATGAGTATTCGTAGTATTGTATTAGTAGTGTTCAGATAAAACTATTTAGAGGATTATCCCTTAGAAAAACTTAAGAGGAAAGTATAGATTTATCAAAAACTTTCTCTATTTTTCAGGTTTTTTAAAGTCGGCAAGCTGGCGCACTTAAGTAAGTTCACCATCGTGTTCTAGTTTAACAAATAAAAATAACATAAAAGTGCTTTATTGCAAAGTATTTTTTAGGGTTCCGTTACCCAAAGGGTAAAAACGGAACCCTATTACTAAGGCTTCGCTGTCTGTCCGTCCGTCCGTCTGTCTGTCACCAGGCTGTATCTCAAGAACCGCGATAGCTAGACAGTTGAAATTTTCACAAATTATGTATTTCTGTTGCCGCTATAACAAAAAATATTAAAAACAAGGGGGGCTCCCATACAACAAATGTGTTTTTTTCGGTGTTTTTGCCTTGTGGTACGGAACCCTTCGTGTGCGAGTCCGACTCGCACTTGGCCAGTTTTTTATAA
The DNA here is from genome assembly GCA_963082905.1 of Oligia fasciuncula. Classification (NCBI taxonomy): domain Eukaryota; kingdom Metazoa; phylum Arthropoda; class Insecta; order Lepidoptera; family Noctuidae; genus Oligia; species Oligia fasciuncula. The sequence continues at coordinate 18,227,904 of OY720395.1, forward strand.
AGTATCTTCTGCCTAGCCCTTTCCCAACTGTATGGGTTGACTTCCAGTCTAACTGGATGCAGCTGAATACTATTTTTTAACATGGAGCGACTGCCTATCAGACCTCCACAACCCAGTTACTGGATAACACGATACTCCTTGGTAAGACTGGTTGTCAGATTTTTGGGATTCTAACTACCCGTAACGACTATCAAAGATCTACGAATGACGGCCGGGACCAACGGCATAACGTGCTTTTCGAGACACGGAGGGCTTGGTATGTAAAGATGGTCACCCATCCGCAGACTAACCGTGGCAAGCGCAACTTAACCTTCGACCGACCCGTGTTGCTGTTATCATTTAGCCACGAGCTTAAATAAACTAACGTTACCACAACAAGCTACACGAAAACATTTTCACCAACATTAACATACACTTATAAAACCATCTTTTCGATCGTACGCCTAAAGGGAAAGTTTTAATTCATTTGAATAAAAAATCCCAGTCGAACCGAAAACTTTGTTTTGGGCCACGTCGCGAAGTAATTTATAAAACGTAATACCTCCCACGAAATATTAAAGTCGAATACTATTTTGCATAAAGTTGTGAAAAAGGGGAACCACCTGTGTATAAGTAGCAGTTATGGGCGGCCGAACGAAATCAAACCAGGATTTTAAGTTTAGATCTCTGTGGTGCTCAAAGTTTTTGAAGGCTACTGAAGATGGGGTCTTAAAGATTCACGTTTGCCATTAGAAATATTTAATTGGTGTTATTGAAGATTAGATTATCACACTGAGATACCTACCTTTAGGCGCTTTTTCGTCCAATTTGACGGCACGGTTGGCGCAGTGGTTAAGCGATTGACTGCTGCGCTGCGTGTCGCGGGTTCGATTCCAGCACGGAACAAATATTTGTATGACCTACAAGTAGTTGTTCCGGATCTGGCTGTTTGTGTATGTGAGTTTAAATGTTTGTAAACGCACCCACAATACAGGACAAAAGTCCTAGTGTCCCCACACTAGGACTTTTGTCCTAGGGTTTTTGTCCTTTTGTGTTGTATTGTGGGTGTATTGTGGGAGATATATTTAAATATTTTTTAATTAAACATTGCTCCCAATGTTTAATTAAAAAATATATATATATATCTCTGCAAAATTTTATCGAAATCCGTTCAGTGGTTGAGGCGTGAAAAGGTAACATACAGACACACAGTTACTTTCGAATTTATAATATTAATATGGATGTTCAACACCGTAAATCTAATCTATCAAAACTTTCATTTTTTTTTTTAAACAATACACTTCATTCCCAAGAAGTACGTGGTCCGCTTACACATTATGTTTACAGCCACAGGTTGAGTATCACAGGCTCAGGCGATTCTGCCGCGAATGAAAAAACTTCGCAACGCACCTCACGCCAAGAAATTCTCGCGACACTCTGAAAAACACGCGGCTTGCGTTATACTAAGCCTCTTATATTCTTAACGCGGACGTGCCGCAGAAATACCGGAATATACCTTTTTTTTACTGGCGCGACGAAATGTAATTTTGCTTCTAACTTTTCACTTAGGTGGGGAACTCCGCAGATGGGAATGTAAGTTCGGGTATTTTGGAAACTTTTTTGGAGTACATCCAAATAAAACGAGCTGTATAGCCAAGCTTCTCCGGTGTACAGTCAGGGAAATTAATCGTTAAGCAAATTGTTACCCTACGTCAATTTGCAGTGTTGAAATGGCTATACATTTTATACAACTGTCAAAGACTGACAGTTATTATTTGAATATACGGACAATTTAAATTGGTAGTAGTCAGTTTATTTACCCTAACTGTACAACCAGTATCAGTACTCCAATTGCGTATCTTTTTTTACATTGTTCTCACTTATAGAAGCAACAAGAATAATGTACCCAGGATTTTGTAATATCTTGATTTAAAAGAGTGTTCATGGAGTTTCTTGCCCGTTCTTCTCCATAGAGATCTACGTTTTGGAATGGGCTAGTTGCCCATTCCAAAACGTTCCAATTCAACTTTCTGACTAACTGATAGACTATTTAATTTTGACAATTCAAAAGTGCCTGTACAAGGTTTAATTAAAATTAATGCTTTGAGTTTGAGTTTAAGTAACACAGTCAAAAAAAAAGAAATTTTGAAAGAAATTCGTAATTTTTGATAAATTCGTCTGCTTGACAAAGTAATTATCGCAATTAATTTGTCGAATTGTCAAAATGAAAGGCATTGCATTTGTTAATGTGTTACGCAACTACCCCGCCGGCTTGTTCCATAGCTTACTTGTCCCTCTCGTTTCGGAAGGTATTTCATAAAAAGCTCACTACCCCTGGCTGCTTTGTAGAAATTTACGACGGGTTATGCAATATACATTGTTTTAAATTTTAATAATTTTTTTAATAAAACCCCTGTGCTAGATGTCTATACGTTTTAATAAAGTTTCGTTTTAAAATATTGAACTAATTTCGGATATATATTGCATTCCGGGGAAGGACATAGGATAGTTTTTATCAACATACCTCGCGTGCGAAGCCGCGGGCGGAAGCTAGTAATATGGATAAGCTAGATGAGGTCGGCGTTTCCTATCTGCCTACTCTGAAAAGAAAGGCCGAAACAAACTGAAGAGGTCACAGACAGTCTCTTTTAAATTGAATCTGAAATGGTATTTTGAGGAAAGTACCACACAGAGTTGAGTGGACCAGTCCAGACAGTGCAAGCATTTGTCAGTAATCGTGTTGTTAACGCAGAACTTGAGGATGACATTATATTATGTACAGTCAACAAAGGAGTTAAGTATACAGGAGCGTCGGATATTGTTGAAGTTTACTAAGAAACCGATGGATATTCTCGAATAAAATTTTAGTTTATTAATAGAAAACAAACAACTCATTTATTAAATTAAATTTCAGTCCAGAACATCCATCGGTTTCTTAGTAAACTTCAACTATATCCGACGCTCCTGTATACCTAACTCCTTTGTTGACTGTACCAACGCCCAAAATAGTTAAATCTGCGATCAATACAAACCAGTACCTACAATAACTTAAAGTAGATTTACAGTCAACAGTTAATCATTAACGCAAATCCAAGCAACGCGCAATATTGCAACGCGGGCGGCGTTTAAGCAATAGATAAATTGCACCAGTCCCCAACGTCACGTCAACGTGTAGTCATGACGTTGATCGACGTCACACGCGTTTCGGTTGTGGCGTCATCTAGTGTAACAGGGCCGCTAAGCAAAAGCTAGTTCAACATGATGGTGGATTTTTGGCTTTTGTCTACTCAAACCTAAAAACATTGCCTTGGCAAAAGCTTGTCGAAATCTATCTAACAGTTCAACAACATTCATTGCGTTATTTACGTTGTTTAGCAGACACATTTTCCGAACATAATATGAAGCAATGGATTAGCAATATCTTACAAAATGATTCAGAATGAGATTGATAATGTGTCGTAACACATACGTATATACATATCGCAATATTCATATAACTTACGAGTATAATTAAAGACGTTTTTCTTCTGTTTGTGACCGCAGTTGTTATTCTAAACTACACAATGAATTTTAATGTGGTTTTCAACTTTTAATTTTTATTCCGGAACGTTTACGTGTTCAATTACATTAATACTTAACTAACGTTATAAAAAACGGAATCTTGATGTTTGCTAAGTCGTAAAAACTTCGAAGCAGGGGCGGGTCGGGTCACTAGTATATTCATTAAAATAAAAAGGCTAACTATCGATTTATTTAATTAAAAAATAATGTATACGCTCAAGACTGACTCAAATAATTACTGGAACGCTTGAAACGGTTAAAAAGAAACTATTAAACGATTCCAACGGAACTTGGGCGAGCGTTTCAGACGTTGGTTTTCAGGAATTCATAATTAAATTTCAGTAGGAAGTGAAAATTTTGTGATTTCATTACGGGAGACGATGAATTCATTATTCGCTTCTTGGTCAAAATCCGAGAAGAGAAGAATATGTAATCAGAAATGAAACTTTGCCTAGCTTGGGCGAGGGGAGAGTTATGATGGTATCACACTTTATAGAAGAAATAGGAAACAATGAAGTAGGAGGGAAGCAAAAAGTCAGACGGCTTATAACATTACATCACATGTACCGTATGTTCAAATCGAGTTTGAGAATCCAATAGAAAGTATTATTTTGAGACGTGAAAGATTTTATTTTCGTGTTAAGAATAAACACTATAAACAGATATCTCAAGATAATAGATTCGAACTAATATTAGCGAGCTTTAAGGCTCCTACAAACAGGCGCGACAAGCGATATAATCGCGCGACACGAAGGCACCGCTCGTTGCGCGACTTGTGGTGCCTTTGTGTCGCCCGCGATTTTATCGCGTGTCGCGCCTGTTTGAAGGAGCCTTTACTCTCTGACCCAACTGAGGTAAACCCATGTGGAATGCGGGGCGAAATCCTCTCCGATTATGTCAACTAACTTGTGTGAACGTGTTCAACTACCGCGAATAGTCGAGTTACTTCTTAATCATTGAAACAACGACACGCACAGTGACGTCACGCATCCCGCACAGCATAACATTATAGAGGTATAAGGAACAGGGTTTAAAGTTCACTCATACTCTAAAGAAAAGGGAGGATCCTCCGACCAGACGGGTGTTGTGTCTGGCGGGCCTGATGATTCATGTCGGGCCGGTAAACTCTGCTTGCGAGATGCAGAATTTTGCGTGGCGTCTGTATGTTGCGTTGTTCGCATGTGGCGTTGTAGGTACCGCTACAACATAATCAGCCTATAATGTTCCCACTGCTGGCGCACAAGCCTCCTCTCGGTGAGAGGGAGTGGGCCGTAATCTAGCACGTGGGCCCAGTGCGGGTTGTTAGAACATGCCGGTTTCGTCACAATGTTTTCCTTCACCGTAAATTATTTACACGAAAGTAAAACGCCTGTCTGGGTTCGAACCTACGAGTCGTAAGTCGGGGCCATTACCACTGGTCCACCACTGCTCTCTTTTAGTGCTCTCCATTAATTAATTAGTTGAAGCAAAAGATAACTCTCTTTTCTCTCACATCAACAGATCTTCTGTACAAATTCACGCGTACAGTCAACAAAAAAGTCGTAAAGTACAGCCACGTCTATAAATGCCAGATGAAATTCTGCACCTTTATTTATTTGCGGGAAACATTTACCCGACTTTGCGAGCTTACCACGAGTGCTCGCGTATTATCCTTAAAATTGTATTAAGCTCAGTACTTTAGGGTTTTATTTTATTGGGATTTAGGTAACTGGTTACGCATCTTTTTTTTGGGAAATTCCGAAATATAACATTAATTAATTACAAAAGTGGTTCATAATGTAATGTAATTCGCGGGACCTGTAATTTGTGCAAAAACTAATTTATTCTTGACTTGTGTGTACTCGCAATTTCCATAAAATATTTACACTTCAACAACTATTAATTAATTTTGGAAGTTAAATCAACACAAAAATTTTAGTATTAAACAACTTATTGTTTCTGTTGCCAATCTTTGCACTCACTGGCAAATATTTTGTAAAGGCAAGCAAATAGATGAAAAGACTTAAGTATACAAAAAACTTACACGAAAAGGAAATTGCTAATTCCTTTCTCCTATATACTATATAATACATACACACATACATACATACATCACACACATCCATGAAACACACACACATATCCCATAAACATATCCTCCGCTGAGATTGGTCGTTATGAGCAAGATTCGGATTCAGGACTTTATTTATTCAATAATATCATACAAAGGCGAATGAGAAACACGAGACGCAAACCCCCATATTTTTTATTATATCATAATCATCTCAAAAAAGCACGAAAAAAACCAAAGTACGGCCTTAGTACGGCCGACAGAGGTTGCAATAAAATTGCAACTTGCAATCTCGAGGGATTGCCGAGAACAATCAATCGCAAGCTGGAACGTAATTTACTTTTGCCGCCTTGTAAATAAGAATCAAACATGGAAGGAGTATTTGAGCTTAGAGACCCCGGGGCACGAGCGAAATGAGCAACTCTAAAAAAAGAGTAAAGTATTTTTTTTTTATTTACAATGAAGTGTAGTGAAGAAATGTTGTGTTGAGTATTTTCATATCAGACTGCAGAATTGCAGATTAATTCTTCTTTTCCAATTCTATCATATTTATAACTTCCATCTTTAAAATTTAAATACCATAAGTAACAATAATCAGCCTATAATGTTCCCACTGCTGGGACACAGGCCTCCTCTCAATGAGAGGGAGTGGGCCGTAATCCACCACGCGGGCCCAGTGCGGGTTGGTGGATGTCACATATCTTCTAATTTTTGGTTCTAGGACATGCCGGTTTCCTCACGATGTTTTCCTTCACCGTTTTGAGAGCAGTGGTGATGAAATAATTTAAACAAAGTAAATCGCCTGTCTGGGTTCGAACCTACGACCCGTAAGTCGTGTCCGTGACCACTGGGCCAGCACTGCTCTTAATTTAAATATTCAAACTTTATTCTTATATACCCGAACCCGTGGCTAAATAATAACAGCCGCACAGGTCGATCGATCAGGTTAAGCTACGCTTGCCGCGGTTGGTCTGTAGATGGGTGACCATCTTTACATACGGTGACCCCTCCGTGCCTCGGAAAGCACGTTAAGCCGTTGGTCCCGGCTGACATTCGTGCATCTTTGACAATCGTTATAAGTAGTCAGAAGCCCGAAAGTCTGACAACCAGTCTTACTAAGGGATATCGTATTACCCAGTAACTGGGTTGTGAAGGTCAGATGGGCAGTCGCTCCATGTAAAATACTGGTATTCAGCTGTATCCGGTTAGAGGTAAGGTCAAGATTACAGATTTTTACTAAACGCATATTATGCATATCAGGGCTGCATATGAAAGTATATAAGGTACATAAATTAAAAAAATATTTTTTTTATATTTTTGTCTGTTCCGGCTAATTTCCGAAATGGCTGGACCAATTAAAAACTTTCCCTGGAAGATAGCTAATGTTGCAAGGAGTAACTTCTATCTTTATTTTAGAAGAAGAATGAGGGTTCCGCGGTCAAAATTAAAACCCATGAAATCCAAATTGTTTTCCGACATGCACGAGAACGAAGTAACGGGTATGCACAGCACGAAGTAACAGTTATATTTTTATATTATAATTAGCTATAGTAATTAAAAGAAATATAACTGTTACGCTACACCACCATTTTTCCCGTGTTATACAGACATTGTACAGTCAACAAAGGAGTTAAGTATACAGGAGCGTCGGATATAGATGAAGTTTATTAAGAAACCGATGGATGTTCTGGACTGAAATTTAGTTTAATAAATGAGCTGTTTGTTTTCTATTAATAAACTAAAATTTTATTCGACAATATCCATCGGTTTCTTAGTAAACTTCAACAATATCCGACGCTCCTGTATATGTCGGATTGGCCCAGACATCAGAAGTAAAACACAAGTTTATTCAATTGAACAATCAGTTATCTTAAATCTAGAAAATACAGAAATGAAATACTAAAACTAATAACGGCAAAAGGCGGTCACATAGGGCAGTACTGACTGTCAGGGACAGTGGTCCGTGCACCACGACGCAACCGTTGGAATTGCGTACCGATCAAACAGCGCAGCTCCTTATAAAGGCGATCGCTAGTGGGGGGGAAACCGTTACAATATTTTACTGGATTGGATACCAAGTCCTTTAGGCCAAATGATCGATAGAGTGAATGATTTGCGTCTGGTGCACGTTCCACTAGCGCCATCTAGTCGCCGTCTCTCACAGCTGCTAATCAATGAGTCTGCCGACATATACTTAACTCCCTGTACCTATTGTTTTCTTTCAAACTTCAATCTCGGTGTAAACATAGCGTGTTAGGGTCAACTTCTTTTTGCTAGGTTTCTGCGTCTTTGTGAACATTGCTTCACATTTCAAAGTTTTGTGCCGTGTTCGCTTTGAAAGGTTTATTTTAAAGATTTGTAACGTTTTCTTTTTTTATGTTGTTTGGGAAAAAAAAATAATTATGAGGGTGTAACACTTCCCGAACAGAACTTCCTTTCACCCGAAATAGAACCATTAAATACTGCTAGGTGTAATAGGAACTGAAGGAATTGCAAAATGATTGTCAGGGTTTATAATTTTTATCTTCATCATTTTACCTTATTTACCTATCAATTTCGATTCAATAATTATTATTAATCAAATGACCATTAGTTGAATGCGAACGAAACCGTTTTCGATTCGGGCCTACAAATATTGCAAACTTTTTTTTTGGTTCAGAAACACCCCATTTTCATCGACCCTCATTTTAAAATAAAACCAAGGCCAATTCTCGTAATTTAAAGTGTTCAAAATCTAGTCGCAGTTTCATTTCGGTGGCAATAAAATGTCAAAAATTTTGGGAAAATAGTGGTATTTTTGACAGATTGAGACTGTGATCAGACTGTGAACGTTTTTAAAATCACGAGAATTGCTCCTCAGATGTTTTACAAATGTACCAAAAATGTTTCGCCACTTTTCAGTCCACCAATTTTTAACCCAAGTCACCACAAAACTCTTCGCTTTTATTTTTAATAGCAAAAATAAATTAACTCCACTGCAGTACTCGACTGTACCATAAACAAGCGGCTGCTTCATTACTTACCTCGAAGCCTTAGGAAGTACAGTCGGGCGCAACGGGGTGAAGCCATACTAGCTAGAGCGCGGTAATGGCTAATAGTCGTTGCGGTGCGGTCAATGTTTTTGCAAAATTGTTTTTATTCGTCGGAATTGCGACTCCGAGTTTTCGTTCGTTGTGTTTCTTGTTTCTTGTGTAAGGGTTGTGATTGTTAGGAGTAAGGTGTGGGGTGTGAAGTAAGATTGTTTTCGAGTCATAAAACTTACAACATATAAAATCTCTGTCGGTAAAATCTGTCTTTGTAATTTAGCTAAAATATGAAAGACAAAATTATTACATACCTGCAGAGTAATTGTGTAACATACCAGTAGCAATGACGTTTATTTTGACATTTCAACAACATTCATTGCGTTATTTACGTTGTTGAGCAGAAAAAATCGCAACATATGCAGCAATGAATTAGCAATATCCCTCAAAATGATTCAGATTAAGATTGATAGTGTGTTACGCAATTAGGATTTTAGTTGAAATAAATTGTCACACACACACACACACCCCTACACATTGCCACACACACACACACACACCCCTGTTTGTACAGACACCCTTACGAGGACCTTGTTAGTCCTACAACGAACCGAGGACCCTCCAAAAAACTGGTTTAAATACCTCATTGGCCTTTTAGAATAAGATAGAAAGAGACAGGTGAGTAAATCTATAGTGATGAGCTTATTGGGATAATGCTATCTCAACATTTTTCTGTATGAATTTCGGCTATCATACTGAGGACCTGAAATACACAGCTAAATGTGACCAACGATGCACATACGAGGACTTTGTGTAAGCCAACCGAGGACCTCTTACGTAAGCCCTGCGACGTCCTTCCGAGGACGTATTTTTACACAATATTTCTTATAGCTTGTACAAAGTGCGGACGTTGTGTTAGACTTTATATCACTAAACCGAGGACAGTTTTTCGCGTAGAACTTGTACAAACCGAGGACCTGGAAAATACCTACCTACCTACCTAAAACATTTTACGTGTAAGATAATAATCAATGTTCCGATTTATTTCTTACACACTTTTTCTAAAATGAAGTACCAAGCGAGGACAAGTCAATGTCTTTACGTTTGTCAGCGCTTCTCAAAGGATTATTTATCAAAGAGAGCCGACAGTAACGGCTTTATTTTGTTAAACACTCGTGATTGTTGCTTATAACGTAAACAAAAACACAGAAATCGATCCTTATCAGCGACACTATCGAATGGTGTAATAAATACAGTGTTTTTTTTTCAAAATCAACGGGTTCGATTCCTGGCTAGAAATATTGATTTTTCAAAAATCCAATGATGCAGTTTCAGTTTTCACCAAAATCGAGGCCGCGACTCTTTTGAGTACTTTTCGCTATTCCTCATAGTTTCGGATTTGGCCATCCACGCTCACCTTTAAAATTCATCAAATCATTCTGTATATATAAAAGGAGAAACAGACTGACATATCAACGCACAGCCGCAACTACTGGGTCTAGGAATGTGATTTTAGACGTTACGGACGCTTTTAACGTTCTACATTGTTCTCACATGCATAATTTTTAACATGAATGATCTAAACAAGATTTTGTAACCATATTATTTTGATTTAAAAGAGTGTCCATGGAGTTTCTTGCCCGTTCTTCTCCATAGGTACCTGCGCTTTGGAATGGGCAACTAGCTTCATCTTTCTGGCTGACCGACCCCTTTTTTTTTTTTTTTGTGGATGGGGAATCATGAAATGACCCCTCCCGCTCTGGGTGGAGCGGCAGGGAGTGTCAGACTCTTACTGACTAAAACCCACCCGTGTTCCTTCCTTAGCCCTTTATGTTCCGGGCCAGCGGTAACCCTTTCGGACAATCCCGCTGACCCGGCAGGCTTCGGCCCTATGGGGTCCTCGATGCTGACATCTCTTTGAGGTGCGCGTGGAACACGAACGCGCCGTCCGGCACGGGCCTGGTCCTGATCGGATCGGACGGTGAGCTACCCATTACTCTCCGTCCGCAGGCCCGCGCTTACGGTGGCCGGGAGTCGTCGCGCGGCTCCCGACGCCCGGAGCGTCTCCCGCGGCGGCTGGGACGGGAGGCTCTCTCTCTGAGCTGACCGACCCCTTGACAATTCAAACGTGCTTGTTGAGTTTGAGTTGAGTTTGAGATTGTGAAATTTTGCACACGGCTTCCTTTTATGTAATGTAGGGGAGCACTAAGAAGGGGTTTTTGGAAATTCAACCTTTAAGGGGGTGAAAAGGGATCCCCCCTTTTTACCCCCTTGTTTTTGTTTGTATGAAAAATCTTATTCCTTGAGTTAAAAAACTTGGCACAAATACAAAAAATGCCAAACTTCATAATTTACTTAGATAATAAGTAAATTATGAAGTTTGGCATTTTTTGTTTTTCTAAACTACCCCCTAAAGGGGGATTGTGGGGTGTCAGAATTTGTATGGAAGATTTTTAACTCGCGGTCCGATTAGCTCGAAACTCAGTATTTATACTTAAGACCAAAAATAAAGAATACCATGTATCAGGGTTTTTCGAAAATCTAGCCCTAACGGGGTGAAAAGGGGTAGTTAATTATACAAGCGAGGATTTTACTGCGTGGCTTGAATAACTCGAAAATTGGTATAAATAAATCTTCGAGTGAAGTAATTAACATAATAATATAGCAAACGATTTTTCGGAATTCCACCCCTGTGGGGGTGAAGACCAAGAATACAGTTTATATGAAAAATCTTATTCATATGGTTAATAAACTTGAAACTAAAGGGAGATTGGGGGTGTAAATTTTGTATGGAAGAATTTTAACGCGTGGTCCAATTAATTCGAAACTCATACTGAGTTTCGAATTAATTGGACCACGTGTTAAAAAGACCAAAATAAATAAAAGAGTAAGTATATCAGGTTTTTTAGAAAATCTACCCCTAACGGGGTGAAGAGGGATAGTCAATTTCTTAGGGGAGTATTTTATTACGTGGCTTGATATGATAATTGGTCATAATATTTAAGTCAAGCTATAGAAACATCCCAGACGATTTTTCAAAACTACACCCCTATGGGGATAAAATATTTTTAATAGCCATGTTTATAATCACGTCTAAACTTGCTATGGAGTATCTTAATTTGACAGGACTAAACTAATATTTATCTTCTGTCCTTTTAAATATAAAGAAAAAGATGCACTGAACTTAAATTTTGTTTAGTTTGTGAACAAGGGAATCGGCGCCATTAAGTTATTAAGTTTGCATGCTTCCCAAATTATTTTGATCTCGCTTGATAATATTTCTTTGTTGTTTTCTAACTAAGCATTGTGTTATGAAATTTTATGTCAAGTTTTTAGCCCAATTTATGTCGATTTCTTTTAATTATGGTTTCTATAAGTCTTTTTGTTTGAGTCGTTTTCTATTAACTGTTATGTAAGTTTTATAATCATGCTTCTCAAAGATGTTATTGCAACTTGATGATTATTCTTATAAGTAGATCGTTGGTAAAAGTTTGTTAAATAATTTGTTCCATTTTAAAATAAACCTACTTACTTTTATTTCAGTAAAGTTTATGACGTGGTTTCCTTTAGTATGTTCATGTTCTGTATTTCTTTGTACTTTATATTTGTTTCAAATCTTGCTGCTGACATTTCACCTAGGAAGGCATTTATTTTCTTTATGAAAAGCACACGTATTTAGCTCCTGTGACAATACAATATTTTATGGTGCAAATCATAATGTTGTATAATATAAGCAGGCCTAGGTACTTAGCACATGCTGCAGAAAAAGCCTGATTATTCCTCGTCCACCTAGTAGCTACCAACGATTTGTTGGATTCAGTCTACCTTCGATTTTCTCCTTCATAATTTTATTTAAATGATAGCATATAATTTGTCTTCTACACACAAGGAAAACTGTCGAAACGAGGACTAGAATACACACTGTTCGGAAAATCTAGCAAACCGAGGTTTTAAATACACATTGTCTGGAAAAGCTACCTAACCGAGGTCTTTTGTGTTAAAGTTAACACATAGGTCCTCGGATAATACAACAAACGTGAAATGAGTGTAAAGAGTCTGTGTATGAGGCGACAGTGGCACCATCTGGTGGATACACAATGTCTGTGTAAGATTATGAATAATCTTGATCAAACCGAGGTTCAGACCACTTTTTCGTATTAAGTATATAGAAAGACTCAATATCGCTTGCAGAATACGAATCTTTGGTCAAGTCAAACCGAGGACCCTCGAAAAGGTCCTCGCTTTGAAAAGGTCCTCGGTCGTGCCTTGTGTATTCATACGCACGTCCTCGGATGGTACTTAAAACAAACACACACACATTATTGTCACACACATTTTTTTTTACTTTTGAAAAATGTCAAATAAAATAGACAATTTCTTTCACCAACTACACAGGTATTCAAACGATCTTTTTTTTTTACTGAAGCTGAAACTGCCTCGTTTGTCTAGTGGTGGCAAGCACTACTGCTGAGCATACGGTGCTGGATTCGATTCCCAGGCCAAAGTGGTATCTTGTTTATTTATTTTATTGTGTTTGGATGGCTTACAGCTAACAATTCAGAAGTAAAAATGAGGTATAATGTGCTTTTATTGAGTGTTTCTATCGGGAATTTATTACTGATTGTAATGATTATAATTCTGTAAATACATATTTGTTACGACCGCGAATCAAATTTTAATCAACGTACAACTTAATACTGACCAGCAAATTGCAAAAAACGTAAGAAAATTTGAATTTCGCGGGCTACCTTAGCGCTTCCCCCTTAACGACTGCAGTTGCCTCTGACGTCACGTCGACGCGTATCGCTCATGTGTATGCACACACACTTTCTTTTTCTTTGTTTAGATCGAATCTCCAACAATACCAAAACTGTATCGCCTCTTTCGGCATTACTCCCCATAATATACCCACTTACACTTCTTTTCCTTTTAGTCCCCAATTACCATGAATATAGTACTACTCAGATACTTGCGTTCACACAGTAAAGGCTTACTCAGTATTAACAGACCCGTGGCATTAGCTATACGATAATAGTTTCTGCCTATTGCTTCAGGCTGTCATTCCAATGCATCTGGGCATTCCGTAGCTCTAAAGCTGAGGATAACTGTAAAGGTTGGGACACAAGAAACGATTTATTTATTTAGTTTAACATCTACAACATTACAGAATTAAATCCCAAGACGTTGTACAGAGCAAATTACAAACTAAAAAGTGACACAAAAACATACTTAAGTAGGCTAGGTAAAATACAATTTAAAAAAAATGTATACTTACACAAGAAAAACAAAATAAACAAAATGTAATCAAGTAACAAAACGATGCAAGAACAAGAACAGTCATTTGATTTTCTATGTGTTTTGTGTGATTACAATAGATGAAAACTTTTTAACAAAAAAAACTAAATCAAAATCGGTTCATCCGTTCGGGAGCTACGATGCCACAGACAGACACACACACACACCCCCACACACACACACACACAGACACGTCAAACTTATAACACCCCGTCGTTTTTGTGTCGGGGGTTAAAAAAAAACAGACTTCCAAAAAATCACTACAAACTTTAATTTCGGGAGTCGGTGTCTTTGGATCAGTATTTTAGTTTTTGCCACCGACTTCCGAAATTAAAGTAATTTTTCAGTTTGTAGTGTTTTTTACATCAATTTAAATGCAAGTCTCTTAAAGTTCTGATATGTAGATAAAGGATGCAATATTATTATATTTGGGGACATAATATAAAATTATAAGTCTAATAAAAATATATTAGGTTTACAGCATTCGAACAAGAAAGCGACTGTGTGTCCATAGCCTAATATTTATGTTGCTAAACTATATCCTGTGCTATATCTGCAATAATCGTAATATTGAACCTAGCTGTATGTATGTTTACTTACCTAGTTGCCTATTGACAGCTGCAGTTAATTGATAATCAACTCTATTAGCCGACTTTCAAGTCATGTTTGTTACAGCAAAATTATGTATCAAGCGGTATGAGAAAGTTTAATTCCTTCTCTCTTTAGGGTCTTAAAATTTTGCTAGGCTCCTATGAGCTTCAGAATACTGCATGAAAAATTTTGAATTTTGGTATTTCATTGTTCAAATGAGGTTTTACTGTAGAGTGAGGCATAATTTTGTTTCTCATTTATTTCAACAACTGCGACTTTAAAACTTTAGGTACTATGCTACCAGACCTTCAGAATTCTTATTGAAAATAAATAATTTTGGTATTTCATTGGTCCAATTTGATTATGCTGTCATGTAACTGAAGTTGCAAGCAAAAGCAAGTCATCACTTTGTATGTCAATAAAATTATTCATAATCGTAAGATGAATTGTGTACCTACCTCTACTCTTTGTTTTACAATAAAATTCTCCCTTCGCTTATCAAATTAATCACACAGGGGTTACTGCACCCATCGACAAAATTATAGGTAATATCTCTATACAAACAAACGGTGCAACCCCAAAATATAATAATATGGGGAAATTTTTGAAACGAAGCGTTGGTCGGCCGCCCCAAAACGCGACGTCAAAATGACGGGTCGAATGATTGATTGCGTCATTTTTTGTCTCACTCCAACGTTTTATTGAAATTGATGGCTTGTTCACGAAGAACGGGCTCTATAGACATTCGTTCAAATTGTGAGTGTTATTAATGATTACTTTTTATTTTATTTTATTACTTCATATTGGTAATTGAAGGTTTTACAGAAGTTGCAAATTGATATCTTTTGACGTTCCCAAGCACGTCAAAAGATTTGCAACTTCTAAGTGACATCATTAAATAGACAACAGATCAAATAATGCACAAATTACTGGAAAACTGCGCAGACCCACTACTTATAGGTCATTTTGTAATCCTAGTTATGTATCTAGAAAAATAGCAACATCCACATTTCACTTGAAAAAACATAAAAAGCATATACAGGGTGTCCGGTAATTAATAGATAACCTCTTCAGGGGTCATTGTACTTATCAATATGAACAACTATTTCTATGGGACCAAACCTGAAATCGTGAAAAAAGAATCGGCAGTTTCCTACAATTTGACGAGATAAGCGAACATAACAACAACAGCTACAGCTGATTCAGGAACAGCAGATTTTTTTTCGCGATTTCATGTTTGGTCCCGTAGTAAAAGTTGTTCATAATAATAAGTACAATAATAACCCATTATGAGGTTATCCATTAATTACCGAACACCCTGTATATATTATACCTATCTCTTTCAAATTACCAGCGTGATGGTAGTATTAACATAAAGTCAATCAAAGTCATTTATTCACATTAGGCTAAGAATCAGCACTTTCTGGACGTCAAAATTACACAAGACAGTCCACCAAAAACGCCTGCCATTCATCACATTCTAGTGCTTTAGTTGGGAAGAAAAAGTGGCACAACAAGGTCCCCAGCTCCACAGTACCTGTCTGATAAGTTAGAAGAACTTGATTCTATACAACAGTATACAAAGTTACGAAAGAAAGCAACGCACAACATTACATTATTTACCTGAGGGCTGATTTTTCAATCATCTTATGACTTTATTCGAGGAATAATTTTGAAATTTTGACAGTTATTATCATACAAAAACTGTCAAACGTCAATTTTATTCGTCGAATAAAGGATATCTGGCGATGGAACAAACATTATGTAAAAGTATACATTTAAATGCGTGTCTGTACATTACATTGTCCCATTAAAATGTAATAAAGACAGCAGCATCCGTCGGATGCCGTTACATATTGGAGCCCAATTATTCCAGTTCGGATCAATACATACAATTATTTTATTGTTGACGCATCTTTGAGCTTTTGTAGGCAAAGGATTGGAGAGTTTTGAACGCCAATTATAACATACTGCGATTGCCAAACCAAGTTTGAAACATAATCAGCCTATAATGTTCCCACTGCTGGGACACAGGCCTCCTCTCTGTGAAAGGGAGTGGGCCATAATCCACCACGCGGGCCCAGTGCGGGTTGGTAGATGTCATATGTCTTCGAATTTTTGGTTCTAGGACATGCCGGTTTCCTCACAATGTTTTCCTTCACCGTTTCGAGAGCAGTGGTGATGATATAATTTACACAAAGTAAAGCGCCGGTCTGGGTTCGAACCTACGACCTACAACTCGTAAGTCGCGGCCGTCACCACTTGGCCACCACTGCAGTGCTCTACTTGGCCACCACTGCTCAACTTGGCTACCACTGCTCTAACCAAGTTTGAAAGCATGTTCATTATGCCAGCTGTAGGTATGTGGTGATAGATCGACAAGAACGCCATGCAATAATTGTTGATATTGTTGTCTCTCATGACGAGAATATCGTGAAAGCTGAGAAAGTTAAAAAAAACACACGAGGTTTTCGACATCTGAGACGTGAACTCTGCAATGATTGTACCGATAATAATAGGCTATTTGAAAATGTAAAAAATAAGGTCATAATTATTGACACTCGTATAGATTATCGCTTTTAAAATCGATTTGCATTAATTTTACTACAAAACAATGTATTATTTATTAAAAAAATCCCGAAAAAACTTCATCTTTTTAAATCTGGCGCCACGTAATCGAAAACGGTCTGGATTGGCTGAACTTATGATGACGTCATGATATAGTCAATTTCTGTCTATCGTTGACAGAACAGATGACTTTTGTCTAGTATCTCGACCGTTTCAACGTTTGTTTACGTGTATTGTGACGTCATGACGCCATATTGTTAAAGATAGCGTTTTGGCGGCTTATTTAAACAGTACATTTTTATTTACTATTTTCTAAAAGAAATACATTATGCAATTTGAAGTAATAGGTTTTTGTGGGCGCGTTAGACACCATTAAATAATCTGAGATGTTTATCAGAAACCAGTCAAATAGCCTATTGTTACGGTTAATGGCTTAATAACGGAGAATCTCGACCAACACCTCAGGAGGCTCTCATTGCACGGCTCGGTCAAAGGTCTGATTCTGAATTTCACCATTGAAGCTGAAAGCGTTCAGTTCATCTTAACCGCGTTCAAGAACTGTCAGTGTCAATATTCCACATTACTGTCAGTGTCAATATTCTACACACTTAACACTGATATGCCCTTGAACGCGGTTTACATGATTGTGCAATTGTGCACGTTCGGTTTCATTGGTAAAATACACCTTACGAACGTTGTTTATGATAACAACGAAAAATAACTAAACTCAATGTAGGTACAAAGTTTATTCGTTCGTCTGTGATTTGTGAGTAGTGTAACTACAATCTTTCTATATTTGTATTGTACTGAATGAATGCTATCTTTTTCATTTATTTTAATTACATTATTTCTTCTTGGCCGGCCTCGTTTTCATGATATTTTTGGAAAACTCACGAAATGTATATAATTTAGTGGGTACTAAATATACTTCAATACGAGCATTACAATATTTATTTATTTTATTTGATGTACAGGCGCCAGCATATTAAGCTACTTCAATCTGTCAAATTTCTTTAATAGATTTTCAACTTTATCCCTATAATATAAGATTCAAGGTTGATTGGGAAAATTTTACGATTTCGGGTAGCTTGATGTGCTGGCGGTCTGTACATAATAATTACATAAAGGTTTTACCTGAATTCAATGAATTGTATATTTTCATTCCAAAGACAGCCCTAGGCTAACTATCTGCAGACATTTATTTTCAAAGCAAATCTACTTCAAATTCAACACGACGGCAATGCAACACAAATAAAACGTTTTTATTTATAAAATAAAATGGACCTCTAGCGACTGGCTAATTAGCCTGATAAATAAACACTAATTAGAAGTTTAAACAAAATATCGCCTCTTGTTTTACTTGATTCACTCTTAGCAATGTGATTTTTACATCGCCGATAGAGGGGAGGAAAGGAATTTTATAAAGGACAGTTTAAAAAAGAGGAAGTAATATTACAAAGGCTCTTTATTGAAGAAGTTATTTATAATTACTTTATGGTTCATGTAGACTACGGAGTACCTTTCCAAAGTTTGTATCACTTTTTTGTCGTGTAATTGAGAAAATGTTTTTATGAGAGTTGCATCATCATCGTATAGCATATGCTACTAAAAGACTCGTTACCTGGGCCGTGTAAGTCTACTAATTTACAAACGTTGCAATTGTCTTGCCATCATGAATTTTGACAGATATTGTAAGGCAAATCTGTCAAAAACCCAGACATGGCCCCCTGAAGCTTTTTCTTCTCTCATGTTAGCGTGACGTGTGTATACTAATGTTATCATCTGCCTACCCTTTTCCCAACTACTTTGGGGTCGGCTTCCAGTCTAACCGGATGCAGCTGAATACCAGTATTTTACATGGAGCGACTGCCTATCTGACCTCCACCACCCAGTTACTGCGTAATACCACAGCATAAATGTATAGACTGTGGTAATACTATACCCCTTGGTAAGACTGGTTGTCAGAATTTCGGGCTTCTGACTACCCGTAACGACTGTCAAAGATCCACGAATGACAGCCGGGACCAACGGCTTTCCGAGGCACGGCGGGGTCACGGTATGTAAAGATGGTCACCCATCCACAGACCAACCGCGGCAAGCGTAGCTTAACCTGATCGATCGACCTGTGCGGCGGTTATTAGACTGGAAGCCGATCCCAACATAGTTGGGAAAAGGCTAAGCAGATTTTTGCCGAAGGGAATTCACATCGTGCAAACGGCTTGTATGGAAAGAAAAACTAACGCACTTTACGCACATCAGCAAGCGCGAAAAAGGGCCCGTACAAAACAATATATCATAGGGTCACGCTTGAAACATTTCGGGACGTAACTCACTTACAGATATTCAATTTGACGGTATATTTTTGAATCAATTTGCCGCACTAGCAACCATGTTTGGTTCATGGAGTGATGTGCCCGGGCGTATAGTTTTTTTTTTGTATCAAGTTTAGGGGTTTTAGTAGCCCGAAGTCATTTAGATTTGGCCTTTTTGAGTTAAAGAGGGCAGTCGTGCTTTTATTTTTGTGAAGAAAGACGGTATTTAATCGAGCGTGAGGTCTGGTAGTGAAGGTTTGGTAATCGATATTAAAGGCCTTGGTAATCCTTTACATATTTGCCGCTTTGTTTTTTTATCAGTATTTTTACTGTCTATTGCTAGAGCACATTATAGTGTTAAGGAGGGTTAAGGAGCTCAATGATAATGAGTTCAATGAAAGATATCCAAAACTGGTTATTAAGAGGAAATGCGGTCGGAGAGACTTGAAAAATCCTAAGTAAAAAATCTTAATTTGGCTCTCGCCTATTTCCTCCTCCAATATTGGACTAATTTAAAAGATATTTTATAAACTGAATAAAAAGGATATAAACTGTGGCCCTATGTTTTTATTTTTTCATTAATAGTTCTCAAATTTGTACACTAGGCCTCTGTTGACAGCGGTTTAAATCGGCATTTTTTGAGGGTTCTAGTGCTTATAAAAATAATGTATCATCAAAAAGAAAAAAAAGGGACATACAAGTAGTTAATATTTATTATTCTGTAAAAAATCATTGCTTTAGGGGTCATTAACCAAATAGAAAACAGGCGAGAGCGTTTCTATGGAGAAACGACCACCCGCATTTCCTCTTAAATGGAGTTTTTTGTCAATTTGTCATGATTTCCAAATATTAATTAGATTTCTATTGATTTTAAATATTAAATTTAAAATTGGAAGTATGTGATTTGCCTCAAATTATTTTTGTATCAGTGTAGTCATGAAGTAATTCATTTGATATTTACCGTAAAAGAACTGGTTTTTTGGAGTGTTGCCTAGTTTCTGAGTTAGTTCTCATCTAGTCTCAGAACTAAAAGGTCGGCTACAAGAAGGCCTTGTAGAATTACCTATAAAATGTGTTTGTTAAAAAATGCTATATCTACCAAGTTTGTATGTGTACAAAATTACAAAATACAGAAAATTATATACTCGAAAAGGCGTGTTCATTTCACATTCTTCTCCATGCGTAATGTAAAATTCGTACCGTTTCCTAACATCTACCATTTCATGAGTGTAAGCATACATTATTTTGTGCTTTGAATTTTTTAATCACACTGATATTCAAAGGCGAAGGTTTGTGAGTGTGTGTGTGTTTATATGTATATGTTTGTTACTTCTTCACGCTCAAACACATAATATATACATAATCAGCCTATAACGTTCCCACTGCTGGGACACAGGCCTCCTCTCTGTGAAAGGGAGTGGGCCATAATCCACCACGCGGGCCCAGTGCGGGTTGGTAGATGTCACATGTTTTCGAATTTTTGGTTCTAGAACAAGCCGGTTTCCTCACGATGTTTTCCTTCATCGTTTTGAGACACACTCAAACGGCTGGACCAATTTTGATTAAATTTTGTGTGGAGGTAGCTGACACCCTGGATTAACATATAGGTAACTTTTATCCCGATATTCCCACGGATTGAGATTTACGTGGGTGAAACCGCGGGGCGCAACTAGTATGGTCATAAAATAAACACCTCAACAGCACGTGCAGCAGATAATGTTTTTTACGTATTCTTAGATTATCGCAGCAGATACACGTCCCCAAGCCAATACCGTATTGACTATTGAAAAAGCACCCTTACTTTCAACCCTCACGAAACATCAGAGGGTTGGCAGAAATCAATACACCTTTGGAAACTTTAAACGGCCGTTACCAAGGATTTTTGAAGGGTAGATGGCACAACATAATAGATAGGGTGTACGAACCAGCATTAACTGGTTTGAACTGCTTTAAACTTGATTAGGGAGGACATTTTGATGTTACACTCGTTTGTACGTTAAAGTCAAGATGGCGATAAGATTGGCGCTATTGAAAAGGGGTAAAAATAAAGGGTCGGAAAAGTGTATTTTCTTTTCGGATTTTTAATAAAGTGATAGATACATATTTTGTCGATACTGTTTGATGTAGTGAGTGGGTGAGTGTGTGTGAGTGTTTAAGGAAGAGTACATGCAAAAAATCATCCATTATTATCTAGCATAAGTTTAATGTATATATGTGATGTTGCTGCTTTTTAGGGTTCCGTACCCAAAGGGTAAAAACGGGTCCCTATTACTAAGACTTCGCTGTCTGTCCGTCTGTCTGTCACCAGGCTGTATCTCACGAACCGATAGCTAGATAGTTGAAATTTTCACAAAATGATGTATTTCTGATGCCACTATAACAACAAATACTAAAAACAAAATAAAATAATTATTTAAGGGGGGCTCCCATACAATAAACATGTTTTTTTCGGCGTTTTGACCTTGTGGTACGGAACCCTTCGTGTGTCCGACTCGCACTTGGCCAGTTTTTTTTTTATGATAAATTTAATCATTTTATTAAACCCTGCCCTAGGCAGACATATAGTGGCCTTATTGGAGATGTTCTTCAGAAAGGTCAGGTGCGTAGTACTCGCAACCGGCGTGCGTATATGACATGTATGAACGTAAGGGTCAGTTCACACCGAGATGCGACGCGACGCGCAGTTTTCAAGATAGAAATATAATTACAGACCCTATCTACTACACTAAAAGGTACACAATTCAGTGTCTACCTACTACGTCGAGCTACGCAGCGCGGCGCCGCCGCCGCGCGGCGTAGCTCACTGAATTTTGTACCTTTTTGTGTAGTAGATAAGGTCTGTAATTGTATTTCTATCTTGAAAACTGCGCGTCGCGTCGCGTCTCGGTGTGAACTGACCCTAAACGAGGCAAAAGGAGTATGTAGGTAGTAGGCAGCCAGTATGTTATACTTCTGGAGAAATAAATGCGTTGGGTGGGTGGGTCGGGTTTCGAATATGTTGATTAGTCTGTAACTGGTGATGTCGAACTTTTGTAAATTTTAATTAGTATCTATTGTTCTCAAGTAAGTGACATGTTATGTTTTCATTGAGAATAAAGTTTCTTTGAACCTAGGTAAGGATCGTAGCAGGTGGCGTTCTGTAGTTTCTACCTCTACATTGAAAGAAAGCGTGAGTTTGTGATGATGATGATATTTTTGAAATGACATAAATAAATACTGCTTGTAATGTGTGCAACGCAATATGTCGTAGCGTGCAGCGTAATCTCATTATGGCGTGAACCTAGCTTAGTGTTTCCTTGAAAACCTAATGAAAATTACATGAAAAACAACAAATGCAATAAAATCTAGCTGCATGGTGTAAGTAATAATGAGGGACAGTTGATGGAGCACTGCCGTACAAAAACAACTTTGATTCCTGAAAAGTTTTTCATTAAGTTAGAAGTCTGAAATGCACCTATTCGTATCTTAGGGCCTATGCACAGCACGTTTTTTAAACGCGCTGTTGACGCGCGTTTGTAGCAATACAGACGCGATACGCACGCGAATCAGACGCAGCCTGTAGACAGAAGGTCTACAGGCTGCGTCTGATTCGCGTGTGATAGGATAAAAGCGCGCCGTCGACGCATGTTTCTAAAACGCGCGTCAACGGCGCGTTTAAAAAACGTGGTGTGCACAGAACCTTAGTCGACATTTTCTGATAAAATCGATGAACTAAAATATATTTTTCACTTCTCATGCTCTAAAAGTTCGTTTTTATGTTGTGCGTAGACGACATAAAGTCGCTTTTTTTATGCTCTAGTGCATAAAGTTTATTTTTTTAAAGACTTAGATAAAACGACACAGATTCAAGTCGTTATTTTATTTCATTTCGTTTAATTTATATCACATCCCTGGTTTCAATCGTTAATTTAATAAAACCAGATAAAATAGTAGTAATTTATTGTTTAAAAACGCAAAGAAACGTTTTTATGACTTGGCAGTGGGTATGAAGTACCAAAGTCGAATGACAAATGTTGAAAAAAAAAAAACTTAAAAGTTTCGTGGCGGGAATTATCTATTACTCTCTTCTTCAATAATGTAACATTTTTGAACAGTGAAATTACTGTTACTTTTATGTAGTTCAGTTTCAGTGGAAAGTTATAGCCCACTCCGTCAGTGGAAAGAACGAAAGAAAGAAAGAAAGAAAATACGTAAACAAAAAACGTGAAAACGTGGAAACATTTTATAGGCTGATTATGCTAGGTACAGATGCCAGCAACAAATACATAACATAACATAACATAATCAGCCTATAATGTTCCCACTGCTGGGACACAGGCCTCCTCTCGGAGAGAGGGAGTGGGCCGTAATCCACCACGCGGGCCCAGTGCGGGTTTGCAGATGTCACATGTCTTCGAATTTTTGGTTCTAGGACATGCCGGTTTCCTCACAATGTTTTCCTTCACCGTTTTGAGAGCAGTGGTGATGAAATAATTTACACAAAGTAAAGCGCCTGTCTGGGTTCGAACCTACGACCTACAACTCGTAAGTCGCGGCCGTTACCACTTGGCCACCACTGCTCTCAACAAATACAATCTGTCAAATTTCTTTAATAGATTTTCAACTTTATCGCTAAAGCATAAGGTTCAAAGTTGATTGGGAAAATTTGACAGTTTCGGATAGCTTGATGTGCTGGCGTCTGTACAACGAATTTTTGTGTGAAAATCGCTGCTTTCCTAGCTAGATTACTGAGTAATCTGTTTTTAGGAGTAATCATTATTACCATATCACTATCACTACCGCCTTGTTGAATGGCTAACCTAACCTAAAGGGGACATTCACGAGATTTTTTAATAGTTGTTGTGAGTCCATTTTACACAAGTCTTGTCAGGAATTTTTAATTCATACTTAATAACAATGACTTATGAGTTACATTGCAATGACTAAAGTGATTTACGAAACAAAAAAATAAATGTGCTCCTTAACCATTTTGTTGCGGTATTAGCTACACTCATAATATACTTTCTTGAAGCAGCTAAGGGAATGAACAACATGGCAATATTTTTACCACACAATATACGACGAGTCTCAAGATAAACAAAGCGTTTAGGAATTTTCTGAACAACAATATTTCATCTGAAGCCAAAGAGCAAATACCAATTAACAACGAGTAATGTATTATGGTGGACAAATTAATAGTCATCCTCTGGAGGGCTTCACAGTGCCATGGGTCAGATTCTTTCACTATAAGTACAGTTGGCATAAAAATGTTTCATATTTCATCTATGATTCATATTTTTAATCGACTTCAAAAAAGGAGGTTCTGTATTCGACCCATACGTACTATGTATGTTTGTATGTCCACGATTTTCTCAAAAACTAATGAAGCAATTTTGATAGTTCTTTCGTTAATGTCATCTTCATACTTTCAGGAAGGTTTTAGTATACATTAGGTATTGTTTCTTGTGTACGAAGTTATAATACTGCATCTCCGGTAATTCTATGCGAATTTTGATGATTCTTCTAGTGTCTTCAATTCTTCAATGCACTGGTGATAATTGAATTTGTGTGGGGTAGGCACAAAGTGACAAAAAAACGAAAATGTGGAACCAACGACACCGACTTCCGAAATGAAAAGTATTTATCCAATGATTTCAAAAGTAAGGATACGCCCGTCTGAACATTTTACATAGAAGTTCTTCGTTCGAAGTTCGCGCGCACCACTGTCAACTGAGTCGCGTTGGCCCTAAAACCGTCATTTTAGGGCCAGCGCGTATTTCAAAAGTAAGGATAGGTACATACACCCGTCTGAACATTTATGACTTGGCAGTGGGTATGAAGTACCAAAGTCGAATGACAAATGTTGAAAAAAAAAAAACTTAAAAGTTTCGTGGCGGGAATTATCTATTACTCTCTTCTTCAATAATGTAACATTTTTGAACAGTGAAATTACTGTTACTTTTATGTAGTTCAGTTTCAGTGGAAAGTTATAGCCCACTCCGTCAGTGGAAAGAACGAAAGAAAGAAAGAAAGAAAATACGTAAACAAAAAACGTGAAAACGTGGAAACATTTTATAGGCTGATTATGCTAGGTACAGATGCCAGCAACAAATACATAACATAACATAACATAATCAGCCTATAATGTTCCCACTGCTGGGACACAGGCCTCCTCTCGGAGAGAGGGAGTGGGCCGTAATCCACCACGCGGGCCCAGTGCGGGTTTGCAGATGTCACATGTCTTCGAATTTTTGGTTCTAGGACATGCCGGTTTCCTCACAATGTTTTCCTTCACCGTTTTGAGAGCAGTGGTGATGAAATAATTTACACAAAGTAAAGCGCCTGTCTGGGTTCGAACCTACGACCTACAACTCGTAAGTCGCGGCCGTTACCACTTGGCCACCACTGCTCTCAACAAATACAATCTGTCAAATTTCTTTAATAGATTTTCAACTTTATCGCTAAAGCATAAGGTTCAAAGTTGATTGGGAAAATTTGACAGTTTCGGATAGCTTGATGTGCTGGCGTCTGTACAACGAATTTTTGTGTGAAAATCGCTGCTTTCCTAGCTAGATTACTGAGTAATCTGTTTTTAGGAGTAATCATTATTACCATATCACTATCACTACCGCCTTGTTGAATGGCTAACCTAACCTAAAGGGGACATTCACGAGATTTTTTAATAGTTGTTGTGAGTCCATTTTACACAAGTCTTGTCAGGAATTTTTAATTCATACTTAATAACAATGACTTATGAGTTACATTGCAATGACTAAAGTGATTTACGAAACAAAAAAATAAATGTGCTCCTTAACCATTTTGTTGCGGTATTAGCTACACTCATAATATACTTTCTTGAAGCAGCTAAGGGAATGAACAACATGGCAATATTTTTACCACACAATATACGACGAGTCTCAAGATAAACAAAGCGTTTAGGAATTTTCTGAACAACAATATTTCATCTGAAGCCAAAGAGCAAATACCAATTAACAACGAGTAATGTATTATGGTGGACAAATTAATAGTCATCCTCTGGAGGGCTTCACAGTGCCATGGGTCAGATTCTTTCACTATAAGTACAGTTGGCATAAAAATGTTTCATATTTCATCTATGATTCATATTTTTAATCGACTTCAAAAAAGGAGGTTCTGTATTCGACCCATACGTACTATGTATGTTTGTATGTCCACGATTTTCTCAAAAACTAATGAAGCAATTTTGATAGTTCTTTCGTTAATGTCATCTTCATACTTTCAGGAAGGTTTTAGTATACATTAGGTATTGTTTCTTGTGTACGAAGTTATAATACTGCATCTCCGGTAATTCTATGCGAATTTTGATGATTCTTCTAGTGTCTTCAATTCTTCAATGCACTGGTGATAATTGAATTTGTGTGGGGTAGGCACAAAGTGACAAAAAAACGAAAATGTGGAACCAACGACACCGACTTCCGAAATGAAAAGTATTTATCCAATGATTTCAAAAGTAAGGATACGCCCGTCTGAACATTTTACATAGAAGTTCTTCGTTCGAAGTTCGCGCGCACCACTGTCAACTGAGTCGCGTTGGCCCTAAAACCGTCATTTTAGGGCCAGCGCGTATTTCAAAAGTAAGGATAGGTACATACACCCGTCTGAACATTTTACATAGAAGTTCTTCGTTCGAAGTTCGAAGTTCGCGCGCACCACTGTCAACTGAGTCGCGTTGGCCCTAAAACCGTCACTTTAGGGCCAGCGCGTTGGTGCCATTTAGTCGCGCCGCCCGTTAGCCAGGTCCTTACGCTAGTAATATATAATGTCAATGTATTTATCACTTTGTAGTTTTTTTTTTGAAGTAGGTTGTTTTTTTTTAAGTTTTTTAATGTTTTTGTTTTCATACGATTTGTATAATACGCTCTGATGATAATAATTATTATACTACATCAAAGATATGTTTCAAAGTACTTTTACTTAGAATGAGCTAAGGATTTCAAGTCATATCTACATTTTTAATGGGCTTAAAAGCTTAACTACTTTGTCCAAAAAATAAAGGAGAATAAACATTTTGGATCAAAATAATTTAGCCAATTTCGTACTAAAAACACAATAGTCCAGTTTGTAA
Organism: Oligia fasciuncula; assembly: GCA_963082905.1. Taxonomy (NCBI): domain Eukaryota; kingdom Metazoa; phylum Arthropoda; class Insecta; order Lepidoptera; family Noctuidae; genus Oligia; species Oligia fasciuncula. The sequence continues at coordinate 18,255,366 of OY720395.1, forward strand.
CAGATAAAATTTCGGCAACTGTCGTAAAATGGGATATAATTTATCAAAATCCGTCTTTACTGCGCTACGATGACGTAATAACTTATAAAAGTTCAATAATAATTCTAAGAAGCTTTTGGGTTCTTTTACTTTAAATGTCAATTAATTCATTTGTTTGCATACTTATATAATCTGCATTCGCGATTTATTTGCAAAAAAATTAAACAAATATGAGTTTATGGAAAAATAACATTAAATCCTAAACAAAAACGTTCAGTTTAGGCTACAACTTCAAATATTTTTATAACTTTTTCAATAGTGCTACTTAGTCACTCTGAAACCACTTTTTTTTTTTTTGAGGGTGGGAAATCATCAAATGACTTCTCCCGCTCTGGGTGGAGCGGAAGGGAGTGTCAGACTCTTAAACTAAAACCCACCCGTGTTCCTTCCTTAGCACTGAAACCACTTAATCCGCGGGGCGCAGCTAGTTACCAGTAAAATAAAGTTGATATTTGTCTACCTTGAAGTAATATTAATTTGAAACATGAGTTTGAATAGACTTTACATACGCCGAATTCATCTAAAAAAAAACGTGATTGACGTGTAAAAGTGTTTGTGCAAACCTACTTACAAAAAATAAAATCATTTCATCATTTGATTTCATTTCATAAGCTCACGCCTTATTCCCATGGGAGTAGGCAGAAACTACAGAACGCCACCTGCTACGATCCTTACACAGGGTTATTGGTAAAGCATTAACAACCTCTTAAGAGGTCATTGTACTCATCATTTTTACTATGGGACCAAACCTGAAATCGCGAAAATAAAATCAGCTGTTCCCTACATCTCGTCAAAATGTATGAAAAAACTGTTTTTTTTTTTTAAATGGGGGGCGCTGTTCGTAATATTTCTATGCGTGAAATGTAGTGAAAAAACAAGATGGCGACGTTAGTTCCAATTCTAGCCACACACCGAAAGATTCTTGTACAGCTGTACTAAAATAAAGGAATACTTTCCATAATTTTATCGTGACAATATTTCTCTGCCAACCGTACCCGCAGTTCGGAACATGAATAGGCCATCCCCTATAGAACTGAATTCTATACATTCATCTGATATTGGAATTCTACGACAAAGGATTGGTCAACCTTTTTAGGGGTTTCTACCCCCTAATATCTATGACTGAGTTTCTATAAAACTATTGTGTATAACGAATGATAAGGCCTGAGAAGTTTTTTGTATTATAAGGAAAAAATTGATGGGACGAATCATTTCATTTCTTTTTCGGAATAAAAGGTTTTATGCTAAAAGGTTGATAGGTTAACCACATTTTGCTATGTATTTTTGTTATTGGAACGAAATTGGGTCAGCAGAAAGAGCAGTTGGGATTTAGTTTGATGAAACCTACGTAGAGACTGTCCATTATGTGTGATTTTATACACGAGTACGAATTCCGTTGGATGCGAGAAGCACAGAACCGGTTTAGAGGTGCTTGGGGGAGGCCTAAGACCAGTTGTGGACGTCTTTCGGCTGAAATGATGATGATGATTATACACGAGTTATAAATAAATAAACATTTTATTTCTCCTTCGCCGGCGCCTTATACATAATTATGAAGATTATAGTAACGGATACTTACATAATTTTTTACTCAAAAAGTTTGTATTGGATTAATATTTTTCTTCAAGCATATATTATACCTAAAGAAAACGAAAAAAAAATACGTTTCAGTGTATCAGCGAGTTAGCTTTTGATTTGAAACTCCTAAACGATAACAAATCTTTTTCCCAGCGGCGTAATTTCAAGCTTATTGTTATTATTTTTTTCATACTCACGAAAACTTTTGGTCATTATTATTTCCGAGACATCACCAAAACCATTTCCCACCGAAATTCACCTAACATAACCAAGACGCGCGTAAATCTTCACCTCGAATACGACACGATAATGCCTGTCAGTATATACGTCAGTCCACGTCACCAGGCTTGCAAGGCTTAAACCACGACACAACCAATTAGAAGATATTTATTAGGGCTTAGTGCTACCCCTCGAATACTAATTACGTCGAACGACGCTTTTCAATTCGCGTGAATTATTGCCAGTTTAACGAGCCAATCGAAATTGCCGAATTTTGCTTAAACTTTGTTTTTGAATTGTTTTGTTTGTGTGTTGTACGTTAATTTTGGAGTTTTTACTTTGTTTTATGGGTTTTGTGTTTACTTTTTTAGACTACCAAACAAAAAATATCTCATCATGTGCACTGGAAACAGCAGTGTCTATCTGCTACTAACAGCCAACTGTAATCACCAATCCATTCGTGTTTGGAGATGACAGTTTCAATCTTGACCAATTGTAATAGAATTCACCTTTGATCTTTAATTGAAAGGCCAGGAAAAAATTGAAAACCGACCTGTAATGATAAGCTCTGCTAAAGGTCTACTAGAATCTCATGGCATAAAAAAAATAAAACATTGTGATTTTCATATGGCAATGCCAATCCATTAGAAAATCAAAAAAAAATTATGCCATGATATTCTGGCCTTTTAATTTATCCCCATAAACATTGGTAACTCCGTAAACCGTACATAAATTTAATGAAAATGTTGTTTTCATTAAAGTTATGTACGGTATACGTGTTTTGTATTCACCCAAGTGACGCCACATGCGACACCTAGTGTACAGATAAGGTCGCGTTTTGACATAGGTACGACAGTTTCATTTGTAAAGATTTCAATGGAATCGATTGCCTATAAATGGGTACGTTTATGGGACATTCCTATTGAGTTATCGTACCTTATTCACCCTTAAAATTATGTTTGTTTCAGACGAAATGTACTTGATGCCTGGAACCCAATTAGGTATTTGATTTATGTATTGTTTAATCATTAGTGTTTGGTCTGACTGGGGCGCGGGCGCGGGTGCGGGAACGCGCGCGGGTGCCTGTCCGCACTGGAGCGCGGCTGCGTTCTGCGTTTTGTCGTGTCCAGTGCTTGTCTGGATGGAGAAGACTTATTTTTACTAGAAAAAAAGCAACTAGTTTGAGAACTCCGGTCACCGCGCGGGCCGCCCGCGCCCGCGGAGCCGCGCACCCACTGCGGCCACTTGTATGAACGGGCTATGGCGTGAGTTGCCAGCGCCGTGCAGCCCACGCCGCTCACCGCGCCCGCATGCCCACTATGGACACTCAAAATAAGTTCATATGTTTGAGTTCGCCGCGCCGCGCCCGCCCCGCGCCCGCGCTACCAGTCTGACCAAGCACTTACTCTGTAGTTTGACCACGTTTTCGGCCATCAGGATCTCGTCCATCACACATTCCTTGTAGCGGTATTTAGGATCTCTTTTTGAGGTAGTGGTATAGTTGTGTAGTATAGCTGGGCGGACGATAGTGTTGCCATAGCGGGTAGAACTTAAATGTGGCTGGCACTGCAGCGTGGAGATTGATTGGCACAAGAAAAGAGAAGCCTAATGCTCAGGAGTAGTTGATATCGGGCTATGGATGATAATGTCCTGGTAATGAGATGATAGACAGTGTTTTTACAAGTTTTTATTATTATTATTATTTAACTTTCACTGTTCGTCTGTATGTGTATGTATGTAAGTTGTCCGTCAAAATTTGCAAATGATTTTTCGACCACCATATAAATTTTAAAAGACAATAAAATAAAGACGGTTTGGAAAATTATAAATAATGAAACGAACAGGAATAAAAAGCATAATTCTGATTACACACTACAGACGTCAAGCGGTCTCATTTGCGATAACAAAGAAGTGGCTCAAGAATTTGTAAATTTCTTTACTAGTATCCCACTCAAAACAACTGAAACTTTAAATTCCTCGCCCTCCCTCGCTTTGGATTTAGTAAGGGCGAACGTTTCAGCCTGCCCGGTTGAATTTAACTTTAGGCATATTAACCCCTTAACAGTAATTAAAGCTTTTAAGCAAATTAAGATCAAATTGACAGAAGATCTTTGGGGAATGTCCATTAAGGTCTGTACCTCCATAATTGAGACTATTGCGCCTTACTTAGCCTTAGTATTTAATTCGTGCGTGGATCAAGGAGTCTTCCCCGATTTAATGAAATACAGTAAGGTAATACCACTTTACAAATCCGGGGACAGTAAAGACACGAATAATTATAGACCCGTATCCGTTTTGCCGGTTTTCAGCAAGGTGTTTGAAAAGATAATGCTTAATCAAATGCTCAATCATTTTAACACGAATAAAATCTTACACGATCAACAGTATGGTTTCACCAAAGGGCGTTGTACGACCGACGCCGGTGTAACTTTATTAAAACACATTTTTAACGCGTGGGAAGAGGCCCAAGACGCAATAGGAATCTTTTGTGACCTCTCCAAGGCATTTGATTGCGTCGATCACGAAACCTTGCTTTTGAAACTTGAGCATTACGGACTTGGAAAACTTGCGCTCAGTTTAGTTAGTTCTTATTTAAATGATAGACAACAACAAGTTCAAATAAATGGTGTCAATTCACTTGGTTTAATAGTAAAAATTGGTGTGCCACAAGGCTCAATATTGGGTCCTTTCCTCTTTTTAGTGTATATTAATGATCTACTCCATTTATTAAAAAATCAACCACAAATGGTGTTATTTGCTGATGACACTTCCTTAATTTTTAAGGTAAATAGACGTGCTACAAATTTTGACGACGTAAATAATGCCCTACTGCAGGTTCAAAATTGGTTCACTGCTAATAATTTAGTATTAAATGGAAATAAAACTAAGTGCATAAGATTTTCTTTACCAAATGTCAAGAGTAGTGATTGTGAGATAATATTGAATCAAGAGAAACTGGAATTCGTCGATAAAACTGTTTTCCTGGGGATCACGCTCGACTCAAGGCTACAATGGGGTCCTCATTTAACATCTCTTGCAGGACGGCTAAGTTCAGCAGCTTATGCTGTCAGAAAAATCCGTCAATTTACTGATGTAGATACCGCGAGACTAGTCTATTTTAGTTACTTTCATAGTATCATGTCTTACGGTATTTTACTTTGGGGACGGGCTGCAGACATCGATTCTATTTTTATTCTGCAGAAAAGAGCCATCAGAGCTATATATAATCTCCGCAGGCGCGATTCTCTAAGGGAACTGTTTAAGGAAATTAACATCATGACTGTGCCTTGTCAATATATCTACGAAAACATCATGTATGTAAGGAAAAACTTACATCTTTTTAGTAAAAGAGGTGAAAGACATAATTATAGTACTAGAAATAGGGACCTATTAGTTCAACCAGGTTTCAGACTGGCTAAAGTAGATTCATCTTTTATGGGGTACTGTTTAAAATGTTATAATAAAATACCTCCCCACATTCTTCAACTGAATGAGACAAAATTCAAGTCTTGTATAAAACGCACACTATGCAGTCAGGCATATTATAAGTTAGGGGATTACATCGCTGATAAAAATGCCTGGCTCAATGCTGGTCCTGCTCCACAACCACAACTAATTGATTGACACTTGAAAGTATTGTTGGCGCTGCTGAAGATTGTAAGACTATCTTTGTAGTTAATTTCAATATTTGGAAGAGGTGCTTCCCTTTTTCTTTTTTTTTTTTTGTGTTTCTGACATTACGAACATAACTTTTTTAATTTATTCAATCAAGTTTTAATTGTTGAATACTTCAATATTAAATATCTCTTCCTGTTTGGTAGGTAATAAAATTCTATTTACCTCTTAAATTGCAAACTGTAGTTTTGTATAATTTAGAAGCATTTTTTTTTTTTAATTTTGTAAATGTAAGAACCATGTTTCCGTTTATTATGATTTTTTGATGTTGACTTGAAATAGCATGGCAGTTGAGAACGTGTCATGCTCACTTAAATGTCTCACCGATGGTGGCGCGTGTGTTGGATCATTCGGTTCCCTACAAAATGGTTGAGCTGGATGGTGCTGATCCACGCGTCATGTTCGTGAACGGGCGCCGTCGGTTGAGACTGGTCATCTCTTAACTGCCAAGGCTTATTTTTAATCTTATGTCTTGAATTGTTTCTTCATTTCTGTCTTTTTTACATTGTTCTCACATATAGAAGCAACAAGAATAATGTACCCAGGATTTTGTAATATTTTGATTTAAAAGAGTGTCCATGGAGTTTCTTGCCCGTTCTTCTCCATAGAGATCTACGCTTTGGAATGGGCAACTCATGGACGTAATATATAGAGTTACTTCTATATATTACGTCCATGGGGCAACTAGCTTCAACTTTCTGACTAACTGACAGACTATTTAATTTTGACAATTCAAAAGTGCCTGTACAAGGTTTAATTGAAATAAATGATTTGAGTTTGAGTTTGAGTTTGAGTTTGAAAAGCTTGAGGCACTGATGTACGGTATCCGTTATACCACCTGTAACTTTTTTATTTTAATTTTTTCTACTCCATAAGTTGTAAAATATAGGTAGGTAGTGTAGTTTTCCGTAACTCATCATAATTTGCCTAGCCTTTTCCCAGCTGTGTTGGGGTCGGTTTCTAGTTTTCTGTCAATAGTTTGGTAAATTAGTAATAGAATTAGATTCAAGGTTGCTTTACTTTGAGTACCTAACGCAGAGTAGAGTCGCGTAGAGTCAAAAGTAATTAGTTTCTATCTTCTGAATTTGATGCTATCAATGACACCAGTTTGGAAGCGATGTGTTTCAAGTACTATCAAAGAAATAGTTTGTTTGGGTAAGCATTTCTCCCAGAAGATGGGAAAAGTTATCTGTAATCCATCTACCTAGCCTATTATCAACTGTTTTGGGGTCGGCTTCCTGTCTAACCGGCTGCAGCTGAATACCCCCATAGCCCAGTTACTGTGTAACACGATACCCCTTTAAGGCTCCTACAAATAGGCGCGACACGCGATATAACCGCGCGCGACACACTAACAAAATTGATCGCTGCTAAAGGTGGCTACGCTCGCGCCGTACATAATACCACTCGCGCCAGCGCACGCTCCGCCGCCGCTGCCCTGCTGTTGTAATAATGTGTACGTGTACCTACCTCCTTTAACAATTTCATAATCATTTTATTTTATTTGAATAAATACATGATTCAGTAAAACCACGTTTTAATTAATCATATTTCGATCGTAATTTTTCAAATAACTAAACAGATAACATGACGTAATGAAAAATATGTAGTCAGCTCCTGGTCTATGTAGAAAAATAATTAAAAAAACTGATACTTACCCCACAGGGGAAAATGACGATTTAATCAAATATAAGTGACAGCCCTACGTGTTTAGGCTATTATCGCTCGCTCGGGGCTCGAGTTGGCTTTCTTATTTGTTTTTTCTATGGCCACTGTGTCAACAGAGAGATAAACAACACAGTTTTACGTTTAATCTGCGCACTTATTACGTGTTATTGTTGACATAAACTTTTTATACCGCAACCTTTCAAGCTTCGTAAACAGACCCATAAAAATTTCTACCATTTTATAAACCTCCGAGTCGTAAGAAATTCATTTTGTCCAAACTAACTTTTATGCTCTCGATATAAAAGACGAAACTGGAACTAAAATAGTAGTTTTAAAAGCTTGGTCGTCGCGAAGTTTCTTAAATAACTTGAGGTGCTTTGTATATTTTTGTTTAAAGGAAGGGGTTTTTAAACTTTTGTGCTTTAAAACGTTGGGGCAGTGTGGAAATGAAAAGAGAAAAATCCAAATCGAGAAGAATTGAACAGTAGGTTTTATTTTTATACTAGCTGCGCCCCGCGGTTTCACCCGCGTAAATGTCGATCCCGTGGGAATATCGAGATAAAAAGTAAGCCTATTATGTTAAGAGCCTATAGAATAGAATAGAATTTTCTTTACTACCTCAGCTAAAATTCACTCTTTATCTCGCTTGCACGATACTGCTCGCGGACTGTGTGAAAGCGAGACAGAGTGCGGTGCTGGGCGGGAGGCAGCGCCAATAGTTTAGGTATTTGCTTTTTACGGTGAAAATAAAGGTAATTCAAAAAAACTAACTAACATAAGACCTGCTTTATAGTTAGTTCAGTTAGTATGCAAAGTTTCATGATCTAATTTGAAGCATTTTTTTAATACCAGCGGTTTATTGTTCGGTTTGGAGGTAACTTTGGATTTTTTTTCTATCGAGAAAATTTTATGGAATCGTGTTTTCGTCTAACATAAGACCTTACATTAATCCTCAACTTTAGCATATATTTATTTCAAAATTAATTCTGCGGAATTTTTGACATAACGGAGGATCATGCTAACCCATTTGAGGTAGTATAGGCTCTTAATCCAGGGTGTCAGCTACCTCCATACAAAATTTTATCATAATTGATCGAGCCGTTTGAGCGTGAAGAAGTAACAAACATTTAAACACAAACACACACATAATCACAAAAAATTTCGCCTTTATAATAATAGTGTGGTGCATTTAAAGCAACTTGGTTTTAAGTAGGTAGGTATGCAGTAACTGTAGCAGTGGTTGCCCAGTGCCCGGCTTACAAGTAGTAGCACGAAGTTATAAGCAATACAAACAGAAAACATAATTGTACAGACGACGCCAGTACATCAAGCTACCCGAAACTGTCAAATTTTTCCAATCAACTTTGAACCTTATGCTTTAGCGATAAAGTTGAAAATCTATTAAAGAAATTTGACAGTTTGTAGTAGCTTGATGTACTGGCGTGAGTACCAAACCCCTTAAAGCGTTACGTTTCCGAGATATTGACGTTCAAAATTGATCACGTGACGTCCATATTTTTTGAACTTTCATAGATGTTTGATTATTTCAACATTCAAGAGTGATTTTTTCAGAAATCTATGCAGCAAGTTGATGAGCATGTCCAAAAAATATGGATGTCCGTGATCAACTTTGAACGTTGCTAACGTTGGAAACGTGGCACTTAACGGGATTTCGTTCGTCATAATTATGTTTTCTATTTGCATTGATGTTAGCTATCGATATAAATATTTCAAAAGTGGCAGCCATTTTGAAAAAAAAAACAAAATGGCGGACAGATTGGTATGCCACGGACTTTCAAAGCCTTTAGCGCTTGCTTCTAGTCCACAAAATTTATAAGCAAGAATAGCGTACCTACTCCACTATCTTAAAATCTGAGAAATCTTAAGAACAAACTGCGATGGAATACCTAATCTAAACCTAGTCCCCCTAGGTATGCCTAATATCTGGGTCACAGTTCGTTGTCGATCTGCCACACCCCCCTAATCTCACAACCACAAAAAACTGTCCTTTACTACTACTGTCCTTTGCCCCCAGAAATTACCAAATAAATTACAAAAGAAATGAGGACCTCTCATCTTAGACCGACAGTGTACAGTCAGCCTCAAAAAGATGTATCCATTTGATTGGCTGCAATCTGTATTCCGTAATCTATATTTTTAAAAGAAAGTCTTGTTAGTTACACTATTTATATCTCAAGAACGGCTGAACCGATATGACTGAAAATTGGTGGGGAGGTAGCTTAGACCCAGACGGACATAGGATACTTTTTATCAGGTTTTTTTTTTCTGTAATACTTTTATAGTAGGGTAGGAGTAGGGTAGGAGTAGAGTTGGAGTGGTGGGGTAGCAGTAGTGTAGGAGTAGGGTAGGAGTAGGGTAGGGGTAGGGTAGGCTAAGGGGTAGAACACCACGCGAACGAAGTAGCGCCAGGCAGCTAGGAATAATTTATATTGCAAAACAACGTTTGCCGGATCAGCTAGTGTGTAGATATAATTAAGTAACCAATGTATGTAATGTACTATTTGTGGCTACACATAGATACAACATTTTGGAACAAAACAATCAGACAGTTTATACATATTTTTGAGACAGACTGTACCTTTCCTACATTCAACATTCAAGTCACGATGCGCCGGAGCAATGATTACAGTTCGCGCCGTCTTTATGCTAATCTAACTGTCGGAAATTCACTTTTGCGTTGATTTTTTTCTTCGCACTCCTGCGTTCTTTACTATTTGGGGTAAGAATTGTGTGACGGACTGGCGATAGGAGATAATAGACAGTGTGGCACAAGATACTGAAAATGCATGTTTCATAAATCTCCCTGAGAATGTCTTTTTTAGGGTTCCGTACCCAAAAGGTGCCAACGGAACCCCATCCGGTTGAATGACGTAATTACAGAAACAATTAAAAAGCCATTGTGTCTCGCGTAGATCCACGTTCCCGGCATACGAAGGGCTGTAATTAATAAGCCTCCGCTGTCCGTCCGTCCGTCTGTCAGCGTACCGTAACAGGTAGACAGTTGTAATTTTCACAGAATGTGTGTTTCTATTGCCGCTATAACAACAGAAATAAAGTTAAAAATTAAAATTTGGTCAGATTTTTTTTTGCAGTTCTTGATTCATAATATTATTGCGGCATATCAAGAAAAAAAGTTCTACGAATAACTATCGTTTTGCTAAAAAGGATACTCCGAAGTGTTTTACTGTTCTTACATTATTATGATTTCGTATTTATTCTTTACATACCGTGACCCCTCCGTGCCTCGGAAAGCACGTTAAGCCGTTGGTCCCGGCTGTCATTCGTGGATCTTTGACAGTTGTTACGGGTAGTCAGAAACCCGAAAGTCTGACAACCAGTCTTACCAAGGGGTATCGCATTACCCAGTAACTGGGTTGTGGAGGTCAGATAGGCAGTTGCTCCATGTAAAATACTGGTATTCAGTTGCATCCGGTTAGACTGGAAGCCGACCCCGATGATGATGACATTATTATGATTTCGATTTTTATGAGAGCAGTGCAGAGCAGAGTAATTGTAGGTCGTGGGTTAATTAAAACCCAGGAGGCATGTGTCCCACCAGTAAGAATATTAAAGCCTGATTATGTTACGCTTATATACTAATCAACATAGTCATTGTCATTTATGATCAAAATCAAAGTAACGATGTAATTCCTTGGGGTACGACAGTTAACGTATTTAAAAAGTTTTCTAATTGCATTTTTTCCCACAAAAAGCTTCCAAATTCGTCCCGTAAAGTCGATCGCGGTAAATTGTCGAGGGTTCGTGATTGCGGTGGCAGTAGAATTTAAAAATTTTGGGACACGTCGTTGGGTGTGTCTTGAATACGAATGGGAGGGCACTTGCACTTTCTTTTGAACGGGAGTTTATAAACCTAAGTAAGGTTCAGGTTGGGGCTATAAACTGGAGGAAGTAAACGAAAGTTTAATCTTGTTTTGGTTAACTGTAACTGTGTCTTCTAATTTAACATCACGCTTTACACGCTTTGTTTCCCAGAAGGGTTTAGCGGAGGTATACCTACCTATAGAAAACCCACATTCCACCAATAATGGCTCTAAATTAATTGTCTAAAACTAAGTTTTCGTAATAGGTACTGCTCCTTTTTTAGCAGGTTTTCTTTTTGTAGGCAGAAAGAGAATCGCAGATGAAAAGATTAATCATTCAATAATTAGGATTATGGCCCGTTCCTTACAGCGAGGAGGCCTGTGTCCTAGCAGTGGAAACGTTATGAGCTGATCATGATGCGCTGTCCAGATAAAGTAGACTGATCATGCAAAAATTATGCTAATAAATATTTAGCTCCCTTCAAAATGGTTGAGCTGAATGGTGCTGATCTATGCGTCATGTTCGTGAACGGTTTCTATAAAATATCTGTAAGACCTGTTATATCACCAAAAATCGCACTAATAAATACTTTGACATTGACTTTGACGGGCGCCGTCAGTTGGGGCTGGTCATCACTTAGCTGCCTCGGCTTATTTTTATTTTTGGATTGTTGTTTTCTTGCTTTTTGCTGTACTATGGACGTTTTTAACGTGTACGTCTTTTTTGCATCGTTCTCACATATAATTGTAAATTCAACATTAATGATGTAACTAATATTTTTGTAAAAATATAATTTAAAAGAGTGTCCATGGAGTTTCTTGCCCGTTCTTCTCCATAGGTACCTACGCTTTGGAATGGGCAACTAGCTTCATATTTTCTGACTGACCGACTTCTTGACAGTTCGAAAGTGCCTGTAAATGGTTTAATTGAAATAAATGCTTTGAGTTTGACTTTATGTATATCGATCGTAACATTTGTTATGCTTACTTTTATTTTTACACAAGACTGAATTCTACCCCCCTCGATAACAAGTGATTGACACATCTGTCAGTTACATTATTCTGCTTATCAAACCATGTCACCACTAGGTACTTAGGTACCTATTTACCTGTCATGACTTTACAGCATTACGGAGAAGCGGTTTTTTATCACGGTTCATTTTTAAAACATGTTCATTGATTTTTTTCAACCTATCTTTGAAAGTTTAATTTTGAAAATCTCAACGTTTTTTGTTTAAGGTTTATAAAATTCAGAATCTAGGTGGATTGTTACGACGTCTCAAAAATATGGTTGCAGAAACCCTATCTATGTAATGAAGATCCGTTAAACCTGTTTATATCCCACAAACCAACCCCCTTAACCTCCCAACTACTTATAAATCCCAAAATATACATCACCCAATTTACTTAAACCTCCATACACTAGCGTTAACCTTTTATACTACGAAAAAATCCAACAAGATTTTACCTAAGCACCTTAAATAAAGTAGAGAACCCACGTAAAATAATGCAGTCGACGTATAAAGATTAACAGCACACCCATATTGTGCTTCGGACAGGGGATCAAGAAATATAGCCGGGAAGGGAAACTCGAAGGTACGATTCGGAACAATCGTAGTGAGGGACGGAATACCTCTTGGTTTTCGAGATTCGCGTGTTTTCTGAAATTGGATTAGCTGAAGTCCCAGTTTAGTCATAAGGTATTTTATTTCACACAGACTTTGCTTGAACAGTAAATCATTATTTGGGTTAAAAGATTAAAATTCACTTTGTTATGAAATCTAAAGTTCTAAAGCTTAACAACCAATCATCATCAACTTCCTGTTCTTGTTGTGCCCTTACTTGGGATCGACGTAACATGTGTTTTCGTGTCATTCTTCCCATTAAATAAATAATACAGTCAAAATGAAATCGGTCAAATTTTTACTCATTTTCTACTATACACATCCGAGGTCAACGATTCTTAAGAGTAAACTAGTCGCGAGCTCAAACTTACTGGTGGTCATGGCCAAAAAGCTGTCTCACCTGGCCTCGTGACCGACAGAGATAGTTTCAGTGATGAGCAGTTAGATGCTAGTCTACACGCACAACGTCTAGTTCTCACGCACAGAAACACCGTTCCGAACTGAAAGGCGTGTAAACAAATTTGAAAAGTGCTTTGGAAAATCGAATTATATGAAAAAACCACTGCATAAATCACTTACAAATAAAGTTTATTAAATCTCCGATAAGTGAGCTTTGTTGGCACCGACTTTGTTTTTTTTTTGAAGATTTTACACTTCTTTTATTACATCCAGAATTACGTTAAAAATAGAAAGAAAAACGAATCTTTGTTCGCTCATAACCTTTAAATGGCTTTTTATTTTACTATTCTGTTTCCATACAAACAAAATTAATAAAAAGTCAAAATATATCATGTTTAACTTTGGATGCACAATGTCAAGCAGTGGAGTAATATTCTCCCGAAATTTGTATGGAAAAAATATCAACTAGTGGTACCTTAACAGCCCAAAATTGCAACAGCATTTACATCTCCCTCCAAAACTATCCAAAACACCCTCATTCTTCACTTTAATAACGTTATATATGAATGTATTCCAACACCCCAATAAAAATCATTTTCGTCGTAATCTCAGGGAACCTTCGTTGCCAAACAAATAATCTTCATATGTCCTAATGTCACTATAATACGTTGTAGGGGAACCCATTTTGTGAGATAATAAACATGACTTAGGACGCAGACAGACGGGCAGGATTTCCCCGAGTTTAAAAAAATGTTTGTAAGTGTAGGTCTGTGCACGGTATTTTGCACACATTTTGTGATTTTTATGGATAATAAAATGTGGCTGGTTTTTGTCTTGCTTATGACAATTAATGAAAATGCGTAGGTAAATTAAAATATCTGAAATGAAAAATAGAATCATCATCATCATCTGCCTAGCAACCAACCAACTATGTTGGGATCAGCTTCCAGTCTAACCAGATGCAGCTGAATGCTTAATATTTAATAATATTTTACATGGAGCGACTGCCTATCTGACCTCCACAACCCAGTTGCTGGGCAATGTGATATCCCTTGGTAAGACTGGTTGTCAAACTTTCGGGCCTCTGACTACCCGTAACGACTGTCAAAGACCACAAATGACAGCCGGGACCAATGACTTAACGTGCTCTCAGCTCGTGCGACTGTTATTATTTAGCCACGGGCCTCTACCCTTATCCCAATTTATTTTGTGTCGGCGCAACATGTCCTTTTCTTCAATTTCTATTAGTCGTCAGCACAGTAGTAAACCTCTTTCTACCATTTAAACCTTGACTGATTTACCTTCAAAAATAAATGGCAAAAACTGCTCATGTGTCCAAAGCCTTAGGCTCAGCCCTACATACATACATACTCAGCCTATAATTAATGTTCCCACTGCTGGGACACAGGCCTCTTCTCTGTGAGAGGGGGTGGGCCGTAATCTACTACGCGGGCCCAGTGCAGGTTAGTAGATATCACATGTCTTTGAATTTTTGGCTCTAGGACGTGTCGCTTTCCTCACGATGTTTTTCCTTCACCATTTTGAGAGCAGTGGTGATGATATAATTTACACAAAGTAAAGCGCCTGTCTGGGTTCGAACCTACGACCTACAACTTGGAAGTCGCGGCCGTGACCACTGTGCCAACACTGCTCTGCTCAGCCCTAAAAGGTCACGAAACGAATAAAGTCAATTGCAAAGAACCGAACGTTCATAGTAATCATCGGGATATAAAAAGTATCTATTTCGCAGTATCCTGCTAAACATAGAGCTTTCCATCATTCTTTCTCCATTCCCTTTCTTCTTTTTTTTCTTACTCGTAAGTCGTGGCCATGACCACTCAGCCACCACTGCTCTGCTCAGCCCTGAAAGGTCACGAAATGAATAAAGTCGATTATTCTTCTTTTTCTTCGTCTTTTGTAGGGAATTAGTAGGTATATTGTAAGTAAGTATTTAAATTGCTTCTTAGCTTTAATTTAGGCGATGTGTTTATTTTTTGTTTTTGTGCTCACACCATAAATTATTATTGTAAGTCTATACGTGAGGATTTGTAATTGGCTTTCGGGTGACTATGATTTGCTTTTTTTGTTTGTTTTTACTAGCTGTAAGTCCTCCATGTACTAAATAAATAAATAAATAAATAAATATTCGACCAACTTGTTATTACATTGTAAAAAGTCTATTGGGCGAGTGGGACCGTGGTCCCAGTCGCCTGAGTACTCCACCTCTATAGGGACTCGGTTATTTTGATCTGTTTTTTTTTTTTTTTACATTGTTTCGAGTTTTAGTATCTGTCGCCAAAAAGAATTTTCCAGGAATACAGTATGGCTGCAAGACAGCGACGTCGATTATACAGGTAAACTCGAGTAAATTGTTATTACGACTTTTGGGAACAAAATCTCGTGTCTATTTAATCTCAAGATATTACGTAAACAATAAATTTTCAAACAACAAATTTTAACTCCCTTTATCTACTCCGCTACTTCCATAATGACATCTCCAAAACCAGTTTCCGTGACCCCACAACGAGAGGTACAATCTTCGCTACATTGGAACCTACAGATTATTATTATCTTCACAAATTACCTATCCCCTAAATTGTCAATTGCCAATTTTTCGAGTTGACGCGAACATCGTTACAAAAGTTATCCCTGCCGCTGCTTTGAAATTTATAAAGGGGCACTTTTCACTCGAGAAAAATTTCTTCAGAACGGTGTGAAAAAAAAACAATTTCGCAAGAAGACGTAGGGGAATTTGGAAAGTTTTTGGTGCCACGGATCCAACACTGCTGTAATTTAGCGGGTACCTTAAAAGGTAGACTTGATAACTGGAGTTTCTCAAGTCTAACTTGATAAAAAATGTGCGATAAAGTATGACGAGGCGAAAATGGCGGCTTTATTGACAATAAAATAAAAATACATTTGATTGCTCCGTCTTTTGTAAAGTGATTGATAAAGCGTCGCGGCGTCGCTTCAAATGGAGTTAAATTGATTGAGTATAAGGCTGACATTAAATAAATAATATAAAAACCGGCCAAGTGCGTGTCCGACCACGAGCAATGAGGGGTTGCGTAGGTGGGATGAAGTTATCCCAAGAACAAACTTAACTTTGTAGTTGAATGTTTTTTATCCCATATATCGTTATACTAGCTTCAGCCCGCGACTTCGTCCGCGTGAAATTTCTTGTACCCCCACCCCGTTGCAACACTTCGTATTCGTTTAACGTTATTTTTTTTTTTTAATTTCATTCTGACTTTTTTTCTTTTTGCTCGGCTCCTAAGGGTCATAGCGTGATATAAAATAGCCTATAGCCTTCCTCAAGAACTGGGCTATCAAATGCAAAAAGATTTTTTCAAATCTGACCGGTAGTTCCAGAGATTATCGCGTTCAAACAAACAAACTCTTCAGCTTTATCATTAGTATTAGTATAGATTAATTATTAATAAGATTTCACTGTCAATGCTCCAACGGCAAATTTAAGTTTGTGATTGTAACAAAAAATATGTGTTATAGCTACAAATTAATAATTTTTGACCTTTGAGGGGCTTGTGGTTAAGTAATAACAGCCGCACGGGTCGATCAATAAGGTTAACGGGGTACCTCGAAAATATAAAATCCTCGAAAACCTACTAAGCGAGCGAAAGTGGTGCAATTACTTTTGAAACGCAAAAGAAGAGTCATGTGCGTACGCTCGGAATAAAACGACGTAGGTATGTGCCGAAACGAATTTACTCCTTTTTAACACGCTTTTATTAGGTCGACATGTATGTAACTAACTATGTAATGGAATCTAAGGTAACTAATTTAACCATCTTCCAAGGGTCGTAGCGTAATGAAAATTGGCAGCTGTATGTAGTTCTTATGACAATACAATAATATGGTACTGTCGAACTGATCTGATGATGGACCCGGAAGATATGAACTGGAACTTCATGATGGAAAATCGTATCATAGCTGTTTTGGATTTCTTAGAAAAGTCTTGTAATGAACTTTGACCACGATTAGTTTTTTGTTTTTACGTGCATTTATAAAAGCGTGTTTTTCTAGTGTTTTTTTAACTATTAATTTATTTAACGAAATAAATGGCACATCAAGCTACCCGAAACTGTAAAATTTTCCCAATCAACTTTGAACCTTATGCTTTAGCGATACAGTTGAAAATCTATTAAAGAAATTTGACAGATAGCCAAGCCAGCCAGATTTAGTGGCTTTATGTGCTGGCGCCTTCGATCAATAATAGTACTAGATGAATGATTAGGAACAAAAATAAGTCGCTAAAGTGGCCACGTTTGCACACAGATAAACATTTATATTTCTTACTACGAACTATAGAAAAAAGTTTAATAATTTTAACAACTTCAGATTATTATAAACCTTAACACTCTAACATAAAGTTTAATTACGATTGCAAATGATTAATATTTAAGTCCTTCTGTCATCGAAGCAATAAATTTAAAATGTCACTTGAAAATAAAAAGTAATTTTTATAATAAGTACAAAAATATTTATTCTAAAATGAAACTTAACGTCTAAGCAATAAGGTTAAAAACATTTTGTTGACAATTTCGTACTTACTCGAATTTGGAACTAGACGTAGTTCTTGGAATTACGTTTCAATGCTTCAATGTTTGTTAGAGAGGTTGGCGCGTTGTCGCAAACATTGGCCAAACAATCATAATAATATTTGCTAATTGATTTATATTTACTATTTAATTGTGTTACTATTTTATGAAAAACATTTAATGATAAAAACTTACCGAAAAAAATATATTCCTTCCAAAATCTTGGTGTTACGGTGGTTATTTACACAACTTTTGAACGCGCACTGAGGCATTTTGACGTCTTAACATTGGCTATGATTGGACCATACTAATTTGAAATAAGAGCACAAAAGTATTCGTGCTCGTATTTTTCGGGCCGTTTTTGAAGCGCTTATCGGGCATCTAGTACTATTATTGATCGAAGGCTGGCGCCTGTACTTATAGTAGCAGACTTGGGACAAAATTATTATTTTAATAACAAAAAGGATTATAGCTATTAATAAAAAAGC
This sequence comes from Oligia fasciuncula, assembly GCA_963082905.1. Classification (NCBI taxonomy): domain Eukaryota; kingdom Metazoa; phylum Arthropoda; class Insecta; order Lepidoptera; family Noctuidae; genus Oligia; species Oligia fasciuncula. Next base: position 18,273,458 of record OY720395.1, read on the forward strand.
AATAACCAAAGTAAAGCCACTTACCCCGCTTGTAAATACATTTCATCAAAAATCAATATAATTTCACTTGAACACTAACGAGTTTGAAACTGAAACCTGATTTTATTTAGCTCCAGAATATTGCCTATTACCTTACCCAGCCTATACTTAAACAGATTTGCAGCTGACATTGTATATACAATATATTTAAGTAACGAAGTACTGAGACAAATAGTCTGAGAGATTTATTAAACAGCTTCTGTTCCCTCCAACTTGATGTCAAAATGAAGAGAAAATAAATTTTGGCTACGTCATTATTCATCGACCGTGTATATTATGGGAGAATAGATGGGGCCATTAAATGGAAATTCGAAAAAGCGTTTAAATGTTTTGACTAACAATGTTTAAAGCTTTTAGTTATATAATGTGGCGGAGATGACAATAACTGAAAACATTGTCAATTCTAATGGATTGGATTAGTTTGAAACTATCAAATAATCCTTGACATCGAAATTGAAAATGCGATCAAAGTAAATAGTAGTGATGGTCTGACTATGGCTTTTGCAAACCATCGACTACCTATAGCGACTAAACTATTGGATCGATTTGGTTGAATTTATTTATGAAGACTGGGAACGTCACTAGATTTTTTTTTTGTTTGGTCCCACTGCTGGGCAAAGGCCTCCCCAAATTCTTCCAGGAACTCTTTTCCCGCGCCACCTGGAACCAGCCCTCGCGGTACGCGTATCATCATCATTTCAGCCGAAAGACGTCCACTGTTGGACATAGGCCTCTTCCATGAACCTCCACTTCCACTGGTTCTGTGTTTCTCGCATCGGTACGCGTAGGCGACATTAGATTTACGAAGTTTAATTTAGCGTCGTATTCTCCACTATTCTTACCTATAGTAAGATCTGACATAACACAATTTACTCGTGAAAGACAAAATAGATTATAGTACTCCTAACAAGTGCCCGCAAACGATAGACTAGGAGTTATAGTTAGACCCTTCTATTTCAATATTTGTTATCTAGTTTACTGCTCGAAAAATCTGCAGTATTTCTCGCAAATGGTAGTGCAATCTACTCGTATTTATTCGGTGGCATTCGCCAAGGATGTGGATCAACTAGTTGCTGAAATTTTAATGTAATGCAATCGCTAATTTTAGCTAAAACTGCTATCTACTTGCTACTGCTATTTACTTTTAACTGCTATCAGTTCTTTGTCTGCCCTGGACCTATATAATTTGGTTTATATGACGGATTAACTTATTACAAGGACACATATCAGATTTAAGCCTTGCTTTGTTGATGGCAAATACGTTTTATACTATCACTAGCTGACCCGGCGAACTTCGTACTCTTCGTACTTCGTACCGCCCCGCCAGCCGCTCTGCCCCCGCTTTTTAAGTCGCTGATATCTTGTAAGATATTCATTTTAATGATAATCTGTAAAGGGCATTTTTGATCTACATAAAATGCAAACCTACTGTATTGTTTAAAATAGCTTGATAAATAACCCATTGTAATTTATGTAAAAGATAAAAATGGTTACTGTGGGTTCCTCCTTAGTCGTTCACTCTTGACAGAGTGGTCGTGTTTGATGACTCTGCATTTTCTTTGGCCAAAGTAGCCCTCGCAACCTCGATCGTAGTACTGTGGGTTAGGAGATAAATATGTACCAATGGGGGCCTTTTTTATCAATCTTTTTAAGATATACAATTCCATAGTATATTAATTTGATCTATCTCGTAAGGTTTAGCCAGCGTTTGCAATCTAAGCGCACACAAAAATATGTTTGTTACGACATCACATTACAAATCTTTGAATTTCTCGGCTTTTCTCTACTATAATATGCATGTATTATACATATAAACCTTCCTCTTAAATCACTCTCTATCTATTGCTGAAAACTGCATTATAATCCGTTGCTTAGTTAAAAAGATCTAAGCTAACAAGAAGTGGGAGCGACTTTGTTTTATACTATGTAAAGATGTAAAGATAGTACCTACAGTAACAGGGTTAGGTACATGGTGTGCACACGACTTGGAAAATGAAGCAACCGAACACAACATACAAACCCCTTGATATGAGCACCACTCAAATACCAAAGCACATTAACTAAACGAATAAAAATGTTCTCTTTTTAAAAGCACCGCCTCATAACAACTCATAAACAGCCCATACAACCCACTTACACAACATACTTCCCATAAATAAAGCACTTTTTTCAGGGAAAACTTTCAGTAGGCCATTTCCCATGGGTGTTGGGTCGAACAAGAGAAACGTCTGTGCCCCATTTAGCTCTGCGAAAGTATGAAGCGAGTAGCTCGCTCCCAGTGGAACGAATTAGAAGTAACCGTGGCCGAAAATTGGGGCTTATCATAAAAAAAAAACAGGGCTTGAGTTTGTGTGCTTGGCTTTAAATTTTAGTAAGTGTAGGTGTGTAGATTTTTTTGGGCTATCTTTGAGATCCTACGTTTGTGTCGTTGGTTCAGAATTAATAGTGATTTTGTAGTAAGTACTACGAGAACTATTAAAATTGGCAACACTCGTTTAAATTTATCCCTGAAAACAGTCATATCTACACGATTGAGAGATTTTTTATTAATATTGCATCCATGTGTCATAAGGAAATAGGTAAACTGCTTAAAAATTTTTGTTTCTTCCCCATGCGCTTGAGATTTTCTCTCAAAATATGCTTTGAACGACCACAATGTGGTTTAGTCGTTAAAATACTTAAACGGGAGTAGATTGCTGCAGATTTCTCATTAATAAATTGCTATATTTTTCAATTTGTAATCGGGAAATGCTCCAACTGTTCCAAAATGTTTGTTTCTTTCTCATTCGCCGGAATTTTCCTCTCAAAATATTCTCAGAACGACCACAATTTTAGTTAGTAAAGGCTAGAACTAACCTTCTGTTTTCCTGTGTCAAAATCCATTAGGAGTTCCAAATAAAAAGTAAAGAAAGGTGTATGAACTTTACAAGCTCCGTAAAGGTACTTACTTATAATAACAAAATACCTGTGTACTTACTAAGAGGAAACTTTTCCAGTAAGGTTGGTTATTGGCTCAACTTTGTTTACATAAAGTCTCAAGTTAAGCAGACTTTTAACAAAAACAACAACAAAAAATCTTTGTCGTTTCTTATAAAAAAGTTGTTTTTTTTTACTAATTACATTCGGAGTTTTTTTTTTGTATAAGTCGCAGTTGTTTTTGTTCGGCAGTTATTAAGCTTTTAGAATTTGATGGAATCATCCATGATTCAAGAAGACACCTTCGCTATAATATTTAGATAATCTTATTGATGTTATAAAGAAGCAAAAAAGGAAAATACATTTATTTAGCACAGATTAAAAGGCGCATAATATAATATACATACATCAGATAAAAAAATAAAATAAAAATCAATTAAAGAGTGAAAAGTGTGATTTAAGAATTTGCAGGAAAGTCACGGCTGCGCCAAAAAGGCCCAGTTCAGCAAAAATACCAGACTAGTGCCTGACGCTAGTTTTAACTGGACCTGAAGTATGAGGTGTTGACGGATGTAAAGCAGATTTACAATGCAACGTGACGTGTGTGTGTGTAGGCATACTTAAATTAAATAAATTCAATAAGCAAATCCTTTTATGGTAAATGTTAATGTCTTAAAACCACGACTTTTATCATCATAAATAGCAATGGATTAGCAATAGCCTTCAATATGATTCTGATTGTGATCGATCGTGTGTTACGTAATCAGGGTGCTGCAGGGTAATTGCGTAACACACTATCAGTAGCAATGGGTTTCATTTTGACAGTTCAACAACATTCATTGCGTTATTCGCGTTGTTGAGCAGACACATTTTTCGAACATATGGAGCACTGGAATAGAAAAATATGCTACGAAATTATTCAAATTGAGAGTAATAGTTTATTACGCAATTACGGTGCTGGACTCAGTACTGCGAAAAAATAAGAAAGAAAAACAGAATTTTATTTTACCCACAACAACCATTGACGGCCTCTCCACTTTTGTCCTTCCATTAAACATTTATCAAAAGTATTTCACGCCTGCCACGAAATTCTTAAAGACGTCGCAATATTACGATACGGAGTCGAAACCGTCGCTTGTCAACGGCACCATTACTCATAGAAATAAGCAATCATCTGGAGCACCCCTTTTTAATTATGCAAAATCTGTGCCATTCATTAAACCCCCTATTTTCTTCTCCCACTTCAGCCCCCTCCATTATCTCTGAGGAATGGACAAAATTATTTACTTGGAAATTATGAAAAATATATAAGATAGATTGCACAATCTGTTTCAATTTTTGCCGAGTGGTGAGCATTTTGCCATTGTTCCGTTACGTTGCGGATTTTAAATTGGACAGGTGAGGGTAGAAGAATTTTTCCGATATTTATCATGCTTAAGTTTTTGTGAGGAAAAGTTTTTTGCGGGGCTCGAAGTTGACAGTTGCTTTATTGTGTATTATTGAACAATAAACTAAATAATATATCCTTGATTAATTGACATAATTAAAGTGGTAAGTTTGTATTTCTTGCATTGTAGAAATAACAGTAGGTATAAGACCCTCAGGCTAGATGGAGCGACGATCTTAGCAGGACGGCTGGTTGCAGCTAGATGAGAGTTGTCGAAAATCGAGTTGAATGGCGTGCAATAGGAGAGGCCTATGTCCAGCAGTGGACTGCTATAAGCTGATGATGATGATGATAAGACCCTTTGTACTATCAGCAAAAGTTAAGCATGCTCACTTAAGAAAATATTTCTGAGGGTGCGCAGCTAGTGACAAACTACACCCCTTTGTTGTACGTTGTACTAGCTTTAGGCCCTTTGTACACAACACGTTTTTCTTGCCGTGAAAAACTACATTTTATTCGCCGTGTGTAGGCGCGGTCTTCAGTGTTGTATGGATCACTATGGAAGCTTGTTGACGGACACGTTTTTTCTCCGGAACGGATCATACGCCGTTGCGTAAAGAAACTATGCCGTGTACAAAGGGCCTGACTCGTCTGTATTGCTACGTAAAGAGTATTACTCCAGACCATTTTGCATCGCTTCAGTTTGTTGTCTACGAATGACTAAAATGAGCTATTTTCCCCAAGTGACTAACAAATCTTACGCAAATACTGGCGATATTTAATATCTAAGGTGATTACTCAGTAATATCGGGGGATATTAATTCTCTGTTTTCTAACCAGAAAAAATGCGCTAGAATCGAACTTATATAATTATTATTATGTACCAAGGGCTAATTCTTCAATCGACAGGTAATTTTTATTTGTAGAATAAAATTGACGTCTGACAGATTTTATATGGAAGAACTGTCAAAAATTCAAAATTATTCCTCCGATTATATTATCTAGCGTTGCGAGAAATTAGCCCATAATTTACATAAAGGAAAACCAAACTCTTTTGAAGTAGGTACCTAGTTTATTATCTTGCTCCCAATAATGTTCTGGCATAAAAAAATGTATTCCTTTTCACATTATTAGGTAGGCACTGCGAGCTGCGGTTTATCAAATACGTTGTCTAAATGTTTTTGGAGAGTTTTACAAATTAAAGCTTATTGAATAGAATGATAGAGCTTAGCCGTATTTACAAACATGCTTATGGGCGGAAACCCATACTTATGCATGATTGTCGTTGCTATGAACTCCTTGCTAGGAGATGATAAAAGATATTTTTCTGATAGTTAGGTATGGCCAGGGAATCTTTGAGAAAAGGGCAAATTACTTCTAGTTAAACGTACAGTTTAGTTTAGCAGGTCGTCAACATCTGATGTGGCGGTGGTGTCCGCAAATCCATCTACCCCATAAATTCAACTATACGTAAATCCTATACAATTACTAGCTAGCATCGCATCGGTAATAAAACATAGATCACTCACTAAATTAACTTCACACCAACAAAATACTCTATCACCACCCGATTATCAATTCAACCCGTTAGCTAGTGGGATGTCAATATTCATTTAGTGGCTTGGCCACAGCGTGCGCGTGATTTGTCGTCCCCCCTCATCCCGCAGACGCGCCGAAGGGAGGGGACACGTGGTCCGAATACAAAATTGCGACGAATTTCGTCGACGGCCGCCAATTGATGTCGAAAATCGTTTGTGTTATTAATAATTCGGCATTCGTCTCGTAGATTCTGCTTTGATTTATATGGTGATGGGTATGCATTTGTTTGATTTTTGTATTATGATGTCTCTCGGTCAGGAAATCGAGGAGATACAATCATGTTCCTCCCTCTTTTTACCGACTTCATGATGAGTAGGATAAAGCGCCGTTTACAATTTTGAATATTTTTAATGCCGCTACGAGATCATCAATATCGGCCAATAGATTACGAAAATCGTATTTGTTATTATTATTTGTTTTAGCATTATAATTCTAGAATGGAATAAAATAAAATACTTTATACTATGTACACCATATGAATTACAGATATTCGATAGTCGTTACAGGTCGTCAGAAGCCCGAAAATCTTACCAAGAGGTAGTATTACCCAGTAACTAGGTTGTGGAGGTCAGATAATAAGGCAGTTCCTCCATGTAAAATACTGGTATTCAGCTGCTTCCGGTTTGACTGGAAGCCAACCCCAACATAGTTGCGAAAAGACTAAGCAGATATAGGTAGATATATTTATGAATTACAGATATAACAGTAGAAAATTTATATTGGCGTCTCAATAGCCGTTTTAGAGGTTTTTCATTGACTTTGTAAACTTTTACATCTCACCATCGTATTACAAACAATTTAAAAGATGCCATAAAACAATATTTTTGCTTTTTACAGATTTTTCTCAGTACATGGGCGACATGGATATACAAGACTACAAGGCAATGGCCGGTGGAACTGACAGGTCAGTGCAACACTTAAAAAAAAAAAGCTAACTCAATACAATTTTAAACGAGCATTCTTTTTTGGATCGGCGTTTAGTCGGGACCTCTATTCAGCCGTAGTAGGTACTGAATAATCGCGCGTGCTTTTCACTTGTCATTCACTAGAGCTACACATGTAATTTTGCCTCCAGGATACATTTTGTATATCCAACGTTTATATTCCGAGGTATTGGTTATATTAAGTACCTATGTGTCACAATTGCCTATTAAAAATATAAAACGGAAAATAAAAAGAGATATGGACCACCCCTGAGGCGGCGGCATACCTTATCCATTAAGAAAATAATTTTGCAGATCAGTTTATATAATTATGACGGAGTTATGGCCGATAATAATTTTTTTTGAGGTCGATTAAAAATGAGAAAAATATTATTGTAACAATTAATTTGTAAAATTAGTAAAGATTTTCTCTCCAAAGCTCCTGATGACCTAACTACGAAAAAGTAAAGAAAAAATTACATGTAACTGCGGTGCTATTCTGTAAAAATCTCACCGTGAAAGGTTAGGTGAAGTGAGCGTGGAGTGAGCTGTCAATAGTGTCAATTCCTAGCAAAAACAAACTCACTTCACCTAAGTTTTCACGGTGAGATTTTAACAGAATCGACCGGCTGTTTTTTTTTGTGTGTATGAATAAAACTGTTAGTAGAGGTATTCAGGGTTTATTATATTTTGTATATCACCGTTACAACTTACTAGCCGGAGATGTAAGCGGAAAAGGAAGTGGCCCAGTGTGACCATATTTACATTAGTGTTTCCATTACAATTATAAAAATATTCAACTGTTCCATAAAAAAATTCAATACCTTTTCGACCCAAATGTATGGGACGGCTGATTAGATTGGTGAGTCATGTGCTTCCACATACCTCACCAAGTCACCATGAATATGAACGTCCACACTCCACACATTGCGAATCATGCGATGAGCGCCGTGCGCTGCGCATGCCTCGCAATGTCTGTATCCCCCTTAAGATGCTGGTCCCATGGAGAAAATTAGCCAGTTTGATGTTCTGCATCACACCCTTAAATATGACCACATAACTACTCGTATTACCAATACATGCTTTATATATGTATAAGGTCTATTTCATACACGAAATCTCTTAAATGTGCGAAAGTTAAGGAGTCATTGTATTCATCATTACGAACAACTTTTACTAAGGACCAAACCTGAAATCCTGAATGTTTTTTTTGCGATTACTCGTTTTGTCCTATAGTAAAAGTAGTTCATAATGATGAGTACAATCATGACCCCTTAGATATTTAGACCACTAAAACTACTAGATACTTCCATTAAAATGAATACCTAACTAGTTAAACATTGTAATTTATTTGAATGCTTCAATTCTCTTTTATTCATCCATTAATGCGTTCTTTCAAGTCAAAAATACAAAATAATATTCATGATTGAGAAATTGACATCAATCAGAACGAAAGATAATAAAGAATGCAGTACGATGAAAATATCAAAGGGAAAAAAGTGACAATGAAACTGTCAACAATAACGTTTTAATCAACATGAAAGCTTGTAAAAAAATATCAGAGTCTCTAGAACATATGCTTGCAAGGACCCTCCAATCTGCTTCCATTCATTCACTTGAGTCATCCATCTTGTATTTCTTTTTTTTTTGTCGTGTATCCTCGCGCCGGGCTTCGTCAAAGTGCAATATCATCAAATCACTGTAAAAGAAGTTTCATGATTTGAGGGGCGCAGGGGGATGAAATATTACAACAGGAAAGGTTCGCTTCAGAAAAGACGAGTTGGTGGGGTATGGGACGTAGCGGAAGCGAAGATATGGTGGGCTAAGAGTGTCTACTCTATGCACAGTCAAGTCTGTAGTGCCTTTATGAGGATGGAGCTTTGTTCAGCTTGACTATGTTGATTGAACGTTAACCTTTTTTTTTTTTTTTTTGCGGGTGGGAAATCATCAAATGACCCCTCCCGCTCGAGCGGAAGGGAGTGTCAGACTCTTACTGACTAAAACCCACCAGTGTTCCTTCCTTAGCCCTTTATGTTCCGGGCCAGCGGTAACCCTTTCGGACAATCCCGCGGCAGGCTTCGGCCCGATTGGGCCCCTCCTCGATGCTGACATCTCTTTGAGGCGCGCGTGTAACCTTAGTGCTTACATGCAAACAGAAATATTAGAAAGAAAGAAAGAAACAAAATACGTTTATTTGCGGCAAACATGACGCATAAAAATAAAAACACAAACAAAAAATAAAATAATTATTTAAAAAAACTGGCAAAGTGCGTGTCGGACTAGCACACGAAGGGTTCCGTACCACAAGGAAAAAACGCCGAAAAAACACCTTTTGTTGTATGGTAAAATATTTATTTTATTCTGTTTTTAGTGTTTGTTGTTATAGCGGCAACAGAAATAAATCATCTGTGAAAATTTCAATTGTCTAGCTATCACGGTTCATGAGATACAGCCTGGTGACAGACAGACGGACGGACGGACAGACGGAAGGACAGACAGCGAAGTCTTAGTAATAGGGTCCCGTTTTTACCCTTTGTGTACGGAACCCTAAAAATGAATGAAATAAAAGAAAAAAATGAAATAAAAAAAAATCTACTTTACAAAATAATTTTCATGGCTTAATGGCTTATGAATACAACATTTTAAAAGAATATGCACGAGAATATTCTATAGATTATGGTTGATCCTCTACTTTCTAAAAATATATTTTCGCTTTCAGTATAGCACATACATATCGTTTTTAGTGTCGGCGTCTTGTGCCGAGTCACTCAGGGCGTATTTCATGCTACGTCGACTCACGAAATGATATTGTCGGGAATATGATTCGTGTGTAACAAATGTATTATGTACTTCGACCTTTGAGGACGTCGGATCGGTTCCCGGACGTTGAATGCAATGTGTTTATTTATTCAATCGTTTGGTATAAACAGTTTTGTTATTTGTTCGTGTAACTGTGGAGTTTTGAGCTGTGCTATTGGCTCTGGGTATTTCGGCTTTTCATTAAGCATATTATATTGGTTTTTGTAGCAAATAATATAATGCATATCTTCAAGTGTCCGTGGTGCAATAGATAGGAAATAAAATACGGGGCCTAAATAAACTGTGATATTTATTTATTTGTTCATATATCAATTCGCATTGCGTTTGAATTATGTAGTGCATTAATTAAATGGTTCTGAAATATAATTCCAACGTGTCGTATCTCAATTATAACTCATAATATTCTTATCGAATCATAAACCGAGTCACATTATGTGTAACTTATAAAATACTGAAACCATTTCAAGATGTTATAAAAGTTTTAGTGTACGTAGCAACTCGTAGCCGCGTAGCCGCGTAGCTGACAGCCACCATTAGGGCTACGCCGTAGCACGTACTTGTAGCCTTCACTAAACATAAAAGTAGACAGACATTCGAGTGAAGATTTTGTAACCGTTGATGTTGAAGCTAGTGATTTTTTTATGTTGATATTCAGGGGTTTTAAAAATATTAATGTAAATACTTCAATATTGAAATATAGCAAGTTTTATTAACTCCTTTTTTGAAAACATATTAGATAATAATAGGCTATTTGACAATGTAAAAAATAAGGTCATAATTATTGACACTCGTATAGATTATCGCTTTTAAAATCGATTTGCATTAATTTTACTACAAAACAATGTATTATTTATTAAAAAAATCCCGAAAAAACTTCATCTTTTTAAATCTGGCGCCACGTAATCGAAAACGGTCTGGATTGGCTGAACTTATGATGACGTCATGATATAGTCAATTTCTGTCTATCGTTGACAGAACAGATGACTTTTGTCTAGTATCTCGACCGTTTCAACGTTTGTTTACGTGTATTTTGACGTCACGACGCCATATTGTTAAAGATAGCGTTTTGGCGGCTTATTTAAACAGTACATTTTTATTTACTATTTTCTAAAAGAAATACATTATGCAATTTGAAGTAATAGGTTTTTGTGAGCTCGTTAGACACCATTAAATAATCTGAGATGTTTATCAGAAACCAGTCAAATAGCCTATTATGTTGTTTTTGAATTTTGTCGCAAGTTTGACATTGTATAGTTAGGGTCAGTATTTGACTAAAAACGCACACACGCTACAGAAGAAATCCTAGTGTACGATGAGATGTGACATCCACCAAAATGCACTGGGTCCGCGTGGTGGATAATGGCGCATTCCCTCTTATGGCCCGGCCAGACGTCTTACCTGCGAGCAAGCCTGCACAAACCAGTTTACACAGGTCAGCGCGTGCGTGTGGACAGCAAGACGGTAGCTCGCGCAGTCCTGGAAACGAGGCTTGTGCATTCGTTGACTTACTGAAGATTTGGACTGCGCAAACTTGGCTTGCACGGTTTTACTTGAACGTGTGGCTGGTCATTCAAGCCGAGCATCAGTCCGAGGAAATTATTTTCGACAAAGTACACGTCGCAAATCGTTGCCGGCTCTCAAAACACAACTAGGATTGCACAGTTCAGTTTGCACGAGCTTACCTGCACGTGTAGCTTCTATACAGTGTTTCGTCTTTTTGAACAGTCATGACTGCACAGTCCTGGACTGCGCAGGCAAGACTGAGCGTGTAGCCGGGCCATTACAGAGAGGAAGCCTGTGTCCCAGCAGTTGAATGTTATAGACTGATAATGCATAACATCAACTTTTTTTTAGAAGGAGCTTTTGTCCAGCAGTAGTCTATTATAGGCTAAGTCACATCATGGATGAAGGAACTGATGGTAGGGTAGGTATTGACGAGCGCGCCCGTGTGTTCACGTGTGTCCAGTGTGGCACATCTGCCCTGAGCTCTAACATTATGTTGGTATATTGTTGATAGAGCATTTAAGTTACAGGTGATTAGAGCTAATTGAGGAATAATAATAAGTTAGCAATATAAAATCTAAGGAGTTGAAAGTTTTATTCCGAAAACAGTCGCTAAATTCTAATAGGGTGTACAATGATAGGTAAAACCGCGGACAATGGCGGTCGATCACTTTTCACCTATATGTCTTTAGTAGTAAGGTTGAAAAGTGGTCCACCACCAGTGTCCGCGATGGTACGTCAGAAATCAAGTGATACGGAACAATATGCATGTACTCCAGGTTTTATGTTGTAAAGAATACCCTGCGTAATTTCTCCCACTCATACATTTCAGTAAATTAAACACACAATGAATTTACAAGCTACTTACATTAAATTAAGCGATCCCATTGGTAGTGCTGCTAGCCAGTATCTTTTAGATGGCAGTAACTAGTGTTTAATTGTAAGCAAGCATGTAAGGAAGAAGTCATTTAACGCCCTTTTTTCATCTCGACCACAATTATTTCCGTTCACGGGTCGCGAACGCTCGTGACTTACGCCAGATATTAATACTCCGCTCCAATGTAAGTAACTTCATGCGTAAAATCATTGTTCGCTGGCCTATTAATCAGAAAGTCCGCTTCAGCAGTATTTTGTATAAACAGCCATTTGATCTATTTATTACCAATATTACATGCTGAGCTCCTTAACGCGACACGTGTCGTGTTTATTTTTTATTAGACTTAATACTACTATTTCGTTTATTAATACATTTTTAAATATTTTTTGTAAAAAAACATTTAAAAATATAAAAAATAGTAGTCCGCCGGTATCGGGCACAAGGTCCAAGCTACCGGGTGGTTAGGGTTCCAGAGACAGGAACCTCCTCACAATGCGAGCCGTATCAAGGAGTACTGCCTTCTGAATCAGGCCCTTGATCCAACCGCCCAACGAGAGCCTCGAGAGATGTTGATCGAGGCTTTTGGCCATCAGGCCATTGGCCGATACGACCATTGGCACAATGACAGCCGAGCTCACATTCCACATGCCAACAACCTCGTGTGCTAAGTCGAGATACGTAATTTGTTTCTCTTTCTCAGCTTTCACGAGGTTCTCGTCATGTGGAATGTTACTACTACTTATTGTTTTGAAGGCACTTTGGTTAGAAGACAGGTTGATACCGATAATATCCTACAATAGTCCAATCTACTCTTTAATATTCTCATATCAACTTGATGTAAGACATTTTTTTTGACAGCATACTGACAGATTTGTTTGTCTGGGATGCCAGAATATCACCTCTTCCCATTGATCAAATGCAGCCAGTACTTATTCCGATTCCAAATTAAAAGCCAACTCACAACTGCAACAAAATCCAAACACCAGACTTCAAAGAACTAGACAACTTTCAACTCACAACCATAAGATTGCAAAAGTCTCTTCAGGCGTTCATCAATAACAGAAACTATCTTTAGCCAAGCCAGGGCAAGGAAGCAGGCGGATCGATAACCAATCAGCCACGGCCGCTAGAATTACCTGGGCGCCTGATTAGGTGCCGCGATTTCTGTAGCGACAGCAGACGGTCAATAAACCGAAGATGACGCCCCTTCTCTTCATATTTTCTCTCGGTAACTATTAGGTGTTAACTTTAACGGTGTTTTGTCGCGTAATGTTTCGACGGGGTGAGGGATTTTCTAGTGGAGATTGGTTTCTGGTAGTAATAGTGCAGGTTGGTAGTACTACTGTTGAAAATGGACGCTTTTAACGCGTACGTCTTTTTTACATCGTTCTCACATATAATTATAAATTCAACAATAATGATGTAACTAATATTTTTGTAAAAATATAATTTAAAAGAATGTCCGCCGAGTTTCTTGCCTGTTCTTCTCCATAGGTACCTACGCTTTGGAATTGGCAACTAACTTTCTATATTTTCTTTCTATATAACTATATTTTCTGACTTGGTTTAATTGAAATAAATTCTTTGAGCTTGAGTTTGAATAAGTAACCTCTAAAGAAGTGTTTGGATTTTTAAAAAACCTTGCCAGATAAGCAATGACAATGTTTACAAGGCAAGGCAAGGCACACGCAGTGCAGAATCTTCTGTGTTTTGTCGAGTAATGTTTTGACGGGGAGAGGAATTTTCTTGTAGATATTTTTTTATGGTAGTAATAATATGGCAGGTTGGTGGGGGAGTGTGTTGTTGAAAATGGTTAAACGACGTTTGGCTTTTAAAAAAAATCTTGGAGAATACTATTACGCAATGACAATGTTTACAAAATAGATGGTAAGGCAGAATCTTCCTCTTCTTCACATAAATAAGTTTTCGTCATCAACCTTACTCTAACTTTCCTGTTGAGATCAAAATGGACATGCTTATATTAAACCCTTTGTGAAGTACCGTAGGAGAAAATATATTTTGTTTTCAAAAGATTAGATAAAATCATTTTATTTCGTAGTGTGTATAGATTGAAAAGGTATCGACACTGTCTGCGTCTGTACCACTCAAAGACACTTGTGAAGAAAATCCCCCTCATCATTATCTGAAACATTCAGGACAGTTTCGAGTGGAATGTCTATTTCACTTGTGTATTAGATAGTTGGGACGCTCACACATTCATTCTCGTTTCCTTGCGATTAAGATGTGAGGGGTGTCATATGCTGGTCAATCAATGAAGGGTGTGCGTTAAACAACAACCTTTAGGCTGCCTTTCCACCAGATGCATAGCGAGGGATGTGTGTGAAAACCAACCAATAACATCGCTTCATTTTTATAGCCTGAACTAAGTTAGCGTTGGTATTGGCTGGTTTTACAAACATCCCTCGCTACGCATCCTCGCTCTGGTGGAAAGGCAGCCTTATTATTGGACAACTTGTTTAAAACTTTGTGCATTTGATATAGGGTGGCAGCTGGGACAGCGACACGCACAAACTATAACCATGAAGTCAGCATAAGATTCCAGAATTTTTTGTCGCTTTAGCCTATATTGTCCTACGGCTGGGCAAAAGCCTCCTCTACCTTTCCTTGTGCTGTGCCTTCTCCGTTCAATCGGTTAGGAACGAACGGTTCCAACGGTTTTTTCGGTTATCTAAAAAAACTGCTGTTTCATAGAAAAGTGCAATACTTACGCGGTCAAAATGTATGGAACAGCATGTTTTTTTTAATAACCGACGGTACTTTTCAACTCTACGAGGGTTCAGAATCATGTACCTACTGAATCCATGGTAACAGGTTGCGCGTCGATGTGACACACCAAGTCCCTAGGCATACATTTCAATCTATTAAACACTAACTGCGCCCCGCGGTTTCACCCGCATAAGTGTCGATCCCATGGTAAAATCGGGATAAAAAGCATGATATGTATTAATCCCGGTTATAAACTATCTGTGTGCCAAATTTCATCCAAATCCGTTCAGCCGTTTGTGCGTAAAGAAGTAACAAACATACAAACACACTCACAAACTTTCGCCTTTATAATATTAAGTGTGATATGATACTCAAGTACCTGATGATTATCTAATGAGTTGCAGCTTTATACTTAACATGCACAAATAAGAGAGGCAATTCTCACAGTCTGATCTCAGTCTCAATCTGTCAAAAATACCACTAATATCCCTACATTTTTGACAAGTTTTTAACATTTGATTGTCACCGAGGCTGCGACTACATTTTCAACGTTTTAAAGTACGAGAATTCGCCTCCTGCTTATTTTTTAGGGTTCCGTACCCAAAGGTTAAAAACGGAACCCTATTACTAAGACTTCGCTGTCCGTCCGTCTGTCTGTCACCAGGCTGTATCTCATGCACCGTGATAGCTAGACAGTTGAAATTTTCACAGATGATGTATTTCGGTTGCCGCTATAACAACAAATACTAAAAACAAAATAAAATGAATATTTAAGGGGGGCTCCCATACAACAAACGTGTTTTTTTCGGCGTTTTTGCCTTGTGGTCTGTCACCAGGCTGTATCTCATGAACCGTGATAGCTAGACAGTTGAAATTTTCACAGATGATGTATTTCGGTTGCCGCTATAACAACAAATACTAAAAACAAAATAAAACAAATATTTAAGGGGGGCTCCCATACAACAAACGTGTTTTTTTCGGCGTTTTTGCCTTGTGGTACGAAACCCTTTGTGTGCGAGTCCAACTCGCACTTGGCCAGTTTTTTTTATTTGAAATGGGTTTGCTCTTGACTCTAGTCTAGTCTTATACATTTTTTGTCGTACCCACGCAGTCTGTCAGCACGTGGAACGGTTCAAAGAGTCTTGTTCACCCACTCTCGTATAACGTAGTCGTTGAGGGCACTTGGCAGCCCTCTGACAAGGCACTCCTGTAGGGATCTTGCCTATAAAAGACAAGACTGATCATATTTTCTAAAAGCCTTGCAAGACGATTTAAATCAATGCTGGCAAGTTAATCTGTAATTAACTTTCCATAAAGTCACTTCATAGCTTACATTACTATTATTGTATCATATAATTGTATTTTGTGTTCCACGAACTGTGTCCAAATAAACCTTTTTCTTTCTTACTTTGAAACGTATCACAAAAAAAAAGGAAATCAACACCATAAATTAATGTGAGGTAAGTATAAAGAAGTAGGTATTAATTTCGGATAAGCATAAGAGAATAATAAATATTAAAAGCATAAAAACATAGCCAAAACACATATTCACTTTCCCTACTAAATCAACAACAAAAATAATTCGATCCGACCAAACTGCCATAGATACAAAAAGTTGTCAGAAACTGCGTCCCCAGTACGAACAAGCGCTCAACATCGCAGACTATTGTTATTCGTTATCGTGACATTTCAATTGAAACTTTCCGTGGAACATTCGAGAAGATGGTTTTATTTGTGGCGGAACAAACTGTCTTTGCTGCATGAGGTTTTAATAAAACATGAGATGAAGATCATTAGTTGGGGGGTTATGGTAAATTGGGGCTGAGATGGAATTTTCTTAGGGTAATGGTAAAATGCGGTGCGGTGGTCTGGTCGGTATTTTAAAGTAGTCTATACAATAATTATTTAACAACTAAATAAAGCATTATTTTTGTAAGGGTTTTTTTTTTCAATCATTTTCTAGGCTAGTATTGTAAGGTTCATTAGTTAAACTTTTCAGTAGAGAAATTTAAGACAAGGTAGGAACACCTTGTCTTAAATTACTCAAATTGAAATTTTACTCAAAAACGTTTCTAGTACTGCCAGCTTCCTGTGCAATACATGTCTCTTTATAACAAGTACTTTATTTAAACAAATAATCTGCCTAACAAAGCAATCCTAAGAATAGAATATATTTATTTATACAAATATTTAAACACTATACATGTAAAAAATTTAAAGGATACTTAATTTTTTTTTTTAATCATTGTTCTAACATATCTAATAATATTAATACAAACGAAGGCGTGGACACTTTTTCAAGTCAAAATAAAAAATATAATACCTGTAACAAAACGTTCTTTACTACAGAATTCATAACATAGAGTTGAAATTATTAAGAAACCAACCAGCGAACTCTTTAAAAACATACATTATGTACTCGATATACACAAAACCACTAACTAATCCGTTATAAAGCCATCGGCTGAAGACTATGGCCGTCAATGCTATCTATTATTAAAATCAAGGCATAACCTAAAGCCTGTGTAGGGACAGTTTTCAATTAAGGTCGGTTTGCAGCCCAATGTATAGACAATGTGTTAGGTAAATAGTGTTTTTGTTTGGGGAAGATGAAGGTGTTTGTTACACTATGTGTTCTGAGAAGGGGTAAGTGTAAGTGAGGATATTGTAGGCCCATGTTTCGAGAATTTCTATCGCCATTGTTATAACCCAAGTGCCCAAGTGTAGAAAACTAATACCCCCTTACTAATACCTAAACGATCAGATTCAGATTCTTGATGGGAAGAAAGCCATAGTTTATGTATGTATGTTTGAATGTACATAGGTACTTCCCGTTGACTCTTTCAACATAACTGACATAAGGCGTGTATCGTACAGTAGTTGTCCGCAACGCAACTAGAAGCGACACATCTTTAAAAAACTACTAATAGCTAAAATGGAAACGGAGTATGGTCTATTCCTTTCTCCCTTCATTGATATGAAAGTGACGGGGACAGGTAGTATTTTAAGAGCGTTTAAGAATGGAAAGTTTTTACAAATAGAGGTTTAATTGGTGTATATAACGAGGTTCTATTCATTACCACCATCAGTCCGGAGCAGTACCAAGATGGATAAAGGGTTCAACTCCTGTTATTAAATTTACAAAATGCCTCAACCTATTTTTAGCGTCGGGTTCCCGTCGCCGGGTACCCGGGAAGTGATTTGTATGACGGCGCACGGTCAAAAGGTTAAAAAAGCCGATGTTGTTGGGTACTTTCCTTCTCCGTAATATGCTTTCCATGTGAGTAAGTGAACTATTTGTTTTTGCATGTGGACGAGATTATTATATGGTTATTTTTGTGTTGCTTGAAATAATATGCGTTGTCTTATGCCAAATTATTACCCGACTATTGAAATGAAAGGGCTAATACTATTTTTACGCAAAAGACGTAATCGCAACTTGGAAATTATGCCTTAGTTTTTTTCTAGCAAAGATAATGGTTTTGATGCCTATCTTTTTTTATTGGTAAATGGACCTGCTCTTGACCTCAATCATGCCGAAAGCGATGGATGATGTCGATTATTCTCCGGCTAAACATAATTATATAATAATCATAGAAGGAATTTTTATTTTGCACAAATAAATGTAGTATTTGATTAGATACAATAATCCGAAACAAATTGAACTAGGTATACCTATTATAATACCATCAATATTGTTATTGTTGTTTCGTTTATGTTGTAATAAAAAACTTTTTTATAGTTATTTAAAAATGAAAAGCAGCCATTTATCAGTGCAGCGTTAATTACTAGTTACAGTGTAGGGTCGCTCAAAGGTAACATTATGTTGAAATTTTAATTAAACTGGAAAACGTGCGCTATTGATTCACTACTCGCATCGCGTTCAGGGTTGCCACACTTTCTAAAATTGCTTTCGGATTTATTTTATTATGTGTATTGCTACATCATTTTCGAAGATACAGAGTGATAAGGCAAAAGCCACATAATGTTTAGTCAGTTATTCCGATTGTTCACTTATTTATTACACTAGGGAAAACAAATGGTATTATGCGCTTCGGCAATCTTCCTCTATTTTCGGAAAGACTAAAGCTCGATGATGAGACCTGATAATCCTCCCGACCGATTTCGGTCGCGATGGCCCATCTCAACGGAGATTAGCCAGTTACGCAGGTGATATCATAGTGCACGAGTGAGTGCGCAATCGCAGGTGCACTCCCTGTTCCTTTATTCTCATAGTCGAAGGGACGGCAATCCGACATGACCGGGGAGAGATCAGGCGCAGGACTAACAGCTTTACGCACTTTCCGTGGCAAGAGGGTGACATACCACCAACTTCCCAACTCTGGCTACTGAGAAATTTCTAATAACCACTTTGCCCAACCTGGTAAGACCCCCATGCTCAGCAGTCATGCTTGCGACGATGAGACCAACGTAGTCAACGGGTAGTCAGTAGTGAGGTCTAATATAGAGCTGTTAAAACCATGGAATTATGTAGTGTCAATTTTGTATGACTATTTTTACAAAAATATTTTAGTACAGTGTTTACGAATTTGAACTAATAATAAATGGCAAATTGTCCTGGAATATTAATCATTGTGCGGACTATAGTGTTCACATTGACTTCGACAGAAACAAATACTTAGCAGAAATCTCGGGCCAGATTGTTCCGCCACAGCATACTTAGTTTTCTCTAAAACTTAAAAGTGTGAAAGTGTCAACCCTACGAGTGTTTGACGATGACAGCTGCTGCTTGTAATACATTAATTAAAATGTCGGCTGCGCTTCGATTTTACAGTATATATAATTTACGACATAAGGAGTGCCACAAAAGTCCATAAAAATACTAAAGGAAATTCATAAAAGGGGCAAAGCCAAAGTTAAATTAGGGAGACAAGGAAGACTTTTCGAAGTACAACGTGGAGTTCGACAAGGCGACCCGATATCACCGAACCTTTTTACTGCTCTCCTCGAGACCATTTTCCGTAACTTAGAATGGGACTCTGTAGGGATCAACATTAATGGAGAAACATTGAACCACTTACATTTCGCAGATGACATCGTACTGATCTGTGACAGCCACACACGCCTATAATACATGCTGCAATCTTCAGATAGAGAGATTGCCTATGAATCTGGAGAAAATATATTAGTCGTTGAAGCACATTTTTAAATCCAAACTCCCAATCAATCTAAAGAAAAAAGCTTTTGAAACTGTTGTCTCCCGCACTTCTCTACGCATGCCAGAGCTGGACACTAACACAAAAGAAATTCTCATCAAACTCCCAAGTCTTCCAACGGGCCGTCGAACGAAGTATGTTGGGATTGAAACTGCGAGACGCGTTTCGCGTTTAGAGAGTAGACTCCCAGTAGTATCCTAGACTCAGTGAGTGATGGTAAAGTATTCTGTTTGTGTTTTGTTTTCACTTTCGGCACTCCCGGAGTGCCACTGTTTTTTTTTGTGTTTACTATGTAGTTTTTACAAGTCTACAATTCTACAACATAGTTACAAATATGTCTAATCTAATCTATATAACTAGCCTGGAGAGAGGGAGGCCCTGCAGTGGGCTGCAGGGCCTCCCTCTCCCTTCTCCACACAATTCTGCCTTTGCGAGTGCCGGCCAGTCCCTACGGTAGGAGTCAAGCTCGTCCCGCCATCTTTGTCTTGGCCTGCTGCGATGGCGTCGTGCGTTTAGTGGGACCCAATTGGTGGTTCTCTTAGCCCAATTGTCATTGTCATGTCCAAAAAATATGTTGAAAGCGTGACACAAAACATGAGGGCTATGTATAAATTGTCGACCTGTCACTACAATTTACATATTTGTAAAATTTTGTTTGTCTTAGAGCTTTGTCGTACAGACATGTAAAATTTACAAATTCGTAAATTATTGTAAATTGTAATTGTAAAGTTTTGTGGTGTAGGACGAAGGGCTCATACGACTTCTACAATTAGTACCATACTCTAGAACCAACCGTTGGCTTCGGCTCTACAAAATGCAGATTTGATTCCCGGATAATGGAAACAACAGTTCGACTGTTCGTGTATAGAGATTTCTATAAACAACATGTAAATAAAACTCGTTGAACCTCAATAACTAACGACAGTAAAATTCCACTCTCAAACTCAAAGAGACTGAAAAGGTAAAAAACCCCAGTTGTGTTTACATTGTTGGAACACGTAAAATAGCAGTAGTATAGCATTTTGCATTCTTTCGTATTAATGAATCGGATCCCGACTGCATAGTTTTTAATATCTGTAATGAAAGCTGCAAATATGATGAGAGAGAGGTGCACGCTTCACGTTCGGGGTGGCGAGGAGTTCGGCCTAGGATGCAGTCGGGAGAATAGCGGAATTTTAACTGTTGCAGCTTATGGAGAAACGAGATATTGTTCTTACTTTATATTAGGAGGGGTTTTAGTAACATGACTCGAAACCACTGACTGGTTTCGAGTTCTTTAAATTTTGTTGGGGGAACTATATTTTTAGTCCAATTGTTTTATCTGCTCCATAATGTTCGACATCATAGTTTTAATGACTGTGTTGTATGTAAAACAGAGATAGCCGGAAATACTTGTTTATGTACCTCCTACTATTGTGAGTATTGTGTAGCAAAGGGTTTTCTCCACAGAGAGGAGGCTGTGTCCTAGAATTGGAACGTGGTTGGTTGATTATGCCAAAGTGTTTCTTCTGGATTGAATTATTATTATATACAACCCAGAAAATTTCGCATTATCTAGTTACACATCAGGGGCCTAAAAAGGCCACTTTGCCAGAATCATAAAAGGATAACATAATGGACAGTTAACCGTTAAGTTAATGGTATCAAATCCCATTTTTGAAGCATTTTTCAGTTTTTTTTTGTCTGTGCTAAAATACCAATCAATCCGATCCAAATCCAATCCCAATCTCTTTGATTATACGAGTACCTACGTAGTGCAGCGAAAAAAAGAAAAGCACGGACTGTCTTCGCCATATTACGATTCATAATGTTATCCTTTTATGATTCTCCAAAGTGGCCTTTTTAGGCCCCCAAACGAAGCCTCGTTTGGAAAAGAAAAGGGGTGACGCACCAGCAGACTGCTATAAATCTTCGTATTAATCGCTAGCGTGCCCTCTCCGCTGCCTACAGTCGCAGTCCCACCACATTTCATTCCCACTGCGATACGAAAGTGCGACGTCGGTGCATTAGTAAATTACTCACGTACGTACGTAAAGTCCGTACTTTTCAAAACTTGGAATTTGTCGCTAGATCGTACAACACTCTGGTAGCTAATTTGTTTAATTAGAATTCGGCTGGCTGTTAGATTAGACCTGTTGTTTTGCAAATTTTCCCTAATTCAATTTTGCAGGAAATATTTTTGTCTGCGTTTGGGGTGTGATGATGTTTCGCAGTTTTAGGGCTTGGGGCGAGAAAATTTGTTGGTATTGTAATGGAATTTTTTAACAGCATTTTAAATGTTGAATTCGTCGTGTTGAATGTAGTTATTTATTTATTTATCCATCTACGAATACGTCACAGTCAGGTTTAGCGTCCAAGAGGGCGTTGAGCGCGAAGAGTGCATGGAACAGGGACCTATTATGTTGTAACAATGGCTTTTATGTGCAAACTAGCAGCGCCCCTTGGTTTTACCTGCCATAAGTGTCGATGCCCTGGGAATATCGGGATAAAATCTATCCTATGTCCTTCCCCGGGATGCAATCTATCTCTCTGCCTAATTTTATCGAAATCCGTTCAGTGGTTTAGCCATAAAAAGGTAACATACATACAGACAGAGTTACTTCGAATTTATTATATTAGTATGGATTAAATACCACCAAATGCGTTTCACAAACGTTGATTTTCTAAATATTTCCGTAACCGGTAATTTCTAATATTCTTTTAAAAGAATAGGTACCATATCATGTAACATGTTTTGATATTAACCTAGCTACAGTCCGTTCACAATTATGTTGCCTCTGACAGCAGCAACTTAATAGCAACCTTATTAGAATAAGAATAAAGAACACTGAGATTTGTACAGTTCATAGCACACGTATCAAACAGGAAAGGGATCGGCACCGTATCAACTCGAGCCGTTCAGTATTCTTTGTATGAAACTCCCTACTGCAACGCACACTAATCGGAATCGTAACGTAATTGCATCGCCTCGGGACAAGCTCACGAATCGCGGCGAAACGGATACACTGAAAACGTAATGGTAAAAAATAAATAAGATACTATTGAAAATAACCCAGCATGTTTGTCAATATAGCACCTGCAAAGTTTGTAGCTAAAAACAAATACGTCAACTTTGCTATCATTGCTTGTTAAATCACACGTATCAAACAGGAAAGGGATCGGCACCGTATCAACTCGAGCCGTTCAGTATTCTTTGTATGAAACTCCCTACTGCAACGCACACTAATCGGAATCGTAACGTAATCGCATCGCTTCGGGACAAGCTCACGAATCGCGGCGAAATGGTTACGATCCCTTTCCGAGTTGATATATGTACCTTAATGCAAAATAACTGCAAACGGACTGTACTTTTGGTGCTGTTCTGTACTGAAAACTTATATCATACAACAACCAACAGCAAATCAGTTCTTCATCACGCACAAATGCACCGTCACGTTTTAGCTACACTGCGGTGCAAGTAAACGCTAAAAAAGTTAACGGAGTGCAATAAAGTGGCAAGTTAATATAAATCACTTAAGTAGTAACTGGTGGGTCAAATAAATAACTCACTCGCCCTGTTGACTCTTGCAATTTGCGAGGGTTGATGAACTACTGAGATACACTATTTATATTTCTGGATCAGATTGTGTAGTTAGTCCCTAAAAGTCTGACTTCCAGTCTTACTAAGGGATATCGTATTACCCAGTTACTGGGTTGTGGAGGTCAGATAGGCAGTCGCTCTATGTAAAATACTGGTATTCAGCTGCATCCGGTTAGACTGAAAGCCGACCCCAACATAGTTGGGAAAAGGCTAGGCAGATGATAATGATGATAGTGTAGTTAGTCCCTTCAACTTTTGTAACCATAAATCAGTGTAGAGTATCCAATTGTTTTCGGTGTTTGAAGACTGATAGAAAAGTTGTTTGTGTAATTATGTGTAAACCAACAAATAAATAAAGGAGGGGGATATTAATAGAGGTTCAAGTTTACAACATTCTAGTACCTTAAATCCATACTCCATACTAATAAATTATATAAATTCGAAAGTAACTTTCTGTCTGTCTGTATATTACCGTTTTACGCCTAAACCACTGAACGGATTTCGATAAAATTTGGCAGAGAGATAGATTGCATACCGGGGAAGGACAGGATAGTTTTTATCCCGATATTCCCTCGGGATCAACACTTATGCGGGTGAAACCACGGGGTGCTGCTAGTAATTCATACGCTTAAGATATTTGTAACAACTAAAAGAAAACTAACAACCTGACATTGGAAAGAAATAAAAAACCCCAAGAGCATACTCAACGAAAACGTATAGTAGGCATCAACTTGCCATTGTTTTACTTACAGAAAACACATTTGTGTGTTAAATAAGCAACGATGGCAAAAGGCATTACCTATAGCAATACGTTACCTTAACGACAGCCGCAGGGAACGTAAACCTGCGGGTGGGTACATTCGTGGTGTGGCCTAAAGTAATGGAATAAAAACATAAAGAGCATTAGAGTGAGCCGTGCGAAGGACGTAAGATAATACAGTGGATCCCCGACCTTATCGACCGAAGTTAGCGCCCAAGTGATGGTTGATAGGGTAAAAAACCTCGGTTGAAATATTACACAACCCTTTTTTTGTTTCTGCTTCAGGTACGACGAAGTTAACTGACAAGATTTTATTCGTGTTTTTAAAGGGTTCGCGTGAGTGATTTAGTGTTGTTGGAAATAGGGATGCATTTTAAGTAAGTAGATACTTTGCAGACATTCAGGTTACGTACTTCTAAACTACTATTATAAGGAGAAAAGATTTGATTTTAAGTATGTTTATTTGTTACGCTTTCACACTAAAACTCCTGATCCATTATGAACTAAGCTGACCTTTTTTTTCTTATATCAAATAACTTCTCTCGCTCTGGGCGGAGCGGGAGGGTGTGTCAGACTTTTACTGACTAAAACCCACCCGTGTTCCTTCAGTTGCCTGTGCCAGGGGCCACGGTATCTCTTTCGAACAACCCGCGACCCTGACAGGCATCGGCCTTAGCGGACCCCGTCAATTAGTGTTGACATGACTATGACCTGAAGCGCGGTCACTGTCGGACTGCATAAAAAATAAAGAGAAGCGCGATGACACAACGCTGGTAATTTATTGCAGAATATAAGCAATTATTTAATTACTAAAAATGTATTAAATATTTAATCAGAATGATTGTATGTTTTTTATTGTAAAAATAAAGTTTTGTGAGGTATTTTCATTTTTTTTTCTATGGTATCAAATTAGTTGTATCATGTTTTCAACACACTATCTACCTAGCATATATCCGGAAGAATATCATATATTTTTTTCTGATTTTGTTTACTGTAGTCGATCATATAATTTTATTGTTTCTAAAACTTGCATTTTTTTGCGCTTAGGTCTTTTAACCTCCTTAAATTAAATTAAATACGTTGCAAATTTATCCACATTATCTTCTCAGTCTCAGTTTAACATAAACACGCCTGTTTCAGCCCGATTCCTGCAATCAAAAGGCTCAATTCCAACTTACCCATAATATGTTATTGATGAGAGAACCCCATTCCAAAGATTAGTGCCAGACAAAAGTTTCCCCCATCGAACTCGCTTGGTTTTTCAACCTATTTGGTTTTTCAACTCGGCCGGTTTTTAATCAGCTGACGTTGGAAAATGTCCAGTTTGCCAGTTATTGGAGAGAGTTTTTAATCAGAAGTTTGGCGTGTGTGCCCCTGGAATTAAATCGATAACCATTTTGAGCATATTATTAAAACGTTTGATTAAGGTTTTGTATTGGTTACTACACTAAAATATTCACTTTGTAATATGGATTTTTTTATCAAAATGTGGTTAAATGAATAGGTATAAAAGGAATTTAAGAAGAAGATTGTTGAAGCGTGAGCTTTCGTCATTATTATTATCTACCTAGCCTTTTCGCAACTGTGTTAGGTTCGGCTTTCAGTTTAATCGGATGTAACTGAATACCAAAAAAATGGAGCGACTCCTTTATGGTATTAAGATTAAACATCAAAAATCTTTCGCATTGAAGAGAAATCTATTTTTGCCAGTTCGATGAACTTCACGATCTTGAAATTATATCTTACAATTTGATTACTTGTGAGCAATTCAAACGTTCCTTAAGTTTAGAACAAAGAATAAACTATCTATGGTTTCAAAGGTCTATCAAGCAAAGCTAGATACAGCTCGGTTACCTGTCGAAATTCAATAACAGTCCATCTAGATATCAATATCTTACAATTTGATTACTTGTTAGCAATTTTTTATCTATGGTTTCAAAGGTCTATCAAGCAAAGCTAGATACAGGTCGGTTACCTGTCGAAATTCAATAACACTCCATCTAGATATCAATTTCAATTAATGGATCGTTCAACTAACAATGAAATTACATTACACGAAGTTTGGAAGTTTCTTACAATACCTATTTACTTGGGTAAAGTCTACGCCACACTTAGGAAATTCGTGAGATATCTATCTCTATTAGTTAGTGCATGAAAATTGCCTTCAGGAGTGGCGATGGCTACTTGAATTTCCGTCTGGTGTACCCTGAACCGTCAATCCTGATAACACCTTACTGTCTGGTTCGATATTTTTGTGGTGGCGGAATTGTTATTTTAATGAAATCGGTCACCATGGTACACGGAGGAATGAGGAAAATGTCGTGAGGAAAATTTTGAGTATGAATGTTGATGGCTGTAAGAGTAGGGGAAGACCAAAGAAACGATGAACTGATGATGAACTGTCTGAATAGGGTGACTAACTAGATGACGACTAATAGAGAAATATGGACCCCAAATGGACTGGGATAAAGGCAGGAGATTATCATGATGATTATTATTTTGTGCCTATACGAATGTTAAATAATCTATTATCCATATCTATCTAACATTTTCCTGAGGGGCCCATGGCTAAATAATAACACCCGCACAGGTCGATCGATCAGGTTAAGCTGCGCTTGCCGCGGTTGGTCTGTGGATGGGTGACCATCTTTACATACCTTGACCCCTCCGTGCCTCGGAAAACACGCTAAGCCGTTGGTTCCGGCTGTCATTCGTGGATCTTTGACAGTCGTTACGGGTAGTCAGAAGCCCGAAAGTCACAACCAGTCTTACCAAGGGGTATCGTATTACCCAGTAACGGGATTGTGGAGGTCAGATAGGCAGTCCTTCCATGTAAAATACTGCTATTCAGCTGCATCCGGTTAGACTGAAAGCCGACCCCAACATAGTTGGGAAAAGGCTAGGCAGATGATATCTAACATTTTCCTCAACAACCACTCCCAGGCATTTACAAACAGGCTTTTTTTTAATATGACATGCTACTGTTTGCAATTTCTGCTTTGTCAAAGGTGACACAAATATGGGGACTGCGGGGTGGCATGTGCTTCTCACATGAACTTCAATAAAAACAGATCAAGTTAATGATAGAAGCACATAGATACTATTATAGAAATCTTTTTTATAAATACTATTATAGAAATGTTTCTTTACGATACAGCGTATTAACCGCGCCGTAGAAAAAACGGGCCTGTCAACAAGCTTCCATAGTGATCCATACAACACTGATGACCGTGACTACACACGGCGAATAAACTGTGAGTTTTCTACGGCAAGAAAAACGTATGTGTAGGCCTAAAGCTAGTAAAACGCCTTTCAAGTGTGTCAAGAGCCTAAAGGACTTCGACAATTCCATTAAACAATAGGAAAGAGTGATCACCTCTGCCGTGAGCCATTTGTTACTGTCTTGAAGATATTGAGTTTTCAATAACATAAATAGGTACATTAGCCGTTATGTCCGTCTACGGGACACCTGGGACAGGACTTCATGATTGGCGGGGGTTTTGATTTGTTGCGAATACATTGCGTAGTAGGTTTGAAGATGGGTTCAACTCTGCGATGGGAGTCATTCGATGGAAAGGGTTGTCTGCAATGAAAATTTGGTATCGTTAGTTGCCAAGGCACATTTGGCTTAGGGTGTAATAAATTTCACAGAATGATGTTTTAACATTTACAAAATGAAGTTTCATTTAAATTAACAGAACAGTGAAAGCTCTGCATAGCTATTCACAACCACTCGATATGCTTCCGTGCCGTACCGAACATCAATCATTATTATCTTAGGAGTCCTAAGCGCTTTTCACAAGTCCAAAACCCGAAAAATGTGTCACTATTCTTTCGATAGACTGTTTGTTGTCCGGGACAAGGTAGATCAAATAATCGAAATATGTAATTTTCGATACGATAGCTTGTCGGATGGTTGTGAATAACTTTGCTGATCCAATTCCGCAAATTTCAATTTTTACAGTTTGTTTTATGAGCTCATTGGTACGATTATAATCTCATAATCTTAAAATTATCATCAATGTTTAAAAATCAAAGATTTATCCACTTTTAAACTTCCAAGACAAAACCTTAAAAAAAAATTACAAACCTCTTTCTTACCTCTCCAATTTTCCTCCACATAAATTCAAGAAATCATAAACCGTATCACACGAACACTGCTTTAGCATTCCCGTCACGAACGTCAGTACTCAAGGGGCAATGTACATCAAGCTTGTAGCAATCACCGTAATGCCTCATTACTCGGGGGGTTCTATATTGAAATATGATAGGGTCCCAGCTGTAAGATCCCCCTGCACTAATTCAGGCGGTTAATCGACCGGCGAACGTCGTGAAGTCTCCTGGGTTTAGACACGTGAAACGTGATTGAGTGGTCGGGCGATTTTTCTGTCAATTTCCGTCACAAATATTTTGTTGCTTAAATATTTTGTTACTTCAATCGGTTTATATTATACAGTTCTCACTGTATAATATAAACCGATTGAATGCCGTACAGTGCGGCCGACGCGGCGAGGGAATGCGTTCTTGACACATATCAATTTCGTACAAACGAATACGTGTTTTGCGAATTTGATTCTATTCTATTCTATTTTTAACCCCCGACGCAAAAACGACGGGGTGTTATAAGTTTGACGTGTCTGTGTGTGTGTGTGTCTGTCTGTGGCATCGTAGCTCCCGAACGGATGAACCGAGTTTGATTTTGTTTTTTTTGTTTGAAAGGTAAATTAGTTATCTACGGCAATGGTGCCGATGTCGATAATTATGCCAATGTCAGATGTGTTATGAGAATACGTGCGAAGAGTGGTGGAAAAAAAAAAACTAAATTGTTACAATTCGTTTTTTAAACTCTGATACTAATTTGACAGGTGTAATGTCAAACTTCTATACTAAAAAAACGCAAACTCAAAAGACTCAAATGTCAGATTAGTCTCTGGGATTCAAAAAACGAACTTTAGTTAGGTACTAGAATATTGTCGCACTGACAGGTGTCAGGAATACATTCCTGATAATTTTATCGAAGGAATAATTTTAGATTTTTGACAATTCTTCCATACAAAAAATGTCAGTCTTCAAATTTTAATCCACGAATAAAAATAATATGTGTATCTACATATTGTATCATATGTATTGGAACGGAACAAAGGTTTTAACAGTTAAAATGAATCCTTCCTATTTCTACATTTATATCCGTATTATTTACGGTGTACAAAATAAAGATTATTCTACTTATTCTATTCCTTATCGATTTATCGCTACATATTTTTGAAGCTGACTGTACCAACCGAATCTCAGTCAAAGTTAAAACAGACCTCAATCAGGGATGATCGTATACATTTTGATTACAACCTCCGTCACTAGAATACGAAATTGCGCCAAAAAACGGGATCAAAGTGGTTCGGGCAATTTTTTTAGTGAGAAAGGTGTGTATATTATCAATATTCCATCAATTTAGCAATAATAAGTTTCGTCAAAGAGATTTTTTTTGGATTTAGGGCGGGAGTGGACTGGATGGGATTTTATATTGGGTTGGTTTCTTCCTTATGGCTTTTTTACTTGAGTATAATTTTGGTCACTGGAAGACCAAGAAACAAAGACAATCAAGTTAAATGGGATAAAATATGTTGGTAAATATTTCACCCAATTTGTCTCTCTACGAACTCAAAAGCACACATCCAAGGATGTGTGCTTTTGAGTTCGTAGTAAATACGTAATACACTTACATATTTTTTAATACCTTCAGAGTCTTTATGAGATCTGTCATACCATCACTTATGAGAGTACTAATCCTTGTAGGATTCCCATGAAATTCTGAATCATGATTATACTGTACTGAAACTCTCAAGAGATGTCTTCCGAGACATTTCGCGTCGTGCGTTAGCCATGTATATGTGTCATGGTAGAAAAATATGCCTTATCTTTATTATGTTTTTATGTTTACCTTATGAGTAGCAGAGTAGCATTTGGGTATTACGTAATTTTTATATGACGGTGTTTTTCCCTAATGGGACGAGTAGTATAAGAGGTTCGTGAAATACCAATATTTTTCAAATAAAAATAATATTTTTTCCTTGACTTACCTATATACTTTTTAGTGTACGTATAGCGATGTCATATTTTAAGATGATTTGCTTCTTGGTCTGCTTTATCTATTCGTCTGTGTCAGGGCTTTTCTCAGTACCTTTTTTTTAAGGCTGTGGAATCGCTCCCAAATTCTGTGTTGTCAAATCAGCAAATGCACCTCATCGCTTCATAGTTTTACGAGTAAAATGTTAGATAATACTTTACCCGAGTTTTGTATGTAGTATTTACACCCCGAAGATAAGTAAAAGAAAGGAAAGGACCGCAACCATGCAACCGATATCACCCGAAGTACACACGAACCGCATGTGGCCGGCTGTACCTAGTTGTACCCGGCTAAAACTAGGTGTAGCCGCACTTCGGCTATTAGCCGTGACACACACAAAAAGATTTACTCGAATAAAAAATAAAAACAAAATATTACGAGCACAAAACAAAAATGGTCGACAGCTGCACGACATGACTGTGACAAGAAGGTTTCCATTCAGCATTATGATGTGAAGTAGTACATCGATTGTCAAAAGTACTCACCACGACATATAAGAAGGGCTAGTTGTCTTTACAAAAGGCGTAAAAGATAAACGAAACTGTAAAAACACAAGATGCCAATGCCTTTGTGTCAACGCGGGTTTACAATGACAACAAAAATACTTGACATAAACTCTACACTAACACTATTCGAGCTTGAAAAACTCCGAAGTAATACTTTTCCCCAACAATATTTCACGTAAAACTTAAAACTAAATCTGTTCGTTTTAACGATCTGCACGTCGAGCGAGCGGGCAGACGCGTCTTCTCCACAAAATTTACATAAATCAATTTCAATACAAACACCTCTTAGTGAACTCTGTCCGCGGTCTTCATAAAAGTGTGGTGCCAGTTCTTGGCAATAAAATTTGATAGATAATTCTTTGTATCTTTGAACTAAGGTCCAATAAAAATATATAGTCATACAGCTATGAGTACATGTTGAACGCAATACAAGCTTGGTATTCTCAGATCTTCCATCAATATTCTTCTTTTCTTCTTCTAAAATCATTATTATTTACATTACAAATCACTCATTACTTATTTTCTTCTGGCTAGACAATGAACTCCAGCACAGCTCAAATAGGTAGTATTTTCTGTAGCTATATAGTACAAAATTCGAGTCAGCAGATCCGTCAATAGGAGACCATATAACTTTATTAACCTTACTGCCTTCCCTTTTTTTTTCTAGTTTTAAATAAGTACAATTTTTTCTTACTTTTCTATTCGTTTCTTTCCTTTCCTTTTTTGTATCGCCTACTTCATATTAATTGTGACTGGTTTACAAAAATCTTCTTGATATTTTCTCCGCCTTCGCTGTCACAACAACCGCACCCGACTCCGTGACTTGGATGGCGAACGGGCCGCGGTTACTGGGCGACAGTTGGAACGCAGTTATACTGATCAAATTGAGTCAGTTGCTCCTGAAGTAACGTCGATGTGGGGTGCGGCGCGATTTATATCGTAGACATTCGCAGATGCTGTCGAGTTCCGCTGCTTTGGGTAGGTGAGGACTTGTTTAGTTGGGAGTTGGCAAGTGACAGGTGCGTTTGGAGATCGTTATTTGCAAATAGGTATGGTTTATTATTGATAATAATATATCGGAAGTGCTTATCAGGTTTATTATATATTACTAGCAGCGCCCCGCTGTTTTACCCGCAAAAGTTTCGATCCCGTGAGAATATCGAGATAAAATGTATCCTATGTGTTAACCCTGGATATAAACTACTCCTGTACTAAATTTCATCCAAATCTGTTCAGTAGTTTTTGCGTGAAAGAGTAACAAACATCAAATCAAAAATGTTTATTTGTTAGAATATGGTACAACTATACATATTACAATATTGGTTCCAGCTTATCCTGGTGTACAAATATTTCTATATAAAAAAAAACAAAGCTGATATTACGAGCGTATTAATAATTATGAAAATAAAATATGAATCTATAGTAGTTAATTAATAAAGATTGAAATTGTATTATAGTAATAATGAATTTTGTAGTTGTTGCATGTGGTTGCATAAAGACTATCTTTATCATCCATCTATCCACCCTCACAAACTATATTAGTAAGATAACTATAGACATCAATAATTGCCGTTTGTTAGTCTCTCGAAAATGGCTCGTCTGATTGTGATGAAACTTTGGTAAGTTGTTGTGTGCGTGTCGGAGAAGGCTCCTAAAAAAAGGCATTGCAACGCGTGCCGGGTATTAGCTAGTTTTTAATAAAAAGTTAAGGAAGAATACACAGTTTTTTTTGATAAATCTGAATCTGAGATATAAACTCAACGAGGAGTGTAAAAAAAGAATAAGAAACAATTACATAACAAACCATGTGTTAAAAAGGTGTCGAACAATAACATCCCTTTCCTTTCCTTTTTTTTCCTTTTGTTGTTGTGTTGAAGGGAAGCAACATCCCTGCTGTGTAGCATTTAGATGTTCTGCTCTAAACTATTGTTCACAGTTCTGGCTGCAGATAAATAAAACGAACTCGTATATTTTCCACACAGAATCCACTCAAATGTTCTGGCAGATATTTTGCATACAAATGATAGTTTGCGTCATTGACACACAAAAACAGTCGATCATCCACAGCGACCAGTTTGATCTAGTTTGAATAAAAATCTATCTCGAAAACTGGAAATGAATAATAGGCTAAAAATATACTGCACAATTTTCGTGGTTAGGAACACTTTTAAGGTGATATATTGAAAAAAGTGTGGTTTTTCTATTTCGTGTAACTTGTAAATTTATTTATTTTGTTAAAAAAGGATTAACTTCGTTTTGGCACATACGTCGTTTTATTCCGAGCGCACGCACATTATAGCTATCACTCATAAAAAAGTAAATTGCATCACTTTCGCTCGCTTAGTAGGTTTTCGAGGATTTTAGATTTTCGGGGTAGCCCCTTAATTAAGCATTTTAGTTAGAACTGTTAGTTACAATTAGTTTGAAACCATAAATACAATAAATATAAATACAATCAACTTTTGAAACTATAAAAAAAGGTTTACATTGACGCGATTATTTTGGTCAGGAGATATATTTATTCTTGTATCTCTCTAGTCGTGTAACTATGTTGATTTGTTCAACTTTAAATATTTTTTAAGCCTCTAAAACATAACTATGATTTTCAGAATACTTCTAAAAATATAATTTATTTTCCATAAGAAGATTTTACTCCTAAGGTACTGGCCTAACGGGTGCATTTGACTTTCCCTGAACATTTTTCTTACATTTAGCAACAAAGGAGAAGACAGGAAACTTGTCAAGAACAGGTGACTTGACTACCGTATTCATAATTTGAACAAAAGTTTGCTTCACAAAAAAATATTTTACTTTGATATTTTATTTGTCGCAGAGAGAGGTTCACTCGTTTATGTTCTTCGCTTTGCTTGGAGACTACAATATATTCCTTTTTTTGGGGTTCCTCCCCCTCAGAAAAGCAGCATGGTTTGTTACAGAAATAATGTGACAAATACTCTATAAGATTTCAACAGTTTCAAATAGTAACAAAGTGGGTGGTCCACTTTGTTACTATTTTTATTTGCTTTCATATTTTAATAAAAATAAATAAATGACACTGTTTTATATTGCTCTTTCGATTTAAATTACAGACTGCAATCTGTAACCCAGTTTTAAACTGCCTCTAAACTAGATATTTCTTTGCAATTTTTTATTATTGCTTTATTGGTTTAGCAGGCGACTGCAGACCGTTCAGGTTGACGGCGAAAGCTGATTAGATTTTTGCTCTAGAATATTCTGAATTATCGGCCAGGATTGGATTTCGCGCCGATACTGGGAACAGTAGGTAATAAACAGATACATCAAATTGCTTTTAAGGCAACTTTTTCCTCGTAAAAGATATTTTGAGCACAACCTAAGCTTCATAATACTTGATGATATTTCTAGGCCTAAACGGAAAGCCCTCTAAATACTTATTACAACGGCAAAAAACATGATTTTCGTTTTTCATAAGAATCTTTTCTTCGCTTTTTCAGTGAAGTGTCTTATCATATTTTTTTTCTTAAAGCCTTGTTATATTTCTAGAGAACTTGTTGCTAGTAAAGCGTCGGTTTCATGGGACCCTGGGAGCAGGTAAAACACGAAACATCGTCTCCCGAATGACTTGACCTTTTACTGGAGCGGATTTTTCACTTCTACGTATGGTTATGAATGTTTTAGGCTTCTTGTTGTGTATCTGGAATATGGATTAAGTGTCTCCTCAGCAGCAAAATGTTTCCATTCAATCATTTGTCGTTTTCTAACAAATTATATTATTTTTCAGTATTTCTGTTCAGTAATGTGGGAAAATTACTTTAATTGAAATACTTTAACACCCTTTATAATTGAATTTCAAACTTATTTATTTTACCAAATCGGCCTCGTCCAATTCACGGCCCCAGCTAAAATATTAATCCGACCCACGTTAAAACCTAAATTGATACCTATTTCAATGTCAAAAGCAGGGCCACAATCTCGGCTGTCCATCCCACTGATGGGAGTATCTAACATAGGTATCCAATCAGAAAGTTTCGCGAAATAAATGTTGGTTTCGCATGAAGTTTAACGAACAAAGCCCTATTGTTTTATATTTATGTATTGCCTTCCAAGACTAAAGGGCTCCGTAATTTAGCTCGTCCTAAGGGACAGAACAAAACATTCAGGTTGAGAGTGGACGGAATTTACCTGGGCGTTCTTCATAAAGGTATGGCTGGGATCAAAAGTGCTAGAGTTTGTTTTGCTTTTGTGCTTTTTGCGCTATTTGATTAAATTAATAGGTCCGAAATCTAAATTATTATTAACTAATATGACGGAGAAGGTATATGTGTCTCGTTATTATCAGCCATATTTTAACTACTGTGGTCGTACTATTGGGTAGTGTTGGTTATTGCGCAATAGAAAAACCGTTTTCAGTTCAAATCAGATTATAATTTCACGAATAAATTAATCACACCAACGATGTCCAATGTCCATGAGAGCTCCACATCGTTCTGTCGCGCTGTTGTTGACCCCCCACGAACTCAGGCTAGACTCTGTCAAGTGCCACCAGATGGCCCTAGCGTTCCGAATAGTCAAACGAATGACCGGATGCGACAATTATATTCTCCAAGACCCAATACAAAGTGACAAAAATCTGGTTAAATCTACTGTTTAATTTAATTAAGCAAAGGCATATAATCATCAATTTCAATTACTTACTCTGGAACACATTTTAGTATTTTTTCTCTTTTTCTTATCTCAAAATAAAGGGAGACATCGTTATCCCCCACCATCTTCCGACTACAAAAACAAGTATAGAAATGTCGACGAGATTCCAATTCCGATAATAGTCCCAAAGAAACTTGGACATTAATCAAGATGGAATTGTTATTAATTACGTTAAACTTACATCTTCCTCGTAATTAGTATTACGTAATTGGATTGAGTTTGTCCCTTAAAATAATAAAATTATATAACAAAATTGGAGTTAGTTCGCAAAGTCATAATTTACAAGATGAATTTTCACAATTTTAAATGAAGTCCCAGAAAATGTCCGCCGACATCGTGGCAGTCCCGGGGAAGATGGCGGGATGACCTTGACGTCTACAGATAGGATTGGCTGTAGTGGGACTAGCTCAAGACAGAGAGGAGTGGCAAGTAGAAACGGGCAAAGGCTTCCTCCCGCCTTTCCTGCAGTGGGATAGAGTAGGCTAAAAATAAAATAAGAAAAATCCAAAACAGACTGTTCGCGTCTGTACGAAATCAACCCGCTGTTTGCGACCTCATACCGATTTACATACAAGCACGTAAATTTTCGAGACTAGACGAGGTCCGGTATCCAACATATGCGGACCCAAAGAGGTCCATAACTCGGTCGATAAAGTAATTTATTGATAACGAGATTTCTTTTGGTAGAGTGATGCCTGAAATGAATATTTTTGTGATTAGGGTTCAGAATAAAGAGTTGGTCAATTTGTTGTAGGTTTGTTGTTTGTAACAACAAACAACATAATCAGCCTATAATGTTCCCACTGCTGGGACACAGGCCTCCTCTCTTCGAGAGGGAGTGGGCTACAATCCACCACGCGGGCCCAGTGCGGCTTGGTAGATGTCACATGTCTTCGAATTTTTGGTTCTAGGACATGCCGGTTTCCTCACGATGTTTTCCTTCACCGATGTTTGTAATTAATTCAACATAATTCAATGTAGCTTCTAAGCAATTTTCGGCTGTTTCTGTCACTGAACTGAACAGGCAGCTGCGCTGCTGGGAAAGTGTTAGCCACTAGGAAGTGGTGAAGGGCGTTTTAAGGGACTGCATTATTTCATTTTGACTTTCAAAAAGTGCTGATTCTCAGCCTAATTTAAATAAATTACTTTTGATTTTAATTTTCACTCTCATAGTTCCATTGCATAGAACTAAAAAATAAACTAAGACATTGAGAACAATTCTCAGAATTCGATCCAATCCACGTAGTCCTACAGTTGGGAACCTCACCGCCGGCAATTAAGGGGCTTACAGTACCTAAACGTAAGTTTTAGAAACAATGAAAGTATATGATCGACTACAGTAAACAAAATCAGAAAAAATATATGATATTCTTCAAGATATATGCTAGGTGTGTGCGATACGAGCGAACACATCGAAGCGATCTTCAAGTGCTAATTAAGAGTGATCAGTAGTGCAATTGTGTTTCATAATTAGTGTGTTTGAGTTGGTATTAGTGATGTTTAATTAAAGTGTCATTTTTGGTAATTTATATCGGCAGTTTTTATTGTCACAAACCCTGAAGCACAGGGCCTACAATCTTTTGCACGTATCTTGAGCGAAAAATCGTTGATAACTAGTCGCTTTCTCGTGGGCGATGGGAGAAGAGTCTTAAATAGCAAAAAGTTTAATCAATCAGCGAAAGCTACCAGCTGATTGATTGGAAAGTAGCATACCAAAGGCCCAATGCTAATATTGACGCAGAGGGAACCTAGATTAGGTACTGCTGATTGATTAAACCAGCAACAGGTGGAAAAGGGTTCTTTACAAGTTTTATTTTTGGTCTGGAGAATTATCTCCTTTTAAAAAGTTAATTTTAAAATGTTTAATGAGGTTTTTGTTTGAAGTTTTGATTGGGACTTATTCAAATAAATTGTAATGAGAATTTTAAATTGATTTTATTGGTACAATATGTAGTTTAGGTAATAGGTAATACGGGCTTAATACGCGTATTTTACTAGCAGCGCGTATGATAAATAATTTTATTTTTGTAAGTAGTGTTGTACAAACACGTTTACACGTCAATCATGTTTTTTAAAACTAGATGAAGTCGGCGTTTCCTATCTGACTACTCTGAAAAGAAAGGCCAAAACAAACTCAGAGGTCACAGTCTCTTTTAAAGTCAAGAGATAATCTTGGGTCAGGTTATATGAAGACCATGTAGATCGATGTCTGAGGTGGTCTTTTGAGGAAAGAACCACACAGATTGAGAGGACCTGTCCACGCACGTATTAGTCAGAAATCGTGTAGCTCAACTCAAGACTTAACTCAACGATTCGACGAACAATACCAAATAAAGGACATTTGGGTAGGCCACATAAATTACTCAAAGAATAAATTACTCTCTAAAGAGGTAACAGACGACACACTTTCGCATTTATAATATTAAGTATGGATTATATAATTATTTATGTATAATATCCCCCTTACTAATAAACGTATTATATCAGATTAAGACAGAGAGAGAGAGACGAACGACGACGACGAGACGACGACACGACACGACGACACACGACGACACGGGACGAGAGAGTTATCGATTTCTCTCTTTCAGTCGTCAGTAATTTGACTTTCGAAAGAAGAAGACAAAGCGTTGTGTAACTATACAGACGATATACAACGTTAAGGGTGTAAATATAGTATGGATATCATGTTTTCGATCTGTGACTGTGAAGCTTTATTCAAAAGTTAGCCCTCTATTTAGCTCAAAGACCTTCACTAATTTGATAGTCCCCTGCCCCATTTGTTCTTCAGCTTATCTACGTTATCCTATCATAAAGGATAGGATCTTGGACAATCTCTTTAGCTGAATTAGTACGTATATATATTTACTAATACAGCTGTTTGAACGCGCTAATATCTGACCCTACCAATCTAATTTTAAAAAATCTTCTTACCTTTGATAGCCCAATTCTAGGAATATTATAATAGGCTATTTGACATCACGCTATAGACTCTTAGGAGCCAAGAAAAAAATAAAAAGCCAGAAAGCTAAGCGAAAATGAAGTAACGGCGCGGGCAGGCGATGCAATGCAATACGGTGGGTCGAAGCTAGTCCTTTTATATTCGTAAAAATAAACTACGCAATATTGATCAATACCAATTTTATAAACTTTAGCAACGCCACGCGATTTCACCCGCGTAAGTTTCGATCCCGTGGAAATATCGGGATAAAAAGTGTCTAAGTGTTAATCCAGGAAATGGTATATCTATGTGCCAATTTTCATCCAAATCTGTTGAATGGTTTACACGTGATTGAGTAACAAACATCCAAACATCTTCACAAAATTTCACACTTATAATATTAGTAGGATTAAGTACGGGATATCATATCACACAACACTAACAATATTGCTTTCTACTTATAAAATAAAGTTCCTTTCTGAAGGCGGTCTAAAAAATAGAGTACTGTCAACAATTTACCGTTGCAGCAACAGGGTTAAATTAAAAGGTTTCGCGGTGAGTCCTCAGTGTTGCAAGTGACGAAGCCATAGCAGGATGTCCAAACTAATTATTGGACGCCGGGGAAAACCGTAGACGAGTATTTTATAGACTTTGTGGGGTTTTCCTATGAAATTCGAGGTTTTTCTATTTTTGTTTTGGGTGTCAGATTGCGTGATTTCCATTCTGCACATGCTTTGATAAAAACTTAGATATAGGTCATCATCAGCATCATCATTTCAGCAGAAAGACATCCACTGCTGGACATAGGTCTCCCTCAAGCACCTCCATTTCGAACGGTTTTGTGCTTCACGCATCCAACGAGTTCCTGCAGCCTTCACAAGGTCGTCGTTCGTCGTAGATATAGATAGTAATAACTAAATGTATCCGGTGACTTCATCTGCGTGTATTTTTCATTTCATACTACCTGCGCCCCGCGGTTTCACCCGGGATTTATGTGACACTTATGTGACACGCTACGACACTAAGGAGACGAGTAAAAAGAAAAAAAAATACAAAAAACGATGTAATAGCGCGGGCGGTAGGATGCGAAGCCGTGAGTCGAAATTTCACGCGGACGAAGTCTCGCGAAGAAACTAGTACTAAATATATCAATAAACAACAACAACAATACATAACGCTGCAATATTTTCCACCAGAGATCAGAAGCGATTAAACGCAGAAACTCCAAACAACACGTCGCGTACAATCGAGCACAGAATAGTTGTAGATGGCAAACTATCGGGGCACAGCTGAGCGTATATTACCTACTGTCATACCACGTTATTTACGACTGTGCTCAACTGTATCGCGCGCTTCCTTTGTGAGGGCTGCACGCTGGAAGACACGTGTTTTTACAAAAATAAGATGTGACATTACTGTGCTATTTTATTTATTTTTTCTGTTCTTTCGTGGGAATTATTAAGAGAAAATGCGGGTGGTCGTTTCTCCATAGAAACGCTCTCGCCTGTTTTCTTTCTGGTTAATGACCATAAAGTAATGATTTTTTACAGAATAATAAATATTAACTACTTGTATGTCCCTATGTTTTCCTTTTTGATGATACATTATTTTAATAAGCGCTAGAACCCTCAATAAATGTAATTTTGTCAGCATCAGAGAAGGGGTCCCTTAGGGCCGAAGCCTGCCGGGTCAGCGGGATTGTCCG
This sequence comes from Oligia fasciuncula, assembly GCA_963082905.1. Taxonomy (NCBI): domain Eukaryota; kingdom Metazoa; phylum Arthropoda; class Insecta; order Lepidoptera; family Noctuidae; genus Oligia; species Oligia fasciuncula. The sequence continues at coordinate 18,313,725 of OY720395.1, forward strand.
AAAGGGTTACCGCTGGCCCGGAACTTATAGGGCTAAGGAAGGAACACGGGTAGGTTTTAGTCAGTAAGAGTCTGACACTCCCTTCCGCTCGACCCAGAGCGGAGGCCGGGTTGACGATTTCCCACCCAAAAAAAAAGGGGGTAAACATAACTGGCGAAACGAATCTGTACTCCTTTTTTTATTTATTTTTTTATATATATATTTGAAGTGAAAACCTCTTTAGGTGCGTTGGGCATTTTTTGAGATGAGAAAAACCATTGAACTCGCGCCACTGTTACCGTAAGCGACACCGCGCGTGTTTTGTTTATAAGACGATTAAAAAAATACCCGCTTCGGATGTGTTAGGCTGTCCTCGGGATGTAATCGGTTTTGATGTATATCCGATAATGCCAGTGAGTGATGGCAAAATATTCTGTTTGTGTTTTGTTTTCAGTTCTGTCGGCACTCCCGGAGTGCCACTGTTTTTTTTTAAACAAACAAACGCTTCCTCTATAAAATGTCTTGTTGTGGCGTAAAGTGTCAAACCGGGCTTATATTATAAAATCCACTAAAACATTGACCTACAAACGTTACAAAATGAACAGCTAATACACACATCAAAAGGGTCTAGGGATCAACATATATTTTTGCAATAACTTTTCTCCTGATTAATATTAATTAAAATTTTCTTTAAGGATTCATCAAATAAAGTGTTTCCGTTTGTCACAGTAACGATAAACCAAGTCACCTTTGCATTAATAAAGAAATTTGCCATTTTCCTAATAAAGCCAACCCGCACTGGGCCCGCGTGGTGGATTACGGCCCGCTCCCTCTCTCCGAGAGGAGGCCTGTGTCCCAGCAGTGGGAACATTATAGGCTGATTATGTTATGTTATGAACCACTAACACAAAAGTTCGAAAAAAAGACAGAAATAACAGTTTTCTTTAAAATTTTATTGGGTAACAAAAACAATTAATAATCCGTGTTTCTACCGCGAACACTAACAACACAAGAACATCGGTTTGGCATACTCAAAATGAGTTCATCCAAATCACGCTGTGGAATGGCCGCCCATGTTCGTTGCAACAACAAAAAAAGGTCTTCTTGCGACTGGATACCCTCCATATTCGGCAGAGCTCTTCTCTGTAGCATATCCCATGCATGCTCAATCGGGTTCAAGTCTGGCGACTGAGCAGGCCAGGGCAGAACATTGATGTTAGCTGCGGCGAGAGTCTGTCTTACAACTCTTGCGGTGTGCGGTCGTGCATTATCATGCATTAACTGAAATAAGGGACCGATTTGCACTTGTAGAGGAACGATGACGTCTGATACAATCGTCTCAGCATAAATTTGAGCGTTGAGGTTGCCTCTGATCCAAATCAACTCAGTTCTTCCGCCGATCCAAATACCCGCCCATACCATGATGGTTTCACCACTATAAGGATGGACTTCCTGGCAGGATTTTAATCGCTGTTGGCGTCCAGGGGTTCTCCAGTGTCGTATACGTCTTGTATCCGGTCTCATACCAAAACGAGACTCATCAGAAAAGCACACGAAACGCCATTGTTCTTCTGCCCAATTTCTGTGTTCAAGAGCCCATTGATATCGAATCCTACGATTGTGCATTGCTATAGGTGGTACCCGTAGCGGTCTTCGGGAATGAAGGTTCACTTCATGCAAGCGGTTTCTGACTGTTTGGTCGCTAATTAAGTTCCCTGAAGAGTGATGAAGCCTCACGGCTAACATCATGGCGGTTATTGTTGGAGCTCTTCGAGTTAAGATTTGAATCTATCGGTCTTGTCTCCGTGTGGTGCAGCGATACCGTCCTCCATGGCGCTCAGCCACGGTACCAGTGCTTCGGTAACGTGTCCAAAGTCGACTGATAACACTCTGACTTGTATTCAGAGCTAAAGCCACAGTACGTTGCCGGGAACCAGCTTCTATCATTCCCACGGCTCTGAGCATTTCTTCCCTGCTTAAATGACGTCGCCGCTCCATAATAACGTTGGTTTTAATCAGTAGTAGGGAAACAGTAGCACTAATAATGTCTTCAATGCGTTGTATGTTTTTATAGGGAAAATATTGACAGCTGATTTTCATCTTTTACTCGAATTTGATTCACAGTTCCTGATTCAAATTATGAAATGCACCAAAAAGGATCCATATAAATTTATAAAATCATAAATTTATTACAAAGCCACATCTCAATCTCAAGAAATCCGCATAAAAATGCTTGATCCCTAGACCCTTTTGATGTGGGTATTTTGTCAATGAGCTACCAAAATAAACATGATAGCGATACGTTAATTCTTTGGCCTCGTCTGTATAATAAAAACTGTTACGTAAAAAAATCTATTAACCGCTATAAACACGCTAAAAATAATTCATTCAAACATTCCGCACAGATGTCAGTTATCGAATGTGAGTATCATATTTAAACGTATATTCTCTTCAATAGCTCTTTGACTGGTACCAATAGCACTTTGAGTTTCACTCGTCCCTTTGTCGGGACGTGTGTCTGTCTGTTCAAGCACCTGAATCATTGAACTGGCCCAGACAGATCAAACGTGGAAATACGCGGGATATTACGTATCACGTTCAACTTCTGCAGAATAGATGTCACAGTGTAGCGAGTTTGATGTTATATAGCGTTATTTATTATTGTGTGTGCTGTGTTGTGTAAGATCTTGGTTGAGATACTGGATCTTATGCTTTATTGCTACTGAGCTGTGACTCTTCTATGATCAAGTAGAAGGATTCTTGACCGATTAGTACCTAACCTTACGTAGTCTGTTATTTATTCATTTATAATAAACACACCACTAGTACAGTCATTTAAAATTCAAATAAAAAGCAGTTTGCAGTAACCATACAAATAACAGGTATGCATGACATTGACATATTTATGAATGTCAGAAACAAAAGAGTATAATAACAAATATGTTTACTATATCATAGTCTAGCAAAATAACTAATAGGACTCAGGGTTGTAGGAGAAACTACATCAAATTAATTTATAAACTGGTAACCCCCATAATAAACATTGTATAGCGTCTGTATAGTTACACAACGTGGATAACGGTGTGAGTTTCACATTTATATAATATCTTTGTTTATATTATTTGCGCAGATATAATGTGTTACTGTTTGTTTGTCCCAAATAAATAAACGCTTTGTCTTCTTCTTTCGAAAGTCAAATTACTGACGACTGAGAGAGAGTGAAATCGGTGTGTAACTATGCATCTGATATAATACGTTTATTAGTAAGGGGGTATGTTGTTTATAAATTAATTTAATGTATTTTTCTCTGTGCCCAGTAAACTTTAAACTACTTACTTTTTTATTCATTAATGTTTTAATTTGTATTGACACAACTGTCGCAGTTTTTTTTTTTAAATTCCAGTTAAAATATAAAGCAACATAAAGCGTTTTTAGTCATCATTTCTCTGTGCTTCATTAGTTCATTACTTAGCTTCGATAATATTTTGCAAATATGAGCCATCTTCTCCCACTTAATCTATGACCATCCACGAAATGACTGAGACACCTGTGTCGGCGTTTATTCCAACCCGCAGCGCAGTGGGAATCTGTTCAAAAACACGCTTCAAAGACGCGATTCTTTTATACGTACAGCTTTGACTCTAAGCGTATGACACCGTTCCTAAAAAGTCGGGTCGTGTCAAAATATTTGATACTACAGTCACTCAAACGCGTGCAGTTTTTCTAAGTAGCTCAAACAAATGGTGGAAGTTTTTCATGGTTTTCTTCTAACCGAACAAGCAACTTAAATGTTAATTCTAGAACGCTAATAATCAATTTTTAATTACCAAACTTGGCATATAAATAGATGCGTAAGCTAATTTTACGTAATAATGCTAATGCTATTTTTTTTTATACTGCTACTTAGTTCCATATTATGCAAAGCTTGATGAGGTCTTTGCTTCAATAATGGTAAAAATACATGAGTCTTAATTTTTAACCGACATCAAAAAAGTAGGTTCTGTATTCGACCCGTATAACCAATAATAAAACAATTATTTCCTTGTCATCTTCAAGCGACTGACAGCTAAACTAACAATATTTTAATTTGTTTTAGCGCTAAATGTATTAAGATAGTTGTGGTGTATCTAACGGTTAATTTAATCAATTAATTGCATTGAGCACACGAATGACCCAACAACTGGACTCGTTAACAGTGATGACTTAACATTAATAAAAAGGATTACCACCATACGAAATACCAACACCAACAGTGATCAGTCAGAATATCTGTTCTACATCCTTACTCTTCACCGTCTACCTGTGTCGGCTTGACCCGTTAACAGTGATGACTTAATATTGATAAAAAGTGTTACCACGGTAAAAATATCAACAATATCAGTCGCATCTGTACCTACCCTATTCTACGCCGCCAACCTGCGTCAGCCATTTTGTGCCCTCACAAAGGTGGTGACGCATCGAACAATTAGGTCGGACAGAATGTAACTAGTGTTGCACGCATGACATACGGTCCATTCATGTGATCGTAACAAGGCTTTGACGGCTTAGCATGGAGTCTAGGTGACGCTGCAACCCGATCACGATGGACCACTTGTAATAAATACGAAGGCATGTAGGCTGAAGTGGGTTGGTTCAAAGGGAGTGTAGAAGCATGGTGAAATATTTTAGGCTGTGTGTGGCTGTGCGCTGTCGTGGTTTTCAATTTCCTGTGCTGTGATATGTATGGGAAAAAGGGACGATTGATTAACAGCGTATAGGAAAAGGTGAATTTGGTTATCTATGCCTACTTGAAAAATTAAACTTGTACTTGCAGAGACAAACAGTGGTAGGTCCGTTTATTACATTGAGAAATAAATATTTTAAAATATAAAGATACGCAATAACCTATTAAACGTATAAATATAATGTATCTAAGTACCTAATCATACGATCAAACTTCACACTAATATTATAAAGGCGCAAGTTTGTGAGTATGTTTGTATGTTTGTTACTTCTTCACGCTGGACCAATTTTGATAAAATTTGATATGGAGGTAGCTGACACTCTGGATTAACACATAGGCTACTTTTTATACCGATATTCCCACGGGATCGAAAGTTATGCGGGTGAAACCAAAGGGCGCGTGTGATTTGAAAATGTTTTGTTATGTTTTGATGTCGATATCCATATAGAGATGTCGAAGGAGGAGAAGGAAATGTGAAAACTAAGGCACGTGTACCGTATAACCCCATGGGAATAAAAAGATCTATAATATTAATAAACCATTATTGTCATTCAAGATTGCCGAAGAGAATACATATTTTCATGCAAATCACTTCAGAAGTTTGACTCAAGAGATTTGAACTCATGACCTGATTCTTTATGCACCATCACAGAAATAATTTAATTAGCATTATAAGCCAGCTCCCCCTTCCTTACCCTTTCCTCCAAGATTTAGTTCCCCGAATTTCAATAATTTCCCCGTGAGCTCTTTCTGTGCTATCCAAAACAACAAAGCCGCAGAAATGAAGATGGTTCCGCCCTCGTAATTGTGATTCAGTGTTTTAGATTTGTTTTACATTGCATTTAAGGCACATTTTTTGCGAGTGAAGATTCGGTATCAGTCATAGATAATGATGAACAGCAGTAGGTAAGTGCCTTTTTTTGCGCAGATCAACCAAGGAGGTTGTCAGCTACTTAACAGGCCTTTCCTGTGGTGCCTTAATAAGTCCTCCCAAGCCAAGGCATACAACTAATCCCCATTTGTTTTTTTTAAATTCTACATTATCTGTTCCAGCCGGTCGATTCTGTAAAAATCTCGCCATATAAATAATAATAAATAAAATAAATAAAAAATGTTTATTGAAGAAAAGCCTAAGTAGGTACATTCCAAAACAATGTTATACAACTGAGTGGCTATGCTAAGCACAATACATTGAAACCCTGATCTCTAAACTAGGGGTGACCCTGTATCTTAGAGATCAGTGTCCCTCCGCAGCAAAGTCACCAGCCAATATTTGTAACTCAATGGCACTTAACAAAGTATTTCTTTACATATTTAAATAACAAGAGAAATAAAAAATAAAAAAAATAAAATATAAAAAACAAAACAAAATAAAACTTGAAACAAAATAAATATATTATTCTCATTTATAATTTTGTGTGAGTGTGGAGTAAGTGTGTTTGTGTGGGGTGGTAGGTGTGTGTGTATGTATGCGCGTGTGTGCGTGTGCGTGAGTGGTGAGTGAGTGTGCGTGTGTAAGGGGGGAGTATGTGTAAGTGCAACTTGTATGAAAAATGTTTGAAGTGATAAGCATTAAATTTTATGGTAGATGGCCTAAAAGAAGATCCTCAGTTTCTTGATGAGTCAGTTTTGACAAGTATTTGTTTAACACGAGTTTACATTCATATTTTGTTTTTGAAAATAGTTTTAAATCCTTGTTTAAATAATTATACACTTTTATGCTGTTGATATAATACTGTATAAATGTTAATAAAATCTTAGGTGAAGTGAGTTTTAGGTGAGCTGTTATTCCAACTGACGCGACGTTAGGGATTGTGACTATTGACCGAAAGAAAGAAATAAAATAAGTTTATTTGAGGTAAACGTGACGCAAAAAAGAACATCAACACAAAAAAAATATTGGGGGAAACATGCGTCACATCCACGCAAAACGGCTATCGCTCAGCATTATGCTGCGACCCTATGCAAGACCGACCCCCAGCTGGCAGCTCACATCAAGGTCAATTTACCTGAGTTTTCATGGTAAGATTTTCACAGAGCAGATCGACAGCATTCCACTAGTGTCTATAATAATATATTTGTCCCCTTCATAAGGCAGATGTCACATGTCTTCGAATGTTTGGTTCTAGGACGTGCCGGTTTCCTCACGATGTTTTCCTTCACCGTTTTGAGAGCAGTGGTGATGAAATTATTTACACAAAGTAAACCAACCTACAACTACAAGTCGCGGCCGTTACCACCACTGCTCTACTGCATGGAGCCCGCGTGCTGGATTACGGCCCACTCCCTCTCACCGAGAGGAGGCCTGTGTCCCAGCAGTGGGAACATTATAGGCTGATTATGTTATAGGTAAAGGCCTCCCTCTATTTCTTCGGCTCGTAGTGCCCATATTCTATCCAACTTCACGATTCAGACTTTTTCAGTCACAATATCCCGCTTTCAAACCGCTCCACATTTTACATTCTCATTACTTTTTATAATTAATACAGGGACTGTGTGGACTTCAAATTGGCGTATAATATGGCCGGCCCACGTTGGTACCTGTCTTGAATAATTTAAGCTCATTCTACCCGCAATTTGAGCATATTATAAAGCCCAACGTCCGAAATTAGGCGCATCCACAATGTCAACTTGAAAAAAAAAATGTTCTTAAGCAGGATGGTTTTAATTGGGACTTTGATTTTATTATTTTAAAGAGAGGGAAGAATATAAAAGACCTTGGGATCGTTTTTATCAACAATCTAGACATGACTAGGAAAACAATAAGCCTAAACGTTTTAAAATCGTAAATTTGATAGTTAAATGGAAAACAGAACGGGAATCCCATATGTCTTCCGAGAGATACGTGAAGGAAATTATACATGTTTGAATACTTTTTTTTTTTTTTTTTTGGGTGGGAAGTTATCAAATGACCCCTCCCGCTCTGGGCGGAGCGGAAGGGAGTGTCAGACTCTTACTGACTAAAACCCACCCGTGTTCCTTCAGTTGCCTGTGCCAGGGGCCACGGTATCTCTTTCGAACAACCCGCGACCCTGGCGGGCATCGGCCCTAGCGAACCCCGTCAGTTGGTGCTGACATCTCCTTGAGGCGCGCGTGGAACACAACGCGCCGTCGACCCGGGCCTGGTCCTTTCCGGGCGGCGAGCTGCCCATTGCTCGCCGCCCGCAAGCCCGCGCCTACGGTGGCCGGTAATCGGCTATCGACTCCCGACGCCCGGGGCGTCTCCTGCGGCGGCTGGGGGCGTGAGGGCGCAAGGATTGCCTCTCCCTCACGCGCTCCGCCTCCTCCTTCGCGAGCATCATTGCTTCGCAGAAGGAGGCGATAGCTTCCCATGCACTCTCGCTCCGTACCATGGCCCGGACTAGGGCCGGACGCGAAAGATCGCCGCCGCCGATCGCCGCCGTGAGGACACGGCGGTGCTCTGCCCAAGCTGGGCATGTTTGAATCCTTGGTCATATTTATAATTGTCAGCATTTTTCTTTCACTGACCTCACTGTCCGTATTATCAGACCAAACCCATTGATTAAAAACACTATCCTACTAATATTATAAACGCGAAAGTTTGTGTATTTGAGGATGGATGGATGTTTGTTACTCTTTCACGCAAAAACTACTGAACGGATTTTAATGAAACTTTACAGTAATATAGCTTATACATCAGAATAACATATAGAATACTTTTGATCCCGATATTCCCACGGGATCGATATTAATAAGGATGAAACCGCGAGCCGCTGCGAATATTACATATGTACAGACGCCAGCACATCAAGCTACTACAATCTGTCAAATTTCTTTAATAGATTTTCAACTTTATCGCAACAGCATAAAGTTCAAGATTGATTGGGAAAATTTGACAGTTTCGGGTAGCTTGATGTGTCTGTACAAGAGTAAAGCATCTATGTACAATGTGTAGCTATGTATTGGTCAACAAAAATGTCCACGACAGGCTATTTTATTACAGATCGCAGATCATCAATCATTTATGTCAATATCAATAAGTTATTATTGATATTGACATAAATGATCGCGGCTCTTTATTTGTAAACTTAGCTGCGCCACGCGGTTTCACCCGCGTAAATGTCGATCCTGTGGGAATATCGGGATAAAAAGTAGCCTAATCCAGGGTGTCAGCTACCTACATGCAAAATTTTATCAAAATTGGTCCGGCCGTTTGAGCGTGAAGAAGTAACAAACATATAAACACACACACACACACTCACAAACTTACGGCTTTATAATATTGGTGTGATACAATTTTACGTTGTGTTATAATTACATTGTAGGTAGAATTTTCCAGATGCAATGCTCAAGGGTATACTAAGCAGCTTGTGCTCTTAGCTTGGGTAGTTCTAAAAGGGATGGAAATGCCCTATAAGGTAGGCTTACCGAAAATGTATGTTTTCCACTACCTGAGGGATTGGTCTCCGCTTTGTAAATGGTCAGTTTTGGAAGATATTTATCAAGAGAGATTTGTTCTAGGTACCTACTTTTGTAGGTCGTTTGAAGATTTAAGGGTTTACGACTGTTGTATGCTGTGTTGACCCGAAATAATATTTCGTAAGAAATATAATAGTTTTTATTTATTTACAATTGATGAACGGTTCTCGCTACAGAATTCTTATGTTCCAAAATCTGATTGTTTTGCTTACCGTAGAGTTTTATAATATTGGCGGAAATAAGTAAATAGTAAGTATTCGTTTTAACAAAATAACGATAGGTAATACGGAAAGTTGGGAAATGGAAAACTACCCTTCTTCAAGTGCCATTTTTAAGATTCCGTACCTCAAAAGGAAAAACGGAACCCTTTTAAGATCACTCCATTGTCCGTCTGTCAGTCCATCTGTCAAAACCCTTTTTCTCAGGGACGCGTGGAGTTATCAAGTTGAAATTAATGTCAAATAGGGCTGCAATCCCTTGAAGCTGTAAAAAATCAAACTTCTAAGTCAACGCAATCAACAGGTAAGGGCGTTTATGTTCCGAAATCAAAACCTATAGGGTACTTCCCGTTGACCTAGAATCATGAAGATTGGCAAGAAGCAAATTCATGTAGCACAAGTAAAGGAAAAAATCCGAGAACCGTATTTTTTTTTGCTACATACCGACAAATTTGTACGGAACCCTCGGTGCGCGAGTCCGATTTAATAATAATAATAAAAAAATAATAAGACCTTTATTTTCAGGCTACTTTGGCCCATAGATAAATACCTTACAGACTAACATTTTTTTTAAAACATAAGATTCTCTCGTTCTTGGCTCCACCACAGTCAGGGCGGTAAAGCCCAGAAGGAAGGGAAAACTTTGCTCATATTTTCCGACACAAATATTAAAATCCTTACAATGTAAACATATCCTCAATTTAGGACACCAACACCCTCCCGGGATGACATAAGGCTGTCTACACGGTTGCGTATACAGGGACAGCGACGCGTCCGCGGCTCGCCGGTAATCGATCGCACGCCATCAATCACCCGTGCATTTTTTTTAAAACATAAGATTCTCTCGTTCTTGGCTCCACCACAGTCAGGGCGGTAAAGCCCAGAAGGAAGGGAAAACTTTGCTCATATTTTCCGACACAAATATTAAAATCCTTACAATGTAAACATATCCTCAATTTAGGACACCAACACCCTCCCGGGATGACATAAGGCTGTCTACACGGTTGCGTATACAGGGACAGCGACGCGTCCGCGGCTCGCCGGTAATCGATCGCACGCCATCAATCACCCGTGTCGCGTCGCACTGTTGCCAGAGACGGTTTTGTGCGTTTTATTAGCCGCTGTCCATCGACTATGAATATTAGCATAGAATAAGGATGTGTAGAAGCCAAAGTCCAGAGAGCCTAGACTAGGAGTTAATCGCTTTCAAAGGTTTTCGGTAGCTTATGGCAATCCAATACATTTTTGACATTTCCATCATTGTTATGTTATCGCTGATAACAAAATAAATGAAATGAATGAATGTTACTTTATCTAGGCCCTCTGTTCCAAATGCTTTCTTAAGAGTAAACTAGTCGCGAGCTCGAACTCACTGGTGGTCATGGCCAAAAAGCACGCTGTCTCACCTGGCTTCATGTCCGACAGAGCTAGTCTATCAGTGATGAGCAGTTAAACGTTGTTCTATACGCACATCGTTTAGTTCTTACGCACAGAAACACCGTTCCGAACTGATAGGCGCGTAAAAATATTAGAAAAGTGCTTTGGAAAATAATCTTATAAAAAAACCACTGCATAATTCAATTACAAATAAAGTTTATTGAACTCTTCTATAACTGAGCTTTGTCCGTACGGACTTGGTTTTGAAGATTTTACAGTTGTTTTATTACTTATTTACACCCAAAGTTACGTTAAAAATAACAAGAAAAACGAATCTTTGTTGGTTCATAACTTGTTAATGGCTTTTTATTTTACTATTCTGTTTCCGTACAGACATAATTAATAATAAGACAAAACGATATCATGATTAACTTTCTATGCAAAATGTCAAACAGTGGAGTAATACTCTCCCGAAATTTGTATGGAAAAAATATCGACTAGTGGCACCTTAAGAGGGAAGTATCAGGGTAGCCCGCGAGATTAAAATTTTCTTACGTTTTTTGCAATTTGCAGGTCAGTGTCAGGTCAGTGTCATTGATATTTCATGAAATAGTTATTCAATAGGGTTATAAGAACTTAGAAGGATTTAGAAGGTTTTAATGATTATAATTCTGTAAATACATACCTACTTGTTACGGTCGCGAATCATATTTTGTTCAACTTGGCATACTTTTCTTTCTCTGATAATTAAAAAGATGCCAAATGCCGAAATCCAAAACCGTTGGATCGGTTCACTAATGAACGGTTTACTAATGAATTCATTTTATACTTTGCTTGTGCTCAGACGTTACACTTCTACTTAGTGAAAGATGCCGAATGAAAAGTAACAATGGAAATACATCATCTGTGAATATTTCAACTGTGTAACTATCACGGTTCATGAGATGCAGCCTGTTGACAGACGGACAGTGGAGCCTTAGTAATAGGGTCCCGTTTTTACCCTGTGGGTACGGAACCCTAAAAATGAACAAAAGTGGAGCTTCTGTAATCGGCTTAAGTAGGTACTTGAGTTCAGTAAAAAGTAGGTATAATATGTTTCGCTTCCTTACGGAATTTTTATTCTATGCCATCGGGTATGAATCATGTCATCGTGTGTGGACGGTCGAGTGGGCGGTGATTATGTGGTGGTAATTTAAGTGTTATAGATTGAGTTCTGTGCTTATGTAACTACTCTCTGGTACAGTTTCCATAGTAAGTAGGTTATAGCTTAAAATAGACTGTCCCTTTTCAAACGCTGGAATAATCAAATCTGAACCTATTTCTTATCTTTAGCAGAAAAGCGGCAGTAGCTCAGCGATTCAATCGTGAAATGTCGAGTATGAGGTCGCCCGTTCGATCTGTGTTTCGCATATTAAAGACAAGCCATGAACGTATTTTCTGTTTTAACGATAAGTATTTTCTGTTGAAAAAGTAAAAGTTTTCTATCTACCTAATAAAAATCAAAAATTCATCAGCTTTAACCTCTAGGTCTAAAAGCAAAAAAAAGTTCCTAATATAACGAAGCTACTTAGAAAGTATTTTTGAAATTTCTCTCCTTATGAGGAAATGCGGTCGGAGAGACTTTTAAAAAGCCTAAGTGACAGCGGTTTAAATCTGCATTTTTGGAGGGTCCTAGTGCTTATAAAAATAATATATCATCAAAAAGAAAAACATAGGGACATATGTACAAGTAGGTAAAATATTTATTATTCCGTAAAAAATCATTGATTTATGGTCATTAACCAAAAAGAAAACAGGCGAGAGCGTTTCTATGGAGAAAATATCCGCATTTCCTCTTAAGTGGTTAAGTAGGAAATGAAAATGTTGTATGTTAAGTCATTTTTCCTGATGGAAAATCCCATTGGGCACAACGGCTTGTTAAGAAGGCTTTAAATAGAACATTTCACGTGAACATTCCCTCTTAAAACAACGGATGTGTCCCAAGTGTTACAGATATTATTTCACATAACTACACACATCCAGTTGCAACAAGTATTTTGCTAGCCGTATTATGCTTTCTGTGCTGTCGCGGAAATAGAACCCGCTATTTTAAGCACGGGAAGCTCTGCAACATTTGTTGTTGTTGCACATGATTTTCTCGTAATTGAGTGGAATCTTAATTATACTTAGAATCTGTAGAATATGAAGGGGCTCATGGAATATGTAAGTTCCTTAAGATAAATAATATTCACCTTTATTTATAAACGTTGCTAAAAGTAAAGGTTACCCACCAAAAACATTTTCATGTAAAGTGTTGCCAAGACGAGACCACATATGGCTCGCACTGCCAAAAAGTTATCAGATCTCATGTAGAGCCAAGCTTTTAACTCTACACGCTCTAACTTCACAAACTCTACACCTTAGTCAAAATATGAGGCTTAGCTGTTTCGTTACTACAAGAACTATTGTATAACAGAAAAGTAATGAACAGTGAATACATTTTTCACCTTACGCCCATGTGATGGTAGCGAAACGGCCAAGCCACATATTTTGACTAAGGTGTAGGACTAAGACTAGACTAAGGTGTACTAGGACTTCAGGAAGAACCTTAGAATATTGATGATCATCAGTGAGTCAGTGACGAAATCGGGGTATTTTAGATATCAATAAAAATCTAAAGTATAAGAGCTATGCAATTGAAACTTTATAGGTTTAATAAGTCAACCACTCATATCCCGAAAATTTTCTTTATCTGGTGTAATCCAAACCCATAATGTTCATAAAAAACATAACCCTCCTTCTAGTGCAGTCGGGTAAAAAACTCCAATAAGTTTTAGTTTTCAAAAGCGATGTTATAATATCAAATTTAGTAGTCGCAATAAAATATAGGGTCGAATTTAAGAGGCTTCAATTAATATAACATCGACATAGTAGCCGAGATAATTAGTAATTTCTGGGAAGCGAACATAAGGTATCGAGTTTGCCAGAGCTAATCATAGCACCAAGGTGCCTTTGGCTTACCTATTTAAATATCAATAAAAATAAGGTTTTTTTTTTTGTGTTTATGGCTCCTCCAGGAGTGAAGGCATATTCCCGTAGTTAAAAATGTTCAAAATCTAATCTCATCCTCAGTGCCTTTGCCTTACCTATGTATATCGATTAAAATAAGGTTATTTTTTTTTGTGTTAATGACTCCTCCAGGAGTGAAGAAAAATTCCCGTAATTAAAAATGTTCAAAATGTAGTCACAATGGCACTCTGAAGTAGGTTATGTACCGAACGCCAGCACATCAAGCTACCCGAAACTGTCAAATTTTTCCAATCAACTTTCGAGCCTTATGTTTTAGCGATAAAGTTGAAAATCTATTAAAGAAATTTGACAGATTGTAGTAGCTTGATGTGCTGTCGTCTGTACACACAGCTCCATTAAGTAGTTACCCCACCAAAAGACATGTGCGTTCAAATCCGTGATAGGCCCAAGTTGGTTTTTGTATTTTGCAAAAACATTTTATTTTAAATAATGTATTGTTTTCGTGAATAAATAAGTTTAAGTTTTTTTTTTTTTAATTCTGTTTTTATTATTGTTTTTTTCAATAAAACAATACTTTTGCGATGACAAGCAACAATAATAGGGTTAACATTTACGACAACTTATTCAGCGTTTAAATAGACTGGAGGTTTCAAGACCGCTTACCGTGCATAAGATTGGAAGTTCAAATCCTATATAGGCACGAAATCTGCTTTTTGTTCATTATATTATTTTGATATATTTTTCTATTTTGTTTTAAGTAGTAATTATTTATAAAGAATTAAAAAATCAAGAAAAATAAAATACTTTATTAATCATTTAATAATATTTATTATTGCTATTATTTAACAAAACTATGATCTTATTTTACAACAAACAGAACAACTATTTTAGTTCTTATAAAATCAGAAATCATTTAAAAAAATAATGGATAAATAGTAGTCGTTTACTCTTCGCCGTTTTAAGTGAACGTATACAAAGTTCTAACTTGAAGGTATGGATTAATTTTATAAAGACAACGTAAGTAAGTAAAATTAATGGATACCCTCAAATTATAACATCTTTCGATTAGACAGGGACCTAAAGATATAATGACTCAGCCGATAGTAGATAACAATTTCATCGTAATTCCTAAGGGCTCGCTGGCTAGTTCGTCAAACTGCCGGTATGAGTATGACGACGTTCGGTGATGCGATGGTTCGAATCCGAGTCAACACAATGGACTCTTTTTGAAGTATTCTTTAGATTATTCGTAAGGAATTCAATGTTGTAGCAGTGTAACATTTTAAAACTTGAGGAGTTAGGACATAGTGACGCTTTCTGTACATACCTCTGCATAACAGTCGGGGACAACAAACGTGACGTTATGATAATAGTGTATTAAAATACAGGGTAAAAGTAAACTAAAAACCTTTATTTTTCTAATGTGAAAGTTATCCGAAGGGCGTATAGGTATTATTTAATAACAATATCACTTCAAAGTGTACCCGATTTCATCCAGATATAACCGAGCGAAGGTGTCAGTGGGGTGTTAATTAGAACGGTCGCGTTGCACGGGTGACACGCGACGCGGTATGCCGTCCCGTTGCTTAGCAACCGAACGCTTTGAAGTGCACGCTAGCACCACAATATAGACAAGTACAGAAGGGTGGCCCCCATAATAACTAAAAAAATGCACGTGCTCATAGACGCGTACGTACGGCAATGTCAACTTAAGCCGCTAATACACATGCCTGTAATTCGCAGAAATATAAGCAAGTATGCGATTTTTTACCAACCCGCGTTGGGCCCGCGTGGTGGATTACAGCCCACTCCCTCTCTTAGAGAGGAGTCCTGTATCCCAGCAGTGGGAACATTATAGGCTAATTACGCTATGGCGATTTTACATGCGATTATGTCTTCCTGATTAGAGAATGACACAATGGCAAGGAAGCTTTTTTTTTGTGCAAGTTCCAAGTATGGTTTGTGCAAAGCTATGGAATTTCCCATCGGCGACTCCTCATGATCCTTAGGGGATTTTCCGAAAAACGATGATATGACTAATTTTTTATGTTAAACATGATAATTGGACATATAAGATGACAAATGGATTTACAGAACCACTAAATGAAAGACGACATCGCGGCAGGCCGAGACGAAGATGACGGGACGAGCTTGATTCTACATACGATATAGGGTTATTGGTAAAACATTAACAACCTCTTAAACACTCACAAAACACATTTTCACAAATCACTACCGTCTTCCGTTAAGTGTCCGTGAGGACGCGCGGGCGCGGGACTACCGAGGCGTCTGTAGAATCGTCGTTCATTCGTTTGAAGTACTTGACAAGGATTATATATCTTTCTTGTTCTGTTTAGTACACTCTGTGCAAGTTTGAGCAAGATAGAATAAGTAGTTAGGAGCGAAATAGACGTCAAACATAGTGAGTGTGAGTGGGGACGGATCGGACCGATCACGCCTGGCGAATTGACAGCTCGGGGACGCGCCGTCCATTCAACTTTGCAATGATTAAGGGGTCATTGTACTCATTATTAATTATTATTATTTATTACTCATCATTACTCATACTCATACTCACTCATCATAACAACTTTTACTATGGGACCAAACCTGAAATCGCGAAAAAAAAATCAGCTGTTTACTACATTTTGACGAGTTATACGAACATAAATGTAGGGAACAGCTGATTTTTTCGCGATTTCAGTTAAAAGTTGTTCACAATGATGAGTACAATGACCTCTTAAGAGGTTGTTAATGTTTTACCAATAACCCTGTATAGGTTGATTAAATCAGAGGGGCAATTCTCGTAATTTTAAGAACGTTCAGTCTGATCTCAGTCTCAATCTGTCAAAAATACCTACGTCTCCTTTCCCTACATTTTGACAAGTTTTGACATTTGTTTGTCGCCGAGATGAGACTGCGACTAGATTTTGATCGTTTTTAATTACGAGAATTGGGCTTCAGGTGTTAAATAAATAACTGTGGTACTCTCTGAATCTATTTATGTGCATATTTTATCGTTGTATGTAGCTAGCCTTCTGCACCTATCCATTTTGTGCTAACACCCACTCTTACTGTGTCGATCCTCACACGGAAGCGTTTTCGAGTTATTTTTCACATGTTTAGTTTAATCAAGTGTGTTTTGAGTTTATAAAGACATAGGGGTGGGGGAGGGAGTTGATTAAATAGGGGATGTAATATACTTAGATTGAAGAGCTCTTTGTGTCAAAGTGGATCAGATCAACTTTCAAACGTGATTGTGCTAAAATAATTACGTATTTTAGATCAAAAGAGAACGTGTAGGTAGATTAAAGGCGAAGGCTAGTTCTCCATTGAGATTGGCCGCCGTGGCTGAAATACCGTCTGGAGAACTATTATTACAATCAATAGTTTTATAGAAGACTAGCTTTTTCCTGCGGCTTCGCTCACGTTAATTTAGAATTTGACAATCAATCCGTTTTGAAAGGCACGCGGCGCCATCTATTATCATAATGAAGTTATTGTGGTTTTCTCGAGAACAGCACTTTTTTTCGGAATGAATTGTACCCAGTGTCCGCTTCTGTACACCTGACAACGTATATGCAACATTTCAGAATGATCGGTTCAGTGGTTTAGGCGTGAAAAGGTAACAAACAAACTTACTTTCGCATTTATAATATTAGGATTTTTACCCTAACGGTACAGTCCTTCTCATATTTGCTATTGCCTTAAAGCAGGTAATCCTCTACTGTATTTTAGCACAGCATCATCCCGAAAACTCAAAGAAAACTAGAATCTTCAAATGAAACTTGAAAGAGGAATCTTCGTTTACCATCAGAATGATCTAACATCAGCTCCATTATCTTTCCAAAGGTGTACCTTTAATGTGACCTAATTTCGAATAGACGAGCATCGAGCAACATCTTAATAAAACACATTGTGTCGACGATCGACCTTCACAATTCATACATTATGCATTGACTGGTGGCTACCGTTTCCACGGCACCTGGGATAAGGGCCACCTGTGAGCGAGCAATGTACGTTGAAATGTGAGAAATTCCCATCGGCGATGCGATAAAGTGGGGCGGGGAATGGCTAGCAGGGTCGGGAATACTGCGTAGATGGACTTCCATGGAGCCTTTGTCCAGCAAACAGATGTGGTATGGTCATTATTTTGCCTAAATACGGTTCTAACAAAATCCTATCTATGATTTTGACAAATAATAATCTTATTATTCCTAATAATCCGAAATCTATGATTTTGGCAAAGGAATTCAAATAAATAAGGTATAGGTAAGAATTTTCAAACGAGATTACCCTAATGACTAAAGCTTTGTACACACGGATGATTAAACAAATCCAGATTGTGCGACTCTATAAAGTGAAGTGGTTTACCAAATACTGTTAATACTTTGAGACTTTCAGTGAGAACTGAGTAGGATTGTTTGAATATACAATGTGGAACAAATACGACCATAAATTAAAACACTGGCAATACTAGTGCATGAGTATTTTGGAACAATAAAAAAATAAATCTTAGCGTCGAAATTAAAAAAGTGTTTTTTTTTGTGAATAGCTTCTCGCAGTTCAACCTATGAGGTTGTCGTCTGCTTAACCGGGCTTGCCTGTGGATGCCTCAATAAATTAAGGCCTCCAGCCAGGGCTTCAAAACTTAAAAACTAAGCGACTACACGCTAAGGGCATGGGGTACGGACCTCGGCTTAATAGCATATCTCTTACTCTATCTTGCATAATTTCATCCCAGAAGTTGTTTCAGTCATACTTTATAGCCGTTTGCTGAAAATTGCCTCTCCTAAGAATTACATTGTATCCCATGATGTTTCCTTTCATTTATTTTTCACTTCGTTTATTTTTGAGATTTGCCAGATTCATTTCCAACAACGGCAGAAGATTTCAAATCATTCCCTGTCATTCATTGGTATTAAATAGATTCATAAGTTTCATTAGCGTTATCCAAAATAACTATTAACATTTAAATACTACAACAGGAAAATAAATTACAAGAACCTTCCTGGCGTCAGGTTTCCGGTTAAATTAAACTGCCAAGTACCTACCACCGATTCGTTCAATCATTTTTCACGTAAAATATACACATTACTATGCCCCGTCGAGTTCTGTGTAACAATATTATAATTAATTAACCAGATAGCGTATGAGTGATGTCCTGTGAACGTGAAATTAAAACATATTTAATTCGTATTGACACTGGCCGTCGGCAAATATACGCTTTGTAATTAATAAAGTTGCTATTTAAATATTAATAATGAACTGCCAGTCACAGATCGGCTCGCTGAAAGATTGGAAAAGGAAGTGGGTATTGTTTAATTATTATATTTCATTTTTGGCTAATATTTACTGGGTTATTCTGCCTTTTGATGGGTGATATATTTGACCTATCGCAATATGTGGCTTAGGCCTCTTTGTCGAATTTCACCACCGAAACCGCGTTTAAGAGCTCACAGTGTCAATATTCTGACGCTGACATCTCTTGAACGCGGTTAAGTCTCATTGGTGTACCTAATTCACTCTGAGTAGTTGCGCCACAATATTTGGTTTGGCTTTTCGCGTCCAGTCTGTCTACCACAGCCTTTTTCTAGATGAATGTTTGCGAATGATCACCCTAATCTTGATTATCCCACATTTTATTTTTTCTCATTTTTATTATTATTTTAATTGTTTAACATTTCATTTTAATTGTTTAATATTTTTAGTTTTAGGCTTTGCTCAGTGCAATTTAAGCTTTATTTGTTTTTTAATTAATTCACGTTTTAAGATTTCTCAATATTTAATCTAGTTTTATATAATCGGTTGCAATTACTCACCTATTCCTAAATAAACTGCAGTGGTAAATAACACTGTATTAAGTCACAACTCTGGCCCCCAAGATACAGGCGCAGCCTAGTTTGGGGACCGCCGTAAATATCCAAATGACGATTCTCTAAGAGTTACAGACCGCCGGCGCCGTTAAGTTAAGTTAATTATAAGACAATACATGTAACATTGGTTTGTAACATTCAATAAATTATTATTATTATTTTCGTTTATTTGTTTAGTTACACATCTAATTACATTTTTAAATATTTCTTAAATTATAAAATAAGTATAAAAAACATTTAAAAATATAAAAAAATAGCGATCCGCCGGTGTCGGGAGCAGGGTCCAAGCTACCGGTGGTTAGGGCTCCAGAGACAGGAACCTCCTCACAATGCGAGCCGTATCGAGGAGTACTGCCTTCTGAATCAGGCCCTTGACCCAACCGCCTAACGAGAGCCTCGATAGATGTTGATCGAGGCTTTCGGCCATCAGTCCATTGGCCGATACGACATTATTATTATTATTATTTCTTTATATATTTTACATAACTCGGGACCATGCGGTCCCGGTCCTTTGGAAGGCGTACGAGGGGCCGAAGCCAACTCGCAGAGGCCCCTTACGAAATTTTAAAGAAATGCGGCACCAACCGACGATTATCCCTGTATGCACTATGCAAGTGCACCCAAGGATAACCCCCGGTTGGTGTAGGACTATTGCAGGATATGGAAAAATAAAAAGTTGGACTATTGGTTTGGGTGGCTAAACTGGACCGGTTTCCAGGAACTATGGTAAAACTATGACCCCTGCCTGATCAATGCTTTATTTAGACACAGATAAAATAGCAATTATTATTATTATTATTAATGTTTGCTTTATTTTTTCTAGCAGAATCGATTGATCTATTTACCCCGTAATGTTCCACTGCTGGGCAAAGGGAGGTCTTTCCCTTAGGAGACAAGTGTAGAAAAGGGAAAGGGAGGCCTTTCCCTTTTCCACACACGTGTATCTACTCTACTGCCATTGCGGGCCTGTTCTTTGGGTAGGAGTCAAGTTCGTCCCTCCTTTGACTTGGCCTGTCGCGATATCGGATCCAATAAGTGGTTCTTTTGGCCCACAGATATCATCTGACATGCGGCAGACAATACCATGTCCGGCCCAATTTCTAGCAGAATATACAAGAATGTTATTTATACCTAAGAATACGAGTATTATTGGTTTTTGCAACTACTACTGACTTTTTGGTGCATGTTTAAATCATAGCAAAGATTATTTTATTACTCCAAAGCTAGATAAACGCCGACGTTGCTCCTTATCATCATATCACGTTTCCCCATCTGTACCACATAACACGATAGGTATAAAAAACAAAATAAATAAAAATAAAAAAGCCTTTTATTTCTTCCTAAAAAAAACTATACTTTAACTTTTTAAATTAAGAAGAAATGCGGGTGGTCTATTCTCCATAGAATCGCTCTCGCCTGTTGTTTTCTTTCTGGTTAATATGCAAGCAATGATTTTTTACAGAATAATAATTTTTTATCTACTTGTATGTCCCCATCTTTTCCTTTTTGATGATACATTATTTTTATTAGCATTGTGATTTTAAGCAGACTTTTTCAAAAGTCTCTCCGACCGCATTTCCTCTTAACTACACTTTCTTCAATTCTACCCTTCGCATGTCGCGCGTACAAGGTATGTACCGATAACAATTTATGTTGTTATGACCACAAACTCAGCAGCAAACCAACAATATTTTACAGCGCCCTGACAGGGTTCATGTACAAAAACCGATTCTTAGAAATTATTCTGTAAAATG
This sequence comes from Oligia fasciuncula, assembly GCA_963082905.1. Taxonomy (NCBI): domain Eukaryota; kingdom Metazoa; phylum Arthropoda; class Insecta; order Lepidoptera; family Noctuidae; genus Oligia; species Oligia fasciuncula. Next base: position 18,335,101 of record OY720395.1, read on the forward strand.
TGTGATGTACATGAGAGCATATAAATAAATAAATAAATACAATAGAATTTCTATTGTGTTTGCTAATTGGACATGCGACGGGATATGTAGAGTTAAACTAAACATCTGCGCTTCTTCTTCTGAATAGGTATACCTAACGAAGGGTTCTTACTAGAAGAACCCCTCGTTAGGTATACTTAGGTATACCTATTCAAATAATATTATTATAACAGGAGCACCTATGTTTATTCCACACACATATCTAAATTGATGACAAACAAATTCAATGCTAGTAACAACAAAGGCATGCGACATCGTTCATCAATTACTCGATGCGAATTTAATAAAATAACGTCGATACGGTTGCTCATCGCTGCTAATGATATTAGGTAATTACGGCTCCAGGGTTGGCCCGCATTGAGATACTGCTTTTAATATTTTATCTAACAGTGACAACCCTGATTCGGTCACTTGAAACTGACATGGATCTGGGTGATTAGATGGCCGTTGAAGATAGCTTTCTGCTGTTAAGATATTTATGTCATTGAAGTTCTTTTATGATATAATACCATTTACAGCTTTTGGATGATGAAGATTATAGAAGCTTATAATTATAGAAGGGCTAAGTAAGGGCTGATTTTACCAAAGTAAGAAGCTTCCCTAAGGGGATCTTGATCTTGGTCTACAAGGTGGAAACTGCAGTATGACAATTAATAAAACTTCGTCTATCTAATTAAGTTTCCAATCTACAAAAAGCATACAAAAATTCAACCAAATATATCCAATAGGTTCGTCACTATAGCTTAGTCCAAAACCCACAGTCGGCCCATCACTACTATTCAGTTTTTTTTGAAAAAAAAATCACTTTTTTAATTTCGCTGCTAAGATTTATTAGATAGGCACTACTTATCTATAATTATGCATTAAAATTACTAGTATTTGGATTTATTTTCGTATTTTTGTCTCCTTTATTAACTCGAAAAAAATTAACAATTTTTAGGGTTTCTCAAAAAGTAAAAACGGAACCCTTAAAGGATCAGTTTGTTGTCCGTCCGTATGTCGGTCAAGACCCTTGATCTCGGGAACGCGTGGAGTTATCAAGTTGAAATATACTCAAGTCTACAGTCCCTTGAAGCTGTGAAAAAATCAAATACCTAAGTTACCATCAAAAAAAGATACGGCCATTTATGCCGCAAAAAATGTATATTTCGACACTCTCAAGGGAATCAAAATTTACAGGGTACTTCCCGTTGACCTAGAATCATGAAATTAGGCAAGAAGCAAGATTATGTAGCACAAATAAAAGAAAAAATCCGAAAGTCGTAAATTTGTAGTTACATTTAAAAAAATCCCGTGATAATCTATTTACATAGGTACGTACAAAGTACGGAACCCTCGGTGCGCGTGTCCGACTCGCACTTGTTTTGTAATATTGACCGGATTTAAGGGTGTATGGTAGAATCCCTGATAGTTGATCCAAGTTTGAGCGGTTCTGCATGTGAGATATATACGAAAACATGATTGTAAAAATTCCTTAGGATTAAAAGATCACCTTTACTTGGAGACATTATTATAATTCGCATTTCACGTTTCATTAATGACATTCAAGCCGCCAATTACGTTCGGAAAGATAGAGGGGTCTGCAATCATTGGATGTCGGAATTTTTACGATAGAATTTGGTACTAATGTAATAAAAAAAATCCTCATTAATTTCATAATGTAACATCGGGTGCGCTTATAATACTTAATTTTGATTACCACTGATGTTGAGTGCTTGGCCAGACTGGCAGCGCGGGCGAGGGGCAGCGCGGCCGCGGCGCGGCGAACTCAAACATAATATGAACTTTTTTCTAGTAAAAATAAGTCTTCTTCATACATATTATATTTTGACAAACACTGGACACGACAACACGCAGAACGCAGCCGCGCTCCAGTGCGGACAGGCAGCCCGCGCGCGTTCCCGCACCCAAGCCCGCCTAGTCTGGCCAAACACTGAAAGCTTATGTTTTTATCACCATGTAAGTTTGTAGGCGACGAAATTCAGTTAATTACTAGGTTTTTCATACAGGAGTTTGTAACATAACATCACGCCTGTATTCATCTAAGGGGTAGACAGTGCCTAGTTAATATTAGCATTATGGTATTAATAAACAATAATGTACAGACGCCATCACATCAACTGCTAATATAAATATCGACAAAATCAAAAAGCCTGTGTACTGTGTAATGCGTTGTTGGTCCCGGCTGACATTCGTGGATCTTTGACAGTCGTTACGGGTAGTCAGAAGCCCGAAAGTCTGACAACCAGTCTTACCAAGGGGGGATCTATTACCCAGTAACTGGGTTGAGGAGGTCAGATAGGCAGTCGCTCCATGTAAAATACTGGTATTCAGCTGCATCCGGTTAGACTGGAAGCTGACTCCGTTGGGAAAAGGCTAGGCAGATTATGATGATGACTGTAATGCGTTGATAAGTTTCTAACAGCAAAATACATGTAAAGTTAACAAAGACACTATTATTATGTAACTTTTTACCTGAAATGCTATAAGTACAGTTGCCAGCACATCAACCTATCCGAAACTGTAAAATTTTCCCAATCAACTCTGAACCTTGTGCTTTAGCGATAAAGTAGAAAATCTATCAAAGAAATTTGACAGATTAAAGTAGCTTGATGTGCTGGCGTCTGTACAACGGATTGTTTGTTAAGGCTGCACCGAGCGCACAGTGGCGCCCTCATCGTTTGTTTGGTTATTTCTTCTATTTTAGAATGAAAATGCAGAAAATAAGCACTATAAGTTGTGCTCCACAAGATTATACGTTAATATTAGTATAAACGGTAGTTTTAAATTGTTTAGTTTTATTATAGTCACTAAAACGGATAATAGATTATTTGTGAAGAGATTTTTTGCTAATTAATAATTTGGCAAATTAAATTATGCGGAAAATTGTGTTACTTTTTGGTAAAACAAGGGAGACCCGCAGTGTTCACTTGCAATTAGGTATTATGGCTGTACAAATTATAGATCAATCAATGGTTCTTGGTTTCGTTGGTACTATCGCGGACAGTCACTCTCGCCTGACCATCACTAAGTTCATAAAATAGTGGCCACTATTTTCCGTTTTAGTGATTATAATAAAACTAAACAATTTAAAACTACCGTTTATACTAATATTAACGTATAATCTTGTGGAGCACAACTTATAGTGCTTATTTTCTGCATTTTCATTCTAAAATAGAAGAAATAACCAAACAAACGATGAGGGCGCCACTGTGCGCTCGGTGCAGTCTTAAAAGTGTTTCTCAAAATATTAATCTCCATCTCTCATTAACTACTTCCTCGTTGGCCTAGTGGTCGCAAGCACTACAGCTTTTTTTTTTCGGTTGGGAACTCATCAAATGGCCCCTCCCGCTCTGGGTGGAGCGGAAGGGAGTGTCAGACACTTACTGACTAAAACCCACCCGTGTTCCTTCCTTAGCCCTTTATGTTCCGGGCCAGCGGTAACCCTTTCGGACAATCCCGCTGACCCAGCAGGCTTCGGCCCAAAGGGGCCCCTTCTCTGATGCTGACATCTCTTTGAGGCGCGCGTGGCACACGTACGCGCCGTCCGGCACGGGCCTGCTCCTGATCGGACGGTGAGCTAAGCGCTACTGCTGAGCATGAGGTTCTGGGTTCTATTCCCGGTTGGGGAAAATGTTATTGGTTTTTGTATCTGGATTTTTTTAGTAGCAGCCCGGAGTCTGGATTCCTGCCTGGTTGATGGCAATATGCTCGCCCCCTATCCTAGAGACTTCAACGTAACTAACGAAATGTGGGTGTACTATACGTACAGTCACGAGCATAAGTATGTATACACTTTATTCAAAGGCGATTTTCTCCTTTAATTTTGAATGAAATTTTATGTTAATAAGAACATAGTATTTTCGAACCCATATGTTTATGTGAAATGTCGTATTTCAAGGTTGGATTCGTTATTTCACGAAAAAAACGCAATTGAAAGTTGACAAGTGTTGACATATTAGTGCTCGTGACTGTACAACGCTGTCTAACCATTCGGTAATACAAGCGTTAAGTTATATTACGTTTATAAATCTCCACGTGTAAAAGATATTATTAAAACAAATACTTAGCTGACATTATTTAAGGGATATTATATAACTAGCAGCGCCCCGCGGTTTCACCCGCATAAGTGTCGATCCCGTCGGAATATCGGGATAAAAACTATCCTATGTCCTTTCCCGGGACTCAAACTATCTCCATACCAAATTCCATCTAAATCGGTTCAGCGGTTTAAGCGTGAAGAGGTACAGACAGACACACTTTCGCATTTATAATATTAGTATGGAGTATGGATTGATGTCATGTGAATATAAACAACTTATTTAATTCAAATGAAAGCTTCACTAAGTTAATGTTGCGTTGGTATACAATTTTATATTCAGGTATTTTATACCAAGATTAATTTGTGAAAAATACATAAATATACGATCTAGTTTAGAAGATTTTGTCTCGTAATTCAATTGAAGAAAAACTTCAAAGATTAAGCTAATAATAAAATAATAATACCCATCTCACCAAAACGACAAAAACCAATATAATCTCTTCACCTAAAGCAAGCAACCCCCCATAATGGTTTGAAAATCACCCTATTGCCGCCCAAAGCATAAAACACTCGCTAATTCCCGCTAAAACAATTATCACAGCGAAATTATTTCGTCACAAATCAATTGACGAAGAAGATCACGGCACGAGGAGATTTGTTTAACACGGCGCGGGGGGAGATGAGGGAAACAAAGAAAGGCCCGTAAAGGGCGGGCGGGGGCGAAGCTTCAGGCAACCGGCAGTGCTTGCCGAGCAGTCGGCAAAAACGGACGCGTCACACCGCCCTGACGCTCCCCGCTATACGCTCGCGATAACAAGTGTTTGTGTTTATCAATTTTCATAAAATAAAACCTATTCGAATAAAGAATATACAATAGTGACGTCATTGTTGCGATGTTTTGTTCCCCAATCACGTGGTTGCTTTTTGTGTTGCACGCGAAAACGGCCGGCTTTTCAGTTACATTAAACGGTGAGATAATCTTTCCTATATTATTTAATTATTGCTTTATTGTAACGTTGTTATATTAAAAACGTAAGTCTCTTGCAAAGGCCACCCCAATTGGGTGGACGCAGAATTTCTGAATAGACACTGTTTTCAGGTTAACGTGTACGCTGAAAACGGGAAGGTTACATCGGCTTGATATTTCGATTTCTATAGAGAATTCGATGCAAATACAGAAGGAAAATGTATTCTGTGAAAGATTTTACTGATAGAAATGGAAGCGTTTCATGAAAACAAATATTTTGGTACACACACAGTCAGATGTAAACACAAACGTGAATTCAATAACGATTTTCTTCTGAATTTCGCTGTGGGAACAAATTTACATTAGACACGTTGGCTGTACTTATTTTATGTTTAACTTTGGAAGCACAATATAGTTTGTAAGATAAACCTTCGAGATTCAATTATGAGGAGAGGAATAATATTGTACTGAATCGTATAAATAGCAGGGAATTTTCCGGAAAATTCACAATATGTGTACCTACTTGTTTATTTTCTCTATTTTATAATAAAAAATGGGTTCAAAATATCAACCAACAAAATACGAACGAAGAGTTTTTGTAATTATTTGTATAGTTAGTCGTTTAATTTTGTACCTAGTGTAAATAGTTAGTTATCTATACAATAAAGAAATATGTATATAGGTATAATAAAAAAATCATGAAACAGGATCAATAACTGAATACATAAATATGTTCAACTATTCATATTCATGTTTCCACTTACCAGCTCAAATATAAAACAAGTTGTGAAGCTTCCGTAAAGAGAACAATTTCCATTTTAACACTGAAAATCTAACATGTATTTTGTTTCCTTGTCAAATAATGAATAGCTTCTGATTTCAGTTTCAGGATTAGGACAGGAAATAGGTTCTGAAATTGACAGTTATTCAGTAAGTAAATAACCATTTAGTAAGCTTACGTTTACAAAAAAACTGCCCAAGTGCGAGTCGGACTCGCACACGAAGGGTTCCGTGCCACAAGGTAAAAAAGCCGATAAAAACACTTTCGGAAACAACACGTTTGTTTTATAGGAGCCCCCTTAAATATTAATTTTATTCTGTTTTTAGTATTTGTTGTTATAGCGGCAACAGAAACACATCATCTGTGAAAATTTCAACTGTCTAACTATCACGGTTCATGAGATACAGCCTGGTGACAGACAGACAGACGGACAGTGGAGTCTTAGTAATAGGATCCCTTGTTTAAAAGTATCCTATAACTACAGAAAAACAAGAACGTTTTTTTCTCTTACCACCATATGAAAAAAAAAAAACAAAGTTTTCTATGAAAACAATTTTCCATTGCAGAAAATATAATAAAACACCTTACTTATAAAATACATGTTTTCACACAAGTTTTCACTGATAATGTGAATCTGTTTTTATTTAGTACCCACAACAAAATCATGACTTTTATGAAGTATGAAATCGATAATGTGCTTTTCATTTCAAAATAGTGAAAATCAAAGCGAACCCGAACGAGACTGTTTGCTAAGAAATGTTTTTACGAACCATTACCCATGAATAAATGTATCAGAATAACATTTACTCACATATTAATGTAGGTAATGGATAACAAACATTATAATAGGCGGCAAACAGATTTAATAGTTATTAAATAAAATAAACGTCTAGCTCTTTGAAAAACTGTTTGTTTTCAATAAACATACGAGTTCAAGTACAATATTGGTACGTAAAGTAAATTCACAAAGTAAATTCATTCGTTGGGTCTTCAGTTGAGCTGCACGATTTCTGACAAATGCGTGCACTGACTGGACAGGTCCTCTCAATCTGTGTGGTTCTTTCCTCAAAAGACCACTTCAGACATCGATCTACATGGTCTTCATATAACCTGACCAAGATTATGTCTGGACTTTAAAAGAGACTGTGACCTCTGAGTTTGTTTCGGCCTTTCTTCTCAGAGTAGTCAGATAGGAAACGCCGACTTCATCTAGTTTTAAAAAAACATGATTGACGTGTAAAAGTGTTTGTACAAACCTACTTACAAGAATAAAATCATTTATCATTTATCACTATATTTGCTCCGATATTAAATTTGATTGACTCTTCTGTTTGCATCCACATAAACCGGTTTATCGATATGTTTTAACAAATATTGATTCGGTACAGTAATTTACATAGTTAAGCACTGAAATATATTTGCAATCAAATGGCAGTCGCATTGGTTAATATGCCTTTGAAAATGCCGAACTACGGTTCGGTAAACGCACATAGTACCTATTAATGGAAAGGTTTGGAAACTATTGCCTATTTTCGGCCTGTCTTTGTCTCGCTGATGAAAGCTTTTTGACATAGAAAAGTTTTTACTCTTGTTTGAAAAAGCATTTGCTCTTTTATTGGACAGAAATGGTAAAGACAGTGCATTCAGGTGATGGAACTATTCGGCAATTATTTGAGTTTAACTAGCAGCGACCCGCGGTTTCACCCATATAAGTGTCGATCCCGTGGGAATATCGGGATTAAAACTATCCTATGCCTTCCCCGGGATGCAATCTACATCTCTGCCAAATTTTATCGAAATCCGTTCAATAGTTTAGGCGTGAAAAGTTTACATACAGACAGAGAGTTACTTTCGAACTTATGATAGTATGGATTATAATGAGCTTGAGACTTTATCTAAACTTAACTAATATTAGATAAAAAATGAAAATATTTGTCTTTTTGTATATTTGTTTGTTAAGCTTTCACGCTAAAACGGCTAAACGGATTTCTATGAAATGTGACATATAGATTGACTAAGACCCGGATTAGGACATCCAATACTTTTATCCCGATATTCTTACGGGGTCGAGACTTTTTTTTCAGACAATAATCAACCAAACCAAACACTCAAACTCAAAGCAAGTATTTCAATTAAACCAATTACAGGCACTTTTGAATTGTCAAGGGGTCGGTCAGTCAGAAAGATGAAGCTAGTTGTAGCACTGTAAGGTAAACAGCCCGATCATCAGTAGCGAAGGGTCAGTTTTTGTAAGAGGTAAGTCGGAGTAGATATCTAAATATATAAAACTCAAAGGTGACTGACTGACTGAATGAACATAGTGATCTATCAACGCACAGCCCAAACCACTGGAGGGATCGGGCTGAAATTTGGCATGCAGGTAGATGTTATGACGTAGGCATCCGCTAAGAAAGGATTTTTCGAAATTCCACCCCTAAGAGGGTGAATGGGGGAGGGTGAAATTTCACGGTCTTTAATATGATTATATTATTTGTCTATAGAATACTGAGTGTGCCATTTTTCAAAGGGAAGCCGGTAGGAATCGAGTGGTATGGAACCTTCGCCACTCCTACACAGAGTTATTCTGAATTACAAACATACTGTCTTGATTCAGCTTTCAATGAGGCTATAATTAGTCTCCAGCCACACGACACTACTCAATTAAGTATGTCTGACTGTTCTAACTAGGTATACAATTATCTGATGCCCGCTAATTAGTAGGTGTAGAATGTACGCATCTCCCAATTATTGCGGTGAATAGGAGTCTAACCAGACACCACGCAAATTTCCAGTTTGCCAACTTACGTAGGCTCTGAAAAAAAAAACACAATAACAAGTCACAGTAACAAAAGTCGGTTAAAAAGGCTTGATGATTGTACTGTGTTGTCGTTTTGTGAAAGCGTTCATTTTTAGGGTTCCGTACCCAAAGGGTAAAAACGGGACCCTATTACTAAGACACCACTGTCCGTCTGTCACCAGGCTGTATCTCATGAACCGTGATAACTAGATATTTGAAATTTTCACAGATGATGTATTTCTGTTGCCACTATAACAACAAATACTAAAAACAGAATAAAATAAATATTTAAGGGGGGCCTCCTGTACAACAAACGTGTTTTTTTCGACGTTTTTTCGTAAAAACACAACAACACACAATAACAAGTCACAGTAACAAAAAGTCGGTTAAAAAGGCTCGTTGATTGTGCTGTGTTGTCGTTTTGTGAAAGGGTACATTTTTACATTTACCTAGGGGATGGCATTTGATGTACAGGGTGGCACGGTCATCGACACTTAAACTGTAGCCATGAATTCAACACGTGATTCTAGACTCCCTAGCGCAGACATTCTTAGGGAGTTAGGGCACATTCCACCAAACTTTTAAAGTCATAACCTGATAAACCAAGTCGGGTTAGTTACACCATTTATAACTCAAGAACGGCTGGACCGTTTTTTATGATCTTTGATTTGTTGGATTTGTCTCCGCCCCGAATAGCAGAACAACTGCTGCTGCGTGCTGCGGCACGGTTGGCGCAGTGGTTAAGCGATTGACTGCTGCGCTATGTGTCGCGGGTTCGATTCCCGCACGGAACAAATATTTGTATGAGGTACAGGTAGTTGTTCCGGGTCTGGCTGTTTGTGTATTTAAATGTTTGTAAACGCACCCACAATACAGGAGAAATTCCTAGTGTGGGGCAATGTTCTTTAAAAAAAAAACTATAAAAACGGGGGAAAATTTCACAGAAAAAATAATTATGAAGAAAATTCGTTTTCTAATACATTCGTTTTTATTAATTCTAACGCGGTATGAAGTTCGTGGTATGTGCCCGCGTGGTGGATTACGGCCCACTCCCTCTCACCGAGAGGAGGCCTGTGTCCCAGCAGTGGGAACATTATAGGCTGATTATGGTTATGGTTGATGAAGTTCGCTTGGTCAGCTAGTTTATAATAATGCACACTTGCTTTTCCAATTCACTTTTGACATTGGCAGAATAGTCGACATTGGCTTTACTTTCCATAAATGAAAATAGAATAGAATAAACTTTTCAAAACAGGCTGCCTCTAAGTTGCCCTGAAATTAGAAACAAAGAAAGTGTTGCCAAAACTGCAGCTAGAGTCATGCTATCATAAGTTTTTCTTAATAACTCACAGTGAATGAAAAACGGTTCCAGTACGAACTACGTTCTTATAAACAACAAAATATTCATGCAACAATCTTGACTGAGTCCATCCACTCTACGCTCACTTGATACAATGCATAACTTAGCTCAGAACCAGGTAAATGCATCCAATCAAAAGACTAAGATAGGAGCTTACAACCCTCTTCGCCTTTACAGTCATCTCAGATAAATATCTTTATATCATACCGGTTTCTCTCGTTAAAATGTATTGTTCTCATTTTCTCAGTGGTGCCTGCAACATTGTGTTTATATTAAATGTTGTATACACTGTTCTGAAGTGGATTAGTGGGAGTATTCTGGATTAAACTATTCTGTGTGGTTCGTAAATTGGAGGAGCATAGTTTCAGGACAAGATATTGAAATATTATTCAATAGTGATGTGACACGTTAACAGTCTTTAGCAGTCATAGATATCCGAGAGATATATGTCTTCATTCTATATTTGTTCAAGTTCAAATGTCGCCACCTTTTTCCCACTCCTGAAACTCACACAAAAACAAAATAAATAGATACGGCCCATATGATGTTTTTTTGGCACATACGCAAGAAAGTAGACGTAAGACTTTTGTGCTATCTTATTGTACGCATGCTCAAAAGGGGCGGGCACTAGAAAGTATAGATACAGTCACTGAATGCACACATGCAACTCTGCACTGCGTTACACACTATCAATCTCAATCTGAATCATTTTTAAAGATATTGCTAATCCATTGCTTCATTTCATCCTCGTCAGGTCGATGACGACGTCGTTAGAAATAAAACATGCAGCATGCTAAATTTATGCTTTAGAATGTTAAGCTTAATCATTATTATGATTACAAACGTGTTTTATTTCTTTTAGGCACAGAAAGCATTACTTTTTATATATGGATATATATAAAAAGTATCATATCATCTTGGAATTGCATACAATTCCTAGGAAATACATACATTTCACAGGAAATGTGTGTATTAAAGAATCTTTGAAAGATTATTTTACACGTTTCCTAAGTAGGCTCGGAATTGCATATATTTCCAAGGGATTGTGTAAAATTCCTAGGTTTGATACGTTTCCGGTAACATAGACAAAGTAAACTTCTTGTGTATCTGATGATTTCCCCATCAGACAACAGTTTACATTATTTTAATAGACTAGTAGCGCCCCGCGGTTTCACCCGCATAAGTGTCAACTTCGTGGGAATATCGGGATAAAAACTACCCTATGTCGTTTCCCGGGATACAATCTATCTCTCTGCAAAATTTTATCGAAATCCGTTCAGTGGTTTAATATACAGACATACAGAGTTACTTTCGAATTTATAATATTAGTATGGATTTAGCTTGACGCCAAGTAACCTAAACCGGTTAAGACGGCTTATAGCAACTACCTACATTCTATGTCCTATGCATCCACTTCAAAATTCATCAATGGATTACAAACTTTGATAAACCTCTTTGGTATACTCCAGCATGCTAACATTAAACTGCAACCGCAAATCCACTGAGCTGAGTGTGTGATTATGAAGATGTGGTTCTAAGATCGTTCATGAACCATTTGTGGAAGCGAATGTTTAGGGACCAGTGAAGTATATCTGTCTCTAGCCCTGTGACGTAGCCTATTATCTAGCAATTGGTCATTAACCGACTTCCAAAAAGGAAGAGGTTATATGTTCGACTTTGTTTTTTTTTTTATGTTTGTTCACTGATTACTCGAAGACGGCTGGACCGATTTCAAAAATTCTTTTTTTGTTTGAAATGGTATACTCTCGAGGTGGTCCCATTATCATCAAGTAGGAATCTGATAAGAAGATCCCATGGAAATCGAGGTTGCGATTTGGTTATTTTTTAAAGTAACTTGAGCATTTGCTCTAGGAAATCATCACTTTGTAAAGTGGAGCTGATGATGAAGACCACAGATGGCCATCGGAACTTATCAATGACAAATATTTCACGGGTTGCAATTAGATTACTTTAATATGGTTGCTTAGCAATTTATGCTCGTCACAATGCGTATGGTGAGTGGTTCTTACCAGGAGAACTCCTCAACAATTAACGTCCCAGCATCGGGAAAAGCAATATTTTGTAACATGTGATGAGCAGCTGACATTAGGCTATTGTAACTTAGGTAGATAAATTACAGACTGACCCACTAAAAAGTGAAAAATAAAAACTTTTTACAAAAAAAAACAACCGACTTCAAAAAAAAAAACACTACATATTGAAAAATAACTTTGATTTCGGAAATCGGTGTCTTTGGTTCCGCATTTTCGTTTAATGACACCGACTTCCGAAATTAAAGTTATTTTTTTGATTGTATTGTTGGTCTAGTGGTCGCTAGTACTATTGGGTGTTTCTATCAGGAATTTCTCAGTAGCAGACCGGAGACCAGCACACTAATTGCGTAACACTCTATTACTCTCAATCTGAATCATTTTGAAGCTTATTTATAATCCATTGCTCCGTCTGCTCAAAAACGCAAATAACGCATTGAATGTTGATGAACTGTCAAAATGAAACCGATTCCGATTGATAATGTTTTACGCAGTTGCCCCGCGGGTGTGTATCCGATTGATGGGAATAGCCTCGCCTCCTATTTCATGGGACTTCAACATAACAGCTGAAATGTGGCTGTGCCCTTCTATAGGTACACCTCTGCCCAACCTTTCTGGCAAACAACTCCTATGTCTGTCTGCAGGGTTTAAAGGAACCTAACCAAACCGAACCTCGGGGTGCCCTTCGCTCGCTCTTGCATCCACGTCGTCTAGTAGCACAACATATTGAATTTTTAAAATTTCCGATTGCTGAAAAGTGCGTATTAAATAATATATCAGATCATAGATTTCCTGTCTATTTTAGGAATTGTACACATTTCCTGGGAATTGTATAGAATGACGGATTGCACACTTTCCCGTTAACATCTTTTTTAAAAAACATAATATATTATTCCAACGTATCTTACTGCTGAGCAAAGCTATTATTCTTTCCATTTTTCACTGCTGTGTTTGCTTTTATAGACCTCTTTTCTACAGACAAAAAATAATTGTTGTTCAACATAGTTCTTGGCCTATCAGCGCCATCAATTTTTTTTCATTGAGACTTTTAGTAGAAAATATCACGCCTGTCGTTGTTCAGAACGGTGTTCCTAGAGGAAGTTATTTATATTAGTTGCAATAACTAGATAGTTGCAATTACAAGACTCCACCTTAAGATCTTTTACTTGTTCTTAGAAGCTTCTTTATGAACAATAACATGACATCGAAAAAGCTATCCTCTAAATCTTATTCTATTTTTTTCCATCCAAATTAAAAACCTTTGGCATAATAAATCTTGACTTCCACTTCCACAGCTATTATTATAAAAAAACAAAATACCCTGAATAGAAAATCATGCAAAAACTCTGTAAAAAAGATTAGAACTCCTGATGATCCGCGTCTTGTCCCTTTAAAATTGAGTTGTATCGGAAAGGTTCCACCAAAAATCCCCTTGGGTTCTGACCTGGTAGAGACTTTATTTCTATACAGAGATTACGTGGCATTTTAGATAAGGGAATCACTTAATACTGGAGACAATCGGTAAACGATAAAATATTAGGGTAATGTTGATGATAATTATGTCGCATTTATACGTGATACAGTTTTGCGAATGATATGATGTGGTTACTACGTTATGAATAAAGCTGACTTTATTACCGACTGGACAAAAACGGGGTTTAAAGGTGAACGGAGTAGAAGTCTATGGCATAGAAATTTGTCAGCCAGTATATTAAAATGCTGGTATGCTTGAACTGCTCAACTGCAGAGCTGACTTTACTCATGAGGAACGAGAATTGTGCACCAAGTTTGCTCACTGCATATTGGTGATTTCTGAGACATGTTTTCGTAAAAACTAAAGTATAAAATCACACATGTGTAATCAATCATAATGTTTGTGTGAGTTTGTGTGTGTTTATATGTTTGTTACTTCTTCACGCTCAAACGGCTGGACCAATTTTGATAAAATTTGGTATGGAGGTAACTGACACTCTAGATTAACAGACAGGCTACTTTTTATCCCGATATCACCACGGGATCGAAACTTATGCTGGTGAAACCGCGGAGCGCCGCTAGTTAATAATAAAAACCCTCACTCTTTACTTAATCACCCGTCACGACTACATTAAACGTAAATACTGTGCATAATTATAACAAAGCTCGTCTTGACTGCAGCAGCAGACTCATCAAAGAGCAATTAATGAGGGTAGAACAAAAAACCGCGTACCTAAACCCTATGCGCGCCTCTTAATGAATGTAGACATGCGTTTTACAAAAAGAGGTCAAAAGTTTTGTCGAAAGTTTGTGCATTTTGTTTTTGTTCTGTGGTTCATGACAAAATACGTAAAGTATATGTTGTTTTCTTTTTTAATTTGTTTCATTAAAATGAAAGAGATGAGAGTAAAAGTTTATTCTTTAATATAGCGTTTTGCTCGAAAAGCAAGTTATAAACTTTGAGACACAGTTAAAATGTGAGATTTTATGGTGAAAATTGCTTACAAATAACACAACGTTATATAAAAATTAGGAAGATTTAAATATAGATACGACTAGAGACATTTTCCTCGTCTAAAAGTCAAAAGTATCGGAAATCAAATCCAAAGACACGAATTCCTTTCATCTTAACGTTCAACAAATCGTTTAAAACGTCTCATTTTACTCTCGATAAACTTGATCCCCGAATGAAGGAGTGTAAACTGCCTTTTTCCCCCACAATCCGCTAATCTGCAACAGTGGCGCCGCGGAACATTTTACAAACATCAAAGCTTTTAAATTGTACGTCAAATTCGCTACGAATTTGCCACCATTAATTGGAATCAAATACTTTTTGCTCGTGTTTTTTTTTTTTGAAGAATTTAATTTGACTTCTTGGTAGGGGTGTGCCTTTTTATTATTGAAATATTAAGCTTTTAAAATATAATGGTGATGTGAATTATTTATTCAAAAAACCTATTTGCCTGTTTTTCTTTTCTGTCTTTGCAATTCTAACATATTTTGGAGTGACTATATGAACGCAGAGAAAAAGGTTGAGACAAGGTTATCTTGTCAGTTTCATCAAACGTATTTTCATTAAGGATATGAGATAGAAAACAGTTGCAATCTCAAGTATAATCCTTTCCATGTTACTTTAGATAGATCATTGATCCTAGAACAACTGCCATTAAATATAACATTTATAAATAAATTCTAGAAAACCCTTAATAAAGCCAATTCTTGTTTATAAACGTTCAAATTTGAGTCGCAATCTCATCTCAGCGACAGTCAATGTCAAAAATGTATGTAAATTGATTGTATTTTTGACAGATTGCGACTGATTTTAGAATGCGAACGTTCTTAAAAATATGGGAATTGCCCTTCTCATACATTTCAACCCCAACGGTGAGTAAAAACACAATCTAATTCATGAACCATAAAATATTTTTAATCACCAGTTAGGTAGATATCCTTTACCCAGCGTATCGAGGCACATTCAAAACATTTTAGTTCAGTTCTTTGTTTTCAAATAATCATTGCAACGCGGCACGGAACGGTTAGCTAACAAAGAAAACTGTCAAGCACGAGTGTTACTTGTTCATGGGGTTCAGGGTTAAATAAGGGACATTTTTCTTTGCAAATATTTTTCCGACGAAATCTAAAATTACCGTGGTGGACTCGCTCCTTATCTACCAGGCTGAGTTAAAAACCAGACAAGTTCCTGTCAAGTACCAATGTCAAATCGAATTTGTAATGTAGGTACAGACGCCAGCACCTTAAGCTACCCGAAACTGTAAAATTTTCCCGGGATCCTGCCGTTTTGCCGAAAAGATTTTGCCAAAATTTCACTACCCAAACAAATTTTCGCAACCTTTTATATACCAATGCAATGTTTGGAATAATTTTAGTATGCACATTTTCATTTGGTCAAATTTTTACTTGGCAGAATATTATTAAGGATAATGTCATTTAGGCATTTGGTCTTTAATCAAATGATTTATTACGGCAAAAAATCTTTAGACAGTAAACGTTTGGTCAAACGATTTATTACGACAAAAAATATAAAGGCATAAATAAGATTTTTTGAGAATTTTTTTTTTTGGAATTAAATAATTAAACAATGCAATTTTATTTTAAAATAATAATTTATTTAATACAAAATATTTGTAACTTACTATTTTAATTTTTTGCAATGGACATTATCGAGAACCGAATTAGTTACGAGGTTAATTATTAAAAAAAAATGCTTAGGTTAGGTTAGGTTAAAACTGTGACCTCCTACGCACGAGCCGAGCGAGCGAAGCGAGCGGTGCCGCGGCAGCGGCCGGCGAGTGCCAGAAACGACTAAATTATATAGAAAAAAATATGGAAAAAAGAGATTATTTTTAACAGGCTATCGAGAACCGAATTAGTTAGACGAGGTTAATTATTTAAAAAAAATGCTTAGGTAAGGTTAGGTTAAAACTGTGACCTCCTACGCAGGAGCCGAGCGAGCGAAGCGAGCGGTGCCGCGGCAACGGCGGGCGAGTGCCAGAAACGACTAGATTATATAGAAAAAAAATGGAAAAAAAGTCTACCCGAAACTGAACTAGTTAGACGAGATTAATTATTTAAAAAAATACTACCAGAATACTTAATATTATTATTACCTGTTTAGAATTTGTCCCAAGTGGAAAAAAACACCCTTGTAATAAAACGTCTTCAAAGTTAGATCTGATGCTTGAAATGGCTGCCTTAAAACTGCGAAAACTGACGATACTAAATATTTGGCAAATGTAATTTTGCGTAAAATGAGTTATTACAAATGAAATATTTGACTAAATAAAAATTGGTAAAAGTACTAGTTGGTAAACAAGTTATTGTTTAAACGTTTACTTGCCAAACATTAGGTTTGGGTTACAATTATTTGTGAAGAGATTTTTTGCTAAGTAATAATTTGGCAAATGAAATTATGCGGAAAATTGTTTGGGAAGTGATAATTTGGCAAAATCTTTTCGGTAAAACAAGGGAGACCCAATTTTCCCATTCAACTTTGAACCTTATGCTTTAGCAATAAAGTTGAAAATCTATTAAAGAAATTTGACAGTTTGTAGTAACTTGACGTGCTGGCGTCGGTACTTGTGTAACTTAAACTTGGACACCAAAAACTTGCCTTAATTTACTTACTGAAAATCGAGTCAAAATGCTGCAGTGAGCAAAGTAATTCAATGCTCTGTCCATCGATGAGATGAGAAGATTCAGCTTCTACCCTTTCTTTATGGTTACGGCATTTTTGCCAATAAGCTTATCAAACCAACCCCTTGCTTATAAAACTCAGTACCTACATGGACGTACTACGCCTCCCAGACAGGTAGTCGATAATCGAGCTGGAGATTCATGACCCCAACACAACAGCTTCCCTTAAGCTTGTTGTTACTCCGGGCGGACGGGCAAAGTAGTCTAAGATTATACAATCAAGGAGTGCCTTGAAGAGGACGAGACTTGTTTTGTCTTGTCACTCTTGTGTGGGTGGTACTACGATATTGCAGTACGTCTTAGAATGTATGTAACTATGTTGTTGTGCAATGGTTTGTGTACATGATTGTTCTTATACTCTCGCAGGCCCATATTCTAGAACGATGTTCATAGAATGAAAAGGGCCAATTTCATGTTATATCAAGGATCTTTGCACGCGTGGCCGAAATCGGAACTAAGCCTACGTTCGCACAGACGTAAATATATCGCAGTGGGATTTTATTGTGCACCGGATGTTTAACTCTCAGTGTTGAAGCCGAGCATTGAGAATCCAATAGAGCGCATCCCAGCGCGTCAAAAAACACTGTTGGATTTTAAACTCGCGGCGCTAAGCACTGCGGAAAACCTGGGCTAACGCCGCCATCCTGGTTTTTCAATAGAATTTCGCAAAACAAATTCTCAAATATTTACCATGAACACCCCGTTGTCAATGTCATTCAAGTGCCAATAAATATTTGTAGCAGCAAACTGTAATTAAAAAATATATATATTTATAGATAAAAACCTATCGGTACTTTAAAGAAATTTGTATGTAATTAAAAAAAAAGTAGTTGATTAGAATGTTGAAAATCGAGGTTGAGACGCCCCCCTTCCCCCCCCCCCCCCCCCCCCCAGCTAGATGGACCGACAACTTTAAAAAAGTGGTTGGGACAGACTGGATGCGGAAGACAGATGACAGGGTGTTGTGGCACAGCCTGGGAAAGGCCTATCTCCAGCAGTGAACTGCGATAGGGACCGCCATAAGTTCACTAGAAGTTGATCGTACTAAAACTAGATGTGCTCTAGAGCACACAACTTGCCGGTAAGTTAGTCCACAATATTCTCTGTTATACTTAACGGAAGCTGGTAAACGTGTGAATTTGCTTGAGTTGGTCGTACTGTCTTGTCCAGTTATAGAACTCTGTAATACGTACCGGAGTGCAGGAGTGGGTGCGAGGTTGACAGACCTGCTATATAAGGAAGAGATTGCGGATTCGATATTTTTTTTGTATGCACAGTTACATGTTAACAAGATGAAATCATCAGCACTTAGGCCAAAGTATGTTATCGCCGATTAACGGCCGAACCCAATAACCTATTTTCAGTAAGACAGATCGCTACCGATTGTAGCCAGTATAATTATTATCTGCCAGTATCCTAATAATTATAATTATACAGATCGCTACTGATATAGATTATTGGGACGCGGACGTTAAAACCGGAGATAGATAGATTTGTCTACCTCCAATATGCCAAAATCTGGTAATAGATAGGTAACTAGCAGCGCCCCGCGGTTTCACCACCATTAGTGTCAATCCCGTAGGAATATCATGATAAGAACTATCCTATGTCCTTTCCCGGGACTCAAACTATCTTTATATCAACAACAACCCGCGATCCTGGCAGAAGGATTTTTTTTTTTTTGCGGATGGGAAATCATCAAATGACCCCTCCCGCTCTGGGTGGAGCGGAAGGGAGTGTCTGACTCTTACTGACTAAAACCTACCCGTGTTCCTTCCTTAGCCCTTTATGTTCCGGGTCAGCGGTAACCCATTCGGACAATCCCGCTGACCCGGCAGGCTTCGGCCCTATAGGGCCCCTCCTCGATGCTGACATCTCTTTGAGGCGCGCGTGGAACACGTACGCGCTGTCCGGCACGGGCCTGGTCCTGGCAGAAGGATTGGTTGCCCTTTACCTTACGTTTTCTTCAGCAGGTTTTTGAGTTTTGTTTTGGGTTACTTTTTCTCCTAAAATGGCACGTGGTTCAGCCTTCCGCTGCAATTTATTTAATTGCCTGAATTATGTTCATACCGTTTTGAAGATCAGAGATTAATGCTAATAGCCTTAAACTTGACGTTAATTAAGTTTTGAACTGTAACCATTAACTTTAAAATTTTATCTCAGAAACTGTCCCAAAATTCATGCTATGAAATACTTTATTTTTTTAAATGCGAGATTTTGTAACTAAAAAAAACTAAAGGCCCTTATAAAAATAACAATTTGAGCCTGTCATCCCAGACAATTAACTTTTGGTAAAAAGATCAATGTTTTTTTTTGGTACGGTACGCTAGAAAGCGTACCCTGTCCCACTCCTGAGCAAAGGGCACCCTCCACTCCTTTCATCTTTAGCGAGTCGGTGCATTCTCGTTCCAGTTTTGCCGCCGGAACCTATCCAGCCCTTCCCGCCATCTTCTACGTGGTCTGCCGTATTGATTAAAAGCTGAAAATTCACACGATATAAAGTGAGTGTTCACTAGTGAACAAGAAAAAAGAACCCTCGCCCAAGGAATCCTAGAATGCGTTTTATCATAACTGGCGGGGTAATTACAAAAATAACTTGAATATTCCGCATCGCGATGTCCCTATTTATTTTCGATAGCATTGCATCTACAGTGGTAGTCGACAGTTTTAATAATGTACGTACGCCCGTCCAATTAGGGATGGCGCGATGCGGATATTATACGAATTGCGTTTTTTGCGGTGCGGGTTATTTTATTAGTTTCCTGCTGAAATGTTGAATGAGAATTGCTTTTGACGTTGCGTGTTTGTAGGAAAATGAATTTGGGCTTTGATTATTAAAGTTTTGTTGGGTTGTTTGTTTTCTGGATGTTGGAAATCGGCTTGTGTGTGTTGGCAATGAAACTTTTTTGAACAAACTGCGAGCTGCGACAGTGCTTTGAATAAAAACATAGACAAAATTTTTAAATAGGTATGTTGGTTGGTGTTATATAATTTTCCTGTCCAGTCACAAAGCGATGTTATAATTACTCGCAAAGCAAGTCCCTATAGATGACCTAGCAATTGTTAGAAAATACTTAACAAAACCTTTCTGCGAAACCAAATGTTTTCCATTCCTACCAAAACTGTTCGAATTTTCCAAGAATTAAAAAAAGCTCCTTAACTCCCAACCCTATGCCGTTGATCACGCGGCTAGCCGCCGAGGTGACGCACGACGCGGATATAATTATTATCGCGAAATAATAACACGTCTCTGCGCACCCTTATATTATTATGCCCACCCTTATATTATTATGCCCACTAGTTGCAACGAGGAAATTCGGCGTCGTACTTACCGCTCGCGTAATTTACGGCGACACTTTCGGTAATAGATGTGGTTATTATTTGATCTTTTAAAGGTTGTCTTTAAAAGATCGCTTTTAGCGATAAGACCGCCCATAGTGTCACCCTTTGTACAGTTTCTATAATTATGTCTGTAATTTATATGGTGTACTGTCACGAGCATAAGTATGTATACACTTGGCTTTGTTCAAAGACGATTTTCTCCTTCAGTCACCCTTATATTATTATGCCCACCCTTATATTATTATGCCCACTAGTTGCAACGAGGAAATTCGGCGTCGTACTTACCGCTCGCGTAATTTACGGCGACACTTTCGGTAATAGATGTGGTTATTATTTGATCTTTTAAAGGTTGTCTTTAAAAGATCGCTTTTAGCGATAAGACCGCCCATTGTGTCACCCTTTGTACAGTTTCTATAATTATGTCTGTAATTTATATGATGTACTGTCACGAGCATAAGTATGTATACACTTGGCTTTGTTCAAAGACGATTTTCTCCTTCAGTTTTGAATGAAATTTTATGTTATTACGAACAAAGTATTTTCGAATCCATAGGTTTGCGTAAAGTGTCGTATTTCAACGTTGCATTCGTTATTTCACAAAAAAATCGCAATTGAAAGTTGCCAAGTGTTGACATATTAGTGCTCGTGACTGTACCTACATACTAAAGAGTATTCTATTCTATTCTTACTTTTAATTTGTATGGTGGGTTTTATGTCATTAAAAGGATACAGAGTTACTGCCTGAGGAATTGTGATCATACGTAGTGTTTTTCTAAATTATTATTATGTAGAGGAAATATTAGTTTTTTTATGTTTGTTACGCTTTAACGCTATTATGGCTGAACGGATTTGGGTGAAATTTGAAACATGGGTAGATCATGACCTGGACTAGGATATTGGATCATTTTATTTTTCTATTCTATCTTTTTATCCCGATATTCTCATGGAATGGGCTAGTAAAAATATGACTGATCCTTATTAAAGCTTAAAACTTGCAAATGACTTCCACAAGTGGTTGGTATGCTGCTGATGATACTAATAGAGTTTGACTGATTCCATTATATGCCAAAAATATCCTGAAATCAGCGCTTTTAAGTATATGACGAGTGTTTTATGCGAGTGTGTTTTATTGTCAGATTATTTCAGTTAAATTTTCGAACCAAATAATCCTACACAGTAAAAACGTTTATAGTCACAAGAAGATAGAGACAGATACAAATACAGAAGATACAGTTAAAGAACAAATACAGATACAGAAAAGATACAGAACATATAGGTACAGAACAGATAAAGAACAAATACAGATACAGTATTTATTTATCTTTACTTAAGATATTGAAACTGATAGCCAAACTAAGTCAGGTATTTCGGGAACAACATTAACATTCAATCACTTTTGTTATACATGCATAATACCCTGCCATACAATACAAAAATAATTTATAATAAATATGGGAAACCACCTATCATAATCCAGGTGCATCAATTTAACATAAAACTAATGACTACAAGCCCGGCTTGTGTTCCCACATCAATATTGAATATCCACCATGCAGTCCATTATTCATTAGTCGTATGAGAATGGACGCATTTGTTTGAAAATATCGAAGGCCATATTTTATTGATCGAAGCTAAAGCTAGAAGGTTCTATAGCTATAAACTGACTATTAATGGTTTTCTTTGCTAAACTTAAAAACGATGAATCGAAGCACCTGCCTATATGATAGATCAAATATTTATTCAGTGCACACAAAAGACAAATGATAAATGATTGGTTTGTACAAACACTTGTATTTGTACACGTCAATCATATTTTAAAAACTAGATGAGGTCAGCGTTCCTTAACTGACTACTCTGAGAAGAAATACCGAAACAAATTTAGACATTTAGAGGTCACACAGTCTCTTTTAAAGACCAGACATAATCTTGGTCAGATTATGTGAAGACCATGTGTGATTGGTGTCTGAAATAGTCTTTTGAGGCAAGAACAACACAGATTAAATGGACCTGTATAGACAGTGCACGCATTTTTAAAGATAAAAGAAAAACATACTTAAAGAAATAAGTGAAAAAAGAAAGAAAGAGTAAAAGTGAAAAAAAAAGAGAGTAGTGATCAAATAACGAACAAAGTGCGGTATGCGTCTCAAGGTTGCACCAACTGGGAGTCCAGCTAACGTGTCAGGCAAATATACCTGATTCTGATATATTGACGGCGCGGCGGCGGCGTGCCAATACTTCCTATTTGACATTTTTATTTTATGGTTTATATTTATAGCTCAAAAATGTTCTAGTAAAAGCTTTTAACTATATCTTTAATTGCAAGTACCGCATTAACTAGTACAGCATTAACCAAAAATGTTAATGTGTCTACGGCAGTACGTCTAAACTTCTATGGGTGCAGACTTCGCCAGTTAAGTGTCATTAATTGTCACTACAGATATTTCGTATCCTGCGTGTCCTCTCAGCTGCACGTTACAGGAACTAACCATCAACAACCCAGCGAGCTTTTGAACAGCCCTGGTTTCTTTGGCCGAACCTTGGCCAACATTCGGTCACAGCTTTACTCTATCGGTCGGTGGACGAAGAGATCTTCGTCCACCTAGATGTCCTGCCTAACTCCACTTGAGACTCACCGCTATCCCCGACGTTGTAGACTTTCGACCGACGGATTAGACAATATATGAGAACATTATAAAGGTGGTAAATTGTACCCTGACCATGAGTCACGGTATTATTTAACATAGGAATAGGTACGGTAAACATCGTTTACTTCGCTTCACCGGAATGGTATCGTCCAGGATGGAAGGGAATGCAATGATAATACTCAATTTAACCTCTCGGTAAATCAATCTCTCTTCAAGAACCCTGAAATCGATAGATACAAGGATAACTCTTGGACTTTTGAAATGACAATCGTGACATTTTTCTCACTTTATACTAGGGCGATTTTTCAGCTGCATCCGGTTAGACTGAAAGCCAACCTCAACATAGTTGGGAAAAGGCTAGGCAGATGATGATACTAGGTCGATTTTTACAATGCGGCTGGTCGCTAACCAAATCGCCTCACAAGCCGAATCGTTACCCCATTTACACAGGTTGATAACAATCGCAGGTGACTATTTCATTTTGCATAATCATGTCGATCTTCAAGCAGCGGGCGATCGCCTATGATTGAACATTTAGTCACCCACCGCTCAACCAAAAGTCGAAACCTACTCTACTTTGGAATTTGCGATTTTAGTCACCGACGGCCTAGCCGAATTGCCATTTAGACAGTCGATTTTAGTCACCGACGGCCTAGCCGAATTGCCATTTAGACAGTCGATTTTAGTCACCGACGGCCTAGCCGAATTGCCATTTAGACAGTCGATTTTAGTCACCGATGGCCTAGCCGAATTGCCATTTAGACAGTCGATTTTAGTCACCGATGGCCTAGCCGAATTGCCATTTAGACAGTCGATTTTAGTCGCCGATGGCCTAGCCGAATTGCCATTTAGACAGTCGATTTTAGTCACCGATGGCCCAGCCGAATTGCCATTTAGACAGTCGATTTTAGTCACCGATGGCCCAGCCGAATTGCCATTTAGACAGTCGATTTTAGTCACCGATGGCCCAGCCGAATTGCCATTTAGACAGTCGATTTTAGTCACCGATGGCCCAGCCGAATTGCCATTTAGACAGTCGATTTTAGTCACCGATGGCCCAGCCGAATTGCCATTTAGACAGTCGATTTTAGTCACCGATGGGCCAGCCGAATTGCCATTTAGACAGTCGATTTTAGTCACCGATGGCCCAGCCGAATTGCCATTTAGACAGTCGATTTTCGCCAAAAATCGTGCGGTTATAGTCACCTGTGTGAAGCCCGCATTAATCCTCGTATCTGTCACTGAAGTAGAAACATTTTACAGACGTCAGCACATCAAGCTACTACTACAATCTGTCAAATTTCTTTAATAGATTTTCAACTTTATCGCTAAAGCATAAAGTTCAAAGTTGATTGGGGAAATTTGACAGTTTCGGTTAGCTTGGTGTGCTGGCGTCTGTACATTATACAACTGTTTATACCAGAACGCACCTCAGAAACTCATTATTACTGATCACAATAGAATCACGGCGTGTCCCGGACAAGTTGGGGTAGTATGAATAAATTACTACCCTCACCCAAAATGGAAGGTCATTCGCTAATGGCTTAGTTTTACTCTAATTATTTGTTTACGGAAGTATTATGTTTTGGGTCAATTTATTTTGGTTGCTTATTTTATAATGGGTTTAAAATTAAAACTTTTTGATTTTAATTTTAATGAAGATACACGGATACAGAACAGCTTTTAGTCCAATTAAAATAAGTATTATTTTAATTATTTTTGTGCCCAGTTTACCCACTATCAAGATATATTTTATCTAATAAGAATTACAAAAAATACCCAAAAAATCACATGAACTGAAATCAATACGCGACAAAATCATGCCTCCCATATTGAACACATTCTCGAAAAATAATAATCTCGATATGATTGTGTAGACCCGCTACGTGCTCCCCTCTACGGCGTAGAGTGCGGGCTACGCCGACAGGCCAGATTAAAAAAGTTTACCCGTCTGATACGTACTTGTATGCAAATTAAAAAAAATAAGTTTGGTTTTAAATCGCAAGCTTCATTAGGTCTGGCAGCTTTTTAATCGCTCGATAGGGTTTGAATTTTTATTTTATTTTATTGGTTCAATATCGGTTGTAAAGGAGTTTTGAGTTAAGTCAACTGGTATGGTACTGGTATATTGATCTAAGTTGAAAAAGAAGTACATTATTCAAAGATGAATTTTGATACTGTGAATAACTAAACTAGATATTTTAGTAGTTTGAAGCGCTAATACATATTTAGTCAGTTTCATTAGCAAAATTATTTATTTTAGCAGCAATTTACAGACCAGAAGTAATAATATATTCCAAAGTAACACACAAGCAAGACTGAAAGCTATGGGGACCTTTGCCCAGCACTGGGATGATACAGGTCAAACAAAAAAATATTTACTATCAATCAACGTAATAATTTTTATCATTATTTAATAACGCATACTCGTCACAGTTATTCAGCATTGAGTCAAGTGTTATTTTCCACCTGTCAATACACAACATAGTTATGTCGTATCCATACAAAATGTAGAACAAATCGATTAAATAATCGAATTGAAATCGACTCAACGGCGAGTCATGTCGACTTCAAAGCGATAATCTTTCAATCTGTCATTACAAGTGACATAGAAATGTTGACACACATATTTATGTTGCATTACTTGCAGTGTTGATCTGCTGTTAGGGCTTGTACAAAAGACTTGTTTTATTAATGAGACAATGTGTTCTTAAAGTGTTTGGCTAGACTGGGGAGCGGGAGCGAGGCGGGTGCGGGGCGGGCGCGGCGGCGAACTCAAACATATGAATTTCGTTTGAGTGTGAGTGTGTTTGAACTTTACACCCTGTTCCTCATACCTCTATACCACTATAGAGGTATGAGGAACAGGGTGTAAAGTTCACTCATCCTCCATAGAAAAGGGAGGATCCTCCAACCAGACGGGTGTTGTGTCTGGCGGGCAACTGCCCAATGATTTATGTCGGGGCCGTTGTATCTATGCTAATTGCGCGGTAAACTCTGCTTGCGCGATGTAGGATTTGGGTGACGTAGTATGACGCGTTGTTTGCATGTGGCGTTGTCGATACCGCTACCACAGTATAAAGATAATTATACAGTATTTCGACTTCATAGAAACGGACGAAACGCGAGCTATACCTACGCGCCTCGACCTCGGATTACGCTCGGCATGCAGACAGTCGCGACTGTGCCGCGTGACGTTAACAATAATCGCGCGATTTTTTCACTTAAAATAAATTGAAGTAAGTACATATTTAATATGACGAGTAGGCTATATTGTGCTGTTTTTGGTTGCATGAATTCGTCAATAACGCATCCAGAGATAACTTTTTTTAAATTACCTGGAAACTCTGAAAGGTAAGACTATAAAATAATTTTACTTACTAGTAGGTAGGTAGGTACATAATGTGTCTTTTTAATGGATAAGTATTTCCTTTTATCTCCCGAAAAAAAAAGATGTCTGGATTAATAAATTAAGTGAATTGAGTAAAGGTACCTAAGTGATAGATATGAGTGAAATTAGTAGTTAAAGGCGGGTCATGAATCATTATACGGTAGGTACGCTTGTGTTAAAACCTCGGGGCATGTGTGTTTTGTTTTGTTAGTTTGTATAATTCAAAGTAAAGACGTGGTTTTTATTAATAATATTTATGTACACACAGTAAAATACAATAACAAAACTAAATGGAAACACAAAGTAGGCAAATGTAATTAAAATGCTGGAGGCGGGCAGCCCTATAGCATGTTTACGTACCGCGCGGCTGTAGGCATTTATTTCAAGGTTACGGCTGAGTTACAATACTGTATGATCTTTATACTGTGCCGCTACAGTGGGCACGCGGGCGCGGTGGGCGGCGCGGGCTGCTCGGCGCGGGGAGCGCGCGGGCAAGTCACGCCATAGTTCGTTCATACAAGTGGCCGAAGCGGGTACGCGGTGCGGGCGCGGGCAGCCTGCTTGCCCGACATGAATCATCGGGCAGTTGCCCGCCAGACACAACACCCGTCTGGTCGGAGGATCCTCCCTTTTCTATGGAGGTTGAGTGAACTTTACACCCTGTTCCCCATACCTCTATACACTCTATAGCCTTAAAACTTTGCCAGCTTAAAACAAATTACCTGTCAAACATTAATCGCGCAAGCCCTATAAAATATCCATCGGCGCGTGTGTCGATTTTTGGCGCGTCACCCATCTAACATCATTCCGATGGCATGAGACTGCCTATGCGCATCTATGTTGACTATGTGATGATTGATGACGTGACGTATTTAGATTAATTTGTTGTTAATTTTGTTGGAGGACTGAGTTTTCTGTTCTTATTTTTCTTCTAAAATTTACGGCTTTACGGCTCATTTCCGCTTGTCAAGTGTCGGGTACTCAAGTGGTAGAACATTTTGTATAGCCCTGGTTACATTTTTTGGATGTTGGTTTCACAAAATCACGAACGGTGAGGCGACATTTGTTTGAAAACGTACTCAACAGCCCACTAGTGTGATCAGGTTGTTGTTCAGTTTTTATTTGGTACTAAATCCGCACCAAAATCATTCTTGTTATTTGTAGGTAATTGACATGAACGGAATCTACACAACCACAATTTTCAGATTAATCACAAAAAAAAACAATATAAAAATACATTATCTTCGAAACAGAATCAAAATGTAAAATTTCAACTCTGTAGGATAAAAAGTAGTGCTTTTAGGGCCTTATCACACTAGCGATTTGCAAGCCACTCCAAAGCGTGTGCACAGCGAATTCGCCGCGAAGACGCCGCGGGCGCGCAGCGAGCTTGACGCGACGCTATTCGCGCTTTTTTTTTCTTAATAGCTTGTAAAATAGTACTTGTGATTACTACTACAATACGACGGCCGTAACTTGGCGGGCCTGAGTATAACCTTTGCGAACTTTCGCGCATGTTCTCTCACTCACACTCCCTCATGCCACCATTTGGTTCCTAAAAAAACGTTCGTGCGCAGCCTTCTGCGCGAAGTTCAGGCCCGCCAAGTAACGTCGGTCGAATTGTACCTATGATGCAAAAATTACAATAAACACGCTCTCTTACATTTTATACGGGACTTGTCACCACACGTTCTATGTATCCTCAAAGCAATAACATGTCGTATTTAAAAGCCCACGACTATTTACCCCACATTCAAGCCGTCATAATACACGATTATTTCGAAATTATGCAAAACGCTGCTAATTATATTCAAATATCGCCTGGCTGGCGATAAAACACTGATCAGTCGGCGATACGGAACACGGAAACACATGTTTTTGTCGCGTTATTAGTTTGATCGACAATGGCTTGTCGGTTAATATTGCTCTTTTGAAGGGGAAAGTTTAGTAGCAAGTGTAAAGGTATTTTGTAACTTTTAATTGCCTTACTAATGGGCTTTTGTTCATTTTTGTTGTTTGATTTCTTGATAATATTTACTTAGAAGAAGAATATTACTAAGTGGAACACTAATAGGCTTCGGTCTATGGACGTCTAGGCCAAGAATCAAAGAACTCTGACAAATAATAATAGTTAATTGTTGAGTTCAGTGAATATTATTTTGATATAATTGATGATTTAAATTGAGTGTGAGTAGAGTTCCCTTTCCTAGTTAAATATTGAGAACAGGAACGAGCAGAGTATTCCTGATCTCCATTGTTCAAAAAGATATTCTCAACCTCAAGAACAAAAAGTTACTAAGAAAATGAAACCTACAGATGCTGTTGCTTAAATTCCTAACTAACTACCCATCTATCAGCAACAACATGAAACCTCCAATATGGACGTCGTAATTGCTCCCTTAAATCACCGAACTACAATCTCTGACTACCCTCAACGAAAAAACAGCTAAAACGATACGTGCTCGCACTCGCACCCATGGCAATTAAAGGGGATAAGCGCCAATAAAAGTGCTCGTTTTAGTTATAAATTGATCAAATTGCGGGATCCCGGCCAATGTATGGCTTGGGGAGAGTTTTTGGGCCGTTGTATATATAAAAGAAAGTCTGTTAGTTACACCACTTATAACTCGAGAACGGCTGAACCGATTTGGCTGAAAATTGGTGGGGAGGTAGCTTAGAGCCAGGAGACGGACATAGGATACTTTTTTTATTTTTTTTTTTTATAGTAGGAGTAGGGTAGGAGTAGGGTAGGAGTAGGGTAGAAGTAGGGTAGGAGTAGTGTAGGAGTAGTGTAGGAGTAGGGTAGGAGTAGTGTAGGAGTAGGGTAGGAGTAGTGTAGGAGTAGGGTAGGGTAGGGGTAGGGTAGAAGTAGGGTAGGGTAGAAGTAGGGTAGGAGTAGTGTAGGAGTAGTGTAGGAGTAGGGTAGGAGTAGTGTAGGAGTAGGGTAGGAGTAGTGTAGGAGTAGGGTAGGAGTAGGGTAGAAGTAGGGTAGGAGTAGGGTAGGAGTAGTGTGGGAGTAGGGTAGGAGTTGGGTAGGAGTAGTGTAGGAGCAAAACAACGTTTGCCGGGTCAGCTAGTAAAACATAAATAAATGTACATCTGTGACAGTGAGTTTAAAAAAAATACAACTGTAAGTATTTCAACGCATTCAGCAGTTTTTTTTTTAGATTAGTTCAAACATACACACAAAACACGGACATAAACCATTGAAATCTATATCTTACTTTATAAGTAATCTTGTTTATATTCTGACCAAAATAAGTAAAACGAGTTATAAATACCTACGTAACGACTCAATAATTTCAAATGGTATCTACAATATCATCTGGATTCTGAAAGGACTACGATACCAAACAGTCGCCATTCAAAATAAATCTTTCACAACACGATACCTACTACATCCACATTTATTGACATCAAAAGAAAGGAAGTTATATCTCCTTATAACGCAGTAAATAAATAATTCCATTTATCTCCGTTCAAAGACCAGAGTTCAATCGTCTAGACTGTAACACGGCCTGCCAGTGTCTATCCGCTGGTCACTTTGCACCACGATCCTGATTTAGGACCAAAAGGGGGGGTAGGGAGATATAGGGTTGCCAGAAATACAGGCTGTCATGGCAACGGGGAGTCTCGAATGCAAAGTGGTTGCAAAGTTTTGGAAATATCTTTGGGTAGGTAGTAGTTTATTATTGGCTCGAATTCTATGTTGTATATTTTCTAGTATCTTCAATTCGTGAAGATTTATGTGTATAAGCTGGACAGCTTCTTTGGTTACTAAAAACTTCTGATGATATGCAAATAAATTACCTAAAGGGATTATATACCTGGATTAGCATTATGCAAGCTTGCCAGCCCTAACAAGGATGCTTCTAAAAGTGCATCGGTCCCCCACCACTCCTCACGGCCCATTAGATGCGTCCGCGGGAAATCGTCATTTGCATAAGCGGCTTGGCTCTCTGCACATAGTAATTGGGATCACATGAACCCGACCAATTCAGTTAGACACTTGTCCCCTCCCTGACACCTACAATATTTGGGATTACGTGGGGACCATCGTTTTAGGGAGCTCCTGGTAATCCGGACTGTCCAGGGTAGGTTTAAGTTAGCCTGTACCAATGTTTGTTCAACACTTACGCGCTGCTCTTAAAGCTTTTAATCGAAGAGCGAAATTTGAATGTGATTTAAATTCGTTGGTACTTGTTCCGAAATGAGGGGCTGGGGGGGGGGGGGTTTAATGACTGCTCAGTGCTGCCGTTTCGTGAGAATGCTACTTTAAATTTGCATTAACTTTGCAGCGGGTGCGCCATGTATTGTTTCTTGAGCGTCAACAGCTGGTTTAGTTTAGTTGGATTTGTGAATCAAATGGTAATAATATAGGAGAATGACAAGCAGAGTGGCCCTTGTTTTGGGTGCTGGTGCTGGGGGCTTACCAACACCTCTTAAAGCAGGGCAAAAGTTGAACTGCAACACTTTTTTGTAAGACGTCTTAGTACAAAAAAGTAGTGCAGTTCAACTTCTGCCCTGCTTCAAGAGGTGATGGTAAGCCCGCTGCTTGTGATCGTGAAGTTAAACTCATTTGTTTATTTACAAACGTTGCTTTAAATCTATATAAATAAAACAAGGTCGGGTTAGTTCTCAAGAACTGCTGGACTAATTTTTATGATATTTTTTGGATTTATTGGATTAGTCTCCGCTCCGAATAGCAGAATAACTATTAAAATATTGGAACTTTTTTTTCACGAGGCGGTACGAAGTTTGCCAGGTTAGCTAGTTAAGAATAACTTTTAAACGTCCCTTAACTTCAAGCAACGTTTAAATAAAGGATTAAATAGGGTGTAGAGCTGACTTATCCCTTAATACAAGCTGTAATGAGCTACTTTCTTATATACACAGTCCTTACATAAAAACCCATACACACTTCAACAGAATTGATTAAATTAATTCCAGGAACGCACCGACGCAGACAAACGGCCAGTTCAACGGGAGGCACAGATTAAAAATCGCCATTTTACTTCTAATTTATAAACGCGAAAGAGGGGCGCTTCAGCGCGTGTTGGGTGCGTTTTATGACCACCAGAGGGCGCTAATGACGTCAAATAATTGGTGCTTTAAATGTAAATGACTACACACGCCAACCTTTCTCGCTTTATTAAATTTCGCGATTGCTCGGCAAGTGTGTTAGGCTTGTAATTGTCATTTGACAAGTAATGGAGATTCTGGTTTGATGGCTGTGAATCTGTGTAGTGTCTTATTAACGATGTGTGATAGTAGTTAAATGAGCAGTGTTTTCATGCATCGTTATTTGTAAAGAGACGCCGCGTGGGTTTAATTAAATCTTTCACCATACTTTTTTAGAGGCTTTAGTAATATATTTGACAAATATTGTAAGTTTATTTTATGACAAATTTAGGATGGGAACGAACAATCGGACACATTTCAACGTAATTAATATGTGTCTAATAGGTACCGCAAACATAACCAAATCAATTAATCATAAAACCAGCACAAAGCTTCAAAAATTTGAAATGAATTAGTTACAAATTCAATCGCAACCCTTTAATCTACCGAATTTATTGCCAACAGTTTAATTTTAATTAAAATTACTGTTATACACTAACCCGAGGGCCACGAAGCAAACGCTTTTAGCGTTTTCACTTCAAAAGTCAGCGGCGGAAATAAGTATTCAAATTTTGTCAGTTCAATTTGTCTATCTAGTCATTCAGAAAACAACTGAATTCACATAAATCTAAAGTTTCTATTTGTTGTTAACTGAAAATAAACATCTAACGGAAAAATATTTGAAAAGACTTCAGTTATTGACGCGGTAAAGGGGTATAAAGGTTTCCTATGACTGCGGTGGTTGCCAAATAGCGTCCGCAATATAACATCAAATGATGTCAACGAAACGTCATTTATAAAAGTATGCTTATAGCACAGATCTGGTGAGACCACAGATATATATAGACCTAGATAACGCAACTATCACGATCTGTATGAAAACCAAGCATGCTAATTGACTACCTACTATGACGTCACAAGCACTATTTAGTGATGGGAAAATCAAAGCGATTCAAAGACACCGCCCGCGTGCGGCACCTGTCTCGCCCCACCCCTGGGGCCTAGCGCCAGCGCTCACGCTCCCCATCCAGCAGTAATCAGGACTGAGCGCGAAAGTGGCGGCTTACGATTTTTATACGTAAGCTGGGCACGCGAAGTAGTTGCTCTTGCATTATCTAGATGTATCTATATCTGTAGGTGAGACACTGAGGAGGGGTCGCGGCAGACCACGTAGGAGATGGCGAGACGAGCCGGGTATGTTCCGTCAAAACTGAAAGGAGGATAGGATACGCAGGTTCGCAAAAGATGGAAATACTGGGACAGCGAATGCTAGTAAAAAAAATATTGTGTGTTTTCCTAGACAGCGTATTTTGACATCGTAAAACCTCGTTGCCATTATATTCACGTCACTGCGGCCGTGCTATGGCGGCCACCGCTCTTGTAGGAAACCATAGTTTTAGTGATATTTTCGTGGCCCAATTATAATGCAAACTTGCACCAAATGGCTGGCAACATTGATGAATGGCCTCTCTCATTAGCCGACTCAGTGTTCAACTGAAATAGTTTTAGCTATTTTCGTTTGATCGCTGTAAATGAGGGTAGATTATTGTGAATTAGCTCTTGCGATGCCAATGCGGCTTTGCTCATTCATGATAGTGTTTTGTGTTGTTATTATTAGCTACTGAATGGGTAGGTAGGTACTGGTAATGCTTTTGTATGCCCCTGTCTAATACGTTGGAGACTGAAACATTTTCGTCTGAATCACATTTCCATTTTCAGTTTCATGTATTGGCTTTTAAATAAATCATAAATACTAATAACAAAGTTAAAGAGTTTGTTTCTTTGAACGTGCCAACCTCTAGAACTACCCGTCGGATAGAAAAAATGTTTTTGAATTTGATACCCCAATTCTTGAGGAAGGCTATAGGCTATTTAACATCACTCTGCGACCCTAAGGTACCGGGTCACTATCGGAAAGACCTTTTCGCTGAAAGACAATTCACGTTGGATGACATGAAAGCAAGTTACCTAGATAGCTGAAAGACAATTCAGCTACATGACATAAAAGCAGAGTGCTCAGTCAGCAGAGAGTCAACTCAGCTGGACGACATAAAAGCAGAATGAGCTAGTAGCAAAACGTCTGGAATTGCAAATAGTCCGTATGATTAGAATACCTTATTAGCTGGAAGTCAAATTAGTAGGATGACAAAAACTCAGAATGAGCTAGTAGCGAAAACGTCTGGAAAAGAAAATAGTCTGAATCGGATGTCAACTACCCCTCTCTATCAGAATGACCTTTTCACTGAAAGACAATTCACACTGGATGACATGAAAGCAAGATGCCCAGATAGCCGAAAGACATTTTCGCCCATTGTACCGGCAACTGGCAACTTTACCATGGGAATTCTGATAGAGACCCGATGGGTTGACTGTCACTCTACTGGTTGGAGTGTAGCCTTAGGGGCACTATGGCGCGAGGACTTAGAAAATTCTTTTTTTTTTTTTTCGGAAATCTGTATTTTTTTTGCAGTTTCGGGTTAACCTTGACCATAGAAACTATTTAGGGTCTGAGAAGCATGGCCCTACGAAGCACCGTTACCGAATTGTGGGCCTCCGAATTTTATTCAATTTTATATAAAACGCTCTATATTTCAAAAATGGTAAGAAAGAAAGAAAGATAATTTATTTGTCAAACATGTGTATACATAAACTGACTGATCAGACATGCAAGGTATTGGATTAATAGGTGTTGTGAGCGTTCTCGGATGAAAATCTTTTCTGGAAAGAAATTGCTGCTCTAGTCGAAAACCATGAGATGGTGTAAAAAAGATGTTTTTTTTTACACCATGTAAAAAAACCCGAGAAATATTGAGAAAAAAAAATTGCAAAAATTTTCTCTCGGTCGATCTTTCAGCTTGAGTATTCTTAGGGGCAGAGGACTAAGTAAAATTTTCGGAGATATTTTTGTAACAGATTTCTGCCGTTTTTTTTGCAGAACCTTATTAACCTTGTCCATAGAGACCATTTAGGTTCTGAGAAGCATGGCACTACGACGCACCGTTTCCGAATTGTGGGCCTCCGAATTATATTTTATTTTATACTAGCTGTAAATCTGATAAAAAAAATTTTAGGATAGTAATTTTTTTTTTTTTTTTTTTTTTTTTTGCGGATGGGAAATCATCAAATGACCCCTCCCGCTCTGGGTGGAGCGGAAGGGAGTGTCAGACTCTTACTGACTAAAACCCACCCGTGTTCCTTCCTTAGCCCTTTATGTTCCGGGCCAGCGGTAACCCTTTCGGACAATCCCGCTGACCCGGCAGGCTTCGGCCCTATGGGGCCCCTCCTCGATGCTGACATCTCTTTGAGGCGCGCGTGGAACACGTACGCGCCGTCCGGCACGGGCCTGGTCCTGATCGGACGGTGAGCTACCCATTACTCTCCGCCCGCAGGCCCGCGCCTACGGTGGCCGGGAGTCGTCGCGCGGCTCCCGACGCCCGGAGCGTCTCCCGCGGCGGCTGGGACGGGAGGCTCTCTCCCTGAGCCGTCCCGCCACCTCCTTCGCTAGCATGACTGCTTCGCAGAAGGAGGTGACTGCCTCCCACTCCCTCTCGCCCCGGACCATGGCTTGCACCAGGGCCGGGCGCGAGAGTCCTCTGGGCTATCCTGGCAATGGTGACACCCGGGCGTTTCCTCCCGCCTGATGATGTGCAGGAACCTCCCGAAACTTCCGTGTCCGGTGAGGACCTGCGTCAGGCGGTAGGTGAGGGCGCCGTGGCGCCTCTCTAGCCACTCCTCAAAGAGGGGTCTTATCGCCGCTATCGCGGCGTGCCCTGCGCTGGGTTGCGACAGTCGTTCCTTCCATGTCGCCATGAGATCGCGCCGGAGCTCCGTCCGCTCCGCAGCGATTTGCCGCGGAAGCGGAACTTCTCCCCGGCGTAGTGCCTCCGCGCGCCACTCATATACGCGCGCGAGGACTATCGCCTCCAGATCCCATGGCGGCAGTCCGGCAATGAGGCTTGCCGCCTCGCCAGAGATCGTGCGGTAGCCCCGGATAAGCCTTATGGCTACCACCTTCTGGGGCGCGTTCAGGTAGTGGGCGGCTCGCCGCCGCAGTGAACGCGCCCACACCGGGGCCCCGTATAGGGCCATGGACCGCACGACCCCCGCGTAAAGCCTCCGGCAGGAGGCGTTTGGCCCCCTCAGGTTGGGCAAGAGCCGCTTGAAGGCGGCCCCGGCCCGTTCCAGTTTGGGGGCCAAACGTCGGAAATGCTCGACGAAGTTCCACCGGCTGTCGAGGACGAGACCCAGGTACCTCATCGTTGTCTCGACGCCGATGTGAACCCCTCCTACCGTTAGTTGGGATCCCGATGGTGGCGCGTTCCGGGGCCCATGAAACGACATGGCCTCGGACTTGTGCAATGCCACCTCGAGACCCAACTGCCGGATCCTCTCCACGACTATCGCAACCCCGCGTGTCATCGCGTCGGCCGCCGCCTGATGCGACCTCCCCTGCGCCAGGACCAGCGTGTCGTCAGCGTAGCAAACCACGCTGACGCCATCAGGGAGGTCGACCCGCAGCACCCAGTCGTAGCCGATGTCCCACAGGAACGGCCCCACGACCGATCCCTGCGGGACACCGCACGACATCTCTCGCCGGTTCCACTCCCCATCGCGACCGGGGTAGCTGACGGCTCTGTCCGTCAGATACGCCTCGACTATTCGACGGAGGTAGGGCGGCACCCGGTGATACCGGAGTGCCTCCACAATGCAGCTCCAGGGCAGGGTGTTGAACGCGTTGGCGATGTCGAGTGACACCGCCACGACGACCCCACCCTGGGACACCGCGTCCCCCGTCGTGAGGGCTCTCACGCGCATGATGGCGTCCACCGTCGAGCGCCCCTTGCGGAAACCAAACTGGCTGTCCGCAAGATCCGGCCCCGTCCTCACCAGGTGCCCGACGAGGCGGCCCACAATCACTCTCTCAAAGAGCTTGCCGACCTCGTCGAGCAGCACGATGGGCCGGTATGCGGACGGAGAGTCCGCAGGGCGCCCTGGCTTCCGAATGAGGACCAGCTTCCCCGTCTTCCAACGGAGTGGAAACTGGCCTCTCTCCAAACATGCGCTTAAGAACGCCTCCAGTCGAGGCCCGAGAGGCCTCGAGGCCAGGACCCAGGCTTTACCCGGCAAGCCGTCGGGTCCTGGGGCGGTATTTTTGGCCTTCAGCCTTCCTACCGCCGCTCTCAGTTCTACCCCGGTCACTTCAGGGATGTCGTCGTCGTCGTCCGCGTGGTCCGCTTCGGGCACCGCAATTGGCGGAGCCATGGCCGGGGGGGTGTGCTCCCCCCGTGAAGGGAACAGAGCGCTCACCACCTCCTCCACCAGCTGGGGGCGGAGACTCTGCGTCAGCGGGGGGGCCCAGGTGCGGAGTTTATTCCGCACCATTTTATAAGGGCGCCCCCACGGATCTCTGTTCAGAGTCTCCAGCATCTCCTCGCGGGCCATGTCCTTGGCCCGCTGGACAGCCTCTTGGAGGGCGGTCTTCGCTGCTCTGTACCCCTCGTACAGCTCCGCCTCCGTGGCTTCCGCATCCGGTGGACGAATGCGGAGCCTGCGGTGCCTGGTGTACCGGTGACGCGCGTCGACGCACGCCTTGCGTAGCGCCTCCAGCTCCTGCGACCACCAGTACACCTGACGTCGGGCGCGTCCTGGCCGGACTCGGGGCATTGCCACGTCGCAGATCTCGGACATGGCCTCCCGGAACCACTCCGCCTCCTCGTCGATATCGGCAGGCCTGTCCGGTGATGACACCCAGGCCTGCACGATCGAGGCTTCCAGGAGGAGCTCCCGGTCCAGCTGCTTCAGCGCCCACCGTGGACCACTCGGGGCTTGTTGGACCAGCGCGCTAGAGGTCTGGGCGGAGACGTCGAACCGGATATACCGGTGATCGGAGTAGGTCTCCACCTCCTCCATGACGCGCCAGTCAATTACACGCTGTGACAGAGCGGGGCTGGCGAACGAGATGTCCACCACGGACTCACCCCGCATCCGCACACACGTGGGAACAGAACCCCGATTTAGGACGACCAGGCCTGTTTCCAGAGCCCAGTCCTCCACCATCCTGCCCCGCACATCCGTGCAACGGGAACCCCAGGCCAAATTCTTGGCATTGAAGTCCCCGAGCACTAGCACGGGGAAGGGATGGCTTCCGGCGACGACGACACTCAACTCTGTTAAAGAGTTGTGGAACTCGGCGAGAGTTCGGCTCGGAGAGAAGTACACTCCCACGACTACAACCTCTCCGAACCGTGCTGCTACACACCCCTGTCCCTTCGTGACGCATTCCAGGGACGGGGTGCCGGCGGCGACCGACGAAACTATGGCCACTGAGCCGCTCAGGTCCTCCACCCAGTCATCCCTGGGCGGGACAAAGTACGGCTCAGCGACCACGGCGATGTTGATCGACCACTGCGCCACGCTCTGGAGCAACAGGTCCTGAGCGCAGGCGCAGTGGTTGATGTTCGCCTGGAGGAGGCGCAATGGAGCCATTAGTCCTCCATTTCAGCCCCCTCCCGGGCCCCCTGCGAGGGCTCCACGACGGCAGCGGCGGCGGTGGCGGCGGTAGTGGCGGCGGCAACGGCGACGGCGGTGGCGGCGGTTGTGGCGGCGGCAGCGGCGGCGGCGGTGGCGGCGGCGGCGGCGGCGGCGACGGTGGGAGTGGCAACGGCGGCGGAGGGCCTGCCTTTCCTCCTGGTTCCGGCGGGTGGAGCGCAGGACTTGCTCCCCGCCCGGTGATCGGCCGGCTTGCCAGCAGCCGCACATGTGATGCAGTGCGGCGCGGCGTTGCACGAGCCGGCCTTGTGTCCGGGCTGACCGCAGCGGAAGCACAGTGTGCTGCGGTCTACCTCGGAGGTGCACTGGATGCCAACGTGGTGCCCCACATGGCATCGGTAGCACCTCAGAGGCTTGGGGTCCAGGAGTTTGACCTGCGCTGAGACCCAGCCCACCAGGAGCCTTCGGCCCTCCGTGATGGTTCTGGCCGCCGTCACGGGGCAGCTTACCGTTATGGTTCGCATGCCCGTGTAGTTAGGACGTAAGGTGCCCGCCTTCACCTGGTCGGCCAGACACCCGCCCGTCCTGACAACGGCGGCCACCACATCTCCCTCCGTCACGGAGTCATCCAGGCCCAGTATGCGCATGTCTGCGCACTTGACGGGCCTGGTGACCCGAGCTTCGTCCGCGAGGGACGCCCTTATCTTCTCAGCAAGGGCGTCAGCGGTGGGACCACTTGTGGCACCGGGGATCTCCAGCATGCGGGCGCCAGTGGCGGTCACCCTGTGCCGGAGGCCCCCGGTGATCCCCAGCTTCCGGAGGTCCACCGTCTCTCTCGCCTTCGAGAGCACGTCGCGGTACGTCACGCCCCTCTTAACCGCGTCCGGCTGTAGCGTTATCACTACAGCCGCGGTCTTCGGGGCGCGAAGCCTAGCCGCAACGGCTCTCTCCTTGCGGCGCCGCCTTTGCTCCTTCTTCCTGGCCGCCTTGGCCGCCTTTTTCTTCTCCCCGGCCACCTGCCAGTCGGCGTCGGTCGCGGGAGAAGTGCGGGAGTTTTGGGGGCGGGGCGTGGGCTCTGGGGCCTTCGCCTCCCGCGCCGCTCTGCCCTTCTTCTTTCGGCCCTGCGCCGGGGGGTTGCCCGTAGGCGCCAGGGCCCCGCCAGTTGGCGCCGGCGCCGCGGCTCCTCCAGCCGATGCCGGTTGGGCCGACGCCGGTTTGGCCGGCGCCGGTTTAGCCGACGCCGGATTGGCCGACGCCGGCTTGGCCGGCGCCTGGGCCCGGCCCGACGGCCCGGGTTTAGGGCCGGCAGCTGCCGCAGCGGCGGCGTACGAGGCCGCCTTCGGCCCCGGGGTCGCTCCGCCCGCCAGGGGGGGGGGCGCAGGACTATGCCCTCCAGGACGGAAAACCGCGCCTGGAAGGCCGCCAGCTCCTGCCGAACCAGGCTGAGGACCTGGTTCTCCACCGGGACGGGCTGGCTCGGTGGTTGCGCTCCCCCGGTGGCCCGCAGGCCGGCCAGATCTGCCCGGAGCCTCCCGTTCTCCTTTTGGAGAAGCTCCGTGGCTGCCGTCAGGCGGGCGACCTCCGCCCGCAATTCGGCCACTTCGCCGGCCGAAGGGCCGACGCGGTTGGCCGCCTCCGCTGCCGCCATGATGGAGGCCGTCGCCGAGACTATGGCCCTGTCCTTTGAGGTCTTCACCTTCTTCAAGGACACGCCTCGGATGGCGGCCTCCACGACCGCCGCGAACCTGCGCATACCGTCCGCCTCGGGGTCAGGGGCGTCAGCCGCACCAGCCTCGTCGCACGAGGGCCCCGAGGTGACCGCGCGACCGGTCCCCCCCTCCTTTGCGGGCTCCTCCGCTCTCTCTGCCACCTCCCGGGCAGTGAGCCCCCTCCCCATGGCACCCCGGACTCCACCCCGCCGACTTGTGGGGATTTTGCGGGACGAGGCCAACTCCCCGTCTGAGAGCGACCCCTGGCCGTCCTCTGACCTCGGCCGCTTGCTCCCCTTCGCAGCGGCCACCTCCCCGGCACGGCAGGGGCTCCCTGAGCCTCCCATGCTCGTGCCTCCAGATGCGGCGTCGGACTCCGACCCCGCATCACTCCTCGCCTCTTCTTGGTCCCCTGAGGGACAGGAGCCTCCTCGGCTCTTGTTGCCAACGGCAAGCGGACGACATACGTTGCCCCCCCCAGAATACGAATGGGGGCTTGACGTTCCCAAAGGGAACGTGGCGGATTCTCCGACTGCTGAGCAGCCGGTACCGCCCTGGGGTAGTTTATTTATAGTTAAATACTTGAATGCAAAATATGGTACTACAAAATATTGTTTGACAACAATAATGATTGTTGTCAAACAATCATATATCAACAAAGTCTGCATCTTATGGGCATTTAGCGTTCATGTCTGTTTAGTAACTATGGTATTTTAATTAAGTAAAATAGTTTAATTTTTGAAAAACTTATTTTAAATCAATTGCAAAGATTTTTTAATAAAAATAAATTACTACATAACAAACAGTTCGGATTTACAAGGGGTCGTTCGACTACTGATGCAGGAGTTGAATTTTTAGGACATATTTATAATGCATGGGAGGACAAATGCGATGCTTTGGGCATCTTTTGCGATTTGTCCAAGGCATTCGATTGTGTTCTTCATGAAACATTAATCAGGAAACTGCACCACTACGGAATCCGGAACGCCTCTCTGGATCTTCTTACTTCTTACTTGAGTGATAGGATTCAGAGAGTTGATGTTAACGGAAAAAGGTCACCCGGATCTGTGGTAAGAATGGGGGTCCCCCAGGGCTCAATTCTCGGCCCATTTTTATTTATTATTTATATAAATGACTTGCCTTACCTCATAAGGGATGAACATGATATAGTGTTGTTTGCAGATGACACTTCACTTTTATTTAAACTCAAACGTCAGCAGCTGGTTACTGACAATGTAAATAACGCCCTTGCAAAAGTAGTTAACTGGTTTAATGTCAATAACCTACTTCTTAACGGAAAAAAAACGAAATGTATTAAGTTTACCATACCCCACGTTAGACAAGTAGAAACTAGTGTTCTCATTAAGGATGAAGAGTTGAAACCCGAAGATACCACAGTGTTCCTGGGCATAACGTTGGATGCCAAGCTTCAATGGGGCCCCCATATAGACAAATTGTCAAAAAAGCTTAGCTCTGCAGCATACGCCGTTAGGAAAATTCGTGATTTAACTGATTTAGAGACAGCCCGTTTAGTATACTTTAGTTATTTTCATAGTGTGATGTCGTACGGTATTCTGTTGTGGGGAAATGCCGCCGATATTCAGACAATTTTTATATTACAAAAAAGGGCAATTCGTTCCATTTATAAATTAAGTCCCAGACACTCCCTCAGAGACAAATTTAAAGAGATTAATATAATGACTGTGCCTTCTCAGTACATTTATGATAATCTTTTGTATGCACATAAAAATATTAATCTGTTTAAAAAATACAGTGATATCCATAACATAAATACTAGGAACAAACACAAATTTGTTGTTCCTACAACAAGGCTCAAAAAAATAGGTGGCTCGTTTAGATGCCAGTGTATCCGTTTTTATAATAAACTTCCTAGCCACATTCAAGAACTAAGCCTTAATAAATTCAAATCTTTTATAAAGCGAAAACTATGTCAGAAAGCCTATTATACTGTAAAAGACTATATTGAGGACAAAAAGGTTTGGGATTGAGCTGCTCCAATAGGTTTAGAATGTTGTTTTTATTTTTCTAATTTACACTTTAATAATTTTCTTTTTTTAAGTATCTATTTACTTAAATAATGACATGTACATTTACTGTATAAAGTATTATATGATTTTAATTATTGTGAATGTGAGGACTATGTGGGTAATTTTTTTGTTTTTTTTTTCTCTCTTCGTTTTAATCATGATCTGGCAGTTTGAGTAGTTTATGCGGCCTACCCAAATGTCCTGTCTTTGGTATTGTTCGTCGAATCGTTGAGCTCCTTAAGTTCTGAGTTGAGCTGCACGGTTACTGACAAATGCGTGCACTGACTGGACAGGTCCGCTCAATCTGTGTGGTTCTTTCCTCAAAAGACCATTTCAGACACTAATCTACATGGTCCTCAAAGATTATGTCCGGATTTTTTATATACACATTGACATTGATGAATTTTATTTAGACAATGACATGACTTTGTAAGTAATTTATATTATTATTTTTTTTATTTAATTATTGTGAATGTGAGGACTATGTGGGTCATTTCTTTTTTTACTTCTTAGTTTTAATCATGATCTGGCAGTTTGAGTAGTTTATGCGGCCTACCCAAATGTCCTGTCTTTGGTATTGTTCGTCGAATCGTTGAGCTCCTCAAGTTCTGAGTTGAGCTGCACGATTTTGACAAATGCGTGCACTGATTGGACAGGTCCGCTCAATCTGTGTGGTTCTTTCCTCAAAAGACCATTTCAGACACCAATCTACATGGTCTTCACACGATCTGACCAAGATTTTGTCTGGACTTTAAAAGAGACTGTGACTTCTGAGTTTGTTTCGGCCTTTCTTCTCAGAATAGTCAGTTAGGAAACGCCGACCTCATCTAGTTTAAAAAAAATATGATTGACGTGTAAAAGTGTTTGTACAAACCTACTTACAGAAATAAAAAAATCATTTAATCATTTAAGATCCAGACGTTTTTCTACTAAGGCGTTTAGAGTTCATGTCTATTATGTAACTATGGCATTTTAAAATCCAGACGTTTTACTACTAAGGCGTTTTGCGTTCATGTCTATTTAGTAACTATGGCGTTTTAATATCAAGACGATTTGCTACTAGAGTATTTTGAATTACGACATTTTAAGATCCAGACGTTTTGCTACTAAGGCGTTTAGCGTTAATGTCTATTTAGTAACCATGGCGATTTAATATTAAGACGTTCAGGCGATGTGGTCATTTTGCAACGTGGATATTCTGATAGTGACCCAAGGTACCGAGCGCGAAACGAAGTAATAGCGCGGATGGGCGATGCAATGCGACGGAATGGGTCGTAGGAACTACAAATTTCACGCGGACGAAGTCACGGGCAGGACCTAGTAAAAAATAAAATCAGAATCCATTTTGACCTTTAATTATTAATTAGTTGAGATCTAGAGCAAGATTTATAAAATTGAACGTGCGTCCTTTTCAATCACGATTTTTTTTAACAATATTTACTTAATTCAACTGCAGCATAAAAAGTATGTGTATAAAATTTTTCGTCTTTACCAAATCAGCGTACAAAATAATCCCATAAAAATTATAATCCAAGTCGAACAACAAAAAGCTGAAAGCCCACGTAGACAAGACTGTCCCCATTTTATGTACATATTTGGAGATGGGGAGCCCCTCGTCTGTAATGGGCCATTGTGGGTTCGAGTATGATACTCATATTATTGCGAAGACTTGCCTAAATTTTAAAGTAGTCGTGCCGATTGTTTGGATACGTTATTAAATTTTTAATGGGCTTAATTGCTGCAATTGCTATGGTATCTGGCCGTCGGAGTTGCCAATGCGCGTCTAGACGAGAAATAAATTGATTATATTGCAGTATCGTTAAAGAAAATTGAAATTTACACTGTGGTAGACTTCCAAAAATACCTACCTAATTGTTACCTAGTGTTGTTATCTGACATTACGGTGAGCTGAGGCCTTTTCGGCATTAAAAGTATTGTTATAAGTTATAGTTTTAAGGTGTTTTTTGCTGTAATGCCACGTCATGGAGTTACAGTTACAATATGAGGTAGAATGGGCCTAAAATTTTGTGTGGTTATAATTTTACTTCGAAGAATGTTGTAGGATATTATCTGTGGTCATGTTCTGTTGTTTTTATGGGGGAAGCGTCAGTGTAGCCCACGAAATTCAAGTTTTCATACGTTTTTTTTTTTGCAATTTGCACTTCAGTGTCAGGTTGTATGTTGAACATAATATGATTCACAACCGCAATAAATATATATTTATAGAATTATAATCATTAAAATCCTCAATACAATCCTCGTAAGTTCACACTATCCTATTGAATGAATATTTAATGAAATATCATAATAAAATATTCATATAATCATCATATAATATATTCGCGGGCTACTTTGGTGCTTCCCCCTTAAACGCATTTTTATTTCTGATCTTTCTTTATTAAAGAATTAAACGCTAAGGCTACTTAATTCTTTGATCAAAATACCAATAATTAAAACAAAGTCTTGTAGCGGTAGGTAACTACAAAACGTCACATGTGAACTACGCGTCATACTGATGTCACACAAAATCCTGCATCTCGC
This sequence comes from Oligia fasciuncula, assembly GCA_963082905.1. Taxonomy (NCBI): domain Eukaryota; kingdom Metazoa; phylum Arthropoda; class Insecta; order Lepidoptera; family Noctuidae; genus Oligia; species Oligia fasciuncula. The sequence goes on from OY720395.1 coordinate 18,379,611, forward strand.
AAGCAGAGTTTACCGCGCAACTAGCATATGTACAACGTTCCCGACTTGAATCTTTGGGCAGTTGCCCGCCAGACAAAACACCCGCCTGGTTGGAGGTTCTTCCTTTTTCTATGGAGGATGAGTGAACTTCACACCCTGTTCCTCATTCCTCTATAAGACGGCTGAATTTTCTGTTCTGTAATAAAACATATTAATTATGAAACATTACTACAAAATGGGCAATAAAATACAATAGATTGTAATATAAATTAACCAAGCCCACTAAAGGCGGGATTATTTTAAATTGAATTACACAGATTTGTCAAAAGGGGGAAATTCTTGGGCAAAATACTTCCTTTGTTTATTTCTAATCTACTTACGGTCGATTTCTGAAGGCTAGTTAAGTCGATTTAACACAAAAGGGAAGAAACTGAGTACTTGCACAAAGTTGCTGCATCCGTTTGATTGAAGTGTTCGGTTTTGTAACCCTGAGTGCTTGGCCAGACTGGCAGCGCGCGGCGGGGAGCGGCGCGCGTTCGGGAACGCGAAGAAGACTTATTTTTACTAGAAAAAAGTTTGAACTAGTTTGAGAACCCCGGTCCCCGCGCGGGCCGCCCGGGCTCTCACTGCGGCCACTTGTATGAACGAGCTATGGCGTGAGTTGCCCGCGCGCTCCCCGCACCGAGCAGCCTGCGCCGCTATCCGCGCCCGCGTGCCCACTATAGACACTCAAATGAAGATCTTATGTTTTGAGTAAGCCGCGCTGCGCCAGCCCCGCGCCCGCGCTGCCAGTCTCGCCAAGCACTTAAAGTCACGTTACACGGTTCAACCTATATACTTTGGCTGAAAGATCCACTTTTAGGTTCACTTTATCTAACACAGCATCACGCCTGTGATTCCCGAAGAGTTAGACAGAGGTGTAAACCAACCAACAATTTGTCAGTTATATTTATGACCCATGTAATAGAGGGCGAGCCTATTGCCAGAAATGCAGACTCTGGGCTGCTACTGAGAAACTCAAGGTAGAAAAACCCAACAATACTTTGCCAGACTTGGAAATCGAACTCAGGATCTCATGCTCAGCTGTAGCGCTTGCGACTAATAGACCAATGAGTCCGTAAACTATTCTTCCTAACTGAGCAAAAGTGTACCGTGTAATCCAAGCGTTATCTTTACACTTGTTGGTTGCGGTGTAAGCAAGCAATGACTTAGTAAACGTTAACCCTTAAATTGGCAGAGTGAAGCCGGCTGGACGCTTATCGTTGTGAAGTTATGTACTATGTAAGGAAGGCGGGAAGAAAATAGTCAGATTTAAAGTTTTTGTTGTTTTTGCACTTTTAGTTCAATTCATATTTTTCTAATAATATCTAAGTATACAGCTTAAGATCGTGTCCATTCTGAAGAGCAGACAGTTCTTGACGGTGAATATTTTCTGAAAAAATTGAGATTTTTTAAAAACTTTATTTGTTTGAACTGACCTATTTATAACCGACTTCATTAAAACATAATTTGTTTGGTGTAAGTAGCTAAGTCGTCTGTTGATTTTTTTTCAAAAAAATCTGTATCAATATAAATACGTGACGAAAAAAACATAATTGACTGAAAAAGGAAACGTATTTTTTGTTTGCTTACATTTCCATGTAACAATTGGTTTCGCGATAAAAACAAGATCTGTGTTGATAATGTTTCCGGGAAAGTCGTCTCAATCTGTTTTCGTAGAAAATTGTAGTAGAATTATTTTGACTTTACACGTGTCCCGAGTAAATTCTAAGAAATGTGCGTATGAGGGAAAATTTAGTTGAATTGGAGATTGATCCGGACTACGTAAACAAACATTATAATACCAGGAATCATTAAAACATTTGATTTTTAAATTAAATTAAATTCTGTATAAATTAGGTACTTATTGTTTAAGTTCCATTTCTTCCATCGCCAGATAACTATTATTCGAGGAATAAAATTGACGTTTGACAGTTTTTGTATGAAATAACTGTCAAAATTTCAAAATTATTCCTCGAATAAAGTTATCAGATGATTGAAAAATCAGCCCTTACTTTTACTACTTAGGGCTAATTTTTTCAACGCCTTTATAGTTTATCGGAAGAATAATTTAGATTTTTTGAGAATTCTTCTATATAAACTGTGAGACGTCAATTTAATTCCACGATAAAAAAAATATCTGTCGATTGAAATATCAGCCCTCAGTTCATTTAGAATACGTACATAAGAAAAGAATTAAACAATGACATCTTAATGCTCAGATAATAAGGGTGTAACATTTGCACTCATCAGACTATTAAACATACTCTTTCAAAAAAAAATCCTTAGAAAAAGTAGTTAAATTAAGTAATACTGTACAATACACATTTTTCTTGCCGTGATAAACTATGGTTTATTTACCGTGTTTAGGCACGGTTGTCAGTGTCGTATGGCTCGTTGACGTACACATTTTTACTACGGCGCGTGGCGTAGTTTTTACGCTGTACCGTAAAGAAATCGTGCCGTGTACAAAGGCAGGCAGGCAGGGTTTCATTTATAAAAAACCGCTTTTTTGAAAATTACCCGACTTCTTTATTATGCACGATTTTCGTCACAACCATCAATTTTTTCACCTAAAGGTAAGCGTCCACAGTTTCGCATCGGACGCTACGGACGCATCGTACGTAGCGGATTTTAGTATTCTTTCTAAAGAAAGTAACACAAGTGCGTCCACTGATCCGCATCGTACGGATCGCAATAATCTGCTCATCGGCAAAGGATCCGTTTGATGCGATGCGTCCGATGCGTGCGATGCGGAACTGTGGACGCTTACCTTTAAACGTCACCAAAATCACGATTCTCACATTGAGCACACAATACTGCGTATTTAACAGGGTACTTCGCATATCAATACGTATATCGATCTGCAATATGATTTATTACAATCAGCGCTAAACGCTCCACCAGATATAATCCTGAGCGTATAATTGCACACACTCGACTGGATATTCATAGGTGATTAGTATAATCACTATGCTATTAGGTATTGGTTCAGCGATAGGGCTGGCGAGAATTGTATCAGGAGGATTGAATTTGTAAAGAAATCGTCGAGCCGTTAAATATGTTAGTAGATAGAAAAAATATGTTATGTGTAAATAAACTAAGGATACCAACATGATTCCAGGAAAAAAAGTATTTATAAATAAATTTCAGACAAATTAAAGTCTTAAGTAATTATAACCTTGGCCAGGGCTCGGAAACCGGTTGAAATTCTTAACCGGTTACGGTCATTGACCCCAAACCGACATCGATTTAGGTTAAGGTTTGCACTTTACCGGTTTATGCGGGAAACCGGTTTTTCATGAATTTTGGTTTTGATAGTGGAAATTAACCGGTTAAAACCAAGTTTGAACCCCCCCCGGCCCCCGCCACTCTCGCGAGCACGGTCTGGACGTTGCGATATCATTTAGGTACAAAAATTTTATTACGGCATTAACCGGTTAATTTGGGTGTCAAAACCGTTTGTGCTTAAGTAACCGGTAACCTTTATCATTTGGGTTTCATAAGAACAGTTCACTTGTTTAACTGGTTAATGAAGGAACGATATATTTACCGGTACTTAATCGAAATCAACCGCTCTTTTTAAACCGGTTAATAGCCCTGACCTTGGCAATACTGTAGCTTCACGTTAGTAAAAGAATTTTTGGAATCGGATCAGTAGTTCCGGGGAATGTTTTGAGAAAGAAATTAGGTTCACAAAATTCTCAATTTTTTCTTCTTTATAATATTAGTACAGACCCTTGCCTTGTCAATACTATAGCTTCACGTTAGTGAAAGAATTTTCGGAATCGGATCAATAGTTCCGAGGAATGTTTTTAGAAAGTGACCTCTGAGTTTGTTTCGGCCTTTCTTCTCAGAGTAGTCAGATAGGAAACGCCGACTTCATCTAGTTTAAAAAAAAACATGATTGACGTGTAAAAGTGTTTGTACAAACCTACTTACAAAAAATAAAATCATTTCATTTCATTTCAAAGAAACTAGTTTTCACAATTTTTTCCACTTTACAATATTAGTACAGATTTAATTCACAAAACAATTGCTACGCAAGTTCTCTTTCTTTGAACTTAAGGCCAATTTTTTAATGACCAGCCGGTCGATTCTGTAAAAATCTCACCGTGAAAACTTAGGTGAAGTGAGTTTGTTTTTGCTAGGAATTGACACTATTGACAGCTCACCACGCTCACTTCACCTAAGTTTTCACGGTGAGATTTTTACAGAATAGCACCGCTGATAGCTTTTATTATATCGGAATAGATGTGACAATTTTTGTATGTCAAACCAATCGATCTATTCTTCAGATAAAAGTCAATCTGTCGATTGAAATATCGTGTCTTAGTGACTTGCTTATTATCGATATTTTTTTATTTATAATAATTAACATTACCACAATAGTAGTATTACCCGTACTGTTTCCAAGCTATATTATACAATGTGAAGTAACTGAATTGAATCGATTCAGTAAAAGATTATGTCATTTTTAATAAGCATAGGTAGGTTTTTATCCTAAAACTAATTAAAACTACGTAAATTACAGCCACACTACCGCTGTGCAGTCAAAACAAACCAAAATTAACAAAGTACCCTTACCCTTATACCCGTGTGCGACTGTGTGCATGGTTAGGTGCCGTCTCCAAGAGCGAGAGAATCGCGGCGATAGTCTCGCCGTGCCATCAACAAGATTATAACATAATATTCTGTTTGAAGTATTTGGTGGTGTGCTTTAATTCCGGGACATGTTGTATACAAAAATCGCGCTATTAACTCGGGACATCTGATACTGGTATAGCCCGAAACTCAACGCCCGAGGCATCCCTACGTCTATCTTACTTGAAACGGTATTACCTGCGCTCATCACTATTAAGTTACATACAATATCTGCTAAATTGGTTAGGGCTGTAACAGCAACTTTATACGCCGGTGTAGGGTGTAACTTTGTATTTACCTAGTCAGCATCTAAGTAGGATGTCGATTGAAAGATGATAATTCAGTTTGGATATTATTAGGAAGGTATGAATTGAACATGTGTTAGTGCACAAGATTGATAGTAAAACATAAAAAAAGTTTGTTTTTGTTTTTATTAAATTTTGGTGAGATTATTGATTTAGAGTAGGTTACTGAAAGAACAGTAGATATTGCTGCACTATAGCGTAGGTAATTTAAAAAGAAAAATAATCCATTATCTATAGGCAATGATATAGGTACTAGGGGTACCTACAGTATTGCCCATTCAAAGTCGAGCAGACATGGCCATATACCCTTTTCTGTCGATGTTACTATAAGAGTAATTTGTCTCAAAATAGAACTATTTGTGTCGTCCTTTATCTGTGGGTAAATTGACCCATAAGGGCATCCAAACACAGATACACAAACAATTAAGTCTGTGACATTTTGACCCTAGTCACGCCAGAGGTTAGACCAATTATGTCCCATGTCCTCTACGTAAGTACGACAACATTAATTTATTACCGAACGATTCTTGCTACCTACTTTAATTTCCAAGGAAAACCGTCGAAAATCATCCAATTTGTGCACAATAGGCATAATATATGCCGCTTGCCATTTAACCCGGCCCCCAACGCATCCCAACGCGTGACGCAGCGCTCTCACCCGACCGTAAAAAAGCGAAATCAATTATACCGAAATGGCAACCGAACCAAACCAACATAACGTGACCCACCCCGCCATCTTTATTGTTACAAAAATCGAACAATGAATGCCCATATCACCCACGTGTCGGGTCACCTTACAATGGATGGTTGTTAGACCTTTACAAAGAACACAATATGTTATCTGGTCCCTTTCAAATTGATTCCTAATTAGTGTGATACGCAAATAATTTGTTGCGACATTGAAAAATCTTTTGTTACGGTTTTCTTCCCGAGTTTTTGTAATTTTGGGTAGATAATGAGGTGGGGTGGGATAGAACGTGTTCTGTCTCCCGTGAAGACTGTTCAGTGAAGAATGATTAAAGCTAAGCTTTTAATTTGTACATTGTTTGTAATTTGTATTTCGTTGTTAGCTTGCGAAGCTACCAGACCCAAATATAATTAGCGACGGTATAGGTACCCACCCTAATTATATTTGGAACAATATAATGAATTAATAAAAGCAGCTTCCACGTGTAAATTAAATAAACACCAAGTAGGCTTGGTGTCTATTTAACTTACACGTGGAAGCTGCTTGGTTATTAATTTCGTATTATGAGAAAATTATGAAGGAACATAAGAATTAAGCGTAAATTAATATTAATTGCTAATGTAGGTACCAATAAGACTTCTGTATGGGAGACAGCGAGTACGCCAAGTACCTAATTGTATGAATTTCACGTACTCAAGATGTTGAGTTGAACGGTGAAGGAAAACATCGTTGGGAAACCGGCATGACGTAGAACCAAAAATTAGGAGATATGTGACATCTACCAACCCACACGAACCCACGTGGTGGTCCCCTCCCTCCCACCGAGAGGAGGCCTGTGTCCCAGCAGTGGAAACATTATAGGCTGATAATGCTTGTTGTTAAGTTTACTGTAGCTTTAAAAGGTAAACGTATAAGCTTTCCAAAAACAACATAAACACCTGATCAATACTGTAACAACAAAGCCGAGCCTATCGATAACAATAAACTAACCCGTACTAAACTATAGCAAAACAAGATTAACATATCCACACGTTTATCGAAATCTTCGCAGAAATCTGGAAATAGATGTATTGCTTTCTCTATTACTATGTATGTGGGTGTGCAAATGATCGTCTTAACCCTGCTCCTGACACTAGGGTCAAGACTGCTCGTTTAAAATCATTACTTTTCTAGAAGTATACACCTGCGATCAGTTTTATGTGCACACACACAATGTTGTAGCGAATTGTGTGTTTTTAAAAATTGTTTAAAGTAGGTATTTTATTTTAATATGTTTTCTTGTGTTCCGGTCAATAACTGCTATACCTACAGATAATTCGTTACAAAAAAACAGCGTGTTGCTTGAAATTTTAAATAAACAGTTGACAGTATTTAAACTCGTATTTTCTAATGACAAGCTACCATCTTTTTAAATACTTAGTCTTAAAACATTCACAATTAAATGCAACTACCACTATTCGCCTTCACCAAACAAGAACTGCTTGCACTTGTCTGACGTTTCACCGAATGAAATTTCGAAGCCAAACTCAATCGGCGCACGTCGAGCCCCGAACTGCTCCGAAACGATCCACACTATACTGTGTACTTTTTCTCGGCCTCATGTGCACAAACAGTGTTTAGTTACCGGAGGGTGTATTTTATCTTGTTGTGCTTGTTTTGTTGCCGTAGTGAGGGCAGAGGGGGGAGGCGGTGCGGGGCGGAGGGTGGCACCTGTTGCCCCGAGTTTCGATGTGGGAAAGCCTAATCCTGAGATGAAATAAATACAACATTGGCTCAACAGAAACGTTCTCAAGATGTCTTGTGATGGTATTCAGTAAACCCGTGTGAGCGTACAATATTCGGGAGTTTAAAGGAATTGCCATTTTTATTTCATGTCTGCTTCTGTGTTGTGTTGAATTTTTGATGCAACAAGTGGTATTACTGAACTGGAAGTGTTAACGAAGCTTTTGTTAGGATTTCGTATTATTTTGGAGGCACTTTGTGTTTCGGTTTATGTATCATCTTCTATACATCCAGGTTATAAGATTGCCTGTTGACAAAAGCTTTACATTCCACGTCATCAGGTTATTTATTATTACGTTTGTATAACACTCCACTAGACTGATGAATGAAAAATGTTATATATTAGGTATAGCTCTTAAAGAATAATATAAATAAGTTAGTTTGTATGCAACTGACAGTGGTCCGTTCACCTCAATAATAATCATAAATCTCTGCTAACCCTGGAAGAGATGTCACGGTGACACTTTTATTTATTTACCTATCCCACAATTTTTTATATTTATACTCTCCTGTAATGCTATTACAAACACAGTGGGTGTTACTTTATTTTTTAATATAAGTTGTTTTTTTTCCTTTGAAATAATATTTATTTAAAGTGTTTACATAATTTAAAAGCTAACAGTCTTAAAATAATATTTATATTGTATATAAAAAGGAGTGGAAATAATCAAAGGGCATAATATTTTTTTTTTATGCGGAAAATTTTTCCTGGTAGCATTGCCACGTTGTATGGCAATGTTGATTCTTTGGCCAAAAAATAGGCCAGCCTTCTGATCACGTGAAGAGTCGACCAACCGCTTGGCGATGTCTCGAAATACTATGTAGGCACCCGGGCCCCATGGCCCTTATATGTTTGAGCCGTTTGGGGTTGAAACACTAGTTTCAACCCCAAACGGCTCAAACATATAAGTTCCAAAGAGATTGGAGTATTTGCGCCGTTTGGAGTTTTCCGCAATGAATAAATAAATCTTTTAATAGAAGTTGGTATGTTTTGTAACCTCAGAACCAGCTGGTGGATTTATGTTTACAAAGCTATATAATTCTAAATAGAAGAGATACACGTGAATGCTATGTATGTTTCCTAATATTGTATTATTACTACATAAATATTAATTGTTTTTTCGTTTGGTTTCAGGTAATGGCTGTTTTTGGAATTATAAATTTGTGTTTTGAAATATCACAATTTTTATAGCATCACAAGTAAGTGGTAGCCTAATGTAATTTATGGCTGATTTTTCAATCATCTGATAATTTTATTCGAGGATTAATTTTGAAATTTTGACAGTTATTTCATACAAAAACTGTCAAACGTCAATTTTATTCCTAAAAGTTCTCATCATTCATTCATCTGGTGATGGAAAAATCAGCCCATAAAGGAATAATTATCAACATCTTGCAATATTACTTACATTATTAATAAGGCCGATTTTTCCGATGCTAGATAATTTTTCAGAGGAATATTTTTGACAGTTCTCCCATACAAAATCTGTCAGACGTCAGTTTTATTCCACGAGTAAAAATTATCTGTCGATTGAAAAATCAGCCCTTAATGTTTTGTTATCAACAAAGAGGTATCTACTCCGTATACAGAAATAACATTAAAATACATACATACCTACATAAGCTCACGCCTTCTTCCCATGGGGTTAGGCAGAAAGTGCCGCCGCCTGCTACGATCCTTACAGGACTAAAATAATGAACATTAAGCCAAGCTAATTTAAAAATATTTCTTATCAATGAAAAACGTCACTTAGTCTAACCAAGCACTTGACAACATAATTGAATACATTTAACCCCTTACCCGCATACTTGGTCTGCCAATAACCGGCTCTCAGCGTGTATATTTTTAGAATTGCACCTATTTCCACAGATACAGCCCACATTTTCTATTTCCGTTGGCAGACATTGACATGAATATGTTTTCTCGAACCGGATTATTTTGACATCGCCAAGTATTTGATACTCGCCCACATTTATATAATATAATATATTACTTGGGAGTTTATTAGTTCTCGGTGATATATCTATCAGCAGTTTAGGGTTATGGCTACCATTATGGTGGACGTGTGAGGTTGTCATAGTGTCAGCTGGATATCTGAGCAGGACTGTATGTGTATAAGTAATGATGATCTCATCATTATACACCAAAACAAATTAAATAGCAATCTTGCTACCTATTTAATTTGTTTTGGGAAGTAATCTCGGAAATTTGGTACTGAACCGATTGTGAAAGAACTATATTGAGGAATACCATTCCATGAAGATAATAATAATGATATGCACAGTGCTTAAAGGGTATCCCTTTAAGCAATCGTATTTACGCTTTGGAATGGGCAACTAGCTTCATATTTTCTGACTGACCGACTTCTTGACAATTCAAAAGTGCCTGTAAATGGTTTAATTGAAATAAATGCTTTGAGTTTTGAGTTTTTTTTTTATAAATAATGTAATTATTTTATTTAACTCCACCTGTAACGTTTTTTCATAGCCGCTCATCACTCTAGAACCCATTTTTCAATGACAAAAAACCGTTCTCGTAAGAAATACGTGACATTTCAACTGATAAACTCGTAAGCCTGTGAAATCGCCTCCATAACTCATAAAACCGAGGAACATTTAGTTCAGCCAGGAAATAATAAAAAAGAAACATATCTTCTGACTCGTTCGCTGACTTAATAAACGAATGAAATTCCTTTACATGACGCTTTTAATATATTACATGATTCTTCTAGCTATGCTAGCTAGCTATGTACATTTACGAGACTGCTTTGTTTGTTAAAATCAATTTACACCTATTTCAAAAACTATCCGATGTAAAAAAGAATCCAATGCGTTCTCAATATATAAATAAACTGTGCGACAGAAAATGCAGAACCGCTTTAATGAAAAAGAGCTTTTTTGGCATGGCTCCGAAAATTTACAATAAAATACCCGATAGCATAAAAAAATTACCCCTATTAAAGTTTAAGAAAAGTCTCTACTCGCTATTAATTGAAAAATGTTATTATACTGTAGAAGATTTTATAAATGATAATTTTTAATATTACATGTGCAATAAACATTTGATGTAATTTTTTAAATATTTTTTAAGTAATCTGTTTCTCTTTTTAGGTTATATTTAATAGTAGATTTTATTAAGATATTTATTTCATGTTAAAAGTTTTCTTTTTTTTTTCTTGTAAGTAGGTACCTATTTAATTTTGTATTAGTTTTTTTTTTGTTTTGTTTTATTGCTTGCTTTTATTTTTTTATATTTGTACGCCTTCACGGCAAAACATAGCGGCCATATTATTAACCTAAGACCTTTATGTAAATACCTATGTTTCACAAATAAATATTCTGATTCTGATTCTATGTCTGTAATTATGAATTATGTCTGTAATTTATATGGTGTACATAATAAAGAGTATTCTATTCTATTCTATTCTATGTTGCGCTAATCTCAAATAAATTGGGATAAGGGATGATGGTATTGGTAGATATGTATGATGATGACATGATTCTTATAAAATAATGCGGAAATATTTTTAATATTATATACGGTACTCAATATTTTGAGCAGTGCACAGTGGTGGCCCACCCAGTGATAACGATTTGTAGGTCGAACCTAAGCAGGCTTACCTTTGTGTAAATTATTTCATCACCACTGCTCTCAAAACGGCGAAGGAACACATAGTGAGGAAACCGGCATGTCCTAGAACCAAAAATTCGAAGACATTGTGACATCTACCAACTCGCACTGGGCCCGCGTGGTGGTTTATGGCCCACAACATTATAGGCTGATTATGCAATATTTTGCAGTCAGATTACTTATCCAAGTAATTAACAAAAAAAAAAAAACAAAAGTCAGATTTAAATTAAAAAAAAAAGTGTTTTACAGTCTCATTATCTGTTTAGCCTTTTCCCAACTATCTTGGGGTTGGCTTCCAGTCTAACCAGATGCAGCTGAGTATCAGTATTTTACATGGAGCGACTGCCTATCTGACCTCCACAACCCGGTTACTGGGTAATACGAAACCCCTTGGTAAGATTGAGTTTTATATTTTCTTTCTGGTATGACAAAAATATAAAACGTATTCTTTTGTCTTATTCCTTCTGCGAAAATTTTACAAATTTTCCCCTAAATAGAACAGAAAATTAAATTCCTCAAGCAAAAAAGAAAACTGGCCAAGTGCGAGTCGGACTCGCACACGAAGGGTTCCGTACCACAAGGCAAAAACGCCGAAAAAAACACGTTTGTTGTATGGGAGCCCCCCTTAAAGATTTATTTTATTTTGTTTTTAGTTGTTATTGTTATAGCGGCAACAGAAATACATAATTTGTGAAATTTTCAACTGTCTAGCTACCGCGGTTCTTGAGATACAGCCTGGTGACAGACAGACGGACGGACGGACGGACAGACAGCGAAGTCTTAGTAATAGGGTTCCGTTTTTACCCTTTGGGTACGGAACCCTAAAAACGAAAAAAAGTGTGACAAAGCATGCCTTTATATTTTAAAATCCTATAAAGTTCCGGGTGAAATATAAATCATAGTACTTACAAAATAATAACGTGACAGGACAGGAAACGATAAAAAGGAACGTATCTCTTGAAGTTTTTTGGCAAGAATACTGACTCTGAGAGAGCTGTGCTTCTCAAAGTATGAATGGATAGCTTCGAGATATTTCAAGTTTCATTTTTGTTTCGCCGTTTTTGGATTTTCAATAACCTACCCCCTAAGTAGAAAAAAAACCGGTTAAGTGCAAGTCGGACTCACGCACCGAGGGTTCCGTACTTTGTAGGTATGTAAATAGTTTATCACGGTTTTTTTTTAAATAAAACTGGGTAAGTACGTACATTTTTCAGGAATATTCTTGAAGAATTTACATAAAATAAGTAAGTAATAAGTAACACATTATAGGTACGCAAGCAAACATATTCCCAATAAATAAACCCACATCCAAGCCTTCTAACTCACGTCAGTTCACTTCAGACTCGAAACGGAAATATTGCCGGTGGCGCCCTCTCGCGGCGGATGCTGCACGGGCGCCAGCGAGCCGCTTCCGGCCCGCCCTCGTTATGTCCGCTTTGTGTGACGGCCGACATGGCATGCCAGCCTCATCGGACCGAATGAACCATTGTCAACGATATTACACTCTGCCTTGATTTATTCAGAGTGCTTACTATGAATAGGGAAAGTTTGAGAATGGAAGAAATATGACTGATGGACGCTTTGTGGTGTCTTAGGGGCGGTACGCACTTGTTCGGGTCGGCAGGATTCGGGACATCCGGGCGACACAATGGAATATTATATTTCGCTGTCCGGGTGTGCCGAATCATGCCGACCCACAAATGAAAAAGTAGTAGGTAGTGGTGGTTCTAAGAACGACATAGAACATATATACTTACGTATTGTATAGATCATCATCATCTGCCTTTTCCCAACTATGTTGGGGTCGGCTTCCAGTCTAACCGGATGCAGCTGAATACCAGTATTTTACATGGAGCGACTGCCGCTGCCACTGCTGCTGTTTTGCTGTATAAGAAGTATCGAAATCTTAAGTCTTCAGCTGACATTTGATTTTAGCTAATGACGAACCAACTAAGGATCATATTTTTTTTATATGATAATGAGTAAGTGAAGTCCTACTTTTATTTGTTCTGGTTGATTGGCACTTAATGGTGTCTTACGGGTGCTACACACTTGTACGGGTTTGCATGATTCGACACAGCCGAGAAAATATTAAACATGTTTAATAAATAAAATTAAATATGTATTTTGCCGCTCCGCTGCGCTGTGCCGATTCATGCCGACCCGAACAAGTGTGTATCACACCTTATGTTAGGTGATACGAATGTTGGGTAGGGTCTCGAACTTCGGTACGAAATGGGCTGTAGTTTCCGTACCTTATTTAACCAACGCCTCATTGTAAGCGCCTCGTGCCGTAATGTGGGCGATCTCAAAGAGTGAATAGACAAAAATAAATTGTCGTCGATGCGGTAAATAAGAAAGGTTAATGAACCTTTCTTATTTACCGCATCGACGACAATTTATTTTTTTCACCTTGATGGTAATGAAAAAGGATCTTTTACTTGTCGTATTTACTTTGTCAACACACTTAGTCAACATCAGTTATTTGATAAGGGCAAATTAGGAAAAGATAAATCGAGTAATAATTATTCTATTTTGGCGACATACTCGTTGGTATTATAACTGTAGGATCATTAATTATACCCAGATGAACACCGACTTCCGAAATTAAAGATTTTTCACTTTTTTTTTATTATTATTTTAAATCGATTCACAATTTGTCGGAGACATCGCGAAAAATACAAACAAAAAAAAACATATAGTTGAATTGAGATTCTCCTCCTTTCTGAAGTCGGTTAAAAAGACCCTTCACTTTAACAGAATTGTAGGTTCTTACTCGACAACAACAAACAACTTTACAAAACTTCCTAAATCGACTTAATTTATTCCTTCTCATCTGTAAAAGTCCCAGACTAATTGTTTAGCTACATAGTTATTACTGCAATGTCCCTTAATTAATTCCTTGGCTTGTTCGAAGAAAATTTGCCTGTGACTCGCTTTTATTTCATTGGTTGAAATAGAGTTTCGTTTCGTTTTCACTGCCTGTTGAAGGAATTTGTGGATAAACTGAGGTTTTGGCTTAAGGTCGACAGCTTATTCAGTTAAACACAGTACTTTGCTTTTGAATTCGGTGGTCAGGTGGCCAAAATACTGTTGATATGCTCTTAAAGAGGTATGAGGAACAGTGTGTAAAGTTCACTCATACTCTATAGAAAAGGGAGGATCCTCCGACCAGTCGGGTGTTGTGTCTGGCGGGCAACTGCCCGATAATTCATGTCGGGCCGTTGTATCTATGCTAGTTGCGCGGTAAACTCTGCTTGCGAGATGCAGTATTTTTGCGTGACGTCAGTATGACGCGTTGTTTGCATGTGGCGTTGTAGATACCGCTACACTCTTTTTGCAGGCTGAATAATTTCTAAAACTACGATTTTGAATGATAGCAGTAAGAGTATTGCGTTCAATAAATCTCCAATCAAATAAAGATTTATTCTCTACCCCACTAGCTGTGCCGCGACTTCGTTCACGTGGATGTCGGAAAACAATAATGTGCCTCTTTATTATTATTTTTCTAAAATAAAATTAGTCGTAAGTTACTCCTTATAACATCAGCTGCCAGTAAATGTTTCGTCAAATCCAGCCGTTTTGTAGATTAGCTGGAACAAACAAACAGACAGACGACAAAAATAAAAGAAATAAATGTTGATAAGTACCTACCACCAAACGGGGTGAATAGGGATGCAGGGGTGAATTGGGACAAAACTTTAAAATGGATTTTAGCGTTGAAATAATACAGTTTGTTGCCGGAAAGGACACTTAATCGTTAATTATAATACAATAAACACATTAGACTCCTTTTTGACAACAAACTATATTATTTCAATGTTAAAATCGCTTTTAAAGTTTCGTCCCGGTTCACCCCTGCATCCCTATTCACCCCGTTTGATGGTACCGTATGTACTTTCATACCTACACATTTATCCCCTTACAAATAAACATATTAGATCAGATAAATATATAGTTCCACACCGATTTCTCTTTCAGTCGTCAGTAATTTGACTTTCGAAAGAAGAAGACAAAGCGTACAGACGCTATACAACGTTTATTAGTAAGGAGGTTAGTAAAAGTCTGATATTTTGACATTACAAACAGACACTTCAATTTTATTCATTCGTGGAGTATCGAGATTAAAAACTAGAATCAACTGGACAACATCAAAAATTAAAACAACAGTCGTATTGTTAAAATTGTAACCTTTACAAATGCCGGCCGTTATGAAATGTAATCAAAACTTTGTCAGAATTATATTTTTCGATTAAAAACTGTCATAAATTGTGAATACAACAGGTTCCATTGTCTCTTTTAATATGATTTTAGGCTATTTGTTTTACGAAATAACTTTGGGTGACAGTGACGTATTTCATTGCTCTGAAAAGAAAATTATTTTTGGAACGAAGACGCGGTTTGTATTTGTGTTTGAGAGGTACAAGGTTTAAGGGGGAAGCTCTAAGGTGGCCCGCGAAATTCAAATTTTCTTACGTTTTTTGCAATTTGCTGGTCAGTATTAAGTTGTACGTTGATTAAAATATGATTCGCGGTCGTAACAAATATGTATTTACAGAATTATAATCATGAAAGTCATCAACACAACTCTCTAAGACCATGTAGGTAATCCCCAAATGTCAAGATTTCATGAAATAGTCATTCTTGGGGATTACATGGTCTTAGAGAGTTGTGTTGATGACTTTAATGATAATAATTCTGTAAATACATGTTTGTTACGGCCGCGAATCATATTTTAATCAACGTACAACTTAATACTGACCAGCAAATTGCAAAAAACCTAAAAAAAATTGAATTTCGCGGGCTACCCTGGCGCTTTCGCCTTAAGAATAAAAATAATTTATGTATAATTCATATAGGTTTGTATATTCACATCATAAAATCTCAATGTAACTAACATTGTACAGACGCCAGCAAGCTACTACAATCTGTCAAATTTATTTAGTAAATTTTCAACTTTATCGATAAAGCATAAGGTTTAAAGTTGATTGGGAAAATTTTACAGTTTCGGGTAGCTTGATGTGCGCTGGTCTGCACATATATTGAAAAATTAATCGTGTCGGTATTGTTACTACCTACATACCTATATCTAACCGATTTCTATGGCTGCCCTTATCCACTGGTTTTGGAAAGGATAGTCTGGAACTCGATGATACACATGCAAGTAGCTGGCACAAAAGTCACAAGTAGCTTGCATGCCGTGTGCCTTATCAACTTCTGATTGGTGAATACCATAAGACATGCAAGCTACTTGCATACTTTTGTGCCAGCTACTCGCATGTGTATCCTTAGCTTTAGGGCGAATTCCACAAAAAAATTATACATAAAAACCACGCTTTTCTCCCTTCTCAACTCGCCTACTCTTCCTTCGTATCTCGTGTCTCACTTCCAATATCTATGTTCTTCCCACGCTAAGAATCTACGTTCTTCTAACAATCTTCTCCTACTCTGTCCTTCTCATACTTCTGACTTTGTTCATTCTTCCTTTCATATTCAGTCCATTCTTCTTTGGAACGCACTTCCTCTAGATATCAGGACGGCCACCAGTCGGTATGCATTTAAGCGGAAATTGCAGAGTTATTTTCAAAATAAATAGCGTAGAGTAATCTCAACACCTCTCTCCCTTGAATTTGTATGTATATATATATATATTATAAGTATATATTATATTAAATAGTATGTATGTGTATATAACATATTTATGTATTTGTGTAAGTACCTAGTTTTATTAGCTTTTTTAATTTTTATCATTGTTCTTCTCAACCAAAGCACCTGCCATCCAATCTCTTCACCACCCTTGGTTGACTGGTAGAGAATGCCTAAGGCATTAAGTCCGTCTTTGTACCTTTTTTGTGCGAAAAGTTTAAATAAATAAATAAATAAAATACGTCGTATCCCGAGAATAAATTTTAATACTTTGTCAGTTTTTCCATGTTAGACATCAATTTTATTCCACGAATAAAAGATGTCTGACTTTGGTGAAATCAGCCCTTAATGATTTAGAATACAAAGCTCTAGTTCGGGAAGGCTTATTATTACATACTTTAGTCATATTAAGTTTCGTATGCTTCCCTAAAACATCAATCTCATCAAAATCCTGCCTTCTACTTACCTACTCGCGGTCTCATATTTTCATAAAACGCTTCATCTACCCGCGTAATACCCGGTTTTCGTGATGCATGCACATTTTGCGGTCATGGGTAGTGATTTATATCTGTCGTAGTGCTTAATTTTGTCTCCCCTAGGACCCTTGATGTGGGGTCGCGTTTTGAACGAAGTAAAGATATTTCGGCTGTGCTTTCAATTTCCCTTCGATTGAAAGGTCCTTTTCTAATAAATAGTGAAGAGGGCCTTCGCTATTTTTGTGTATACGTTTATATATACTACCTATATTTAAGTTTTGTTGTCGACATACAATGAATAAGATGGGTGTACCTGCACACTAACCTCCTCTCCTTAATAAAATTTGCATAAAGTTATGAGAAGTATATACCTACGTCAAAAAATATGAATAAACAAACGCTAATCATTACGAACTTTAAACAACGTTTATACTCGTAAATAAGAGAGTAAGTTTCTACATGCATTCATATTCGAAAAATCAAAGATTTGAAAAATATATTTTACACATTAGATAAAATATATTTTTCAAATCTTTGATTTTTCATGAGATTTTTCTTTTTTTTTTAATTTACACATTAGTTAAATCTCAAACAATACAATTTCTATCTTTCGGATAATATTCTTCGCCGAAATGCATCAATTTCAGCTTTTACCTTCCTGATTTATTTAAGAATTTTCCTTTAAATTTTTAAATATCTTTTATTAAATTATTTTGCTAAGTAATCGCCTTCTACCCATTTTACTGCCATGAAATGTCACATACTTTTATACAATTTCAATCTGAAAAAGGGATGTACTATCAGTCATGTATAGCCTCTCTCTCGCACTGGAATCATGATCGCATTACGACGTCATAATACGGCACCTGGATTTTCTACACCACGAAACAAAAGCACAAAAGCACTTCAAAATCCCTAGATTACTCTATGCACAGGTATACGCCAACATTCAATACAATCCCTTTGCCTCTACATCCACAACTTTATTTAATAAAAAATAATGTACATGCAAATCATACAGACAGATGTTCAAATTTACAATGCTCACATCGGATTCATATTTCATTGTTAGTTACGTACCAGGTACCTTTGTTTTTGATCACCGCTGTTGGTCTGGCAAGGCTTTTGTTGATGCCAAATAAATATCTATAATTGGCTCGGCTTCCGGTCGAAATGGAAACGGGAATATGAATTGTTCGAGCCATTGCATACATTTTTTAGCATTCTGTTTCGAGTATTTTTGTGATTTTTATTCCCTGAACGGTGATATTTCTTATTTTTTTTATCGGTTTTAGAATGATTGTTTCATTGATCTCGAATTTTATAGTCTAGTTTTATTAAGGAAATAGGTTTTTTTCTTAAGAGTATATCAATTTCGCAGACTAAAAAACAGAAACCTATCTATCTAGTAATTGTAGTCTTTGGGTGCGACTGAATGCATCGAGCGAGCGCATCGGTTTATAAGGCATTATTTAGATATAAACACCTCAAATTTTAAAATATTTCACTTTTTGTTGTTTTTATCAATAAATTCTTACGCGTAGACGACGGTTCTGCGCATGACTTTATTGGGTTTTTTCAGCGTAGTCAACATTTTTTTACAAGTACTAATTCATTAAACTTAAAAAAAAAAAATCGTAGACTTACTAATATACTCTAAGCCTAGTATTTAGGATTTTTTTTTCAGATCGTTATTTGCTACCAGTAAGCTAAGAAAGCAATCGAAAAACCTGGTGTTTCGTGATTACGTAAAAAGTAAAAACGTGTTTGTTTTTTTTTTTTAGAATTTATATTAAGTAGTTATCAAAACTTAAATTCGTAGACTTACTAGATAGATAGGTGATAAATACTTGTGTATTTCAAAAAAAACTAGATACCTTAAGGATATTGAGAAATTTGCGCTGAAAAAAACTGATTTTTCTGTTTTTAGTCCGCGAAATTGATAGGGACTCTTGATACCTAACTCTATAGGCAAAGCAAAGACGATGATATGACAGCACTAATTACAACTGCACTACTATTCGCTTTAGGACTGATTTGACCAAAGTCAGATATCTTTTATCCGTGGAATAAAATCAACGTCTAACGTCAACGTTCCAGTATGGAAAAATAAAAATTCAAAATTTATTCTTAGGATAAGACTTACGTAGGTAGGTATAGAAATTCGCCCAAAGTTTTCTAAGTGAACTTTATAGGTAGGTAGCATACGTTTACAAAATTGTTAAGTTTTTGGTTTCAACGGTTTCAACAAATCTCTCAAAAACATACATACACAACACAATCTTTACTTTAACAGTTATAGGTACACATAAAATCACTGGTTAACAGCCTTCAAGAAACAGGATTTTCCTAATTTAAAGGAAGGTCTTATTCATCTGTAATAGCCATACCCGTCCCTTAAACAACTCTTATGTTACCTAAATGGTTCCTTACTTACTAACAACGAAATGGTCTACAGCAAAACCTCCTTTCCAAAATCAGCTAAAAAGCCAATACAGAAAATCTTTTCTCAATCTATGACGCGACACGTCCTCGTGTCTACCCAATGTTCGGCATCTAACATTTTTGATTCTATTGCCGTATTTTTTTTCTTTTTTTTCGACCGCCGATCGACGCCGGTAACCCGCGCCAGTCAATTCGTTTCGCGATACGCATCTGCAACGAATTTGTGTGTTCCACGGCCTATCGCATTTTTTTTTCTTATTTTGAATTTGGAAAAAAAAAGAAATAGCTTGACGCATGTGGGAAAAATATTCATGGAGTTTTCGTTGCTTCGTGCTGTTGGATATTTTGTAGTTTCCGTTTGTAAGTACTTTTATATCGATTCTGAAGTATTCCAGGGTTGTTACAGTGCGCATTGTTTTCAGCTCTGAATCACCAATTAAAATAACTGTATTGTGTATTTCTTTCTTTGCTTAACTTATTTGGCTTGCATCGGGGATTGTTTTCAAATTCAGTTTAATCAAATTATTCAAAGTGTAGCTTTTATTTATTTTTATGGTTTTACTCAACGCCCGGTTTGTTACCGTTTGCTATTCAATTTCAATTATTTAATTTCAATTATTCAATTATTCAATTTCAATTAATCAATTACTCTGTACAGTCAACATCGGCCCATATCCATCACTTCGGGTATGAAAACTTCGAAAAAATAATGTTATCCAAACACATACTTTTACATATTATTCTCCACGTTATGTACGCTTGTGTCATAAATTAATCATGGCGCCCCGCCCGAATCTCCACGGCAAACAGTCGAAACCCTTGGAGAATTTCACATTTTTATCGTTTTACAGGGAAAATATCTCAGTGCGAACCAGTAAATGTAGGCAAGGCAGGTCGTATATTACGCGTATAATTTGCAAGAGGCAAGTAATAAAACTTAGCGTCTGTTACCGACGATGTTTGTCGAAATCCTTAACACGACCAGTTTATTTGACCTTTGAGTTGTTCATCTCTTGCGTCTTTTGTGACAGTTTGATTTGAGTTGCGAGGGGTGAAGGAGGTCTTGCTTTCTGGTTGTTGGATTCTTGCATGTGATGGCGTAAACACATTAGTTGAAACAGCGTGAGATGCGGTTTCTTTGAATGAGGCGCGACACCTGTAGGAGATCTACTTGATTTGTTTTCTTGAGAGTTTAATTAAAGACGTAAAGTTATGTTTTGGCAGTTCGTTGAGCTGATGAATTAAAGTTGTTTATGAAGATTGCCTCCAAACTTCTAATTAGCCGTTTCAGTATGTGTTTTTAATTTATACTTAGCATTTTTTCATCATTAAACCAGTTAGTCGTAAGCTAGTATTTGCCAACCCTTATAAAATAATAAAGTTATTTCGTAGTGCACATAAGTTTTCCACGGGTTATGAAACAGCTCAACCAAATTTACCTACTCGTATAAATACTCAGAGACAGTGCTTCCTTACCCAAATCGTTCGTTCCACCCGCTGAAGACCTCCCACCTGGACATGAGTTACCTTGGGTAACCTGGAAGTCATTAAACAGACTCCGGACCCAGGTTGGCCGAAGCAAGGAAAACCTGCTCAGAAGGAGATTCATAGACGACTCCGCCTTGGATTGTACATGTGGTGCTGTTTCACAAACGATAGGACACGTCTTAATATTGTGTCCTGCGTGTCCTGTCAGCTGCACGTTACAGGAACTGGTGGACGCTGGTGATGGCGCCAAATAAGTAGACGAATTCTGGGCCGAGTCGATTTAGATTGCTATCGACACGCTAAGAAGAAGAATACTCAGATATATCATGCAATTACTAGACGGACCAATAAAATTTTAGCCTCCACTTCAGATCATGGCTCTCTAGTTAGTCACCTGCTCCCTACAAATACAATAAATCAAATTATCCCGAGTCATTTAAAACAAAATGGCAATACGGCTCTGTATCAAATCTATACGGGTAACGACTCTTCCCTTGTCGATATGATGGGGGTCCAAAAATAATTGTTTCCGGTATTTCTGATGCGCGAGAATCGAAGGGGGGTTTGATTTAAAGCCTGGGTTAGCGGGTGGTTTTGGAGTATCCTCACGTTTACATAACTCTAAAGGGTATGCAGCGTCCCTTGTTTATTGCTGGCGTGACGTGGACACTGGTGACTATTTTTAATTTCTGTAGTTCACTATCACATACGAGGATAAGTCGTTAATAACACAATAAAATTAAAATAGCCTTTATTCTACCACATGCAACATTTACTTACATAATTCATTATTATTATTACAACAATACAATTTATTAATAATTAATTATCTTAAACAATTTAAATCTTTATTCATTGACTATTATTATTTTTCTAAGATTCATATTTTATTTTAATCATTATTATTAGGCTAGAAATATATGATGTGACTTTTTTTTATAGGAATATTTGTACGCCATAGTATGGCAGGATATGCTGGAACCAATATTGTAACATCTACATATTTTACCATATTCTAACAAATAAACATTTTTGATTTGATTTGAGAAAAAATCATAAATGACAGAGCCATAATTATGATTTGTCACTTTACGATCGTGATTTTAATCAGCTGGTTTTCTATAGACTGATGAAAACGTAGAAATTAACATTATTGCGGCATTCGCCCACTGCGCGATAAACTTTTGACCTCAAGATAAACATTGTATTCCAGCTACCTTCAAACAAATGAATCAGCAATACCGCTAATTATTAAAATTGAAATCGGAATCCGTATCCGAATGTTTTTCATGTCCAATGTAAATTGAGCACAGTATACGCTATAATTACAGATAATTGTGGTTTATCATGTTTCATTATTTCGATTCTGTTTAAATATTTCGTATACGTATACCTCGAATTTTTAATGAAGACCTTTGTTATTGGTATTGTGTTTCGGTTGAAAAAAATCTTTTGTTGTTAATGAGATTGTGATACTGTGGTGATACGATGTGCTCAGTTCTGTAGTTACAAATTGGGACGGAATTTTCGTAGGATTTCTCTCTGATTAAAATCTGATTTTATTTTCAAAAATATTCTTCTCATATTATGTGACTACTGAGATAACGAAGTATGGAAGTGATAAATGATTTTACTTTTAGAAGTTGGTTTGTGCAAACATGTTTACACGTCAATCATATTTTAACATTTTTTTTCACATGATCTGACCTAGATTATATCTGAACTTGACGTTGACCTCTGAGTTTGTTTCGGTCTTTCTTCTCAGAGTAGTCAGATAGAAAACGCCGACCTCATCTAGTTTTTAAAATATGATTGACGTGTTAAAATGTTTGTGCAACTTTATTAAAGAAATAAAATCATTTCATTTAAAAACTAGATGAAGTCTGGCCTCATCTAGTTTTTAAATGAAATGATTTTGTTTTAAAGTCCAGGAATAATCTTAGTCAGATCATAATTATGAAAACCATGTAGATTGATATCTGAAATGGTCTTTTGAGGAAAGAACCACATAGATTGAGTGTAGGTACCTGTCCACTTCCAGTCAGTGCACGAATTTGTTAGTAATCATGTAGTTCAACTCGAAGAAAAAGGCATGTTGCGCCGACCCTAAATAAATAAGAGCAGGAGAATGATCATTCGCAGATGTTTCGAAAATTTGTAGCTTACAAAATATAAAAGTTATTTTTTGGACAGGTTTTTTTAATTTTAATTCAACCCTTTTAATGATGTTCAAATGTAGAGGGTAGCCATGTAAAGTTCTAGCCGGGACCTCCACAGTTCCTACACGTTGTGTAGGTATAAATAAATGGGCGTTAAGACTTGGAACTAATACCTATATTAATAAGACAAGTTTATAATTCAACGATGATTCTAGCAATGATTCTCATCATCTGCCTAGCATTTTCCCAACTATGTTGGGGTCGGCTTCCAGTTTAACCGGATGCAGCTGAATATCAGTATTTTACATGGAGCGACCACCTATCTGACCTCCACAACCCGGTTACTGGGTAATACGATACCCTTGGTAAGACTGGTTGTCAGACTTTCGGGCTTCTGACTACCCGTAACGACTGTCAAAGATCCACGAATGACAGCCGGGACCAACGGCTTAACGTGCTTTCCGAGTCACGGAGGGGTCACGGTATGTAAAGATGTTCACCCATCCACAGACCAACCGCGGCAAGCGTAGCTTAACCTGACCGATCGACCTGTAAGGCTGTTATTATTTAGCTACGGACCCCTCTAGTTAGACCCAATTCTAGCAATGACTCTATAGAACAAAAACACAATATTAAATTATTTGACGTTCGTTTGAATCTTCGAATGGAACAACGATACAATTATGACCAGCCTGTCTTACTAAATGTAGGGTTTCACATATAGTATAGCCTCTACAGTACATACTGCCTGATTTCCATGATACAGTTGATTACATAACATGACATTCTCTTTTTCTGATTCACAAACTCTTTTGTAATAAGAAATAATACACCGAAACGAGCCAAAGAACCGGCCATAACTTGAGACGCAAATTTCAACAAAGCGTGTGACTGTAATAAAAGTAAAATTATGCAAATCGACCACCCTCTCTGCTTACCCCCGCATGGTGGTAGTTTTATTGTAATCATTTACGGAGGGACGAATCTCTTTATGCATCACCACGCTTCGCCCTGGCCCTAAGGGGCAGCGTTTTTGACATTTCGCTTTATTTATAATAATAATGTTCACTTTTCAACCCCCCTGAGTTAGGGCGGTTTTTGTGTCGTTTTTTTTCGTAATAATTGGATAATGGCATATTATTTAGAAATATGATAAGTTGCAGTGCCTACGCAGATTTACGATGACGTTAATTTTTTTTTAAAATAAAATACAGACGCCACCACATCAAGCTACCCGAAACTGTCAAATTTTCCCAATCAACTTTGAACCTAATGCTTTAGCGATAGAGTTGAAAATCTATTAAAGAAATTTGACAGATTGTAGTAGCTTGATCTCTCCATAAATATAAACTCACGACTTCTTCCCACGTGGGTAGGCAGAAACTACAGACCGCCACCTGCTTTGATCCTTACATGCTCTGCTTTTTTTTTGTTTTTTTTTAAGGCAGGTACATGCTCTGCTCCTTTTGCCTCGTTATCGTTCATATATCAGCAGGATAATTGCTTAACACACTATCAGTAGCAATGTGTTTCATTTTGACAGTTCAACAACATTCATTGCGTTATTTGCGTTGTGGAGCAGACACATTTTTCGAACATATGGAGCAATGGATTAGAAATATGCTTCAAAATGATTCAAATTGAGAGTAATAGTGTGTTACGCAATTAGGGTGCTGGTGACAAAAGCACGCCGATGGCGAGTAGTACGCATCTGACCTTTCTGAAGACACCGTCACTAAATGTCCTCCTTAAGGGGGAAGCACTAAGGTGGCCCGCGAAATTCAAATTTTCTTAGGTTTTTTGCAATTTGCTGGTCAGTATTAAGTTGTACGTTGATTAAAATATGATTCGCAGTCGTAACAAATATGTATTTACAGAATTATAATCATTAAAGTCATCAATACAACTCTCTAAGACCATGTAATCCCCAAATGTCAAGATTTCATGAAATAGTCATTCTTGGGGATTACATGGTCTTACAGAGTTGTGTTGATGACTTTAATGATTATAATTCTGTAAATACATATTTGTTACGGCCGCGAATCATATTTTAATCAACGTACAACTTAATACTGAATTTGAATTCTGAATTGAATTTCCCGGGCTACCCTGGCGCTTTCACCTTAAGGTCTTGGCACACTATACCGGCACCGCAACGACACCGCTCCAACGCAGCAATTAACTTGTCGTTTAAATTAGAGCATTAAATCGTGTGTCGTATAATATATTTCATAAAGTCAATATGAAAAAGCCAACGGCGGGCAGTCAGCTTGCTTGCCGCTACCATATAACTCGACTCGCAGCCCGCATGCTTACAGCGCGCCGACCACCTGCTTACTGCGCGCCGACCCCGAGTCGCCAGCGAAACAATGTCGTTGCGCCGTCGCCCGCGTGTTCAATGATTCAATCACAAATGCCATAATAACAATTTGTGTTCGCGGTGACAGCAAGCTTGCACCTCGCGACCGGCGCGCGGCCTGCGAGCTTGCACTTCGCGGACGACGCGTAGTTAGCGCGCTGGCGGCTAGCCGTAGCTTTAATTCGAGGCGAAGCCGTGCTGCAGCTGTGCAGTTGCGGTGCTGGTATAATGAGCCATGACCTTTAGGCGTCGTTCTTTACGTAATAGGTAAATAATCAGTGTTTTTTTTAACAGTATTTAATTAATGCATCTTATTCTTCTTTTTCTTTCTTTTCATGTAGATGTTACTTTACTTTTATATTGATTGAGCCCAGTAGGTAGCCACACCTATGTAAAGACTTTTTAGCCGTCTAATGAAATTGACGTGTACTTTTGTAATAGATGCGGTTTTGATAGCATTTACTGCATCATCAAGTGTGAACAGAATACAATGCTGTAAACACTAAACGAATGATGTTTTCTGTTCCTGAAAAATAATTATGGCTATTTAATAAAAGCGCTCTTGTGTCGGGCAGCTAAATGATAAATGATTTTATTTTTGTAAGTAGGTTTGTACAAACACTTTTACACGTCAATCATGTTTTTTTAAAACTAGATGAAGTCGGCATTTCCTATCTGACTACTCTGAGAAGAAAGGCAGAAACAAACTCAGAGGTCACAGTCTCTTTTAAAGTCCAGACATAATCTTGATCAGGTTATATGAAGACCATGTAGATCGATGTCTGAGGTGGTCTTTTGAGGGAAGAACCACACAGATTGAGAGGACCTGTCCAGTCAGTGCATGCATTTGTCAGAAATCGTGCAGCTCAACACAAGACTTAAGGAGCTCAACGATTCGACGAACAATACCAAAGAAAGGACATTTGGGTACACCACATAAATTACTCAAACTGCCAGACCACGAAAAAAAAACTAACAGAACAGAGGGAATAATAAAAAAATATATAAAATTAATAAAATGATCCACCGCTACATTTTTCTCACGAATAAAATGACAGGCATACACATAAACGTCTGCTGAAACAAGCTCCTTATTACACCACATTCATAGGCTTGAATACATCTCAATTACGTACGTAATTTTGTCTATATAAATTGCCTACAGAATGTGAGGTAATTTTACTCTGTTATTGAAGCAGTCGCTCAACCAAATTAAAATAATATGCATCTCTAACTAGACGCTTGCTATTTGATGCTCATATTATGTTTGAGTAAATGAATATTGAGGGGATATTCAGTAAATGTGTACAGCTGAATATAAGCCCCATCTGATCCAATCACTGCTACAATAAATGGCCAAAGTTACATTTTATAACAGCTTCTTTCTTGTGTTGGCTACATGGCTTAAAAATACCATCCTTTTTTTGATGGGAAATCATCAAATGACCCCTCCCGCTCTGGGCGGAGCGGAAGGGAGTGTCAGACTCTTACTGACTAAAACCCACCCGTGTTCCTTCAGTTGCCTGTGCCAGGGGCCACGGTATCTCTTTCGAACAACCCGCGACCCTGGCGGGGCATCCTTAGGACCATCGGACCATCCTTAGGTTTAAAGAACTTTATTTTCTCATAAGAACATAGTTCACTTAAAATGAGATTCACAAAAATATCGTATTCAATTCAAAAATACAGCTCTAGCTTAGGGCGACAAGTTTCATACTATTACAACTAAATAATTTTATTTCACAATCTGTTCAGCAGCATCTCATTAGAAATAGTGACTGTAAATATGCGATTTTAGTTTTTTTTTTTTGTAAATATTTAAATTGTCACATATTTTTATGTCGTTAGGCAGGCTGTTGTAAAGTTGTACTTACTCAAACAGTATGTTTTCCTCCCGTTCCCTTCCCGTTCTCTTCGGTCTCTCTCTTCTTCAGCCTTTCGCCACCCAATGCTGAGTGTAGGCATCCTGCAACGCACGCGCTACCCCATCTGCCATCTGTTCTACGCCCTATGTGGCCCGCCCAATTCCACTTTATTTGCGCAATCACCTTCCCGTTCGGTCTTTTCTAATCAAAGAAGGTATTTTTAACCAAGTCTATTATCATGATCATAATTGTTTTTTATAGCCAATACAGTTTCACACAGTTTAGCAAAGGCCATCAGCTGCTCTATATTTTTCGACTTCTTTCAATTTTTCATTCATTCGAGTAGGTATTTTCGGGGGTGGTTCGAGGTGGCGCGGAAAAAGACTTCCTGCGGTGCTATTCTGTAAAAATCTCACCGTGAAAACTTAGGTGAAGTGAGCGTGAAGTGAGCTGTCAATAGTGTCAATTCCTAGCAAAAACAAAGTCACTTCAACTAAATTTTCACGGTGAGATTTTTACAGAATCGACCGGCTGGAAGGATTTGGGAGATAAAAAAAACACTTTCTTATTCCAAATTTACAACATTTTGAAATACTTAATTATTAAAATATTGTAGGCCTAATTCTGTCCTAGTCGTAAGCTAAAACCATAAATACTGTACAGATGTTGATATAGGGCGACAATCAGTTTAGTTTCACGCGGTGCAACTATATTGTTTGAAGTTAAATTGCTTTCACGTCTTCTGCTCTCGGCGTCATGGCCGCAACGACCTACACGTTAACGAAAACAATCCTACGATTTATAATAAACTGTTCTTTGATGTCACAGAAATATCGTTTCGATACCGGTTTTTTAATTATCAATAAAGTTTTTCTTTTCGTAGTAAAGCGGTTTCGTCATATTATAACGGCCGTCATTAAAATCTGTCATTTACAACACTGTTTGACATTAAGTCAAACTCTGGTGCCCAAAGATTTAAATCGCTAGATTTGGTCACGTGAAAAAGTGTCCATACTGAGAAGAGTGAGCTCACACATGAATAAATAGCGTTTCCATGTCAATCAACATTGCGTCACTGTGTGTCAAAGGTGTCAAAACGAAACAGAAACGTGACCATCTTTTGACGCGGTAGGGCGAATCTAACGTTTTAAATCTTTGCCGCTGTCATTATTTTCATGACAGCTGTCACTATAGCTGTTAGGCGTGGCCACCGCTTTTCTAGGAAACCGTAGCTTAGCCATTACAAGAGTCTACGTTTTCAAAGATTAAGATTGCTTTGCAATGTTGCCAGATATTTTAATTGCCTATTTCACAATCATTTCAAAATAGTGATATCAGTTTTTAGCACTGACGATTAATGTAAAAAGTATTGCAACATTTTATTTACAACTTGTCAAGTTGTAAATAAGCTCCTGTTCGAAAAATATCGTAACTTTTTTGTGTCAAAAGCATTGGAAAAGCTTTTATTTTATAACATATGTAGGTAGGGTTATAATTTACAAATATTGAATCTAAAACTTCATAACGAATCCTCTATACTTTTTGGTATATTGGTATTTTGGTACAAAAATATACAGGGTGGCTAGATTTAGGTGCCCGGGAGTGTGGAGTGATGCCAGTGAGTGATATCAGAAGACCGAGCTCAAAATTTACACATCTTTTGCATCCAATAAATTCTAAATTAGTTAAACTATTTTTGGCATTATTTTAATTGAATCCTATAACCTAGTACTTACTTAGTATTTTTACTAAAATAAATAGGTACAACTAAGTGTGTCCCAAACATGTGTCAGACGTAAGGAAACTACAATAAAGATTTTCTCCATATTTTTGCAACAACCAACTTCATCTCACAGCGACAAAGTTAAATTTCCCATCCATATTTCAAGCACATTGTCATCCACAGCGACCTTAATACACAAATAATACAGTTCAAAATTGCTTGTATGCGAGGGTTGTCACCTCATGTCACACGTTCGGGAAAGTTTTAAATGGTCACCGTTGTGTGTGTGACGAGGTGTGGTGGGTAGTGACGGCCCTATTATTGCATGGTTACAATTTGATTCGGGCGTTCGTGTGAAGTTGTGGTGGTCGGACGCAGGCCGATGTGTACCAGGTGGGTTGCCGTGGGAATATTGAGGAGGTTGTCCTTGAAGATTTTAGGGTACTGCCAGTTTGTTGGAGTTTTAATACTGGGTGTTAGAAAGGAAAATGCCTATTTGTTCATATGCCAAAAGAGTGCAATGTGCTTCAAATATAAGTGATTAGGAACTTTATTAAGCCCATTGTATGTTTTGTAGTATTTTTTTAAATTTATGTTGTTTACAATAAAATTGGTATAAAAATAAATCTAAGTTCTAGCAACTAGGCTATAAGAAAACTGATTTTTGTTCAACAAAAGAAAATGTGAAATCGAAATCCGCGTGACATGTTATATTTTTTTTCCTAATGACTAGAAGGTTCAGTTAACTGCTATTTTAAATCACATTTTACCGTACCAAAATCCACATAATATTCAAAATCCAAGACGAATGATTATACACGAAGGAAATAAAGAGCGAAAAAATAAAATACACAAACCAGCATTTGGACTGTGTAAGCTGATAAAATTCGCGCACGGCACAGTTTTCAAAGCAAAAACGGGCGACACAGTCGGCTGATTACCTTCATTTTCTTGGGGCACGCATATACCCCGGGGGTTAGGAGGTGCCCCCCTCTATCCCGCACAATTTATTTCGCCTCATCAAAACGTCAACACGTTGACGTGTATTTTAGGGATTTTAATCGGGCGGTCCCGCGCCCCGGGCGATGTCGCCCCTCTATGTAAATTGCTCGGCCCGTTTGCACGCGTAATTGTTTTCGTTGAGAATTGACACGTACCCCGTTTTAGTTTTGACGCATGTAACAAGGTGTTTGTGAAGCTTGCGGGCGATGGCACTGCTGTTACAGATTTGAGCCTGCTGACCTATTTCCACCAGAAATCGGGCATCATTTTGCTCTTTGAGTTACCTATGATACAAATTCTCAACGAAGAATGTCAAAATATCTCTGATTTTTAATCAATTTGCTACTTGTTAAATTGTTTTACAAAGAAGCTTACAAGAGTTATAAATAAGGTTAATAAAGAGTTCAATTGTGAAGTCAAGGATTCTATTACAGACTTGAAATATTTAAGAAAAAAAGATATTTTTTCGAAAATCACAAGTTTTTTGCAATGTGTCTAGTGTTCAAGTTTTTTTTTAATGCGTTTTAATTAAATCATAAATAATTTACAAAACGCAATAACACAGGTTGTTGAAAACTAATAAGTAACTATTTCGTTGTCCCTGTAACCCCTAACCACTGGTTGCCACTTCATTAATCACAAACTATGCAAATCATGGTCTCGTTTAACTACCCCTTAAAACGCCACAACACTTGTAGTTACTGCTATGAAAATCTATTTACAGACCCACTGGTGCTAGTTTGAATACGGGTAGGTATGTGAGGGATGAAGGTGAATGTCAGTAGGTACTTACATAATCTTCTTGCTAAGCTTTTAAGGTGAACAAAGGTAGGCGCTTCACACAATGCTCATAGTAACAATGTGAAAGCCTGTTTTTACAAGACTGTACTGTCATGTTAACAGTTTTGGGTAAATTTTTAACGGAGGACAGCTTTAAGAAAGAAATTAATAAAAGCGGTCAAGTGCGAGTCGCACACGAAGGGTTCTGTACCACAAAGCAAACTTGTTTTTTTTTTTTTATTATTGCTGAATGTGGCGCTCTTGACCTGGATCACGCTTGATGTTAAGCGATGGATGAGGTCTATGATGGAACGAGCGTGCGCAGAAGATGCCTAAGGCACTGGAACTCCTACGCATCGACGAAACACAGCAGGCTGCTTGACGCCGCAAACCAGGCGGGCGTCAGCCCGATTTATTCCGGTCTGATCCCCTGAACCCCCCTCCAACCCACCCCCCCTCGATCCCCTGCTTGTTCGTCTTCTGTTTTAATCTCGCCCTACCACCGCAAGGAAAGAATTGGCCAGTCAAATAAGATGTTGAACGTGACAGGATGCGCCAAGCGCTCGGTTCAGCTGAGTAACTGGCGGAACAAACTGCGCAACACGAGGAGGCTTCTTCATGCATCCCAAATTTAATTTTTACCTGGTTATTTTTATTATTCGTTGTTATAGCGGCTCTCTGTAAAAATTCAACTGTCGGCCTATTACGGTTCTTGAGATATAGCCTGCTGACAGACAGACGATGGACGGACGGACAGCGGCGGCTTAATGAGGCTTATTCGTAAAATGCCCCCTGACAGAATCCCCCTCAGGGGGGAAAACTGAACTCTAATGTAGAAAAAGTCCAGAAATCCCCCTTTTCATTTTTGATTATTCCACTTTTCCTCCTTATTTACTTTTAATTTCTACGCTCTTTGACTAAATTAAAAAAATAGTGATTCGACAGTATAATATATAATAGTCTTAATAATAGGGTCCCGTACCTTTTGGGTACGGAACCCTAAAATTTATTATTTTTTCGCAGAAACACGTTTTAAACCTTAGGTAGTCTCTCTGATGTTGTTATGTCAAAGATAGACGAAATATCCCGAAAACGGTATTTTTTTTTTTTCAAAACATTTCTGGTCCTTTCTAAGGAATGATAACGTGACACTTTTTATTCTAGTAAGTCTCTCATCCGTTTCCATCTGGGTAGGTAGTGAGGGTTCTGTATCTATCTTTGCTGCCAGTCATTGAACTAAGGTATTTAGCCCGGCAACCGGTTTGGTTACCCCACCGTACCTCGGACGTAATCTCGTATGTCAGTTACCGGATGTGTCCTAGGCAGGTGGGATTTACCTCAGCCACGGAATGTAATATCTAGTTAGAACATTCAATAGGAATACATTTCTAGAACTAAATACCGTACTGAGATTTTTTTGTCTATCTTAACAAAAGATTGAAAAATCTGATTAACATCTTTTTATGTCATCATCATCTGCCTAGCCTTTTCCCAACTATGTTGGGGTCGGCTTCCATTTTCTGTTGCACTGTTGGACGGCTCATTTTTATTACATTTCTTGTTACTTTTCACCAATCTGTACCGCATTATTTGGCACATCTGTTCTAAGTCGTTTTCTCAAAAACATCCTCTAGTTGAGTAGATACAGCCGTTAGACCAAAATCTCTACTCGTTTTGTCAATGTAAAACAAAACAGTCTTCTGTCTCTATAGACATAAAAAGTATCCCCTTGATATAAAAAAAAGCGAAATGTGAACGATATTTGATGAAGGATCTCTTTCAGAAAGCCATGTGACGCAGTACGTGACCTGAAAGTACTTATGTGTCTGTGGTCGCTATGACTCATCTCAAAAAATATATTTGATCCTAATATTTATGAATCTGGGAGTTTATATGTTCCTCTGTCGTGTTTATGGATCGGAAAGACAGTTTGGTGTGTCGAATATTAAATCAGTACCTATTTAGGTACGAAGATTACTAGTGTTACAATCATCATCATCTGCCTAGCCTTTTCCCAACTATGTTTGGGTCGGCTTCCAGTCTAACCGGATGCAACTGAATACATGGAGCGACTGCCTATCTGACCTCCACAACCCCATGACTGGGTAATACGATACCCCTTGGTAAGACTAGTTGTCAGACTTTCGGGCTTCTGACGACCCGTAATGACTGTCAAAGATTCACGAATTACAGCTGGGACCATCAGCTTTACGTGCTTTCCGAGGCACGGAGGGGTCTTAGCATGTATAGATGAGAGAGATCACCCAGAGGTTACCCATCCACGGACCAACCGCGGCAAGCGCAGCATTACATAGCCACAAGCTCCTCTTACTAATGCTATAATACCATATTTAGCTAATAAAGCTTTGCCAAAGACTGCTATAATAATAATCTTCGCATGGCGTCACTTCCCCACGGAAGCACCACGCCGCGCGTGTTTCGTATGTACTAAGTTACTTAGTTTACCGATCACGATGTCATGACGAGGCCTTTAGCTATTTTGTATGTGTGTATATTTAAATGCTGTTTGTTGGTAAACGCATCACTGGAGAACGGCTGGACCGATCTGGTTATACAGGGTGATTGGACAATGGGTGCAAAGCTTTAAGGCCAAGATAGTACAGACAATTTAGAACCATTTAAGCCATGGTTGTCTTAGACGAAGTCTTACCACTTTTTTTTTACCAATTTCTTAAGATTTTTTTCAAAAATTCCTAAAGTTTTAACTAAACTATTTATTTATGGCCAAATTGAATGATAAACGAATTCATTTTTATTTTATTTAATTACATTAATGTGTAAGCAATCTAGCAAAACATGTTTTAGGCCTCTGTGTCGTTAGACATTTTTTTTACAGATATTTAAAGTTCATAACAAATTTTAAAATTTATAAATACTTTTTGTAAACCTTATTTCAAAAATCACGGAGCGTGCTTTTTTTGTTCAAACCTTTTTGAAAACATGCTTGATAATCGCTCTTTCTTTTGAGGTAACATTTACGCAGATATCTTACAAATTATTGAAATTAGGACCTAAAAACCAATTTAAGGGAGAAATTTTAAATTTTAGGCAGTCTCAATAAAACAACATTTGAATTAAATTTATTTATGTTTCATGGTCAAAATGTTGTCCGTGATTCCTAATACAAGCACGGCTCCGTCTTCTCACTTCTATTGTTGTTATTTTCAACATCATATCTCCAGCTTCATTGTTTCAAACTCTGAATTCATTCTCTCTGTCAGTTCTTCTCTCGTGTTTATTTCAACATTCGTATACACCAGCTCCTTGGCCCGGCCCCACACGAAAAAGTCCAGCAGGGTCAGATCTGGTGAGCGAGCGGGCCAAGGGTTGGGTCCATCTCTGCCAATCCAGCTGTCAGGAAAGCAATTATTTAAGTGTTCCCCATGTGTTGTGTGGGTTATGAAAGTTTGTAATGCCCTCCCTAGAAAATTTGCTTTCATCCGTCCACAAGATTGATTTCAAATTAAAGTTTTCTAGGGAGGGCATTAAAAACTTTCATAACCTTCATGAATGGGCCGCCAAAGACAACCATCCACATTTTAAGAAGCAGGTGTCGTTTCAGAGGAAATTCTGGAGGCTGGAGTAATTTGCAGGACGTTGATTGGGCCCCACTTCTTACCGGAGACTTTCAATGGTGAAAATGATTTGCACTTTCTACAAGTGGATTTACCAGAGCTGATAGAGGAAACCGGTGTCCCGATATTCGCAAGAGACAGTACAGTCATCTTTCAGCAAGACGGCTGTCCAACGCATTGGATGTTAAATGTAAGGGAACACTTAAGTAATTGTTTTCCTGACAGCTGGATTGGCAGAGATGGACCTATCACTTGGCCCGCTCGCTCACCAGATCTGACCCTGCTGGACTTTTTCGTGTGGGGCCGGGCCAAGGAGCTAGTGTATACGAATGTTGAAATAAACACGAGAGAAGAACTTATAGAGAGAATTAATTCAGAGTTTGAAACAATGAAGCTGGAGATGATGTTGAAAATAACAACAACAGAAGTGAGAAGACGGAGCCGTGCTTGTATTGGGAATCACGGACAACATTTTGACCATGAAACATATATAAATTTAATTCAAATGTTGTTTTATTTAGACTGCCTAAAATTTAAAATTTCTCCCTTAAATTGGTTTTCAGGTCCTAATTTCAATAATATGTAAGATATCTGCGTTAGTGTTATCTCAAAAGAAAGAGCGATTATCAAGTATGTTTTCAAAAAGGTTTGAACAAAAAAAGCACGCTCCGTGATTTTTAAAATAAGGTTTACAAAAAGTATTTATAAATTTTAAAATTTGTTATGAACTTTAAATATCTGTAAAAAAAATATCTAACGACACAGAGGCCTAAAATATGTTTTGCTAGATTGCTTACACATTACTTTAATTAAATACAATAAAAATGAATTCGTTTATCATTCAATTTGGCCATAAATAAATTGTTTAGTTAAAACTTTGGGAATTCTCGAAAAAAATCTTAAGAAATTGGTAAAAAAAAAGTAGTAAGACTTCGTCTAAGACAACCATGCCTTAAATGGTTCTGAATTGCCTGTACTATCATCGCCTTAAAGCTTTGCACCCATCTTCCAATCACCCTGTATTTTACTTTAGAATGCACGTAATAGTCCGAATTAAGTAAGAAAAATTTAAAAAGTAGTCCGGAGTTTTGAGTTTTCAGCTCAGTCGCTCCAACTGATTTTCCGGTTAGACTGGAAGCCGACCCCAATATAGTTGGGAAAAGGCTAGGCAAATTGATTGACATGTGTACCTACCCCACACAGAATACCACTACTTGCTATGTAGACAACAAGGACATGCATTTAAAAAATACATACATACAGACGTGTTGCGCAGGCCTGTTGCGCTTTGAGTGCATCGTGCTCGGAGCAATATTTGTCTCATCTAGATTTATCGCGAACAACAGGTTTTGATGAGACTTTGTTGTTTTTCGATAATCTTTTTTTGTTTTTTTTTTATTAATAATTATGTTCTTGATTACTAGTTTATTTATTTATATGTATAAAAAGTATGTATTAGATATGTTGAAACTGTGTGTACTCCCCGTCACTTTCCCTAAAGGTTCATTAGAAAACCAGCATCTGACAGCATCTGTCTGGCATTAATGCTGAAATGAACCTTTTTGGCGCAGCCGTGAGGCACACACTATTGTTGTTGAAACATAATTTTTATTTTGATAATTTTGTATTTTGTGTTTCACGAACTGTGTCCAAATAAACATTTTTCATTCTTTCTTTCTAAACGAACATAGTATTTTCACCTTTTGAAGTCGGTTATCTAGTATAATAGACATGAAGTAAAGGCTCGATGCACAAGTAAGCTTACCGTTTGATTTAAGGAAATACGTGGCGGGATATGAAACTCATTTTATTTATACCCGTACATAATACAGATGCCCACGCTCTTCCCAAAACAATACATTACTTATTCACAAGAAGAATCCACTAACGCCGTCCTACTTTCCGATTCCTTGCTCCAAAAACGATCCGGCACGATATAATTATCTTCGTGGTTGTAGTACATTAATTATTCAAAATGTTTAGTGGCTATATTAGCTTGGGTGTAACGAGCAATGGATAGGGCCAGTGCGAAATGCTCTTTTCCCAGAGGTGTTGCTAACCAAGTAGGTACAAGCGTAGGGGGGTTACTACTGTACTCTGAATATGCAAATCAATGTGGATAATTGGTGGAAAGTTTCGGATTGGCGCGGTGCAATTTCAAGTTTTAGATTATTGCCCAAGTTTTAGAAGTGGCGGTTTTGAACTAG
This sequence comes from Oligia fasciuncula, assembly GCA_963082905.1. NCBI lineage: Eukaryota > Metazoa > Arthropoda > Insecta > Lepidoptera > Noctuidae > Oligia > Oligia fasciuncula. The sequence goes on from OY720395.1 coordinate 18,416,425, forward strand.
TGGCAATTTGAATTACAATGAAGTTGGATGACATATTATGGGTTTTGGGTACCTTAAGGGAAGAACGGAGGTACCAAAGACCCATAGTATGCAGGGTGACAGGGTGACATGATTCTGATCTCGACGAAAAATTTCAACGGAGAGTTAAGGAATTTTAATGGATTATATAAAAAAAAAAGCTGTTCCATAAATTTTGAGCAAGCAAATATTGTACTTTTCTATGAAACAGCTGATTTTTTCAACGCAGGGACATCATGTAGGTACTGAATCCTTGGTTGCAGTTTGCGCGTCGTTTTCCTGCCAACCTGTATATTATGGGTCTTTGGTACCTACCTTAAGGGAAGAACAGTATAGATATTATGTACCTATATATAATTTCCAGTTAACGCAAGCTGTGGAGTAGCTCTGGCAAGTTACTCAGTGAGAAAGCTGACTCCGTTAGCCCATCCGACGGCTGCGAATTCTATTAAAGCAAGCCCGACTATTGAATATATCAGTCGTATATGGTATTGGATCACGTAGGCTACCTGAATATTCCAGTATTCAAGTTAGATGTAGTAAAAGGTTGTAATCCGTCTTAAAATACACCCTACACCTACACTTGTACACGGCATGGTTTCTTTACAGTACGACGTATAACCCGCGCCGTAGAAAAAACGTGCCTGTCAACAAGCTTCCATAGTGATCCAACAACACTGACGACCGTGACTACACACGGCGACCAAACCGTAGTTTTCACGGCAAGAAAAACATGTGTTCACAGGGCATATAAAGCTCTGGTCAAACTAACTAACTTCCCGCCCGTTTGAACACCTCAATACAAGTTATGGTCCGCACGGAACTAGTTGGCCGCGCCTTGGGTGGGGACGGGGGTGAGGGCGGCGGGGTTGCCTAGTGTTCGCAACGCACGTACTGAGTAATGACAAAGCGCCCCCGCCCTTCCGTCCCACCGCTCACATACCTAAGGCGCGGCCAACTAGTTCCACGTGGACTACAACTTGTATTAAGGTGTTCAAACGGGGGCGGGAATGTTGTATAAACGCAAAGAGAGTTCTGTACAGTCACGAGCACTAATATATCAACACTTGGCAACTTACAATTGCGATTTTTTCACGAAATAACGAATGCAAACGTTGACATACGACACTTTACATAAACCTATTGGTTCGAAAATACTATGTTCCTAATAATATAAAATTTCATTCGAAAATAAAGGATAAAATCGCCTTTAAATAAAGTCAAGTGAATACTTACAGTACTGTACAACATAATTATTTGCTTAGTAATTAAAACATTTACACATTTGTATCGTTTTTAGGGTTCCGTACCCAAAGGGTAAAAACGGAACCCTATTACTAAGACTTCGCTGTCCGTCCGTCCGTCTGTCTGTCACCAGGCTGTATCTCAAGAACCGCGGTAGCTAGACAGTTGAAATTTTCACAGATGATGTATTTCTGTTGCCGCTATAACAACAAATACTAAAAACAAAATAAAATAAATATTTAAGGGGGGCTCCCATACAAAAAAACGTGTTTTTTTCGGCGTTTTTGCCGTCTGTCTGTCGCCAGGCTGTATCTCAAGAACCGCGGTAGATAGACAGTTCAAATTTTCACAAATTATGTATTTCTCTTGCCGCTATAACAGCAAATACTAAAAACAAAATAAAATAAATATTTAAGGGGGGCTCCCACATAACAAACGCGATTCTTTTGCCCTTTTTTGCTCGATATCAATAATGGCAACAGGTAGGCACTTGAAATATTCACAAAATACTCAGTTGTATTTTTACTTTAATAATAAATAATAAAATTAAAATAAAATAAATATTTAAGGGGGCTCCCCTACAACAAACGTGTTTTTTCGGCGTTTTTGCCTTGTGGTACGGAACCCTTCATGTGCGAGTCCGACTCGCACTTGGCCAGTTTTTGGTTTATTTATGACCTCGGAGAGTATCTTTGCAGATATTTAAAAATGCATTTTCGTTAAGTGGTAGTTTAACTTCAGTAAAATGCAACAACCAATAGAAAGAAAAACAGTTTATTCTGCAAAAATAAAACGCACATTAAAACTAAACATAAAATAAATACTTATTAACTCAAATCTCAGTATTTGACAAAAAAAAACAAACGTTATACTATATTGTCTAATCCTAGAGTCACCGATTACTGAGTAAAATAATACTAAATATGTAGTTCACAGTTCACTGGCATGGTTACTGAACTGTATTAGTTGCAGTGCTTAGGTATGCTTAGTTTACACTAGAGAGGTTTCTGGTTCGCTGGCTTAACTACATAACCGCTTTCCTAGTAACTACTCTATTTATTCTCGTGATTTGAACGTAACATTTCCTAGTACGAATGATTTTCGACAAATTGTTGTGTGTTGTAGTCTATAAAGTGAGTAATTTAAGTGAAGTGGCGAGTAAATGACTAGATAATGGAGTGACTTAATGAATGGCCACCCAACACAATCTCGAAATAAATATGACAAGTGTACTATCTAGAAAAAATAAAAAACTGTTATTAAAAAAAACCATTTAAGGGGTTACAGTTTGCGCATTTGATTGATTAAATTCAGGCGAATCCCGCGGATAAGGGAGGAAAAACTTTGCTCGCACCGATTGTGTTAACTAACTTAAACCCATGGAGGTGCTTTAAATTGGCGCGTATAGTCGTGAGACTTCCTAATCATTGAAACAATCAACAGGCGCAGTCGTATCCCGCGTCTCGCACGGAATTCATCTCAGTTTGACCAGCCCTTAATTATTAACAAAAAATTAACATTCCAAAAGATTACATTGTAGGTAATCACCCCACACCAAAAGTCGCGTAACTTCATAATAATTAAAATAATCGACGAGCGCAGTCGCGTCCCGCATCAATCGCGGGATTCACCTGTTTGACCAGCCCTTAATTATTGACAAAAAAAAAAAATTTAAAAGATTACATTTTAATCAAAACACCAAAAATACAAAGAACTCAACTATCCTCACCATAGAAACAAAACCACGGACGCGCACCAGTCTAAAGCACCCCCAACATTTAACTAGATTTATCTATGCAACACTAATGACTTAATGGCTTTCTTTTGAAGATAACACAGTTAAGATCCTTGCCGTGTTGCTGCAGCAATTATGGCAATTTCTGTCTCCAGTCAGCTCACAATTACACAACTAAAAATGGCCGCGACGACTTGTAGATGCGACTTTTAGTTGTGCTATCTTACGAAATTATGATGATTTTCTCGGTTTGCATAACTGTTACTAGATTATTGTCTTAGCATTCATCGTCAGTTAACAATATTGATTGTTGACTTTTAGTCAAATAATTGGTGAAAGGTGACGAAATGAAATGAATTGTTAAGAAATGTTTATTGATTGTACCTACATCTTTTAAGACACTTTTACACGGCAATATTTTGTTGGTCAATATTTTAAAAACTTTGATGACGCTGGTATTTCCTAACAGACCTGAAAAGAAATGCCTAAATAAACTCAGGGGTCTCTTTTAGTCCATACATATTATAAGGAGTATATATTATGAGTCTAACAATGTAGGGCCATGTCTGGAACGGCCTATTGAATAAAGTGCCATTGCAGCCTTGAGTTGCAAAAAAATACGTAACAGATTGATGAAACCTAACATGAAATTTAACACAAATAAGCCATCCTTATTGCAATGAAAAACTAGGCGAATATGTTTCAACGTGTTTCATTTCACGTTCCGTTACATCAATCTGGCCCGGCTGTATTCGATAACAATAGGACGTATTCAATACACAAACACTAGGGACGCGTATTATGGGAGCTTTTTTGTATTATTTATGCTATACATAGGTACACAGTTAACAACACGATACAAAATTAAACAGTAGGTAACTACAAACGCAACAGGCGACAAAAAAAGTAAAAACTATTTATTTTCACCTCATGTTAGTGCATGCGGGGGAGGAAACGAATGCTTGTTCGTTTTGACGTACCTTTATTTGCGTATGAGTCCTCTATTATTTCTGTTGTTGAAACCGTTGCCCAAACTAGGGATTTCATCCGTATTGTAAGGGCACTAAGCTATGGCTGCGATTCATTAAAAAAGCATACCAATATTATCAATGCGAAAGTGCCTCTTTCTGTCTGTCTATCCGTCTGTAACCATTCAGCACCTAAGTCACTGAAGCAATCGTTATGAAATTTTGACAGAAAAACATAGGGTATTTTTCATCCTGATATGCTCGTTTTTGATAAATATAATATGAAAGACCAAATCGATCTGCCATTTTACGAACCGTCTCATTACTTCGTGGTTTAAACAGTGTTTAAAAGCGATTTAGCCAAACGAGTTATTTAAATTCTCTAGGGACATATTTTACAACACGATACCCTAAAAGTAGTTTACGGAAGGTCTTTGATGTCAGTCGGAATGAAATCAGGGGGCCTAATAAGGTCACTTTGGCAGAATCATAAAAGGATAACAATTAAGACTAGATGGAACCTATATAAGCCAGAATAGTCGGCTAGGAAACACCGACCTCATCTAGTTTATATAAAAAAAAAGTAAATGTGCTATTTTTTTTTTCTTTTATGTTCAACAAAACTTTCGGTCCTGCTAGCAAAGAAAAACAACTAGAACTACCTGAAGTATCATCAAACTAAAATACCCACTCAGTATTGATATCCGCCATAAAACTTTCCACAATCGCACAAAGGCAGAAAACTCCTGTCATTTACTATGAGTCAAACATCCTGGCGGGACACTCAGGAGTCGCGGTGTGCTGCGAGTTCATATAATGAGTGTGGAGCAATCATCACAATGAATGGGGAACGAGACGAGAAGCGTCGCAGTATGAATGCCTTTCCTTCACCGGCTCGGTGGCTCGCGTGGTGGCCATGGGTTTGGGGAAATGTGGATATGTTTAAGACACCTAGATTTGCTTAAACAATATGTTGTAAGTCGATCTAGAGACTGAATTGACTTGATATTTGATATTGAGCGACTGCCATTTTGACGTCCATAAGCTAAATCGATATCAAGAAATAATTGATTCCATTGTAGGTAAATTAGGTTATAGTACATAACAGACGCCAGCACGTCAGGCTACCCGAAACTGCCAAATTTTTCCAATCAACTTTGAACCTTATAATGTAGCGATAAAGTTGAAAATCTATTGAAGAAATTTTACAGATTGTAGTAGCTTGATGTGCTGGCGTCTGTACAATAAACAGTATCATAGTAATTCTATGTGCAAAATCCCTAGTAATTAAATATAATGAAATCTCAGAGAAACAATTAATAACGTTTAATTCAGGGCTGATTTTTCAACCGACCGCAACAGATAATTTTTATTCGTGGAATAAAATCGTCGTGACAGTTTTTGTATGGTAGAACTGTCAAAAATTAAAAATTATTCCTCCTTTAAAATTATTTGGCGTTGTAAAAATCACCCCTAAACGCTCAGACATTAAATCAAAACGTTTTATTACTTCATTTGTGGTTTTTATGACCGTAATATTTCAGTAGTTTATAAGTAGTAGTATATAAGTCGCCATTTCTAGTAATTACCATCTTGATAAAACGACCTTTTTAAAAAGTAATTACAACAGTCTGATTATAAAACGCGATCCTCAATTACCATATTAAAAGTTTCACATGAAATATGGCGTGTTGCCATTCCATGTTCTGACTTTCCCGTAAAGGGATATGAATTGAAAACGTAATCTTGGAAATAAGCGCATGCACAGTAGCATAATGTTTTGGTGACACTGGGCTATAGATTATAGAATATTGTGCAACATGAGTGCGTACAAAAGAACGGACACAGAATATCGTGCAACAATGGTGGGTACAAAAGAACGGACACAGAATATCGTGCAATATGGGTGGGTACAAAAGAACTGACACAGAATATCGTGCAACATGGGTGGGTACAAAAGAGCGGACACAAAAATATACTTTTTTGTTTGCAAATATTAGAAAACAATGATTCTGTTTTAATAGGTAACTAATATAATGGAAATACATAAAAACGAAAATAAACGTAGATATTCTCTTGCTTTTTTTCGTTTAAACATAAAAATATTACTGTTTCTAATTATAAATCCTTTGTATTCAAACTAAATTCAAAGCTTTATTTTTAACTCAACTCGGCGTCAAAACATGGTCACCCTACAATAGGACTTCTCTTTAATTTGTCTCGCACTCAACAGACTCTGAAAAGATATGACCCCAACGACTGTAAGAATGCTCTGTTTTCAAGTACCTACCTATGTGTGTGTGCCTGAAAAGTTGTGGAATTCAGACCAAACGTACCGTGAATACCTTCCTGCTTTTTTTACAAATTAAAATGTGCTTTAGGGCGTGCCTTTTTAGAAAATAATGTAAGTGCGAATGCGAATGTAATTATTTGTAGTAGGACCATGCGTTTTGTAGTCTTATATTATTCACGATTATAATGGACTACATTTTTTCGTTTATTTTTGTCATCATTTGAAGTCGATTGCTATAGCCCAATGGTTGACATAGCAAAATCATTTTAAACCTTATGCATCAATTTGTCAACCTTGGGAAGAGACATCTGTCTTATTTGGATGAGGAGTCATTTCGAATCGTAATCGGAACATTCACAGCACAGCATTCTTTATTTTTCTTTCAAGGTCAACGAAAACATAGAGTAGGTCATAAAACCGTTAATAGGCCAGCATGCCATTCAACTTTGTCTTTCGAGTACCAAAGAGACCTATTGTCATACATTCCACCCCTTCAACCCTTCTCACCATAACAACCCTACAACGACCCTAGTTATGGCCACTACCCGTTAACATCCCCCCATGCTTTCTTTCATGTTCTGTCTCAAAGGATTAACTAAAGGGAATGTAACGTTTTAATCAAGCAGAGATCTGTTAAAAAAAGCCAACGTAAGGGGGAAAACGAAAAAAAAATTAAACAAGCGTGCGTGCGTGTCCATAATAATTTTACACCTACGACCGTGATTTTCATTTCGCCGAAAACTTTTTTTTTACAAGGAAAAAACATTCCCTGGAGTAATTTACCTAATTAGGGCAACAAACAGAAGGAAGTTAATGGGACCCGGTATTCAAAGGACACTTCTCTAAATTATTTACATTTCTTTAGAGGGCCCGTCTTTACCATTCTGACCAGAATATGGAGAGTCCATTCTGTTTCGTATTTTATTCTTTGTTTTGAGTTATTATTTTTAAAAAGGTCCGACGTTTGTAAGCCGATGGTTTTTGTTGAATAGGACTCGTGGTGTTTCTTTTTTTGTTCATTAATTCATTTCGTAATGTTGTTTGTGGCTTTTTCGGGTGGTCGAACATTTGTTACATTGTTCGCAGGATAAAGGATATTATGAATGGAAATGTAGAGAAAATATTTTTAGTACAGACCTTGAGGAGGACTCGCCTGTTGTTGTAAATGTTTTATGTGAATTAAATATAGATACGGAGTTAGTAAATGTTTAGTCTTTATTTTTATGAGAGTTTTGTCAAAGAGTAGGTGGACATTCTTAACCAAAGTATATGTCAATTCACTGTGAATATTTTCGGGCCCTCATGTTAGCTATGCAGTCTTTTTAAATTCCCATTCGACAGATGCAAAATATACAAAGAAAACAACGTTTGTTGTGAATCATAAAACTAAACTAAACAAAATACCATCTCTCCTTGCATTTCTCCTACAAAGGCACCTAGTCTAGTACTAAAATATTCGTCAGCTGACTAAAATACTAACATAATCTGGTCTAGGCTTTAGCTAGCGTCTTGTGTTATCTTGCGTGGTTTTAGAGATTACAGCGGGAGTCTCCTAGCCTGATCTTGTGAGGGCTTAATATGACAATGTCGGCTTTGTGTTTACTATTTTGTTATGTGTGTAGATTTATGTGGCATGCTGGTTTGGAATATTTGTTTTTTTTTTCTTTGCAACACGCGGGTTGTTTTTAGTTAATTAAGTAAAAAAATAGTGTTTTTCGTCAGAAGTGTTTCACGTAATTCGGACTTTTAGTATCATTTTAGTCTCAGACCAAATAAAAAGTCAAGACAGCAGCGCTGTGAACAGTAAAGTGAAGCAGGCGATGTAAACATGATGTGTGCACATAGTGAGGTGTAGTTTGATTGTAAATGTGAGCGTGTGAGCGTGTATGCACAGAGCGGAGGTGTAGTTTTTGTATGCTTCACTGTATTGTTCGCAGCGCTGCTGTCTTGTTTTTTTTTGGTCTGAGCATTTTAGTATTGACATTACACCGATTATACAAAATCATAAATTATACATTAAAATAAACCATTCCACGCAAAAGGAATTATATTTTTAATATAGGTAACACCGAAATGTAAACTTCATCATTTATTCAGTGCTCCATCAAAATAGGCTTTGCATAAAATATTGCTGAATTACACAAATGATAAAACGTCAATAAAAATAAATTGAACTCAACTAATGTTATTTATTTAACTTTTCCAATTCAAATTGTTTTGCTTGCCAACGATTATTATCGCAGATTGTATTTTTGCTCTCGTAGAATTGGAAATTTTCTGATAAAATAAACTGTTCCATTCCCTATCTAAATTCCATGTAATTCTCTACAAAGTTGCGAAATAAAATGATTCTAAATTAATTCCTTTGAATTTAGTTTTTTCAATCCTGATAAAGTATTTTCTATTACTTACATTTTATATTATGGAGAACATTTCAAAGGAGTGAGGTGATATACCTACATACCTACAGGTGGCTATGTGATGGATGTACACGTCCGATCACTTGTATTTCCCACTTTTTCTCAAGATCGAAGCGAACGCTAGCTAGTTAAAAATGAAATAGTTCCCGACTACCATCAGTAGGTATAGGAGAAAACGTGAACTCTCATCTTAGTATTCAGTGAGTGGCCGGTCCAGTCAAATGTCTACTTTTAAATACGCCCTCCGCAGACATTCGTCTCATACATACGAAATAAGTGACGCTCGCTCGACCCAGTTGGGTATCGTATACAACTGAACATGTTAGCGATATGTTGAAATTTTTATGTTCTGTTAAACTATACGGAAGAGTGTGTAAATTGTTTTGAAACTAATCCTATCTTGTTAGTTAATATCCTTTGTTGGAAGAAAGCAAAGACAACAAACAAAAACAAAACAAAGCAATAGACGAAATTTTTTGTCGTGCCGGTAACTAAAACTAAACTAACTAAAAGTTACTAAAAGTGAAATGTCGCGTTCCCAGCAATATATTGATGAGAGGCATTATATTGTGCAGATGTAAGTAAGTTTATCTAAAGAAATTATTCTTGTTGGCACAGCAAGCAGTACTAAGATTAAAATTTTATAAATGGACAAACCACATTCATTTATGATACAATATCATTATGACTTAGTGATTATATCCTTGTATTAATGCATGCTTTAACTTTTTACAGTATAAAATGAAGGTTCACATCTTCATAAAATATCACAGAATCATTCGGTAACAACATTGATGTAAACAACTTGAAATTTTCCAAAAAACTACCCCATGCAATCCAATTTCCGACATTCGTTTTTTGAGAAACGTTGCGCCACTTCAAACAACTGATGCACTCAGCCTCCCCACCATCAGCATGGAAAATGCTTCCCCTCTACCCTTACAAATGTTGTATCAGTCTTTTTATGTCTCCCTAATTCTGTCCGAATGTGTATTCTGGTCACTTTCTAAATATTGCTCAGTTGATTCGTGTTTCATTTTTAGATTCGGCCTTAGGATTGGTTGTAGGTTTTCAGTGGAGTGTAATTCTAAAACTGTGGGTCATGTTTTGTGGTGGTGAGTGTTTTTGGTAAAGCTGCGGTTGAACTAAAAGCTTCATTCATCTAAACTAAAATGTTAATGGACACTGAAGTTAAAATTAGACTCAGATAGGTAGATGGAATACTCTTTATTATGTACACCAGGGATGGGCAACCTTTGGAAAGTTGCGGGCTAAACCTTAGAACACTAATGAGGTCACGGGCCAGAGGTACATACGAGGTAGATAATTAGACGAGTGAGTTATAAAATTGTGACTTACAACATTCAGTATTCATTGCTTTTATACACCGCAATCTTATATTAAAAAGGTGCTCAAAATAAACAGTGGACAACACACAAGTATGATGAAAGTCTCAGTTTAGTCGCGTTAGGTTTGAATATATCCGGAAGAATGCTAGTTTTTCTTTATTGTCGGCGTGAATTGAGAACTAATATCCTTTTTCCACATCTGGCCCGCGAGCCGAGAGTTACCCATATAATGATGATGTACACCATCAAAATTACAGATATAAATGTATAAAAACTCTGTCTGTCTGTCTGTATGTTACCTTTTCACGCCTAAACCACTGAACAGATTTCGATAAAATTTGGCAGAGAGATAGATTGCATCCCGGGGAAGGACATAGGATAGTTTTTATCGACATACTTTGCGGGCGAAGCCGCGGGCGGAAGCTAGTCGTCATAATCATAATCTTACAAAATGAGGACATTATAATGATAATAAGACATAATCCATAGGATTTTTCAATACTATAAATACCAAAAGTAGCTTTACTCTGGCTGTCTGTTACATTTTCACGCCTAAACCACTGAACCGATATTAAAGCCGTTTGTACACACACGTTTTTCTTGCCGTGAAAAACTACGGTTTATTCGCCGTGTGTAGTCACGGTCGTCAGTGTTGTATGGATCACTATGGAGGCTTGTTGACGGACACGTTTTTTCTACGGCGCGGCTTAGACGCCGTACCGTAACGGAAACCGTGTCGTACACGACACAGTTTTGAAATTTCGTGAGGCCCTTTGTACACAAAGGGCCCTCATGAAATTTGACAAATATGTAGTCTGGGGCCTGAAAAAGGAAATATGCTACTTCTTATCTTGGATATTTGTGATGAAATAGAAAATGCGCGTGTATTTTGCAGATAAACTGACAGATAACAGCTAGGTATTTTTGTACAGTTTTATACAACAAAATCTAAATGAAGAATTACACTCTCTAACTGTAGGATTAAATTACAAATCTTTCGAACCTCCATTTTAATCTGGCTAGTCGAAACCACACCTCGACAGTGTACGCGACTATTTCTTTAACTCAAAGCGTTACCGAGTGTCTCGTTAGTGTGATTTCAAATAGTCTGGCTCGCCCTGACCACTCTATGGACGCTTTTCAACTATTATACCTAAGTTGATTACCTTGTACTGGCTCCGAGGAATTATCGGGTTTTTCGTTGATTTTTCTATGTGGGGTAATGTTTTGTTTTATATATTCTCTGTAGATATATCCGTTTACGAGTATGTTAAAGATTGGTCTCTTTTTCATATATTTCAGACCTAATGTCCTTAATGGCTTAGAAAATACGTAACGAGGATTAAACATAATCGATACTCGATAATTTTACATATAGGTAGGTGGTGCTAATGGTGGTATACACGTAACACATGAACAAAGTGTTTTATCCATTTATCAGACCTTAAGAAAGTGCTACGAAACTGTGTAAAAATGCTAATTGACACTTAGAATAATAATCTGTCTTGTAAAATATTAAGTTGGAATTAAATTACTTATTAGTCTATTGGGCTAGATTGTAAACAATTACTAAGAACTTTAGTTCTTATTAATAAAGAAAAAAAAAATATATAGGTACTCCCAATATTTGTTGTGCAGAAGCCACAAGTATCAATCTACATCTCAAGTTAAGAGCAAAATGATGCAGTTTCGGCATCAACCCACTTTTCGTTAATTCACTTTTCTATTCCCCATAGATTAAGTAGGTACTAGCTTCTGACCCACTATCTATTCTGACCGCGCTATCACTTCATTGTCGCTTGTCGGTCTTTCTGACTTGTCGTTTTCCGAGGCACGGAGGGGTCTCGTTATGTAAAGATGGTCACCCATCCACAGACCAACCGCGGCAAGCGTAGCTTAACCTGATCGATCGACCTGTGCGGCTGTTATTATTTAGCCACGGGCCCCCATTTCCTATACCTAACTATTTTCCAATAACCGTGCTCATATACCTACATATAAGTATAGGTATACCTTCGAAACAAAATCCCCATTCAAATTCACCTGTCCCAACGGAACTCCTCCATTACCTCAGTCACTTTCACAGTCATTAATCTAAACAAATGCACCCATTACAATGTAGGTATAACACCCCCGATGCTATCGGACGCCACTAACAAACAAAACTCGATTTATTACTTCCGCCCCACCACCCCTGCTCTACCCCCTTTACGGTGACTGCATGAATATCAATTATAATGCACGCCTGAGAACTTTCCAGACGATTATATCTTGGGCGTATGTCAAAACACGCATGTTTGTGTAAATGAATAAGCAGGTTTATTTGGCTTGTAAAGGCATTTTTGTTTTTTCCTGTTTTTATAATTGAGTGCTTTTTCCATCACGTTCCGATTGCCAGTTCTCGTCTCACTACAGCATTATTTTAGTAAAAACGCTATTTGTTTTTAGGAACCTTAATTGACAGTGAATGACACTGCGCCACTAACCAGTAAAGAACATTTTGGACTTATGCACGTCTGTGGCAATAAGACGACTGTAAGCTGACCTCTTATTCTATTAAAAATCCATTCCATGCTAGGCCAGTGACAGTATTATCACCAACGCGAACGTGCAACTATATGCAAAAAATGCTGCTTATTAGATAAACAAAGGTATGTCGCTAGGACTTTCCCGGGCACACACATAACAAGAACCCACTACAACAGCCCAACAACTAAATAATATAAACGCGAGTAATTAAATTAAATCGTCACCATTAATCAGCCGCAGTCGATCGCACAGCACCAGTAATAGACTAATTACACTTTGAACGTCTGCCAGTATTTGTATAGAGAACGACTGTAACATTATAGTGTGGCAAATTATATTTAGGCTTTTGATTAGTGCATGCTTAAATGGGTGTTTAATTGTTTTGGCTACTTGTCATCGGTAATTTATTTGAATTTAACTGTATGATTGTGAAATATTGTTTTCATTCCGCAAATGTGTGATTCCTTGTGATAAACTAGAAGCACTGTTTATTGCATGAATGCCTTCCTCACTTTCTGAAACCTGATATCTACGCTAAGCTGCAGCATTACATCAACCAGAGATAAGTAGAAATGTAGAAATATGCAAAAAAACTTACAATTAAATTCAATTACTGGCCAGTACGTTTGCACAATAAAATTGTCTATTACTTTTTACTGAGATAGCACCACTAAGGACGCGCATTCCACCAAACTTTTATACCTAGAATAAGTCTTATTCTGAGAATAAATTTTGAATTTTTGACAGTTTTTCCATACTAGAACTGTCGGACGTCAATATTATTCAACGTATAAAAGATATCTGACTTTGGTAAAACCTACCTAAGGATGACATAACTTGGATAGCCGATGACAATTTGAGTTTCGAGCACTATGCATTATGTAAGATGGATTGGATGGTAATTGTTAGATATCTAGCATGACGCCTTTATAATTCTTCCGGTTTCAAAAAAGGAATCGACATTTATACAAAAGCTCAACTTCCTATAATGTCTGAACGCTTCATGGTAACTTCTGAAATTTATAGACAGCACATTAGCTTGAGATAATCCTACCTTTAATTTTAACTTTGCCCCATGATTTCTATGAACATTTAGTGCGTTTACAGATCCAAAACTGAAATGTAAAATCCACACAGTCTGAAAAAGTTGGACGGGTAACAAAGTTCTACAAACATTTTGAGCTGTAACATGAAACGTTTCAAAAACAACCCAAAGTCTATCCAACCTTCACTAAATTATCCTAACTAATATGAGTCAGCTAAAATCTATTTCAGCCCCTTTCCACTTTCAACCTTTTCCTTTTCTGATTAATAGATAGTCTGTAATAGATATGCAAATATAGATTCGAGATAACTCCAATCCTAGACTTAATTTTCAATATTAAGTTTCTTAGCTCAATCGCATATTCATTGAGCGGTCTTTTCCCCGAGTTATCAATTTACTCGGGTGTCGATTACAATCGGTATTCAATCGAGTACCGAGTTGAATCGATTCGCGAGTCGTTCGATTTAATTGAGCTTTGAATGAAAACTTTTTGAAGTTTGACACTTTTGTCTTTTCGATTGTCCCGGCTGAATGCTCGTGTTTATTGAGTTTTTGGAGTTATAAAATTGTTGAAAATCAAAATAAAATAGGACGATGCTAACATTTTTATTGGTTTTCGCTTTGTGCCATATCATATACATTGGTACAGACGCCAACACATCAAGCTACTACAATTTGTCAAATGTCTTTAATAGATTTTCAACTTTATCGCTAAAGTATAGGGTTCAAGGTTGATTGGGAAAATTTTACAGTTTCGGGTAGCTTGATGTGCTGGCGTCTGTACCTATGTTTTCCTACTGAAATAATAAGGACTTTAGGCGAAAACACACACCAAGCTGTCGAAAATAGAGACCGTGCTAGTTTTCTGGGAACATGATAAGACATACACATATTGTTCTTTATTCCTATTCCGTTAGACTTTGAAAGTATCAATATTTTTGTAAAATTTACACTCAAGATTGCTGCCTGTACTAATGGGTACCTAAAATGTATTTAAAAAGGCCTTTATCACTTACCGAGAACGAGGCACAAAGCTATGTTTTAGAAGCACTTACTTTCAGACAGGTGTCAGACCAGTAATTTAGCATAAAATACACGTGTAAGACATTCGTTCGCATAACGACAAACGTAGTGCGGGACGCCCCTCCGCCCTCCCCAGCTAGAATGACCGACGACTTCAAAAAGGTGACTGGGACAATCTGGATGCAGCAATAGAGATAGATATGTGCAGCAATGGACTTCAATAGGTTGAAGTGATTGATTTTTGAATGAAGCATTTCTTGGGAACCTGTGTTTGAGTTGTGTAGATTTTCGAAGATATTCGTAACTTTAAATTTTATACCAATTTCTGAGAAGCATAATCCTAACTAATATTATAAATGCGAAAATAATTTTGTTTGTTTGTTACCTTTTCAGGCCTAAACCACGAACTGATCATCCTGAAATTTTTCATAGGTATACGTTGTCAGGTGTACAAAAACGGACATCCCGTTCCCGTCAGTACGTACTTATCTAAAATGACAAAATGTTTAATTTTACATCATCAGTCTCAGATGAAAACTTTCCTTCAGACGGGAAAAAATAACCAAATCTTTTTCATCATTAATTACTTACTATGTGTACCAACAAACCCCGATCATGTTTCCACGTGCACCCGAACACCCAGAAGCTATCAAAACAAACGAATTTATTAACAATTAATTCGTCAGCAGAACTTGATCAATTAGCTCTTTATTAATTCAGAAATATACTGCGGTATCCTTGAGAAGTAACGGTTCCACCACTGTGTTATGCGAAGTTAAACGCTCGATTTGCATAGAAATTATATCGTCCGCTTGTTCATAGGAAATTTTCCTAATTAAAACGCCTTTGGTACAGGGATTTTGTTCCAATTAAAAGTTTGTTCGTAGAGTCTGTCGGTCGAGTTGGGTATGATAAATTTTGCGAGTTATGGAGACTCAATCATTGGTGCTGTATTGATGATCTGGGTGGAAATATGACGTTGAACGACCCTGGAGGTTTTGATAAAGCTTGCATCCAACATTCAACCGTACCTTTCTTTGGGTGTGGGTGGTGTGGTTGCATTGTGCAGCTTGTGTGACGTAATATCTACAATTTTCAGTCTCCGACTTTCAATTTGACAACGTAATAGGCTGAAGTAGTTAATAACCTAATTCTACACCATTAATGGTTGCATTGTGCAGCTTGTGTGACGTAATATCTACAATTATCAGTCTCCGACTTCAGTTGGTTAACATAATAGACTGAAGTAGTTAATAACCTAATTCTACACCATTAATAACTCCTAAAGCCGTGAAGGCTTTTCAGGGATACGACCTTTAGTAATGAAGTGCGCGACCATGAAGAATAATTCCTAAAATCTATGAGTTATTTATTGCAGTCATCGCTTTATGTGTCGTGTATATTGATTTATATAGATACGCCAAAATTAGATGTAGGTAAATAGGTAGGCTTTAGTATATTTTTATGTACTTATATTACATTTATTTTACAGGATAATATTTATGTATGTGTACCTACTATGAAGAGTTTTGCAAGTCACTGTAGAAAAGACCAAACTTGAAATTGCCAAAATATAACGTACTAGCAGCGCACCGCGGTTTCACCCGCATATGTTTCGATTCCGTGGGAATATCGGGATAAAAGTATTCTATGTATTAATCCTGGTTATAAACTATCTTGGTGCCAAATTTCATCTAAATCCGTTTAGTATTTTTTGCGTGAAAGAGTAACAAACATCCATCTAAACATCTATCCCCACAAACTTTCGCGTTTATAATATTATAATTAGATATATTAGTAAGATTTATCCACCAAACTGACGCCAACGTACAATAAGCAATTAGGTTCATTAACTCGTCCTTCCAACGCTTTGAAACAAAGAGGTCATACCCCAAAAAAAGCTATCTAAACAGCAATGACAGAGGAAAATTGTTAAATGGTATTTTTTTTTCGTTCCCTGGTGGGTTCTTTCAAAACTTACCTCGAATTTCGACGAAGCTTAGGAGACAGCCTTTTGTCCCATAAATTCATTTTGGGTGCCATCCCTGGATATACACGAATCACTGTTTAGGTGGCACCCTATTAGACAGTAAAAGTTTGGGTACCGACCTTTACTAGGTTTCGATTCAGAATTCCTAAAGTTTTATTAAAATGTCTCTAAAATGTAACTTAAACAAACATTTCATGTTTTCATTTTCTTCAGTTTTCCAAATAGCTAAAAGGAAATTGCTGTGCAAAGTTTTTCAAGAATAAAAACACAACCTAAAAAAATGTCATTGGTTACTCATACAACTTACAAGTTAAGTTGTATAAGTAACAATATCAAGTTTTTAGCTCAAGTTTACAGCGTTTCCCAGACGTCGTGCTTTGACAATGGTGCCGATTCCCTTGTTCACAAACTAAACTAAATTTAAGTTCAGTGCATCTTTTTCTTTCTATTTCATTATGAAAAGGACAGAAGATAATTTTTAATCACATCTAAACTTGTATGGCTATAGATGTCAGGCGTTGAATAATTTGACTGGACTAAACTAAAATTTATCTACTGTCCTTTTCTCAATGAAATAGTAAGAAAAAGATGCATTGAACTTTTTAGTTTAGTGTGTGAACAACAGAATCGGCACTAATATTTTATTAATATTGCGGTCTTGTTTCCCATCATAAAGTCCTCCAGACCGTATTTCGGCCACGGCGGCCAATCTCAACGGAGACTAGCCTTCGGCGCGGGAGATATTATAGTGCACAAGTATGCGCGCAGACACAGGCCATCATCAACATCACCATTAGCAGCCACGGTTGTTCCACGTATTGCTGAGTATATTCCTCTTCCCTTTTGTCCTATGTTTCCCTGGTCTGCACAAGTCTCATCCAGGTCTTCCCCGCAATCTTCTGTAGGTCCCTCTTTTGTCAACCTGCATAATTCAGTGTTATCCACTATTAAGCTAGTCGAAGAACACCATACTGAAACCCCTATTTACAATCTTCCTAAGTTCCAACACATTTATGTACCTCCAGAGTAATATATTTGCACAATAAATTAATTTGGACGTCAACCTCCCTGCCGACACCAATCTTTATTAAGGGGGACATGATAGCCACTTAGCCACTGTAGGTCTGTAAGTCAAGGTATATGATAAATTGCTTGATAATATTCTGGTACTGTGTATGAATGAAAGGGATATCAAAGCGAAGTTAGTGAATAATTATGATCCATCATCTGCCTAGCCTTTTTCCAACTATGTTGGGGTCGGCTTGCAGTCTAACTGGATGCAGCTTAATACCAGTATTTTACATGGATCAACTGCCTATCTGACCTCCGAGAGAGGGTGAAATTTCACGCGGACGAAGTCGCGGGCAGAAGCTAGTGATTAATAATGTTATCCTTGTATGATTCTGAACACAGTAAAAAAAAAATACTGAAAAATCCTTCACCAATGGGATTTGATACGATTAACTTAACAGTTAACTGTCCATTATGATTAATAATTTTATCCTTGTATGATTCTGCCAAAGTGGCCTTTTTAGGCCCCCTGATTAAGAAAGAAAACCTATTGTGAAGATAATAACGGTTCCATGGACAGTTGTACCACCTAAACCCTGCTCTTATTACCCTAGGTCGGAATAATAATTGAGCAATCAAACTGATTACATTCTAAATAAATTATCAGAAAACCAGCACAGAAAAGCCTTTGTATAGAGAATACAATGCGTGTCACGGTTTAATGAAAAATAATAGTTATTGTTACGTTGCTAGAAGAATTACAGGCTTCTTTTCATTAAAGTTTTTTTCAAGGTCGGTCCTTTTTACGAGGACAAGGCTAATGAAAATTTATCATCTTTTTGAAAGCTATTTGGACTTCACGCGTATCTTATTTTGTAAAACTAACAATGTTTTCAGTAACACAGCTCTATTAGTGATTGAACAGTTATCTGCAGAAAGTGACAACTAAAGTACCTAAGCGACAACTAAATCCTTCACGGGTGAAAATGTTTCCTATACCTTCGGGTGCGGTATACTGGGCAGTTAAAGACAATCAGCCCACCACCTTGGTGATTGGCA
Source organism: Oligia fasciuncula (assembly GCA_963082905.1). NCBI lineage: Eukaryota > Metazoa > Arthropoda > Insecta > Lepidoptera > Noctuidae > Oligia > Oligia fasciuncula. The sequence continues at coordinate 18,435,110 of OY720395.1, forward strand.
ATCCTAACTAATACTATAAAATGCGAAAGCAAGTTTGTTTGTTACCTTTTCATGCCTATTCCTCTGAACCGATCAACATGAACTTTGCATAAACGTTGTCAGAAAATATAGAAAATGATACATTTCATCTAGAAAATAAAATACTGTTCACGAGTAAAAGAACAATAACTTTCGACGGTCACAATTGCTTTGGGACGCTAGATGGCGCTACGTGTCTTTTGAATCATAATTGAAATAGCCCGACTTTCTGAGCAGTATTCTAACAAAAAGTACCAGGCTTGCATTAATTCACGATAGTATTCCAATCGTTAGTATTATACTTTTAATAGGATTTAAGTGAAATTTGGCACACAGATAGTTTATACCTGGATGAATACCTAGAATACTTTTCAACTCGGTACCTACCAGGTTTCCGTGGGATAATGTCTGACCTCCCCGTGGGCGAATCCGCGGGCAAAATTTGGTTACTCATACTTTGGTCACTTTGGTTTGGTTTGGGTATAATGTTAATTCCGCGAATTATTAGTTTATCAAGGTCAAGGTTACGTAATCATAATTATGTCACTATTAACACCGGATTTCAATAACAATGTCATACATTTCCATAATTATATTTATTACAGTAACAAGTTCAGAATTCATCATAGTTACAAAGGTTCTACATAAGCAACAATAAAATATACACACAATACTAATATTCCAAGTCGTTAACATCCAGTACAGTCGACGACATAAATAAAAGCTAATCACTTGTTTATTACGAGTACAGTCGGATTCGTGTTTACACTGCGAACTGAAATTAAGGCGAAAGCGCCAGGGTAGCCCGCGAAATTCATTTTTTTTTAGGTTTTTTGCAATTTGCTGGTCAGTATTAAGTTGTACGTTGATTAAAATATGATTCGCGGCCGTAACAAATATGTATTTACAGAATTATAATCATTAAAGTCATCAATACAACTCTCTAAGACCATGTAATCCCCAAGAATGACTATTTCATGAAATCTTGACATTTGGGGATTACATGGTCTTAGAGAGTTGTGTTGATGACTTTAATGATTATAATTCTGTAAATACATATTTGTTACGACCGCGAATCATATTTTAATCAACGTACAACTTAATACTGACCAACAAATTGCAAAAAACGTAAGAAAATTTGAATTTCGTGGGCCACCGTAGAGCTTCCCCCTTAAACGGATCGTGTGCACTTTGTACGATAGTCTCCGCATTATGGTTATTTGGGCTATAGAATGAGCGTTTATTGGAATTGTAAGAGACGTTATGTAATACAGTGATAATGATTTCAGTTAGTAGGTCAGGAACAGTTTCTCGTTTGGATTTTGACAGTCGCAAACGTGGAGTAGCACCACAGTCCCAGCGTATAGTCAGTAAAATGTTTTATCAAATTGACCAACTACGTAAAGCTGTGTTATAAAAGCCATTTCATACAACTGTCAAAAGATTAAAGAATGACTGTTGTGATTCGAGTATACGGACAGTTTGTAGACAATTTGCTTAACAATTCATTTCCCTGGCTTTTTTACAGTACCGGTTTATAATCCTAACTAATATTATAAATGCGAAAGTAATTTTGTTTGTTACCTTTTCACGCCTAAACCACTGAACCGATCATCCTAAAATTTTGCATATACGTTGTCAGGTGTACAGAAACGGACTTAGGGGGTACCTTTCGTCCCGAAAAAAAGTGCTGTTCTCGAGGAAAACAACAATAACTTTATTATGATATAATATTCGAATCAAGAACAGGACGTCTATCGGGTCAGCTAGTATAGAAGAAAATTAAAATTGTAGAACGTAATCTTTGTCAGTCGTATCTCCATGTGCGAAAGTTTATGTCCAAAACTCGATGTGCTATGTAATCGGCTGCATACTGTACACAAACAAACTGGTAAAAAGTAATCAGTTTCTAATTAGCACAACTAATACTCCATTTCTCAAAGAAAGAAAAATAGGTTTATTTCTCACAGAAACACGTGCTTAAAAAATGATAATTAACTCGAATAATAAAGAAAAATATAACAAAATAGTAGATCACGAGCACAATACCGAAATAGTCGATGAAGACGTGACGCACGTCATGACTGTGACAAGTCAAGACAAGAACGTGCTTTAATATTCACAGATATCCTGCTTAGAATAAAGTTTCAAATACACAGCGAGATTGACATTACATCCCATAAATTGCAATAGACCCCCCCTGTGGTCTGCAAACTGTGCTGAAACTCGACGATAGTTCGCATCTGCTCACCCCCTACCGTTACAAGCTCGTATCATGACAGCCGCACTGAGTAAACACTATAAATTATGCAAATTATATATTTTATTACCTACAACATGCTCTCCCCCGATTGTTCGCACTTTGCAACTACAGATCCGAGGCTGTAAGTTTGTGACGTATCGTGTTGTTGTTCAGGCCATAGAGCAGGCGTTTATTTTAGTTTTAAGTTCTGATAAAATAAAATTTTGGTACAGAGACGGTCTTACAATCAATCGTCAATTGAATTTAAATTCAAATTCAATTGAATTTTAATTCAATTAACCTATTTTTTTTTTCATTTCATTTATATACTTACACAGTGGTTCAAGGAGCTCGCGTCTTAAGCTACGCTTGCCGAGGTTGGTCTTCGGATGGGTGACCAAGACCATCTTTCCATACCGGGACCCCTCCGTGCCTCGGAAAGCCTGCCTACTGCTGTCATTCGTGGGCCCTTGACAGTCGTGACGGGTCGTCAGAACCCCGAAAGTCTGACAACCAGTCTTACCAAGGGGTATCTTGTTACCCAGTCACCGGGTTGTGGATTTTAGATGGCAGTCGTTTCATATAAAATACTGGTATTCAGCTGCATCCGGTTAGACTAGAAGCCGACCCCAACATAGTTGGGGAAAGGCAAGGCAGATGATGATTTACACAGTACAAGTGGTTCAAAACTATTGTATGAGTCAATGTGTAATTTTATACAAATAAATGTGGAAATGGCGTTGTCAAATAAACAAAGTATAAAACCTGAATACACTTTGTGAAACCCAATATTTCGCTCTCACGTAACTACTATACAAGTACCTAGTCGAAATGGTTTCAGCTCGACTTTAGTACGTAAAATGTATCTCGCAAAATATTTTAATATCACTTCCATTGTTACCGAAATGTTTCAAGAGTACCAGAGTCCCCAGTGTATTGACTAACTAGTCGAAATGATTTCAGCTCGACTTTAGTATCAGTTCCATTGTTACCGAAATATTTTAGCTTAGCTTCAAATATACCCCCAGTGTATTGACTGACTCAAATAAAAGCGTATATAAAAATATGTTTCATTAAAAACTCCCTGAGATAAATTCACTGTAACAAAGTAATTTAAATATTCTAATGTATCGCTATACTTGACGCCCATTCTTAATGCGATCTTGAGGTTATACTTTCGACTCAACAATTCCCTGCTAAGACTTGTTAGCTCAAGTACTTTGCAGAATATTCATAGACCAGGGATCCTTTTAAAAGGGAGCGCTGAGTGGTTCGGTTAAGATCTACGTCGATATCGGGAATTAATTGAATAAAACGCAGTGTTGAGTGAGAAAACTCGAAGGCATCAAGAAGAAACGCTCATGAATATGGATTCATGTTAAAGTGTTCTCCGCTGTGTAAAAAGTTGAAGTTATTAAGTCGATGGCCATTAAATCGGAGGTCAAAGTACGTACAATTGCTGAATGGGGCCCTCCAGAGATTTATCGGTTCCCTAATTGATAATTTATTACACTGACTCGAATGAATTTGAAATGAAAATGTAGACCTTTCAATACTTTGGCAGGGGTAAATTAACAGAAAAATGCTGGAGATTCACTTAATTTAAAGTTAAAGAATGTCGGCACTTAGTAAGACAGATCTCTTTCAAGTTAATCAATCGTTTGTAATATTATTTATCTTGCTTATTTTACAGGGTTTATGACTAAACAAAGGCTCAATACGTATTTTAGAACAGGATTGCGTATGATCAAGTTTTGGAAGGTTGCCAGACGATATCGAATTCATGTAAAAGATGGAAATTGAGGTGAGAAATGCAAGCGCAATGTATTTTCATTTCTATAGAATGAATATTTGAAATAAACATTGAATAGAAACATAATAAATAGTTTGATTTCCAGACCTTTTTAGCACCTTCTTCTGAACTTAATTTAATTTAAGTATATAGAGCAATATTCATGCCCTCATTGTGCCCATTTGAGTGTTTTCATGACTGTGCTATATTCATTTTATTAATCCAATTAGACCTTTTTCTACTCTATTGTAACAACCCTTAATTTTGCAATAAAAGGAGAAATTGTAGTTTTAAGACAAAGCAAACAAATCTTCGCAACAAACTGTCAAAAGAAGCTACTTTACATACGAACTTGTCACTTAATTATCCGTTTACCGCATTCTTAGGAAAACAAAGCTTTACACATATGCCAATAAAAAGTCGTGTTGTGTCGTGTCCGTGTTGACTTTGCACGTGTACAGTCAACAAAAGAGATAAGTATACAGGATCGTCGGATATAGTTGAAGTTTAGTAAGAAACCGATGGATGTTCTGGAATAAAATATAATTTCATTAATAGAAAACAAACAACTCATTTATCAAATTAAATTTAAGTCAACAACATCCATCGGTTTATTACTAATTTTCACCTATATCCGACGATCCTGCATACTTATCTCCTTTGTTCACTGTACCTACATCAACCCTTCACAAACGGTGCCCAACCCACTTTTTCATTAATTATTTATAAACAATAAATACTTGTTCTTCAATTAGTTATAACCAATAACCACTAATTCATCAATTAGTTATAACCAATAACCACTAATTCAACAATTAGTTATAACCAATAACCACTAATTCATCAATTAGTTATAACCAAATAACAACTCGTTCATCAATTTGTTCTTGTGGCTCCACATCGAAAGACGAGACGAATATAAGGCATGGCCCCGTTCTAAAATCTCAAGTCTCGTGTTTTCATATCAGAGGCTTATTAAAACTCCCAACTTTCTGAATTTTATTAATTACTTGGAAATACTTGGAATATCGTTATTAATTACTTGAGAAGTTTAAATTCAAGGTTTATCGTTTTCATTCATATAATTATTTTCACTTTGGGAGTTTCGCGTTGATGATTCATGTTAATATCGCGGCAAAACAAAGAGTTATGTACGGTTTGTTGTTTCTCGTAATTTGTGTAATAATAACCTGTTCAAAATCTTAAATATTTATGCGACAGCTTCCTTAGAATAATTCTGGTTTTGAATTATGACCAATTATAAAGATAATAAGGTAACAATTCTACGAGAATATCAAGGTTTCATTTAGTGGAACAGTATCATTTTCTACTAACTCTTTCTTTTGTATTTTTTTTACACCGGCAAGATGGTCAGACGCGATCAAGAAGAAGGTTGTTGGTTGTAGCATTTACTGAGCGGTCCACACTGCAGAAGACCGCATAACTTGGGTATGTGTCGTGGTGGCGATCCTCAGCATTGAAAGAATGACGAATAATAGAGAGAGAGCATTTTCTAGTCAATGACTTTATCAAATGACGTGTTAATTGTATGACCAGGGGGCCTAAAAAGGCCACTTTGGCAGAATCATAAAAGGATAACATTATGAATCATAATATGGCGAAGACAGTCAGTGTTTTACTTTTTTTTGCTGCAGTACGTAGGTATAATCAAAGAGATTGGCATTGGATTTGGATTGATTGGTATTTTAGCACAGACAAAAAAAAATAACTGAAAAATCCTTCACCAATGGGATTTAATACGATTAACTTAACAGTTAACTGTCCATTATGATTCATAATGTTATCCTTTTATGATTCTGCCAAAGTGGCCCTTTTAGACCCCCAGATGTGTGAACGTAAACGAGGCAAAGGGAGTATGTAAGGATCATAGCAGGTTGCGTTTTGTTGTTTCTGCCTACCGCCATGGGAAGAACTTTTTTCACCATTCACCACGACAAACAGCCAAAAAAGATTAAAAATACTCCTATGACAAAGGCAAATAGTGGAGCGGGGAAAAATGGACCTATACCACAACAAACGATGGTAATTGGCCCCCGAATAAATTTCTATGACAAAGTGTTTGGGTTAATTACTAAAGGTCCGACGAAAATGGAGCAGTGCTTTGTAATCCCGTGGCGATGACAAATTTGCGAAATTGTTTCGGTTTTGTTAGGGTTCTGAGGTTCAGGCCTTACTAATGAGCGGTTGGTTCGCCGCGACGACCGCCTATGGTTTTTACCTGTTTTTCGGTCACATAACGCCAAATTTGATGGCAATTCGTTCTCTAATGATTAAGTATTCATTATCCTTTAAAAGGGTCTTACAATATGTTCGTGCATGTGGTCTTTTTAGGGAGCGCCTGTGGTTTTTGTTCTGAAAATAATTTGGCACATGTTGCTGGTGAATATTATTCAATTACCCTGCACTCTATTGCGTAACATACTTTCATTCGCAATCCGAAGGATTTTGAAGGAAATTCCTAATGTTGCTTCATTTATGTTTGAAAAATTAATTTGTTCGATATCGTTAATAACGTAATGAATGTATTCATATTTATAATTAATGTATTAGTACAAAATATTGTAAAAAAAACTTTAAAGAATAACGGTGGAGTTTAATTTTTACTGTAAAGGATGACGGGCAAAAATGTATGGGACGCGTACCCACCGACCAATAACGACCAGACGTATGTCGTTAGAAAGCTCTTTTCATGACTATCATTTAATTTTGTTATTATGGGGGCTAGTCTCAATTCGTTGTGGGGAAAATGTTATAGTTACTTAAATTATATCTATTAAAATAAAAGTTGTTAGTTCCAGTTTCCCAGTTCCAGTTAAAAAAAATGTGTGTGTGTGTGTGTCTACTACGTCGAGCTACGCCGCACGGCGCCGCGCGGCGCACCTCACTGAATTGTGTACCTTTTTGTGTAGTAGATAAGGTCTATAATTGTATTGCTATCTTGAAAACTTTTCGTTTCTGAATCGCGGTGTCGAGATTCTCCGAGGGTTAATGACCTCGGCTAGTATATTTTATTTTGATGGAGAGAGAAAAACTGAACTAGTGGTGCATCTGTGGATTACGTCCTACCTTGGAATAGTCATCATACTTAACATTATAATGCTGAAAGTACATGGAAACCACACAAAAACTGTTTTTTTAGATATCAAGAATTAACAACTTTTATTTTAATAGATATAATTTAAGTAACTATAACATTTTCCCCACAACGAATTGAGACTAGCCCCCATAATAACAAATGATAGTCATGAAAAGAGCTTTCTAACGACATACGTCTGGTCGTTATTGGTCGGTGGGTACATTCCGCCCGTCATCCTTTTGACGTTCATTATTATCATCAGCCTATAGCAGTCCACTGCTGGATATAGACCTCTCCTATTGCACGCCATTCAACTCTATTTACGGCAACTCTCATCCAGCTGCTAATTTTGACTTTCAAAAGTGCCTTTTTTATGCATATTTTAAATAAATGACTTCGACTTTGAGTGTTGTCGAATCGTCAAAATGAAAGACATTATAATTGTTAGTGAGTTACGTAATTACCCCACTGTATATATAACTGTTATCCCTTGTTAAAAGATAATATTTCCAACTTTTGCCTATTTAATTTCCCAACGATACCGAACTAAGAGTTCTCCGTGAACCTCGATAATTTTCCTATAACAAAATACGACGGCACTAAAAATACACTGGTGGCTCAATTACCCCCATTCCACCCGCAGCTACTTAAACCTCCTCTAACTATCCAGCTCACTAGCTCCAAATAAACAACTTAAATAAATATCGACCTACAAAAGCAAATATCTACTTTGAAATAAGAGTTAAGCTGTGCAAGCACACGGTCGACTTAAAGTCAACTTAAATTGCTCAATTCTGAGCATTATTGGTCAAATACGACATCATGACACCATCAATTAATTTACATCGATGACAAAACGAGCAATTCTTGCTAGATACCGATAGGCATAGAGAAATTTATCGTTAAGCAAATTGACACCCTACCCATTTCAACTGTAAAAAAATGACATTTGATGACACGTGATTCGAATATAATTATGAACAAATTAAACAGCGGCAAAGAAAAGAGGCTTTAGATACCGTGTCAAAAGAAATTGCTTTTCTGTCTCGTTGTTAAACGCTATATAATAATGTGTGAGCTTACTCTTCTCAGTATGGACACTTTTCGCGTGACTAATACGGCGCGGCGGTGAGGGCAAATCTAGCGATTTAAATCTTTGAGCAGCGGGGTTTACGATGTCAAAAGCTCTCTAGGAAAATCACATCAACTTTCTTTCATAAATAAACTTTAAGTGACATCATTCACCGGTAAATTGCGGACGCAATGTCACCGCTCTTTTAGGAAACAGCCAAACTACTGTTGTTGAGCAATGATTGCTGAAAAAATTGTCCGTTTAACTGCACCTTTAGAAAATGGCTTGGCTAGCCTTGGTTCTACCTTTAATAGTACTAATTTCCTCTGGTGTGGAAGAATAAAGGTGTTTATCAACTTTTCCACGTGAGCTGAGAGTGAACTAATTAATGTTTTGTGTTCTCATCGTATAAGGTTCGTGTGTGTGCTTGTTCGTTTTAAAGCAAAATTATGTTGAGGAGTTCGAGTTTTCTTTCTTTACCCAGTTATATATTTATTTCTGAAGCGATGTTTCGCTTTGTAAGGTACACCAGGTAGGTTGCTTTACATACCAAGACCCCTCCGTGTCTCGGAAAGCACGTTAAGCCGTTGGTCCCGGCTATCATTCGTGGATTTTGACAGTCGTTACGGGTCGTCAGAAGCCCGAAAGTTTGACAAACAGTCTTACCAAGGGGTTTCGTATTACCCAGTAATTGGGTTGTGAAGGTCAGTTAGGCAGTTGCTCCATGTAAAATACTGGTACTCAGCTTCATCCGGTTAGACTAGATGCCGACCCCAACATAGCTGGGAAAAGGCTGGGCAGATGATGATGATGTATGTATTAATTAACAGTACGTACCTTCCTGTCTGTGTGGTGTCGGACTTAAAGAATAGCACCACCCCATATTTCCCGTGGGTGTCGTAAAAGGCGACTAAGGGTCGTACCGGAGAATGGGCAGCAGCGTTCTCTATGCATTCCACCACCATACCATACTGCGATCGCCAACCCGCCTGCCAAGCGTGGCGATTATGGCAAACCCGGGGGGGGTTTGTTTGTTTTGGGGGAGGCCTATGTCCAGCAGTGGACGTCTTTCGGCTGAAATGATGATGATGATGACGTACCTTCCTACCTAGTTATTTTTATTTCTGAAGCGATGTTTTGCTTTTAAAGGGTCCGTACCCAAAGGGTGCCAACGGAACCCTATTACTAAGGCTCCGCTGTCCCTGTCTGTCCGTCCGTCCATCTGTCTAGTCAGCGGGCTGTATCTATGAACCGTAATAGGTTCACAGAGTGTGTATTTCTATTGCCGCTATAACAAAAAAAAAAGGAGAATAAAATAAAATTAAAAATAAAAGGGAGTCTCCATACAAGAAACGTGTTTTTTCGGCGTTTTTTGCCTTGTGGTACCCACCCTTCGTGCACGAGTCCGGTTCACACTTGGCCGTTTTTTTTTAGTTCTTTGTTCAGGGAGGACGCCTGTGTCTGTATAGTATAATATAGTGGGGTCATTATAGGCTGGTACGGTCAGTGTGACTGTCTGTCACTTACACCTATTTAATAATAAATATTATATTTAGTTTAAAACCGAAGATTTCTATAAACCTATAATAAACTAAGTTATTGTAACCGTTGTAGCTCGTTTCTAAAAGTTAATAAAACCTTCGACAATTATTTATTGATCGAAGAATATAACCATAAATTATTTATTGATCGAAGAATATAACCATAAAATTACGTTATGTTATTTTGTGTACGTTGTGTTATTTTCGTAGTAACCCATACTTTGCTCTTTCTCGTTGCACTGAAGTGAATCAGTACATTTAATGACGAGAATCCTGGTCACGGCACCACATGCCGGTTTTAAACTAAATATAATATTTGTTATTAAATAGGTGTAAGTGACAGACAGTCACATCAGCATCAAAAGTTGATTAACACTTCAGTTTTTTTAATCTCGGATATTGAGCAAAATATTTGTTCAAAATTGCAGCAGACAATACAATGCGATTATGAACGAATATTTTTCTCGATAACTGAGATTTAAAAAAAACTGAAGACTGTACTCTTATGATGCTCGTGCTTATTTCTTAGTAGTGCCTTGATGAGGTAAACATGATGAGAACAATAGTAATAAATAAGTCCTAATATAATTTATCAACAATGGAGTTCTTATCACCTACACCATTGAACATCCTCCTTTTCTTTAGTTTTAATGGCCCCACAAACATTATATCACGTACAATTTGCGGCACGGATTTACGTCGCGTCCCATCCCAGCCACGTGACATGACGCCCGTCGATACTAATTAGATAAGGTTTTAGTTCCCGCCCGTTTTATAGCCCGAGAATTATACAACGTAATAAGTTCTGACCTTTAGTTTTACGGTTAGCAATTTTGATGTTAATCTAACTTTTGATCTGGTTACTAAAGTTAGTTTTTTTTTTATTAGATTTTTGTGTGTGATGGAATGGATAGATTAGTGTTGGTTTTGATTAGGTATTACTTTTTGACTATGCCATTTTCACACACTGTCTACCTAGCCTATTTAAGTACTGAAGAATATCATATATTTTTTTGATTTTGTTTACTGTAATCGATCATATACTTTTATTGTTTGAAAAATACATAAAGCCACGCTTTCTACCCATGGGGATAAAGATTCATTTATTATTCTTTTTTTTTTATGCGTCATGTTTGCCGCAAGTAAACGTATTTTCTTTCTTTTCTTTCTTTCTTATTTTCAAAAACATGTGTAGATAATATACATGGTATAATGTTAATTATAGGTGTTACAGGATATTCTTTGGCACAACATTGACAACGTTTGACCATGGCTGGTGTACAAATTAAGTCGGAAGACCATAAGATTTCATAATTAAGGGGATTGGCAGAAACTATAGAACGCCACCTGATACGATCCTCACATACCTACTCTTTTTGTGTCATTTACGTTCATACATCTAGTCGTACACGCACGCCGGTTGCGAGTACTACGTACCTTTTTTTTTTTTTTGGTGCGCCTTGGATGTCTTCAAGGACTTCCTCCATCGTGGGGGTGACAGAGGGGGGCATGCGGACTCTTACCAGCTAAAACCACCTCGGTGTTCCACCTCTGCCTATGGCCGGGGGTGCGGGATTTGCATAAGCATTCACCGCTCCCCCGACAGGCTCGACCCGCTTTTCCTCACCTGACATTTCTGAAGAATATTGTATGTCCTTTCCTTCTAGGGTGTTTTCACTCACATCTGCAGAAAATATTTGGACACAATTATTCATTAACATAGACACTTCCTAATCTATGTATTTATAATAAAATTATGCATGTTTTATAACCGCCACCGCGGCCGCGTACCGGAAGACGTAGCGTTGGAAGGCCTCCCACAAGGTGGTCCTTCGACCTTGTGAAGGCCGCAGGAACCCGTTGGATGCGAGAAGCACAGAACCTGTCGAAGTGGAGGTGCTTGGGGGAGGCCTATGTCCAGCAGTGAACGCCTTTCGGCTGAAATGATGATGATAATGTTTTATAAGTTTTAAAAAACTTTGTTCATTCATTCATTTTCATAGAGCTGAAATCATCTGTCTGCCGGGTTATCCTATACTTTGCAGCACCGTAGCTATTATTTTGCTTCAATGAGGTTATATAGACTCTTGGTACGCAACATGTGACGACATGCACTGTTGCGCACTTTGAACTACGAACCCTGCAGAAGGATAGGCGTTTCCATATCGTTACTAATCAAAAGACCAAAAAAAAAAAAACCAATTCGATAACCTATTACTAGACTAAAGTAACAGAAATAGTCAATTGGATCTGGAAGATAAATTGTATCGGTTACAAATAGGGTATCGAATTGAAGAGGATTATTAGATACTTACTGATTTACTCAAAATGAAAGTACGAGTATCAATACCGAATTCGATCCGTTTTTATTATGACAGCCATTTTATCAGAGATGAGCTACGTTATAAGTATTTTTACCATTTCTTTAGATGGGATTATAGGCATTATGTTACGTATAGTCGACCATTGCTTTACCACCGTAAGTTTGAATGTTATAATTAGCACGTTATAAAACGACAAGGTCTATCTGTCTGTGTGAACAGTTAGTTAATTTCGACCATAGTGAGGCTTCAATTTACTATGGGAATTGTTGTGAAGAGTGGCAAAGCAAATACGAGGTCAAATATACCTTTACCTTCAGTCCTTTACCTTCTGTAGTTTTAATAAAGGACTTTGAAGCCCCGAGACATAGGTACCTACAGAACGCGTGACGACCAATTTGGAAAAAAAAATGGCGGACACTGTAGGTATGCCAGGGTCCATATAAAAATCTTCAATACCATTTGCCTGTACGTACAGACGTCAGCATATCAAGCTACCCACCATAACCACCATAATCAGCCTATACTGTTCCCACTGCTGGGACACAGGCCTCCTCTCAATGAGAGGGGGAGTGGGCCGTAATCCACCACGCGGGCCCAGTGCGGGTTGGTGGATGTCACATGTCTTCGAATTTTTGGTTCTAGGACATTCAAGCTACCCGAAACTGTCAAATTATCTCAATCAACATTGAACCTTAAGCTATAGCGATAAATTTGAAAATCCATTAAAGAAATTTGACAGATTGTAGTAGCTTGATGTGCTGGCATATTGCGTGCTGGTGTTCTAGTAGGTACAGATACTTACTAGAACTAAAAAAATCTTTATTTTAGTTTACTAAAAAACAAAAGTTTAAATACATTTAGGTTTGTCAGTTTAATCCAAACGGATCATCGTTCTGATGTCCTTTGAACTGAAGAGAACATAGCTCAACGAAATCACGAATTTCAACAAGCATTGAAATACCAGACAAATTCAACCAACACACAAACTAAAAATATTAATTTAATTAAAATTCCAAAACGCGGTGTAGTCTGCTAGCAATAACAATTAAACGCGAGCCAGACTGCACCCGGTTAACTGAATAAATTAAAGTATTCGCTGGACGGGCCTGTAAACTGGTCTGTTTTACAACCTATGTGAGAATTCTTCTTGTAGGCTACTGCTTTTTGCCGAGCTACTTCTAAATCAAGAGAGAAAGGTATTTTTATTTTTTATGCCAGTGATGACTGATCTACATAATCATCATCTGCCTAGCCTTTTCCCAACTATGTTGGGGTTGGCTTCCAGTCTAACCGGATGCAGCTGAATACCAGTATTTTACATGGAGCGACTGCCTATCTGACCTCCACAACCCAGTTACTGGGTAATACGATACCCCTTGGTAAGACTGGTTGTCAGACTTTCGGGCTTCTGATTACCCGTAACGGCTGACAAAGATCCACGAATGACAGCCGGAACCAACGGCTTAACGTGCTTTCCGAGGCACGGAGGAGTCTCGGTATGTAAAGATGGCCACCCATCCACAGACCAATCGCGGCATCGACCTGTGCGGCTGTTATTATTTAGCCACGCACCCCTCTGTAGACTGATCTACTTAATAAAAATCTTAAATTCACTGACAGACAATCCACAGCCTTGTCAAGTGACGAATTCACAATTCCTAAAACTGTATGTGATTTTTGTTTGTGTATATCGTAGTGAATAAGTCGTTGAAGTGCCATATAAATAAATAAATAAAATAAATAATTACATCTAAAAAAAAAATGCAAGGAGAAAAATTATGGCACCAAAAGCCTATCAATACAAAACCGCCTTCGATCACCAACACAATCAACTCAGACAATCAACAAATACACCTCATTCCCATCGCACGCCGAGAGCCATGGAAATTTCAAACACAATGGCCTCACAGAAAGGACTGCCACTTACAAGGCTCTGTACTGAGGAAAGATTAATTTGTACCTCCGAACGAGAAAAAGAAAAGTAATGACGGGAGATACGGAGGGAGCTGTCATCTTTGTAATGTAGGTACACGGAATTCCCAGTTATTAAACGTAAGGGAAAATATGAAAGGACACGGCGTATTATTCGGTGCAGGGATGGATTTCGGTATGCTCCGGCTAGAATTTGGGTGCTATGTCAAACTTGTTTTACTTTACAGCGGAATTTAATAGTTAACTTTTATCAAGTAGTATCTGTGCATGTTAAGAGGCCTTGGGAGGTTTTGAAAAAGCCTAAGTAAAAAGTCGCCCACCAAAATCATTTTCGTGTAAAATGTCGCCAAGACGAGACCATATGGCTCGCACTGTCAAAAAGTTATCAGATCTCATGTAGAGCCAAGCTTCTAACTCTACACGCCCTAACTCTACAAGCCCTAATCTACACCTTAGTCAAAATATGAGGTTTGGCCGTTTCGTTATTACAAGAACTATTGTATAACAGAGAAGTAATGAACAGTGAATAAATGTTTCACCTTACGCCCATGTGACGGTAGCGAAACGGCCAAGCCACGTGCGAAATAAAGCAGCAAAGTACAGTCTCAAATCCAGCCCTGCCCAAAATGTATGTGATATCCATTAATGACGAAATATTATTAGATTTGTCACACGACTTATACATTACGACATAGTTAATGAGATATGTCGTAACTATTTCCACAGAAATCAATTAACTGGTCCCTTTGACATGGAAAATACCGCTAGAGACTGTTATTAAATATTTTAGCGCAGATGTGCGCTTTTCATGTTTGTTTGGCTACAGACGCCATCACATCAAGCTACTACAATCTGTCAAATTTCTTTAATAGATTTTCAACTTTATCGCTTAAGTATAAATTTCAAAGTTGATTGGGAAAATTTGACAGTTTCGGGTAGCTTGATGTGCTGGCTTCTGTACCTACTTTCTACTGAGTACTTTGTGTCTGAGGTTTAATACGATCATGTTGAATTTCTTTTACATTTAAAAGTTCTTTTATATGTTTTTCATGTTGTATTTCTTTAACATTTAAAAGTTCTTTTATGTGTTTTTCAGTGTGCATATTGCTATTTGCTGGCTGCTTTTAACTTTATCCGTATACTAAGTTTTTCTTAAAGCTTTTGCTGTCAAAACTTTTTGGCTCGCAACACGACAGATCTCCATACACCCCACTTCCATACTTATACATCAGTTTTCACGATACCCAGCCAAATCTTTCGCAGCACCCGTTAGTACTAAATCAATGGTTTGCAAACTACCTCTCGTAAACTCATGCGAGCCTAGTAAACTGATTCGACGAGAGTTACGTAGAAGCAAATGTACTAAAGCTCGCTACGGAACACAAGTTGCCAAGCTCGCCAAGTTTCATAATCGCGCAGAATTCGTCACGTCCCGAGACCCCAAGTTAATAACGGCCAAGTGTCGCCCCCGGGCGCTGCCTATTCTGTTATAATTGTGGAACAAAGGGGTCGACAGATGTGAAGGTTTGTGAGGAAAACTTTATCTGTTTCGCCGTGTCGATGGTGTTACGATTCTGGTCGATGTGTCTTTGGATTTGTTTGCGATTATCGCTACAAGCGTTTTGCGACTGGTTTCCCCTAAGTGTCGAATGTTGTTGAATTTTCCCTGTCTAATGATTACTATTACGCTCAGCAGCGTGGGTATTGCCACAAGAAAATTCAATGACTAGCAATGGGTAAAATCGAGCTATGGATGATGATGAGAGATAACCCGTATATATTTTTTTAGTATAACTATGCTCCAGTCTTCAGTTTTAATAACTAAATATCAGTACATTTATGTCTTTAATCACAGGCAAGAATATGTCGATAATGTCGTGTCTTAACCGTCAACTATTTAAATATGGCTTGTGAATCGTACATAGTAGACGAAAGATATTGTCGCTGTCGCGGGTATAACGATGATGATGATCATGATCTAGTAGACATTACTGCTTTCTTGAGTCACACGAAAGATTAAATAATGGTGTATCTCATGTCAAAACAATCCACAAAATTACGAGGGAACAAAGAAACGGACATATAGGTATACATACCTACATACATACAGGTCAAACACATAACCCTCCTTTTGGGCTTCGCCGCTGTCGGGTAATAAAGATTTCGAGTTTCTCAAATCTTTTCTCTGTTTTGGATATAAAAGTAGGATAATGGCGGAATAATCTCGGCGGTGTTTCAACCCTTGTCTATTGTCAATCATCATTGAAATGGGTTCATATCCATCCTTGAATATAGGGTTAAGTTATGTATCCTTTACAGGGATTGCTTTTCACATTTTCCACTACATTAAATCTTTTATGCGTATTTCTAAAATATGAAAGAAAAACTACTCTAGGTGCCTACCACATACCGTATTTTCTAAAGTAAGATTTTGTGTAGCTGTAAGCCCAGAATTGATTTTAAAATGAAAACTAGAATACCCTCAAAAATTTAAAACAGATATTCTGAAGAAAAATCATCATAGTCCTGTCTTTTATCCATTTATTTGCGGGGTCGGCGCAACATGTCTTTTTCTTTTATACTTCTTTCTCTATTGTCTTACCAAGGGGTATCGTACTACCCAGTAACTGGGTTGTGGATGTTAGATAGGCAGTAGCTCCATGTAAGATTCTGGTTTTCAGCTGCAGACCCCAACATAGTTTGGTAAAGGCTAGGCAGATGCTGACGATTTCTTTCCCTATTAGTCGTCATTTAGTAGTTTCTCTAGTCTCCCCCATAAATTCTATAGAAAAATAACGTCGAAAATCTCACAAGACATTTCAACCAGATATATGTCAAAGGCATAATTGGGCAAAAAACAAAGCCCTCAGATCATATGAGAGTGATTTAAGGGCTACCTACATCATACGGCATACTTCACGACCGCACTGAGCTCAAACGACTTCGTCTAGCCTCTTGAGTGACTAGTTTCCTCAAGTGAGAGCTCTTACCATTTGATTTTCAAGCGTCTAACATAGCAGGCGTCTTGTTATTTTATAGCCTTTGATGTATGAATTATCTGACGAGGTATGTTTTTTTCTAATAAATCGGTTACATACAATAGAGTGGAATAAATCAAGCGCTTGACATGCTGAAAATTTTTGACTCATTAAGAATATTCATAGTATTTTAGCAAAAATATTCACGAGTGGACTTGCTTGTTGAGCGTTAATTGATATTCTTATTTAAAATATTTACTATATTCCTCGCTATGGCCCCCCCGATATCTCTCGTAAACACTCAACAGATAAAACTCCGTTAATTCAAATATAAATTTTACTTAAAGTTCTATCCCGTCCTCAAAGAACCTTCATCACTTTCAAAATCGATTAAAAGTCCCCGAAAACGCCTAAAGACTAAAATAATGCTCTCAACTTTGACCTTTAAAGTAAAATAGAAAGTACTAGGACAATAGTAGGTCACAGTGAGATTTACGATATTCACTGGCTTTTAGTAAGTGTCCTCTTGTGACACTCTGCTCGCCTGGTAATTTTATCCGTTACGTCGAAAAGATTTGCAAGATTTACTGTTGCGATATGTCTTCACTGATTTCGGGGATAGATGATTATCTAGTTTTTGAGTTCTGTGTGTGTCGCGACAACTTGAGGATGTTGCCAAATTAATATCTGTCACTTTGTTCCGCTTTTTAATTTTTCGCATGTTATTTAAAACAATTAATTCTTTGTCCTCTATATGCTAAATTTACGACCACGAAGTATTTTTAATAAATAAATAACCTCTCTACATTCATAAATTTTAATGATAATGAACTCCATGTAATAATGGACTTTCCATTTATCTGAATACGCAAAATTGCGAAGCTCTGCAACGCTCACATGAATTTTACTGCCATGTAATTTGTCAATTAAAACACAGCTTTTACCATCAGCGGGGAATGCGTCTCATTTCATTCCTGGATGCACAGCACATGGGGTACGAACCCATGCGTGCTTGCAAAACTCGACGCAACAACAGTTTCTTTTTGCAAAAAATGAACCCTCCATGCAGTGCACAAATCAACCGGCACTTTCGATTAGTACAATACACGGGCGATATGTTTCAACGGGGTTTCGGATCGATATCGGCAGCCGGATCAACCGTGTTGATTGGCTTCGGACTATCACCGTTCGCGACTAGTGTAAACCGGTTGTACGCTGCCGGCTCACATTGCACAGTTTGATTTTCGTTTGCGGAAAAAATTGGAAGCGAGTTTTTGAGGTGTTTGTTTGAATGTACCTATGAGCAAAGCGGTAGTAGAAAATGAGGATTTGAAGTTGCGGAAAATTGAGTTGTTTATCTGAACAAAATATTTATATATTTTATTCCGAGGGGCCCGTGGCTAAATAATAACAGCCGCACTGGTCGATCGATCAGGTTAAGCTACGCTTGTCGCGGTTGGTCTGTGGATGGGTGACCATCTTTACATACCGTGACCCCTCCTCCAGTCGTTACGGGTAGTCAGAAGCCCGAAAGTCTGACAACCAGTCTTACCAAGGGGTATCGTATTACCCAGTAACTGGGTTATGGAGGTCAGATAGGCAGTCGTTCCATGTAAAATACTGGTATTCAGCTACATCCGGTCAGACTGGAAGCCGACCCCAACATAGTTGAGAAAAGGCTAGGCAGATGATGATGATTTACTTGTCCGTAAGTTCACTGAAGTTCAGTGCAACAGCCCGCCTAACAATATCACTTGATAAAACCACCATTTTCCACACACGCCTTCTTAACACCCTCCAGTTAACAGCTGTACCCAAATTATCACAAAACACTCCCAAATACACTCCACCATAAATCCGTCGTATAAACTCCACCTATTCAAGGCTCACATTAAAAGATAAACTTTGTAAGCGGAACTTACCATTATAATTAACCTGAGAGAATCGGAACGTACTAGCAGGCGATCTTTGAAACACTATGAACACCTTCGGCGCTTCGCAAGCGGGATTACACCGCTTTAAAATTCCCTAGACACCTCACACGGTTTTACCCTTCATACGTGGATAATGGGCTAGGTTTCGGCTGAAAGCGGGAAGCTTAATTTAGGACTGATTACTCCAACGCCAGATAATTTTATCGGAGGAATAATTTTGAATGTTTGACAGTTCTTCCATACAAAAGCTGTCAGACGTCAATTTTAATGCACGAATAAAAACTATTTCTCGATTGAAAAATCAGCCTTTAGTCTATAAGCTTTATGGAAGACTGTATTTCTGACTTATGGTTCCAATAGGTTTAATTTAAAATTTAGTTATGCTTAGGGTATTGGTTATAATGACACTGTGTGAAATTTCGCGACATAACGAGACTTATTTCTTATTCAAGTTAAGGCGAATTTCACCAAACTTTTATATCTAGAAATGAGTCTTATACTAAGAATAAATTTTGAATTTTTGACAGTTTTTTCATACTAGAATTGTCAGACATCAATTTTAATCCACGGATAAAAAATGGTTCTGACTTTGGTAAAATCAGCCCTAAGTCTAACCTCTGAAATGGACCACTGCTATTTTTTCCCCTAATTTCGTCAAAAAAGTAGTAATTCTTTGACAAATAATAACTGGTTTAACTACCAACTTGCATATTTTACTTACACTCACTAAGTCAGAGGAAAGAAATCAAACTCGATAGTCAGATGTGTAAGCTTAGGCATTAAATTCACTCCCGACTAAATTCTGCATCACGTTCATTACTACTAATTACTTATAACCTCAAAATTATACGGGCCGGTTATTTCAAACGGTTGGTTAACGTAACATACGTACGTCAAATAATAACGATTACGTACTCGTTATTATTTGACGTACGACAAGGTCATAATTGTAATTGTAATTTGAATCAACGCCTTTTTTTTGTTTGACGATGGTTAGCGCCATTTTTTATGTATACGGGTGCCTTAACGTGAAATAACCTGCTCTAAGTAGCACAAACTCCAACTGTTGAAACTCTTACAACAGCCGCGTCTAAAGATATTCCCGCTTTTTGCTCGCAATAGTACCATACCCCGTCTTCCCCTTGCTCAGCTCACCCGGGGGCCTATTTGAGCGTATTCGAGCTCGCTGGCTAATTGAGTCGACTCTCCTCCTGATTGTGCACTGAGAACAAAACTATAGTTAGTTTTTTTTTTCTTTGAAATTAGTTTTAATAAAATGTGGCGAGAATCGATGTTGGTTTTATGTAGGTATTGAAACTGTCTGAGATGGTGCATTTATGAGTCTAGTTTCTTAATATAAATAGGGTGGCATTAAAATTGGCGCGCAAACTGTAACCATGAATTCAGCACATGATTCTGGACACCTGCGTAGAAGTTTTTTTGTCAGTTATTAAAATAAAAAATATAGATGTTCCATAAAGAGCGCGTAAGTAGGTATTGCACTTTTTATGAAACAGTAGGTATTGCACTTTTTATGAAACAGTAGGTATTGCACTTTTTATGAAACAGTGGGCATTGCACTTTTTATGAAACAGTAGGTATTGCACTTTTTATGAAACAGTAGGTATTGCACTTTTTATGAAACAGTGGGCATTGCACTTTTTATGAAACAGTAGATTGCGCATCAATGTCCGCCACCCTGTGTTACAAGAGTTTTAATACCCCACCCTATTTCACGTTAAACAAATATCAACTTTATTTCAATGTTAATTAAATTTCAGATTCAGATTTCAGAGTGACTAGCACTATTGACAAAGTTATAAAAATATTTGAAGTTGTAGCGTAAACTGAACTTTATTGTGTAGGAATTAAAGTTATTTTTCCATAAATTCATATTTGTTTACATTTTTGGCAAATAAATCGCGAATGCACGGTACAATTTTTATTTTATTTCAACACTTAAACCAAACTTTGTAACACACGCGACGAATCATGAAATATCTTTTATTTTTATCATATCTGTAGGTTTTCAATGACGTAAACCGCGTTTCTTAACACGGTTAAAGGACCATAACAAAGATTCACTTTACATCTTTCTTCACCCTATTATTTTCTTAACAAAAAGGAACCCACATTAGCATACCCCGGATACTCTTCCTACTACGGAAATTCACAAAAAAGTAATTTAAAAAAATTAAACCGACTTCAAAAAGAAATGAACTCAAAATTATGAAATAACTTTAATTTCGGAAGTCGGTGTCTTGGGATCTGTATTTTAGTTTTAGTTTTTTGCAACCGACTTCCGAAATTAAAGTTATTTCATAATTTTGAGTTCATTTCTTTTTGAAGTCGGTTTAATTTTTTTAAATTACTTTTTATTTGGTAATTTTTAGTTGTTGCACTAGAATTTGACCAAGGTTTTGAGATGGTTTCCCTTTGACACTACACCCGTAGCTCGTATTAATAAGCCAGGCCGTCACACTTTCACGTCTTAGTCCATATCTTGAAAATTACTGAATCGATCTTGATGAAACTTGCACTGTTCCCTAAGTTGAAGAAAATGTAAGTCAATAAAAAAAATGGTCACGATCCGATTAATAGTTCCGGAGATATGCGTGGACAAACATACATACATACATACATACCTACATACATACATACATACGTCTATGAAATTTTGTATATTTGTTTGGAAGCCCTAATAGATCATCATATGTGAATATAATGCAATTCCAATAATATTACATACATACGTATCGAATTGATAACCTCCTTTTTTTTTTGAAGTCGGTAAAAAAAACAGAAAATAAATAGAAAATATTGCTAACAGAAAACACTAAGCCCTGGCTGGAGGCCTTCATTTATTGTGGCACCCACAGGCAAGCCTGGTTAAACAGCCGACAACCGTCTAGGTTGACCTGCGAGATACATCCTGGAGTACATCCCGACAGCCACAGAACACATCCGAAGCGGGTATATTTTGAATCGTCTTATAAACAAAACACGCGCGGTGTTGCTTACGGTAACAGTGGCGCGAGTTCAATGGTTTTTTCCCATCTCAAAAAATACCCATCGCGCCTAAAGAAGTTTTCACTAAAAAAAAAAAAACAGAAAAAAGCAATCAACAAGTTTGTCTAGTTGTGTCTACAATAACTTCTTTTGGGAGAGGTTATAGAGTGAGTGCTATCTTAGACAAAGTGCTTTATTTTACACCGGAAAGCTCTTCCAAAGAACTGCGATGTATTGATGATGATTCGGTGATCACACTAATATTTTATAGGCGACAGTTTGTGAGTGTATGTGTTTATATTCGTTCGATTCCCGCACGGAACAAATATTTGTATGACCTACAAGTAGTTGTTCCGGGTCTGGCTGTTTGTGTATGTGAGTTTAAATGTTTGTAAACGCACCCACGATACAGGAGAAATTCCTAGTGTGGGGCAACGTCCTAAAAAAAAAAAAAAAAATATGTTTGTTACTTCTTCACGCTCAAACGGCTTGACCATTTTTGACAAAATTTGGTATGGAGGTAGCTGACACCCTGGATTAACATATAGGCTACTTTGTATCCCGATATTCCCACGGGATCGTCATTTACGCGGGTGAAACCGCGGGGCGCAGCTAGTAATTTACTAATTGTAGAACATGCTCAACTCTTCATTTCGATTGGTGATTTAGTGTGACATCATGTCTAATTTGTCACCTTCCTCTCTCGATCTATCGGTTCGTCCATTCGTCAACTAGACACGTGACGTAATACAAGTACCTTGTGTTAGTGCATTGCATATGTGCATTGTGCGCTAAGCAGCAGCTGGACAGAACTCCGCAGATTCGATTACCGTATGATAATATAATCGACCACGGTCCACCGACAGCTTAGTTGTCTGATACGCAATCTGGCGTGTGTTAGATCGAGACTGTTCCATCTCGACTATGGTTGTTGTACAAATAGAACGTCACCTAACCGGACTGTGCAGTGTAAGCGCATTTGCTCTTGGATTTCCATTGTCAAGCACCTGAATTGCGTAACACATTTTTATTGCCTTGAAAAACTACAGTTTATTCGCCGTGTGTAAGCAGGATCGTCAGTCTTGTATGGATAACTATGGAAGCTTGTTTACAGACACGTTTTTTCTACGGCGCGGTTTAAGGTCATGACACACGTATCAAATCTGAAAGGGATCGGCACCGTATCGCCTTTCGCCTCGCCATCAAACAGGCGTCAACCTAACGTAAGCACGTAACCAAAGAGAAGCTCCGATAAGTCGACTCGGCTAAGGCTAGGCGACGACGCGACGCGGCGACGCCGACGGCTCGCCGACCGCTGGTTCATGGTACAGCAGGCAGGCCGGAGGGGTGAGAGGGGCAAGGGTGGACGAAGAGACGTAAGCTCGGGTACGGAGACGTAAGCGCGTGGACGACGACCCGTAAGCGCGGGGACGACGAGCCGTAACGCACCGCACCGCGGTTCGTGAGCTTGTCCCGAGGCGAGGCGATTACGTTACGATTCCGATTAGAGTGCGTTGTAGTAGGGAGTTTCATACAGAGAATACTGAACGGCTCGAGTTGATACGGTGCCGATCCCTTACCAGTTTGATAGGTGTGCTATGACCTTTATACACCATACCGTAAAAAAACCGTGCCATGTACTAAGAGCCTAACACAATTTCAATCGATATCCGAAAGATTTTGAACGAAATTGGTAATTCATTGCTTCATGTTTAAAAAAATTCGTCTGCTCAACAACATAAAATAACGCAATGCATTATCAGCCTATAATGTTCCCGCTGCTGGGACACAAGCCTCGCGGCTGCGTGCACCTAGTACGGATTGGTAGATGTCACATGCCTCCAAATATTGGTTCTAGGACATGGCGGTTTCCTCACGATGTTTTCCTTCACCGTTTTGAGTAAGTAAGTCGTGGCCTTTTTCATTGGGCCTCCACTGCACGCAATGAATGTGGTTGAACTGTCAAAATGGTCTCCACTCTAGCCACTTTTTTTGCTCCATCAGCCATCCGATAAGTGCAATTTTCCCCTGTTGAAACATTCACGAAAAACATCATCGTGACGGTCATAATCTTATCTCAAGTCTAATGTGTTTAGGTGTGTACCTTCTCAATTGTCTTACACTGCGATACAAAGGGTCCAGTATCAAATGCCGATAAACACATTCGGGGTCCGTTTATTGAGCGACGTGTAGGGTCACGGGTTCGATTCTCGTTTCAATTTGTTGGAACCGCTTTATGTCGGGTTCTCCCTGTCGAAGTCAGACAGATTCATATAATTAAATCAGTTTCCAGTGGTTTTGGGTACAGCTTTGTAGTTTGGGGAAAAATGGTTAAAATTAATGGGTTAAATATTTCTAGGGAATTTCTACCTTTACCTTTTTAGATTAAAGTAATCTAGTAAAGGAATCGTGTGGCCATTAGGTGCCTAAGTGAACAAAAATATTTCAATATTGTTGCTATCAATACTAATATTATAAATTCGAAAGTAACTCTGTCTGTATGTTACCTTTTCACGCCTAAACCACTCAACGGATTTCGATAAAATTTGGCAGAGAGATAGATTGTATCCCGGGAAAGGACATAGCATAGTTTTTATCCCGATATTCTCACGGGATCGACAATTATGGGGGTGAAACCGCGGGGCGCTTTTAGTAATATTATACATGCGAAAGTGAGTTTGTTTGGTACGCTTTCGCGTTGAAACGGCTGAACGGATTTGAATGAAATAAGACACAATAGTAGACCAACACCTGTAAAAAACGTTATAGGCCACTTTTCATCCTGGATCGCAGACGACGTCACGAACAACAGCTAGCTCTTATATTTAAAAAAAAATATATCGAAATGCTGTATCAGCTTCAATTGTTCTTCATCCTTCACACCTTACCTACATTGTTTACCGTATTAAAAGCTAATTCTCAACTTGAATGCAACAGCGCAGCCAATAAAGCCTCGTCTAGATACAACTGTAATCAGCGCACAAAGATACAACTTCTCAGCAAACAAAGAAGACAACATTAAGCTGAATACACACCGCCCGCTAATCCGCTCCGGTTGTAAGTTGTAATGCGCCCGACCGCGTCGAAAAGTTGAGCTACACCCGCCCTCTTGATATTAAACCCGTTTAGTGCGGTTTATACTGGCTTTATTATATTAGCGCGTCGACGCTTCGCTGTGAATTCGGCGGTTTAATTAGAAACGTAGCGATATGAACGGTTTAGAGGTGAGAGTGAGCACTGTGTGTACTCGGCGTTAAGTCTGCGGATTTGTTTAATGTACTGAAGGATTATTTGTGATATTCGGATTGTTGAGTCGATAGTTTGTGGGTTTGAGTCGGGAAGTTAGGGTTTTTGTTTGAAGGTGAAGCCGAAAGTGAAGGTTTCGGGTGTTTTGACGGGAGAGGTCTCTGAACTCGTGGTTAAATAACATTTTTAAATTAAAATTAAAAGCAGAATGATATAAAAAAACTGAAATTCATATGTGCATCAAACAACTCGCATTAGATTCGGTGCAAATTGACACATGAGTCATTCTATAAGGGTTCCGTTTTTAAATTCGGACGTACGGAACCCCAAAGAGTCACCAACTTGCAAATCAGGATCTGTAGGAAAAGTTTTTTCCAATGGTTTTTCGTACCCCGTCTGGAATATTTATTTTATCTCCGAAGTCGCGAGCAGGTGAGGCATTTCACATGAAAACCTTTTAATATGATTTATAAGTTTTAACGAAAAGGTTTCTGGCTACTTAGTGCCTTGAAAGCTTTCAATGTTTCTGTTGGAGATACTGTTTGAAAAGTATTATTTCGTTTTATTTTTTTCGTACTTGTAATTTAAGTCCGTCGTAATTTAACAGATTTCAACGCTGACTGTGTTGGGAATTGATATAAATGGTGGTTGTAGGATTAATGGATTTTACGATTGTATGACCTGGTTTACATTTTTTGAGTTTGACTTACGTAGAGATCTATGTCCTACGAGTACTTTAGAATTCATCATGTCATTTACGTTCTTTGATGAAAATATTAAGTTATTTAGAGCCGGAAATTTTACAACTTCACTACAATTGTAAAGTTTTCTGCAAAGCTTGATGGTCAAGATGTACTCTAATAAATCTGAGAGAAAAAGAAAACTTCAATTTTTTGTTTTAATGGAACGTTGTTGAATAAGTTTTTGAAGGAAATTAATATTCGTTGTCTGTCCGTTTATTTTCGTATCAGATATTGAAAAAACCAAAGATTTAAATAGTTTGATTCGCTCTACCTCGTCAAAAGATAGTCGCGTTTCTGATTCGTTTTGACACCTCTGACACACAATGATGCAGCACTGATTTGGCTTTCTTGATTGTAATTACAACAGCGTTTGTCACAAAAGTGTCTGTACTGAGAAGAGTGACCTCTCACATGAGAGCTCGCCCTTATGGACACATTTTCTAAGGGCAAATTCAGCGATTTAAATCTTTGGAAAAAACGCACCCCTCAATGATCATTGTAGAACTTATAGGTCATGAAAAAAGATGGGCCACTGCTATTGTAGCTATTGTACGGCAAGTCACACACTGGCTCCCAACTACCTACACAATAAGAATACTATATTTTTACTAATGTTTTACGTCTTCGCACTTAACGACTTTGTTTTCTTGTTCCAGGTACATAAAAATCTTCAATTCGCACAGCGGTGTTCGATTTTATTGTCGAACGAATTAGGGTAACGTTTTAGTGTGGCGATTAATGTACTCGTAAAACCTGTTGGTGTGGATTATGCCTACGGATGGGTTTTTATTGCATGTAAGTCAGTGGGTAGTTTGGAAGTAATTCTAGGAAAACTGGACTGAAGTGGATGCTAGAGGAAAATTATTATGTTTATGTACTTTTTTTTGGACTTAGGGGCTTGATGTGTCATGTCGTAAACACATCCCATCTTATATTTTTTTCTAGATACGATCCTACTTGTAAATTGTCGTTTAAGGGCCGTTCACACGTACCACAGCCATGCGTCATCGCAGCGACAAAATGAGGGCAAGCACGTGTGGTTAGTGTCGCTGCAGCTTCTTGCAGTTGCGTTGTGGTAACTACAAAATTTCTATGTGGTTGCGTTGTCGCTATTAGATACGTTGTGGCTAGTATTTGCAGACAGACAGATCGACTCCGGCTTCCCACGTTTTTGATGTGGCCGGCTGCTAGTACGCGGTCTCGCTGGTGGTCGCTGCGACGTGGTCTTGATGTCGTCGGTATCGCCCACACAGTTTATTTTAACGGTCAAATGTGGTCCATATAAATTAACCACGTATTGTCGTTGTGGTGCGTGTGATCGGGCCTTTAAAAGCAGCTACTTTTCGTCATAATAATTTGTGTATCCTATATTTCCTAAAATGAATTGCCGACATTCTGTTAAAGCTTTACTATTTACGAGTAACTTATTAAGTTTAAATACTTGTTAATACAACAGCCATATTTTTTGGCAGACTGCTTGTACACACACCTACCTACAGATACCTACACAGTAGATTCTCTAGCTAGCTACTTTGCGAAGATATATTGTATTGTACCGCACCAAAAACAGGTAACAACAAAAACTAAAGTAAAGATAAGTTCACATTAGTGCCGCTCGATTCAAAGTCCGATAAATATCCGCGCGAGCAATACTCAAAGAAAATATCCGTCGGCACAAATTACTTGAGAGTACAATACAAACTGTTGAGATGTTTTCTCGGATACTCGTATATTATCTCGTTGTAGGCAATAGCCCCTAATGTGGTACATTACGAGAACTAATGTAAATGTGTTTGTGCGCCATTATTGCACGGCCAACCGTTTTACTGTGGGGCTGTTTTATAGACAAGCCAATGTAAGGGAAACTGATGTGCTGGGAACATTAAATAAGTAAAAATATCCGCACATTGTGATGTTGTAGGTATAATACTGGTCAGACCCGTTTTGATAAGGACTGAATTTTTGCTATGCTGTATAAAAATTGTATAAACATTTTTATTATTTTTAAAAATGATTTCCTCTCTTTTGTAGTCATATTTTTTATCTGCTTGTTATTTAAATTGGTTCGCGTAAGTATAAAACTTAACAAAGTGGTTCATGCCTATAGCGACGTATAAAATGAAACAAAAATTCATAAATAGCACAAATTGATTAAAAAAACTACAGAATTTATTTTTAAAACTGGCTTTCTAAATGTAATATGTTTTTTATATTATAAACGATCATAGCAGGGTCGACTTGAGCTTTTATAAACTTTCAGTTACAAAATAAATTAAAATATTTACCTGCCTGAAACAAAATTTCAGATACCAAGCCAATCTCATATATGTATATTAAACATCTCAGTGATTCCGGTTATCGTATCCGAAATAACCGAACCTACGTGACCGCACATCCGCACCGTAACCGCAGCGGTTGTATCTAGCATACTGTTCACTTGGCTTTAATTAACTAAATACTTAAGCTTGTGGAGGGGTCAATCCATCGATATAATGAAATACTCATAAGAGAAGTGCAGAAATTAATTCGAATGAGCAGTTAGGAAAGTGAATGCAAATATAGGCTGATTTTTCCATCGCCAGATAACTAAACTTTACTTTATTCAAGGAATAAAATTGACGTTTGACAGTTTATGTATGAAATAACTGTCAAAAATTCAAACTTATTCCTCGAATAAAGTTATCAGATGATTGAAAAATCAGCCCAAAGTCATTTCATACAACATACAACTGTCAAAGAATGAGGATTTAAATTAGAATAAACTGCAATTTAAGATTATAGTTAATTTTGCTTTAACAATAGTATATAGATACAGATTAGTATAGAAGATGTATGCACTACAGAATAGTTATGTCTGCTGCTTCTGAGATATCGGCTTGATGGTTTTTATCATAACAGTTTCATAAAAAAACCATTAGGTTTTACCAGCTTAACGATTTACAGGCAGTAAAGTAATACTTTCTTTTTGTTTTTAATGTAGGCAGGTAATGACTGCCACTTTTCTCCGATAATAAGTCGACGTACTAAGTGCATACTGTAATGGTAGACTTCAGTTTACAATTGCACTAATCAAAGGAAAACTTTGCACTTGTGCGGCCAGCAATGACCACGTTAAAGGTTAGTTACCGACATGCAGTACAGTTTTGTATTAAAAACGCAACTAAGTTGACCACAGCTGGTTGCCAGTATATCAAATGAAGCTTGTGGGAGTTAACTAACTTCTTACGAGTGTCCATGTAGATTCGTGCCCGTTCTTCTCTATAGGAACCTACAACGCTTTGGAATGGAGAACTAGTTTAATCTTTCTTACTGGTACTGATCTTCTTTTCTTCTTTCATCTTGTTTTGATAAAAATCTAAAATTTCACTCATCCCCAGTTTCACATCAATGTCTTCTAAACTCAAGTTAGCGAGAAAACTGCCACAAACTAAGAAAACATAAAAACTAAAATCGTCCGACAATTCTCCGGACTGTACTTATTTTTTCAAAGTTTCACCCCTGAGATTTTTCACTTCTTTTTTTTGTTTTTTCAACTTAAAACTTATTCTCCTAGGGGTAACTTGGAACACTAAAACAACACTTGTTTATTCTTAACTTTGAAGTAAGTTCGTTCGCCGAAAATAGCTGCTTAGTCTTCATGTGCAGCCTTTTTGTTGATGGTGGAATAACTCATTCATGGATCTTTGACAGTTGTTAGATGTAGGCTTAATACAGTCAATTTTATCATTACCATGTTCAGAGACCACTAAAAAATTTTGTGAGTTAATGACAGTACCGGTTGAGTGATTCATTTTCTTTGAACTACTAGTACCTTGGTATATGTAAATTCGATGTATATAGATATATTGTAAAAGGGTATGATGGGGTTGGCATATCTTTAAGATAAAAACCCCTAAATAAAAATAGATTAAAAAAAAAAAAACTTTGACAGTCGTTACGAGTCGTCAGAAGCCCGAAAATATGATAACCAGTATTTCCAAGGGGTATCGTATTTACCCAGTAACAGGGTTGTGGAGATCATAATAGGCAGCCGCTCCATGTAAAACATTGGTATTCAGCTGCATCCGGTTAGACTAGAAGCCGACCCCAACATAGTTGGGAAAAGCCTAGGCAGATGATGATGGTGGAATAACTCTATGAAATATTTGGAAAGAAGTTAATAAATTTTAAGCCGCTTTTATACGTTTTTTTTTTGAAAAGTTTTTGAGCCTTAAAGGATGCCGTAAAAACAGAATCATGTTTTCTTTTTTATAAACTATTCAACTTAAATACCAAAGCTGACTTTTTCATGTACAAGGCTATTAACAGCATTAATTTTCAGTTTTAAAAATTCAAAAGATAGCATCAAATTCCAAGAGCAAAGTTCTAGAAATTCGTTCCGCCGACTAGTTCTCCAAAAATGTTTTGCCTTTTTTTTAAGCTCTAGTATATTTCCGAGTTCCTCTGACCGGCACCGAGGTAGGTAACTCCCTTTTCGAGCCGGCACTCTTCCATTATTCGACATAAACTTGCCTCTTAAATTTCTGGAGCAAGTTGTTCAACTTTCCATGAGTCGGATGAGAGCCGCTCAATATAAAGTTTCCATTTTCCTTGTCAAAATCTACTACTAAGGGGCTCCTTCCTACCTTGCCTTAAGATAGATTGATTATATTTAGAGTGATTCTGTGTAATATGTGCTGTACTTTTTAGGTTTCCGTATCCAAAGGGTAAAAACGGGACCCTAGCTATTACTAAGACTTCGCTGTCTGTCCGTCCGTCTGTTCGATAGCTGTGAGATAGCTAGACAGTTGAAATTTTCACAAATTATGTTTTTCTGTTGCCGCTATAACAACAAATACTAAAAACAAAAAAAAAATATTTAAGGGGGGCTCCCATACAACAAACGTGTTTTTTTTTCGGCGTTTTTGCCTTGCGGGGTACGGAACCCTTCGTGTGCGAGTCCGACTCGCACTTGGCCAGTTTTTATGTTACTTTTGGCTGTCGCGTTTCGTTGTTGCACCTGCTTTTTTGGATCGTTTTTCATTGTTGTCAGAAGTTTAGTTAAATTGCGGTTGGGTCCACCTGCGGCTTTGCGTAGCAATAGATTCATCGACGAGACTATGGACGCACACACGTCATGATAGAAACAGAGTTATCTTCTCTCCCTCTCTCTATCTAGTTTTACTGCCACATGGTGGAGAAATCAGGTTTCAGTTATTAACATTATGTGCAAAAAAAAATATAAAACAGTTCTTTTTTTTTTAATGAACTGGCTCAATGTTTTTTGCCTTTTTAGATTTCTTATTATTTATTCCCACGTGTAGTAGAACAACAACACAACACTTTATACTTAAGATTGTATGTAAAACCTAACTAATAGAGAGAAAATCAAATGGGAAATATTTTCACAAAAACGGTGAATCTACCTACATTATAGGTTTCATAATTCTGTGCCTCGAACGTTTTAGCTGTGCTCGATTGAAATACCAGATTGGTGAAGAGGGATGTTTTATACCTTACAATATTTGACACAAGAGAAATATTAGAGATGTCGAAAGAATACGGGATGCAAACAAAATGCCGTCACGCATTCGCCAAGGTTGTATTGTAAGCGGAGATTATGATAAGCGGCAGCGGGGCGGGAAAAGACGGAATATTAATTATAAGGTACAAATAAAAAAAACCATTCTCCTAATTTTTTTCAGTTTCACCTCTGGTAATATAATATATATATATATACGTTAAGAGCCTATACTACCTCAAATGGCTTAGCATGATCCTCCGTTATGTCGAAAATTCCGCAGCATTAATTTTGATTAAATATATGCTAAAGTTGAGGATTAATGTAAGGTCTTATGTTAGACGAAAACACGATTCCATATAATTTTCTCGATAGAAAAAAAATCCAAAGTTACCTCCAAACCGAACAATAAACCGCTGGTATTCAAAAAATACTTCAAATTAGATCATGAAACTTTGCATATTAACTGAACTAACTATAAAGCAGGTCTTATGTTAGTTAGTTTTTTTGAATTACCTTTATTTTCACCGTAAAAAGCAAATATCTAAACTATTGGCGCTGTCTCCCGCCCAGCACCGCACTCTGTCTCGCTTTCACACAGTCCGCGAGCAGTATCGTGCGAGCGAGATAAAGGGTGAATTTTAGCTGAGGTAGTATAGGCTCTTAAGCAATATGTAGATTTTGCAATTAATGTTCAAAAAAACAAAGATGCTTTGCCACAGTAGGGAAAAAAGGTAATAATTATTAGGAGTGGTGGAGGCGTAAAAAACATGTTGGAAAAATAATATGTAAAAAAGTTTTACAAACACTACAGATTGTTCAATGTAGTAACAATTATTATAATTAATTATTGTTAGTATTGACGCCTGAGGCAGGACATCGCCGTCGAGATAGACAAAGGCGAAGGCGGCGTGATGATCTAATAACATTCGCAGGGCCAACATGGCCAGAGATCGCACAAGACAGGGATAGGGTAACAAAAAAAAAAAAAAAAAATCTCTATTTTTTATTTTTTATTATTGTTATTTTTGTTATCAATTATTATATTAATTTGTTATTAATTAATTATTGTTTATTCTTAAATGTGCTAACATATTATTTTCATACCATAACACTACAATGAGTAAACCGTTAACCCTTTAACTTTCCTCGAACTATCACGCCAAACCATAAACATAACGCCCAAGCAGCATCGGGAATCTCATTCACTCACTCATTGTACGTACTGAAGGGTTTTTCCGTAATTTTTCCTCATACCACAATGACCCATAGATGTGTGCCTTCCTCGCTGTGCATTTGGGTTAGTTGCTTGTACCTCACAACCCCTTGAGACCTCCAAAGAGTTCAACATCCTTCACTAACTTACCCTCACGTAGCATAAAACTGTCTATGGTTGGATCGGTTCGTGTTTTGAAAGAATGTGATCTCGTTGAACTCTGGGGAGCTTCTGATTTATTAATCTTATGAAGTTGGGTTTGTTTGAATACCACTTACAATTAATTATGATGATTTGTGAAATTTAAGAAAGGCTATTGGACTATTGGAATTTTAGAGACCATATAACAAGTGAAGGATATAGTTTTTGTTTGAAATTATTTGGTTGTCAATTCAATTACAATACAGGAGAAATTCCTAGTGTGGGGCAAGGCTTTAAAAAAAAAAAAAATTATCACTTATAACAATCAACAATCTCACAGCGCATGAATGCCAGACTTTTGAAACAGTAGGTATGTCTATTCCATTACACTCGTATCCTCCTTTCTAATAAACGTATTATATCAGATGAATAGTTACACACCAATTTCTCTCTTTCAGTCGTCAGCAATTTGACTTTCGAAAGAAGAAGAAAAAGCGTTGTGTAACTATACAGACGCTATACAACGTTTATTAGTATAGGGGTTAGTGTTGCGTATTAAGTGTACGGAGAAGTAGGAATCGAACGAAAAGCTCAATTTAAGTTTACATTCACCACTTCCCCGTTAAAACACATTAAATTAAAATAACAACGTAACAAAGATTTATTTAAATCGCTTACACTTTAACCTAACCTTAGCGTCAGCGTAACTCGCTCGAGATAAATGTGGTCATACTTTACGCACCGCTTTTAAGGTGCAAAGAAGCTCTCCCCGTTTGGGGGTGGAAAGAAATCTAGTCGCATACGCGATTCCCCCCTGTCGGTAACATTTGAATGTGGTGTATTAGTGAATGGTTAGATTTATAGCCGCCGTAACGACAACCGTCCTACGATTTATGTTAGGGCGCACACCGCGCACTGTGTACGCAGCGGGTAGGTACGGACGTGGAATGTAGAAGCGTGGAAGAGTAATCTCATTAGTATGTGCATATTAGTAGCTGTTTATCGATGTCCTCTTGTTGCTGTGCCGTGCTGTTGTACAAGGGCATTTTCCCCGCTTTTCCTGTTTACCAGTTTTATTTAGATAGTCCCCTCTGTCTAGTCGGCCTCCTCCCTAACCTCTTAGGTGGGCATTCATTTTATTTTTATTCAATTTATTGCTATTCCTCGTTTTGTTGTCGGTTGCATCGTGAATTTCTTGTTTATTGAAAGCTTTTGTTGTGTTTTCTATTGTCTCTGTTCTGTTTAAAGAAAATATTATGGACACAGAATATCTGGACTGGGATCTACATGGTGGATGCAAATATATTTCTCAAAAATATTCGTAGAATGTACAATCGATTCCTTTGTGTTTCGTTGTGTTAATGCTCAGTACTTGTATATTATTATGATCTATAAACAAATAAATAAAATATATACAATATACATACAAATAATAAAATTGAAGTGTCACCTTTAACGATAGGGTACATAAAACAATTTTTTTTTTGTCTGTTTATATGTCTGTTTGTTCCAGCTAATCTCCGGCTGGACCGATTTTGACGGGATTTCCACTGACAGATAGCTGATGTTATGAGGAGTAACTTAGGCTTGATTATTTAGACCACTTTTATTTTAGAAAAAAGAATTAGGGTACCTACCGCGCAAAAAAAAACCTTTGAAATTCCGACATGCTCGCGAACGAAGTTCGGCACAGCGAGTATAATATATAACTCATTGCCATAACGTTGATTCCCGTAACCTCGATACTTACATGTCTGAACTCTCGAGTTTGATGCAAGTTACAACTTACATGACAAAAAATTTGGTCACTATATTACTTAATTTTCCTTGCACAGACTTGACTAATCCCAACCTCTACATTCTAAGTACCAAAGTACATACCCTGAAGGTATACGTACATCACGGTTGATGTTTTACGAATGTGTACTCTCTTGCTGGCGGTCTTAAACCCGGTCCCCAGTACATTTCATGTCGCCCCGTGATTTATTTAACTCGATAATATTTTTTATTCAGTCCCTAAGAAGTGCTTACTCGAACTTGTGGGGATTATTTATTACGTAATTTATGGGTGTTCGTAATAAATGAACTGGTGATTTTTTAGGTATGCGAAATTGGTAAGGTTTGGTTTGAAGTCACAACAGCATTGGGTGATTCTCTGGGTAAGAAACATGTCAGCGTATTTATCTTGCCTAAATTCTAAAGACTCGCTTTTCGTGCTCCTCGACCAGTTGCTGGTACGCGTTCTATCGTCATTCTAGACAACTTCTTGTTTTATTTGTATCGTTTTTTTTCACCGATAATTCAAACTTGTTCTCTTCTTGAATCGATGATTTTAAGGCAACGATGATTAGTTTATTGAATGGTGCTTGTTTAGGTACAGAGCATTGCATAATTAGCCTATAGCGTTAAGGCTCCTTCAAACAGGCGCGACACGCGATAAAATCGCGCGCGACACGAAGGCACCGCAAATAGCGCAATAACGAGCGGTGCCTTTATGTCGCGCGCGATTATATCGCGTGTCGCGCCTGTTCGTAGGAGCCTTTACCACTGCTGGGACACAGGCCTGCTCTCTGTGTGACGGAGACAAAGCATTGACCTATCCAATATTATACCCAGCATGATACAATTACCTACAAAATTTACTATTTTCATATACACCATAAAATATAATTTCCGTTGCTTTTATTATTTATAGTAATTAATTGCATAGAGGTAACGCTAGCGGTGACGGGCTGCGGTTTTGCTTAATTGAACAAAATTATTAACTGAAACTATTACAGTAACTTTACACAACATACTGTATCATTTCTCACAATGTTCTAGGCATGACGTCAGAGTTACCATTCTGGATTTTTACTTATGTACTTCACCCAGAATGTAAGGTTAGAGAGATGGTCCAGTGGTAACGGCCGCGACTTGCAAGTTGTAGGTCGTGGGTTTGAACCCACGCAGGCGCTTTACTTTGTGTAAATCATTTCATCACCACTGCCCCTCAAAACGGTGAAGGAAAACATCGTGAGGAAACCGGCATGTCCTAGAACCAAAAATTCGAAGACATGTGACCGCCTTCCGCCTTGGGCCCGCTTGGTAGATTGCAGCCCACTTCCTCTCGAAGAAAGACGGCCTGTGTCCCAGCAGTGGGAACATTATAGGGTGATTATATATGTATTATGCAAGGTTACCATACAACCAGCAGGGTAGGTAATTTCGTAACACGTTATCAGTAGTAATGGGTTTCATTTTGACAGTTCAAAAACATTCATTGCGTTATTTGCGTTATTGAGCGGACACATTTTTCAAACATATGGAGCAATCGATTAGAAATATGCTTCAAAATTACTCAAATTGAGAGTAATAGTGCGTTACGCAATTAGGGTGTAGGGCTATGTCGGAATAGCTACTTACCACTTAATCGTCAAATGAAATACCTTTTCTTCAACGTACACTTTCACGTAGATGAATGTAAGCCACGAGGGTTTCTAGGTTTGAGTCAGTGGCGGTTGACAATTAGATAGTCCTATGAATAGCTGTTAACACCTTGGTAAACTATTAATGATAAGCAAATCGACCATCATTGGTAGCCTTCGTGTTTAGCACTTAATCTTGCTACCTACCTAGATTCATTAGACCGTAGTTTTACGTACATACGTTTTTCTTGCCGTGAAAAACTACGGTTTATTCGCCATGTGGTAGGCACGGTCGTCAGTGTTGTATGGATAACTATGGAAGCTTGTTGACGGACACGTTTTTGAAGTAAAAACTTCTATAGGCGTGTCGGGCATTTTTTGAGATGGGGAAAAACCATTGAACTCGCGCCACTGTTACCGTATGCGACACGGCGCGTGTTTTTGTTATAAGACGATTAAAAAAATACCCGCTTCGGATGTGTTCGGCTGTCCTCGGGATGTACTCCGTTTTAATGTATATCCGATATGTCAGTGAGTGATGGCTAAGTATTCCGTTTGTGTTTTGTTTTCACTTCTGTCGGCAATCCCGGAGTGCCATTGTTTTTTTTTTCTACGGCGAGGTTTATACGCCGCACCGTAATGACTGTGACGTGTAAAAAGGGCCTTATAGTGTAGACACAACATTAACCCTGCTAACACTGTACTCAACATAACTTCCCGCTAAATAATGTGGTATAATTCGCACCATTTCTAAAACATATACCGTTTAGTGGGTGTTAATATAGCCTATCATAAATGCAGGCGGCCGCGTAGCAACAATCTAATAACTTCAAATGAAATAAGGGCCGCTTAAGCGGGACTTTAAGTTGGGGTCAGATGGGCAAAGCGGAAAAGGCGAGTGCTAGTTTACTATGCTACTTTGTTTTTTTTTTATGTTTAAGTTTTGAGATAATTATCAATCAAAGTATGGATGGAGATATCAAGATGTCAAAATAACATAAATGTAGACAAATTATTTGTTTCATTACAGTCTGAATAATATTCAGTAAGGTCTGGAAAATATATAAATAATATATATATTATATAGATAAATCGTTTCTTTGGTGCACACAAAAGACATAGCACAGCATACAAAAGCTGTATTTAATTAATAATAACTAATTACATGAATGTTAGGAAAAAGCTACAAGGTGCCAAATAAATATTATAACTATGTCATATCCCTATGTATTTTACTGTGTGTACATAAATTATAAAATAAATAAATAAATATTAATGTGATGACAATATTGGCTATGACACACTTTGAAATACTGGAATAACGAACACACAAAGTGCGTTGTGCGTGTCTTAGTTGCACAAAATGGGAGTCCAGCTCAGCATGTGTTAGGCAAATATACCTGACGCTGATATTTTGCTGGATCCCTGCAGTTGTTAACCATCTAGACTCAACAACAAAGATATATTTTTGGTAAAATCAGTAAAAAACCTTATCAATGTTTAAACTCCAGTGCTAAATGTCTCGTCCCTACACGTTGCTCGCATCTGCATTTACGCAGCCTCACACTAAACATATACATATAACAATACCATATAGTTCACTTTCAGCTAGTACTGGTACAGTACTAGCTGAAAGTGAACTATTACAGTCTGAACACGCCCCAACTGCTAGCGAGCGGCTCGCCTGCTGTTGGGCGAAATTTATTATCGCGTCACCGGCGTAAATCGCCACCCTAACACGATTCAATCGCGGCTATCATGCATATTTGTGTGTTAGAGACTTTATTTATGCTTATTTTTTGTGCTTCAGTTGGTAAGGAAGTATCAGAAAAATATATTGAAGAAAAGACAACATACCGACCTAGGAATAAAAACTTGTTAAAGTATTGCGAAGAGCTGCTGTAGAGATTTAAAAAAATAACACAGAAAATCAATCAATAATGAACTTAAAAAGTCATAAAAGTAAAAAAATATTTTCATAGTCGCCACATGGAGCGTTTTTTGAGTTTAGGCCAAAACTGAGAACTTAATAGTTGAATTAAACATGAGTAAACAGTCAATTGAATCGTTGTTGATTTAAGGGCTGATTTTTCCAAGGCTAGATAATTTTATCGGAGGAATAATTTTGAATTTGTGACAGTTCTTCCATGCAAAATCTGTCAGACGTCAATATTATTCCACGAATAAAAATTATCGGTCGATTGAAAAACCAAAAAAATCACGTCAAAAATGTGAACGCACTCCAATCGACCCAGTTTTCAGTGATGCAACAAATTGAACTATAGTTAAATGTATGGATATGAAGACATACTGACCTGCTACTAATTTGATACTATTCCAGATGGCAAACACGACATCTATGAAAATTAATACGTTATTTGTAGCTAAGACTAACCACATACTAAGCCTCGTTTAGCACAAGCCAGTGCAGCTCAACACATGTAATTACTGACATGCTTGCTATTTGGCTGACGTCCAAAACTTATTGGTATCGCATTTCTGACCAATACCATTAGCAAGTACTATCGTAATGTTAATCACCGATTGCTATCGCTGTTGTATTTCCTCCATCATTGGTTCCGTTTCAGTTTGTATTATGGCACGATACCGCAATGCCACAGTGTAATTAAAGTTCTGCTTTCAGTGGTATGAACCATTTAATCTTGATGGTATATTTGATTCGATGTCACTGATACAATGTCTACTTAATACAATAATATCAGCTGTAATAACATCTTCATCGTTTCAGCTTAACCGCAGACTTATATCTCTAACTGCAGAAGACTCGACGTCCCACCCGGACATAAAACCCTAACTTGTAGTTTGTCTCGCCATAATTACACAACTGCTCTCATAAAACATTGGTCGTCTGTACC
This sequence comes from Oligia fasciuncula, assembly GCA_963082905.1. Taxonomy (NCBI): domain Eukaryota; kingdom Metazoa; phylum Arthropoda; class Insecta; order Lepidoptera; family Noctuidae; genus Oligia; species Oligia fasciuncula. Next base: position 18,474,178 of record OY720395.1, read on the forward strand.
TACATGTTAGAAGTTAGTCTGTGACACATTATAATTTCACTTCGATTACCTTCAACGTTTTCTAAATTGAAGTTGCGAAGTTCCGATTAAGGTTTATTTTCCTGTAGCAATATTAGTACCTGTCGCAGTGTAAATTACGCTGAGATAGTCAAGCCAAGTCATCGGTATCGAGTCCCCTTTGAGTTGATCTCTCTTTACTTAAGTCAAAAAGAGCGCCAAGTATCGGAAAATTATTAAAACACCGCTGTAACAGGTGCTTCAAAGAAAAACTTGTCAAAAGGGATATCCGCGTTTAATACAATATTCCTTTTCAACCCCCCGTCCCCCCTTAGTTCTCCTTTCCTATTAGTAAATCCTTCAGACGGGAATCCGAGATCTCTTCGCCTAACTTAGATACAGTGATTTGCATAACATGAAAGTTAGTGAAAATACTCGGGTGTTTCATTTATAAATTTCTTTATATTTTTATTTGAAAGTCAAGTGTATCTGTATAAAAAGCATTTGTAAAGTGATATTGACCTTTCTTGAAATTATGTTCATCCTGTAAAATAAGAAGAAATTGCTTATATTTTATTCCATCGTCATATGAAAGTAAAAGTACGTAATTCATTCCAAATACCTACCAACGCCTTTGATATGCAAGACTCTAAATAAAAGTGCTGCCATTTCTGATTCATTTACTCTGATCAAATCAAATTTTTCATAAAACAACGTAGCATTCCCGAATAGTCAGATATTAAAAAGAGCATAATATTGTACCGTAACTAATGACTTGCTAAGAACAACAGTATTCATGAAACTTGCCCACGATACGACCCATATAATGTACCTACCATCTCACCTAAATTGTAATGAACTCTTAAAAGTAAGAGTTTGATAATTAAATTTATATTCGAGATGAGTTCTTTGTTTCATTAGACGACTTGTTTCCAACAATTGTAACGAAAGCCACGGGGACGCAACGAAACACGGCCGATGTCCTTGAAACTTCCAAATTTTTGAGGTAAAATTCCCTAAGTGAAGGAATTAAGGGCCCAGGTAATCACATTATACGTGGTAATCTCATAATATTAGCGATATTTTTGATCGGGTCCTACAAGGCCGTATCTTAGGGCCTTTGAAATTTATGACTCTTGTTTTTATGCTTGTCCATACACATTGACTACAGTTTTACGCAAAGTTTGAAAACTAGCTGAAGTATTTATTTATACACACATTCAAATAAATTATTGCTTTAGTGTTAAAACATATATTCAATTTTTCGACAATCAGTCAACTTGAGTTTCCAAGGCAAACTATTTAGGTAACTGATGTTAACATAATCAATAAGCTACAAATGCCCGCCCATACTCTACAATTTGTTGCGCGTTGACAAACTAGTATAATTAAAGACTACTATAATGAAACTAGAACTAGTATAATGAAAGAGACTAACCCCATTAGAACAAAGAACGTAAATGTTCCATACACCTAATATGATTTTTTCGTCAGGGTGACACTAATGTCACCTTTGTTTGTACTTGATACAAAAATACACACGAAAATAATATATTTTGACACCCAAATTGAATGGATTAAACTATATGTCATAGAAATTAGAGTCGCTTTGATGAGCTATTGTGCGAACGTCTATTATTTTCTAGATATTAATTTATGTAGATTGTATTTTGGATTATGAGCTTATCTATATATTATAGGATACGCGTGTCGCTGTCAATCAAAATTTGAAACAGTATCATGTAACTCATTCCTTCATTGTATCTCATTACTGTAGTAGCACGAATTTTATGGTCACTTCGGTTCATTTCTTCATCTAAGTAATATACTTCCTGTATTTTGGAATATTTAGCAATTCAAGGTTGTTTTGAACCAAGTGTTAGTTAAGGAACGAATCGGAAGTTTCAATTGTCGTCTCAATATTTTGCTGTCATGCTTCAGATTTCTCATTCATTTGTCTCAGAAAATTGTTTAGATTCCATATAAATATAAACCGCTTGTCCTATCTGAACACATACCTACCACATGTCATGGTCGATGGAAGTAAAAGAATGTTAGATACAAATCAGAGAGTAACTAGGCAGGGAATGGCGGATTTAGGGTCATAAAATTCGTAGGTATATATGCGGGCGGGCTGCTTTTTATAGCATGACCAAATCCTTCACTTTACCTTACTTGAAATAGTTTTCTTTACGTGTTACGTCCCTTTTGGTGTAATAAAAAATTGGTTCAAAATATCTACCGTTCTTTGATTTACCTACTTGGTAGCTGAATGTTATTGGATCTGGATTGGGAAAGTTTTAAGTGAAAAACGAAAGCAGCGGATTGTTATTATTTCGGGCCCGAAGAACAACGGTAAGAGAAATTATTAGTGTCACAAGAAAAAAAAAACAATATTTTTTTCACAAAAACACAGCAGCTCTCTCGACCTCCAAGATTTCAAAATATAACCATATTAATAACGTTCATCGCGTGGTTTCTTTTGACAACCATAGCAAAGTACACGCAACTTTTCAAGGTCAAGTATTGAACGATGTGAAAAACCGGATTATACTCGTAAAATGCGAAAAATAGTACGCGAAGTCAAACAAACATCCATAATTTCTGCCCCACTGCGACAAAAGTTCGAAGATGTGTTTTGATTTTTCATATTTATCGTCTAGTTGCTGTGTCTCTGAACAGATATGTTATCTTTTTTAACAAATACTTCCAGTTGGCTGGTTTTAGTTTTGTTTTGAAATTTATCTTTGGCACAAACCTCTATTCTACTATATATGGCCATATACCTTTATATTATTTGCATTATGTGGTACACTGTCGCGTTTTCCAAGAAAAACTTTTCTCGACATTTTATTCTTTCTAGCACTACTTGGATATCAATCTTTACCATGAGTAACGTAAGTAACCCATAAGTAACAAAAACCACTCCCAAAGCTCTTAGGAGGAATCCGCTAAAGTAACCAGCGAAATTCATATAATTCATACAATTTTCTCACAAACGCTTTTTACAATTAGCAGGTCAGTCTGACACCGACCTGATAATAACAAAAATTGGCCGCGAATCATATTTAGATGAACATACAACCTGGGGGCCTAAAAAGGTTACTTTGGAGAATCATAAAAGTATAACACTATGAATCGTAATATGGCGAAGACAGTCCGTGTTTTTGTTTTTTTTCGCTGCACTACGTAGGTATAATCAAAGAGATTGGGATTGGATTTGAATCGGATTGATTGGTATTTTAGCACAGACAAAAAAAAATACTGAAAAATGCTTCACCAATGGGATTTGATACGATTAACTTAACGGTTAACTGTCCATTATGTTATCCTTTTATGATTCTGCCAAAGTGGCCTTTTTAGGCCCCCCGACAGTGATCTGCGATTGCAAAAACGTAAGAAAATTCAAACTTTGCGGGCGGGCTACCATGACGCTTTCGCTCTAAAAAGGCACTCTTAACAGTCAAATACAAACGTCCATATTTTTTTCGTATCCACCCAACCGGAATGGTCCTGGAGACGGCTGGGCTATTACTTAACGATGAGAATGGACGCGATTTATCCGCAAAGCTTTCATTGTAGGTGATGAATAGACGCTGCGCGCGTTATCGCTCATGTTTTCCCTCAAGTGGGCCAGGGGCGAGGGGTCAAGGGTCGTCCTCGTTTTGACACGTTTGGAGATTCCTCAAATCAATTAGTTGGTAATTCGTGGGTAAGGGAGAAGATGGATTCGTGATATTATTTAGTCTTTGTGAATGTTAATAAGGAGATAGATAGATGACTTCATGATCATGAGTAATAGTGTTGCCATAGAAACCATTTGGCACAGCGTTTGGTAATCTCAATAAGTTTACGACTTAGCAATAAATTGATTGTGGCTTTAGGATAGAGATTCTGGAATTCGAGACTTTTGTGTAAAACTAATTAAAGTTAGTTATCGAGAGGCCTAGAGTACCTAGCCTAAACAGTAACTCAAACAATAATAGCTCTGTCAGATAGACTACATAAATTGGAAACTCGATAAGTCAATAGACACAATACTCCACGAGGCTCATATTTTCATTATTTTATTTGTATTGTCTATTTCTAAAAGTGATATACATCGCAAATAGAAGTATCTAACTCAACGACCTTCGATGGGCACGATCTCTTGCAAAATTCATTTATTTAGTTTTGATTTCAGTACATTGCGGCTCGTTGCCCGAGGCGAGCCGACGTACGCTCCATTCAAGAAGAAATGGACTCCTGACAGAACAAAAGAATCGATATAGATAGACTCTTGGTAAATGTAATAGTAGATAGGCTTCTTTGTAGAGGATTTCAGGAAAAATAGCTCTGGTTTTTGGAATCGAAATAATACGTGAAGAAAATACTAAGTCTGGAGATAAAACTGCTTTTTTATCTGTTTGTACAAGAGGTAATTTTATTAATGATGAACATTAGTCTGGTGTTTTGAGTCGTAACAATATTTTGTGTTTTTGGTTGTAATTTATTCTTCTTGATAAATAAAGCGATGTCTTCCTGGGGACATTTCTTAATTTTTTTGTGTTGTTTGCTTATCTGTTTTATTTTGTATATTACGTTTATTTATTACTTGCCACATAATACTTACAATCTTCAAAACCTGTGTTGTCTGACCACAGCGTAAAGATCTCCATACCAATATTTCATTTAAAAATCAAAAGCTATTTATTCAAATTAGGCTGAGAATCAGCACTTTTCAGACGTCAAAATTACAAAAGACAGTCTACAACGCCCGCTCTTCACCACTTCCGAGTGCTTTCGTTGGGAAGAAGTGGCGCAATAGACTCCTCAGCAGCTTATTCACTTCTATATGTTAAAAGCTACTACGCTGCTGTCGTTCGCCATTTAGAGGGGTCCTCTCACGGATATCGAGGGATATGGCATGGAGTTTCGGCTGTGCGTTGATATATCACCCAGTCAGTCAGTCAGTTTATCATTTTATATTATAGAGAAGAAGAAGAAGATGAAGTATCGAGTAAGGCACGAGAATGCCTTTTCTGAGTTAAAAATTATTAAAACTATCATGCCACAAGGTATTGTGTTGAGTCCAGTGGTCCACCCAAAACCCAAAAAACACTTCTCTTTTTTGTGGTTGATTTTTATCGATCAAATATTTATATTAACCCATCTTTCCTAGAATTGCATGTGTGCATTCAGTGACTGTATCTATACTTTCTAGTGCCCGCCCCTTTTGAGCATGTGTGCAATAAGACATCACAAAAATGTTACGCTTATTTTCTTGTGTGCGTGCCAAAAAAGCCGCCCCTTTTGATAATGTGTGCCGTATCTATTTCGTTTGTTTTTGTGGGAGTTTCCGAGACGGGGAAAATGTGGCGACACTTTAACTTGAACAAAATGCAGTGAAGGCATATCTCTCGGATATCTATGGGTCCTATTGATTTAACATCAATAATAAAGCACTACATAACCATATATTAAAAACACGCATCAATAACCTCCAGAAGCGAACTGTACAACATAACACATTTGACGACTGATAAACAATGACAGCGCAGACCTCGCAAATCCACTCAGAGCCACAAGATTAATGCTCGTGACACTTGTACGCCTGTAACTCTGCCGACCTACATATGATATGCATGAAATGAGTAGTTGAAGCGATCCCCAGGTACCGGCGGACGATTTCGCTGCCGGATTTAGACCAGGTGCACGTTTGCGACTGTTTCGTTTTTGGGTTCTCTTGTTTGTTGAATTTGTATTAGGTACATGTTTCATGAAGTTATCTTTTACGTAAGTAAGAAGATACTGCCTTTTCTGGATATAGCTAGACTTATACACGCAATTAGTTTAGATATTTGTATTTACTGAAAAAGGAAATGATTCCCAAAGGAACCAGTCCTAGGACCTTCTCTGGACCATCTATAAATAGATAAAAGTGAGGTTGTTTCGTAGATTTTAATGGAAAACAAACAACAACAACCACTTTTAAGTTGTTCATAAAAATAAAATGGACTTTACCTACTGAATTTTGCAATGAAACTAATGAAATAACACGAAATAAACTTACCTAGATAATATTCTAGAAACAAATTGAACCTTATATACCATGGGATGCTCTGAGCAAGAACCGAATCACATCACATGAAATTCGAGTCGCACGAAAAAATCGCAACTCTTCATTCAACCTAAACAATATAACGTCAGTTGCGGATTTAGCAACGTCACAGTGACAAAGGAAAATGCGCTTCGAGTTATGACCCTCTCGGCTCCCTTTTGTTTGGCTAATGTCCTCATTCCTCCTTTTTTTATTTTTCCCCCATCCTACCATTTTTATGCCCTTTTTTACGGGAAATAGGAGCAGGTGTCGAGTTCTGTGACTGCCACACTTTGTTTACGGCTTGAGTGTGTCCGTCTCAATTTTGCTTGAATTTTTGAATCGCTTGTTTCGAATACTTCTTTTTTTTTTATTTGACTCGTTTATAACTGCTCGCAGTTGGTACCACTTGGTGTGTATTGTCTAGATTTTGATTAACCTTTTGTTTTTCACGTGGAGAAATGTGGAAAGGTGTACCTATGCTATTCCGTTTCTCTAGCGGGAACGCAATATACTTGCTTTTAGATGAATTGTACTGGTTTTCTTTATATTTTGTACAGAATTTCAAACACGAATGCAGCAAATTATATTTTATTCCAAACAACGAACTGCGACCAGATTGTGTTCAAGAGCTGTTTTTAAAATTCAAAACGATCTGTTGCGCCGCAGACCAAATACGGCCAAAGAATAACATTGGCCCTACGTATGCTTATGAAGAATATTTAAATATGTACCAGAAGGGCAATTTTCGTAATTTTAAGAACGTTCACAATCTGATCTCAGTCTCAATCTGTCAAAAATACCTCTAATAACCCTAATTTTTTGACAAACTTTTGACATCTTGTTTGTCGCCGCGATGAGACTGCGACGAGATTTTTAACGTTTTAAATTTTGAATTGGCCTTCAGTTCTAAACTTAAATTATATCATAATGTAATCGATTATGTGACGTTTAAAACAGTATTTCCACGATGATGCCATAACAATTTGGTGGGGCACGTATAATCATTAATCTATTGTCCCATGGTGGCGCAAAATGGGAAAACAATGGCGGTCTGCCCTAGGGGACACCATCGATATTCAATCAGGATAGTGAACGACCGAGCAGTTACGTGACGGTGGTGGTAGCAATTCTTTTCACTATTGAAGGCATTTTACGATTTGATCGTAGTCCTTTTTTTAGACTCAAATTGTGGAGTGAAATGGCGGATTGGAAGGTTCGGGGTTTTTATGTCACTAACGGTGTATTTAAAATCTATGGCTCTCGGGAACAATGATCTCCGTTACATAAAAAGTGCAACATTAAACATTAACGACTGTTTTTAATACTGAGACAGTACTGTAAAGGTCGTCTGTGCATATAGTCGCGGTGATGTTCGTTCACTTGGAATAAACACAGAAATAACGTTGTATGATTTTAACACAATATAAAACAAAACACACACATTCTACGTCATACACATGCCTACGTCAAAATCCTTAATGGGGCATTTAATAACTAACAGAGCTTTGTGAACTGGGCCCTTAATCTTACTAACACGATTTCTGATAAGAAAATATTTCGACCGACATTTTCGGTATCATGAAACATTCTAATCAAAAACTCGATCAAAACGAGACATAACATTTTATTTCCTTTCAGCCTGATACTAATTTCCCCAGAAATTGTTCCAAGAAAACCAAATCTTTCAGGCTAAATCGTACTTTAGAAAAGTTCTCGCTACATGCTGCTTGTACATCAAAATTTAACAGAAAGCACCTTGGAACTCAGACAGGAGCTCGTCATCGCTACGATCGGTGCAAGATTGACCAACGCCAACGGAATACAAGGGCTCCGGGGAAATCTCAGCCACTCCGTCTTGTAACCACCTAATAAGGGCTGCGCTGCAGTTTTACTGCGAAACGATTGGACTCAAGGTATCGAACTGCTGCAGTAAATTGGAGTTTTTGTACAGATGCTGTGATTCTGCTGTTATTATGTGTTGTTGTTTTTTTCTTTGGGGTTCTGTGATGTTGTAGCTTTTTATAGCGCCGTGTGACATAAACCCGCACTTTTAAGTCACGCATTTCTGTGACTTAACTACACACGCTTTAGGTCACACGAGCTATAAAATAGTATACAATACCATATATGTTGTGACTTAAGTAATCTATTAATGCATGGCGTTTAGCACCCTCGCACGGCCTAGCACGGCCGCGACTTACGAGTTGTAGGTCGTAGGTTCGAACCCAGACAGGCGCTTTACTTTGTGTAAATTATTTCATCACCACCTGCTCTCAAAACGGTGAAGGAAAACATCGTGAGGAAACCGGCATGTCCTAGAACCAAAAATTCGAAGACATGTGACATCTGCCAATCCGCACTGGGCCCGCGTGGTGGATTGCGGCCCACTCCCTCTCACCGAGAGGAGGCCTGTGTCCCAGCAGTGGGAACATTATAGGCTGATTATGGTTATGGTATGGTTTAGCACCCTCGCCCTACTTAAGTCAAACGTATCGTAATGACTACCATACTATGTCAAAATAGGAATTTAAAAAATGATACATTGTACTGAGGCAGTTTTTTATTTTTGACAAAAGTTTATTAAGTATTGGCGTTAGTGTTTTTTGTCGTCATCACGGAGAACTTGACTCATTTTGTACCAAAAGTGATAAACATTTTATATGGTTTTGGAAATACATTACTACCTGAATATAAGAATGATTACGCCACCGCATATTTAAATTCAATTTCGGTTTAAAGAAACTTTATTCCCAATAAAGACATAAGTCACTTAGTTGAGAACAATACTAAAAATATAGATTACAATATATGTTCGTCATCAGTATTACAATTTAAATTTGGCGTGAGTTCCAAAAAATATTTCACCAAAAAGCATTTTAACAAATCGAGCAAGCAGCACTTCACTTTAAAAATAATTCACGTTTTACTTTCCATTTTTGGATTTCGAGACTAGTTACTCTCTTAATTTATTACCACGGACATATACTTCCTTATGTGTTTATTATTCTAGCTTATGGTACCTACTCGTGGATTGCAGCTAAAAATCAGCGTCAGGTGGTACTTACACCTTATGTTGTCATCTGACATTATGCTGAGCTGAGACCCTTTTGGCATTAAATGATAAATGATTTTATTTTTGTAAGTAGGTTTGTACAAACACTTTCACACGTCAATCATGTTTTTTTTTTTAAACTAGATGAAGTGGGTAGGCCACAAAAATTACTCAAACTGCCAGACCATGAATGAAAAAAAAAACACTAACAGAACAGAGAGAATAATAAAAAAATATATAAAAAGACCCACATCGTCTTCACATTCACATTCACAATAAAAAAAAAAATATAATACTTTACAAAGTAAGCAAATGTCAATGCTTATAAAAAAAAATTCATCAATGTCAATGTGTATATAAAATAAAAAAATCATTCAAAATGCAGAAATTGGTAGCAGCTCAATCCCAAGCCTTTTTGTCCTCAATATAATCTTTAACGGTATAAAAGGCTTTCTGGCACAACTTACGTTTAATGAAAGATTTGAATTTATTAATTTATCTTGAACGTGGCTTGGTGATTTATTATAAAAGCGTATACATTGGCATCTGAACGAGCCACCTATTTTCTTGAGCCTTGTTGTAGGAACAACAAATTTGTGTTTGTTTCTAGTATTTATATTATGGATATCACTGTATTTTTTGAACAATTTTATATTTTTATGGGCATATAAAAGATATTCATAAATATACTGAGAAGGCACAGTCATTACATTAATCTCTTTAAATTTGTCTCTGAGAGAGTATCTCGGACTTAATTTATAAATTGATCGAACAGCTCGCTTCTGCAAAACAAAGATAGTCTGAAAAGTCATTGTAATCATAATTTTAGGGCAATGTTATAAGGCCTATTTTTTTGCTGTAATGACGCATTTTTCTTTCTTTAAAGATACCGAACTTGTTCCTCGAAATATCACAGCTAAACCAGAACAGAATAAAGAAAACATTAAACTATGCAAAACAACACCATTATAACAATATAACCCGCACCGAATAACGACATTATAAACCAGTTGCTGTTCTTAAAAGCAACAAACTTTATTCGTACTATTTAAAATATTCCCGACGTTTATAATGGAAAACAAAAATTTTCATAAAATAACACATACAGCGGAGTTGGCCCGAGGGTAGTTTGTACCAATAAATAATAATAAGGGAATGCTGCAAGAATGGAATTTAATTATTTCCAACAAGTTGGTGCTGCGAAGTTGCCAGATTGAACCAAATATATTTTCGCAATGTCTACTAAATACTGTAATTTGGGTATATAAATCGACGTATTGAAAGTTGGAAACGACTATAAGGTAATTAAGAGGAGTATGTTTCAAGATTAACATTTACCGCTGATGATTCATGATGGTAATTTGACCACCTATCGCGCTCCCTAATCTAACCTAAGAATTATATTAAGAAGACTTAAAATTATATTAATCATATATACCTAGGTAGGTATATTATGATTAATATAATTTCAAAAAAAAATCATAGGGCATCAAAAAATTCGTCCGCATTGCTGTCAACAGGGAAAGTGCCCAAAAATCCACATTGTATGGCGATGCTGATTCTTTGGCTAAAAATAGGCCAGCCCTCTGGTTTCGTGAAGTGTCGACCCAGGCGCTCGGCGATGTCTCGAAAAACCAAGTGGACACTCGGACCCCATGCCCCTAGTCTGTCAACCCTAAACGGCTCGAACACATTTTTTGTATAATATAAATATAATTAGTATGAATGCAAACATAACTCTGTACGTCTGCTACTTTTACTTTTTACTTTCCACGCTTGAACGAATATGTCTCACGGATAGACGATGACTTGGTTATGACAAGATACTTAGGTAGTACGTTCCCGTAGGATAAATGTCGACGGACACGAGGGCAAAGCCGCGGGGACAAGCTAGTTATAATATAAGGATTTGAATTGACGATACACTCAAAGCGGTAGTTGAAAATAGTACCAGCTCACGATTTCTAAATCGTGGAAATAAATTTTGTGCACCAGTTTCAACTGCAGCAACTAACTATTGTAGTTGTAGTATGCAAGTTTCCGATTTCATTTGACGATAAACCTGATTGAAAACGTTCACCATCCATAACCTCTTCTAAACAGATTTACTGAGCAGTTTCCGTCGATAAGCGATAGTAATAGTCTTATAGAACGACTAAAATGGAAGATATGATTGGAAAAGGAAATGCATCCTGATTGGAAGATATCCAAAAGTATAACAATTGAAGCCAAATTGCAGATTGCTATGAGTCTTTTTGTTCTAGAAAGTATTCGGATAGATCATTCATTGTCTTTTCTTTGTAAGTAGAGCAGATTCAGAATTCCAAATTGAAGAGTTTTACTTGAATTCGCAGTAGCACTTATCTTTCTAGTTTAATTAATTTCGTCGTGCTTTCATAAAATAATATAATTCTAATGAAAGATTTTATCAACAGTGTCATTAACTTTTATTTTCGCAATTTTATAGCCGAGTGCCTCTGAGTTTGAACCTTCATCATCTCGGCGTCTTATTTCACTCCCGCCAGGCTTCAATAATAAAGTTCCCCAAACCAGTATTAACAGCACTTGCCACTTGAAACCAATAAAGCTAAACGGTCCTGGCGATTTTCAACCGAATTCCATAGAAATCGACTGTAAAATTTTTTATATGGCAAAAGGAACTTTTTACATTATCCCCCTCATCTTCATTCCCTACTTAAAGTCTTAGTGGAGTAGTAAAATAACTTTTGGACGAAGGGTACCAAGTTGTGACATAATTTTAGCTGAGTTTCCAACTTTCTGGCCTGTACGAAGGGTAAGACTTTATGAAGAGAGAACTGAGAATCTATAGATCATAATATATTTCCAAGAGTGCCCGCATTTAGCTCGAGGCTTTATTTATCCACGTGAAAAAAAGTATTATAAATAATGATCGAAGTTTTTTTTGTTTGGCGAGTTTCGAAAGCGCCATGCGCCCGTTTTTCGGAAAGTAAAAAGTTTAGTGGCTTAAGTCTTTATGCCCGTGTTTGGAATATATTTTTGAGTTGCATTAAAATTTTTTTTTTAAGAATTCACGAAAGTAGAAGTTTCGAGCTTATGCAGAGATTTAATCACTTGTTTAACTGAATAATTTTTCGTTATTTTGTTTTCTGGCAAGCTCATATTCCTCATTGGTTTTCGGGTAAAATACGGGTATTCAGCTGCATCCAGTTGAAATCGATCTGACTGGAAATCGACCCCAACATTGGGAAAAGGCTATGCAGATTGATTTTCTTACAGCCTTTTTTTCAAATATTACCTTTCCGATGTTTATTGATTCTGTATCGACATCTTTCGACTGTCTTTGTTCAGAAAACCAGCGCTGGGGCTCTGTCTCGTATAGGGTCTAGCAATATGCTGAGCGATGGCCGTTTTGCGTAGATGTGACGCATACTTTCTCCCAATTTTTTTTTGTTTTTTTAGTCATGTTTGCCACAAAGAAACGTAAAATACGTTTCTTTTCTCTTTCAATACAACATACACCTTCAATACCTTCATCCACCGCTCAAATAAACACTTACACATCTCTACATATGCAACCCCGCAAATATTCATAGCAACGCGATTCTTACCATAGCTCATTTTAAATTTCACCCGTTTATTTCTGTTATTCTCACACAGAAAACCGTATATACTTTTATGTTTTGACATAAAACATAAGTAGTAGTAATACGCGTGGTGGGAAAGTGCAGGATATTTTTCTGCGGGTACATTCTTTTGCTGTGGGCCGCAATAGGGCTGTCCCGTTCTATTAGTCTTTAGTGAAAATTTAATGGCGGCTTTAAAGATTGTGTTCGGAATTGGATTCGTATTTTAACCGACTTCAGAAAAGGAGGAGGTTCTCAATTCGACTGTATTTTTTTTGTATGTTACGCGATATCTCCGGCAATTGTAAATTGATTTAAACAATTATTTTTTTAATGGTTATATGCCTCAGGGTTAGTTCCATGTAAATTTTATTAACTCTGTTTGGGTAGTTTTTGAGTTAGCTTCAATAATACGTATTTTTGCTACTTATTTTATATTGACGATGTTATAATGACTTTCTGTCACTGATGTTTACATAGCAAGTAATGTTATACGAATTGGTGTGGGGTAAGTACAACTTAAAAGTGAAAAATAAAAACTTTTACAAGAAAATAAACAACCGACTTCCAAAAAAGACCAAGTGAAAAATAACTTTAATTTTGGAAATAACGAAAATGCAAACCCACCGACACCGACTTCCGAAATTAAAGTTATTTTTCACTTTGTAGTGTAATTTTTGAAGTCCGTTGTATTTTTTTTTTTTTTGGAAAAAGTTTTTAATTTTGATAAGTTTTGTTTGTAATTTTAATATTATAGTTTGTGGCTGGTTTCCTACTTCTGGGTAACGGATACAATACATTAACGTGACTATTCCTCAATTACCCTAGGCTGATATAATTTACGTTTATCCTAATTATGATTAAACTAGCTTCAGCCTGCGACTTCGTCCGCATGAAATTTCTTGTTCCCTCTATCAACCCCATCGTATCGCATTATATTGCCCACCCTATTACTTCGTTTTCTCTTAGCGTTAAGTCTTTAAGTCCTTCTTTCTTTCTCTATTCTTTCTTTACTTTTTTCTTTTCTTTTCTCTTTTTTAAGTCCGCCGGGTAGTTCCAGGGTTAGCGCGTTCAAGCAAACAAAACAGAATCAAACTCTTCAACTTGAATTATTATTAGAGCCTACGTAGACACTTATGAAACGTCAGAACCCCTAGATTTGGGTACACAGCGTCTTGAGGGACAGGAAATAGTTTCAGCTAGCTAACCGAGCGGATATTCAAACGGCCGAGTGTTCATAGATAAATAATGTTGTTCCATGATTTCAGTGATGTGCTTAGCAACTTACTAATTGTGTAATATTTAGCATCACACTACTATTTACCGAACGCTGCACTAGGTGCACGGTTCCAATTGGTCGTCATTAAACCGGTAAAAGGTTAGTTTGAACGAAAATGATCAAAAAAATATTATTGAAGCCTGATATTATTGGTGTTATGTAACGTACAGAGCTAAAAACGTTGTACCTTTTCTTTCTTCTTTTCCAAGTTAACAACGAAAACATCCCGGTTTTTCTATTTCGAACGTACCCGGCCTTCGCAACTACCTACCGAGAGATTGACGATTCAATCACGAGACGAGTCTTGATAAATTGTAATAATCTCGAATACGACACAACCCACAACCCTGCGTCGGAATATTATAATATAACCCTTTTCTTGAGACGTACGCGAACTTGTAGCGTTAATCAAAAAAGGCTATATCGTCCTTGACGACCGAAATAGAGGGGGATTTATTTACTCTCATATTATATTACTTGTGTGTCGAATTTTTTGGGGCATTTTGGCTGGCGGAATTATGTAGGTACTCAAGTTATTATTATTTTATTCTATGTAAGATATTCATAGAGCAGTGGTGGCCCAGTTGAGTGGTGACGACTTACGAGTTGTAGGTCCTAGGTTCGAACTACTTTGTGTAAATTGTAATAGAGATAGTTTGAGTCGCGGGAAAGGACATAGGATAGTTTTTATCCCGATATTCCCATGGGATCGAAACTTACGCGGATGAAACAGCGGGGTGCTGCTAGTAAACTTGTAATTTTTGAAAAGCGGATATTTGTATACCAAATGCAAAAATTTACTGTTACTATTTTCTTCAATGATTGGTCTTAATTTAATAGTTGCGTACCTGAGTAGGCTTTAATAATATTTATTTCCTCGCCAAAACCCACAACACTGGTATCCATGAGACCGAGCGCTGCCGCTGTAACCGCGTAGGTACCGTCGGGACGCACAATCGATTCCTGATCGCAGAAATAACAATATAATTCAACTGCTCGCCCGACTATCTGTTCAACCCCACCTGATATCCCCACCTCCCCTATCAGGCTTCCCGCGGGATACCGGTATACCGGGAAGTAAAAATAACGGGAAATATATGAGTTGTAGACTTTTTAAAAAGGTTCTGCAGTTATAATTTGTTGGCTGGTTCTAATTTTTTTTTTCGATTGTTTTATTTACCACTAGAATTGTACTTACATTAGTTTGGTAATTTATACAAATAAATACAATTGTCTGTTTGTAATATCAAAATAACAGTTTTTAACTAAATCCATATATGAAAATACGTGTTGGAATACAACAAAATATATAACTGTGATATATTTGTATAGTGGGTAGTTAGGATTAATTCTTTGTATGTTACGAGCCGCGCGCCAGTGTCCGAATATACGTCTATCAGTGAAGTCTGTGTTTAATTGTGCTACCGATAGTTCCAGGAGTGCCCATATCTTTCAGTGGCGACGAGAACAGACGATTCTACGCGTGATTCGTGCAATAGTAAATGAATAGAATAGGAACAGTATCACCAAATTAATCGGAAATGTCGATCGGCAAAATTACTGAGTTCAAAGTCCACAGTGACGATTGGCGGTTATACGTGGAACGTTTAGAACAATATTTTTTAGTTAATAAAATCCCTAGCGAATTACAAGTGCCTACGTTAATAACGGTGATGGGGGCGGAGTGTTATGAACTTCTGGTTAATTTGTGTACGCCGGTTAAACCAAAAACCAAAACGTTAGCAGAAATCGTTGACGTCATGGAAAAACACTTGCAACCAAAGCCAAGCGAGTTGGCAGAGCGGTACAAGTTTCGGCATAGGAAACAGAAAGAAGGTGAAACTATATCGGAATACGCGGCTATCTTGAAGAAGATGTCCAAAACATGTGAATTTGGGTCCTGGCTGGAAGAAAGTTTGAGAGATCAGCTAGTGTGTGGCATAACAAATGAAACCATACGACAACGATTGTTCGCCGAAAGCAATTTGGATTTCGGAAAGGCGTATAAGTTGGCGGTGAGCATGGAGGCAGCAGAAAAAGACGCTGCGGCCGTGGAAGGACAGAGTGGGTCGAGAAGCGAGGGTGCATCCACGACATCGGTGACGTGTCAAGCGATGTCAGCGGGCTCGCGGCGGAAGGGTCCGGCAGCGGTGGCCACTCGTGACGTCCGCGGAGTGACAACACCGTTTGATACTACGACGCCTAGCGGACGTGGGCGCGGCGCGCGCGCATCGGCAGCGGCCGCATCCATGAAGCTGGGTGAGCGGGCGCAGCAACAGCAGTGTCGAGTGTGCGGCGCGTGTCACGACGCAAGCAAGTGCAAGTTCGGGCGTTATGTTTGCCGAGTTTGTAACCAAGTAGGACATTTGCGACGAATGTGTCCGAATTTATCGGAACATTACAATGTGGATATGGACGCGCTTCAAATAAGAAATTCCAACGGAAGTGATGGCGAGGAGAGCGATGAGGTAATAGTAGATGTTTGTAAATTATCAGCGATGCAGTGTAGTCCGATTTATGTCGAACTGAGTGTAAATGGTATTGACATTAAAATGGAATGTGACACCGGCAGTGCGGTGTCATGCATAAGCTGGAAGTGTTATAGTAAATTGTTTAATGATGTAAAAGTTAAGCCTAGCAATTTAACACTAAAGTATTATACTGGCGAGTTAGTAAAACCCCTTGGAGTTATACAACCCTTAGTGAAATATAAAAATGCGCATAAGCAATTAGATTTATATGTTGTTGAGAATGGCAAAACACTTCTACTAGGCCGGCAGTGGATGGCAGAACTAAAAATACAATTACCTACAGTAACCTATGATTGTAATAGTAATAATGTTGTGATGTACAAAAACAATGTATTTGATGTGGCTGCTTTCAGTACCAAATACTATGAAGTGTTCGCGGACGGCCTGGGGCGGTTCACCGGCGGCACGGTGAGCGTGTGCGTGCGCGAGGGGGCGCGGCCGGTGTTCATGCGCGCGCGCCCGCTGGCGTACGCGCTGCGCGAGCCGGTGGAGCGCGCGTTGGACCAGCTACAGCGGGACGGCATTCTCTCTCCTGTGGAGCGTTCTGACTGGGCTACACCGATCGTGCCGGTCGTCAAGAAGGACGGTAACATTAGAATTTGCGCAGATTATAAATTAACCTTAAACAAAGTTATAGAAGTTGACCGTTATCCGTTACCCAGAGTAGAGGAAGTACTACTTCGTTTGAAGGGTGGCCAGCATTTCAGTAAAATTGACCTTTCACAGGCGTACGCGCAATTTGAGCTGGATGAAACAAAAAAATATACAGTGATTAACACGCATAAAGGATTATTTATGTATAACAGGCTAGTATACGGTTTGGCATCAAGTCCGGGCATTTTTCAAAGACATTTAGAGCAGTTGTTTGCAGATTTACCACATGTGGGTGTGTTTTTGGATGACATTATTATAACGGGATCCACAAACGAGGCACACATGCGTAACTTATGCAAAGTATTTGATCGCTTGAACAAATACGGGCTCAGAGTAAAAAAAGAAAAATGTGTATTTTTTGCGGAAGCGGTAAACTATCTAGGTCACACGATTAGTAAAGAAGGGGTTCACACGTGCCCAGACAAGGTAAAGGCTATAGTTAAAACTCCAGCTCCCACAAATATTTCGGAACTAAGAGCTTTTATTGGTATGGTGATGTACTATGGAAAATTTATAAGAAATGTTAGTACAATTCTGGCGCCCTTGTATAGGTTACTAAAAGCTGGAACTTCGTATAGCTGGAATAGAGAATGTGACGATGCGTTCAGTAAAGTGAAGCATTTATTAACATGCAGTGAAGTGTTAATGCACTACACACCGGAGTTACCTATAATTTTGACAACAGACGCGAGCAGTGTAGGCGTGGGAGCTGTAATATCGCACACAACGACAAGGGGCGAGCGTCCAGTGGCGTACGCATCGCGCGCGCTCACGGAAGCCGAGCGGGCCTACTCACAAATAGATCGAGAGGCACTCGCCATTGTGTTCGGAGTTCGTAAATTTCATCAATATCTTTATGGTCGTAAATTTATATTAAGAACCGATCACAAGCCTCTCACTTATATTTTTGGTGATAAAGTCGGTATTCCGGTGATGGCCGCGTCTAGGTTACAGCGTTGGGCGGTGTTATTGGCTGGGTACAACTATGACATTGAATATGTTTCTTCAAGTAAGAATTGTGCCGACGCATTATCACGACTACCATACAAAGGCTGTAAAGAAAATGTAATAATACAAAAAGAAAATACTTATGTTAATTTCGTTGAAAATTTTTTACCAATTACGAGCCAAGACGTTAGGAAAGCAACGGCTGTAGATAAAGTGTTAAGTAGGGTTTTAGTTTACATACAATCCGGGTGGCCTTCAACCTGTGTAGATGCAGAAAATATCAAACCATACTTTACGAGGCGCAATGAGTTGTATACGGAGTGTGGTTGTATTATGTGGGGTTACCGTATGGTTATACCATTATCGTTGCAGAATAATGTTTTAAAACAACTCCATAGCAGTCACATGGGGATTGTAAAAACAAAAAGCTTGGCACGTAGCTATGTATGGTGGCCCAATATTGACGCGGCCGTGGAAGCGTTATGTAAGCAATGTGAGACTTGTGCAGCGGAGGCTGACGCGCCGCCGCGGGCTCCGATGCGGCCGTGGCAGTATCACGCGCGCCCCTGGACAAGGGTTCACATCGATTTCCTAGGGCCATATAAAGGTCTTACCTTTTTAGTTATTATTGATTCTTCTTCAAAATGGTTAGAAGTGTTTGAGATGACACGAACTAATGCATCAAATGTTATAAAGGTTTTAAGAGTTACATTTGCAAGGTTTGGGTTGCCGGAGGAATTAGTATCTGATCAGGGCCCCCCATTCACTAGTATAGAGTTTAAGACCTTCTTAAAAAATAACGGCATTAAACAGTTTTTTTCACCAGCCTACCACCCATCATCAAACGGGGCTGCGGAGAATGCAGTCAAGCTTTGCAAGCGGGCTATTAAGAAAGCGCATAGGGATTGTGTAGATGTCGACACCGCACTGCAAACCTTTCTGTTAGCATACCGGAACACAGTGCATAGCACTACCGGGGAAACCCCGGCTATGCTTTTGCAGAGACGTCCATTACGCTCTAGGCTTGATTTACTGCGTACCAGCCAGGTCACCACAGACAGAGTCCATCAAGCTCAGAGGCGGCAAATGGAATCCGCGGGGGGAACCGACCGCAGTTTCAAGGAGGGTGACTCAGTTTGGGCCCGTGAGTATGGTGCTAGTGATAGGTGGGTGAAAGGTACCGTGGAACGGGTAGACAGTGCCCGTAGATACTCAGTGGTAAAGGATAATGGTCAATCACTAAAAAGACATGTAGATCAAATGCGCCGCAGGTCACGCTTATCTGATGTTGCCTGTCCAGAGACTGAAGACAATACAGATCATGGGGGAGAGAGTGTGGTCGAGCCAATTAGCGAGGGGTTAGAACGGGTAGTAAAGGTAGCCTCACCAGAGGCGAGTACCACGAATAAGGGGGAGAGTTCAAATCCGGACATTAATACTCCTGAAGATTCTCTGGTTGAGTTACGACCACCATCTCCACCGCCGGAGATTCGTTACCCTAAGCGAACACGTAAACCAGTAGACAGATTTACAATTGTTTAACTAAGTAGTTAAGAATTATTGTCGGTTTACATCTCATTGATAGTGTTGTTATGTTGATGTTGTATTAGTTCTGTTTTATTATTGTGTTATTACATAGATGTACTATTGTATTGTGGTGGAGGTGTGATATATTTGTATAGTGGGTAGTTAGGATTAATTCTTTGTATGTTACGAGCCGCGCGCCAGTGTCCGAATATACGTCTATCAGTGAAGTCTGTGTTTAATTGTGCTACCGATAGTTCCAGGAGTGCCCATATCTTTCAATAACTTAAGTAGTTTGACAGTCTTACTCATTTACATTGTGCGTAACTTTAATATAGTTTAGACGCCGCCAGTGTTCCGTCTGGACCAAGCGAGAGTGCACACACACCTCTCCTGCCAAATAAATATAATAAACAAATCGGAGCTCTCTCTCTGTTTGTTTCGGCTAATCTCTGAAACGGCCGGGCTGGGCCGATTTTACGGGACTTTCACTGGCAGATAACTGAAGCTATGAGTAGCATAGGCTACTTGTCCCGGTACCGCGTTCCCGTGGGTTAACTCCCGACACCCACGCGGGCGAAACCGCGGGCGGAAGCTAGTACTGCGGGGTAATTGCGTAACACACTATCAGTAGCAATGGGTTTCATTGTGACAGTTTAACTACATTCATTGCGTTATTTGGGTTGTTGAGCAGACACATCTTTCGAACATATAAGGCAATGGATGAGCAATATCCTTCAAAAAGACTATGTTACGCAATTAGGGTGCTTCAGATTGAGACTGATAATGCTGGATAAAGTCACAGAATTTTAAATTGTTACAAAATATATCAAACTGCAAAAAATTATCAAAGAGAAATAAAGCAAAATCTGAAATTCTAGTTCGATTTCTTAGACCCAATTCACTCAAATACGCGTGCGTACTTACGGTACGCAGGTAACAATTCACCAGTAAAGTTCAAATAGAAAACCATTTCTACAGAAACTCGTAAAAATCTCAACGTAAATCTATATTGTGTACCTGCTTTCCTTTCACGATAAATTTTTAAGGCGGAACCCTAAAATTTGTGCAAGGGGAAAAATAGTAAAAGTTTGCGGAAGGCCATAACTCAACACGAAGACGTTGCTCCAGTACGCCAGTATGGTGGATGAATCTAAATGTTTAATCTGAAACTAGATAGAAAATGGGGTAGAAGTTAGTTTAACGTGTTGAAAATTATTCAGTGTCAAGTCATGTTTTGTCATTTTGGTGGCCTTCTGATGTTTTTAGGGTTCCGTACCTACCTCAAAAAGAAAAACGGAACCCTTATAAGACGCGTCCTCGGAGTTTCGCTAGCTACTTTAATATGATCGTATGGCGTCTTTTATGTTTTTTTAACCGACTTCAAAACAGGAGGTTCTGTATTATTATTAATTAATATGGAAATGTAACCCGCTTTTATATTAGGAACTGTTCGATACTATAAGATTGTCCGAAATGGTTAAAATGCTACTACTTACGAGGTATTGCATTCCCGAGGTTTTCACTCATAAGGCGACGATATGTGTTCCAAGCACTTTTTTATAGGTCATAGGATAGCACATCATTTCCTGGTCAGACGGTAATTAAATGTGGTAATCAATTCTCTTACCTTCTACTGAAATAGATTTAATCATAACACTAGTTACTATAGTCGACCGCTTAACTGTGACGTTGCCTGAGGTAGCTGCGCAGTGCGGGAGAGGTGATAGTTGTCACAAGTTGACGAATCACTGAGCTCTCGCATCACGTCACCACCACCCCTCCCGCACCGCGCTACTACCTCAGGCAACGTCTCAGTTAAGCGTTCGGCCTATTATATAGTACTGGAAACGGCTGCTTACAATTCGTTTAGGTCGTTGGTTCGAACCGTACGAATGTAATGGCCAATTTATACAGCGTGAAATTTTAATGGTTGTTTTCCCGAAGCGAAATGATTTTTTACAATCGATTTATAAAAAAATAAAAATAAAGTATTAAAATATGGCAGATTTATAATAATGGGAAAAACAAAACTCGAACGCGATCTCGAACCAACAGTATAGCTACAGCCCAAACGGACGACTGCGCGTGGTCGTCCTGCTACCTGCAAAGATGGTAGGTAGCGGGCGGGCGCACGTGAGTTACTATTGATTCTCACGCTTTCGAGTTGAGATCATATATTTTAAAATTATTTGAAAAAAAAAAATAACTGCATGAATCGATAGCACTACTGAGTACAAATCGTTCTGCCGCGGGAAAACAACCATTAAAATTTCTCGCTGTATAATTTACGCATCGTTATTGATTAAATTTAAGATTCTTGTATCTTTACCAATAATGAATCAAATAACTTTGCATAGTAGACTCTTTCATATGGATTTAGCTATCATAGGTAAAATTAGTTTACGAATCTATTTATATGCCCAATTTGGCCATAAAAATACTACCATTAGTAAGCAAAACGATTCGTTTTTTGTTTATAAGAACCAAACTAACCAAACAATAGCAATTTTCCTCTCGAGATTTTCATTGCTGCAACAATATTGAACATTAGGTAAGTATAGATTTTAGTCCTAAACCCGGCCCATTACGAAGAGTCATAGGCACTATTGGAACTCCTAACAAAATGTTGGAAAACCAACTTGTCCGTAAACAAAGTTAGTTCACAGCATGCATGATGATTAGGTTCAGTCAACAAAGGAGTTAAGTATACAGGAGAGTCGGATATAGTTGAAGTTTACTAAGAAACCGATGGATGTTCTGGATTGAAATTTAATTTAATAAATGAGCTGTTGGTTTTCTAGTAATAAACTAAAATTTTATTCGAGAATATCCATCGGTTTCTTAGTAAACTTCAACAATATCCGACGCTCCTGTATACTTAACTCCTTTGTTGACTGTACATGCTCAGCACCCTAATTGTGTAACACACTATTACTCTCAATTTGAATCATTTTCTAGCATATTTCTAATCCATTGCTCCATATGTTCGAAAAATGTGTCTGCCTAACAACGGATATAACGCAATGAATGTTGTTGAACTGTCAAAATGAAACCCATTGCTACTGATAGTGTGTTACGTAATTACCCTGCAGTTTGGCAATAAAAAAATGCTACCTGGTAAGCAAAACGATTTGTTTTTATCTAGAGGAACCGAGCGTAAATTCTTGCCACATTTTCCTTCGCCATAGGTATTATTATCCGGTTCTATAATAATTGCATGGGCTGAGCAGCGCCTCATTGAAAGCCGCGACTGCAAAGCGAGCCCGCGGCGTTCCCTCGCTCGCGCATTACAATACTACATTTCAAAACCAACCAACATACATATCACACACTCCTACAAACATTCGCACATATTTACGTTACACTTCACAACGTGACGCATTCCCACAGGCCGTGAACAATCAAATCAAATGAAAATTAAATCGTGTACGGTACGAACACTGAGACTTAACATTAATTATTCATTAATCCAGCACCGTACAGAATTGATGATAGCACAACATGGCGACGGGTGTCTCGTATTGACGGATCGTATTTATCATGATTATTTTATGTTTGGATTGCGTGACGTTTTTATTTCGGGTTGAAATCGTATTTTACCTATGAAGTTCTCTGCTGTCAATTCAAGTTTCGCGTAGAGTAATGCCCGTTTTCAGTAATACACTACAAAGTTAGCAAAACACTAAGCATACAGCATTTTCTTCAAAAAACTATTCATAACAACAATAAACAAAGTCAAGAAAGGGCAACATGACGCGCTGCAAATAGCTTTTCCAGAATCTGTGTATGACTGAGGCCACTTTCTTTCTTATTATAATGGTAATATATTAAATACTTTTCTAATGCACAAAGTGACACGTAAACAAATCCCTAAACAAAGGTGTTATAATATACAGTTCACCTATGAAACTGCACGCGATCAGCACTTCTAAACCGCATTCAAGAGTTTTTGAGGATGGATGAATGGATGGATGTTTGTTACTCTTTCACGCAGAAACTACTTAGCGGATTTTGATGAAACTTTACAGTCATAAACCTTATACATCATAATAACACATGGGATACTTTTTATCCCGATATTCATACGGGATCGACACTTAAGGCTCCTTCAAACAGTAACAATCGCGCGTGACACAAAGGCACCGCAAGTCGCGCAACTAGCGGTGCCTTTGTGTCGCGCGCGATTTTATCGCTGGAGCCTTTATGCGGGTAAAACCGCGGGTGGCTGCTAGTCAACCTATAATGTTCCCACAACAATTTTGACAGTGACAGCTCTTGAACTCGGTATAGGTATTTCTTAGTTAAGTGAATACGGGCCACTATCTCATTTCAATGGACTGTACAAATCTGTATCAAATGAACGAAGTGAAAATATATCAAGCGCAACGATAGGTACTGTGCCGTTAAATCAAAGATTGAAAGAAGAAAGAGAAACTGTTTATTTGCCACGATACTCGTATAAGCAATGGGGCTAAACTCATGGTAACAGATCCTACTATAGTTATTTTATAATTGTAAAGAAAATGAACAAGATATAGAGTGAAAAACCTATAATACCTGAATGTATGATAACTTCGTAGATAGGTTTTTAGCATTTACGTAAGTCAATTGTAACGTACATACACTTGTGAACTAAAATTCTAACCAATCGCATCACAAATCACTTTCCCTAAATCCCTGTTAATCCTAGAAGCATCCTTGTTATGGCCAAAGGTACAAACAGCCCTATCTGCCACCTGAGCCCTAATTCCTAACAAAAAAAAAACATAAACATTAAGAAAGTTCCCCTCTTCGCTACATTATACCGTCTCGCATGATTTAGTGAGTTCTGCCATCATCAATTCTACGTTTACCTTCGCCAATCAATATTGATGCACGGAGCTATCTATTATTATAAAGCAATTATGGGATACTTGTAGTATAATTACCTGGTTTCGTGTTCTGTTTTCGTGTCAAGAGATACGAATATCCGTTACGCCTTTATTCCTATTACACTCACATTATGATGATAATATTATATTCGTGTATTTGTATTAAAACTCGTACAATATCAACTTTTCTTTTTTTAATAAATAATTAATGTTTCTCATAGGTATACGGGGAGATTTTTTTTTTTTTGTAAATTCTTGAACTTTGCTAGACATCCAGTTAGAGCAAAGTGCGAGTCATTATCATCTGCCCTGGCCTTTTCCCAACTATGTTATGTTGAGCTGCACGATTTCTGACAAATGCGTGCACTGACTGGACAGGTCCTCTGAATAAATGTGGTTCTTTCCTCAAAAGACCATCTCAGACATCGATCTACATGGTCTTCATATAACCTGACCAAGATTATGTCTGGACTTCAAAAGAGACTGTGACCTCTGATTTTGTTTCAGCCTTTCTTCTCAGAGTAGTCAGATAGGAAACGCCGACCTCTTCTAGTTTAAAAAAAAATATGATTGACGTGTAAAAGTGTTTGTACTTATTAGTGTTTGTACATAATAGGACTGAAAAAAAACTGAATATGAATAGGAATTTCTCAGTAGCAGCCCATGCATCCCAAAAGGCTTTCAGAAACCGCAGAACAACTATCTAGGCCATACTATTTATATAAGCCATGCCAAACATATAAATATTAGTATGGCCTAGATTTTCCTCAAAAAGAGACTGTGACCTCTGAGTTTGTTTCGGCCTTTCTTCTCAGAGTAGTCAGATAGGAAACGCCGACCTCTTCTAGTTTAAAAAAAATATGATTGACGTGTAAATGTGTTTGTGCAAACCTACTTACAAAAATAAAATCATTATCATTTATGCTGGGGTCGGCTTCCAGTCTAACCAGATGCAGCGAATACCAGTATTTAACATAGAGCGGCTGAGCTGACTGAGATAACTGAGCTGTGGGTAACACATGCTGATGACTCGCGGTTGCATATATAGTCAGGAAGTTTTATTAATAAATAAATTGACACCCTACGTCAATTTGTCGTGTTTTAGCCATTTCATACAACTTTCAAAGAATGACAGTTGCGATTTGAATATACGGACAATTTCAATTGGTAGTCAATTTGCGGTACCGATTAATTTTCCTGACTTTACCTAAGTATTCGTGAATAATGACAAAATGATTGTAGTTTTCTTGTCAAAATGTGTGTGAGAGTAAAGTACTAAAGGTACACCACTGCCGAACCCTTCAGGAAAAACAAGCGTGACGTCAAGTTGAAGTTTATTTATTTCATAATCAACAGGGACAACAGGTTTTAACAAATACATTTCAGAGGTCTTCTTGTAAGTATAGAGATACTGTTACAAAGCCTGTTATTTATATTCTTATTCTCAAAAATAAATTTTGTTGTTTTTACAATTTTACTCGCCAGACTTTCGAGTTTGATGACGAGAAGCGCCTGTTAGATACACATAATATTATAAAAACTAACCTTAAAAATAACTACCAACTACCGGCTCGGACAGATTGCGGACAAGTCGCGAACGCCTGACACTGAAAGATTCTAAGTACGTATCCGTCTGGAGATTTCTGTGTGCGGAGCCACGTCCGCAAGTATCCGCAACCCGACATAATCAATAAAAAAAATGTTACAAAAAGAAAAATTAAACTACAGAATTTACATATAATTAGTTTTGGTACTTGAATTCGTAATCTCAGATAATTTAAATTTTATCCCCACTTTTAAACGATACAGAGAAAAGCAAAAAAAAAAAATGATTGAAGATTTTGAATCCTGCTGTGTTGTATGCCATTGAGTTTGTTGTTCCACGATAAATTTATAAAATATTTGTATTGTATTTTTTCTAATATAAACTTTTCTTTTGTTTCAGGTGGATTTCTAATGAAATATTAATCGTCCCATGCGATAAGTATGCACCGTGATATTTTTAATTATTTTACTGTATTTAATGTCAGTTTTATACTTAGGTACTAATAAATAGTTTAGAGTTGTTACAAAAAAGTATAGTGTTCGTAACGTAAAAAGTAAATTAACGTTGACGTTAAATCTTTTAGAAAAAGATTTAGTATGTTGTACTAACTATTATTAATGTTCGTTTAAAAACTAGAATATGTATAAGTCCTACAATTTCTTGGAAATACTCTGAGTTTCATCATTGGTAAAGATGTGGTTACGTAATTGTTTGGTAAATTATACAGCTTCTGAACCACTTACCGATTTCACTTACAAAATGGAGTATGTATCTCTACTGGAGCTCTACTCTATTTAAGGCCCGGTTATTTCAAACGGTTGGTTAGTACCGATTACGTACTCGTTATTATTTGACGTACGGCAAGGCCTTCATTTTGACGATAGTTAGCGCCATTTTTGACGTATACGCGTGCATCAAGTGGACGTGAGACAACCCGCCCTTAGACTTCTCTTGTTATTCTGTTAATTCGTAGGGATTCTTTTTATCCTATCCTCTAATTATAGGAACCGTTCAACCTATAAACAAGTGCTCCAAAAATAATTTACAACAGTTATTCCAAAAATCAATCTTATCTCTCAAAAAATAAGGTCTAATTTTGCGAAATTCTTTTCACTGGTTGTATATTAAAAGTGCCGCATATTACACCAACTAATGGGTCCTCATTATGGCCAAATTAGTTTTATGGCCGCTGTAAACACTATCGAGATAATACTGGCTGTAATCCACGCATCGGCCATTTAAACTTACCATGCACATTGTACAGTCATGAGCATAAATATGAAGACACTTAGCGGAATTGAAAAGCTATTTTTCTCGTATAGATTCAAATGTTGAAATGTAATATCTAAAAACCATTTTAGTTTGTGTTAAAATATGAAGATGAGATCGCTTTTAGCGATAAGACCGCCCATTTTGTTTTTGTAAAATGTCTACATTTTATAATATTTTAGGTGTACTTAAAGAATATTATACACATATAACTACCTATCTATTAAATCAGAACAACACTTATAGTTTACCTATTTTAATCAATGGATTCTTGTGGAATTAAATGAATTTTTTTCAAAAAAAAAACAAAAAAAATTCTGAACTTCGCTACGTGAATAGTTGACCTGCACTCTAATTGCGTAATACACTGTTAATCTCAATCTGAATAATTTGAAGGATACTGCTAATACATTGCTTCATATGTTCGAAATATGTGTCTGCTCAACAACGTAATAACGCAGTGAAAGTTGTTGAACTGTCAAAATGAAACCCATTGCTACTGATAGTGTGTTACGCAAATACCCCGCTGGTAATTGCTGGTAACCCCGCGGTTGAATATTGCTTTCACGTCATAAAACAGCAAGGTCTATTTGTCTATATGACAGTGAAATAGTTTCAACCTTATACCTGAGTTTCAATTTACTGGTAGCCCATTACGAGGTAGATTATACATACTTAATGCTCGTGACTGTACAAGCTAAATGCACTGATACTGTTAATGATTTAAATGGTAGTACAACAGCGTGCCAGAATTGCAGTTGGCAATATTAGATGGTATGTTTAAAATATGAAGCGGATATTTAGAGGATATTTGGCTCGAGAATTGATGTAGGTAGGTTATGGAATATCATTATCTCAATTCTGTATAGTGCTGTAAGAAAAAGCAAAGGATTTTATCAGTCAGATTTCCAAACGAACTTCCTGTAACAGTGGCAAAATTAAATTAGGAGTAATTCTAGATGGACTGATCCTGTTCTGTAAAAATTTCTCTTTCATTTTAAGCTTGAAGTGTCAATGGTATTCGTCTTTAGCATCAGGTGGAATGATAGCTCACTTCAAGTCACTTTTACCTATATTGGAGCCAGGAATTTGAAATAATTTTCAAGTTATGGAACAAGAAACTGAATGTCATAATTAACAAAGGTTCCATTGCAACCAAAAACTTATTAGGACCTTTTTGTTACTGCTTCTACTAATTGTTTTTGTCACTCAAAAATCAACTTTGAATACATTGCACTAAAGTTGGTAGTTATATGATTAAGTGGCGATGAAATGTAAACTATCTGAGATTATGTACACTCCATAAGTATTAATGGTGAGATTTTCACAGAATAAACTGGCAGGTTAGTCACCGTTAAACTTCAGAATTATTCATATTTTATTAAGTACACAAAACTCAAATCATTTACCAAAACTAAGTTTCGTTACATTTATTGTCAGTATCAGTACATCTTCAGATATCACAATACTCAGAACTTTTCCACTTTTATTTTTAAGGTTTCTTTAATTACATTTTCACTAAGAACAAAGGCAGTATAAATCTTTATTTAGAGACGTTTATTCAGACGGAAAAAGGAGCATTGCTAATAAAATTTCCATTTTTAAGAGGCTTTAAATGCACCCCCTCAATTATGATCACAGGGTGTAACTCACGACAGTCAGCACCCTACGAATTAAAGGAGGGTGGGTGCATAATATGTGATAGCTGGTTTGATTAGATTAAAGCGTAGACAGCAACATAAGTGAAGCTATTAATTTTAGTACTTGCTAAATAAAGAATAATGGGCATTTTTGTATGGAGCCTGGCCTGATGACCAATAGAGTAAGTGAGACTGTCAAAGATCCACGAATGATAGTCGGGACCAATGACTTAACGTGCCTTCCGAGCCACGGAGGGGTCTTGGTATGTAAAAATGGTCACCTGTCCAGGGACCAACCGCGGCAAGCACAGCTTAACCTGATCGATCGACCCGTGCGGCTGTTATTACTTAGCCATAAGCCCCCTCAATGTTATGAGTCAATAACTAATATTATTGAGAACTGCAGTGAACATTAGCGTCATAAACTAATACGTTTACATGGTACTTGCAGGTCTGATATCTCTTTAACCGCGTATTTCACAACCTCTTCTGCTCCTAATTAAAATTGATGCTTATGATATAAACTTTCATTTGATGTATATGTGGTTTTTATTGGTCATACCGGCCAAAACGGCCATCATTCTTTCAGTGTATTTTTTCTATAGCGCTAAGTAAGGACCCCACACCAAACTTTTCTTCGCTTGTTTCTGGATTCTAATCATACTATTACTGTAATGTTAGTCTGCATCATCTCCCTTTCCCTATCTCCCCATGACGTCCAGCTCTTTCGATCCAGGGCAAAAGTGAACCACTGGCCGTTTGTTTCTACATATTCACCAATTTTAGGATTGTTTAAATGCACCCCTTCAATTATGACCACAGGATGTTACTCGCGACAGTCAGCGAAGGGTGGAAGCGTAAAATGTGATAGTTGATTTGATTAAATTATGCCTGGAAAGCAATATAAGGATAGTTTTGTACATGTTAAAGTATCTACATAGGTATTAGTACTAGTAGAAGTACGTAATAATACATTTACTCGTATGTCAAACAAACTGTTCTTTAGTGAATTTTCAACCTTCATGTGGATTCTAATAATCATATTTATACAACCTAAGTAAACTAACCCTACTAAAAACTAACAACAGTAGTCTGTAAAAAGTCATGTTAAAAATCTTTGCTATAACTTTTTTACATACCTACAATCCGATTAACGAGTTCACACTTCACAATACGGCCCAGAACACTGTGCAACCTAACCTTCACGGCTCCCCATAGACATTCAACCCCGGTTCCAAATCTCCCCGGTTGGTGTTACATTTCGCTTGGGTCCGAAAACCAACAAATTATTCCCCGCGGGCACAGCCGAACGTAATTACAGTAATTCGTTGGCGCAGTTTACTGTGTACGGGATTAGCAGATGGGGTAGGGTTACCTTGATTTAAGGGGCTTACAGGACCTAAACTCAAAAAACGCAAGTTTTAGAAACAATAAAAGTTGATCGACTACCCACAGTAAACAATATCAAAAAAATATATGATATTCTTCAGGATATAATTGCTAGGTAGGTAGGGTGTTGAAAACATAATACAACTAATTTGGTACGATAGAAAAAAATCATGAAGATACCTATAAAAACTTTATTTTTACAATAAAAACCATACTAGTATACATACAATCATTCTGATTTTGTCAGATTATTCTACAAGCAACATACTAAAATACTAGTGTTTTAATTTTTTGTCCAAACAATAGATTTTTTGTAATTAAATAATTGCTTCATATTTTGCAATAAATTACCAGTGTTGTGTCATCGCGCTTCTGTTTCTTCTGTTCTATGCAGTCTGAGTGACCGCGCTTTAGGTCATGTAAGTAAGCCCCTTAATCTAAAAGAGTGTGTTTCTTGGAGTCGATTTGGTTACGTATTGGTTCTCGATAGATTGGTGTTGGTGAAATTTTGAGGAGCTTTTTATTGGCTTACATGTGTAGATTTACTCGAAGTTGGTTCTTGCAATTTTTTTCTTTTAATTTTTAGGGCCCCGCTTAGTAGCTACCACTACTAAGCGATCAGAGTAAGCTACTGGTAAGAAACTATCATCATCATCATTTCAGCCGAAAGACGTCCACTGCTGGAGATAAAGAACTATTCATAACTACTATTCATGGCATAAATTCGACCGGTTCTGCGCTTCACGTATCCAGCGGATTCTTGCGGACTTCACAAGCCTTCACAACATAGAATTGGAAGGCCTTCCGCAAAGTGGACCCATGTTCCACGCTACGAAGCCCACTTTGCAACACAGAACTTTTATGACGCCATCTCATCTTGATACTTCAATTCAATTAGCTTTAACATCTAAACAAACACTTTTAAACCGCTATATTGTTTATTGCATCGTATTTTATAATCACATCGTAAAAAATCCCTCTCTCGCCCGTTTCGCCGCGGCCCTTAATCTTTGTCTTTAGAGAATTAACGTTAATATCTTGTTAAAATAGCTGTGAAATATTAATAAGATTATACGTCGCCGTGGTCACTGAGTTGAGATCGCTTTAAAGACCATCAAAATGGTACCGAATATAGTCAGTGGCCGAAGAATGTTTTTACATTAATAACAAAGTAACGTAATTATGTGTCTTTATTATTTATTTATTTAAAAAGGGACTTAGTGCCATAGGCATTCACTACCAGTCAACCAAGGGTGGTGAAGAGATTAGTTTGCAGATGCTTTGTACAAGAGGGCCAATGGTAAAAAAATAAATATAAGTACTAGCAGCGCCACGTGGTTTCACCCGCATAAGTGTCTATCCCGTGGGAATATCGTGATAAAAACTATCCTATGTCCTTCCCCGGGATGCAATCTATCTCTCTGCCAAATTTTATCGAAATCCGTTCAGTGGTTTAGGCGTGAAAAAGTAACATACAGACAGACAGTTACTTTCGAATTTATAATATTAGTATGGGTACACATAATATATATTCATTCACTTTTCCACTCAAAAGCTATCTATGTAGATACATCATGCTCTTTTAGCGAAACCCTCTCGAAAACGTCCGAACCGGGCAATGTAATTGACTCACATTTACCACCATTAGTGATATGAAAAACTGGGACAACATTAAATAAACACTTTAAAGATTCATTTATATACGTTCCTCAAAGTTAAGAGACGTTTAAATGACAAAAAATGTATCGGTAAGAATGCCACAGTTTCTTTACGGTACGGCGTATAAACCGTAGAAAAACCCCGTAGAAAAAACGTGTCCGTCAACCATACACCATAACCAAAGTGCTTCCATAGTGATACATATACAACACTGACGAACCGTGCCTACACACGGCGAAATTAGGCCTTGTAGACTTTAGATCTGTAGATAATTTTTTATTTTATCAAGTAAAAAAAATAAAATAACCTAGTACAAGCACCAAGCACCAAGGTATGTACCAAGGTTCCCAGGGTCCCAGGTCTTGGTACCAAGTTCCAAGTATCAAGTACCTGGTACTTGTTGAGAAAAGAAAGAAAGAAAGAAAATACATTTATTTAGCACAGACTAAAACACACACTATACACCAGATAGATAATAGTCGTACATCAGATAAAAACAAAAAAAAGATAAAAATAAAAAGTGCAAAGTCCGATGTAAGAAATTAGCAGGAAAGTGTGCGCACGGCTGCGCCAAAAAGGCCCAGTTCAGCAAAAATGCCAGACAACTAGTGCCTGACGCTTGTTTTCAAACTGGACTTGGTGTGTGAGGTGACGGATGTAATCGTGATGTGTGTGCACAGGCCTACGCTGTCCTCCCATACCTACTGATGTAATTTGAAAACATTGTAAAAGCCAATTATTTTTAAAAAGAGTAACCGTGGAGTTTCTTGCCGGTTCTTCTCCATAGGAAACGACCAATTGGAACCTTGCACCTAGCTTCTGACGTTTCATAAGTGCCCATGTAGGTTTATGTGAAATAAAATATTTTGATTTTGAATAAGCTGTAATTTTTCACGGAAAGAAAAACGTGTGTGTACAAAGGGGCCTAAGGGGTAAATGTTTGTATTAAAAGTAATTTAGTTCAAAAAGATTAAGTTAAATTCAACATTTTTAATAGCCCAAGCAATAAAGTCGCAACAAGATTACATAACAGCTTATAAAACTGCACTATAAACTTTATTTAATAAACTCATTTTATTAGTCCATGCACTCAAGTAAATAACCTACATAATTATTCCTCCCATTTCCAAGGACCGTAGAAATTTCTTCTTATAATATCAGCTATTAGTACCTACCTTATGAACGTCTCGAGGAAGCCTCAAAAATGCTCAGTAGAGTAATGCAACCGAGGTTACGTCCTCAGTGCTAAGAAGGGGAGGGAAATTTCCTTCGCTTGCAGTTGACTTTCTTATAAGGTGCTTCACACGAGGTTGTGTGTCGCCGCGTTGAGGATGTTGGTAATAATGTTGGAAAGATTATGAATATTCTTTATTAGTAAGCAGATAGTTTTTAATATTACCTACATTTTAGATCTAGTTAAAGGCAGCTCATATCAACCGTAAAGTTTTTTTTAATAGAGTAATAGCCGTGCATTCATTTATAGTGGGGTCGACGAGCGAATACGTTCATGACACATGACAGTTTCGTACAAACGAATACGTGTTTTGCGAATTTGATCTTTATTAGGTACTAGAATTGTCGCAATGACAAGTATCAGGAACGCATTCTCTCGACGACGGCCGGACTGTAATTTAATTTTATGACAAATACATAATACTGTTAATGCTAAACCTAGCTTTATGGTAAACTAGCAGCGCCCCGCGGTTTCATCCGCATAAGTGTCGATCCCGTGGGAATATCGGGATAAAAACTATCCTATGTCCTTCCCCGGGATGCAATCTATCCCTCTGCCAAATTTTATCGAAATCCGTTCAGTTCAGTGGTTTAGGCGTGAAAAGGTAACATACAGACAGACAGAGTTACTTTCGAATTTATAATATTAAGTATGGAAGTATGGATTGTATAAGGATGGATGCCTAAGCAAATAAATGTTACTTACTTACGTGCATTAGTGATAACTGTAAAGTTTGTGTTCCTACCATAATAAATTGATTTTTATTCTTCTATATGTAAGTACTAGTGCTACAAATCGCAGCGACACAAACACGTGTGTATACAACACACCTTACATCAGGCGCCGTGAAATTTCATCTGGCATCGTTGGCTGTATTATTAAAGAACAAACTAGAGCGCGTAGCATCACCCTGTGTAATATTAGAGCGCATTGTCACCGGCCCTGCCTTTCTCATATTTCTTACATCATTAAGTCAGCGTACTGTTGTACTGTCGCAGCGGCAGCGACGACGTTACAAGTATGTTTTAGCCTTTTTGTTATCTTGAGATGTTGGAGAATTTTTGAGGTAGACGAGTTGTAGATTCTGTGCTTTTTTTGTGTGTACCTTATTAATATTTTAATAAAAACTCTTTTTCATGATCATACAAGCGTTACGGGTCGGAGTCATATTTTGTTTGACTTTAGTTTACTAATCCAATTAAAGTCACACACAGTAACTTTGATAACAGCATAAAATGGGCAACGTTTTTTTTAAAAAAGAAAGAAAGAAAAGAAATAGCATGATCAGCCTATAATGTTCCCACTGCTGGGACACAGGGAAGTAGGCTGGAATCCACCACGCGACCCCAGTGCGGGTTAGTAGATGTCACATGTCTTCGAATTTTTGGTCCTAAGAGATGCCGGTTTCCTCAACATGTTTTCCTTCACCGTTTTGAGAGCAGTGGTGATGAAATAATTTACACAAAGTAAAGCGCCTGTCTCGGTTCGAATCTACGACGTAAGTCGCGACTGTTACCACTGGGCCACCACTGCTTACTCACTTTGATAACAGATTTGATTAAAATTATTGAAGTGAACACTTCTTTAGGCGTGTTGGGCATTTTTTTAAGGTGGGAAAAAACCATTGAACTCGCGACACTGTTACCGTAACCGACACCGCGCTACATTCGGATGTGTTCGGCTGTCCTCGGGATGTACTCGGTTTTAATCAAACTCAAACTCAAAGCATTTATTTCAATTAAACCTTGTACAGGCACTTTTGAATTGTCAAAATTAAATAGTCTGTCAGTTAGTCAGAAAGTTGAAGCTAGTTGCCCATTCCAAAGCGTAGATCTCTATGGAGAAGAACGGGCAAGAAACTCCATGGACACTCTTTTAAATCAAGATATTACAAAATCCTGGGTACATTATTCTTGTTGCTTCTATATGTGAGAACAATGTAAAAAAGACACAAATGTAGAAACAATTCAAGACATAAGATGAAAAAATAAGCCCTTTATCCGATATGTCAGTGAGTGATGGCAAAGTATTCTGTTTGTGTTTTGTTTATAAGACGATTAAAAAAATACACACGTAATTGTGCTAGTTTTCACTTCTGTGGGCACACCCGGAGTGCCACTGTTTTTTATTCTAACTCAAACTCTACCCGCTGTCAATGAGACCTATCCCCAAGGCTTAGCATAGCAAGTGAAGACTCCTTAGTAATACACCGTATATACTAGTGGCACGGTACCGCGCTGTAGTAATGAGTTCGAGACGTATAGAAATTATAGTAAAAGTGCGCAGTGCTGCACACTAGGGTGGGGGCACCCTATTTCAAGTTAAACAAATATCAACTTTATTTCAATGACAATTAAGTTGATTTCAGAGTGACTAGTACCTACTGTTGAAAAATTTATAAAAATGTCTGAAGTTGTAGTGTAAACTGAACTTTATTGTATAGGAATTAAAGTTATTTTTTCTTTAATTCATATTTTTTTACATTTTTGGCAAATAAATCGCGTACCTAGGATATATTATCATATTTCTATGATAAAAAAATGTAAGGGGAACGAGTTGTCTACCCTGTATACGTGGATTGTGTAAGAGGCAACAAAAGATTGAGTAAACAGAGTTCTCCTGTCTACTCATAAATGAAAAATGATTTTATTTACTGTAAGCAGTACCTATTTACAAAACACTTTTACACGTAAATGATATTTTAAAAACTACTCGAGGTCGGCGTTTTTCTATCTAACTACTCTGAGAAGAAAGGCCGAAACAAACTCGAGGTCATAGTCTCTTTTTGAGGAAATAACCACACAGATTTAGTGGACCTGTCCAGTCAGTGCACGCATTTGTCAAGAATCGTGCAGCTCAACCCGAAACTTAAGGAGCTCAAAGATTCGACGAATAATACCAAAGAAAGGATATTTGGGTAGGCCGCATAAATTACTCAAATTGCCAGACCATGATAAAAACTAAAAGAGAAAAAAAATACAAACTAAAAATTACCCACTTAATCCTCACATTCACAATAATTAAAATAATACTTTACAAAGTAAATATTCATGTCGTTTTATATAACAAAAAACTCTCATACAGTGATTTAGGCAAACTTTCATGTGACAGATCACTTTGTGGTTGATGTCAGTCTTGTGTTTAGAAGTTGACATTTTCTGGCTTATAATTTCTCTAAATATAATAATATCTTCTCGTCCCACATACCGCAGTGTCTCAAGACGAAAGTCTTTGACCAGTGCGTGTTGCCAGTGATGACTTATGGCACTGAAACGTGGTCGCTCACAATGGGCCTTATAAGAAGGCTAAAAGTCACCCAAAGGGCAATGGAGAGGGCTATGCTTGGAGTTTCCCTGCGTGATCGAATCAGGAATGAGGAGATCCGCAGGAGAACCAAGGTAACCGACATAGCCCGCAGAATTGCCAAACTTAAGTGGCAGTGGGCAGGGCACATTGCTCGCAGAACAGATGGCCGATGGGGCCGAAAGGTTCTGGAGTGGCGACCACGTACCGGAAGACGTAGCGTTGGAAGGCCTCCCACAAGGTGGACCGACGACCTTGTGAAGGCCGCAGGAACCCGTTGGATGCGAGAAGCACAGAACCGGTCGAAGTGGAAGTGCTTGGGGGAGGCCTATGTCCAGCAGTGGACGTCTTTTGGCTGAAATGATGATGATGATGAATTTCTCTAAATAAATAGCATCCGAAATATTCTAATAAATACTCTTCTAGATCAAAACAAGAAGCCTAGGCTAACTATGTGCCCAGTGACCTGTCAAAATGTGTGTGTGTGATGTGATTTTATGCTAGAGTTGGTACCTGTTGGGTACGGACCCAACAGGTACCAACTCTAGCATAACTTATTCAACGAACTTACATATAAACCATTCATTCATTCACTCGCTCACTCACTCACATAAGATTCATTCGATTCCCTTTTGCCCTAAACCGCATACATCTTAGATCGACGCGTTTAAATTACTCTTTTCAACCCTTTGCCACCCTTGTCGATACCTGAGCTTTTGAATACAGGGGGCTTAAAGGTCGTTGTCACTCTTTTCGTGTTTCTTTTGTTTAAAGAAAAGCTGCTGGTATACCGCGTGATGCGACCTTAATTTTATTTAACCCACTTGTATACTTGTGTGTTTGTGATTAAACCGTTTTCGTTTTATGAACAAATTTTAATTTCACTAAACGATATTATTTATTTACATTTTTCTAAAATAGCAGATTGGAGCAACCTGTACATAAAGGGCTAAGGAAGGAACACGGGTGGGTTTTAGTCAGTAAGAGTCTGACACTCCCTTCCGCTCCACCCAGAGCGGGAGGGGTCATTTGATGATTTCCCATCCGCAAAAAAAAAAAAAAAAAAGAGTGCCCTATGTTGGCGAACGGCGCAGGCGATAGTTTTCAAATAACGAATTATTTTATGTTGTTATATTTTTTATGATTACTGGCCACTAGACCTGTTTTTTAAATTAACGTCACAATTGTACCGGCACTGTATATAGAAATATCCATAAAAATGTGAGGTCATTGTAAAATTAGATACATTTAAGTTACTAAAAGGTAAATGAAAATTATCAGCAGAACTGTTTTGAAACTTATGAAAATTACTTTGGAGTAAAATATTGCTTAAATAGAGTGCCTTTGCCTTAATAATTTTAATTTTGTAGCAATTTGTGTCAAAACTTGAGTACCTTCTAATCCGCCCTTAATCTAATCTCAAAAACTAATATTAATGTTTATATGCCTACATTTCTGAGCAAAAATCCAATAGTACCTAAAGTAAAGCAATTTCAAAAATAAATGGCGTAGTAACACAAAACTAACATCATTAAATCACTCCGAGTACATAAAGCGGCCCATTCACGCCGTAAAGTGTGCCCGAAAAACCACAAATATATCGTGCATAGGTGAGTTTAAATTGTTACCTTTTCTAGCCGTCGTCGTCGTTTCCTCACAAAAAAAATATAAATAAGCAGAAGTTTGACTTCAAACACGCGATAAGGTAGTCACATAGAGAAGGTCGCTGAATAATAGGGAAAGATAGAAAAAAGTCTAGAAAACAACAACAATGATAATGATGATTGACAATGTAGGTACAGACGCCAGCACATCAAGTTACCCGAAACTGTAAAATTTTCCCAATCAACCTTGAACGTTATGCTGTAGCAATAAAGTTAAAAACCTATTAAAGAAATTTGACAGATTATAGTAGCTTGATGTGCCGTCTGTACATGTTACCTTGTTTTCCTGTGGTTTGGTATTTCGAATTGAAAGAAAATTGAATAAGACCAAAGCAAGAACTTTTTTTCAGACCTTTAAAACAACAGATTTTGTTACAGGAAATCCGACGATGAAAATTTGCATTTCATAAATTGCACCCAAAGGTTTAAATCGTCAGATTCCTGCCCTACCGCGTCAAAGATCGTGTTTCTGTTTCGTTTTGACACCTCTGACAAACAATGACGCAGTGACTTGACTTGACTGTCATGGAAACGCTATTTAACAAAATGTGCGCTCACTCTTCTCAGTATGGACGCTTTTTCGCGGGACTAAGTACGGTGAGGGAAAATCTCGCCATTTAAATCTTGGAGTTTACCAACCATATTTTATTATTGGGTTCTGCATTTGTGGGTCTTCTGTAGTGACCCACAGTACGGTGTCCCCTAACTCAATACCTGCCGTATCTAAGCAAGAAAAGAACGCCTATCGGTTAGTTCTGTGTGTCCCGAAACAATATTTCTAAATAAAATACTTCCTTGGGGGACTTGAAATGTTGGTGGCGCATGTGATAAGCAATAAACGTGCAAAAAATTGAACCCTTTCAAATAATCTGGCTAAAGTGTACTGCTTGAGTTCACTTAATAATTTAAATATTTTTTTCATGAATATCGCTGAAAAAAATACTGGTTAAGATGCATAATTAAACAATCTATAGAAGTATGAGAAACAGGGTATAAAGTTCACTCATAGTCATACTCTATAGAAAAGCCCGAGCCCGATGATTCATGTTGCGCCGTTGTATCTATGCTAGTTGCGCGGTTAACTCTGCTTGCGAGATGCAGGATTTTGTGTGACGTCAGTACGCGTTGTTCGCATGTGGCGTTGTAGATACCGCTACAAACCTGCAAAATTAAACTTCAAATAGAACTACGTAATTAATGAAATATTCTCGTACCCGCTACATTCTATGACTTGCAACCCCTAAAACACGCGAATAAAAACGCTCCACCGGTCTCCGTATCGGTCGCATTATATATAAGTGGGTAGTTTGTGAGAAAAACAGCGTATTGTTGTCGGAATTGAAAATAAACTCGCACCAACCCCCCACTTTAGGTATGTATAGCCCAGCCCACCCCCGTATAATATTGGGCTCGTGGCCACAAAGTGTGAAATTACAGAAGGCCAAAAATCCAGAATGGTAAGCTTACGCAATAGGCGCCCTACCATAAATTCAACGAAACAGAGACAATGACCTTGAATATCCATTCGGTCAATGTCAATTCAAGTCAATAAATTTATCCAAAAACACTCGCAAGTATTTTAACAGTAATTCATATTGATTCAGTATTACCGAAAGTCTGACAACCAGTCTTACCAAGGGGTATCGTATTACCCAGTAATTGGGTTTTGGAGGTCAGATAGGCAGTCGCTCCATGTAAAATACTGGTATTCAGCTGCATCCTGTTAGACTGGACGCCGACCCCAACATAGTTGGGAAAAGGCTAGGCAGTTGATGAAACACTGCTGATAACAAATCTCCAATCACCACCACCATTGCTCAAAATAAACCTTCGATCCCTACTTTTTTATAGTGTGGGGGTGTGGATATTTTGCACCATAGTGATGTGTTTTACCCGCGTCTCGTATGTCCCAATTATTTTCGCCTATTGTTTGTTATTATTGGAAGCCTGATTGGGACCGAAGGATACGAATACCCTTGTTACCTTACCAATATTGATACAGTTATAACCGTAATTTACTAGCTAATCAGTAACATAAAACTTTTATAATCATCGCCTATATTATTTGCTTCTTAATAAATATTCGAAATGGCGGAATTCTAGTCGTAGCTAATTTAAAAATATACGACTGGAATCATCGATACGAGGAAGATGAAGGCTTTTTTTTATATTTCTGCCTATAGGCCTTTAGCATAATCAGCCTATAATGTTCCCACCGCTGGGACACAGGCCTCCTCTCGGTGAGAGGTAGTGGGCCTTAATCCACCACGCGGGCCCAGTGCGGATTGGCAGATGTCACATGTCTTCGAATTTTTGGTTCTAGGACATGCCGGTTTCCTCACGATGTTTTCCTTCACCGTTTTGAGAGCAGTGGTGATGAAATAATTTACACAAAGTAGAGCGCCTGTCTGGGTTCGAACCTACGACCTACAACTCGTAAGTCGCGGCCGTTACCACTTGGCCACCACTGCTCTCTCAAGGCCTCTCTCTCTCTATAGGCCTTTAGCTAGTGACAATCTAAATTGATCAGGCGTAAATTTCAGCACTTTGAAATTTTAAATGCCTATGGATGATTATTTCAGTTTATCGTGACTTTTTTTTTGCCTGTAAAATCAATCCAAACCCAATATTTTCCTAATCTAAATTGATCAGGCGTAAATTTCAGCACTTTGAAATTTAAAATGCCTAAGAATAATTATTTTAGTTTAACGTGACATTTTTTTTGCCTGTAAAAACAATCCAAACTCAATATTTTCCTACTCAAAACAGCACAAAAATAACACAAAGAACAAGTGCCAATCAATCAAATTCTTCGAACCGTATTCATCAGTTGAATCACTTGCGCTGCGCTTATTTACAATAATCGAATCGATTCGATACGTACAATCGATAACAATCGAATCATTTCGATGCGATACTGTGTACCTACCGAATGAAATCGCTCGCATTACCTTCGACGCCCGTTCTGTACCACGTAAGAGGGTTACCATGTATAAGGGTAGGTTCGGACATTCAATTGTGTCTGGTAGGTATTAATAAAAT
The DNA here is from genome assembly GCA_963082905.1 of Oligia fasciuncula. NCBI lineage: Eukaryota > Metazoa > Arthropoda > Insecta > Lepidoptera > Noctuidae > Oligia > Oligia fasciuncula. Next base: position 18,515,470 of record OY720395.1, read on the forward strand.
ACTTTGCAACATAGAGATGTAAAAGCAGTGTAGGGTAGATTTTTTTCCCAATAGTGAAACAGATGGCTTGATTTTTTTTTCTTATCGAAATCGTATTTTACAATGCAATGCCTGTTAATAAACCAAGAACAACAATGTTTTTTTTTTCTGTAATATATTTTGTATCCTTAATTACTGAGCTTTCCTTACCTTAGACACTGTGTAAATGTGGTGCTGTTCCACAAACGATGGGACACTTAATATTGTGTCCTGCGTGTCCTGTCAGCTGCACGTTAGAGGAACTAATGGACACTGGTGATGGCGCCAAACGAGTAGCCGATTTCTGGGCCGAGTCCATTTAGATTGCTATCGACACGCTAAGAAGAAGACTGTTTAAAAAAATGAGGAACAGATTTCAAAAATGATTCCTTAAAAGCATAATTAACATACGAAGGGTTAAAAGCGTATCCCTCCGTATTTACTCTTTTTTTTTATTAGCCAACCTTTTATCCCTGTTTAATTTTTTATCAGAACTCATTTCTCGTATATCTTTCATTCGATTACATTCCCGTCTCAATCCCCCACTTACATAATAATTGAATCTGCCCACTTATAAGGCTTCCTGCGTTTAAACCGTTGGCGTATCCACCCTAAGCCATCGATGGCAGAGAGTGGCTGCTCACTCAATCTGTCAATTAGCGTGCGTTACTTGGACTGTTACACGCTACGCTTTTATACGCTTTCACAGTACACAGGTATAGAGAAGGTATAGTTTATTATGATGTGCCGTAGAGGTGAATATGGCCTGGCGTATTTCGTATTTGATTTTACTGTCTTTTGATCAAGAATTTAGGCACTTTTGCAAGTTTTTCTCACATGGTCTAAGATATAAATGCAGTCTTAAAATACTACAATAGAAATCTTATAGCAGACTGTAGGATCTATTTATATCTGGGCTCTTGTTAGCACGTCGAAACGTTTACCTGAAAAAACGGATGTTATTAAAAACGTTAAGGAAAAGACTGTTTTGACTACAAAGCAGGTCCTTTTCCTCCTTTTCCCTAAACCCCCCCCCCTTTCTTTTTAAATGCTTTGCCTTGAAAGATAAGAACTTACCTGTTATTTATTTCAAATATGGAAAAAAATAAATAACAAAAATCCCATAGAAAAAAGCACTTTTCACGTTTTACCTTTATAATTTTCCGGGCTTTTCTGGGCAATTTATCTTTCCATAAAACCCTAATTCAGACTATTACGAACATTTTTAAATAAAAAACAACCACATCGGTCCAGCCGTTCTCAAGTGATCTGCTTACCAACGAACAGTATTTGATTTTCATTTAATACCAGCTACGTGTGTTGTTGTTAATCTTTAATTCAAAATAGTCTAGATATGTGTCACTTTGCCCTTACATAGTCTTAAGAACAAACCTTCTTTGCTTACTTACACTGTGACAACCACGGGCTTCCAACAGTTCACGTATTGTGGTCGTCGTTAAGCATGTGTGCACTTCGTTTGGCTATTTCAACAGACGTTTAGTAACATCGTAGGCTAACACATAATACTTGGCAGGTTACGTATTTGCAAACGTCTGGGACTAAAGTGAAATAGAATTGTATAATGACTCTTTAAGATACAGTAGTTTTTACGGCAATGCATCATCTTTTATAATATTATGATCAAACTTATTTATATTTTGGACGAGTATAAAAAATCGAAATAATTATGCGTTCGAAAATTATTTAGGTTTATTTTTGATAACCTCAATCAACACCAGAAGACATAAATAATCGCTGAAATAATTAAAAACAAATGATTACCATATTAACAGTTATCATAACATAATTATACGGAAAAACTAGAACTGAATATAACTCCCACTTGCATTAATTCACATCACACACTCATGAATCAAATTACACTTATAAAACCACTTCACGCAAAAACTACAACTCAAATCTAACGCTTAGTTTATCTTGGCTTCGTGAAACCTCGGAACTCGTCGGGTCCCGGTTCGCTCGCCCGGAGGCATCAAATCACCGTACGAAACTCCAGCAGTCGGTGGAGTTTCGCGCAGAATAGTTTCATTCAATTTGAGAATATTTGTACAACCGCTATCCAGTGTTTGGCATTTAAATATTAGGTCACTTAACGTGTGTGTCGTGCTAATTAAACGTTAAAAGATTACGAGACTGTTTAAATTAGTTTTGAGATTTTTATTTTATTGCTAATGCAGTAGAATAGTGATCCTAAATAGATGCTTGGATGGAATGTGGGCTTTACTTCCGTGTCTCATAGCCTGTTCTATTTAATCCATAGCCAAATTTTTTTATTTTTAAGTATATTTTTTTTTATATATTTATTACTTTTTTTATATATATTCAGTGGGAATTCTTCACCTAATTTGAAGATTTCATATATAAAAATAATAATTATATATGAAACAAGTTACATGACAATAAATAATACGGATCCTATCATATTTACAGCATTTTTTTTCGATTGAATAAAAGAGCAGAATCTTTCAAAGGTTTGCAAATAAAATCTTTTGCGTACATGATATTAAAATTATAAATAGAAACGTTCTATTCATGAACCTTTAGAAGGGCATAGACAGAAACTTCAGTAATAAGTTAACGCTAAATCTTTATAGGCGAAACTGTAAGTAAAGTTCTGGGTAGTATTAAATCGTTTTTGGTCCTAAATTAAACGCAATAGATAAGTTGTGATCAAGAGAATGACTTACACCATATTAAAGTTGAGAACTTGTCAAACTATACTTTTGGTTAAAATACCTACGCTTGCCGCAGTTGGTCTGTGGATGGGTGACTATCTTTACATACCGAGACCCCTTCGTGCCTCGGAAAGCACGTTAAGCCGTTGGTCCCGGCAATCATTCCTGGATTTTTGACAGTCGCTACGGGTAGTCAGAAACCCGAGTCTGACAACTAGTCTTACCAAGGGGTATCGTACTACCCAGTAATTGGGTTGTGGAGGTCAGATGGGCAGTCGCTCTATGTAAAATACTGTTATTCAGCTGTGTCCGGTTAGACTGGAAATCGACCCTAACATAGTTTGGAAAAAGCAGGCAGATGATGATATGTCTGAAATCACCAACCCGTCTTGAGCAAGCGTGGTGATCAATGCTCGTGCCTTCTCTTTATGAGAAGAGGCTTTTGCCCAGCTGTGGGGATAGGACAATAATAGGCTGGTATCATAATCACCTTATGTGATTCCAAAGTAGAATTTACATATTCTCAACTTCAAAATCTCAATTCAGAAACCGGGTGTTTGCTAGCACAACATAACAAAGAGGGTGTTTATAGCATCTAATTGAGATCCCTTTCCCTTCCTCCTTGTGCCATGGGATAGGTTTCATTAAGACGGTTATTGTTTAAACAATAATTAATTTATGTTGGTGTTGGTAATTTGTGTTTGCCTTCGTGGTTTCTCAGATCTTGTTAAGGACGTGAATGCCTTAACAGCAATATTAGGTAAATACTATTTGTTTAAAAAATGTAGTGTGTTTTTGTAAAATCCGACGCGTGCCCCCTCAATGCTACAAGCTGCGTAGCTTGCTACGACGTAACTAGCACTGTGCTACGAACGTATGGTCTTCACGTATTCAGAAGCCCTGTGAGCTACGAGCTACGGCACTCGCTACGGCGTAGCTAGCACTGTGCTACGAACGTGTAGTCTTCACGCGTTCGGAAGCTTATTATGAAAAAAAAGTAAGGCTATTTACTTGTTTTAAGTCAAATATGTTTTAATAATAATGCGCTTATTTACTTCAACCAATATCACAATGTAATATTATTATACCTACTAAATGAAAACGAAATCATAGACTCATTTATTTTTAAGTCTTGATGTTAATACATTTACCCACAAACACAAAAATCCATTTACCAAAGAAAAAACAATCTTATTTAACAGCCAACGATGGGAACTCTGGATAAAAACTGACGTTTGGCCTCACCTCCCCTTAAATTACGTACGAGACAAGAATTTTGATGGCTCGCCGAATTTCTACTCGAAATTAATGCCAGAAAAGGAAAAAAAACTCAGAAGATAGTACCTCCTCTTCACATCGACTTTTTTGGAGAGTAAGATGTTAAAAAAAAAGGAAGATGATAAAGAAAGGAGGATGGTAAATAAAATGATTTAGTTGTAACAGGAAGTGTTAGTGGATTATACTTCCTGCTACAATAAAATCATTTTATTTACCATCCTCCTTTCGATCCTCCTTCGGTCCTCATTTCGGCTTAAGTTTTTTTTGTCTTGTATTTACATAATTATATACATAAACTCACGCCTTCTTTCCATGGTGGTATGCAAAAACTACAGAACGCCTCCTGCTACGATCCTTACATACTCCTTTTGCCTCTTTTACGTTCATACGTCTATAGAGACGCCGTTGTATCTATGCTAGTTGCGCGGTAAACTCTGCTTGCGAGATGCAGGATGTTGCGTGACGTCAGTATGACGTGTTATTCGCATGTGGCGTTGTAGGTACCGCTACACATCTGAGGGGCAATTCTCGTAATTTTAAGAACATTAACGGTCTGATCTCAGTCTCAATCTGTCAAAAATACCTCGTATTTTCCCGCATTTCTAAACGCCTCTAAATTCATAAGAACTTTCACAACAATTTCAAAGGACGCTCGCAGATGAAGGTGAAATTCGCTGTAAACGATTTATTAAGACTTGCCAAAATTCTATTTCCGTCACAGCCAATAAAACTTACCGAGGAAACGATACACACACACGCCCACCCCATCCACATGCATACATTTACACCCAACACATTATCTCGTTGGTATATCCCATACAAGGCTCCGTTGATAATTAATTCGCTTAGCTTTCGCGTGTTAGAGGGGAACGGAGGGCCATGGGGGGGGGGGGGTGCGTCCATTTGTACCATCAATTATTCGTTTAGCGTCCGCCTGATTTATGTTGTTTCGCGCTTGACCTATTAATCCCGAGCTAGTTGCCGATTGTAGATTGTTTTCCAGACAAAAATTAATGGCGAATAATGAATATGTCTGTTTAGAGTGGTTTAGATTCGGTGGTTGATTCGGGGTGAAGTTGTGAGTGAGTGATTGATTTGTTTTTTTTTTAAGTTGATTGATTGACTCAATCTTTTTTACCTAAATCTGCCTTTGAAGTATCGCTTTAAATAATTGACTCATTATAAATTAAGCTCCTAAAAGCGATTTTATCCTTCCAATTAAACCATAATTATCTATCACCTGATTTCTCATCAAGAGGAGGCGTCTACTAAAAGCTCCTCTCCGCCGTAAACCGGTAACCATCCGATAATTATTCATTTATTGTAACCCGGCTCGTTATTTACGACGGACCGTTTAACGGTTGGCCGCCTCTACGAGCGACCGCTACGGTGCTACGCCGCTACGCCGTAGCCATTGAGTACGGTAATAAACTGAATTGAGATTTTTTTTTTTGCGATCCTGACCTCTACGAATAATTGAATGATCAAAGTTTTTATGGGTATGCCTAAAATTAAATTTTATTATGGATTCGGGAGTTATGTTAAGGGGTAGATATAAAATCTATGTTGAGATATTCTTTTACGTTTCCTATTGATTTATTTTCGCGGTTCTGAGGGGCAATTCTCGTAATGCTAAGAACGTTCACAGTCTAATCTCAGTCAAAAATACCTCTAAAAGTAAATTACTTTCCCATAGTCGCCTCTTAGAAATTTCCGTACCAACTTAGTTAACTTAAAAGAGTACTGTGGCCTAATACACCATTAAAAAAAGCCATGCCCACACACTTATTCAGCAATATTACCCTTGCGCGGCAACTGGAACCGCACAGTGCTTAATTTAAGCGATTGGTGGCGTTATCAAGCGACCACAGACGAGTGCGCTCGCCGGAACTGGTTCACTTGGCACTTATGGCTGAAGCCCTATGGTACAGTTGGCAAAAGAGTTTGACATCTTATCTTTCTTGAATGTTAGACGTTGGTGTCTGTACTTTCTGGCTGAAAATATTTTACACTGTTCAAAAAACGTGTAATTTTAGCTAACAAATTATGCCACTAGGTATAAACATAACATACATCTGTCATGTTTATCTACATATTATATATATATAAAACAAAGTCGGGTTAGTTACACCATTTATAACTCAAGAACGGCTAAACCGATTCCTATAATCTTTGAGTTGTTGGATTTGTTTCCGTCCCGAATAGCAGAATAGCTAACCTTGGAAAAATTTAAGATATAAAAAAGAATGAAGATTTCTGATACATTTGATTCTGAGGCGGTACGAAGTTTGCTTTCAGCTAGTATAATTACATAATTTGTTAGCTAATTCTAATTCTTAAGAAGGTACTCTGATCCAACACGGGATAAAATGTTTTTGTAATTGCGTGGCTACAGGTAATCTCTTTGGTTGATTGTACTTAGGGTCTAAACGTCTTTATAGGCCGAAGCCTCGAGACACTCCCAGTAAAAGAGGTTGTTATCTTGCCTGCTTATCGAACTGTTTGTATCAAATTTCAGGACTCTACTCAGGTAATTTTCATATTATTTTCATGACATTTTTATTCATTATTTTTATTTTCATTACTAATTTCCTTATTTATTTTTATTTCAATATTACGTTTAAACGTAATTAAATAGTCGTTGTTCTTGTCGTTATGCATTCACACTAATCTGTTTGGTTGGCTGTACTTTGAGTATTTGTTCGTATGACGTCACATATGCATCTATAGTCGCCATGATTGGCCTGTGTGTAATGGAACAAAAGAGTTTTTGTGTTCGTGTTGTGGTACGTGAAGGTATTTTTAACCGACTTCAAAAAGGAGGAGGTTCTCAATTCGTCGGAACCTTTTCTTTTTTTTTTTTTATGTATGTTCCCCGATTACTCGAAGATGGCTGGACCGATTTCAAAACACCTATAGCGATTTGGGTATTTTTTATAGTAACTCGTGCATTTGCTCTCGAAAAGCACTATTTGGTGAAGTGGAACTGATGATGAAGACCATAGATGGCCACCGGAACTACTCAATAATAAGTATTTCATGGGTTGCGATTCGATTACATTATTATGGTTGTTAAGCAAGTTATGCTCGTCACAATGCGAATGGTGAAATGGAGCTGATGGTGAAATACCAGGAGAACTCTCAACAATGAATTTCCCTGCATCGGGAAAAGCAATATTTTGGTAAAGGCGATGAACAAGTTGACATTAGGCTATTGTAACTTAGATAAATTATAAACAGACCCACTAAAAAGCGGGAAATAAAAACTTTTTAACAAAAAAGAAAAACCGACTTCCAAAAAAAACACTACAAAGTGAAAAATAACTTTAATTTCGGAAGTCGGTGGCAAAAAACTTAAATACAAATCCAAAGACACCGACTTCCGAAATTAAAGTTATTTTTCACTTTGTAGTGTTTTTTTTGGAAGTCGGTTTTTCTTTTTTGTTAAAAAGTTTTTTTATGGTTTCTATTGCATTGTGTACGACTATTTCTATAGGGTGTCCCAATAACAGGGCCGCATTTATTTTAACGAAAAATACATTTATTTTTGAATTAGGCAAACATTTTTATTTCAACATAAAGAAAAAAATGGTTTCGATTAAACGTGAAATACAACATCAGGCAAATGGCCACCACGAAACCTCTGGCACAGGGTTATTCTTTTTGTTGAAATGTTGAATAACGTTTTCGCATAAATGTGGCTGTATTTCACCAATAACGCGCCGTATTTTCTATTTAAGATGTTCAATTTACATTAATTAAAAAGTTGTTGGTTGAATACTTCTCCATATTCTTAATTCCTGTGGTCTGTACGTGACAACTATCAAAAAAAATCACCGTACAACTTTTATTAACAAACTGGCGGCAAATTTAAATCCCGTGCTCTTGTTGGGACACCCTTTATAATAATAATAATAATTTATTTATTTTACAGACAACAAAAGGTCCACACTGACAAAAAACAAAAAAATACATAAAAGATGTTAGTAACAATATATCCTATGTTAGTACTTATATACTAGTATGTTAGTAACAATGTGGCTTATGATCTATGTTAATACTTATACACTACGACAGACAATGTTGTTTTAATGAGATGTCCCATTATGGAGCTCTCATCAAGCCTGTCAGCTATCACCTTCAGGAGGCTGTTGCTACTGCCACGCAATCTGGCGAGCAGAGACGCACTTTTCTTCCGTACGATAGCTGAGAAGCTGTCGACTCTGGCTTTTGCGAACATCTCTGACGCACTGCAGTAACGTGGCAGCCGCATCAGCGCCCTGAAGGCGTTATTGTATTGGACGCGCAGCGCACTGACGGCCCGTTTGGTACAGCTGATCCATAGGGCGCTCGAGTACAGAGATGTGCAGTATGCTTTAAATAGCGTATGTTTGACCGCTTCTGTACATCGAGCGAACCTACGTGCCAACATGTTCGCCCGTACCGCCAATGCCCTGCGTTCCCGTTCAACATCAGCATCATCTTTAAGGTTGTCAGCAATCAAATGTCCCAAGTATTTAAACTGATGTACCCGACGAATCGGGACATCGTTTATTTTTATTGGTGGCACATTTACTGGGCATTTCCTGCCAACAGCCTCAAAGACCATGAGTTCGGACTTCTTCACATTATACAGCAACCCATGGCTGGCAGCATAGTTCTCACAGATTTTTACAAGTTTTCTGAGTGCACTGACCGAGGGAGCCAACAGCACCATATCATCTGCGTAACTGATGTTATTAAAACACAACCCATCCACAAAGCAGCCCACATGCGCACTGCTGAGTTCCTCGATCAATGCATTCAGATACAAGTTAAAAAGATTAGGGGCGGTTAAGCCCCCCTGCCTCACGCCACACTCTAACCTGTACGGCAGAGAAAATCCATTCCCCCACCTTACAACGTTAGTTTGGCTGTCGTACCAGTACCTAAAAACGCCCAGAAGCTCATTGGGTATCCCTGTTTCCTTTAATTTATCCCAAAGAATATCATATGAGACCAGGTCGAAGGCCTTGGAGAGATCCAGGAACGCCGCATAAACTGGTGTACTCCTGTCAGTATAGTACCTGACAGTGTACTTGAGGCACGCGATTGCACTTTCGGTGGATAAGCCAGGTCGAAAACCAAATTGCGCATCGTGTAAAGTTATATATTTCTCCAGCTGTAAGTTAAGCACACTGTCAAGCACCTTAGCGACAATCGTTGCCAGAGAAATAGGCCTATAATTCGACCGATCTGACGAGTCTCCTGTTCTGTTTTTAATCACTGGCACGACAGTTATTGTTATATAGTTTATGTTAGAAATGATAGTCATAATCAGCCTTTAATGTTTTATGATTAACTAACATTAATTATGGTGATGTATGCCCAACATTTGAATCATAAAACAGCGAATTTAACTTTTTTTTGCCAAATCTAAATTTGGAATTTTGACCTTAGTACATAAAAATCATTTTCTACAAACCTAGGCCCAAGTTGAAAGTAATATTAGTGTAGGTGATAAACCTTAATATAATGAATCTAATTGTACCAGACAGAGGTTCTACTTCGAACTAGAAAAATTTAAACTGATTTCGGAAAAACATTTTTTTTTGTGGGTTCTATTATGATTTCTGACTAATAAAAAACGGGAAAATATGCGTCTAGAATTGCTTCATAAATATGCAATTCAAACAAAACTCAATCATAATTATACAGTTTTTATTGTACGAATTATTTTCAATATTTTACCTTCAAGGTCGCGAAAACTTTAAGATTTTTTTTAAAATAGAGTACCTATACCAAATTGGCACCTAGGAGTTCTACTCGTGCATTTTTAGTGAACTATAGTGAGTAGAAATTTTCAATAAAAAGTGGAAGTCACTTTTTTGGGGCTAAAAAAACACTGTACCCTGGTCTATCCACTTGAAGAAACAGCCATTAGTTTAACAGCTGTCCATAGAATTTTTTCTGTACGAGTCGTGTATAGCGAGCCGCCCCGCGGCCCAAAATAAAAAATGTTCAGGGACACTGTCAGCCGAGTCCGCCAAATCGGGGCGCGTGAGTGGGTACGCTGAAACTAGAATGTATCAAGCACATGCCAATGTTCTAGCAAATCCGGTGCAGTCTGAGGCTACAAGTAATCGTTAAGCCCAATCAAACTTTCTTTTTTTTTGTCAGATTCAGCGAAGGGCTCAAAGGATATACCCTATGAAGATACCGTTAAACCCGTGTATACAATTTTCATAATAATAAATCATCATCTACCTAAAGAAGGTTACAGCTGGGCGCATACCTCTTAATAATACATGCTTTTTGATTCCAACTTCAGCCACTCTTGTCCAGCTGCTGTTAAATTAATAGCATAAGCATAACGAGCCTATAATGTTCCCACTGCTGGGACACTGGTCTCCTCTCTGTGAGAGGGAGTCGCCTGTAATCCACACGTGGGCCCATAGTTTGCTGTTAGTTAAAACAAACATCATCTGCCTAGCCTTTTCCCAACTATGTTGGGGTCGGCTTCCAGTCTAACCGAATGCAGCTCAATACCAGTATTTTACATGGAACGACTTTTAGTGGTCGATGACAGATTTAACTGGGACATGGCATTATATTAACGGATATTAACGGACATGGTATTATGGCAAATGAAGTCATTCATTTGCGATAAACTGCGAGCAATGCTAGCCAAATTTGCAATAATTAAATACAAAGTACCTTTTAAAATATTACTGAACCTTTATAATGCTCTCGCAGAATCAATAATTTCATATGGAATTACTAGCTATGGCAGAACGTTTAAAACTTACTTAGACAAAATATATAACCTACAACTTCGTTTATTAAAAATAATTATACCAAATAAAATAAAAAAACGCTTTATGATGGGGATGACGTAACAGGTTTCTTTAAATATTGTAAAATTTTGCCAATACACATTAAAATACGAAAGTGGTTATTAATCGAACAGTTCACTAACAAAGAACTGCAAATTAAATTTAATCATAGCATAGCAACAAGAATGGCAGCGCAATCAAAGCTGGTAGTACCGAGATACAAGAACTATTACGGGAAACGAACGAACGCTTATTTAATACCTACTCTAATTAATGATGTTCCAACAAAAATCCAATCGGAAATAACAAACAGTAATTATAAAAATAAATACAAAAAATTCTTTGATTCTCTTTGAAAATGCAACATGCTGTATACCTACCTAAATTTCATTCAATAAGTGATTAGCATCTTCATCGTTTGTGTACATTATGGTTGTTATTTACTAACTACCTCACATTTTTTTTTTTTTATAAACTGTGTTTAATGTAGCACGAGTCTAATAACTAAGTTTTAAGTTAGTTTTTAAGATTGCTTAAAGTGTGTCAACATCCAGACAAACCTATTGAGGTTTTTGTGATGTTCATGTTTGTTTTTGTTTTGTTTCTTAATTAATAAATAATAAAAAAAAAAAAAAAACTGACCTCCACAACCCAGTTACTGGGTAATACCATACCCCTTGGCTTGGTAAGACTGGTTGTCAGACTTTCGAGCTTCTGACTACCCGTTAAAACAATATCTGCACTAAATTGTGTTAAGAATAACAAATCCTGTAGCCACTCCATCCAAAACCTACATCTGTAAAATATTACTTACACCATCATTAAGCTGTTGCCACACCATTCAAAGGCGCAACACATGTGCATGAGTACGTAGTCTCGTATCAATGGGTCGAGTTCATTCGTATCGACCTGGGCCACGTTGTGAGCTAAGCCTAATTTCGGCAGGGCACGCTTGAATGGCTTTACAATTGTTCGGTACATAGAGGCGCTGTATTATCATACGTTTGTTGCTGTGTATTACAATATCGTTATTTACTTAGTTGTTATTGGTTGTGTGGGAATGAATGGATTATTTTGTTTTTTTTTTAGTAGTACTACACTGCTAGGTAAAAGTAAAGTAAAAGTAAAAGTAAAAATTTATTTATTTTCCACACTAATCAAACACAGTACAGGCATTATTAAAATAAATGGAGTGGACTGGAGCCTAAACTAGGGCAGCCCTGTATTTCAGGACTCCAGGTCTTCCACCCGCGGCGAGTAAGTTGGTACAGTTACAACTAGAGGTATTATTAATATATATTATGTGTGTTTGTGAGGGTGCGTGTGTGTGTGTTGTGAGTGTGTTGCGGTGTGCTAGGTATATGCTGCAAGGGTCTTTTCGCGCTTAAATGAAATTGTATCAATTATTTAATCATCAGTGATCTCAAAACGGCGAAGGGAAACATTGTGAGAAAATCGGCATGTGCTAGAACCAGAAACTGTCAGTGAAAGTCTTGTGAGATTCACCAACTCTCACTGGGCCCGCGTGGTGGATTATGGGCCACGCCTTCTCGCTGAGAGGAAACCTGTGTCCCAGCAGCGGGAACATTATTTGCTGCATAAAGAAATCGTATTCATTTATGGGCATCTCATAAGCTTAAATCTTTAGGTGCATTTTCCATTGTCCTCAAGAACCATTGGCTAACAATCTCTCATTAATTTATAAAAATAACTTATCTTTTTCTCCGCTTCGTTAGAGCTTCTAGTCTAACAAGATACGGTTGAACATCAGCCTGGTTCCTCCGTGAAATCGATATTCTAAGCTTATATCTATTTCCAGACTCGCTGGCTTCTGGCTACCCGTAACGACTATTTACATATCCCGTAACGACAGATATTTCTATATCAATGGGAACCCAAAGTTCAACGTGATCTTACGGGGCTCTAGATTGTAAAGAATAAACAACAAAAATGCAGTCATGAAAATTAAATGTTTATCAAATTGACACACTACGTCAATTTACCGTGTAATAATGGTGGTGGTGGTGGTGGTGGTGGTGGTGGTGGTGGTGTGGTGGTGGTGTGTGATAATGGTTGTCATTCGAATATATGTACGGGCAATTTAAATTGGGAGTCGATTTTCTAAACAATGAATTTCCCTGACTTTATTCAACTGATCGTTTCAGGTGCAACACTGATGATTGTGAGCGAGGTTAGGTATGCCACGAAACCTATCTGAAGGCGTTCATATAAACTCTGTCAGCTTCATACAAATTAACAGTAGGTATACAGAGTGGCAGGTACAGCGACGCGAAACCTGTCACCTCAAGGATTGAAAATGATCAATAGAATTATCATAAAAATCTTATTATTATTAAAATCTCGATTATGATTCTAAATGTATGCTTGGTCAATCCCTAGTATCAGGTGGGCTGACACTGACAGCTCACTCCACGCTCACTTCGCCTAAGTTTTCACGGTGTGATGGTTACAGAATCGCATTGCAGTACACGATTCTGAAACCCTTGCGTTGAAATTTCGACGCTAGAGGATCTAGAATCATGTGCTGAATTCAATGTCCTTTTTCCGTTTGTGCGTCAATGTCCTTTTTACCGACTTCACAAAAAGGAGGAGGTACTATGTTCGGATGTTTATATGTTTTTTTTCCACCCTCTATTTTGAGATTACTGAAAAAAATAATTTCTTACTACACCACATTAAAGAGATTTCATTAAGAGTGACTTTATACAGTAAGAAAAATGTTTGTAAAACAGTAAAAGACGAAATAGTAACTTTTAATGATTGAAAATACTATTTACTGAAAAAAAAAGAAAAACCAACATTACTGTAATATAAGTAAATTTCAATGGTTTGAACGATATCACGAAATGAATAAAACAGTTAATTTTGTGACCTTTTAGCTACTTAAAACGTTTAAAGTTTACTGTCATTTTGCCTCAAGCTTTAACTGTTTTCAGATCAGTAAAAAATACTATTTTGAACGTTAGGCTCTAAAGGACCTGTTTAAAGCAGTTCCGATTAATGTTTTTTCATTTTTATTTACTGCTTATTTCTTTCAGTGTACCACAAAACTTCTCACGTTATTCTTCTGAACAGATAGCGTGACAATAAATCAGCGCCAACCAAACGAACAACTCGACAGGTTGCCCCTCGATAACCATCCACTTAGCTTAAAAACCAATCATCAAAACAAATAAATAAAAATTCATTCCGTTTCAAGTTTATTCTGAAAATAAAAGCAAGTAGTTTTATTGTGATTGCTGAAGATCGTATCTATTTAAATTTATGTTCGTCGGTCGTGAATATATTTTCGGTGCTTCACACTGAGTTTGTGGTATGTGGGTTAGTGGGACATTTTGACTATCATAAAAGAAGACTTTTTTATAGAATGACTAGCTGCGCCCCGCGGTTTCATCCGCATAAGTTTCGATCCCGTGGGAATATCGGGATAAAAGTAGCCTATATGTTAATCCAGGTTGTCAGCTACCTCCATATTAAATTTTATCAAAATTGGTCCAGCCGTTTGAGCGTGAAGAAGTAACAAAAATATAAATACACACACAGACACCCCCACAGACACACACACACACACACTCACAATTTTGCCTTTATAATATTAGTGTGATACGGATCTCTAGTATTAAAACTAAATTATACAGTGAATCTAAGTACCTACAGAGAGTAGTGGTGGCACTGGTGGCTCAGTGGCAATAACGGCCCCATTTCACGAGTTGTACCTAGTACGTCGTGCGTTCGAACCCAGATAGACAAGCGCTTTACTTTGTACAAATAACTTCATCACCACCACTCTTAAAAACCGTGAAGGAAAACATCGTGAGGGGAAACCAGTATGTCCAAGAACCAAAAATTCGAAGACATGTGACATCTACCTACCCGCACTGGGCTCTCGTGGTAAATTATAGCCCACTCTCTCTGGAAGAGAGGAGGCCTGTGTCCCAGCAGTGGGAACATTATAGGCTGATTATGCTACAGTGACACTTAAGTATTGCTCTGGCTAAAGTTTTAATGTAATAATGTGTTCTGAAATGGAATTCTGTTCCGTGGTCAATGGCTAAGTAGATGCTGAATAATCTAGACTTTCGGTTAAAACTCTGTAATGAAAAAACGAGGATATAGTTTCAGATAGTTTAAAAGAAGATGTAGTAACAAAAATTAAAAGTGTATGCTGAGATGGTTTGTTCATATTCAGAGAACGAATGAAAGGCGACTATCAAAAGATATTACAAGGCAGATGTGAGTGGGAGCCCGAGTTTGACAACCAGTCTTACCAAGGGGTATCGGGTAAAGGGTTTTATAATCGGACAATTTAAAGTATTGAAATGCATGAATGTTATTTTGGTTTGGTCTGTTTTTTTTTTATATTTTATTTATTTTAATGTTGCGTTTGCATTTTGGGTACGATGTTAAAATTAATATATTGAATGTAATTTGCACGCTTGCTTGCAGGCAGAATACAATAACTTTTAGGCTTTAAGATCTTCCCCAAATGAACAATGTATTTTCTGGCAAATAAATATTTGAATTTGATTTTGTATTTATCGTATTACCCAGTAACTGGGTTGTGGAGATCAGACAGGCAGTCGCTCCATGTAAAATACAGGTATTCAGCTGCATCCGGTTAGACTGGAAGCCGACCCCAACATAGTTGGGAAAAGCCTAGGCAGATTGACATTTAAAACATCACCAACAAACGAAAACATTTTCCATGAAAGAGCAAAAAGCTTTTCGACAAAATGCCAACAAAAATGCAAAGAAAAAACCCGGTTTATACAGGTTAGCTTACCGTTGTACCTTGACCATCACAAACGCTGCGGTAATCCGTCACAATATATCTTTTGACGCACAATGGTGACGCGTAAAAACGTCACGAACAAATTTACGCGCGGAATGGTTTACAAGCTGTAAAATAAAATAATGTCTATGCTTGCTTTAATAGACTGCTTTTTATAAGTGATTTAAGAAACGGGCAAGTGCGCGACTCACACATGAAAGGTTCCGACCCACCATACAATATTTAATACTACATTTTTTTTATGCTCTTGTAATAAAACAGTGTTCTTGTATGGTGTTAATTTTTATTATTTTTTGTTATAGCGGCGATAGTACTACACATTCTGTGAAAATCCCAAGTGTTGGAAACCTTTTACGGTTCAAATGATACAGTCCTGTTTCAGACGGACGGACATCGGAGCTTTGTGTACGGAACCCTAAAACTGCCAATCTAGAATTTCGTCTAGCTAAATGTGTTTCTAATGGTCTGAGCCTAAAGGAATTGGACCTGTACGTTCCTTCTAAATAATGGCTCAGATGTTTTATGAAACTTTATTGGGCTCTTTTGGTTCTTCGTATTCTTGGGTGAAACCTAATATGTAGCAAATCATATTATCATAATAAAATTGACGTTCTTTATTAAATTTGTGATATTATTCAGTTGGCTGGTAAAATACTTGTATTCAGCTGCATCTGGTTAAACTGGAAGCCGACCCCAACATAGTTGGGAAAAGGCTAGGTTCTCTGTAGGTATATTTTTTGATTCGGTCACGCTAAGATAGCTACTTTTTTATCGATAATGTCAAGTTATTGCACTCTACCGAATACATTGTTCCTATACTTTGTACTATAATGTGCTTCTAAAGTGATGTTTCCCTAAATAGCAGCGCCTGAGAATTAATGGATTAAAGTAACTAAACTCTGGCGTAAATATAAATTAAGTACACCATTACGTCAGTAATGTGCAAAAGCATAAAGATACGAATCTAAACACAAATCTTAACAAGTCAATAAATAAAAACACTCGGTTGATACAGGACGCACCTTCACCGTAAAATGGCGTTAAACCTGTCACGATATATCACCAGGGCGTAAGGGCCAGCACACAACCGCGTGACTGCGTAAAAACGCGTAAATTAACACGCGAGTAAATTACGCGCGCCGAACTTTGAACATGTTTTTACATGTTGTTTACGGGAGAATTTATTTGGATTTGTTGTTGATTTGTTTTAAATGTTTTGATGTGTTTTCATTACTGTTTAAGTGGTGTATGTGTTGCCGATTGATTTAGAATAATGTTTTGACGTGCTACTGGTTTCTTTAAAAGATATTCAACTTGATAGCTAAAACCTATGGTTCAAAGTTGACTGGGAAAATTTGACAGTTTTGGGTAACTTGATGTGCTGGCGGTCTGTACCTACATATGTAAATAAATTATGATTGAAGTGTACATTTACTTTTACACTTCAATCACATTTTAAAAACTTTATGAGGTCGGCTAGGTAGATTGATTAGACATCACATGCGTACAGCAATCACACAGTACCTACACAAAGACGACCCACTTTTCGTGTAATATTACCATCGAACACCAAACTTCGCGACTTTCTGCCCTAACCTTTAGGTCGCCTCAGAGGGCCCATTTCGTCGACCGCTTGACATACGCCATTTTACGTCTAGACGTAAATAATCGTCCATTCTATTTTTATCGAATTTAAATTCAAATGCTTTTCTTTTCATATCTTTACCTTTATTTATTGTCACTGATTGCAAGAAAGCTCTTTTTATTCTGACTTGAAAAGGTCGGAAAATTTAAATGGCGTAGTTTTCCGAACTATTGTTGTCGCTTTTTGTGAAGGTAATGTTTTAGCTTCAGGGTTCTTTTCTATGGGAGAAGCTCGGTAAAATTCTTAAGCTGAATGTAAGGATCTGTACAAAAGTAGTTTTTTTTTTTTTATTGCAAATGGTGGTACTTTGTTTGTTTTTTTCACCGGTTTCATACTTCAAAACGTCAATATAATATTTAGTAAAAGGGAAAATCATAAAAGCGCTCTTCCTATTTCCTTACTTATTTAAAATTTTGCTGTACCTGACAGGTTCCATAATTGTTTCTATTGAATGAATGAATACCTACTTAACATTATATTAATTGAATAGAATTTTCTCAAAGTTACTATCGCCGAAGTAGATCTGTACAAAAGTTGGTTCTCTTCTTTTCAATGAGTTTTTAATTTCAAATGGCGAAACAGTTATCGTACCTACTTTGTTTGATTCTTCACTCTTTTTATTTTACTTAATGTAAATGTACTTCAGACAACTCGGCGCGCACATCTAATTCAGACGTAATTTTTCTCAAAATTTACAATCGCCGAAGTAAGTTTTGAGACTTAAATCACTTTATCAAATACCCTAGGTAGGTACCTGAGAGCCCGCTGAAATGCAAAGTGCAGATGTTCGTAGGATTACACGGAAGCATATTTTAGACTTTCGTGAAACCAGACCAGGCCTCTAGTTGCACATGTATCATGAAATTCTTATTAACTTCACGAACTGTAAACACTTTTATAGACACACTATATTCTCATAACGCTTTAGGGTCAGCTCACAAAGCGACGCGACGCGGCGCGCAATTTACATTATAAAAATAAAAAAAAACATTTAATTCAGACTAATTTGCATGTCCATATGAGGTTAGTATTATGGAACTTAAAAACTATGTTAGTAAAACTAATTATAATTCAAAAATCCGAATGTCAATACCAATAATATCAATTCAATAATGATATTATAATATTATAGCAATTCAATAATGGGCCGCGCGGCGTAGCTCAACGTAGTAGACACCACCTCACTGAATTGTGTACTTCATTGGACTTAAACACAACTGGCGAAATGTGGGTGTAGGTACTATAGGTAGGTATACCTCTGCCTTACCGTTCGGAAATAACATGCGTGAGGTTCTTTTTTCCATTAGCCTGTTCTGTCCCACTGCTGGGCAAAGGCCTCCCCCAGTTTCTTCCACATTTCCTTATGCTGTGCCTTCTCCGTCCAGTCGGTTAGGAACGAGTCTAAATCGTCACGCCAGCGTTTCTTAGGCCTGCCTCGGTGACGCCGCCCGTCTTCAGGCACCCACTGTGTGACGTCTTTGGCCCATCTGTTGGAATGCATCCTATAAGTGTGACCCGCCCAGTCCCACTTCAGCCTCGCAGACTTCGTGATGTTATGTGTAAATAAATCAAAAAAGCTACTCTTCATTTATTATGTTGCGTGTTTAGTAAACACTACAAAGTTAATTAATATAATGACAGTTTAATGAAGAGGGCTATCTGCGTATGACGTTATAACATGAACATGCTGAAATTGAAGCTTATTTACCTACTTAGTTTCATACGAGTTTTACATGCAGTGGGTGGTTTTGAAGTTATCCATCTAGGTACTGCTGCGGAGGTTGTTGCGCCACTTCTTCCTCCCAGTGAAAGCACTAGGCGTCTGGCTAGGGGCGTTTTGGGGGACTGTCTTATGTTATTTTGACGTTCAAAAAGTGCTGATTCTCAGCCTAATTTGAACAAATGACTTTTGATTTAGTATGGAGGTAGCTGACACCCTGATTTAACATATAGTATACTTTTTATCCCGATATTCCCACGGGATCGACATTTACGCGGGTGAAACCACGGGCCCCAGCTAGTTTTCTATACAAAAGCAGTTAAGAGATATCTGACTAATTGAAAAATCAGCCCTATTTCTAGAATACTTCCAGTCCGGATGCAGCTGAATACCAGTATTTTACATGGGGAGACTGCCTATCTGACCTCCACATCCCAGTTACTGGGTAATACGATACCCCTTGGTAAGACTGGTTGTCAGACTTTCGGGCTTATATCACTCAAACAAACATACCACAGAAATGACTAACTATCCTTTTCCTTGGCTCGTCGTTACCGGGCAAAAACTAATTTACCGTCACTGTACTTCCGGTATTGTAGAATATAAACGACGTAAGTTCCAGGGTAATAAATCAAGATGGTTGCGGTTGAAGAAACCGAATGTAAATACGGCTAGAATATGATTCGCCGACGCGAAGACTTACGTGGTTAAATCATTTGTTAGGGAATACAGTCGGGAACAGTGTTCTTGTTATGTTATTTGTTTTGTGAAAGAATTTGATGTTTTAATGTTGTTCAGTCCTAATCTGCGGGGTAATTGCGTAAGGCTTCCTGTAGGTATATGTCGCTGGAGCCTACCGGCGCCGGACCGCTTTGTATAAACGAATGAATATCGTATCAATGCGGTGCACACGCGGTTCCGGCGTGGTGCCGCTACGGCGGCGGCGTTTCGGTGACGGTTCGGCGACGGTGTACCGTATACACAACAACGATATTCAGGCTAGGCGTATGCTGGGACGCAGGTGACGCAGCGCAGCACAGTACAGATTTAGCAGCGCAGGGCAGGCGAAACAGACATAGTCCTCGAGCGTATGCTGTTACGCAGTTAACATACGCACGCATTCGCGTTCTAGCTGGTACAAAGAATTGACGTCTCGACTCGCACGCGTCGTCGTGCAGGAATCTGTGCCAGCACTACAACGAGGCGCAGAGCAGGGTAGGTAGACACATGTCTGCGGCGCACGTGCCTGCACCGCAGCGTACGCAGCACTCGGTACTTTCATGCATTACAAAATCTGCTCTGCCCTGCGCTGCGCGGACCTGTGTCTCCTGCGTCCCAGCATACGCCTAGCCTCATTGCGTTGTTAAACGGACAAACTTTTCGAACTTATAAACATATGAATTAGCAATATCCTTCGAAATGATCCAAATTGTGATTGATGGTTATTGTTATGCAATTAGGATGCTGGCGACAAGTTAATGGTCACTTAGTGAAGATCGTATGTGCAAAGATAATGTTGGAGTTTGAATGAAACGTCGACTGTTGTTGACACAAAGTTTATTGAGCACTGATTACACTTAAACACTGTTGTAGATAAGTATGAAAGGTATTAGTTATTATTTAAGGAATAATGTGCGAGACGTGACGCTGGTACGGAGACCGAAACGGAAGAGGAAGACTCAGATTACATAGATAATTTTTTAGAGATTTCCATAGACAATTTAGTATAGACTGACATAAACAATTTAGTATTGAAAATACTAAACATTCTCGCACCTTATTTAAAAGTAAAGCTATGTTAGTAAGTACCTAGTTAACTAGTAGCTTATTGAAATACAGATTCATAATCATAGTTGAATTATTAAGGATGTTGCTTAAATAAATTACAGTGGTAAGTCAATAGTTAGTTATAGTTGTATGTAGTGCTTAAATTTTGTAAATAAGTAGAACCTAAATTTATAAAATTATACATTAATTATTGTGTTCAAACTCAACTTTACAATGTTTTCAGATTAAGGAGATAATTCTTTAGTGTTACATACATGTTAAAATATTTTAAGTTTTAAATTAAGAAGATATAGGTAGCAAAATTAGCTTATGAATAGGCCTGGTATATTCTCCCTTAGATGTGCGTACCACAGCTGATCTAACTAAGTTATCATTCTTATTAACATTAGTGGAAGTTATTCTGCCTAGAGGCCAACAAGTGGGAGGAGTATTTTCATCTTTAATTATTACAAGATCTCCAATGTTTACATTCTTCTGTATTTGCAACCACTTATTTCTACATTGCAATTCTGACAAATAGTTACAATAAAATTGTTTCCAAAATTTTTGTTTTATTTGCATTATTTTCTGATAGACGTTAATTCTAGACTCATTCAGGTTTAATACACTAGGCTCAGGTAAGTCAGTTAAAGCTGTACCTATGAGAAAATGACCTGGAGTTAAACATGTTAAATCATAAGGTAGGTCTGTCAATGGATAGAGTGGTCTAGAATTAAGTATACCTTCAATTTGTGATAATACAGTGTACAAAAATTCGTATGTTAACTTAGTACTAAACAAATGTCTCTTGAGTAAGGATTTTACAGATTTTATACCTGCTTCATATATACCACCCATGTGGCTAGCTAATGGTACAGTAAACTTATATTCAATATAGTTTGAAGATACATATTTTAGTATATTACTGTAGCAAGTTTCGTTTTTAAACATTTTATACAAGTCGTGCAAATCAGATTTAGAACCTTTAAAATTACTAGCATTATCTGTATACAAACAAATAGGTATGCCTCTTCTAGAAATGAAACGTTTCAAGGCACAAATGAATGACTGAGAGGACATATCTGTAACCAATTCAAGATGTATAGCGCGAGTAGACAAACATACAAATAGACAGATGTAACCCTTTGTATATCTACAATTTCTACCCATAGAATTTCTAACGGCTATAGCACCACTATAATCAATTCCTACATGATTGAATGCACGTGTTAATGTCACTCTAGCTGCTGGAAGATCAGCCATTTGCTGACCACAGACTCGACCCTGGTACCTAGTACATCTAACACAAGAGTGAATACATTTTTTTACTATACCTCTTCCATTAATAGGCCAGTATTTCAGTCTGATGTTGTATAATGTGTTTTGTATACCTGCATGTAATAATGTCAAGTGATAGTGTTGTATTATAATATTAGTAATGTGACATTTAGAAGGTAATATGAGGGGATGTGCCTGATTGAATGGAATGTCAGCATGACGAATGCGACCTCCAACTCTCAGAAGATTTGACTCATCTAAGAAGGGATTTAATTTTTTAAGTGAACTAGATTTTAAGACATATGATTTCTGTTTGCCTTTTGAGTACTCAGGAGTATCTGACAGAGTGTCTGAGTGGATTGACTGACTGGATTGTAATTCACAATTTTCTTTGTAGTAATGATGATGCTGACATGCTTTGATTATAAAATCATGTGCATACTTCAATTCAGAGACTGTTAAGAAGGAAGTTCGCATGTCTACGTTTTTTAGATTATGTATGAATCTAAATAAATAGGCAACAGACCTAATTAAGCGCGTAAAATTTGAATGTTTACAAAAATACTCATAGAAAAAATCATAATTTATAGGACTGTCTTGGCAATGAGTGATCAGACTGGTTTTATTATCAGTAGGGACTACTGAAGGGCTTGGAGTTAGCTCCTGAAGCTGAGCCAAGGAAGTTGTGGGCCACAAAGTAGTGTCTTCACACAACCAAGAGGGACCTTGCCACCATAATGTGCAAGATTGTAAGCTCGCGGGCATGACTCCACGTGTGATGGTGTCAGCTGGATTTTGTTTGGTATTTATGTAATACCAATCATCACCTTTGGATGTATCAATAATTTGCATAAGGCGATGTGATATATAAGTATGGAGTTTATTTTTATAAGGAGTTTTGATCCAACTAAGTACAATAGTCGAATCTGTAAAGAGATAGATTTGGTCAATAGTAATAATGTCTTTAGTAGAGGAAATGAATCGATTACTAAGTTTTGCTAAAACAAGTGCACCATTTAATTCTAGTCTAGGAATTGACTGTTGTTTTTTTATTGGAGCAACTTTAGATTTGGCAGCTACTAAATAACAACTAGGCATTTTGTTAGGGTAAGTAGCTCTAATGTATAAACAAGCACCGTAGGCTTTACTGGAAGCATCACAAAAACCTATCAATTGTATCTTATCAGATATGTCAGAGAAACAATATCTAGGTATGTGAATGTTATCTAAGTTTTTTAATTCTATAATAAACTTGTGCCATGTATCTTGTAATTCATCTGAGACTAAAGAATCCCAATCAGTATTTAGTTTCCATATTTCTTGCATTAGAAGTTTAGGTAAAATTGTAGTAGGGGCTAATATACCTATAGGGTCAAAGATTTGAGCAATTTGAGATAGAATATTCCTCTTTGTATAAGGTAATTTGTTAGGACTAGGGATAGACACTTGTAGTGTGTCCACACTGGGTGTCCATTTCAAACCAAGAGTTTTCACTGAAGTAGATGGTGTGAAAATGTATGACTTGTCATTTCTATCACTAAGTGATGTATCTTGCATTTTATTAGACTCAGTTTCACAAAGATCTGGAAGATTAGATGCCCATTTGTGTAACTTAAATCCTGCTTTATTTAATAAATCAATAAGTTCTGAATACAGCTGTAGACATTTGTCTTTGGATTGTTCACCACACAAGTAATCATCCATATATGAGTTATTTTTAATACAAGAAGCAGCTAATTTGTATGTGTCTTTGTATTTTTCTGCCAAATCCAGCATTACACGACATGCTAAATAAGGTGCACATTTAGTACCATAAGTAACTGTGTCTAATTCTATACATTTTAGTGGTTCAGATTTAGAATTTCTCCATAAGATTCTTTGCAATGACGATTGTTGAGGATTTATATAGATTCCTCGGAACATTTTAACTATATCACATGAAAATGCATATTTATAGAGTCTGAATCTAAGAATTATTTCAAATAGCTCATTGTATATATTGGGACCTTCATATAATATGTCATTCAATGACATACCAGAAGAAGTTTTAGAACTTGCATTAAAAACTGTGCGAAGCTTAGTGGAAACACTATCAGGTCGTAAAATAGCAAAATGTGGCATGTAATATGAATTGTCATCTGTAGCTGAAAACTGTTCTATATAATGAGCATGACCAAGGTCAATAAATTCCTGTATGAATGCCCGGTACTGATTATAAAATTCCGAATTATTTTTCATTTTAGATTCAAGTTGAAGTAAATATTTATAAGCTATATTGAATGAATTACCTAATTCCTTTACTCGTTCTGATTGAATTGGTAAATTGACAATGTAGGTGCCAGACTCATTCCTAGTAGTGGTAGATTCGAAGAGTTGTTCACAAAAGTCATCCTCAGGTGAGCGGAGTTTGCATTTAGAGGAAGTTTCTTCCTGTTCCCAGAAGGATTGTAATAACTGATCTGTTGAATTAGATGCAACTAGCATGCATAGAGGCTGTGTGCAAAGCAAAGAAGACTTATCCATATTCACTGGACCCGAAATAACCCAACCGAATGTTGTGTCTATGAGGTAAGGCAAATTAGGACCTAGCTTCATGCGACCCATTTGAATTATAGAATAGAATAGTTCTGCACCAATGAGCAAATCGATAGAACTAGGGATGTAGAAAGTAGGATCAGCAAGTGTTTGTGCTTGTTTAGCTGGTATAGGCCATGTTTGTGTAGGTATGTAAGTATGCGGTAGCGGCACAGTAATGTTATCCATGATAATGAATGAAAGAGTAGCTGTATAGTTGCTGTAGCGTGATGAAATATTGGCTTTAGTACTCACTTTTGTTTGTTGTTGGTTGTTACCAACACCTTGTAATATAATAGCATTTTCATTCAACTTAAGCTGAAGCATAGAAGCGAGTCTGTGGGTAACAATGTTGACTTCACTCCCAGCATCCAGAAGAGCACGCGCATGCATCCACCTTCCTGATGCATTTTGGATTCTTATAATAGCTGTGGAAAGCAATATTTGATTTGTATTATTGTTAGACACTAACACAGTTGAAGGAATATTATTATTTGTAGAGTTGGTATTAGAACTCTGTAAACAGTCAAGTTGAGTTGACTCAGCAGGATGCGATAAAGGTAAGTTTGTAATAGTAGGTTGTAGTGGTTGAGTGTTGTTACACAATATAGATAAGGTAGAGCTAACCTGTTCGTTGTTGTTAGGTTGTTTGTCTATGTGTATACTTGTGTGATGTTTTCTATGACATCTTAAACATTTATATTTGGAGCACTTATGATTAGCTTGGTATGGCTGTAAACAATTAAAACATAGGGATTTAGTTTTAATAAGCTGTATGCGATCAGAAGTAGACAATTCGAGATAACTGGGACAGTTGTGCAATGCATGTTTGTTTTGACACAATGTGCATGAGGCGTTAGGCTGATTTGAACCTACATGCGTTGCTTTCACACTTTGTTTATCACTAGATGATTTATCATTCAACAATTCAAAGGCAGTTCTGCGTAAATTCAAAAAGTCAAGCAGTTCAGACAATGTAGCAATAGTATTATCTTTCCTATTTATTTCCCATGCAGCACGCAAAGAATTATCCAATTTTTCACAAATTAAAAATACTAACAGTACATCCCAGGTATCAACAGGTAGATTGATAGCCTTTAAAGAATCTAGACTTTGTTGCAGAGTTATAAGAAAATCTTTAAGATTAGATTTTGATATTACATTAAATTTTATTAATGCAGCTTTTAAATGATAATTTACTACTATGGTTTTGTTTTCATACCTTTTGGACAGGATGTCTAAAGCCTTTTGATAATTATCGTCTGTTATGAGCAGTGATGCAATTAGACCGGCGGCTTCCCCCGTGAGCGCAGACTTCAAATACTGCAGCTTGTTGACCAGCGGGATATCTGCGTAGTCCACCGATGAATAAAATATGTTTTTGAACGCGGGCCATTGTTTGATGTCGCCATCGAATCGTGGTAGTTCCAATTTTGGAAGTCTGACATGTGGTTTTTTTATGGCGGTTGAGTTCAACAACGTGGCGTGGTTCTCAACCGACACATTAGCAGATGCTTTATCCGCCGAGTCACCGAGTAGCTCTTCCAATTTTGCTTTACAGGTGAAGTATTTTCCTTCGAAAGTTTCCCGCTCTTGCTCGTGCATCGATTGGCGTTCTGGGGCGTTGTCCAAAATTTCAATTTTTAGTTGCACCTCTTCATAGCGTTCCAAAATTTGACCAATTTCGGCTTTTCTCACTATCAGTTCTTGCACGTTGTAACTGGTTTCCTCCACATCGAGGCTAGATATATAGTTACCGATTCTAGTCAGTTTCCCTTTGATGGAACTTCTTTGAACTTTTAGAGCGTCGATCTCCATTTTGGTATTCATGTAGTTGGTAAGCTGTAGCTGTTGAGTAGATACACGTGTCCGTGTTTGGAACTAGAAAGTTGATTGTAGTTTCCAGTGGTATCACTAATTGTAGCCGTAGTTATTACTTTTGGCTGAATAGTATTTGCGTATGTACGTAGAAGTAGTTGTTACTAATTGTTTGATCACGATCGAATCCGAAAATCTGTAGTGTAGTAATGGCGGAGTTCGATATACTTTTTCTTTTTTAAGATGGCACTATTGTGGCTGTGCTGGTATTGGTTGGCATGTATGCCCTTGAAGTCGGACGGTAATGTCGTACCAATATCGAGCTGTGATTGGCGTGTTCGCCGTGAAATGCCTTTGTCTTCCAGTAGATGGCGTAAGGCGTCTTCCGTCGCGTCGATAAAACAGGCACTTGCGCTTATGTTGGCTGCGCTGGATTTCTTCCACCCCGCCACACGAACTTGCACGATGTTCACACGAACTGTCCCGAAGTACTATGTGGAACAATGGCGTTTTCTAATATGGCGATTTCTTGGGCGTAGGCAATCGAAGGACCATTAATGTTGGAGTTTGAATGAAACGTCGACTGTTGTTGACACAAAGTTTATTGAGCACTGATTACACTTAAACACTGTTGTAGATAAGTATGAAAGGTATTAGTTATTATTTAAGGAATAATGTGCGAGACGTGACGCTGGTACGGAGACCGAAACGGAAGAGGAAGACTCAGATTACATAGATAATTTTTCAGAGATTTCCATAGACAATTTAGTATAGACTGACATAAACAATTTAGTATTGAAAATACTAAACAGATAAGATAAGATAATATTTATTTGCTTATACATGTGTCATACATACAAGAAAAAATACATGCATGCAAGATGGTAACAATATTATTAGGCGCGACTCATGTTTGCCACACGATGTGACGTGCAAATGTCAAGAACTATTATTATTATTAAAACATTCTCTTAAAATAATAAAATAACAATAAATTAAGTAATTAAAGAGAAATAATAATATTGTAAAGCAAATTAAAAAAAAAGTTTTGTAAAAAGTTTGTCTTAAAAAGTTTTGTAAATTGCAAGTACCTAGTGTGTCAGTGTGTGCCTGTGTTGTTGTGTTATAAACTTCATGGAACTTTGTTGGTAGTTTGGTTCTTTTGTGAACTGAAAATATCTTCATAGGATCCAAAGAAATATTCCAGGAGACGGAATTACTATTCAATTTTCGCACGTGGGTCTGGTTTAGGTGTCTGCTGTTACTCTATGCTCTTTAGTAAACCTATAATAATAATAATATAATAATATTCCACAACTATCACACAACGCCGTCTAGTCTCAAGCTAAGCAGAGCTTGTGTTATGAGTACTAGACAACTGATAAACATACTTATATATTTCTAAATACATACATATATAGATAAATTACACCCAGACACAGAACAAATGATCATGCTCATCACACAAACATTTGTCCTGGGTGGGAATCGAACCCACGACCTCCGGCATAGCAGTCATAGTCACTGACCACTAGACCAACAGGCCAGCCAAGCCAAGTATAAACATACTACACAGGAAGATTAACACCCAATAATAGGTTCGGTAATACGTACGGTGCAAAATCAATACAAACACTGCAAAATTGAATCGTAACCATTCACAGTCCAACACTTTTGCACGTAATACTAGCTAGCTAGGTAGCTCTGTAACTGTACACCGCCTCAGTTCTGTAATATTGCCGTAACAAATGGCCTGTCGTTAGTTTAACGACGATATTAATCGTTGTTTTGTCTACTCTCGCCGATGAAACCAGCGATTTATTTGTTGTTACAATAGTTACAATCGATGGGTGACGGTGTTTTTATTAATTATTGGTAGGGAAATTATTGATTTGTTCCGCATTTCCGTAAGGGATGCTTCACACATGTTCACTTCGGCCTAATTAAGTAAAGCCGGGCGGCAGAACCGAGTATAGAAAGAAAAAGAAAGAAAGAAAAACTGTTTATTCTGCACAAACAAAACGCACATTACATATAAAAATAAAAAATAAAATAATAAACAAAAAAATTAAAAAAGATAAATATAGGTACAGTCAACAAAGGAGTTAAGTATACAGGAGCGTCGGATATTGTTGAAGTTTACTAAGAAACCGATGGATATTCTCGAATAAAATTTTAGTTTATTAATAGAAAACAAACAGCTCATTTATTTAATTAAATTTCAGTCCAGAACATCCATCGGTTTCTTAGTAAACTTCAACTATATCCGACGCTCCTGTATACTTAACTCCTTTGTTGACTGTACACACACGACGTAATCACATGCCTCGTACTCAAGCTTACAAAAACAAAAAAGAAAAAAAAATGTTGACAATTTTGCTTGATGTCAGGGCCAGGGACCAAAGACAACACACATTATTTTATTACTTGACATTGACATGACAATTTGAGATTGACATTTGACAATACAAATCACAAATCAATCCGATAGGAGTATATGTGTTCTGTGGTGATGCGCCCGCGTCCCTGGCCTAATTATGACAGCAAAACAAAGTGAAAACAACAACAATCAAAACAAAAACAAAATGCCAATTGCAGAGAGGAAAAAATTAACTAAGTGCTTTTGTAACAGTCAACAATATTAAGGACAATTAAGCCGTGCGTCGCATCTGTGCAAGAACAGGTCGTTGCTCAGCAAAATGCTGTGACTTCGGACGAACCAACGTACACAGCGCTGATTTTCAGCAACTACCTCTAGTATACATTATTATGTTGATATACATTGGGAAAAAAACCGTTCGGCTTAGTTCGAATTATGCTGAAGTGACTCGAACATGATTAACCGAGGGGAGATGCTAAACAAAGTTCGCCGATCATACAAACCGAATGAAAAAACCGAATACAGTCGGCGCGTTACCTGGAAAGGTATTCGCGTAGTGGGAGTAAGTTAGCGCATGTACATTTAGTGCAACAATGGCTTCGGGTCGCCTTTGTTGTTCAATTCAAACACTACTGCTGAATCAAATGTGACCCTAACATGTGTGTGAGCATAATCTGCTTTTGATATCCCCACTGCTGAGGCACAGGCCTTCTCTCTTAGAGAAGGGTTTGAGCTATAATCTACCACGCGGTCCTAGTACGAGTTGGTAGATGTCACATGTCGAATATTTGGTTCTACGACATTCTGGTCAGCCGGTTTCCTCACAATGTTTTCCTTCATCGTTTTGAGAGCAGTGATGACGAAATAATTTACACAAAGTAATGCGCCTGTCTGGGTTTGAACCTACGAAATATAAGTCGCGGCTGTTACGGCTGGGCCACCACTGCTCGACCCCAAATATATATTAATTTAGTACAGTATTTTTAATATCTTCGTATAAAACCTAAAACCGAACCATCCCTCACAAAGAACCTAAACGCTCTTCTCACAAAGTTCCCATTTAAGACCATAATCACAAAAAAAAAACTAAAGCAAACTTGTCAATTGTGGAGCAAAGAGTTTGTGCTGTGCGCTGTGAACTTTTCAAGTGGCTAGTTAAAAAAAGAAGTAAGTTTCTTTCACGTTCTTTAGTACTATCTTGGCTATAAAAAGTCGTTTTCACAAAGCGCTCATTGGCTTGTGGCTGTGTTAATTGGCTCCGTTTTAAAAATGCAGCTGGTGTTATTTTTGTTTTAATAGTTTTTGCCTTGTGCCAGTTTTGTTAATAAGTGAGGGTTAATGAGAAGGGTGCGCACTTGAGTGGTCTTCAGTATTTAGTAAACGGTTGATTTTGCAGCTAACACTGAAGCTTCAAAGGCACGGATATAAAGTCTTTATTTTATTTATTTATTCTTCGTCTTTACATACCTACTACAAATATTACGCTACAAATAATAAAATTGAAGTGTTTATATTTTGTATTGTGAAAATAAGAGCTTCTTACCAAGGACTGATTTTTCAACTCCAGATAATTTTATCCGAGGAATAATTTCATTTTACAGACAGATTTTGTATCGAAGAACTGTCAAAAATTCATGACAGTTCTTCGATACAAAATCTGTCAGACATCAATTTTATTCCGCGAATAAGAATTATCTGTTAATTGAAAAATCAGCACTAAATGCATATGAAACCATATACGGTACTACAAAAATATCAATTTTTAAAAGTTTATTCTGGCATATCTCCGAAACGGCTGGACCGATTTTGACGAGACTTTACACTGGAAGATAGCTGATGTTATAAGGTAACATAGGCATCCACGCGGGCGAAACCGCGGGTAGGAGTTAGTAAATAAACACACTATACTAATAAAATTGTCATCACAAAATATTCAGGACATGTTTCTTTCTAAAATGTTAATAGTGTCTGCATGTCAACATCACTTTCCCAACTATGTTGGGGTCGGCTTCCAGTCTAACCGTATTTTACATGGAACAACTGCCTATCTCACCTCCACAACCCTGTTACTGGGCAATACGTTACCCTTTGGTAAGACTGGTTGTCAGACTTTCGGGCTTCCGACGACCCGTAACGACTCAAAGATCCAAGTATGGCAGCCGGGACCAACGACTTAACGTGCTTTCCAAGGCACGGAGGGGTCTCGGTATCTAAAGATGGTCACCCATCCACGGACCGACCGCGGCAAGCGTAGCTTAACTTGATCGATCGGCTCTTGCGGCTGTTATTACTTAGCCACGAGCCCCAAGAGTGTTTGCATCTATCATCATTATTTCATTCGTAGATGCTTAGAATATAACGTATTTTTCGGCATAAAATACAAAATTAAACATAATTATATCTCAATAAATAGGTAGGTACGTCTAGAAAAAGTAATCTCTTAAAACAAAATGTCATTAAAAAGATAATTCCACCTTCTAATAATTTCTGAAGAACTTTTAAATGAATCGCTACTAAGTTAAGGCTTTAAGGCTTACCTGTAATTATACTGACGTCAAGTAAATCAAGTAATTAAAAACTTAACTTCTTCTTATTAATGGTTTTGAAATAACAATAAAGTAGGGAATGGTACATTTGTACCTAGTGATAGGTACAAATGTACCATTCCCTACTATCGAAGAACTGTCAAAAATTCATGACAGTTCTTCGATACAAAATCTGTCAGACATCAATTTTATTCCGCGAATAAGAATTATCTGTTAATTGAAAAATCAGCACTAAATGCATATGAAACCATATACGGTACTACAAAAATATCAATTTTTAAAAGTTTATTCTGTCATATCTCCGAAACGGCTGGACCGATTTTGACGAGACTTTACACTGGAAGATAGCTGATGTTATAAGGTAACATAGGCATCCACGCGGGCGAAACCGCGGGTAGGAGTTAGTAAATAAACACACTATACTAATAAAATTGTCGTCACAAAATATTCAGGACATGTTTCTTTCTAAAATGTTAATAGTGTCTGCATGTCAACATCACTTTCCCAACTATGTTGGGGTCGGCTTCCAGTCTAACCGTATTTTACATGGAACAACTGCCTACCTCACCTCCACAACCCTGTTACTGGGCAATACGTTACCCTTTGGTAAGACTGGTTGTCAGACTTTCGGGCTTCCGACGACCCGTAACGACTCAAAGATCCAAGTATGGCAGCCGGGACCAACGACTTAACGTGCTTTCCAAGGCACGGAGGGGTCTCGGTATCTAAAGATGGTCACCCATCCACGGACCGACCGCGGCAAGCGTAGCTTAACTTGATCGATCGGCTCTTGCGGCTGTTATTACTTAGCCACGAGCCCCAAGAGTGTTTGCATCTATCATCATTATTTCATTCGTAGATGCTTAGAATATAACGTATTTTTCGGCATAAAATACAAAATTAAACATAATTATATCTCAATAAATAGGTAGGTACGTCTAGAAAAAGTAATCTCTTAAAACAAAATGTCATTAAAAAGATAATTCCACCTTCTAATAATTTCTGAAGAACTTTTAAATGAATCGCTACTAAGTTAAGGCTTTAAGGCTTACCT
The DNA here is from genome assembly GCA_963082905.1 of Oligia fasciuncula. NCBI lineage: Eukaryota > Metazoa > Arthropoda > Insecta > Lepidoptera > Noctuidae > Oligia > Oligia fasciuncula. Next base: position 18,547,872 of record OY720395.1, read on the forward strand.
GTAATTATACTGACGTCAAGTAAATCAAGTAATTAAAAACTTAACTTCTTCTTATTAATGGTTTTGAAATAACAATAAAGTAGGGAATGGTACATTTGTACCTATCACTCGTTTTATAAGCTTAACTTTAAATGATAAAGCAGTATAAAAATGTTTTTAAATATTCTGTTTATTTTGTATTAAGCGGTTTATAAAACGTTTATTTTGCTGGTAAAGCTTTCTCCAAAAGATCCAACGTATCTTCCTACTATCCTAACTAATATTATAGGTAAATGCGAAAGTGTGTCTGCCTGTTACCTCTTCACGCTTAAACCGCTGAACCGATTTAGATGAAATTTGGTATAGAGGAGTCCCGGGACATAGGATATTTTTTAGTACCTAGGTATGGAACCCTAAAAAATATTTCCATTCTAGTAAAATATTTCCATTGAAATCGATAGTATATTCACCATACACCTCCCTTCAGCATGAACAACAGCCTGTCACAGTTCGTGTGTCTTTCAAAAAGGCAGCGAAAATCCTTTAAAATCCATTAAAATTTCCGCGTATATTTCCCGTAAGCGCAACACACTCGTGTCAGCCGCTTGAGGTCCGCTTTGAACTCGTGCCCGTGTCGGTGGGCAGAGCTGTCGCGTTTGTCGCGCTCACGACTCGTGTCGCGTGTAAATCACGCCCAGTCCTGACGCGGCCTTATTCTGACGTGAGGATTAAATGCCGTTAGGCTTGCGCCGAGTAGGTAACATTTTCCACAGTGTTTTATGCTTTTTAACGAATTTACATCAATTTACCGGCCTTTGTATCAAATATGCTGCCTTTTTTCGGCTTTACATCAAATATGCACTTCCATTTGGTTTTTTTTTTTACTTTTTTTGGGTGCTGTTCGAAAAACATTTAGTGGGCAGTCGGTTATTATTTTACTAAAGGATTTTATCAAAGGGATATACATGTGTCAGACACGTTATTTATATATTTAAGAATCTCCAAAAAAGATATACACTAAACATTACATAATATTATACATAGTAAATGAACGACAGAGTATTTGGTAGGTGTACTCTAAAATAAAATAATAAAATATTCTGATTAAAAAAGAAACTTGCAGAATTTTGTTTTACATTATCCCAGATTAAGAAAATAAACACTAGAAATAAGCGTTAAAAAAAACTGGCCAAGTGCGGGTCGGACTCGCACACGAAGGGTTCCACAAGGCAAAAACGCCGAAAAAAAACACGTTTGTTGTATGGGAACCCCCTTTAAATATTTATTTTATTTTGTTTTAAGTATGTGTTGTTATAGCGGCAACAGAAATACATCATCTGTGAAAATTTCAACTGTCTAGCTATCACGGTTCATGAGATACAGCCTGGTGACAGACGGACAGACGAACAGAGGAGTCTTAGTAATAGGGTTCCGTTTTACCCTTTGGGTACGGAGCCCTAAAAACTACCAGAAAACTGAATCAACAAATCCTTCCCACGTCCTTATCTAATCCTTTAAGCACAATAGCAACTAATTACAATAGAAACAAGATAAAAACAAATAAACACAATAACAATGACAAATGCAATTGTCTCCCGTTTATGGAGCAAGTTCGAAACAAAATGGTCACTTGTACAAGTACAAGAGTACCTACACAGTTAGGCGCAACTCTGGCGATAAAAACTTGTAACAATCTGATTAGACTTATAAAAGGGCATTTGAGAAAGGATTTTTATCTAAATATAAACGTTTTGTGAAGAAAAGTTCGTTAATTGCGTCTGTGAAACGATAAAATCTCCTCGGATTTTTACTATTACGTACTTTGATTCGGAGAATAACGTTTGTTACTTCATAATGTAATAGCTTTAGCCTGGATTCTAGGAGGCGATCATTAATTTTCGTCTAGAAAAGTAATAAAAGTGAAAGAAAGAGATTTTATTACTAGTATTAACGCTTTGTCATTTTTCATGAGATATTTTTTTCGGCGTTATAATAACATTTTTTTGCAAGAATTTTACAAGGTGTGACATCATAATCGCCATGTTTTCGTTTCTAAGGGTTAGTTCACACCGAGACGCGACGCGACGCGCAGTTTTCAAGATAGAAATACAACGTCGCGTCGGGTCTCGGTGTGAACTGACCCTTAGGTCACCCTGTCTCTTCTCGTGGGCGGCGTAGTTTGTTAATCAACTTAATGAACGATTATAGATCAGAAACCTCCCTTGAGAATACTTAAACCACTCCTTCATTGTTCGGTAAGGTATCGCTTTCAGTTTAGTAAGTATCGGTAACGAAAATTTACCGAGCACTTTCATCAATAAGCTTAGATTTCATGGAATCTTGAAGAGGAGCTCATTCAGAATTACAATGTATTAGACTATGTCCTACCAGCTGTACCTACGTTACAGGAACTGATGGACGCTGGTGATGGCGCCAAACGAGTAGCCGAATTCTGGGCCGAGTTCTTTTAGATTGCCATCGAGACGCTAACGAGAAGATGTACCTATTATACTGGTACCTACTCAGTATCGTGTAATAAATGCTGATATAATGACGCTTTAGGGGAAAGCACACAAATACTAATTGCAGTTTGTGTAATCACAGCCTTCTGCATACATCTAAATAATTACAGCGAGTGAAAAAAACCGGGCAAGAGCCAGTCGGACTCGCGCACCGAGGGTTCCGTACCATCATATTATGTTTTTAAATTTTCACCGGCGAGCTACTTACTAGATCTCGTTCAAACCAATTTTCGGTGGAAGTTTACATGATAATGTACATCATATATTTTTTTCTAGTTGTATCATTCTCTTATTTAAGAAGGTAAAGGGGGGCCCCCTTTAACTTCTTAAATAAGACACACGTTTTACCACTTTGGAAGTGTCTCTCGCGCAAACTATTCAGTTTAGAAAAAAATTATATGAGAAACCTCAATATCATTTTTAAAGACCTATCCATAGATACCCCACACGTATGGGTTTGATGAAAAAAAAAATTCTAGTTTCAGTTCTAAGTTAGGGGAAATCCCACACAATTTATTGTTTTTTTCTATTTTTTTTTTTTGTGAAAATCTTAATGCGGTTAACAGAATACATCTACTTACCAAGTTTCAGCAGTAGTCGGAAAAAAGTGGCTGTGACATACGGACGGACAGACAGACATGACGAATCCATAAGGGTTCCGTTTTTGCCATTTGGCTACAGAACCCTAAAAACACAACAGCCGGACTATTCAGTAAAAAGTTTACTGTGAAAACTCAGGTGAAGTGAACTATTTGTCAATCCCTAGCATCAGGTGAAACTAGGGACAGCTCACTTCAACCGTAAATCACTTAAGATTTTTAGTTGTGTTTGTCTTTCGCTAACATTTTATGTAGGTATATATGCTGTAACTAAAGAGTGATTTCGTTGCTTTTTACATAAGGAAAAAAAAAACCTACGTCAAATAATAATATAATACAATATAATCTCCATAGACAAAGCACTTGACGTCCTTTTTCTAAGACGTCAACATATAAAAAGTAAATGACTGAATACATTAACATAATAAATATACGAGTGTATGAGCGATACGGAGGTTCGTTTGTCTTCCTTTCTAACAAATTGTACAAAACAAAAACTCCCTTAATATGTGAAAACTCGAAAATCGTCGCCGTCGATATAGCATCGAATCTTTGAAACTGGGTGTAGTAGATGTAAAAAGCCAGTAGGGTAACTTGATAACGTCCTTAAAACTATATTGGACTTCTTATTGCTAGAACAGTATCTTGATACTGTCCTGTCACTAGGCGCAGGTCCTTGGGCGCCTGGTGACGAGGACCATCACGAGACTGAGGAAACCGCAAGTGCTCTTTGAATGCGCAGACGTCACCTAGATTAGGACAAAAACCCTCGAACTCAGATCAAGGATTCAAATCAGTATTGCTAGCTTTCAAAAGACCGATTTCCACAAAAACTGAGATTGTATCATATGATTTTGACCCCTAAACAAAAATAATATTAAGAAGATACCGCTTTACCCAGAAAACAGACTGTGCCTGCACCTGTTTCTTACTTTTATTACCCTTCTGTCTACCCTCTTTCCTGCTTCTCATTCGACACAAGTCGCCATCGTTCGAAGCTATACCACTGAATACCTACCACAGTTGGAACGACTAACTTTAAACATAACCATTATCACTGTCCCGCCCTTTGTGGCACAAGTTGAACGAGGCAGCGGGATTCATTGTATTATTTATAATGTGGGGGAAAGAAATTTGTAAGAAGTGGTGAGGTATGGTTATTAGTATTGTTCAAATGCACTGAATGATAGTTGGAAAACAAAGTTCAGTAACATGTAAAAACATGTTACTGATTTTGTTTTTTGTTGTGTGTATGATTGAAGCTGCACAAATCATACACACAACAAAAAAGTCATTTTTGTGTGTCTAAAAAATGTATTTCTCTAAATCTCTCCAATACTCCTAAAAAGTAGCCTCTCATAATACTTTTATTCAAATATAACCCACAAGAGACCCGAGCGGCCCCCTCCCGACCCCTGCGATGTTACCGCTTTCGCCATTTAAGCGAAGTGTCAAGTTAACTCTTGTGGGTTCTATGTATTTCACCAGCAGTTCCAAAACTTCTAAAAACCCATCGACCCTGTATACTTAATTTCCAAAGAAAAACTCAAGAACTCGCTCCCCGAACTCATTCCTTCACGTTCAGAACATATTGTCACATCATAAAAAAGAAGTTGGCACATTACCAGCTCGCGGCTGTGGAGGCCGAAAGCCGAAAGTTTATTTCTTGGGCCAAACTTTTCAAAGTCATTTCTTTAGGCGAAGATTTTTCTACGACGTCCCACGCCGTTTATTGCTTAAAATAAGTAATTTGAGAGGACGAATCTGCATAATGTTGCCTGTAGAAAAAACAACTTGTTTTCCTTTTTCTCCGAAGTTTAATGTAAACAGTTGGTCTGGGAATCAAGTTTTATCGCTGTGTGTGATATAGCGACGTATTTATATTGATGTTGTGTTTTTACGGAATCAAGGTTTTGTTTTGTTTACCCCCTTCGTGTTTGGTCAGACTGGGGCCCGGGCGCGGGGCGGACGCGGCGCGGCGAACTCAAACATTATGATCTTCCTTTGAGTGTCCATAGTGCGCGGGCAGCGCTTGGGCAACTCACGCCATAGCTCGTTCATACAAGTGACCGCAGAGGGTGCGCGGCGCGGGTGCGGGCAGCCCGCGCGGTGACCGGGGTTAACAAACAAAATAAATCAAAAATGAATAAATGAAATATCATCTCTTAGAAAAATAAACAATTATGTTCTTTCTTCAATATATTTTTAAACATTTGCTATGAATGCTTGTGTTTTCAGTATAAGTAATGAAAGTTTTCTATAGCAAAATTATAGACTCTTTTTATTACGGCCGACGAGAGAATACGTTCTTGATACCTGTCAGTTTCATACAAACGAATACGTGTTTTGCGAATTTGATCTTTATTAGCTACTAGAAATGTCGCACTGACAGGTGTCAAATATATTGAAGAATGAACATAATTGTTTATTTTTCTAAGAGATCATTTATATTCTATACCATCAAGAAAAGATCCCTATTAACGTAATGATAGGTAATTACTACAAAAATAAAAAGAAACACGAACCGCTCCCATCATTAAAACAACAGAGAGAGCTTCCTAAAGCAAATTACACTTGACAATTTTAATTCATCACTTGAAACGTTCGTCTGTGTCGTAAGTGCGAAAAAGTCCTTAAATTAAAAATCGTCGAGTGTGCTCTGCCCTTAATAAAGTTGATCTTTTGTTTGACAGAAGAGGGTCCAATGATTTTAATTTATGCCGGGTCCAAATTGTCAGGAATGTCCAACGATTATTTTTGTGTGGAATAAATTAGTCCAGAGAAGCCTTGCCTTTTTTGTCACCAGTCCCAAGGTTATTCGTTGAAGGTTTTGGATTTTCCTTTTAAAGAATTTTTCGTTAAAAAACTATAGCCTCTCCCCTTATCCACCTACGTAAGTAATCTGTGAACTCAGGGTGTACTAGATTTTTACGTAGTTTTCATTATATTCGTGATTGTTTTAGCCAGGGTCAGTAGCTTCAGCCTATAATGTTCCCACTACTGGGACACAGGTCTCCTGGAGTAGGCTGTAATCTACCAGTGCGGTATGGTATAAGTCACATGTCTTCGAATTTTTGGTTCTAGTACATGCCGGTTTCCTCACGATGATTTCCTTCACCGTTTTGAGAGCAGTGGTGATGAAATTATGTACATACACAAGGTAAAGCGCCTGGCTGGGTTCGAACCCACGACATCTCTTAAGTCAAGGCCGTTACCACTGAGACACCACTGCTCTCAGTGTAAGGGCTAGAAATAATACATCTCATGCCGACCTGTCTTAGCTGTGAAGGGATTAATAACAAAAAACATTTTTTTATTTTATTAAAAAGAACATTTATTTCACCTTCAACTTATTTTATATGAGAAAGGAAACACCTCGTTTTACCGTTCAAAGGCTCTCACAAACAGGCGCAACTTTGATAGAACAATTTCTATGAAAACATAATGGAAATTTTTCTACCAGAATCGCTTCGCATCGTCGCGCGTCGCTCCTGTCTGCAGTAGCCTTAAAGCTCTTTAAATCCCCCAAGAGACAAAGGGATGGGTCATATATACCTATTACTCTTATTGCCTTTATTGGCACCGTAATACGTACATAAATAAACATATTTTGTATGTGTCTCATTTTTTATCCCTTCTGTCGTGTGCATCGCCCCTTATCGATACATCGATAAGGGGCGATGCACACGACAAAAGATGATGTAAATAAATAAAGTGATAAAAATAGATGTATGGGAAGAATCTCCATTCTCATTTTGGATGTCGAAGGGAGTAATATAATATTATTATGCTATGGAAATTCTAGGGGAAATGCATTGTTATGATGTTTTAAAGGTGTTGAAGTAAACGACGGGCAAAAGATTTTCTTAGAAGAAAATTCCTAGGATTCGTTTACAGAGATCTTTATTAATATAGTCAATGCTGTTCATCTTTTTTTCCTCCACCATCATTGATGTTATTTGAAAATCACTTTGTAAAGGCTTTCTGCCTGTTAAACTTTTTACAAGATTTAGAGATTAGCAAGATTTCGTTAGAACTACCTTTTTTTTTTTGGAATAGATGTACAGGAACTCTGATTAACTCTTCCGGATACAACAGGCGAGATGCTATATTATGTTTTTATATTAACCCAACTTAACAAGTCCCGTAATTTCTACTACATTCTAACTCTTTAAATACGTTTTAAAAGCCCCTACAAAACGAATGAAAGGCACAATACGAACTGCATCTAATACTTTCCGATAGTAAGCGACTATTATGCGATAACGAAATGCAATAAGACGAACAAGTATAATAACAGTTCTTAACTTAATAGACGCGTAACAAGACAAACAAATCAGCCCGGGAACGTTTGTAGATATCTCTCAACTTTGCCCGGGGTAGCGCGGGACTCGTTAATCCCTAGCCCGTAGTCCGGTGGCGTAGTGATGGGGCAATGTTCAACTACAGTTTGTTAGAGCATCGTTATGAATTAATTTTGTCGGTGGCCAGTATTATTGTAAAATTTTATTTTGGACTCATTTTCTCGGGGAAACTTGAGGGGCCCGTGGCTAAATAATAACAGCCGCACAGGTCGATAGATCAGGTTAAGCTACGCTTGCCGCGGTTGGTCTGTGGATGGGTTACCATCTTTACATACCGTGACCCCTCCGTGCCTCGGAAAGCACGTTAAGCCGTTGGTCCCGGCTGTCATTCGTGGATCTGACAGTCGTTACGGGTAGTCAGAAGCCAATCAACAACAACAACAAACAAACAACAACAACAGACAACAACAACCAACAACAAACACAACAACAACCAACAACCAATCAACAAAACAACAACCAATCAAGACAATCAATCAGTCTTACCAAGGGGTATCGTATTACCCGTTAATTGGGTTGTGGAGTTGGGAAATGGCTAGGCTAGATGATGATGATGATGATATCTCGGGGAAACTTCATAAATCTAGTTTTAAAGAGACAACTTTGTTTTCTATATAAATAAATAAACAATAATAATAATCTGCAGGAGATTAGTAAGAAAGTTGTCTCTTTAAAACGTTGTCTAATTTTGTTTTAGTTAGAATATATGAATAAAAAAGCTTAGGATAATTTTACTGAAAGGACGGGGATTTGGCACTCCCTAACGAATTCCTTAGCCCAATACAGAACAATAACTAAGCACGATAAAATACACAAGACAACACAAAACGACACCATTTTGCTCACAAGTCATTTCACAATTATTCAAACACAAATTCACAAATCAAAAATTATCCACCAATACCTTACTCTCAGTCACATTCGCTATTCGATCACAACAATCGACTGTCAGCTATCTCGACATCTGTCCCGCCACGTCACTACCCTATCCCGGGACAGCAAACAATACGAGCGGCAATTAATACAGCCATTATACTAACGAGCGCCCCACTATCCCGGATCGGGCGATTAGACAACGGGAAAAACTTGAGAGTTCTCCGCACTACGAAACATGGTTGATGGTGTATGGGTAATGCTGGCTTGTGTTTGTTGGATTGAGTACCTTTGGCTATGTTTACGGTCAAATTAACTGGGTTAGTATAGAAATTAATTTTGGGAGTCCAAGATGCAATCTCCTCCAATCCTCTCAATCTGTGTGGTTCTTTCCTCAAAAGACTACCTCAGACAGCGATCTACATGTTCTTCATATAACCTGACCAAGATTATGTCTGGACTTTAAAAGAGACTGTGACCTCTGAGTTTGTTTCGGCCTTTCTTCTCAGAGTAGTCAGATAGGAAACGCCGACTTCATCTAGTTTTAAAAAAACATGATTGACGTGTAAAAGTGTTTGTACAAACCTACTTACAAAAATAAACATTTCATTTCAATCATTTAATTTCATTTCAATGGATGAGGTTAAAAAAATCATAAGTGGTTAATGTTCCGAACTTTAACTATTCTCCATTTATCTTATAATTTAAATACTTAAATTCTTATCACATCACACTAATATTATAAAGGCGAATATTTGTGAGTGTGTGTGTGTGTGTGTGTGAGTGTGTGATTATATGTTTATTACTTCTTCACGCACAAACGGCTGGACCAATTTTGATAAAATTTTGTATGGAGGTAGCAGACACCCTGGATTAACACATGGATCGAAACTTATGCAGGTGAAACCGCGGGGTGCAGCTAATTTAGATTATATTTTGTTGTAGACTGTGGATTTATAGACAATTTTTTTTTGTTGTTAAGTACTTGGGTACGTGTTGAACTGTTGACCTATACCTGTCCTCCCATAATACTACTACTAATCCTACTGTAATTTTAAAACTTGTCAAAGCCAATTATTTTTAAAAGAGTAACAGTGGAATTTCTTGCCGGCTCTTCTGCATAGGAAACGACCAAATGGAAACGTGCACCCAGTTTCTGACGTTTCATAAGTGCCCATAGGTTTATGTGAAATATAGTATTTTGATTTGGTTTTATTTTTATCTAGGTGTAGGTAAGGACCGAACACACAGCGTTTCTGTCAAATTGTTTTTGCAAAGTCACACCGCAAATAAGTACGCTTACTAATTAATAGTTTGACTTAGGGCTGATTTCAGACGTCAATTTTATTCCACGAATAAAAGTTATCGGTCGATTAAAAAATCAGGCCTAAGCCACACAAGCCGTATTTTGAATAGGTACCAAAATCAAAGTCATAATATTCAAACTAGGCTGAGAATTGGCACTTTTCGAACGTCAAAATTACAAAAGACAATCCTCTAAAACGGTCCTTCACCGCTTCCTAGTGCTTTCGCTAGGAAACCTGCCAAGGCTAACTAATTTGTTATTACTGTATTTTTATATAAGTCTTCAGTGTCACTAACAATAATAACTTCCGCTTTCTGAAGGGCTGTCAGCCTCGATCAAAACTATCTACAATTTTAATTTTTCCGAAGCAACAACGCCTTTAATATTAATTGTAAAATACTGTTAGGTCCTTATAAAACGTTTTTTTTAAACAAGTCAGCAGCTAGTTAAAAAACTGGATTTTATTTATTCCAAGATCGGTCGAGACCAGCCAATACTAAAGAACAAATGAGGCGAGTTTAAAAGTAAAATACCTACGCTTTGAGCGAACAAGCTCGCCCGCCAAGCCTTTGCCTCGTAATTAACGGTACTATAATTAAAATACCATTCGTTCGACTTTGAAAAAAGACGTCTAATCTCCAGCATATTCGTCTGGATGCCAAGCGAAGTCTCTCAGGAGAATGTGTTAATATTTTTTTAATTTTACAAGGAGGAAACGTTTGCAAGCGGAAAGTTAAATTTTATTAAAGCCGTCTGTCGATTTTCTGTTTTTTTAAGGAGTGGAGAATGTTACGGTTGTGTGCGGATCGTTCGATTTCAGTGTTTTTCTTCGTGTAAGAGTGCAGACTGAATTATAAATGGTATTCGGGAACTGGAAAGTGAAAAAATTTGGACGTAGTGACGAGACACTTCATTATTATCGCTTTAATAAAACGGTGACGGTGTGAACACTGCAAAAAAACAGTCTCTGACTACAAACCAGTGTTTTGGCAACGGTAGACCAAAGTGTTTTGACTAGGTCTGCGCACAGCCTTAACCCATGCTGCTAAGGCAGCGCAAAGGTAGCCCGCGAATTCAAATTTACATAGGTACGTCTTTCGCAATTTGCAGGGCAGTGTCGGGTGTTGTATGTTGATTGAAATATTATTCGCGACCGTAACATATTTTTATTTATAGTATTGAAAACCTTTAACCATCGAGATATTTTTGAATTTCAAACTTTATTCCAACAAAATTAAAGTTCTAATTACAAAAACTGACGTCTAACCGGAGTCTAAGTTAGCAATTTTGTATTAAGAACTCGACTCTTCTTTTTATTTTTCGAGATATATAGCCGTTAGTCGACTCTTCACTATTTCTTGGACAAAGAATTAGCATCTAAGTATTTTTATTGAAAGCGATGCGGACGAATTTTTTGATGCCCTATGATTTTTTAATGAGACAGTGTCATTCACATCACGTACCAACATCGATAGACCAACATCCTTATTATTTTTCATCTCTCACCATTACTTCCAAGAGATCCCCCCCCCCCCCTACATTCATTACTTCAAAAATCAACACGAGATGCCAATTAATTGTAATAAGCTTTTCGTCTTTGAAACGCGTATAATCACGCTCGCGCATTAAGGGGTGTGCTTGTGAAACAGGGGGTCGTTCCCCTTCGGATCACGAAGGAGTGATCATAAAAAAACCACCCTTAAGTTCGCGTTGGAGAGACTTATTAGAGAAGTGCTTAACAGTAGGTAAATATGGATTTTCACGGGGTGAAATTTAGAATAGTAACGTGCGTAGCAACTGCGCAAAATTTTGTATGCAATAGTTTTTGTTTTGTCATGTTTTTATATTGATACCATCACGTCCGTGGAGTTTTGCTAACTAATTTAATTTGACCTTGTACAGACGCCAGCACATCAAGCTACCCGAAACTGACAAATTTTCCCAATCAACTTTGAACCTTATTCTTTAGCGATAAAGTTGAAAATCTATTAAAGTAATTTGACAGATTGTAGTAGCTTGATGTGCTGGTCTGTACATGTGAACTTTCATGTACAGGATAAAAGTTAACTGTTAAACGTACTGAGTAGAAATGTATCGTGTTCAATGTTTTGTTTCATTCCGGAATCTGTGTTTCGTGGGTTTTACATTATTGAATCCAGTTCGCATAACACTGGAAATGTACTCCGTATGCGTCAGCTATTACAAACACTGTTCACGTAAACATAATACCTAATTGCGCATAAACAAATCTATCTAGCTATGGCTAATTGTTGAGAGAATTTCAAAACATTTGACATGTTCTGTCAATGTTCTTTAGCGTAAGCTCTCTTTTTTTTTAGATGGGAAATCATCACATGACCCCTCCCGCTCTGGATGGAGCGGAAGGGAGTGTCAGACTCTTACTGTCTAAAACCCACCCGTGTTCCTTCCTTAGCCCTTTATGCTCAGGGCCAGCGGTACCCCTTTCAGACAATCCCGCTGACCCGGCAGGCTTCGGCTCTTAAACTCTCTTTTCTTGCTCTCATCATTATCTGCCTGGACTTTTTCTTTAGACTGCCTTTTTTTTTTTTTTTTTTCGCTGAGAAATGACGTTACGCATCTCCGCTCGTCGGGGGAAGAGACGGAGTATGTGGGACTCCCTGCCAGGGTGGCAGTATACCCACTAAAACTCAGCGGTGTTCCCTCATCGCCTTGATGGGGAGGTCATGGGAATCCGGCTCAGCCTTTGCATCCACAACCCCCCCGGCGCATGCCCGCCTACCTGGCGGGCCCCGCATGTCCCCCCGTCTGGGGGGCTACGGGAATGGCCGGGAACACCTGGCCATTCCCGTCCGGCACTGGTGGAAGCCTGTGCAATACAGGCGAGGGTGCCCCCGCACCCGTCGCCTGCTGGCTTCCACCTGGGAGGAGTCGGAGATGACTGTCATACTGACGTCTTCTTCGACCCCTCCTCCGCCTTCGGAGCGGCGCCGCGAGAGGGTCTTCCTCCCGCACGCGCTCCGCCGCCTCCACTGCCTATCTGACCTCCACAACCCAGTTACTGGGTAATAAGATACCCCTCGGTAAGACTGGTCTGACTTTCTGGCTTCTGACGACGTAGAAAATCTACGGCTTATCGTGCTTTCCCGAGTCACGGAGGGCTCATTTTTGCTCTAGTTTGCTTAATATCAGCGTGTTCGCCCCTTATCTAGTTCCCCCTGTGTTTCCACAAGCAAGGTCTGAAGGGATTTAATGAAATTTAATTTTGCTGAGATTTTTCTTTTTCCTCGCCAATAAACTTTACGACCGGAAATTTACGGGTAAGCAAATGTTTAGAAATCGCTCCGTTGAATAATTTTCTTATAATTACGTCATTTTTTAATTACTTCTCTCTGCTTTACTTAGTTCTTAGCATCTTACACGAATTTATCGGTGTTGTATTGAATGGGATTTGATTTTGCTGGAGATTTTAAATTTTTATAATTAGATTAATTAGGAAATAGTTTTAGGAAGGACATGAAATGATTTTCTTATTTGAAACTCATGCATTAAGAGGACTATGAGAGTGTCTCTTTCATCCTTGCTAACTAATAAGCAAACCCAACAATAGTTTTCTTTCAGTAGTAAATCATGCGGTGAACTCTCGCGCCCGGCCCTGGTGCAAGCCATGGTCCGGGGCGAGAGGGAGTGGGAGGCAGTCACCTCCTTCTGCGAAGCAGTCATGCTAGCGAAGGAGGTGGCGGGACGGCTCAGGGAGAGAGCCTCCCGTCCCAGCCGCCGCGGGAGACGCTCCGGGCGTCGGGAGCCGCGCGACGACTCCCCGCCACCGTAGGCGCGGGCCTGCGGGCGGAGAGTAATGGGTAGCTCACCGTCCGATCAGGACCAGGCCCGTGCCGGACGACGCGTACGTGTTCCACGCGCGCCTCAAAGAGATGTCAGCATCGAGGAAGGGCCCCATAGGGCCGAAGTCTGCCGGGTCAGCGGGATTGTCCGAAAGGGTTACCGCTGGCCCGGAACATAAAGGGCTAAGGAAGGAACACGGGTGGGTTTTAGTCAGTAAGAGTCTGACACTCCCTTCCGCTCCACCCAGAGCGAGAGGGGTCATTTGATGACTACCCATCCGCAAAAAAAAAAACCATTCCAAATTATACTTTGGTGCTCCACTCAATAAGATGGTTTGACAGGCCGGTAAATTTTACCTTACGAGTTGTAACGAGTTGTGTGGTCGTGAGTTCGATCCCAGGCATTCACTAGACCATTTGTGTATTTCATTTCATCACTGCTCTCAAAATGGTTATAGAAAACATCGTGAAACTGGCATGTCCTGGAACCCAAAAACACAGACAACCTTGTAGCCAAGGAATTGACTTCCAAACCTAACAGTAAATAAACATAATATCGAAACATAGGATTGAGAAATAAATTATAGTACTTATTTACAAAAAGAATAAGAGAAAAAAAAACGGTAGGAATGAGATTGGGCTGACAAACCAAACGACAAGGATAAAAATGTAGAACTTCTTCGTCTTCTAGAAATAATTATTGAAGTAATTTATGACAAACTGCCATGTGGTTTTATTTACTCGTTCCGGTACTAAGAGCTCATAAAACTCTCACAGTACTCATCTTTTACATCCACTGAAGCCGACGTCATCAATCACTAGAAATCGTCGCGCCGGTTGACTTAAATGCATGTTATTATTATAGGCAAGATATTTTATACATAGCTGTTCGGCATTGACATATATATTACTAGCGTAAGGACCGGGCTAACGGCGCGACTAAATGGCACCAACGCGCTGGCCCTAAAATGACGGTTTTAGGGCCAACGCGACTTAGTTGACAGTGGTGCGCGCGAACTTCGAATTTCGAACGAAGAACTTCTATGTAAAATGTTCAGACGGGCGTATCCTTACTTTTGAAATCATTGCTGTTCGGAATTTGAAAACTTCACTCCGAAGTCTCTTGCTGGAATATCGTCTTGAGCTAGCACCAACGCTTTCTGGGGCCTTTTTACTCAAACCGACAAGTGTCAGCTGACAAATGACAACCTGACAGTCAGAAGGCCAATTTCCGTAATTAAAAACGTTCAAAATCTACGACAATCAGTGTCAAAAATGTATGGAAATCAGAGGTATTTTTGACAGATTGAGACTGTGAACGTACCTACTTAAAAATTACGAGATTTGCCCCTCTGATTTTATAAGGGTTTTTTTTTATAATTTCCTGCCTCATTAAACAGCACTTGTCGCAAAAATTGTAATATAACATTTTTTGACACATAATTATGTCGCAATGTCAATTATCCCTGTAAGTTAGCAAAACCAATGCAATCGACACTCTATATTTTAAAGTTATTCGTAACATTATCATCTTCTTCTTCATTTCTAAAAGTACCTTATGCTCTTACATAAACCTACCCACTCGTCTACGCATATTCGCGCCACACTATATTCCGTGCCGCGACGCTCCCCGGGGACAATGGCGCTCGCGATTAATCCTTTACACAAACAACGCCACAATACTTGTAATTAATATCACCAATTAACTAACGAGCGTCGATGTGGTAGTTACATACGTCTATCAATATCTGTATTATTAGTATGTGTGGTAGGATGCTTTCATACATATTAACAGGTGACATAATTATGAGGATAATTACTATGGTGACGTTTACTACTCTAACTTGGCGCTCCATGTGGCCTCCGATGTCCTTCAGAAGGGCGTCATTATTTCCGCCAGCAGCATTTTGATTAAGGAATACCTCGTCCTTTTCTACCTTGGAGTTACACATTTTGAAAATCGCTGCACAACAATACCTTTGCTTAATCTGCCCTTTGGCAGGCCCTAAGGCAGGGTCGCCATGAAATGTTGGGGGTCCTAGGGTATTTAGATCTGACAACCAACTCGATCGAAAGTACTTTAATCAGTGCTAATAAAGGTATATAATTATAATGTGAATTAAAGTAAAGTGCTTACTTAGCTTAAACTTATACTTATGTTCTAAAGGAGCTTACTTACTACGTTATACACTGTTAGGGAGCATATATACACTTCAATACAATCTCTACAGTCCACACTTATATATGACATAGTACATACATACACAGTACAGTCATAGATTTAATAAGAACCAGATTGAGTGTACCGTACAAAACGCAACGTTCAAATTGAATGCATTTTGTAATGCGCGTGTGCGTGCGGACCGCCCACCACAAGTGTATTATTATCGTTTCTGCGTTTGTGTGCGTGACATTTTCTAATACCAGCGCAAAATGATTACCCCAAAATATGGGAAAATTCGGGTAGTTTTCTTATTCATATTGACATAGGTAATTATGTAGTTAATATATGTGTACAAAATGAAACCCGCCTTTTACATTCATACCGAGTGCCTATTATGATAGTTTTTGGAGATTGTTATAATTTTATTTTATAACATGGTTTTCGTAAACATGTGTGAATGAACAAAAAACTTTTAATATCATACTAACATTATAAAGAAGAAAGTTTGTGAGTGGTGTGTGTGCATGTTTCTGTGTATGTTTGTTAGGTACTTCTTCTTAAAGATCGAACGACTGACTGAATGTATTTCTACTTTCGCGCGGGTAAAGCCGCAGGCAGCTATAAAAGAAAAAATAAAATAAAACAACGTATTCAAACTTAAACTCAATATTATTTATTTCACATTTACACATTTTACAATATTAAAATATCGCAGCACAAAAAAGGGGTAAAAATATTTCACACTGTACCTTGGCAATACTCAAATATTATGGAGTCGTTTTGTTTTTATTTAGTTTTCGTAATATTTTCAAAGAAATTCATCATAAAATTGCAAACTTACCTGTGAAAAGTAATGTTCGTATCCTTGGCTTTTTTTGGAGTGTAGTTTTTACACGATTTCACCGCACAAACAGTAATTTTTTTCAATTATATATAACAGCGTAGCGCGCTTTGAACGTCTGTCGCGTAATGGCGGCCTGTGGGCGGGGCTAACGAACGAAGACGCTATTTTGCTGTCTTTGAATTCGAAGCATTTGGACAGCGCGTACTAGGCATCTGGATGTTCTTATATCTATGAGTACAGTGCAGTATAGCCATAAATATGCACACGCTTAGCAAAATTCACTAAATTGCTTTTTAAAGTTGCTCAGTATATCCTACTATAATCCTACTTACACTAATATTATAAAGGCGAAATTTGTGGGTGTGTGTGTGTTTATATGTTTGTTAAACCGCGGGGCGCAGCTAGTAATATTATAAATGCGAAACTTTTTGAAGATGGATGTTTGTTACTGTTTCAAGCGAAAACTACTAAAAAAAAAAAAAACTGTAGTTTTTGATTTTTCATTTGATTTTTTATTCATGAAATTTTGCACAAAGATTGTTTACCAGGATTAACACATAGGATACGTTTTATCCCGATATTCCCACGGGATCGACACAATATGCGGGTGAAACCGCGGGGCGCTGTTAGTTATAATATACATTTTAGTGCTCGTGACTGTACACCACAGTAGCATTATTTGGATTGCGAAGATTTGAAACTAGTAACATTGATACGCAGAAATGCCAGCGACCCCATCTGCGACAAAAGTTTTCAGTTTTCTGGAGTAAAAAGTACCCCCCTTTTACAATTCCCGTGAACCATTTGTAACTAGGCACCATAAATTCTGTCTATCAGAACACAAAAGCTACTATGAGCTATTTATTACACAAGTGATAGAAAGCTTATAGTGGGTCGATCTCTGTTCAAAATGATAGGTTCTGAGCCATAATTTTACCAATTAAAAAATTACCGGTTTTTTAAATCAGGTACAATTACAACGTATGTTCCTACCCACCGGTATATACTCGACCACCCAGTCAACCTACCCAACGTCACCGTATAGGTACGTGACGTAATTGATTGGAAGTCGCCCGACCCCCGGGCGGCGCAGTCGAAAATTGATAAAGTTTCCAATGAAAACTCACTCGCCGGAGCACAACTTTATATTGCCGAACTGATACATCATTTTAATTTAATTTCTGACTAAATTACTTGCTGTAAGTTGGTCAGCGTGTTTCTATTATGTGTGGCTTTTTGAAGTCTGATCGAAATAAGTTTTTCATCCTGGTTTACATTAACGAAGCAGCGTGGGCGATTTACACCAATGAAACTGGTCGTGATTGTGATATACGTAGTAGCTGAACTGTCACTAATGAGACACGATTATTTTTTCTATTGTTACCGATCTCTAGGAGATTTCCTGACAGTCTAAAGGTAGGCCCCTCCGGCCTGCCTGCTGCACCATCAACCAGCGGTCGGCGAGCCGTGTGCGCGGCGTCGCCTAGTCGTAGCCGAGTCAACGTATCAGAGTTTCTGATCCGCTTTGGTTACGTGCTTACGTTAGGTTGACGACTGTTTGGCGGCGAGGCGAAAGGCGTTACGGTGCCGATCCTTTTCCGATTTGATACGTATGCCTACGTGTACCTGTGGGGGTGTGTGTGTGTGTATACGTGTACCTTAAACCTCGTTCAAGAGCCGTCAGTTTCAATATTCCACAACAAAACACAGAACACAGAAAACATAGAATGGCTGAGGCATTAAAGTTTGGTTTTATTCGAAGCGATTGAACTGCATTGATCAGTAGAATCATGAAAAGAATCTCTTTGTCTTGCAGCTAGCGATAGTCATCCTTATCGATATCGTTTTCTAGCTACCTAGACAAGCTAGCTATGATCGTAATTTAGATGTCATCGTTAAATACTAACATCTATATTCAACATCAAAAATCCTACCTATATTTCAATATTGTAACAAAACCTACTACAACCAAGGTTACATGGAATCCAAACCGTGGCAACAAATCCTTCGTTCATCTAGTTACTTTAAAGTTTTCAGGGCCCCGGTGTAGTAAGTACCACACTAGTGATGCTAAGCTGTCCCGGGCACGGTGAGACATCCCGGGTTATTGGCCCATCCCGGACATAATCTAAATACATGCTACGGATATCTTGCCTCAACATCCCCCTTGAGAGAACCTCTAGAGCAAACATTTTTATTATAATTTATGTTAAAATTAAAACTGTATTTTGTTCAACAAGAATATTAATTAAAGCGCTATGTTTACTGTAACTAGCTTATATAGTTTCTTAATGACTTCGTGTATACGTCAGCTAGGGTTTGAAATTGGAAAACTGGTTTACTGATTTTGAGGTTGTAATTAACTGCTTCGTACATGTAATCTTACTCAGATTCCTTCCACATGTAGGTAATAGTTTTGCTAAATAGTAGCGCATATATAACGTAACACCACGCCTGTATTCTCTGAAAGGATAGGTAGATGTGCACCTATAGTACAACTACATTTCGCCAATTATGTTTGAGTCCCATGTAATAGGGGGCGAGCCTACTGCTATCAACCGGTCACAAATCCAGACTAATTCCTAATGAAAAACCCAATAACATTTTTCACGATCCGGGAATCGAACTCAGAATCTCAAACTCAGTAGCAGTAGTGTTTGCGACATCTAAACCAACAAGGCAATCTTATACAATGCGTAACATAATGAACGCAAGACCTCATACACCCCAATTAGAGTATTGAGTTAAAAGCATAATACATTGATCACAACAATTTTTTTTAAAGCTAACTATTTTTATTAATTAAATTGTGTTGACCCTATCATTACTTTATGCATTCAAAATTGAGTCTTATTGCCTTGACATAAGATTTAATTTTCTTTGGCTCAATCGGCGATCAGTATGGCAAAATACATAATTTAAAAAAAAACCTATCTTAAATGTTACCGAAATTGATTCAGTAATCAATTATGAACAAACTACTTTCAGGACTTGCGTTTATTCTGTTACACCTTGTATAACTTACTCGTATGTTAAAAATATGAAAAATGTTCTAAAAACTAAATGTAATTCAATTCTACTTACATATTCAAAACTCCCAATCCCGCGAACTATATCGGTAACTTCAACACTACTGCGTGGACTTTTCCCGGACATTTTCGACCGGCCGAGCGATAGGAATAAAAGTTAAACAAATGGACGGCGTACCGGCAAGTTTTAATAAGATTCTTGCGAGGTTTAGTATAGAAACTGCTGGCTGCGGCCGCTCGTGTGTAGCTGCCCTGAATTGTGATACGTTTTTCTCTCTCTCTTTTTTATTATATTTCTCTTTCATGGCTTTTAATAACGCGTTTTAAAGTTTCGCAATAATGTTCGTTGTAATAAAAATGCGGAAAATATTTAGCTTAAAAGGAGTTTAAAAGCGTAAATAGGTTACCGGGTTTTGAAAAGAGTTTTTTGTAAATCGCTTGAATTTGAGTCCTTATATTGACAGAAGCTTCTGCACGCGGCTTCGCCCGCGTGGATGTCGGTATAGAGGTAGGAGGTGTAAATTTCACAAATCCTCCCTAGATAAGGGAGGATCCTCCGACCAGACGGGTGTTGTGTCTGGCGGGCAACTGCCCGATGATTCATGTCGGGCCGTTGTATATATGCTAGTTGTGCGGTAAACTCTGCTTGCAAGATGCAGGATTTTGTGTGATGTCAGTATGACGCGTAGTTTGCATGTAGCGTTTGTAGATACTGCTACATCGGAAATGATCTCACAGAAACGTGCTACTGGGACAAAAAGTAGCAAAAGTAGGCGTGAAAACGTACAGGGTTACTTTCAAATTTATAATATCAAATATGGATATTGAAACTTTAGGATATAATTGTTAGTACCTACAATATTCACAAAAAAATCAATATCTCGTTTTTTTCTTTTCCTAAGCCAATCTCTATCAAAAAGCTTACCTAAAAATACTGTAACCTACATTTTTATAACCTTTATCACCTTTAATTACTAGTTCACGTACCTTGCGTATCATTCCCGGGACATTGGCGACTTTTTGCGAGGCAGGGCGCGTCAGCAAATCCTTGAGGAGACCACTCACTTAATCCCGGGGCGGGTTTACCGAGGGTTGGGGTAACGGAAATGGAACTAAGAAACTTTTCCTGCCACTTTGTACCCCGATTAGTGTTGCAAGGTGTCCCAATTTTTTTCCGGGGTATCCCGGGATTTCGTTTACCCCTTTGGGTGTGGTGAATTATTATTGTGTCTGACTTTTTAGTGGTATGGTAGGTACTCAAATTGTTATAGTGGCATCTCATCAATAGTCATTTTGGAACTTGTTAAAATGATTGTAAGTTAAATAATCTATTTAAATTTTCATCAATAGATTGCTTATTGTAACTTGTTGTGCATAAATAAGTAAATAAACTGTCACTGTTTATATTGATTAAAAAAGAAAAACCGACTTCCAAAAAAAACACTACAAAGTGAAAAATAACTTTAATTTCGGAAGTCGGTGTCTTTGGATCTGTATTTTAGTTTTTTGCCACCGACTTCCGAAATTAAAGTTATTTTTCACTTTGTAGTGTTTTTTTTGGAAGTCGGTTTTTCTTTTTTGTTAAAAAGTTTTTATTTCCCGCTTTTTAGTGGGTCTGTTTATAATTTATCTAAGTTACAAAAGCCTAATGTCAACTTGCTCATCGCCTATACCAAAATATTGCTTTTCCCGATGCAGGGAAATTCATTGTTGAGAGTTCTCCTGGTATTTCACCATCAGCTCCATTTCACCATTCGCATTGTGATGAGCATAACTTGCTTAGCAACCATAATAAAGTAATCGAATCGCAACCCATGAAATACTTATTATTGAGTAGTTCCGGTGGCCATCTGTGGTCTTCATCATCAGTTCCACTTCACCAAATAGTGCTTTTCGAGAGCAAATGCACGAGTTACTATAAAAAATACCCAAATCGCTATAGGTGTGCCTATAATATTTGAAGAGTTCCTTCGATTTCTCCAGGATCCCATCATCAGATCCCGACCTGATGACAATGGGACCACCTGGAAAGTATACCCTTTCAAACAAAAAAATATTTTTTGAAATCGGTCCAGCCATCTTCGAGTAATCGGGGAACATACATAAAAAAAAAAAAAAAAAAAAGGTTCCGACGAATTGAGAACCTCCTCCTTTTTGAAGTCGGTTAAAAATGCTCAGCATCAGCTGTTTACATTCATCAGCATGGACAACAGTTGCTCAGCAGTAGGTACAAGCATAAGGCCCGACCCCAAATTAAATCGCTCCCGGGAATTCCACCTGGCATTTGACAACACTATCCCGCAACCTGTGAACAATGTCCGATGAGGTGACGTTTTTATAAGATCCCGGCGGATATCTGCTCTTTATTTTTCCGACACTTTCCTTCTGATTGTGTCGGGAACTTACGAGCTCAGAATTATTATGATTTTCATATACTTTTGTGACATTGATTGATGATTCAACAGTTGATTGTGGATTTTGTGAGTGACTTTTAGTCGTCTTTTTTAATAGGCAATTTTTTTTTTGTTATTTGTTATGGGTTGTAAAAGTTATCTCTATAACGGCTGTCATTTCAGCGAGCTAAGTCCTAAGTTTTTGAGGCCGTTTTCCTAATTCATGGGTAAGAAGGTTGTTTGATTTTGGTCTTCCACCGCTGTGTAACTACCTACTGCGTAACATCATTTATCTTATGCAAAAGAATTTACTGAAATATTATAACCTTGTTCTTCTCTGAAACAACTAGTTTATTTCGGTTTTTTTTTTACTTTATTTTATTTTTTAACTAGCTACTAATCCTCAAATGGATGTTACGTTACCCCAATTATACCTATCACATACAATAAACTGTGTAGGGTAAGCAGGGGGAATGGCGTTCACTTAAGGAAAATATGGTGTATTTTTTAAATTATTCATTATAAATCAAAATTAAGAAAAGTAACATAGTCTTTAATTATCGAGTAATCAACAATTTAACAACAAAAGCTTATATCTTTTACCTACTAGTAGTAAAAAAACATTATAAAAAAAACATGTTTGAGCGGCATTACCCCTGTCTTTGGGTAATGCCGCTCATGGTACGGGGTAATGACGTTCAAACCTGTTTTTTTTAATATAACAAGTAAGACACCTTAAACAATAAAAGTAAAGTCTACAATCACAAATTAGCATCAATTATCCCAATTTGTAAGTAAAATTAGCCTTTTTTAATTTAACAAATATAGTAGGTAAAGTCTTCAATGTCAAATCAACTTCAATTATCTATTATATACTAATATACTAATATATATAATATTATAAAGCTGCAGAGTTTGTTTGTTTGTTTGTTTGAACGCGCTAATCTCTGGAACTACTGGTCCGATTTGAATAATTATTTTAGTGTTGGGTAGTCCATTTATCGAGGAAGGCTATAGGCTATATTTTTTTTCTTCAAAATTAGGGATCCGTAATAAAATTGCTATTTTGTAACACAAGGTGTAAAATCGAAAACCTATTTTTGCGTGCGCTGCAAAAACTATTGACAATAGAACAAAATAATGTACTACGGGTTTGTAGAACCCATTAAGACCTACAAAAAAGTCCGCGAGAACATATATCTAGCTATCATGGTTTAATCACAATAACCGATTTTGTGTTCAAAATAATTATTAAATCGTCTGAAGAAAAAAAAACTACGTTAAATATGTATCGTAATATTAATCTTTATCGAAATTAAGCATTATGTTATCAAGAGTATTTATGAAGAAGTAAAATACTTTTTGTTTCATGTCAATCGGATATTTCGTTTAAAAGTTATCACGTGTGTAAGATGTTAAGAGTTGGTACCTATTAAGGAGTTATGGGCCATAGAGTTTTTTATCTATACTAATAATAAAGCTGAAGAGTTTGTTTGTTTGAACGCGATAATCTCTTTAACTACCGGTCAGATTTGAATTCTTTTTGCATTTGATAGCCCAATTCTTGAGGAAGGCTATAGGCTATTTAACATCACGCTATGACCCTTAGGAGCCGAGCAAAAAGAAAAAAACTCAGAGTGAACGGTAAGCGAATACGAAGTGTTGCGACGCGACGGGGTGGGGGTACAAGAAATTTCACGCGGACGAAGTCGCGGGCAGAAGCTAGTTATAATATAAAATAATTATAATTATTAGAGGTAAGACTAATTAGAAATAGTAATATTTTATTATTTTTGGAGACATAAATCACAGATATATCCATCCGGCGAATCCCACCCTGAACATATAGCATGAGCCCTAGCATGATTCTTTTGGACAAACCTCCTTCAATCGCAGTTTTAGCGGATTGAAGGTCTTCTTCGGTCCAAGCCGCTTTAGCCGTGGTCCTTTCACGATTTCTTGGCATATCTACAACAATAAAAAAAAAGTCATTATTGGCGCTCAGACGAGCGGTATAACCCCAATTGGTCGTTTTGTAATAAATTTCAAATTAAAAAGAATCATACACAATTGTTGAAAATTGATTGCATTATCACAAAATAGAATAGTTTTATGGTTAGAAAAGTAAAAATAATAATTAAATAAGCATTAAAGTTTTGGACTTACCGACAAAAAACACTTAACCAAAAATTAGATTAGCGCGGCCGTAAACTAAGAAACGCACTTCACGGTCGCATGACGCAAGCTGACTGTCCGCTTGCGTCGCTGTCTGTTAGAGGCCCCCTCCCCCCGCGCTTCACGAGACGTGGCGTGTTGCTACGTTCCATTTTGACAGAGTAACTGAGGTGAGCGCCATTACCCAGTGAGCGCTATTCCCCCTGCTTACCCTATTATAACTGTTTACGCACCAAGCTATTTTATCATTCATTTAGGTATATTTCTTTGCAAATTCGATATTCTATACCATCCTATTCGTCACATGATATCACTATTTATTTAGTACTAGCTTCCGCCCGCGGCTTCGCCCGCGAGGTATGTCGATAAAAACTATCCTATGTCCTTCCCCGGGATGCAAAATTTCTCTTTGCCAAATTTTATCAAAATCCGTTCAGTGGTTTAGGCGTGAAAAGGTAACATACAGACAGAGTTACTTTCGAATTTATAAATTATTAGTATGGATTTTTCAAAGTATATTTTAACGGGCACAGCCACTCGGAACATCCGATTGGTACAAACTGTTTTTCATTAATTTGTAAAATATGTTAAATACTAATAACTGCTTTAAATAATGTTGCCAGTAAAATATCATCATCATCATCATTTCAGTCGAAAGACGTCGACTGCTGGACAAAGCACCGCCACTTTGACTGGTTTTGTGCTTCTCGCATCCAACGGGTTCCTGCGGCCTTCACAAGGTCGTCGGTCCACCTTGTGGGAGGCCTTCCAACGATACGTCTTCCGGGTACGCGGTCGCCACTCCAGAACCTTTCGGCCCCATCGGCCATACCTACCCGAGCCACCCGAGCCGACCAACCCGATTTTTAAGCTACGCCAGCACGAGTCCTTTGAAAATATCCCGAAAGTAAATAAAAAGATTAACTCCAAAGTTATCCCACTTCATCAGTTAATTTTATCACAGTCTAAGACTTGAAATTAGGTATAAATTCTAGCCAAAAATAACCGTTTTTTCTGTCGAAAATAAAAAAACTTGAAAATATCTCAAAGCTTATGATCTTTTTATAAATTAAATTCTTACGTAAAATACTTAATTAATCGAACTTCTTACGAACTCCAATATCTAACTTTTTATTCTTTGTTATGTTGTTCTTTACGAGTTCTAAGTTTGTTCCCCGAGATTTTTTACGAGTAATTAAAATGAATGAATATTATTTAAAGGCGGAGCGGCCATTAAGAATTGTTAGTGGTTGTTAAGGTTTTTTTTATAGGCTAAGTTAAGTATTAATAGAGAAAAATGGTTTTTTGTGTTCTGGGGCTTGAAAATCGTCTTTTGTAATGTTGAGAGCAGTGGTGGCCCAGTGGTATCAGCCGCGACTTACGAATAGGTCGTAGGTTCGAAACCAGACAGGGGCTTTACTTTGTGTAAATTATTTCATCACCACTGCTTTCAAAACGGTGAAGGAAAACATCGTCAGGAAACCGACAAAATTCGAAGACATGTGACATCTACCACCCCGCACATTATGATGA
The DNA here is from genome assembly GCA_963082905.1 of Oligia fasciuncula. Classification (NCBI taxonomy): domain Eukaryota; kingdom Metazoa; phylum Arthropoda; class Insecta; order Lepidoptera; family Noctuidae; genus Oligia; species Oligia fasciuncula. The sequence continues at coordinate 18,573,474 of OY720395.1, forward strand.
TGATGAATGTTGCAGTAAGCAGGATCATAGACTTTATACTGAATGTTCACGATTATTTTGGTTTTTCCCACGAAAGCAAGTTATTCCTGATGATTTCAATCAAAATAGCTGATTTTGAGATGGTATAGTGTGTCGGTAAAGGAAAACATCGTGTGGAGACCCGGCATGTCCTAGATCCAAAAAACATCGAGGACATGTCCACAAAACCGCACTGTGCCCGCGTGGTCGATTATGCCCCACTCCCTCTCACCGAGAGGAGACCTGTGTCACAGCAGTAGGAACATTATAGGGTGGTTACACTACCTAGAACCCAACAGATGCAATCTAACGTCCTTTCTACTAGCAGCTAGCCAAAACAGCTAAACCAACTAAACTAAATATTAAGCCCTATTCAACCGTAACGACGACAAAGCTCCACAAATTCTATAAAACTCGACCACCTAGTAATACAAGTTAGATAATTTAATACGTAACAAGACCAAACGAAGTGCATTAACGTTAAGCCGTATGCACATCCACTAACGAGCTGTCCGAGCTTAACCGAATCTAACTTTAAATGATATTATAACGACATGGTGTAACTGTGCTGTATTTCCAAATCGCTTGGAACGCACCTCTCTTATACAAGGTGACGTAAAGCTGCGGTTACATGGACAACTTTTTTAGCTATTGTTGCTCAACAGTTGCGGGGAGGTGGAGCAATCTCGATAAATTCTTGGAAATTTCTTCAGTTGTTTCGGCGATACTTAATCTATCTCTAATTACTCCATCAGTCCGGCTAACCTGGAAGTCTTGAAACAGACTCAGATTAGCCGAAGCGAAGTAAATCGATGCTATTCCAAAAACAAGGGGGGTACTGGGGTACTTAACATCGTGTCTGACGTGTCCTGTAGTTAACGCATTACAGACACTGATATAATTATTCATCGCTACTGAAGATGTCAAGCTCGTAGCCAAATTCTGGGCTGACTCAATTAAAATTGAGCATGTCCTATATTCAACACATTACAGACACTTATAATTTATTAATCGCTACTGAAGGTGTCAAGCTCGTAGCCAAATTCTGGGCTGATTCAATTAAAATTGCCATAGACACGCTAAAGAGATTGCTCCATTATACTTATTCTCAATTGTCAATTAATGTATTGCCCAGTTTATTATGTTTATGTTGCGGGCGGTGCAGTCAATTGTCGCCCAATTCTTCAGACATCATTTTTGAGCAATATTGCCCGAACAGTTTAAGTGGTCCTTGTATGCGCACCTTTGGGACGTAATACTCAAAGACATACGGGCGTAGTTTGCGGGCGCTGCAGCCGCGTTTGGCAGAAGTTTGCAAATAATTTTGCGTTTATTGTAAACAGCTATGTGTGAACTTTGTGCAGTAAGAATTTGAATGGGAAGTTTTAAAAGTTGTCTTGGAAATGTTATGTAGTTTTGTTTGTGATAAAGGTTTTTATTGTGTTTTCAAAGCAAATATGGGACACTATACTTTAAATGTTCTTTATCTTTCGTTAGGTACCTTTATTTTAGTTCAAAAGTCGTCGTTCAGAATAAAACTGTCGTGCCTTTGTATCTACAATCCTCTAAAACTAAGAAGATTTTGTACGTTTTCAACACATTAGAATCCAAAAAGCAATTACTAAGCAAGCAAAACGTATACCTACACCCACCTAATCCACATTAAAATACCCGTATATCGCTAACCACTATCGAGCCAACACCGCACTATATCCGGGTTATTCCCGCTCTAAATCCCGTCTATACATTGCCGCTTGGCCACCCATAATTTTCGCCCGTACATTTTCACAGGCAGCCTTCCAAGCCGCAGAGGAGCCGGCAGGTGTTCTAGCAGAAATTGTTTCTACCCTCCGAATGTAAATATTAGTTAATTAATTGTAAACCGAGTCGGTCGCCCCGGCCCCTATCACTTGTTTGACTTGGGATTCAAGTTTAAAAACCTAGGATTGCTGGAGCTTATTTATATAGGCATTGCTTTAAAGAAATATTGGTTCGGACTTTGTGACTGTTAAATAAAGTCAAAGAAGATGGATTTTGTGGTTGTTTTTAGTGTTTTTGAAAGTTGACAATTTTAAATTTAAATTTTGATTATGAGATTAGCATTTCGGCTCCCGACCGATCGCGTCGCATCACAGTCAACAATCCCAATCCCATCGCCTGCCCACGCTATTACTTAGTTTTCTCGGGTCCTTAGGGTCGTAGTATGATATAGTAGGCTATAGCCTTCCTCAAGAAATTATTATTATTATTTATTATTAGCCTGTGGTGTCCCACTGCAGGGCAAAGGCCTCCCTACTCTCTTTCCACTTCTCTCTGTTCAAAGCTGTTAAGGACCAGTTCTTGTTGAAGGAGTCCAGCTCAAGAAATGGTCTATCAAAAATACTGGTAATAAATATTATCTACTATTAGCCCACTGATCGTCTGACATGCGGCAGATGTGCGCAGCCCAATTCCATTTAAGCGTGGCTGCTTGAATATAATTATGTTATATATTATGTTCCTTCATAAACAGTAAACGATAAAGACATGAAGTCAGCTTACAAACACACCCTTCTTATTCTTTCATCTTCTAAAAATAGGTGTTGCTCAGCAAAATGTCAACACACTCAGTGTCTCATTAATATCGGAGTTGTATATAAATAATTTATTCACATTTTCCCTTTAAGATTCATATTTCCTGAAGGATATCTCGCGATATCTCGCGAGGCATCGTCCACAAAGTTATTTTGTTTCAAAGACTTCACTCCAAGTTACTATTCAATCCTAAAAGTATATTCAGTTCGGAAAAGCTCCTGATTTTATCTCCTGTACTTTATTTGAATGTCAAATGATTTTTTTTTTCATAAATTTTATTCGTTTTTCTGGTAAGATTGATGGTTGTGTAAATTCCTCGAAAGGCTATGATCGGAAGATTGTTTATCATTATTAAGCATCTTTTTTTTATTTGGAGCCTGGCATCGTCTGCCATTTTGATTCTTTTTCAAAATGACGGCCACGCATGGAACCTATATAAATAGATAGCTGATATCAATCGCGCTCCATCTTGTGCATTCAGTTAAGTTAGTTAGTACTCAGTAGTAAGTCTATTAAAAAAAACAAATAAGTCTAATATAATCACCATCTCAGGGATCAGTCAGCTGGGAAATGTCGGCACCGTCTCCAGTTTCAAAATATTGAACAAAAAAAATTATTTTATGTGTTTTAGAAGATCTACTTACAATAATAAACATCATTTCATTTCACTTCAATACTAATAGGCATGTTCTAATTACTATATTACATACATATACACATAGCAGATACGTATCATCAAACACCTACCCAACATCATCATCTTCCTGCCCTTATCCCATATTACTTGGGGTTGGCAAAACACGTTTTCTTCTTCCATTCTCCCCTGTCAACCGTCACGCTATCATTCACTCCCTTCTCTTTCATATCATTCCTCCCCCATTCAATCCATCTTTTCTTCGGCCTTCATCTCCCTTTCCATCCAACCCAACATTATCGATAATTATTGCTTTCAATTACACCCCAATTTCTTTCAGCACGTGTAAACATTACGAACATTTTTTGTTTAAAAAACATACAATTCACCATTTAAACAAAGTTTTGGCACATTACTAATAGGTGCCAATTATTTTGCTCACGCTATGTATAACGCGTTTCAGGAATCTTGGCAATTTGTGTCCTATAATTGGGTGTCGAGCAATCAATGCATGAAATAATTTGTGCTGAAAGGCGTTGAGGCGTGAGGAGGTGGGGAGATGAGGCTTATGTACGTCCATATGAGTATAAAGCGTGTATCAAATTTGAGGTCATTATTTAAAGGAAAAAGAAAAGAAAATATTTTATTTGGGACACGCATAAGAGTAAAAGTAACATAATAACATTAATAACTACCAAAAAATAAACAAGAAATAAAAAAACTGCTATTTGGGATCACCAAACTAAAATATTCATCATAATTGAAAGCGCAGATATTACAATTTACGGTGTAATAAATTTACGTAGCGCACCGTACTGTCGAATCATCGGGCGAGATAATAATTTTGTAAAACGTCCATTTTGTCGATAACTTATTAACATTTAATATGTTTTCATCGATGATGCCATAATTTAGTGTGGATTGACGATTATCAATATTGTCCTGATGTTAAATCGATTATTTATACTATAAATTACTATTTTCGGGTATGTTAAAGTTAGGCTCAACTAGCATGGTTCCAGCGTTTTTCTCTAGGCCCAATTTGTTGAGAATCTACACAAACTGTTTTTATCACATCTATTCAAAAAGAGCTAGGAAGCCGACCCCATCATAATTGGGAAAAGACTAGGCAGATTGATATTATCTTCTAGGCACGCTCGTTCCATCATAGACCTCATCCATCGCTTTCCATCAGGCGTGATCGAAAGCGGGCCCATTCAGTAATAAAAAATAAAAAAAATCTCCTTCACCTGATTCTTCGTAAACAGGGACTAAAACAGCTCTTTAATCCCTAGGGACTAAAAGTGATTTGAATTTGGAATGTGGATATTGTTAAATACTAAAAGTTTCAATCACCAAAGAGCTCAATCACGAACATTGTATGAACAAGTAACAAGCTGTATGATAACGTAAAACGCACGCGAGCCAAATAAAAAAAAAAGTTTATAACAATAAAAAAACGCGCGAAAAGCATTCTGTTTCGTTTGTAATCGTTTACTCAAATTAGGATTTTACTTAGTTTTATAAAAAATTAGTAGGTATGTCTTCAATTAATTGTATGTATTTAAATAAACGTACCTACTATTCTTATTCATTCGTTGCACTTACTCATTTTTTCATAGAGGGTGATAAAAAGTAGAGTATTCACCTCGGGAGCCAACACTATTTTAAGCTCAATTGACGTACTTTGAATCCCTCGCCTTCAAAATAGTTGTTTACTCCCTTGGCAAACAATCTACTATTTTACAGTAGGTACAATTTATTACCTGGCAGATACTACCGTTTTTCAGTAAAAAGGAACGGGAAAGAGGTTTTAAACTAAGCAAAGCTACTCCAACCGCCAACTAGACTAACTTTGATTGCAATTAATAGTTCAGTTTTCACTTAAATAGATTAAATAGAATAACTCCAAATATTAATTAGCATATTCCAATTATATTTCAACCCCTTGCTGTGTGAAGCATTAACTAGCTAACGAAACTTCGAACTTCATGCCTTGTTTAGCATAATTAATTATTTTTTCACCCATTCTAATTGGTTTTCTAATGTTTACACGCAATTTAAACATGAATTAGAAATAATTTAAAAATAAAAAGTTATTCAATAATTGATAAAGTTATGACTTGTTGGCACCCCCGCCTCTTTGTCACTAAAAAGTTCTTGACTCGACACTGATCTTAGGGCATCGTACCTATTTCTCACATATTTCAAACTTACTACGTACTTTTTTTAATCTATAATAATATCTAAATCAGAAGTATTCTATGACAGCCTTTGCAACGTACAATATACAATATGTAGAGAGGCTTGTGGCTAAGTAATAACAGCCGCACGGGTCGAACGATTACGTTAAGCTACGCTTGCCGCGGCTGGTTCGTGGATGGGTGACCATCTTTACAAACCAAGACCTCGCTGTCATTCTTGAATCTTTGACAGTCGTTACGGGTCGTCAGAAGCCCGAATGTCTGACAACCAGTTTACCAAAGAGTTTCGGGTTGTAGAGGTCAGATAGGCAGTCGCTCCTTGTAAAATACTGGTATGCAACTGCATCCGGTTAGACTGGAAGCCGACCCCAACATAGTTGGGAAAAGGCTAGGCAGATGATCTGCCTTGTAAACCCCATGTTGCCTCGTGTTGCCTTGTCCTTTTGTTAACCTAGTAACATAAGAAGCAAAAAACTATAAACATAGCTTATCGTAAAGTTCCTTGCTAGTTAGACACACCAGATTTCTTTCATAACTTTTAACTCAAGAAAAAACCATAATTTAATGAAACTATGAAAGCATAAATAAGAGTATAATAAACGCTGCAGAGCTAAATGCACAGGTTCCTTGCCGCATTCACGACAGATTCAATCAAGCCCTCGGCTTTTCTATATTAACATTATATCCGTGTACGTTGGTGGCAGGAAAACATTGCGGGTAGGAAATTACGTTTCGTACCGCTCGCTGTGCCGATCAACAGGCGACACAGTAGTTCTACTTTATTACCCGACTACGGCGAAGCAAAAAGGGGGGGGTTATGATTTTGACCGGTATGTGTGTATGTATGTTCATCTGAATTTCAAAAGTACTTATAATAATTTGATGAGGTATCGTTAGAAGCGTCTTGACCGTCCGCTGGTTATATAGGCTATGTGGCGTCACACTAAGTTCAACATGGCGTCCTTTAGAGGACATAAAGTAATGAATTTAAAAATAAATATTTTGGGATGGTGCCATGTTGGGTGTCAAATGAAAGGTATGCACATTTCAAAAATATAAATATTACTGAAATAAGCCCCAAAATAATTAAATACAAAACAAGTTTAATAACTAAAACCTGACTACTGGAAAGGGTGAAACAACAAAGTACCTTCCCGTGGTCGCATGCTACCATACCTTAGACCTACCTACGCACCCTACCCTTACCTAACGTGTTAATTATTTCATTACCACTGCTCTCAAGTGAAGAAAAACCATCGTGACGTGAGATAGTTTTTATGGTTTTCGAGGGTGCTAAAGCAATTAGTGAAGTCAAAATGAAAATTCAAGATGGCGGCTGCGATTTTTTTAGTTTTATCATTTTTTGACATTGATACCCATCACGTTTGACCTTATACCTATAAGTGCGAGCACATATATCGAAGTCGTTGTACTTCTGCAGCATCTACCTAGTGTGTGTACTTCCTTTACCTCCGTTGTGAGTGTACCGCGAAAGGTCGACGGGGTCCCTTAATTCACTGAGTAATTGCCGAGGTGACACGACGGGCGATTGGCTGACTCATCTTCCGGTATCTACAGGTGTGTACCACAAAGCTTCCTTTTTGATACAGAAGATTTTCTGTAAAACATAATTGAAATTATGTAATATTTACAAGAATGTGGTGTCGTCGTTAATTCTGAAAATTAGATAGTTAAATATGGTAGACAATGTTAAGTCTGGGGCGAGTTACACCGTCCCTCGAGCGAGTAGAATGACTGGTTATGTAATAGGTATCTCATATATCGTGAGAACACTGTGCAGTTGCAGTGTGTGTGCAATGTGTTCAGTACACCTTATACACCCCGGAACGCCATACAGCCGGTCGATTCTGTAAAAATCTCACCGTGAAAAGTTAGGTGAAGTGAGTTTGTTTTTGCTAGGAATTGATACTATTGACAGTTCACTCCACGCTCACTTCACCTAAGTTTTCACGGTGAGATTTTTACAGAATAGCACCGCTGATTGGTGAAACGTAACGTGAAATGTAACACAAATGAGACGTACAAATCTATGCAATACAACATTAAATGTAACACAACAACAAGGCATTTTATTCCGATGTGTGTTATTTAAAAGGTCTTCTACTCGCATTGCATCCTTATTCGAAGTGACCTTCAAACCGTCGAGGACTCGTATCTTGAGATCTCTGATAAGATGAAAAACAAATGAAGTATAGCCTCGGGTGGCACACATCGTGAATTCTGATTCGAAAACTGTTTATGCAGGGGTCGCGACTTGTACATTAAGAAAACATGTGCGTTCACCAGCATGTAGGTATGGCATAGCTAGAGGGGGTTGACCTTAAAAAGAAAGTGACATAACAAACTGTACGTTTTTTATTTCTATTCTTTTTTTAGTTATAATCCTGGTGTTAGGGTGAACTGTTTGAAGTTAATTAAAAATTGTATGTAGGGGAGTCCATTTAGGGGAGCTTGGCGAAAATTAAAAAATGCATTCTTTCGTTTTTTTTTTTCATTCAACAAAGACTTAGTTGTAAAGAACTTACAAACTATGTCTTTGTTGGGTTCCAATGGGTTCTGAGAGAAGTTTATCTACTTAAATTAATTATTAAATTCCTCTTGAATTTATATAGAACCGTAGACATGAATTAATCTAGTAGAGGACCGGTAATAAGATTCGTCCTTGGCGAGGAGACCACTATGAAATCGGATTTGTTGAGAGTTCCGATTGGGGATCTACTTATTTGATTTATTAATCGTTTAGTGGACAAGTCCGAGCATGGAGGGTGAAGAGCCCTTGTCTTTATCTATTATCTTAGGCACTACAAATCGAGTTAGCTGAATTGGCTGTTACTATTCTGTTACTATAGAACACAGATACTGTGTGATCTTGACAGTGTATTCTGAAAGAGATCGGACAAACGTGTACTGATATATTTAGTTGTTTACATTACGGAGTTGGGCAGGACATCTAGTTAGACGAGGAGATGGCCGATGGAGTAAAGCTGTGACCGCATGGTGGCTAAGGTTAGGCCAAAGAAACCAGCAGAGCCGTCCAAAACACCAGGACGAGGGACGCACGAAACCGGGAAGTATGGTAGGAAAAAAAGGTGGTCTACAGAGAGTGATTTCGGGCTGAAGATAATGATGATGTGGAATTTAACAACCAATCAGGCATTTCTGATTCCAATTACATACATCTGCCTAGCCTTTTCCCAACTATGTTGGGGTCGGCTTCCAGTCTAACCGGATGCGGCTGAATACCATTATTTTACATGGAGCGACTGCCTACCTGACCTCCACAACCCAGTTACTGGGTAATACTATACCTCTTGATAAGACTGGTGGTCAGACTTTCGAGCGTCTGATGACCCGTAACAACTGTCAAAGATCCAAGAATGACAGCCGGGATCAACGGCTTAACGTGCTTTCCTAGGCACGGAGGGGTCACCCATCCACGGACCTTGGCAAGCGTAGCTTAACCTTATCGATCAACCCGTGCGGCTATTATTACTTAGCCACGAAACCCTCCAATTAATGAACAGTAAAATCAACCCAGACATCAGTAAAACTGACACTGTGTACAGTCACGAGCACTAATATGTCAACACTTGGCAACTTTCAATTGCGATTTTTTCGTGAAATAACGAATGCAACGTTGAAATACGACACTTTACACAAACCTGTGGGTTCGAAAATACTTTGTTCGTAATAACATAAAACTTCGTTCAAAACTGAAGGAGAAAATCCTCTTTGAATAAAGCCAAGTGTATACTTACTTATGGTCGTGACTGTACACTTATATACATAGTGTAGGTATTCTACATCTAGGTTCTTAATTCCAAAAACGAATGCACCTCACTCAGACTGATCATAATCATTAGGTACCTACATTACGTCAATAATTTCAATACCTTCTTTTATCTTCGAAAAGATCGCTAATACTTCTCCAATAGCCCACAATTCGCACATTGCAACAGTTCTCATCACAAAAAACGTCGTCCATATTGTCGGCAGCGTTAATTCTCCTACACATATTTTATTCGTGGGTGATATTCACCCCGTGTCGTGGCCGAGGCGTCGCGTCCGCCGCCGGGGGCGTTTTTCCCCCGACATTTTTGTCGTGGATATTATTGAAATCAAAATAGCTCATGCCGGAGAAGACCCCCATAAATTTTGAGTACCACAGCGGGCGTTCTGTTCGGTCCCAATTTTTGTTTGTGACTGTCAATTTTTATTCTCTGTGCTGTATTTTTAGTGGATTCTGAACTGTGTTGACGTGTGTGTTGGTTGGGTGACTAAAATAAGTATTTTGGTCGTATTTTTCACTTGGAATATGCAAAGAACGGTTTTTAAACATAACCCTAATTCTACAATGTGTTTGGTCATGGACTAGCGATATTCTAGGTACTTATATAGCAACTATTCTAGTACACAAATTCACTACACACTAGGGTCCAATCCGCTTCCCCCTATTTGGCAGTCATTTAGCTTTTTTTGTTGAGATATTCTCTACATGTGTACAAAAAAAACATATAGCTCTCAAAGTTTTGGTCCTACTGAGATAAAAGTAGGCTTATTCGGTGGGCAACGTTTTTTTTTTTTTTTTTTTTTTTTTATTATTACTAAATGGGCCCGCTCTTGACCCCGATCACGCCTGATGGTAAGCGATAGATGAGGTCTATGATGGAACGAGCGTGCCCAGAAGATGCCTGTTTACTCTTGCTTTGATATTGTCTATCGTTTCCATTACGATCATTATACATTCACATTTTCGTAACATTAAAAAAAAAAATATGCCAATCAACAAATTATTTTAAATTACTGCAAAAACAACCCCTATGACCCTTTTTATTTTTTTCCTAGATCGACAGATTTTGAGCTAAGTTACAATACAACATTAAATTAACATTCATATTTTAGTGGATTGGACCCTAGTGTAGTGCATTTGTGTACTAGAATAGTTGTTTTATAAGTACCTAGAATATCGCTAGTCCATGACCGGACACATTGTTTAAAACTGTAACCCATCAGAGCTATGCTTTTACTCTGTATGTACCATGCTTATCATGCTGATACCAAAAATGCTGCGCCAACCTCAAATAAATTGGAATAACGGCAAAAGAAGGTACAACATCATCATCAAATGATGTTGTACCTTCCAGAGTGCTATAAAGAATAGTTCTGTATTCTATAAAGCACTCAAATCGATTAAAACACCAAGAAACATACAAAACCGTCTCTTAAATTAATTAAAATTGTCTACTAAAATAATAATTTCGTCTGTTTACTTTGAAAAGCATCCGGGGTACGAAACAGTAGTGACTCTGGGAGGGTGAAAGAGTTGAAAAGTTGGGACGGATGTAAATTAATAAAATTCTGCCACTACACAGTCGACGACGGCTCGGCTTACAAAGCCAGTGTCCGTGTAAGGAGTTTGGGACTCAGAGCGAGGATGAAATGGATCGTACACCGGTTTATTTACAGCCGACGAAAAAAAACGGACGAGGTTCTCAAGTCGGCGCGTATACATTTTTTTTTGTTTATGTATGACCACGCATAACTTTTTACAGAGTCGGCGCTAAACAAGCAAATTAATTAATTACGTAAAGCGTGATGCGATGCGCGGTGGCCGGCGGCGGCGCGCGGCGGCGCCGACTCAAAATTACTTGGGTATACTTACATTAGTTTAAGAACTTAGTTAATAAGGTTAAGTAAAAAAGATTTTTTTGTTAAAAAGTTTTTTTTTGAGTGAAAACTTCTTTAGGCGCGTTGGACGTTTTTTGTGGGAAAAAAACTATTGAACTCGCGCCACTGCCTGTTACCGTAAGCGACTCCGCGCGTGTTTTGTTTATAAGACGATTCAAAAAATACCCGCTTCGGATGTGTTCGGCTGTCCTCTGGATGTACTCGATTTTAATGTATATCCGATATGTCTTCCGGCACTCACGGGAGTGCCACTGTTTTTTTTAAATTATTGAGCGCTTTTACGCCTATTTTTCTTCAATCCGTATCAAGGGTCCTAATAGACCTTACATCAAAACGACCCGTAGTTAAAATGACACTAGCAAAACACCGTACTTATTAGCAAAACGTCCGATGAACAGTATCGATAATTTTGATAATGTCAATTCAAATGCAATAGGGTTATTGTTTATGATATGACTTGACTAATTAAACATTTTGCGGAAAAACATTAAATGAGTTTTGTTTTAAAATTATTATTGAACTCTATACATTTTTTTTAAGCAAGATGGACATTACCGTTTACTCTTCAACTGGGGCGACCTGTTATCAGGGACACACTTTTACATAGATAGGTATGAGAAATACATAAGCGTACGTATAGTGTATATCCATACTAATATTAAACCTCGCTGTCTGTTACCTCTGCACGCTTAAGCCGCTGAACCGATTTAGATGAAATTTGGTATAGAGATAGGTTGAGTCCCGGGAAAGAACATAGGATAGTTTTCATCCCGATATTCCCACGGGATCGACACTTATGCAGGTGAAACCTTTACGCTGCTAGTCCCCCTATATATCGTGTAGTTTCAGCCACAGAACTGACCACCTCTTTCAACTTCCCCTAAGTTGAAAGAGGTGGTAAATTCTGTTGTAGGTATTAACCTACTGGTAGGTACTAATAAGAGTTTTTGTCAAAAAGAAGGTCAGTAGCAGCATCTTCCAGTCTTCAGTGAAACCGCGGGGCGCTGCTAGTGTACTGTCTACACGTCAAGTTCACACATCCTCTATAGAAAAGGGAGGATACTCCGACCAGACGGGTGTTATGTCTAGTGGGCTACTCCCCGATGATTGATGTCGGGCCGTCGGCGTCGTATATATGCTAGTCGTGCGGTAAACTCTGCTTGCGAGATGCAGAAAAATTTGCGTGACGTCAGTGTGATGCGTAGTTTGCATAAGATGATGTAGATGCCACCACATACTTATCCCTTTTAAGCTCTAATGCCTATCTTCATAGTAAAAAATATGAGAGTGGCAAAGGTGCGGTTGAGTATTAGCTGAATATAAAACAGATTTGTGCGTAACCTAATATTAAAATGTGTGTGTATATTGGTTCAATTGATTTTGGCCTAGGTTAAGAGATATTTTCAGACACAAAAAAAAAGATACGAACAGAAGGTCCGGCTCCTTAAAAAAAAGCGAAAACACACAGATATACGTCTGCGTACACCGAGCGCAAGCGATCAGCATGCGAATAGAATTCGTTTGAGATCGACGTACGTATGCCGATGGTAATGGCTGCGACTTACGAATTGTGGGTCGTGGTTTCGAACCCAAGCAACTCTACTTTGTGTAAATTATATCATCACCACTGCTCTCAAAAATGTGAAGAAAAACATCATGAGTGTCCTAGAACCGAAAATTCGAAGACATATGATATCAGCCAACCCGCTCTGGGCCCGCGTGGTAGATTGCAGCCCACTCCCTCTCGAAGAGAGGAGGCCTGTGTCCCAGCAGTGGGAACATTATAAGCTGATTATGCTTATGCTATGTACATAATAGAATAGAAGAATAGAATAGAAATACTCTTACTCTTTTTTTTCTTTCTTTTTTTCATAATGTGTGTGCGTACGCTTGTTTACGCTCGTTGAAAGGAACAGGCCTTCTGTACCAATATTTTGTGGGTTTCATGGATCGCGCCCACACGCAGCAGGCGCCGTGTTTATATTGGTATAAAGACTAACAAAATTAATGTCAAATTTCGGGATGGGTTATGCTTACTTTCAAAATACAGTGTTCTGGAACTTTCCCAACTTTGCTGTTATCTCTATTCAATTTTCCCCAATTTCTTTATTGAGTTCTTCGTTGTTCCAGCTAACTAGTGTATTAAATTTCATCGTTGTCCCCAAAAGTAGCACATCCTGATTATCATAACTCTGTGTCCCGCTCCGTTGCCTCGCTCAACTTGCTACCACCAACTTCGTACCACTATAACTTGTACAAAACTGACCCACTGCAGATGCTCGACACAGCTTTAATACACAAATAATTACTGGAGACAAGTTCTGAAGACTAGAGTGCCACTGCGCAAACTTTTAAAAATTTAAATACCAGCCAGTCGCCGAGTTCTTTTTTCGAGTTGCTGCCAAAAGTGGGGCTTGACAGTTTAGTTTTATTTTATTAAAGTCGTGCTTTGAATAAAGAATGTTTTAATTACAATTTTAGTGTCTGGCTGGTTTGTTTATTCAAACTTTGAGTTTATAAATGGAAGATGATAGAGTTACGACTGTGCTTGAGTTGGAAGTTGGAAAGTGTTGCAAGTTGTAATAAAATATGAGTTGATCTGACGTGACTACTTTACTCGGCGCGAAGTTTTGAAGTAGTGGCAGTGTTAAAATGGCTGGCTTGCGTAGTTTATCGCCTCACGTTTGCGTTTATTGCAAGCGATTATTATAGGGAACTGTCCCATTAGTTATTTTACTTCTACTTTTAATGTTTCTCAGCTTCACTTCCGTGAGCTAGAGCCAGTTTGCCTTGAAGTTATCGTTCCTTCAGAGTGTTTCTGGTTGAAAGCAATCGCTTATTCAAATCAAAAATAAAAACGGCTTTTTGTGCAGACACATACCTACTCTTTTACATCCCATCATAATTATAGATTTACTGAATTATATTTACTGAATTAGATAAGTATAACCTTTCGAAATACATTAATTTAATTTTAATAAAAGCAATTGCCCTCCCCATTCTTCAAACCCAAAGCCAAAACGCCTTTAAAAATCCCATCATATTTCCTTAAAATTATTTCCCCATAATAGCAAGGGGTGGTTCTTACCACGAGCTAAATAATAATTTTCCCCGGTGCCTGCCGAGCCCCCATTCGTGATGTCGTCGATTTGGCGTGCTCAATAAAAAAATCCCCAATTTACGTTCACATAATAGGCACTGCGGGGTAATTCGCTACGGTCCGACATTGAATGTTCATAATAAAATAGTAAGCTTTTAGGGTTCTGTTTGTTGAGGTTCAAAAGTTGTTAAGTAGGTATAACTCGCCAGAAGCCCGAAAGTCTGACAAACAGTCTTGCTGTTTGTCACACTTTCGGGCTTCTGGGTATCATATTTCCCAGTAACTGGATTGTGAAGGTCAGATTCATGCAGTCGCTTTATGTAAAATACTAGTATTCAGCTGCACCCGGTTAGACTGGAAGTCGACCCAAACTCAGTTGGGAAAAGGCTAGACAGATGATGATGATGATGAAGTACAACTTGTAACAGATTTGAAAGCGTCCTATGGCGAATCTTCAGTGCTGTCCATACCATTCATCTGTTGAATGTATTTCGCCGTCCATTGTCTTGGATATTATAAAAGCTTGCTTTTACATTTGGCATGAGAGACCCTGTAAATATTTCTTTGCAGTGTGAGCATAAACATAACTACGTTGACTAAGCTTTTGCGTTATTGTTTATCCTATAGCCACGCTTTGGTTCATTGAATTTATTAAATACGGGACCCATACAAGTGAGTTCAACTCGCACATAACCATTTTTTTTAAACACTGATGCTATTTGGATTACACGATCGTTTCAAGATTCGGTAACAAATACCTAAGCGAATGACGTAAAAATGTTTAGGAATCTTTGTTAGTTTGACTGAAACTAAAATCAAAATATACAAGGTGGCAGGGAGGGACGTCAATGCGCACCTGTTACCATGAATTCAGAACATGATACTGAACCTCCTTGGTTTATTTTTTTTTTGCTCAGATTTATAACGTAAGGTCAATGCGACGATCAGTTATAGAAAACCAGAACGTAATTACTCAATAGGTATACTAATTACATTCCATAGTGTTAACTTCGGTGATTTTACAAGGACATGAGTATTGTGAACCCTGTCGTGCCTGAGGAAGAGGGCTTTAATTCGAGTAATAAGTTGGTATTGTCGCCTTCTTCGTCGTTCCCTCAATGCTGAGGACCGCGACCACATACGACGCGTCTCCAAGTTATGCGGTCTTCTGCAGTGTGGACTGCTCGGTACATGCTGCCTCCAACATCCTTTTTGTCGCGTCTGAACTTGCCGGTGCTCTGCCTTGAGCATGTTTTCCTTCCACCCGGTTGGTATGAGTACTGTGGAGGTCCAGACGGGAGCTTCACAATATAATTAAAAAGCTTTGATTTTAAAATATATTTATGACTTTACAATATAATCTTATTTCTAGCACTGCTTCTCTACTAAACAAAATTACCTTATTAGAATATTTGACACTTGCTTGAACGTTCGAATGGAACACACCGGCAGTTATAACCAGCCTGTACTGCTAACGGTAGGGCTACTTAAATAACCTCTACAGTATTATAATTATAATATTAAAATATTATTTTATAAAAGCACATAATAAAAAAATCATTTAGATATTCATTCTTCGTATTCGTGTCGATGGCACCACAGTTTATTAAATTTTGTTGGCCGAAAACTTCGCTACTTCAACTGCGATATTATACATTGATATTATAATAGAATTCAGACAGTCTAAATTTTACTAGTTTAAAACGTAAACTAAATATTCGGTGGTTTTGAAAATCTCCCTTTTGCCTGTTCAATGCACCGTTATTAGTACTGAATGTTTACAGGCTACAACACAATATTTTACACTAATTAATATACAATCATAACAAGAGCTGCCATTACAAACTTTCTAAAACAATTAAACATTCTGTAATGAAGCGTAGAACGCAACGATTAATTAGTGACAAATGATTATGCAACGTTCGGTTGAAAGCCGGAATCATAATTATTAATAATATGGTTCCCTTAATTAAATCAATCGGTTTGTTATTCCGTATTATCTGTTAGTTTTATTAATATTTGTTGTTTTATGCTGGGGGGGGGTAATTGGTTAGGTGACTGTGGTAAGCGTGTAATGGTATTTGGGAACAAAATTGTGATATTCGGATATAAATCTGGGCTATTATGTCTAGTCATGAACAGAATCGTAATACTAAAGGGATTTATGTACAGTCACGAGCATAAGTATGTATACACTTGGTTTTATTCAAAGGCGA
The DNA here is from genome assembly GCA_963082905.1 of Oligia fasciuncula. Taxonomy (NCBI): domain Eukaryota; kingdom Metazoa; phylum Arthropoda; class Insecta; order Lepidoptera; family Noctuidae; genus Oligia; species Oligia fasciuncula. The sequence goes on from OY720395.1 coordinate 18,589,929, forward strand.
TTTACTCCTTTATTTTTTAATGTAATTTTATGTTATTACGAACATAGTATTTCCGAACCTATAGGTTTATGTAAAGTGCGTATTTCAACTTTGCATTCGTTATTTCGTGAAAAAATCGCAATTGAAAGTTGCCAAGTGTTGACATATTAGTGCTCGTGACTGTAATATGTCTAGAATTTTTATGGCTGTGTCATAGGAGTAGGTAAGTTATGGAGTCAGGCGTTACTTTGCGGAAATCAATGACAGTAAAATGTTATGTAAAAGTATCAATTCCTCAATAGATACAGGCTTAGATGCAGCACATTTTTTTTTTCGTTTTTTTGCGGCAGTTTTACTTGATACAATACGTATTATGTATCGTGAAATCGGGTGTCGTCACTGCGGCAGGCCTAAAAAACCGCTGACGCGAGCACCTAGACTCGATCTTGACTGATTCAAAGATCAAAGAAAAAATTATGGGGAGACCTTTGTCCAGCAGTGGGACAGTATTAGTTAAAAGAAATAAACAATACTATGAATCGCAAGTACCTCTCTCCTTTTCCTGCGCACATTTTACCACTATTAAACCACCGTTTTAACATGCAAGTACTATAACTAAACGCGATTTTAAACCGAGCTTTAGCACTAACTACATCCACTCAACTCGTTAGTAGACATAAATGTAAAATGTACGGGCAATTACTTTTTTTATTTCATACAGTAACGTAGTAGGTACTAGTACAGCGAAGCAGACTATCAAGTTTCAAGTCTCCGTTGATCGCTTTCAGAGGATTAATATCTCCCCAGACTTCGATAAGTATGTAGAATAGGTTCTGAGGGAAACTTTGTAGCAAATATGTTCCTACCGATAGGGAAAAATGCCAGGGGATTTTGTTACGTTTTGCGTATGCTTCGATCGGTACTTAGTAGGTACTGTAAAGAGCTTGAAGAGCTCCTCAAAGTAATTAAAGACCGAAATGATTTCTTAGAATTTATATTGACAGAATGTCTTTACATATTTTCGATAAAACTAGCACTGACTTATCTAAACAAAAATCTGTCTATCTATCTATCTATATAAATAAAAAGAAAAGTCCTGACTGACTGATTGACTGACTCATCAACGCCCAGCCCAAACCCTTGGGCCTAGAGAGCTAAATTTTTGCACAGAGGTTCCCTTTTTAAGGTAGATAAGGCACAAGGAGGGATTTTCCGAAATTCAACCCCTACGGGAGTTCGCACAGTCTAAACCGCTGGTCCTAGACACATGAAATTTGGAGGGTGCGTTCTTTGTGAAGAGTACCTAGGTATCCACTTAGAAAGGGTTTTTCGAAATTCCACCCCTAAGAGGGTGAATAGGGAGAGGGTGAAATTTCACGCGGACGAAATCGCGGACAGAAGCTAGTAGCTAATAAAATATTTGACACTTGAATGTTCGAATGGAACCCGCGATAAATTATAGCCAGCCTGCTCCATATAAGGTTAGGCTATATAGATAGCTTCTACAGTACCTCTTTCAGGTAGTGAGACCGTCCTTTAAGTATTTATCAATGTACCCGCTTGGTCTTAGGAGGTTTATACAATAGAGCTACGACAAACCTATTTTCAATTACATACTATTTCATTCCTAACAAAAAAGCTAAGTCCTCTTGAACATAATGAGCTAAATTATAACAGATTTTACAAGCCCACAAACTTTCAATAGAAATACATTAATCCCGATTCAAAAGTGATTATTATCATTGTCTTATAACAATATCTTATACCTAATTGAGTTACTGGACATATTCATCTTTTTGCATGTGACTGGACCAATAAAATCAGAAAATATCATCACATAAGTACATTTTTTTTTGACAACCTGTATTGTCTACTGGGCAAAGGTCATCATCAGCCTAGCCTTTTCCCAACTATATTGGGGTCGGCTTCCAGTCTAACCAGATGCAGCTGAATACCAGTGTTTTACATGGAGCGACTGCCTATCTGACCTCCACAACCCAGTTACTGGGTAATACAATAATGGTATACGATATGGATAATGATCTACTGAGCAAAGGTCTGATCCATAATAATAGGACTATACATACATAAAGTCACGCCTTTTCCTCATGAGGGTAGGTAGAACATAACCAGCTACGATCCTTAAATACTTAAGGATGATTTTCACCAAACGGCTCGCACCGAATATAGACTATATGTAGATAGAATCGTGTACACAGTATTTAAAGTCTATATTACAAAGTCGCGCACAGCAGCTTGACCGTAGCCGTCTTCCGCGACACGGGATCGTAGCCGAAAGTATACTGCGACGCGTGATCGGCTCCTGTACGCCTGTCGTATCCGATCAAAACCATGTCGTCCAAATTTTTCTTTCCTCTTCTGTGCTTTATAATTATTTTCTTCTTCTTCTGATGCAATAGCCAACAATACTACGTCAACTTCAACCATTTTCAAAAATTAGAACATGTCATCACGGTAGGAATGAAACTACTTGACTAGGCGCAGAAACGGATACATTCGCAAGCGACGTACGGAGCCGATCGTATGCGTCGACATTCTGCCGGACGCGTTCGGCGGTCGCCGCTTCCTTTCGTATCCTTTCCGATCCGATGCGATACGAGTAGTTTGGTGGAAATCATCCTTTACTCATTTTGCTTCGTTTACGTTCAAATTATGATAACACCTACAACTACACCACATCATCATTTCAGCCGAAAGACGTCCACTGCTGGACATAGGCCTCCCCCAAGCACCTTCACTTCGACCGGTTCTGTGCTTCTCGCATCTAACGGGTTCCTGCGGCCTTCACAAGGTCGTCGGACCACCTTGTGGGAGCCTCCCAACGCTACGTCTTCCGGTACGCGGTCGCCACTCCAGAACCTTTCGGCCCCATCGGCCATCTGTTCTGCGAGCAATGTGCCCTGCCCACTGCCACTTAAGTTTGGCAATTCTTCGGGCTATGTCTGTTACCTTGGTTCTCCTGCGGATCTCCTCATTCCTGATTCGATCACGCGAAACTCCAAGCATAGCCTACACCACAACTAGGTCTTAATTTGAAAAACAAATACCAGGCTAACTTATTCATAGCCTTAGTGTTTCTCGTCCTCTACGCGCGAACAATACTTAGAGCAACAATTTGGCATACATCCATGCTGCTACTTGACACTACAATAGTTTCGCAAAAACTTTGAACCAACAAGCGATCCTCGACATTTTTCGTGGAATTAAAGGCGAAATGAATACCAGCCGAAAGATAATGTCAGCAGAAGGTTTACTTAAGATGGAATAAAAATAAAAATTCTATCTTGAAGAAGGTACGCGTGAAATAACACATAGGATACTTTTTATCCCAATATTCCCACTGGATCGACACTTACTTATGCGGGTGAAACCGCGGGGCGCAGCTAGTAATATAATACGTGAAGATTGTGACGATGGATGTATATTTGTTACTCTTTCACGCATAAACTAAAGAACGGATTTAGATGAAACTTTACAGTAATATAGCATATACATTAGGATTAGAATAACACATAGAATACTTTTTATCCCGATATTTTCACTGGATCGACACTTATGCAGGTGAGACCGCGGTGCGCTGCTAGTCATATATAAAATCTTTTTATTCTTAGAAAAATCAACCAAGCTTGTAATGCAGGCATAAATATACCCATGTTTTGTGATTTTACGGTTTTTCACGTCAAAATGATTCGACCACATCAGTCGGCCCGCTTGTTACGTATGTGTTTTTTAGTATGAAGCAAGTTGAATAGATTCAACTGGCAATAGGTATCTACATATACCTACACCTTTCGATCGTTGTAGCAGGTCAGACATGCTACGCGTGCTACGCGTGCTACGCTTGCTACGCTTGCTACGGACTCAAGACCCATGAAAAACGATTAAGGCTGCCTTTCCACCAGAGATGAGCGAGGATGCGTAGCGAGGGATGTATGTGAAACCAACCAATAACATTGCTAAGCGAAAGGCAGCCTAATGCCCGTTTTCACTAAGGGTCAGTTCACACCGAGACGCGACGCGACGCGCAGTTTTCAAGATAGAAATACAATTACAGACCTTATCTACTACACAAAAAGGTACACGATTCAGTGAGCTACGCCGCGCGGTGGCGGCGCCGCGCTGCGTAGCTCGACGTAGTAGGTAGACACTGAATTGTGTACCTTTTAGTGTAGTAGATAAGGTCTGTAATTGTATTTCTATCTTGAAAACTGCGCGTCGCGTCGCGTCTCGGTGTGAACTGACCCTGACACTACGCCACACCTTAAGGGGACTACATGACCTAAAGCGTTTTTTTGAGTTTAGGTCCTGTAGGCCCCTTAATGTATTTCCTAATACAAGCGCACTGTTGGATTTTCAACGCTCAGTTTAGCACCAGAAGTCCAAAATCCAATACTTTTATTAGGTAAAACAGTGGGCATGAGAGCTCTTGCTTCCCTTATTTCATTACCTATAATCAAGTGCGTGATGTTATTCCGTGTAATATCAACTAGTTCTTCTGCAAAACCAAAGTTGTAGTACATAAACAAATAAAATATTTGGCACGGAAACAAAAACATCAAGATTTTGGCTCGCCACCCTCTGTGGAAAGTATTAACAGTGGAATTATGATAATGGAATTAATATTAGGGTCAGGAATGGAACAAATCTAGAGCCGGCGCGTTATGAGAGTGTTACCGGCAAAAATGGCACATTAAAGTCTCGGATAAATTCCGGGGTTTTGTATTAGAACGTTTGGATACTTTTTTTATTAATGGTTATATGATTTCGTTTGGCTTTTTGCCCTTTTTTTGGGAGTTTGGATGGTTGGTCTGTAAGCGGATTCGATATTGGATTCTTTAGAATCGTGTAATATATATAGGTTTGAAGCAATAAGGGTCTGTAGGTCGTTCCACTGTAAATTATCAGCATTATATGTAATGTTAATTAAATAACGCAGGTACTGTCTGGTAGTGACAGTTTGCCCTGCAAAATGTAGACAATCGTTTACAGTTCAAGATCAAACTATTTATACCCCAGAACAGAATGATTTTACCCAAAGCTTTACATTTACACCCGATGACATAATAATCTTTGATACTCACACGAGGATCATGACACCTTTTAGGAAGTCTATTTTTAACCTTTAGCCGCTAATAACGACAAGACTAATGTAAAATTAGGCAGCCTTAATGCAAAATACCTACACAACCTACTTTTTTTTTATTACATTGCTCCACACTAGGAATTTCTCCTGTATCGTGGGTGCGTTTACAAACATTTAAACTCACATACACAAACAGCCAGACCCGGAACAACTACTTGTAATTCATACAAATATTTGTTCCGTGCGGGAATCGAACCCGCGACACGCAGCGCAGCAGTCAACGCTGTCAGTCTGCGCCAACCGTGCCGTCATTCCCAATAAATCCTATGTAAAAACAATCGGCACGCCAAACAGACCCATTCACGAACACAGAAGCTTTAAACGTTAATAAAAATAAACGTAAAAAATTATTTTATTGTCGTATTTATAAGCTGTTATTGTGCTTTGACTGCGCTCGAAAGTGCCTATAAAGTGTGCTCGGGATGTTTACGTAACGGATCCAGTGCGGGGTGGTCTTTGTCGACTGAGCTCTAGTGGCAAGACTTTGGGTTATTGTGGTGATAACTGTTATGTTCTTTTATGTTGTTGTTATTTGTCTGTCCATAAACGTAACATAACATCTCGCCTGTAATCCCCGGACGGTGAGGAAGAAGTGAACTTAAAAATACCCACATTTTACCAGTTATGTGAACCCTCCGGTTAGGATTAGGTGGCGTTGCAGCCATAATAAGTCTTTGGTGGCGTTGCCCTTTATAAATACTTCCATTGAAGGACACTGAAAGAGACACAAACGAAGTTTTATTGTATTACTAGCGTGTATTGTCTCGCAACAGTTTGCGATACTTAAGCATGTTTCTAGTGTCACTGATTTTGGCAGGGCCACCAAAAGGGATTTTAATTTTGATAACACAAAAAATTAGTCGCTAATTAGTCGAAATTTGTCGCCAAATATCAGAATTGGTCGGTCACTGGTTCAAAAGATATAAGGGTTTATGGTGGATCTGGAGAGAGTCTCCCCAGCTGGGCCACATTTATATCAAAAACCAGGGCATCTAGCGAAGATCTGTTTTCTCCCATATTTTGTCGCCAATTAGTCGGAATCAGTCGCCAAGTCACAGATTTAATCGGGTCTTAGTATAGGAGATATAATGAGTTCAATTAGTAAGGTATAGTCCAAGAGCTAGATCGAAGAGTTCACGAAAAAACTCTTCGACTAGCTCTTAAATTCTGATATTTGGCGACAAATTTCGATTAATTAGCGACCAATTTTTTTATGTTATCAAAATTAAAATCCCTTTTGGTGGCCCTGTCAGAGTCAGTGACACAAGTTTCTAATCAAATGCTACCACATTTTCACCTTTTCCTCGACTTCTTCATAATTTCAACTTAAATCAAGTTGTTTGACGTGAAACTTTACCTAATTATATAAAACACAATCTGTCAAAAATCATCGTCTTCATCATCAGAAACAGATTTGGACAAAATCATACGATTTTATGTTTTATTTACACTCTCTTTGTAAGCAAACTCAAACATTCACTAATTATTATTTTACCTACCTACCCTCCATTATTCTTTTCCCCACCATCATCAACATGAACATCCGCCATGTTACACACACCCCTTTACAAATTGCCTGCAACTTCCGCACCGCGAATCCCGATCATAATACCGATGCCCAGTAATTAAGCCTAATTTAGACAGATGGACAACGTTTTACCCCCAAATTGGATCTCACACACACCAATTTGTGTTTCCAGTTAATTTTATTTGGGTGACATTACCCGCAAAAGCCAAAAGCCGGGTTTTTCCGCAAACCGAGACGTGTGCTCACGACCGATGACTGCAAATGGGTTGATTATACCTTTGCATGGCGTTCGATAAGTTTATACTGATTGTGTTCGCTTTAGGCTGGTTAAACACTGAACTAAGTAGTGGTGGTTTGTGTGAAAACTGTTTGATCGTACAGTCAACAGCAAAAGTAGATGATCAAAATCAGAAATTAAATATTAATGAACGGAGTTCGCGTCAGAACTGTGTGGCGTCGAAGTACTACTACTTAGAATACTTACTACGTAGAATACTTTTGAATCACTTCGACGCCACACAGTTCTGACGCGAACTCCGTTAATTAGTATTGAATTTCTGACTTTGATCATCTACTTTTGCTGTTGACTGTACTACTGGAAACAATTTTATGGGAAATTAAAAGAAAACGTAGCTGTTAGTCCCATGTTTTCCTATAATTTCTCGTAAAATACTTATAATTTATTGCAAAGTTCTTAGGTTAATCTACTAAGGGCTGATTTTTCCATCGCTGGTTAACTGTTATTCGAGGAATAAAATTGACGTTTGACAGTTTTTGTATGAAATAACTGTAAAAATTTCAAAATTATTCCTTGAATAAAGTTATCAGATGATTGAAAATAGAATTAGAAAATAACTTCGAAAAGAAAGAAAACAGAACTCGTCGGTGCTCCAGATGGACCAATTGAAATTTGACCAATTGGTTTAAGGGGAAAATCACATGTTTCCATCGTCCAAATACTATGGAGAATACTGGACGTAAACCGAAACTATGTTCCATTATAACATTATAACCCTGAATTCACACCAGTTAGCTAGTAAGAACAACAATTTCCGCAACAGCCTAGAACCAAGTACCCAAGTAAGCAGCAAACGAAGACATCGAATGGTTATCTGGTTAGATCAGGAGGCCTTCCACATGTATGTTAAGTATAGCAATACTAGCTGCGCCCCGCGCTTTCACCCGCGTAAATCGATCCCGTGGGAATATCGGGATAAAAAGTACCCTACTATATGTTAATCCAGGGTGTCAGCTACCCTCATACAAAATTTTATCAAAATTGGTCCAGCCGTTTGAGCGTGAAGAAGTAACAAACATATAAACACACACACACTCACAAACTTTTGCTTTTACAATATTAGAGTGATTATTTTAATATCTTTCCAACACTGGAGTGAGATGAAATAATACTGTGTCTGTGTGTGACTAGTGAGAATTAAAAAAAAAGTGTGCGGTCGGGGAACCCTCGTCAGGAACAAAGTTCCTTAGTGATACTCGCACACACACACACACACACACACACTTGTATATAATAGAAAGAGTCAGAGAGAGAAAGGGATAGGTTTCATGGTTTTCGAGGGAAATCTGTTGACTTCTACCGCAAGCTTCAATATAGCACTTCGTTCCAATAACCTGTAAACTATTATTTAATAGCACAAAGTGTCAAATACCTATCCTTATCCTCAATCTTCTTATCCTTATCTTCAGAAACATCATAGAAGAAATCGAGTCTGTAATCCAACAAGTAGCTGTTACTAAGACCAACAATGTTCTCTCCGCCACAGCCTTCTAACCAAGTGAGCAGCGAGCCTAACAGCTAATTAGTTGACCCAGTGTTGGTATATCGTTGTCTCAATTCTGTGGACCGTCGACCGCGGGTCAACGCGGACCGTTCGCCCCGAGGGTCTCGTTTGAATTGACATGTTACTAACTTAGAGTTTGTGGTCCAAACAAATACATTATTAAGATCGAGACGTCTTGATTTTGTTAGCTCTTGTTTTTGGAGATTATTAGGTGGTTCATATTGGCACGAGAGATGTTATGTAGTACGTGCCTCAAGACAGGCGTTGCATCTTAAGCTGGCAGGAAGCGTGTCGTGGCGGCTTGAATTAGTTCATCACTGATTGGTCAGAGACGATATCGAAGAAAGGCAGGATTTGCTAGTCTATGGGAATGACCTTTGCCCAACCAGTGCTACATATGCTAAACTTCATGACTCAATTACCATATCTCCTTGTTAGAACTATTACAAGCTAATGTTTTAACAGTCATGCAAAGCCAACTGATCTTAAATTCATAATTATTAAAAATTCAAATTTATTTATAACTAGCTTCCGCCCGCGGCTTCACCCGCGAGGTATGTCGAGAAAAACTATCATATATTATCCTTCCCCGGGATGCAATCTATCTCTCTGCCAAATTTAATCTAAATCCATTCAGTGGTTTAGGCGTAAAAAGGTAACATACAGACAGACAGACAGAGTTACTTTCGAATTTATAATATTAGTATGCAATCTATCTCTCTGCCAAATTTTATCGAAATCCGTTCAGTGGTTAAGGCGTGAAAAGGTAACATACAGACAGACAGACAGAGTTACTTTCGAATTTATAATATTAGTATTAGTATGGATGACTTTTAACAAGAATTACATTTTATCTGGTTTGCATTTACCTTTCCGTAACCAAAACAAAGCAAATAACAAGCTAAAGTCAAAGCTTACTTGATGGCATTTTCATTTTCTTTGAATTTATCGTATAAAAAACAATGAAAAGGCTTTTCTCAAACCGCCTGCGGTCACATATTTCATTACGACGACGCGCGGATATATTTCTCTTTGCTTTGCGTTTTTGTTCAGGCGTTTGTAAATCTGACACCTTGGAAACCATATTTTTTCGGTAATTCACGAGACGTTGAGGTAGATATTGTTTGGTATAAATACTGACTTATACAGCGCGTTTACACGCTATTAATCTTTTAAATATTATTTACGAAAGGCTCAGCTTTCAGGCGAATGTATTGTCAACGCTTTTCTTGCATAAAAATATTCTGGTATCCAACCAACCACATAATCCACTCTTTATGTTCTTCAGTACCTATGCTAACGAACTTTACGACGACTTACTCTTAAACAACGCAAACCCACGAAATTGTAACAACAAAACATCGCAACAACGTTACTCAAAACCATTTTCAAATCCAACAGGCAAGTGAATAACAAAACTAAGTGAAACGTGTACAAAAACCAGTGCAAAATAAAAATAAAAACTTAAAATAGTAATGAAAAAATGCCAAAACCATGTATAGATCGGACAGGACGCTGACCCATATCGCGTAGTAAGTGCAAACATTTACGTTGCGCGTGAGTGTGTGCGTTCGTGAGACTGTCAGGTGGAGATGAGGCGGGGGGCGTCTGTGCCCCCGCGCCTCTTATCAGGAGATAAGGCGCCGTGGCTCCCAAGCAGCACCGTCTCGACAAACGTGGTCGACTCATCAGTGTGACCAGGTCGCTTGGACTTAAGCGGCCGCCGCCCGCCATGTTACATACACTGAACGCACTCGCCGGTAAAATATCCCCAGGCGGTGGCGGCGGCCTAGACACAAATGCGAACAGACACACGCAGCCGAACAAGAACCACAAGACATCACCATCGTCGCCCTACAGCAAACCGAAGTAAGTGTAGTTTTTAAGTTCTCTTGTGTAATATAGAAAACTGTAGAGACTGTTGATGACGAGTTTTCCAGGATGTGCAGTGATATTTTCAGTAGCTGTTTTATGTGCTAACAACTTTTATGTGTAGGTATTTGATCAATATTAAAATCGTAGTCTTTGATAAACAGCCTACACCAAACGTGTCTTTGAACTATTGCTGTCTCGTTTTATTTAAATGAAAGTGACAAGACAGGTGAGATTTTACCGGAGGCTTTTGGACGGGGCCTTTTCCCAACTATGTCAGCAAGGAAATCTTTTTTCACAAGTGTTTGTGAAAAACGATTTTAATTTTCTGTTGAGAACAGTGTATTAACATTGTAACAATAGCATTTGTGGCATAATATAATAACGTGTTGATATCAGTCGTTGTAATATTCCTTTGAATGCTATAAGACAATACACTTCAAAGATAAGGTGGTGTAAATTGTTTTCAGCAACACTATGATCGTCCAATGCTTGGCAGTTAGGTTTTAAGCCTTTCTTATCTGCAGCCATTACTGCTGAAATTCATATAAGTACGTCTCTTTGATCTAATGTGAGTCTAAAATCTGTTTGTGAACCTGAGGTAAACTTATATCAATATTTGGCTACACATAATTCCGCATACTAACGTGTCACTTCATTGCATCACCAATCCAATGGTCTACTTGCATTTTCTATTCTTCTTCTTCTAGTTTTCGCTTAAGCAGCTGTCAGACGCTTTACTGTTTTTTTTAATTTTTGTCTACATTTGGCATACTTTACTCAAGTGAAACGTGTAAACAAAAAAAATAAGAAATTTTGATTTTAATCTTTTCATCTGCAGCTATTACTGCTTCAATTCATATAAGTGCGTTTCTTTGATCAAATGTGAGTCTAATATCTGTTTGTGAACCTGTGTTTTAATGGCTACCAGGTAAACTTCTATGAATATTTGCTATGCTGTTCTGCTTCTTTAGCCATGCCATATACTATCGTATCATTGCAACATCAGTTTACCACTCTATTATTATTCTGCTATTTCTGCTTGTCACTATAACCACTATTTTACTGGGTTCTCTTGTTTAGTTTGCCTCTTTTGTCCTACAGCTGGGCAAAGTTCTCCCCTATTTTTTTGTTTAGCTTATACTGTCCCACTGCTGAGCATAGCCCCCCCCCCCCCCCCACAAGTCCATTGAGTAACTTTTTTTTCTTTTTAATATGGTATAATTTGGGATCTTTAGAAATTATTGATGTTAACAATTTGGAAGAGCAGGCTGTTAAGAAACTAGTAGTGATATCAAATCATTTGAGTTGAAACATATTTATTTACAAGTAATTTTTTACTACAAAACATGTTTTTAGCTATAATGGAGCACCAAAGGATACTTGTATATCATCACAATATTTTATTGCATAGATTGCAGTTGCATTTCATACTTAGTGCTTCTTATATTATCTCTAATTTTGTGCATATTTGTACTATTACTTACTAAATGGATGAATATCTTTTTTTATTAATTGATTCATTTGGTTCAGCTTTAGTATCTATCTGCTGGTCAAAAACTTTTCTTCTAGATGTGCGCCGCACGCATTACATTTTTGCAAGTCGCTGATCTTCCAAACTTGTCTTCCAGACTGTCCTTTTATTTGAGGTCTCTGGTAATTATTTCGATCCTTCTGCTATATTATTTAGTTCATATTTAATTATCAGGGTCTTTTGCTGTAATATTTAGTTCATATTTAATTGTTAGGGTCAATATTTGTATTGAAGCTTCTCTCCATCAATCCACTTTGCAATTAATTTATTTCCATCAATATCCCAATTAAGCCATCATACTTTGCCAAAGTTTCTCATTTATATTGCTGATCTAGCAAGAAAGTTCAATGTTGCCATGTATTACAGATTTCAAACTTTGCTCTCTCAGTTAGATTTTGGCAAGCATTTCGACAGATTTGATGAATCGCTGATTCTTTGGATACAAGATAAGTTTGATTACTATTTTAGTTTTCATTTTGAGTGAGTTGTTGCCAAAACAGGACTGAGATGTTTGATAATCAGGTAATTTGTGATGAATATCTTTACAAATTAGTCGGTCTAGATTATGGTACTATTTTGAGTGACATTAGTCACTATTCGTGTTTTTTCACATCCGATACAAAAAGTTTCATATTTTCCTACTTCTAGTTTTTCTATGTGTAATATAAAGATCTCTGCATCGGTTCCAAACATGTTTTTATCGTCGCCATAGAATTATGGTTAATCAGATTGGCTGACACGAAGATAACGTTGATGACACATGTAGATAAAATTGCGATTGTTTATAAATTATGACGTTGCTTCTCCTCTTGAAGCAATCCCTTACTATTTTAAACAGGTTACACTACTATTTGATGCAAGGGATTTAAGATTTTCCCTCTATCATACATTTTCATTTGTACTTTGGTTAGGGGTATCATATTACCTAGTAATTGGGTTGTGGAGGTCAGATAGGCAGTCGCTCCATGTAAAATCTGGTATTCAGCTGCATCCGGTAAGACTGGAAGCCGACCCCAACATAGCGGGGAAAAAGCTAGGCAGATGATTATGAGTTTGTACCTTGGTTGCTCATTCTGTCTATTCATTGCCTTAGCATAATCAGCCTATAATTTTCTCACTGCTGGGCAGAGCTCTGAACCGGTTTAAAAAGAGCGGTTAATTTCGATTAAATACCGGTAAATATATCGTTCCTTCATTAATCGGTTAAACAAGTGAACTGTTCTTATGAAACCCAAATGATAAAGGTTACCGGTTACTTAAGCACAAACGGTTTTGACACCCAAATTAACCGGTTAATTCCGTAATAAAATTTTGTAACTAAATGATATCGCAACGTCCAGACCGTGCTTGCGAGAGTGGCGGGTGCCGGGGGGGGTTCAAACTTGGTTTTAACCGGTTAATTTCCACTATCAAAACCAAAATTCTTGAAAAACCGGTTTCCCGCATAAACCGGTAAAAACCGGTAAAGTGCAAACCTTAACCTAAATCGATTTCGGTTTGGGGTCAATCAATGACCGTAACCGGTTAAGAATTTCAACCGGTTTCCGAGCCCTGCTGCTGTTGGGACACAGGCCTCCTCTTCGTGACAAGGAGTGAGCTGTAATGCACCATGCCAAGTGCGGGTTGGTAGATGTCACATTCTTCAAATTTGAGAGGGGTGAGAAGGGTAAGGGTGGACGAAGAGACGTAAGCTCTTATACGGAGAGACGTAGGCGCGGGGACGACGAGCCATAAGCGCGGGAACTGCAAGTTGACCACGCACCTAACCGCGGTTCGTGAACTTGTTCCGAGGCGAGGCGAATACGTTAAGATTCCGATTAATATGCGTTGCAGTAGGGAGTTTCATACAAAGAATACTGAATGGCTCGAGTTGATACGGTGACGATCCCTTATATTATCGCGGTGAAAATTTGATGGCACGGCGAGACTATCGCCGCGATTCTCTCGCTTGTGGAAACGGTCCCTTAGTCGGAGCCGATACTACTTGGCCACCACTGCTCCTCATTCCTAAAAAGAAGAACAGTGCTCGCATTTCATGATTTAGATTTTCCCTCTTTCATATATTTTCATTCATCTGTCTGCACGTTGAATGCTCATTAATATGTCCATTCATTGCTATGCCTACAAATGATTGCTAATGAGTCAGTACTTTAGTAGCAAGTCTTTGTTGACAATTACTAATAAAATTCTGAAACACATTTCGTCTTGAGATTCAGCTAACAGCTTGAACAGATGCTCAGTTCGAATAGTGAGTTTTGTGTATTCTAGTGATGCATTGTATTTGTCAGTTTTGTATTATTTTCTAAAATATGATACATATTCATGGCAACGTTTCGGTCCTATATACACAGCATGGTTTCTTTACTGTAGGGCGTAAACCGTGGTGTAGAAAAAACGTGTCTGTCAACAAGCTTCCATAGTGATGCATAAAACACTGATGAATAAACCGTAGTTTTTCACGGCAAGAAAAAAACAGTGGCACTCAGGGAGTGCCGACAGAAGTGAAAACAAAACACAAACAGAATACTTTGCCATCACTCACTGACATATTATCGGATATACATTAAAACCGAGTCCATCCCGAGGACAGCCGAACACATCCGAAGCGGGTATTTTTTTGATCGTACTAAAAACAAAACAAGCGAGGTGTCGCTTACGGTAACAGTAGCGCGAGTTCAATGGTTTTTTCCCATCTCAAAAACAGCCCAACGCGCCTAAAGAAGTTTTCACTTCAAAAAGTGTGTGAACAAAGAGCCTTATGATTGCATATTCGAAGAGAGTCATGCTTAGGTACTATCCATTTTCACGGATGTTTTATTTCAACTTTTTAGCACTACTGTATTGTTGTTAGATAGAATATTTTTATGAGAACCATGATGTAATACGTAACACTCAGGAACACTGCTTCGTGTTATTGATTCGCTGATTCTCATCAGTCTATTAGTAGATATCTAAGTTGCTGCATAGCCCAAATACGAGAGACTGGTAATCCACTAGGCTAATAAGCTGTACCGACCAGCTGTGGCAGGTAATCTAACGGATCCTGACGTAGCGCAGACGGTTCCAATTGACTTATTCATCTTACGCACGGCAGCCAGATTATCGAAATCATCTATGTGTTCACCGCCTTAACATGCCAGCCGTCGTCAACCTTAATGAATATCTGTTTACTGAAGCATAAACCTTGTGTTTGCGTCACCGCCCACGATTTCACGCCAGTGACGTCATTATCCTGAACCTTTTGCCCGAATTTGTAATCTATAACTTGTTCAAACATACATGTGACATCACCACAGTACAGAAATAGACGATTCTCCTTAGCCCGACCTTTTCTTTGCCCATTAGACTGGGTCTTAGGCTAAGTGTACCAATAATATTCTTTCGGTTACCCGGTTTTAGGCTTAGGAATATTATGTTATTTCAAGACTTGTAAGCTTGGGTTCTCTTTGTGGAGATATCCTTTAGTAGTTTCAGGCATCCTTTGGATTAGGAAACCCTTCGTCAGTGGTTTTGGGACCAACTAGCCCATTTAAGTTACAGATTGTTAGATTGGCTGGCTTTTCGGGTTTACGCAAAACTTTTATCTGTGTTTGTTGTTTCATAATGATAATTTTGCACGTGCTTAAATATATGTTTAAACGTTTAAGCATTATTTGGGAAATACTAGTTTATCGAACTCTGGTAACAATGATAATAAATCAATTTGTAAATCGAGCCGAAACCTGAAATTATCAGGGCACACAAACCCTGATAGTTTTAGAAATATTCACAAAAACTTTCATTAATTAAAAAAGTGAGTAACTGTACAGGGTGGCATGGGACATTGAATCGGAACCTGTTACCATAGATTGAGGTAGGTACATGATTCTGAACACCCCTGCGTTAAAATTATTCGTAGGTTATTAAAAAATAAATGTTGTTCAATAAATTTTGACCACATATTGCACTTTTATATGAAACAGCTGATTTTTTAGGGTTCCGTACATCAAAAGGAAAATATGGAACCCTCATAGGATCATTCGTGTGTCTGTCCGTCTGTCACAGCCAATTTGAAAGAAAAAAGAAAGAAAGAAAAATGATTATTTGGACACAGTTCGTGAAACACAAAATACAAAATTAACAAAATAAAAATTATGTTTCAACAACAATAGATAGTGTGTGCCTCACGGCTGCGCCAAAAAGGTTCAATTTGCTCCGAATCTCAGATTGATTAAGCTGAAATTAGTTACTTAGACATATATATCTGTGATCCAAACAAGGACGTGTAACGTAAATAAATATTTTGAATTTGGGGGTCACATTTGGGGGCTGACTAGAAGAATAAAAACCAAAGTTGTGCAAACAGTATCGTGTGACGTAACAAATTAAATGGGGCTGACTTACTGTGAGGGTCTCAAATGATTTTTATATGATTTTAAAATAAAAAGTTGCTAAGTTATTAAGAAAATAGATGAAAATTTTCCATTCCATCCTTATCTCCGAAACTACTGAGCCTAAAATTTGGAAAAAAATACAGAAATTATTTCTTTGCTTAGAGATTACAGGAAAATCTATAAGAAGTCTATGGCCTTAAAATAATAAGGTAAAGTTAAAATATTGTGCGTACAAACTTACAATTGCAGTTAGATTGTATGGAAGAACAGGTTTTTTCAACTACAATTTCAAGTTTGTTCTTGGAATCACGTCACTTTTCTGTATTGTTGTCTCATGGAATAGTTTAATAACCAAGCCGTACATTTTGACCAAGATGTAAGGTTAGTAGAGTTAAGCCTTGTAGAGTTTGGCTTGACTCTACATAAGATCTTATAACCTTTTAACAGTGAAAGCGTTATGTAAGTCTTGGCAACCTCCTTTACATAAAATATTTTGGCGTGGAACATATTCATTGTACGGGAACCACGCGAGTTCAACTCGGACTTGTCTGTTTTTTTTTTATAAAAATATTTCTACGTTTTTGGTTACCGATTTGGTTTGGTTACCAATTTTTGGCCTTCACTCTATTAATAGGAAGAATGCGACCATACGTCATACAAAACAATTTTATCGAACATCTAAACAGTCGCCTTACATTTTACGATATCACTCTTGAATGATATATGTGATAGCATACATACACACATACAAACCAACACATGCATGCGAAACATACATACATTGTTATCTAAGCATTTGTTTAAATGGCTGCTTGGCGGGAGTTAGTCATATACTTGTACGTTATAATGTCCTAGATTACAGCTATTTTGATCAAATTGTGTGTTTTGTGTGTCATGAACTCATGAAAGACGCTTTTCGAGGTTGTTATGACTTAAGTTAAGTGATGAGATTAAGATTATGAGCCAGTAATCCCGCTGTTAAACGAAGGCCCCTGTAGTTAATTGATACAAATCTCAACCAAAGTCAGTGGGGTAGGCCATATAAATATTTTTTCCACATACCAAAATCCACCAATAGAGCATTCGGCCCCTACAAAATCTGCTGATTACGTTAAATCAGAAAAAAAAACTGCTTTTTCTGCTGTTTCGGCATTCACTCCTGCAAAGTCCTGTTAATCTTGGAAGTCGTGATACTGCCTTCAACTCACTCCATCACCAATCTTATCTTGCTAGATGTAAACTGTTAAAAAAAAAAAAAATATATATATGGTCGAATTGAGAAACCTCCTCCTTTTTTTGAAGTCGGTTAAAAAACTGGCCTTCCGACAAACAATCAAAATGTAGGACTGAGTTTTCCTAAATGTGTACACCTGAATAAAAAGTAATTTAAAAAAATTAAACCGACTTCAAAAAGAAATCAACTCAAAATTATGAAATAACTTTAATTTCGGAAGTCGGTGTCTTGGGATCTGTATTTTAGTTTTTTGCCACCGACTTCCGAAATTAAAGTTATTTCATAATTTTGAGTTGATTTCTTTTTGAAGTCGGTTTAATTTTTTTAAATTACTTTTTATTTCGTAATTTTTAGTTTTTGCACTAGAATTTGACCAAGGTTTTGAGATGTTTTCCCTTTGACACTACACACGTAGCTCGTATCAATACGCCAGGCCGTCACACTTACACGTATTAGTCCATATCTTGAAAATTGCTGAACCGATTTTGATGAAACTTGCACTGTTCCCTAAGTTGAAGTAAATGTAAGCTAATACAAAAAAAATGGTCACGATCCGATTAATAGTTGCTGAGAAATGCGTGGACAAACATACATACATACATACATACATACATACGTCTATGAAATTTTGTATATTTGTTTGGAAGCCTTAGTAGATTGTCATATGTGAATATCATGCAATTCCAATAATATTACATACATACGTATCGAATTGATAACCTCCTTTTTTTGAAGTCGGTAAAAATAAGTAATCTCAGAGGCTTTTCATGACTAACCTTTGGTTAATCTTATCCACAGGCCTTACCGAAGCAATATTCGACACTAATCTCGTACGTCCCTTAAGACGTGCTCACTCTTCACCATGGGGTGCCGAACCCATGGCTCATGTCCTCAGAATAACAATAACTTGGTCACATGTTGTGTGCCACGGCCCACGCTCATATGGCGCTCATGTGTGAGGGCACCAACTGTCACTGTATTAGTACATCTCTCACGTCACTTGAAGGATAGGCAAAAATTTTATTGAAGGCGTTAGGAGATAACTATTTGCGTTATTTTAATCCTCAAATTATTATTTGCTTTATTTCATTATACAGGGTGATTGGAAGATGGGTGCAAAGCTTTAAGGCGAAAATAGTATAGACAATTTAGAACCATTTAGGCCATGGTTGTCTACGAAGTCTTACGAATTTTTTTTTTACCTAATATATATAGGGTCTCATTTTTTACCCTTTGGGTACGGAACCCTAAAAAATGCTTCATTAGTTTTGAGAAAATCGCGGACATACAAACATACATACATACGGGTCGAATACAGGACCTCCTTTTTTAAAGTCGGTTAAACAAAATGTAAAAATAGTAGCACACCGGTATCGGGAACAGGATATCTGAGCTACGGGTCAGGGCTCCAGAGAGGAACCTCCTAACAATGCGACCCTTAATCCAGCTGCCTAACGAGAGCCTTCTCAGTTATTGGTCAGTCATCAAATGCATTATTATGTAGTGCCTCATCTAGATTATTAGTATATCCTGGCAGATTGAGAAGATGATAGTAATTCCAGTTTAATTTTCAACGAACTGTTAATAACATCTAATACTGATGCTGATGATTTTGTTCATGACTAATACAGCGAAAATTTTTATTAAAGATAAATACCTACCTACTTTATATAATTTTAATTTTATCTTTATGTCATTTTAATATCAGTGAAGTCTATCATCTATCAAAACTATTTATATAATTATGATATGTGCTTTATTTTTTTCGCAATTACAATATATACCTATCACATGTAAACTTTACTACGCTAGCTTGCTATGTGAAATCCATCATCTCACACAATTTTCCATGACACATCTGACATTGGCAGATGTCGGCATCGGCACCGAATACCATAAAACAATGTATAAAAGAGTTGAAGGGTCATCCAACCAAAAAAAAAAATTCGAAATAAAGGGGTCAACGAACTAAGCAACAGCATATTTTAGCCCCCACCTTTCGACAAAACAATCCTTTCAATTCGGCAATGTGTTCCTGTACTATCGCTGACTATTATTACACAGCCTAGTACCGCGATAAAACTATATATTTATGTAGGTACTCAGACAATGAGTAGGTACAGTGGGGAGGCAGATGATAAAACGAATATTGAAACGATAAATCTAACCCTCGTTATACTAGTGATACCCCTTTAGTATCGTATCGATCGATAGATTACGGTCAGATAACGCAGGTATCGAACTTAGAGGCTAACAGGGATAATGATATCAAAGGTTAAATAAGTACTTGGGGACGGGGTTAAATCGTATTATCAGAAAAGGCAGCTGGCGAGGTTCTTTTCCAGTGATCGACATAATTATGTGTGTGGTTACGAAAACTGTTCAGTTATATAGGTCATCGTCTGCCTAGCCTTTTCCAAACTATATTAAAATCTATATCTATATATATATAAAAGAAAGTCTGTTAGTTACACCACTTATAACTCAAGAACGGCTGAACCGATTTGGCTGAAAATTGGTGGGGAGGTAGCTTAGAACCAGTAGACGGACTTTTTATCAGATTTTTTTTCTTATTGGGGTAGGGTAGGAGTAGTGTAGGAGTAGGTTAGGAGTAGGGTAGGAGTAGGTTAGGAGTAGGGTAGGAGTAGGGTAGGAGTAGGGTAGGAGTAGGGTAGGAGTAGGGTAGGAGTAGGGTAGGAGTAGGGTAGCAGTAGGGTAGCAGTAGGGTAGCAGTAGGGTAGCAGTAGGGTAGGAGTAGCGTAGGAGTAGCGTAGGAGTAAGGTAGGAGTAGGGTAGGGGTAGGGTACGGTAAGGGGTAGGACACCACGCGAACAAAGTAGCGCCGGGCAGCTAGAAATAAACTAAAAGGCAAAACAACGTTTGCCGGGTCAGCACTCAGCAAGTTATTAAGTATATAAAACAAAGTCGGGTTAGTTACACGATTTATAACTCACGAATGGCTGGACCGATTTTTATGATCTTTGCTTTGTTTGATTTGTCTCCGCCCCAAATAGCAGAATAACTTACTTAACTATTAAAACATGGGAAAATTCACGAAAAATTAAAAGATAATTCATTTTCTCATACATTTTGTATGGAACGGCTTTTTTGATGATATCTTGAGAACGGATTGTCTGATTTTGATAGATGGCGGTACGAAGGTCAGATAATAAATAAATGAAATAATAAAAATAATTTATTACAGACTAAAAAGTCCGTAAAGGCAAGGCAATTTAGTTGTTATGTCTATTAATATTGGGGTCGGGTTCCAGTCTAACCAGATGCAGCTGAATACCAGTATTTTACATGGACCGTCTGCCTATCTGACCTCCACAACCCAGTTACTGGGTAATACGATACTCCTTGGTAACAATGGTTGTCAGAATTTCGGGCTTCTGACGACCCGTGACTACTGCCAAAGATCTACGAATGACAACAACAAATATTATCTACTGTGTAAGCAATATATGTACGCCTTGCAAGGCAGCATATAGTGACACAACATATCTTTTTATTTTATCACTACATTTCACTTAGGTATGTGTACAAATAAATAAATATGAGTTTGAATTTGACAAACGGAATCGTTCTTTTCGAGGCACGGAGGGGGTTTTATTTGTAATGGTCACCCATCCACGAAGTGACTGCGGCGGCTAGCGTAGGTTAACCTTCGATCGACTCGTGCGGCTGTTATTATTTAGCCATTAAAACATAAACAGTAACAAAAAATACCTACAACGCAAAAGCTTCTGGCGCGAAATTCAATTTTTCTTACGTTTTTGGCAATTTGCAGGTCAGTGTAGGTTGAATGTTGATCTAAATATGATTCGCTCCCGTAAAAAATATTTAGTTATAGAATTATAATCATTAAAATCATCAATACAACTCTCCAATTTCATATTACCCTATTGAATGACTATTTCATGAAACCATGACATTTGAGGCCAATTGTAACTCAAGGACTTGTATTGCTGATTCTAATGATTATAATTCTGTAAATACATAGGTTCTTGTTACGGTCGCGAATCATATTTTAATCAACTTAAAGCAGGCTCTAAGTACTGACCTGCAAATTGCAAAAAAAAACGTAAGAACATTAAAATTTCGCGGGCTACAAAACAACCACAGATATTTTCCTACAACATCCTTCGAACTAAAATTATCATCGTAATGTTGGGTAGTTAAACAAAATATTAGGCCCATTCTACCTCGCATTGTAACTATAACATCATAACGTTAGTTCGCCCCGAGTGGCTGGTTGATCGAGTGTGATAAGTGATAAGGTGGTGTAATCGAGCGATGTTCGGCCTTATCAGTGATAACGGTGCCGACAAGTGCGTCGCACACACGCGAGAATGGTATTATGGATATTCTAGAACCATTCGGTATACTTTTTTTTTTCTCTTTTTTCCTGATACTTTTTCTTGGATTCTTTTGATGTTTTCACTGTTAAGGGTACTAAGAAGCGAATTAATACCTCTCAAATCTGAAATTTGCTATTCAGACTTGTGATTGCTTGGCGAATCCCTAAGCATTACCTTTCTTTTACCTTGTAACCTAGTACGCAAAATACGCGCATTGACGTGGAGTTGCGGGGACACCAGCCCGTATTACCTATTACTTGTAACCTATAAATTGCATGTTTTTAATGTTGTTGACAAAACGTTCAGAAGATAGTGTGGTTATGTACCTATATAGTTAATATAACGAGATATGAAAATATGTTATGCCCAAAGCAACAACAACCACGTTACAAGATGAGGTTAAGAAAATCTAATCACATATTGCAATTACATAACATTTTTAGCTCAGTGAGTTTGTTATTGGCTTTCTGCGTGACGGGTCGCAGGTTCGAACCCTGCTCGCTACAAATATTTGTGTAATTTATTTTTAATTTTCATTATATTTATTGTTGTTGATATATTGAATTTTTGAACAACAGCAAATGAGATATATATAAATAAGAAAACTTATCAGATTTGTATTAGAGATACCCTTTTTACTTATTTATAGTGTCAAAATCGAATTTACTTGATAAGATCTTTAACTTAATATTGTTATCATGTCATAATCATGTTTCCTTTGGTAATATTTTGTAATTCGACATTAATTATTTCCTAGGTGAGCTTCGCGACACACATTTAGGTTGACATGCTAACATTGCACATTTTGAGCGATATGCATCACTGTCCAAATCACATTGATCTTTATTCTCATTCGAATAAGGTTGCATTTGGGTTGCTGCCACTGACAAGTATGTCAAAATCATTGTGATCTTTATCCTCGTTACAATAAGGTTGCATTTAGGTGGCTGCGGTCAAAGGAAAAATAACTGTACAGACGCCAACACATCAAGCTACTACAATTTGTCAAATTTCTTTAATAGATTTTCAACTTTATCTCTAAAGCATAAGGTTCAAAGTTGATTGGGAATATTTGACAGTTTCGGGTAGCTTGATGTGCTGGCGTCTGTACATAGATAGTAGCCCTATTATTATCAAGATCTTATGTAAAAACGGTTAAAAAGGTAAATCGTTTAATATTTTGCATAATTATAACCAATTATTTGCATCAAGGGATTGCCTTTCTACTTACTAAGAGGACACAAAAGCTAAAATGTGTTTTTCAGCACGGGTCAATAAGACTTTTGCAAATATTATCCTTAATATTATAAAATATAATTTAAAATACTTTGCATAATATTTGCCAAAATCTAAAGCGAAGTATTCAGAATGTCAAATATTTCACTAAAGTTAGGTTTATCTTTTATAAAATAACCAAGAATAAAATTAGCTTTCAAGATTTTAAACTGAGACATTTTCTTAGAAGTATTCAATGTGTACCTACAATGTGTGAAAGATTTTATAGAACACTGAACTTTTATATAGGATATATTTTTGTAGGTTTTATAAGCTTTCAAAAAATGATTTTTTAGATATAACTATGATTGATAATGGGATACTTCATCATCAGCCTTTATACAGCAATCCACTGCCGGACATAAGCCTTCCCTATTGCACCGGCGCACTCTATTTTCGGCAAAAGCCTTCCCTATTGCACGCCGTTGAACTCTATTTTCGGCAACTCTCATCTAGCTGCTATAGGATATTTATTTATTTATTTAATACTTAAGCACATAAATGTACAGAGGCGGACTTAATGCCACGATACTTGGGATGCCCCACATAAATTGGCATATAGACAAGAGAATGATCATGACAATGGGTTACCTAGCTACAGAATTCACTACCATAATTCAACTTAAATTAGCAAATTAACTAACTTCATAAATTAATAAAGACTCCCTTTCTGTGACGTCCATTCTATCAAGGTTTCGTTTCAGTGAACGTTGCCAAATAACCTACTATTGCCAACGTATCTAACCGGTCGCTTCCTGTTGTTACAGTGGGATGAACATGAACATCAACAACAACAACAGCACGAGCATAAACAATAATAACAATGACGAGAAGCCTGAAATGCCGGACCCCGACTACATCAAGGTAATATCATAGTAAAGTAATTATTATTCTATAGCGTAAAATTATATAAAGTGTTATATCATGAAATGAAGCAAAAATTTCGATCATTAAAACACTATGCTTGCTCGTTGTTCTAGTAGTCGAAAGTGCTAATTGTTGAGTGTAAGTCTTTGGTTCGTGACCCCAGGGAAGACGGTGGCACAGTGGTCACGTGCTGCCGTGCACAGCGAGGCTCAGGGGAGGCCCCTTTACAGTCTCCCCAGGGATGTGCCTTCCAGGCGTTGCACGGTGGGGTTCCGGAATTGGTCTTATAAGAGGAACCGGGACCACCCCTATGTGCTGATGGTGATCACCGGGGTGGTTTTAGTGAGGCAAAAATCCCACATTCCCCGACCTCTCCCTCCCCGGAGGTCGGAGGCCTTTTGAAGGTTTCCCCCCGACAACAAAAAAAAATCGGGATGTGATAAGTATTGGAATTTTCCGTGACATGTTTCTCAGTAGCAGTCACGGAGACTAAATTTGTGTGCTGCTGGGGAGTTTGTTGCGCCACTTCTTCTTTCTAGCTTAAAGCACTATAAAAGGAAGTGATGAAAGACGGGCGTTTTGGGGGACTTTTTTATGTAATTATGACGTTCGAAAAATGCTTGCAATGACTTTTGATTTCGATTTTGATTTTGTACTTTGTTAAGGGCAATCTGGCTTGACAACATGGAACCATTGATGTACAGACGCCAGCACATCAAGCTACTACCCTCTGTCAAATTTCTTTAATAGATGTTCAACTTTATCGCTTAAGAGCCTATACTACCTCAGCTAAAATTCACTCTTTATCTCGCTCGCACGATACTGCTCGCGGACTGTGTGAAATCGAGACAGAGTGCGGTGCTGGGCGGGAGGCAGCGCCAATAGTTTAGGTATTTGCTTTTTACGGTGAAAATAAAGGTAATTCAAAAAAACTAACTAACATAAGACCTGCTTTATAGTTAGTTCAGTTAGTATGCAAAGTTTCATAATCTAATTTGAAGTGTTTTTTGAATACCAGCGGTTTATTGTTCGGTTTGGAGGTAACTTTGGATTTTTTTTCTATCGAGAAAATTTTATGGGATCGTGTTTTCGTCTAACATAAGACCTTACATTAATCCTCAACTTTAGCATATATTTATTTCAAAATTAATGCTGCAGTATTTTCGACATAACGGAGGATCATGATATAGGCTGATGATGATGTTGATGATGCTAAGCCATTTGAGGTAGTATAGGCTCTTAAGCGTAAGGTTCAAAGTTGATTGGGAGAACTTGACAGTTTCGGGTAGCTTGATATGCTGGCGTCTGTACAAACATGGGAGTAAGTATTGGTAACATGCCTCTACCTAGTCTTTCGAGGAATACAGAAGTGACATTGAGCTGTGAACTTGATTTCCTTTTCACCTTCAAAACCCTTCAAACCTTTCAAACAGTTTCCAAAAGTATAGTGTGAGTAAACAAATCATGGTGGGTATAAACCTACTGATATCAAAAAAATACCAAATAACAAAAACTAAACACATCATGCCTATGCAAACAAAACTTTATATTTTCACGAAAATAATGTAATCTTCAGAATGAATCTAAATATTTCGTGAGCACGTCAATGACCTCTTTTTGTAACCCACATACCTTCGGGGCCTTATGATAACGGTAATCGCTCATGGGAACGCAAATGGTATATTAAGATGATTGAATATTTTCGTGAAAATTATTAAAACTTCGTTCTGAAAGTTCTTTTTACTAAATCTAGTGATGATAATTGATAATACATCAATCAACAGCACCCTAATAGCGTAACACACTATCAATCGGAATCTGAATCATTTTGAAGCAAATTGCTAATCCATTGCTTCATGAGTTCGAAACATTTGTCGGCTCAACACGTAAATAACGCAATGGATGTTGTTGCACTGTCAAAATGAAACCGATTCCGATTGTTAATGTCTTACGCAATTGCCCCGCGCAGGTTAACTTTTAATTTGATTAGATTTTACGATTTAAGATGTGTCCAAAATTACTGTTAAAATTAAAAACTAACCATATTAGTTACTAGAATTTCTTAATGTTACCCAGGTACGTTCTCCTTTTACGGCCGAACCCAATAACCTATTTTCAGTTCAGACAGATCACTACTGAAGGTAGCCAGTATAATCATAACAGCCATTATAATATAATCATAATAGATCGCTATTGATATAGGTAGATTAATGGAACGTCAAAACCAGAGATATGTATATAGGTTTATCTACCTCCAGTATGCCAAAACTGGTGATAGATAGTTCGGCCGTTAGAGAATTTATGGGTTACCCTGACATATTATCCAAAAAACAACCGAAAATCACCCTTATTCCTAAGTCATAACGATTTCCCCACTAAGATTATTATTATCAAGAAAACTTACAAGAAATTTTCAAAACCTTATAACAATAACTTAACAAAAACGTCAACTGCAACATTGAAAGCCTTTCTTGTCAGAACGGAACAAAACGCACTACCTGCTCGAGTCGCATTAATTCATTTCGCTCCAAAGAAAATGAAGTTTGAAAATTTGCAAATGAAGTGATGCGCCGTCGCGTAATTAAAAATGTTCCGCGTGGTTGGCTACTGAGCCGCTAGGTGGCAGCTCCGTCCGCTACCAATTACATCCTCATGATTGCTTTTATGCACCGAGTACGCCAACCATGACTTATTAATTGTCCCCATTAATTTGGAATTTATGCTGTTATTGCAATTACCGTGAGTAGCATAATTTATTTCTGTCAACAGCTTTTCGAGAGAGCTTCATCTTGTCTATTCAGGCAGACATATTTAACTCAATGTAAGATTGTAAGCCTCTCTGAATAAACCAGTAGTAGGTATTCTTATAATTGGTAGAACAATAATATATTGTATTTTATAAGCTTGGGTATTGTATTTTATTTACCCCCAGCAACGGAACGGGGAGAGCTTTACCTGCAATAATAGGTAGACTACAAGTCAAAATTGAACGCCGATACCGATAGTGTCTGGACTTGAAATATTATATTGAAGATCATATTAACCTACATTGGAATGGTTCTATTACTTTTCTGGTAACGTGCACTATGTCTTATTTGAAATTTCATTATATTGTTTAGCTCCCTTCAAAATGGTTGAGCTGAATGGTGCTAATACATGCGTCATGTTCGTGAACGGGCGCCGTCAGTAGGGACTGGTCATCTCTTTGCTGCCATGGCTTACTTTAATTTAATTTAAGATTTGAGTTGCTTTTTTTTCGTCTTTTCATTACGGACGCTTTTAACGTTCTGCATCGTTCTCACATGCATAATTTTTAATATTTTTAATATGAATGATGTAAACAAGACTTTGTAACCATATTGTTTTGATTTAAAAGAGTGTCCATAAGGTTTCTTGCCCGTTCTTCTCCATAGGTACCTACGCTTTGGAATGGGCAACTAGCTTCATCTTTCTGACTGACCGACGACCCCTTGACAATTCAAAAGTGGCTGTAATTGGTTTAATTGAAATGGTTTGAGTTTGAATTTTGTTCTTTGGGAGTTGAACTAGAAAGGAGAGACAATCCGATTGTTGATCAGACGATTACAGATTTGAGAAACCATGAGAAAACGTAGGGTCAAGTCCATTAATCTTACAAAGTTTTTGAAAGATTTTGTATGGCAAATCTTTCTTAAAGTCAAGGAAAGACCATTGCAACGTTTGTAAATTAGAAGACTTAGCCTAATAGGCTTACAATGGCCTAAAATCGCCAACCCTCCCTGAGGAGTGATCCCGCCAGGGTCGCGGGTTGTTAGAAAGAGATACCGTGGCCCCTGGCATAGGCAACTGAAGGAACACGGTTGGGTTTTAGTGAGTCTGACACTCCCGCTCCTCTGGGCGGAGAACCCACGGGAGAACCCCCCCAAAAAAAAAAGAAATTGATGTGATGAATGTAAGCTTGTTCCTTCTCTATGGGAGAAGAGGCCTTTACCCAGCAGTGTGACAATTATAGACCGATAAAATAATAAAAGAATCATCATAATTGTATCAGCAGATAGATGTCCACTGCTGGACACAACCCTTCCCCATGCATCGTCACAACGACCAGCATCCTAATTGCGTGACACACTATCAATCGGAATCTGAATCATTTTGAAGCTAAGCTAAGAATTGCTAATCCAGTGCTTCATAAGTTCGAAAAATGTGTCTGCTCAACACGTAAATAACGCAATGAATGTTGTTGAACTGTCAAAATGAAACTGATTCCGATTGATAACGTGTTACGCAATTGCCCCGCAGTTCAAAACTGCCAGTATAAAACTGATTTCCACGACCTTATTTAAATCGTCGTCGCCGGTCCACTCACACTCCACAATATGACTTGTATTTATTAATGTCTGTACTAATACTTCCCGATGTGCCCCACATTCCAGATGTTCGTGGGGCAGGTGCCTCGGAGCATGGACGAGAACGACCTTCGTCAGATGTTCGAGGAGTTCGGCAGGGTGCACCAGATCAACGTGCTGAGGGACAAGATCACTGGAGCCAGCAAAGGTTTGTTGTTAAATGTTCTGTGTACACCTGGGCTATGATAAAAATATTTGTAAAGGGAACGGTTTTTTGTAAAGGATGCATATGATAGCGCTACAAGATCCTTTTGGCCCGTGGCCAAAATTGGAACTAACGCCGTTATCTTGTTTTTTCAATACATTTCACGAAACAATCGCAAAAATGTCTGCGACAACAGCGCCCTCCTGTCAACGTCAAGCGAGCGCCAAAAGATCTTGTAGTAGGCTTTTCGAACAGTTTTCGGTTACAAAGTGACTGTGTCCATGATCTTTAACTAGTTTTAAATAACTATGAAGACATACGTAATTTTGGTGACCAATTTGAGATGACCAGGCCATGTAATAACAAAACACACCGCATATATGGTTCAAATACCTTAGTCGTTAATATCGACTTAATTATTGAACTGATTGCTAAATACCTCAGAATTGTATTATTCCCAAAATACGACACATACAGATACAATCTAGCTACCTTTTTAAAAATATTATTTAAAGCATTCACTTTTTGATGAACGTCTTAATAGTACCTACTTTACAAGGGTCGACTTATTCATGAAATTCTCAAAAATTAACAAATTTTAAAACTTATTTTAGTCTCATCACAAATTAATTCTGGGTAAAACCAAAAATAGGACGAACCGAGACGAAGATCCTGAAATAATTTTAAATACAATGAACCTTTCCCAATTATATTTGAGTACGATATTCGAGATATTTCAGTTGCCATGAAAATGAAATTAGAAATTGTTAATATTAGTATCGGAAATATCGGAACTTGTTCAGTAGCGGAACGTTTAATTGAACCATCTTTATTTTAAATATTGATGAAGTTATGTTTAGATTAAAAGCTACTCGTCGGAGTGAGATGTTTGAGGATATAACTGTGAACTGAAATAATGAATTAATTTTCCTCTGCATGCCCCGGAGCCAATTTGTTGGAGTTAACTTTGTTCGGGAAGTAGAATGGCGGTATTTTTGTTAGACTTTCATCTCTTTTCTGGGCCAGTACCTACTGTATTCTATGGAGGTTTGAAGTTTTCAATTTTGTTTCAAGAAAAATTTAAATTATACGTCGGACTTTACTTCTGTATTTTTTTTAAATCATGTTTCATATAAACATGATTTCTTTTTTTAAATCGTCTTAAAAGTTAGTCAAGTTGCCTTGTCGATTGTCATCTTATTTAGGCAGCCAAAAATGAATAAGTATGTTTGAAATGTTATGACACTTTCATCCGAAGAGAACAATGTTTCACCACGTCTAAATTAAACTTTCTTCCATCCATCGCTTCAATATCTTTCAACGAATATAAAATACAAGTTGAAACTTGGTAACAAAATTTCAACTATTTTTAATTCTAAACTTTTGTATTAAACTGACTGTATTTAAATCCAAAAGTTTTCCTTTGTGCGTTCGTAATTATCAAACTTACCAACTGTCGATCTTCATTATATAATCTGAGATTGGTCGTGTCGACCAATCTCTTTGCTACATTTAACAAAGGGAAAGTTGAAGACAGAAGGTATAATATTTTAGTGCGACTACTTCAACAAAAACTTTTTAACTTGCTAAATATACAGTTATGTCGAGTCCCTACGCCTCAATTACGCCTAAATATGGTATACAAATATTAGACTGGCCTGTTGGTCTAGTGGTCAGTGACTATGACTGCTATGCCGGAGGTCGTGGGTTCGATTCCCACCCAGGACAAATGTTTGTGTGATGAGCATGATCATTTGTTCTGTGTCTGGGTGTAATTTATCTATATATGTATGTATTTAGAAATATATAAGTATGTTTATCAGTTGTCTAGTACTCATAACACAAGCTCTGCTTAGCTTGAGACTAGACGGCGTTGTGTGATAGTTGTGGAATATTATTATTATATTCTTTATTCAAATAAATTCTTATAAATTATATTTTTAAATATTAGTATAAAGAAATATAAAAACATTTAAAAATATAAAAAATAGTAGCCCACCGGTATCGGGAACAGGGTCCAAGCTACCGGCGGTCAGGGCTCCAGAGAGAGGAACCTCCTAACTATTCGGGCCGTGTCCAGAAGTACCGCTTTCTGGATCAAGCCCTTGATCCAGCTGCCCAACGAGAGCCTCCTCAGGTGTTGGTCGAGGCTCTTGGCTATTAGACCATTGGCTGTCACGACTATCGGCACAATGATCGCTGAGTCCACATCCCACATGTCGACAACCTCGTGAGCCAAGTCAAGATACTTGATTTGTTTATCTTTCTCGGCTTTCACGAGGTTCCCATCATGCGGGACGGTTATGTCAACAATCATTGCGCGCCGCTCTGATCGATCCACCACCACTATATCAGGCTTATTGGCAACAATAGTCCTGTCAGTGATGATGGATCGATCCCAATATAATGTGATATTACCATTTTCGAGAACTGAGTCGGGCACATACCTGTAGTACGGCACCTCCGATTCCACAAGGTTGTATTTCAGAGCAAGTTGCTGATGGATTATCCTGGCTACAAGGTTGTGTCTATGCAAGTACTCTTCGTTAGCTAGACGAGAACACCCGGAGATAATATGTCTGATTGATTCTCCCGGCCGGTGGCATGCCCGACAGATGTCAACCGTGCCGTCTTTCACAATAAATCTCCGGTAATTGTTCGTCATCATAACTTCGTCCATAATTGCACAGACAAAACCTTCGGTTTCCCCAAAGAGGTCACCGAAACGCAGCCAGGCTACGGACGCTAGTAGATCAACATCGGGCCCATGTAGGGCCCGGAAAAAGCGTCCGTGAAGCTCCTTACTCTGCCATACCTCCATGCGATCATTAGTGTCAAGCACTACTGGCTTGCGCCAGTTCTCTTTAGCCAAGGAGAGCGGGGTGAGGCCCTTGTCCACGGCGACTACATCTCGATGCATCCCCACGTCGGTTTCTAGAAAATATTCCCTGAGACTGCATATCTCGCGATTGTGGAGGGTCTTAGCGTTTAAAAACCCTCGACCTCCACACTTTCGCGGGATATACAGCCTCATTACCGATGACCGTGGGTGATGCATTCGATTTGCAGTCAGCAACGTACGGACCCTCCTATCCAAGGCGTCGAGTTCGGTCTGAGTCCATTTGAGTATGCCAAAAGAGTACATCAAAACCGGCATGACCCAACCGTTGAAGGCGCGCACCTTGTTTCCGCCTGATAGAAGACTATTAAGTACTTTTTTCAGGCGGCCAAAGAAGCGCTCCTTCAACGATTGCTTCATGTCAGTAACATTGATGCCTAACGCTTCCGACATACCCAAATACTTATAGGTTTCGGATGCGGAGAGGGTTCTAAGGTTTGTGGAATCCGAGAGTTGGGTTCCCACGGATTCAACAATCTCCCCTCGCTTTACATGCATGACCGCACATTTGTCCACACCAAATTCCATCCTGATGGCGCTACTGAAAGTTTGAGTTACTTTCAGTAGCTCCATCAGTTGCAAATTGTTGGGGGCAAAGAGTTTTAGGTCATCCATGTAGAGGAGGTGCGATATAACCTGACCACCTCTCCTCAGCCGATAGCCTAGACCTGAATCCTCCAGCAGCGTGCTTAGAGGATTCAAGGCTAAGCAGAACCAAAGCGGACTCAAACTATCACCCTGAAATATGCCTCGCTCGATCCTTATCGGTTCGCTATTCCTCTGAATATTTCGACATCCTGGATATCGAAGGACCGTCCTCCATTGCCCCATACACGACATCAGGAAGGTGCGCAGAGTTGCATCTACTTTGTACAACTCCAACACCCTCATGAGCCATGTATGTGGCACCGAGTCATAGGCCTTCTTATAATCTATCCAGCATGTCGACAGATCCTTTCGGGAACGACGAACCTGTTGGCTAATGGCCATATCAATGAGGAGTAGCTCCTTAGTACCCCGGGACCCGTTCTTACATCCATTTTGAGAGACAGACATGATGGAGTTGGTGTCTATATGTTTGTTAATTTTAGTTCTCAAAATGGATGTAAGAACTTTATAGACCGTCGGTAAACAAGTGATCGGTCTATAATTTTTGGGATCCGCGGTACTACCTGATTTATGGAGCAGGTGGGTTATTCCTGTCGTTAGGAACTGGGGCAGCGACCCTGACTCTAAGGCTGACTGGAACTGGGATGCCAAGCAGGCGTGCGACCCTTGGAACCATTTTATCCAAAAGTTGTGCAGCCCGTCCGGCCCTGGAGATTTCCAGTTAGGCAACGGTCGGACTGCACGAGCAACATCTTGGGGGCTGATGGTAAGTACCCCCATTTCTGGTATTAGATCGCACGCTCGCTCAATCTTCCCAGTCCAATCACCCTCGGTGTGACTGACAGGCACCGACCAGATGTTTCGCCAGAACGAGCACATGGCGTCATCATCCGGTAGGCACGTGTCAGTAACACCTTGGTCCGATCGCTCCCAAGCCCTATAAACCCACCTTTCATCACTCTGGAATGTGCGATTCTGAGTGTATCGCTCCACTCGCCGCCTGTACCGACGAATACGGTTCGCCCATGCATACACTTTCTGCTTCAGAAAGTCGATGCGCTCCGTGACACAAGACATATAGTCTTGAGGACTGATATCAGTCCCCAAGAATGCCCGTCTCACAAAGCGCATCACTCTAGGGCGAGTATTGCCCTCCCTGAAGCAGGCTCCCTTATTATTATTATTATTATTAGGGGAAATTTTCATCTAAATTTTCCGGAATAAATATCATTCCACAAGCGGGCCTAACGAAAAAATTACATCAAATCAACCTCTGTAGCTTCTCTACGCTCCTCCTAATCCCGAAAAAAGTTGTATAATCCTGCCACATTCACGTCAGATTTATTCAAACAATATGAAATCACATTATTTCAAAACGTTAAGTACCTTTCATCCCTAAATACACTCATGAAAATGTAGGTACAGCAAATAAAAACACGAATAATAAAAAATGTATAGTCGCTCCAATATGTGTTTAAAGCGAGTTGTCCCGTTTCACGTATCATTGTTTTGCCAAACAACAATAGGGTCAGGTCTCTTGCACGTTATAATACATGTTGACATTTTTGTTTGTCCCATTATTAAAGTCTTTTGTGCTAAAAACCCCCCTTTTCACTTGTACCTTGTCTCTTCTTTTGTTATGTACAGCGGACAAGGTCTGCGTAGAACCAGCCTCGGTTGTTTTTATAAAAAAATGCTGTTTTTTATTGTTTTTCTATGTTTTCTCCTTGTTTTATTTTTTGACGGCGTCACGTAATTAATGTTGCGTTTAAGCAAGGAATATTGTCTCTCGTTTATATTTCGCTGAAAGAAGTTCGCTTTACAGTTTAATAAATTATGTAAGTCAAAGAGAATGAAAAAAAGTTATTAAAGAAGTGCCAAAAAATCAATGAAAATAACGTTTCAACGTCACTTACTGAAATTAAAAAACTTAAATTAATTTGGTTTGTACCTTCGATTAAAACACAGACTTTTAAATTGGTAGAACTCAACAAAACGTCAAATCTGGCGATGCAGCCCGCGGTTCTAATGGCGTAACACACTAACTGTGGAAATGGCTTTCATTTTGACAGTTCAACAACATTCACTCCGTTATTTACGTTGTTGAGCAGACAAATTTTTCGAACATAAATGAAGTAACTAGCTGCAGCCTGCAGTTTCACCCGCGTAAGTGTCGATCCCGTGGGAATATCGGGATAAAAACTATCCTATGTCCTTCCCTGGGATGCAATCTATCTCTCTGCCAAATTTTATCGAAATCCGTTCAGTGGTCTACGCGTGAAAAGGTAACATACAGACGGACAGATAGACAGAGTTACTTTCGAATTTATAATACTTATTAGTATGGATGGATTACCTCCTTCAAAATCATTCAGATTGTGATTGAAAGTTTGTTACGCAATAGGGTACTGGGTTTTTGTCTAATCAAAACTTTTGCAAACAACCCTTATAAAACCAATATTTAAGTACATTTTTCTTTGATACGACTTCTTCAAACAGTACGTTATATATGTTCTTTATATGTAAATAGTGTTCGTGTCACAATTAACAGTTTATAACGTGAACTCGTTAGCAGAGGCACGCCATCCGCGAGTTAGTCTGACGTACGTAAAATGGCCTGTCGATCATTCAGAATTAGAATTGTGCAGTAAATACACTGTCGTTATAATGTTATAGTGGTTGCTTGATACGTGTTTGAATTTGAGACTTGTTGGTTTAAGAATAGGTGACATTCTTGGTTGAACTGTTCGGAGGTCTTCTGACCTTTTGGTAGTCGGCTGAAAACTTTGATGAGGGCCTAGGTAGCTAGTAAAGGGGAGTTAGTGTCTAAAGTATCTAGACGTTAACACTTAACTACTGTCAATATTAGCGCTGATGAAAAGATATGAAAATTGCAAAATTAAAAATCTTATTTGTAAATACTGAATACGACATTATGAACATCTGTTCACAATAGGACAAGCTACATTCAAGGTTCTTTATGAAAAGCAACTTTCAGTTTGTTTACATAAATGTTTAATTAAAAATCAACCGATAAACAGAAAAACTTAAACTTTAACTAATAGAAAATGTTTAATGTGCTGTGATTTCTGTATATAAATTGTTATAATAATCTAGGTTTTGTTTGTTAAGCTTGCGATGAGTGATATCTGTGCGTTCTAGAGCTTTTACTGATTTACAATGTTTTCGTGTTTCACACTTCATTTCAGACAAATTCTCCAGACTTCGATGTTATATTTCGCAAGTGTGTGCTTTGTAAATACACCTAGCTTTCTCATTTCGTGGCAAACTACATTGTTTAAATTAATTGAACCACACACTCACGTATTGAAAATCAGTCTATTCTGTAAAAATCTGACCGTGAAAATTAAGTAAGCTTGGAGTGAGCTGTCAATCCCTAGAATTGAATGGAATGACAGCTCACTTCAAGCTCACTTAACCGAAGCTTTCACGGTGAAAACTTTTTCAGAATTAATGAGTTAACTGTCAAATAACTGCTGTGATTTGTTTACTAAAGTTTCCTTCAAACAGGCGCGACACGCAATATAATCGCGCGCGACACAAAGGCACCGCTCGTTGCGCGACTGGCGGTGCCTTTGTGTCGCGCGCGATTTTATCGCGTGTCGCGCCTGATTGTCGGAGCCTTTATGTAAGACGACAGCCAATCTAAGTGCACAGGAGTTAGCAACAGATCGAGTTGAACTTGCTTTCTGGATACTCAAAATAGACATGAACTGAATACTTTTATTATCAACATTTGGCATTTAACAAAAATAGGTTTATGTCGTAGTTTTAACATAGTTGTTTTTATTGTTGTTTTTTCTATGTATTATTTGTCTGAAGTAAGGTGTGTCGTAGGCAACCCCCTGTATGTTATGTGTATGTCATGTTATGTAAGTGTGCGCTTCTGTTACAGGGTGCTGTTTTGTGACGTTTTTCACTCGCAAAGCGGCGTTGAAAGCCCAAGACGCTTTGCACAATATCAAAACTTTGAGCGGGGTAAGTGCGTTTTATATGTTATAATTTTTATATGTTCACCTTTTATGGTTTGGCGCATAATTTTATTTGGCATAATTTTTATAGATTTATAACAAATTGTATATTATACCTATTTGTATTGTAATTGCTCTGTATAAAATTGTACGCTCTGCCTTTTCACAGGAAATCAATGTGTTTAATATGAAACAGATACCTATTAAATTTTATGTTTCTGGTGTAAAGTTAGTATTTTGTGGCATAATGTAATTTATAATCGTATTAACGCATTGGTTTCCGATTCGTATATTTCTGTTATCCATAAATGTTGCGTGGAACTTATTAAAAGTTTAAACCGTGTTTTAAAGCAATTAAATTAATACTATGAATGGAAACAATCAAACCATGTTTGGGATGTACCTAGTATGAATATACATATTTATGAGTATTCTTACTTTATGATTGTATAATATCTACTATACCTACTGTGACCCGTATTCAAAAATTAAAGCTACCTATGCCTGCAAAGCAGGGTATGCCTCGTATGAACTATTAAATGACTATGCAAAATGCACATCTTTAAAATTGCATTTGCCCGAAAGCTGTACTTTTACCACTTAAAATACAACGAAACCCAAATTATTCACCTTCGTATCTTTAAACAAACGTCTACACGTTCATACTTCACAATCTATAAGCCCTACATCTGCCCCAGGCTCTCAGCCAACAAACAGATCAAGATAACAGTCAATAAGAATTAATAAGATCATCAATGGAACCTGTTGCTGGTCAGAAAAGTTCCATAACAAGGAAGAGGGGATGAACAAACACACAATTCAATACTCGCGATTGTTATTGAACACAATGGAATTACAGACTTTCATCCTGTCTATTCATCCCCCCCTTTTTTCTAGGGCTGGCATCGGAAAAATAGGAATGAAAATAATTTGAGCAATTTCAACGGCACTTTTGACAGTTGGTTTTGAAAAATCTACGTACCTATTTTATTACTAACTTTATCAATGTATTTTGCACATAATATGCTAGGGTTTTGTCATTTAATATATCTTTTAAATACTGAAGAAACCAGAAAGCACTGCGTCGTATTTCTAAAACCACGGAAAAACCCCTGTATAAATAAGTAAGCATCACCCTACGACGACGCTAATGCCGCACCGCATATCCGCAACTTGCAAAAATATCCCACTAATCCGAAACGGAAAATGGAACAAAAATAGAATAGTGAGGATACGTCTGTTTAGACAGCCCTATAGCCGTCTCGTCTTCATCTCGGTGATAATTCGATTCCATTATATTATCGGAGAGGTTTTTTCTCTCTCGATTGATTCTCGAATCGCTCGCGTTTTGATCGGAACGCCAGGTGAGGGCTGCCTACTCGAGATATGAGAAACGACAATATTTGTGGATTATTTTGTTTCTTTGTCGTTATTTCGTGAGGGGAAGTGTTGTTTTATCATTTTGAGTCGTTTGTCTCATTACGAGGGTATGTAGGTATGACTGTTTAAGTTTAAGCAATGTTTTATTACAATAACTTGAGGCTTTTAAGCCGACAACATGTTAGGCATCTAGGTAAGCAGGTGCCTTTAGGCAATTTATTGCGTTTGCTTACCTACAACTCAACGTCTTGTCTCAAAACCTTAATTATAATAATTGCGAAGTTTAACGCTAGAGAAAGCTCAATTTAAATTATTCTAGTGTAAATAATTTATCACTAAATCCACAATATATAAAACACTAAAAAGCACTTAACCTGTCTGTCTCCAGAAAATCTTAAAACAGAAACTAATCAAAAGAAAGTAAGACAAACCCACAATGTGAAATTCATTGGAAAACAAACATAAAAAGCTCCACTCCAGATTTATTTCGCTAAATAACTCCAACACCAAGTCAATCGTATTTCTAGCACAGTTTATCCGCAACTACGAACTAAATAAGAAGAGTCACAACAAGAAAATTACAACTGTGTCTCCAACTGAGCGGAAGTGACGAAAGTTGCCGCGAACTATCCGCAGTTGGGCCTTAAATAAATAATAGCCGGGAGTATCCGAACTTTAAGTTCGGAATAATTTATTTCCCCTCACTATCTGAGGTACGGGTCGTAGGCCGAGTCGTAAATTATTGTAATCCGATGGTACCTGCGTTTAATCTTGTTGTTATCGGTTATTTCGGATTGGTCACGGTGATTAAGTTTGGAGATGAATAGTTTAGGTATTAATTCTAGTGTTTATCTAACTAGCTTTTGCCAGCGGCTTCGCCCGCGTGGAGGTCAGAATTTATCACACGGGAACGTACAGAAAGCGTCACTATGTCCTAACCCCTCAAGTTTTAAAATGTTACACTGCTACAACATTGAATTCCTTACGAATAATCTAAAGAATACTTCAAAAAGAGTCCATTGTGTTGACTCGGATTCGAACCATCGCATCACCGAACGTCGTCATACTCATACCGGCAGTTTGACGAACTAGCCAGCGAGCCCATACGAATTGCGATGAAATTGTTATCTACTATCGGCTGAGTCATTATATCTTTAGGTCCCTGTCTAATCGAAAGATGTTATAATTTGAGGGTATCCATTAATTTTACTTACTTACGTTGTCTTTATAAAATTAATCCATACCTTCAAGTTAGAACTTTGTATACGTTCACTTAAAACGGCGAAGAGTAAACGACTACTATTTATCAATTATTTTTTTAAATGATTTCTGATTTTATGAGAACTAAAATAGTTGTTCTGTTTGTTGTAAAATAAGATCATAGTTTTGTTAAATAATAGCAATAATAAATATTAATAAAGTATTTTATTTTTCTTGATTTTTTAATTCTTTATAAATAATTACTACTTAAAACAAAATAGAAAAATATATCAAAATAATATAATGAACAAAAAGAACATTTCGTGCCTATATAGGATTTGAACTTCCAATCTTATGCACGGTAAGCGGTCTTGATACCTCCAGTCTATTTAGACGATGAATAAGTTGTCGTAAATGTTAACCCTATTATTGTTGCTTGTCGTCGCAAAAGTATTGTTTTATTGAAAAAAACAATAATAAAAACAGAATTTAAAAAAAATACTTACTTAAACTTATTTATTCACTAAGACAATACATTATTTAAAATAAAATGTTTTTGCAAAACACAAAAACCAACTTGGGCCTATCACGGATTTGAACGCACATGTCTTTTGGTGGGGTAACTACTTAATGGAGCTGTGTGTACTACCGGGATAGAAAGTGTGTGTCGATCTAGGTTATACCTACCTTGCATTCGCGATTTATTTGCCAAAAATGTAAACAAATAT
Organism: Oligia fasciuncula; assembly: GCA_963082905.1. Lineage (NCBI taxonomy): Eukaryota > Metazoa > Arthropoda > Insecta > Lepidoptera > Noctuidae > Oligia > Oligia fasciuncula. The sequence goes on from OY720395.1 coordinate 18,629,259, forward strand.
GAATTAATGGAAAAATAACTAAATCTAATTCTATACTTGAAGTCCTTTAAATCCTATAATAAAGTTCAGTTTACGCTACAACTTCAAACATTTTTATAACTTTGTCTTAATTAAGTTGATATTTGTTTAACTTGAAACTTGGAGGGGAGCGGGGAGGAGGGACTTGTTATGATATTCTTAGTTCATTTTACTATGCAGATACCTAAAGATGTACTTATAAATAAACTAACTTGGTAAATACATAAATTGTATATTTCTTTGAATTTTATTATTGACTTGTTTTTCTTTGTTTTTTTTTTACATTTTTATGTTCAGAACTTTGTAAACTAGTAGTCGCTGTAAGTACTGCTTTCAAACTGATAATTATGTATCAGTCAAACTAGACAGTCAATATAATTTGCAACTTTCCCCAGTTTTAGGAGTATTAAAAAAAATATGTATTTTTTTTTTTAATTCTTTTTTTTAACCCCCGACGCAAAAACGACGGGGTGTTATAATTTTATAAAATATCTTGACAGTAACCGGTCTGTAAATTAACATGTCTTATCTAAGAGATCCGGGTGATTTGTAACCCTCCTATTACAGACACTTTTCTATAATTAAGAGTGCCTCTAATATGAACATTGAGATATCTAAGTAAAGTTGTATGATTATGATTACCTTGAAGACGTACAGTCAACAAAAGAGATAAGTATGCAGGATCCACGGATATAGTTGAAGTTTAGTAAGAAACCGATGGATTTTATTGTCTGATATTTAATTTGATAAACGTTTGTTTTCTATTAATAAAGTAAAATTTTATTTGAGAACATCCACCGGTTTCTTACTAAACTTCAACTATATCCGACGATACTTATCTCTTTTGTTGACTGTACATAATTACACATAAACATTATACATTGGATCTGAATGTCCATAAAAAAAGGTAAAAAGGAAGTCCTTTCAAGAAATCTTGAAAAACCTTTACAAGTACTTACCTACTAAAATATCGTGAATAAAGTGCCTTCTCACCTCTTTTCATAAGTAAAGATTACCTCTTCAAATAAGGATCAGAAGTCGACAGATTATTTATTTAACACAAATTGGGTTGGAGGGTGGTATTTAAACCGGTAACCATCTTTGTATTTACACGAACTATGCAGACTCACCCCTATTAGAACCCTTCTGCTTACCCCATAATATAAACACGGCTTTTATTGAAGCCACAAACGTGTCTAATCAAAATCATCAATTGCATACTTCAAACCTTTGCGTATGCGGAACCCTAAAGGGTTAATCACCCTGAAAAGCGTATGTTCTACACGTGGTTCAGTTATAATTAGCTTTTTATGTAAACAGAAATAAAAGAGTAAGGGCGTGTATTTTCTTAATGAAAAGAAAGTTTATAGGAACTTAATCAGAAACGAATCAACTTTTTCAGCCTATTGTAGTTTACTGGTCGATTAAGAGTAAAAAAGAAAAGTACAATGTTTAAAATAACAATATAGTAAAATAATTATATCAATCTGCAACCTGCCTAGCCTTTTTCCCAAGTGTGGGGTGATTGGGGTCAGCTTCCAGTCTTACCGGATGCAGCTGAATACCAGTATTGACTGCCTATCTGACCTCGACAAACCAGTTACAGGGTAACACGATAGCCCTTGGTAAGACTGGTTGTCAGACTTTTGGACTTCTGATTACCCGTAACGACTGTCAAAGATCTACGTATGACAGCCGGGACCAACAGTTTAAGGTGCTTTCCGAGGCGCGAAGGGGTCTCGATATGTAATGAATGGTCACCCATCCACGTGCCGACCGCGGCAAGCGTGGTTTAACCTTCGATAGACCCCTGTGGCTGTTATTATAAAAATAATGAACACGTACCTAATTTCGTGCGTGTTTTGTTTTCTAATTCATTTCGGTCTCAAAGACTTATACTACTCTTTAAAAGCACTACTTCATACTGCGGTATTCCCACCCCCGTCCCCCTTGCCCTAAGTTCGGCTGCAGAAATGTCTTGGGCAACATTTTTGACATAGTTGTCCGCAATCGGTAGCTGTGGCCGCAGCGATCGCGGGGCGAAAAGGTACCCTCGGAATTTATGGAATTTTATCTTATTAATTTCGCATCGTGTAATATGTTGTTGATAATTTTATTGGTGATTATGTGCGAGTAAAGGGATGTTGTTGAAAGAGGAATTTAGTAACTGATTATCATGGTATTACTTATATTCTCCTTACTTTCAAAGTTTCAAACTACAATCACATTGACCAATAAACCGCCAGTGTTGCATGAACTTCCCGTTAAAAAATAGACATAAAGAAGAATTTATTTCTGATTCTGTATGCTGTTAATAGCACAAATAAGTTTTAAAATGGACGATGGATATCAGCATAATCATACAGCATAAAACGCCTGTCTTGGTTCGAATCCAAGACTTACAACTCGTTAGCAGACATAAAATGGACTTAATTTATAATCTTTCATCCTTTAGAATAAATTACTTGTCACGACACAAAAGCCTTAATGATAAAAAAACAGTAATTTTAAATACTAGGAATTTGAAACGTTTTTTTCTCAAATTGGGAAACTAGACTTTCAACTTACCGTGTGCATTGCTATTTTCCTTGAATCCTCTTCATGATAAAGCGATATCAGGACACCACACTGACCTAGAAATAACCTTTTACTTAACAAATCAATCAACCACAGAACGTATGAACAATGTACAGATAAGTTCAGGCAAAAGGTTCACTTGGCTCAGTGCACTGTGAAAGGCTCCCAGCTGATGGTTCCAAAAGGAGTAGCTACCTAAGAGATAGGAAGCCTAGATGTTCCGCTGCCGCGCTGCTGCAAAGTATAAGTTACTATAAGGCCGACCACTTAACTGAGACGTTGCCTGAGGTAGCTGCGCGGTGCGGGAGGGGTGATAGTTGTCACAAGTTGACGAATCACTGAGCTCTCGCATCACATCACAATACCCCGCACCGCGCTGCTACCTCAAGCAACGTCTCATTAAAGCGGTCGGCCTATAGCTGCGCCCCGCGGTTTCACCGCATAAGTTACGATCCCGGTGGAATATTGGGATATAAAGTATGTAGATACTTTATATCCTAATATTCTACTACCTATATCCAAATCCAGGTCATGGTCTACCCATGTCTCAAATTTCATTCAAATCCGTGCAGCCGTTTTAGCGTGAAAGCGTTTCTCTTTATAATTATATTATTATTATAGTTTATACAAGCGCGTAGTAATAGCGGGATATACAGTGCAACATGGGTCGAAGAATCATAGAAACCTAAGCTGTTGATTGAACAAAGAAACGAAGAGTTTTCTACGTCAGAAAATACCTTGTTTTTGTAAGACTTACCTACATACATACTAGGATTGTTAAACTCATCATCATCTGCCTAGCCTTTTCCCAACTATGTTGGGGTCGGCTTCCAGTCCAACCGGATGCAGCTGACTATCAGTATTTTACATGGAGCGACTGCCTATCTGACCTCTACAACCCAGTTACTGGGTAATACGATACCCCTTGGTAAGACTGGTTGTCAGATTTTCAGGCTTCTGACCACCCGTAACGACTGTCAAAGATCCACGAATGACAGCCGGGACCAACTTCCGAGGCACGGAGGGGTCTCGGTATGTAAAGATGGTCACCCATCCACAGACCAACCGCGGCAAGTGTAGCCTAACCTGATCGATCGACCTGTGCGGCTGTTATTATTTAGCCACGGACCCCAGGATTGTTAAACTATACAATGTAAATTTTCTGATGTTTCTTGTATCGTAACCTCCGTAAACTCACAATACCTACCGGACATGTTTGACTGGGCCGGACACGGCCGAACTTTGATCGATAGCCCGGATTTATGATCCGGTTTCCCCCGTCTTAAGTAATTGACCGGCTCCATTAGTGGGGGAGTTGCCTTTCGGGGTTCCGTACGTTACAAACATAGTTTGTGTTTTGATGTTTAGTTTATAGTGCGCTCCCGGTTTTATTAATTTCGGCTTTGTTGTGGTATTTAAAGAGGAGGTTTGGATAGTTGAGGTCGGCTTAGGTTGAGTCTATGAGGATGGGTGGGTAGATTCGGTGTATCCTCTTGATTTAGGTAGGTACTTATGAAGTGGGTCGAATATAAAACCTTCTTTGTAGTATATTCTGCATCATATCCCCGTCTGTTAGGTCTGTTATGGAATAGAAAAAGTATTGTGTCCCATTCATTAGTGACAGTTGAACTTCTAAATAACATGAAGGCAACAATCATACTAATATTATAAAGGCTAAAGTTTGTGAGTGTGTGTGTGTGTGTTTATATGTTTGTTACTTCTTCACGCTGAAAACGGCTGGACCAATTTTGATGAAATTTTGTATGGAAGTAGCTGACACCCTGGATTAACATAGGCTACTTTTTATACCGATATTCCCACGGGATCGATATTTACGCGTGTGAACTCGTGGAGCGCAGCTAGTTGGATATATTTGATTGAATTTTCGTATGCAGACTGGCAACGTCATTAGATATAGGTATACGATTTATTTTTGTATTGACGTCTCCACGTTGTATAAAGGTACGAGTTCGTAGCCGACCGCATAGAGCAGCAGCAGACGACGTGACGTTACGACATGTGGTACCGACACGTCGTAGCGTCATGTCGCTGCAGTCATGATTCCGAACCCAACCGCAGATGGCTGCAGCTGCTGTATGCGGTCGGCTACGAACTCGTACCTTTACTCTGAAATCGCCAAGTCGTCTTTTGAGCAAGCGTGGTGACCCATGCTCGTGCCTTCTCCGTATGAAAAGACGCCTTTGCAGCAGTGGGACAGTAATAGACCGGTATTATTATTATTATACTCCTTTGTTTTAGGAGTGTGAAATACGTAAGGGATACTGGAACATGTCGATAGTTAATCGGTCAGGCAGTCTCCATTCAGTCTAACGTACCATGAGGGTCGTAGGCTTACCTGCCTGACTAGGTAACGGCTCAAAGGCTTTGCTTTGATCGGTCATTGGCAATTATAGGCAGGCCTTGTAAGCTACCTGCTGCATCATATTTTTAGTTTGAAAGCAGCCGCGATCACTTACAAAACAAAAATTAACAAAACACTTTTATAGACATCAATTCAAAAACTCGCAAAAGCTCCATGAAGTATTAAAATAAAGGTTTTATTATTACTATTATTTATAATAATAATAAAACCTTTATTTACAGGCTACTTTGGCCCATAGATAAATACCTTACAGACTAACGTATATATTATAATATAATACAATGTGTGTTAGTGTATAAACTTAAAACTATGTTCGTAAAACTCACTTCACTCGAGCACTGTCTTTGTGCGGTTTGTTTTAAAAAGACAGAATATACGTTAACGTACCCCTTGAAGCTTTCAGGCGTCGCATTGACAACACGGGCGACAACTAAGCGATTGAATTGTTTCTAATGACCGGTCGGGGACCATACTGCCTGAACGACATCGAAGATAAAGCGAAACACAGCGGATTTATCTTAGCTTTGAGATTTCTAGCCAGTAACATTGTACCTACTAAATTAAGACCGGATTTGATCAGTCCTCTTAAAAAAAAGTAGCCAATTTCTATGTATTAGCTGACCTCTAAACACTACTATGAATTTGGCTTACGAAAGCCTATCCTACCTATCTAAACTTTCAGAAGGTACATTACAAACAAACCCTACCTGAGAGTCACATCACGTGCCAAGCTTAAATTCAACCTTAAGCCCGCAACACACGAATCTCATGCCCGCATCGTTTGCGCCGCACAAGACCACTTCGTGGTCCTAAGGTCCTGGTAATTACGTAAGTAATCGCATAGGTGTAGTGTAACTAAATAAGGCGATTAGTACACGCCTCACGTGTCGTATATACGGTCATAGTGATGGCGATTAAGCAATTTACCGTTAGTCGATCCCGGAATCGAATGACGACCATGTTAGTCGAATAGTAACGGGTGCTTCCTTGCAATGCGATTGGATTGAGAGATTGTAACCGGAAATGTTTAAGGGTTTAAAGTGTGTTTTTGGTGTGGAAATGAAGATGTTAAGGGGTTTTTAGGAAACTGTAAAGGTAGATAAGACTTAAAACTTTTTATGGGTAGGAATTGTAGAAATTATAGACTATTTGCTGCTTACATGCAACCTCCGCCATTCCGTTAAAAGTTATTGCCAAGAAATACGAGACAAATATTACCTACTTTAGTTTAAGATTAAAAAACTATATGCGTCAGATTTGGCGGACAAGCCAAAGGTAGAAAATATTTTTTTTTATTAATTTAATGATCCAATTACGATAAATAAAAGTAAAATAGTCTTTTATTATTAATCCTGGTACAGTTATATCCTCCCGATGCTAACAGTATTGAGTAGGTGTGAAAAGATTAAGTTGTAGTTCTAGAAACTATAACAGCGATATTATTGTGATTTAAGCAAAATAATAAAGAAAATTCTAGAAAATATTAAAAACCGTAACTGATAAAACTGGCCAAGTGCGAGTTGGACTCGCACACGAGGGGTTCCGTACCACAAGACAAAAACGCCGAAAAAAACACGTTTGTTGTATGGGAATATAAAATTTATTTAAAATTTATATTCCCATAAATATTTATTTTATTCTGTTTTTAGTATTTGTTGATATAGCGGCAACAGAAATACATCATCTGTGAAAATTTCAACTGTAGCTATCACGGTTCATGAGATTACAGCCTGGTGACAGACGGACAGTGGAGCCTTAGTAATAGGGTCCCGTTTTTACCCTTTGGGTACGGAACCTAAAACCCACGATCAGATAAACCACGCTGTACGTTATTACTGTAACAGGAAACAAAAGGCCTAATTCAGTCGAAGTGAAAGCAACATTGTAAGAACAGAATTTAATCAGAAGAAAAATAAGCGAGGCGGAGGAAATATACAATATCCAATTCTCTTCCTAAGAAATCCGATGTAAAAGCCCCATTGTACGTCGTACGTACGTCTATGTATATATACGTATAATAACGGAACCAATTAACTGTGATATCCAATTTCTTAAATTAATTTATCGCGTAGAGATCGTCGAGCCGACAATAATTATAATACTTGAAAAGTGTCAAAGCGATCGCGATACGGCGGTGTTAAATTTTACGAGGTTGTCCCCCCCCCCACCCCCTCTTCTCGATTCTTACGATAATATTGTCAACGACAAAGAAACAGACGTTGGGTTTATAATATATATCTACCTTCCGTTAGGTTTTTTGGGGCTTGAAAAGAAAATTAGGAAATGACGTTCTTCAGAAGAGATTTTTTCTTGCATTCCCTCCAGTTATACAATCAAATGTGTCTTTTTGTGAACTAATAGAATTTTCTAAATGCCAACTAGTTTGCAAACCCTATAATTGAGTAGAACATGGCTTAGATATTTCAAGAAGCCTAATCAAACGGCTGCTTTCAAAAAGGTGAAGGAAAACATCGCGAGGAAATCCTGTCCTAGACCCAAAAATTCGAAGACATGTGACGTCCGCGAACCCACACTGGGCGCGCATGGTGGATTTATGGCCCACTCCCTCTTACAGAAAGGAGGCCTGTGTCCCAGCAGTGGGAACGTTATAGGCTGATTATACTATGGCTTAGATATTTCAAGAAGCCACGTGCCTATTCCTTATTATTTTCTGTTCCTCATTTGTAAAGAGGCAGAGCGGATCGGCCATCCTGCATTCTTATTTTCCACCATCACGAAGAATGCAATCTATTTGACGCTAAAATTTTACGAGTCGACTCCGGTTCGGGGAGAAAATTCAGATGTTTCCGTGCGAACGATAATGACGTCATCAAGTCGACGAAACAGTTGTCAATGTAATATTGTGGCGAGGAAGAAGTATTGACTGTATAACTGTCAATAATTCTTCCCTGAAGTAATTCAATTCCAATCGAATTGAGTTAGATTAGAAAAAGGCATTAAGACACCAAACAAATAAAATCCGAACTTCACACCGATCTCCACGCAATTACCTTCGGAAAAAACTTCCTAATCACGGATTTGGATTGATGGCTCAGAAAACTTTTTTAATTTAGTCCCCGAAAACAGGTGCGTGCGAATTACCGGCTCCATTGTCGGACGATATGAGCAATTTTGTCGGAGTCAGCCAGAGATTAGCACAGGGCCCTTAATCCGAGTATCGGGGCGATGTGGCCCGTCATATTTCATAATACCCCCCCGGTTAGGGCGAGCGCTCATTGGAGCGAGAAGAGCGGTTATTACGGCATGAAATGGACAGCTCATTAGTGGAGGTAATGGAAATGAAGGATATGTGTTTAAGTATTTTAGTAACTCATGCGTGTACTATGAAAATGTAGTTCTACTAAGCTGAACGAAATATTATAGGTTTCTGGCCTGCTTTCAACCCTATGAAAGAGGAAGAAGACGTTACTTCAGCTACGCGTTAGCATGACCACCATGTGAACGGGTTTTGTCAACGAAAGAAAAGACAAACTCAAACTCAAACTCAAACTCAAAGCATTTATTTCAATTAAACCATTTTACAGGCACTTTTGAATTGTCAAGAAGTAGGTCAGTCAGAAAAATGTGAAGCTAGTTGCCCATTCCAAAGCGTAGGTACCTATGGAGAAGAACGGACAAGAAACTCCATGGACACTCTTTTTAAATTATATTTTACAAAAATATTAGTTACATCATTACTTTTGAATTTATAATTAAATAATGTGAGAACGATGTAAAAATAAACAAGACGTATGCGTTAAAAGCGTCCAGAGTACAACAAATAGTACTAAAACTACAATCCAAAAATAAAAATAAAATAATTAAAAATAAGCCGAGGCAGCTAAGTGATGACCAGCCCCAACTGACGGCGCCCGTTCACGAACATGACGCATAGATCAGCACCATTCAGCTCAACCATTTTGAAGGGAGCTAAATGATCCAACATACACGCCACCGTCAGCGAGACATTTGTGTGAGCATGACATACTATCAGCCGCCAGGGCACATTCGAGTCAATGAAAGACATATTACCCGGTAAATGGTAAAATAAGGTATAGTACTTACATAGAACTCACATCTGTGCTATGCAATTATACAATACAAATGAAATTGAGTTTATACAATGCAAAGATAGTCTTACAATCTTCAGCAGCTCCAACAGTATTTTCAGGTGTTAATCAATTAGTTGTGGTTGTGGAGCAGGACCAGCATTGAGCCAGGCATTTTTATCAGCTATGTAATCCCCTAACTTATAATATGCCTGACTGCATAGTGTGCGTTTTATACAAGACTTGAATTTTGTCTCATTCAGTTGAAGAATGTGGGGAGGTATTTTATTATAACATTTTAAACAGTACCCCATAAAAGATGAGTCTACTTTAGCCAGTCTGAAACCTGGTTGAACTAATAGGTCCCTATTTCTAGTACTATAATTATGTCTTTCACCTCTTTTACTAAAAAGATGTAAGTTTTTTCTTACATACATGATGTTTTCGTAGATATATTGACAAGGTACCGTCATGATGTTAATTTCCTTAAACAGTTCCCTCAGAGAATCGCGCCTGCGGAGGTTATATATGGCTCTGATGGCTCTTTTCTGCAGAATAAAAATTGAATCGATGTCTGCAGCCCGTCCCCAAAGTAAAATACCGTAAGACATGACACTATGAAAGTAACTAAAATAGACTAGTCTCGCGGTATCCACATCAGTAAATTGACGGATTTTTCTGACAGCATAAGCTGCTGAACTTAGCCGTCCTGCAAGAGATGTTAAATGAGGACCCCATTGTAGCCTTGAGTCGAGCGTGATCCCTAAGAAAACAGTTTTATCGACGAATTCTAGTTTCTCTTGATTCAATATTATCTCACAATCACTACCCTTGACATTTGGTAAAGAAAATCTTATGCACTTAGTTTTTTTTCCATTTAATACTAAATTATTAGCAGTGAACCAATTTTGGACCTGCAGTAGGGCGTTATTTACGTCGTCAAAATTTGTAGCACGTCTATTTACCTTAAAAATTAAGGAAGTGTCATCAGCAAATAACACCATTTGTGGTTGATTTTTTAATAAATGGAGTAGATCATTAACATACACTAAAAAGAGGAAAGGACCCAATATCGAGCCTTGTGGCACACCCATTTTTACTTTTAAACCATATGAATTGACACCATTTATTTGGACTTGCTGTTGTCTATCATTTAAATAAGAACTAACTAAACTGAGCGCAAGTTTTCCAAGTCCGTAATGCTCAAGTTTCAAAAGCAAGGTTTCGTGATCGACGCAATCAAATGCCTTAGAGAGGTCACAAAAGATTCCAATGGCGTCTTGGGCCTCTTCCCACGCGTTAAAAATGTGTTTTAATAAGGTTACACCAGCGTCAGTCGTACAACGTCCTTTGGTGAAACCAAATTGCTGATCGTGAAGGATTTTATTCATGTTAAAATGATTGAGCATCTGATTAAGCATTATCTTTTCGAACACCTTACTGAAAACCGGCAACACGGATACGGGTCTATAATTATTGGTGTCTTTACTGTCCCCAGATTTGAAAAGTGGTATTACCTTACTGTATTTCATTAAATCGGGGAAGATTCCTTGATCAACACACAAATTAAATACTAAGGCTAAGTAAGGTGCAATAGTCTCAATTATGGAGGCACAGACTTTAATGGACATTCCCCAAAGATCTTCGGTCAATTTGATCTTAATTTGCTTAAAAGCTTTTATTACTGAAGCGGGGTTTATATGTTTAAATTGAAATTCAACCGGGCAGGCTGGAACGTTCGCTCTTAATAAATCAATTGATACGTCGGATGAGGAATTTAAGGCTTCCGTCGTTTTTGATGGTATATTAGTAAAGAAATTTACAAATTCCTGAGCTACTTCTAAGTTAGAGCTTATGGCACCACGTGAAGTCTCCAATGTGTAATCAGTGTTTCGTTTTTTATTCCTACTAGTTTCGTTATTTATAATTTTCCAAACCGTTTTTATCTTATTTTCTGCTGATTTGATTTTATTGCTAATGTACAGGGCTTTGGCTATTTTGCAAGTATTTCTAAAAATTTTGGAATATGTAGCAACATACTTGCTGAAAGTTTCAGTATTGATGTAAGGCTTAAGGCCATACAGCTCGAAAAGTCTTTCCCTACTTATCCTAATACCTCTAGTTGCCCAGTCACTAAAAACAAAATTAGGGCAAATGTTTTTTGTTTTCTTTTCAAAAATTGTATTAACAAAATGACAGATAGACAAAAAAAATGACATTTCTTTGGAAATCTGTATTTAATCTGTCATTTTGTCTATTCTTCTGTCGACAAAATCCGTTTCTATTGTGGTCATGCCAACGCGTGCTGAATTAAAATTTTGACTAACCCGCATTCTCACCTGGTCTTTCAATTCTTGCTTTTGAGCAGCATGAAGGCATATTATTGTTATGATATCGCGCGAGCCTTTTGATAACGTAATAAAGGGCCGCTTATCTCTTCACATAACAATGAATTCAATGAAACCCTAGTGTACGAACAACGTTACATGTTAACATTATGTTCATGAAATTCTGTTCCAGTGTTTTTGTGCAGCCACGTATTTAGTAGATAATTGTTGGTTGTTAATTTATCTTTGTTACCGATAATAAAGTTTGTTGGTACGTAAATCTCATAACATTACGTCGTCGTTTGTGTCCTGATTTATTCATAATCAGCCTATAATGTTCCCACTGCTGGGACACAGGCCTGCTCTATTCGAGAGGGAGTGGGTTGTAATTACCACGTGGGCCCAGTGCGGGTTGGTAGATGTCATATTTCTTCAAATTTTTGGTTCTAGGATATGCCGGTTTCCTCACGATGTTTTCCTTTTCCGTTTTAAGAGCAGTGGTGGATAAATCATTTACACAATTTAAAACAAAGCGCCGCCTGCCTAGGTTTGAAACCACGACCTACAACTCGAATGTGTAGGTGCCCTGAATTATTGTTATTTATAATTACAATTGTCTTGTCTGATACGATTATCATCTGCACCAGACAGACTAAATATCCTTTCTTTCTTTCTGAAACATTCTATCTTGTCATAAGAAAGTCTATTGTAACTGTCATCTGCCATGAAGATTTCTTTTCTGAAACTTTAGCTCGTAAAACTCAAGCACCCTCCGCTCCCATCTAACCATAGTCAATGTATCCGATACCTTAACCCGACCTTCTCCCAACTGTCTTTCACGATAATATCTGTGGGGTGGGCCCGGCGACCTCACGGACCCACGGACCCACAGGGGTCTTGTGGGCCCGTCCGATTCTTGATATGTTTATTAAGGACCCCGACTTGATTATGTTTATATGATATAAGATATAGTTCGGTTGGTTTACATCGACTACGTCCCTACTGTCTTGATTTGTATAGATTCTGAATCTATCGGGATTTGTAGTTCGATTTAAGTAAAAATATTATGTTATTTGATGTGTTCTTGGTGTTTTGCTAAAGATATTTCAAATTCATTTATTAATCCCGATTTGTACAAAAAATAGATGAGACGGTGACCCCCAAACTAGGCATTTGCTTGTATGTTGGGAGTCAGAGTTGCGACATTTTCAAAGTGTGGTATTGCAAGACAGGAACACGAAAACTAAAATTTTACTAAACTAAAATCAATTAATATAAAAAATCAGCTGCTACATTTTGACGAGTTTTACGAACATAAATGTAGGGAACAGCTGATTTATTTTTCGCGATTTCAGGTTTGTTCTATGACGATGTGTGACTAAGTATTATACAGTAGAATAGAATAGAATACTCTTTATTATGTACACCATATAAATTACACACATAATTACAGTACTTTATTAACACACATAAACACGGACTTTTTACAGTAAAGCACAAACAAAAAGCACATATTAAAGGGTTATGACCGATTACATAACCCAAATAGATACGGATTGCGTGTTACAAAAAATTAACACACCGTTGGTTGTTCTCGAAAGGAAAAAATATACAGACAACCTCGTAATAGCTTTACCACTGTTGACAACAATTTCCAGAGAATTGGAAGTAGAGGTTACATCAACCGGGTAGTAGTACAACCGTGACTTTCATAGTGATCCATAGAACACTGACGACCGTGCCTACACACGGCAAATTAACGGTAGTTTTTAGACATTCAATCTTAGGGTGATAAAGAAATTACGAGGTCGACTAAAAACCTACATTATCAATAAATAAACGTCTCTAATATTTTGTAATAGAATAATGGCCATATAATTCACGGACTACGAAAAATAACAATAATCCCTTCTGATATGAAAGACGATACCTACATTATTTCGATTATTTTTCTGAATACGCAACACATTTGGGGCGTATTTTATTATAAAAGGCAATATTGTTACTGACTCAATTACATGGATCTCTTTCAATTGGGCTCATGAAGCGTTTGCATGAATGATTTGCAATTTGTGAAACGTGTGTGACTCTCATTATTATTACTACGGATGGCATTAATTTTCTGTATCCAGATATTCATCATCATCATATGCCTAGCCTTTTCCCAAGTATGTTGAGGTCAGCTTCCAGTCTAACCGGATCCAGCTGAATACCAGTATTTTACATGGAGCGACTGCCTATCTGACCCCCACAACCCAGTTACTGGGTAATACAATACTCCTTGGTAAGACTGGTTGTCAGACTTTCGGGGTTCTAACTACCCTTTACGACTGTCAAAGATCCACGAATAACAGCCGGGTCCAATGGCTTAACGTGCTTTCCGAGGCACGGAGGGGCCACGATATATAAAGATGGGCAACCATCCACAGACCAACCGCGGCAAGCGTAGCGTTCTGTATCAGCCGAGCAATTCTGTAAAAATCTCACCGTGAGAACTTAGGCGAAGTGAGCTGTCAAAAGTGTCAATCCCTATAGCATCAAGTGGAATGACAGTTCACTTCACCTACGTTTTCACGGTGAGATTTTTACACTGTAAAAATCTCACCGTGAGAACTTAGGCGAAGTGAGCTGTCAAAAGTGTCAATCCCTATAGCATCAAGTGGAATGACAGTTCACTTCACCTACGTTTTCACGGTGAGATTTTTACACTGTAAAAATCTCACCGTGAGAACTTAGGCGAAGTGAGCTGTCAAAAGTGTCAATCCCTATAGCATCAAGTGGAATGACAGTTCACTTCACCTACGTTTTCACGGTGAGATTTTTACACTGTAAAAATCTCACCGTGAGAACTTAGGCGAAGTGAGCTGTCAAAAGTGTCAATCCCTATAGCATCAAGTGGAATGACAGTTCACTTCACCTACGTTTTCACGGTGAGATTTTTACAGAATTGCTCGGCAGATATTAATTTAAGAAAATGTAATGAAGAATAGAACATCTTTATTTTGTATCTTGAAATATGTGGAACTATTTATGTTCCACATATTTTGCTTACTAACTTACTTCAACATGCAAAAAATTCCTTATTAAAATAATAAACGAAAACACTAATCTTCATAAATCGCTCATTTGGAGAAACATCGACGTAACTGCTGTTTTTTTTTGAAGTCTTTGTTTTTCCTAACGTAATTACATTTCCAAGTGCTTTGTCATATTTAACTCATTTTTGGGAAAAAATACATTTACCGATTTACGTCGATGTTTCTCCAAATGAGCGAAATAAATAAAACTTAACCTTTATCTTTTTTATATAAAAAAAGTCGGGTTAGTTACACCATTTATAGTAACTCAAGAACGTCTGCACCGATTTTTATGATCTTTGATTTGTTAGATTTTTCTCCGCCCCGAATAGCAGAATATTAAACATGGGAAAAATTCACGAAAAAAAACTAATAAAGATAATTCATTGTCTCATACATTTTGTATGGAACGGCTCTTTTTATGATATCTCGAGAACAGAGTACTACTAATTTCGTTTTTTTTTTTGTAGATTTTTAAATTAAGTACAACATTATTGATTTCGCGATATTAATGCGGTACGAAGTTCGCCGGGTCAGCTAGTTAATTATAAAGATCATTTGATAAATATAAAACTTTAAAATCAAGTTACAATCATCACAACTGAGATCATTGTGATAATGTGAAGAAAATTCACATACATAAACTCACTGCCTTTTCCGTGGAGGTACAGACGCCAGCACATCAAGCTACTACAATCTGTCAAATTTCTTTAATAGATTTTTAACTTTATCGCTAAAGCATAAGGTTCAAAGTTGATTGGGAAAATTTGACAGTTTTGGGTAGCTTGATGTGCTGGTGTCTGTAACTAGATAGAAACTACAGAACGCCATCTGCTACGAACTCCTCTAAATTTACAAAATCCCTCGTCGAAAAAATATACTGTCTAATTTCGTCTGATGTACCTACCTAAGAGGTAATGACCAATCTTATCCATACCACGTTAGCAGAATCATGAAATCCACCACTTGCGCCAATAGAAGTAAGTGATAAAGCTTTACAGCTCCACAAAAACCTACGCAACTAACTCAAACACACCCACACGAAAATCCCTCCAAAAAAATAAAATTGTCAACCTCCTTTGGACGGCACTTGACGGCATTGAAACGAGTCCTCGACGCTTTGAACCCCACCTCAAAAGTTCCGTTTTTGACTCACAAAAACCCCTCTCATTTCCATCTTCAGCCATTGAGAATGCTGTAGAAGTAGGTATATAAAGGATGTGGAGCAATTCTCACCCTTCCACCAAGTAGGTTGGGAGGTATGTACGCTCCCTTAGCGACATCAAATCTTGGATTTATTAAAATTACCGCACGTACAGTCACGAGGCACTATTAAGAAAGAAAAATATTTTATCTTATTTTTTTTTAGGGTTCCTTACCGTTTTTACCAAAACGGGACCCTATTATTAAGACTCCACTGTCCGTCAGTCCGTCTGTCACCAGGCTGTATCTCATGAACCGTGATAGCTAGACAGTTGAAATTTTCACAGATGATGTATTTCTGTTGCCGCTATAACAACAAATACTAAAAACAGAATACAATAAATATTTAAGAGGAGCAAACATCAAACGTGTTCTTTTCGGCGTTTTTGTCTTGTAGTACGGAATCCTTCGTGTGCGAATCCGACTCGCACTTGGCCAGTTTTTTTTATATACACTTGGGTACTAAGCAACTTTTGAAAGTGATTTTCTCCTACGGTACTGTTGTAATAATTGTGTAAAATGTTGGTTGTAACTTTATGTTGTTACGGACATAGTATTTTGGTGTATGAAATAGCAATTCCCATAATTAAAAACCTTCAAAATGTAGTTGCAGTCTCATCGCAGCGACAATAGATGTCAAAAAAATGTAGGGAAATTAGAGGTATTTACAGGAATTGCATCGTTATTTCACGAACAAATCATTTTTGGCTATCCTCCTTACTAATAAACGTTTTATAGCGTCTTTATAGTTACACAACGCTTTGTCTTCTTCCTTCTAAAGTCAAATTACTGACGACTGAAAGAGAGAAATCGGTGTGTAACTATTCATCTGATATAATACGTTTATTACTAAGGGTGTAAGTATAGGTATATAAATATATTTGTGCCGGAAACCTACAAACAGTCGACCACGGAGTTTGTTTTAGGTACAGGCAAAAGAATTTCTTTACACTACACTGCCTATATTTATGTTAACTGTGCGTGCGTAAACGTACAACCTTAAAAGTGTGACGTAAAAGACTTGACTACACAGCACACTCACAACATATTTTAAAGTAGTAAGTTAGCTGCCTGTATACCAATCTCTTCGTTCGACTGTACATACTACACACGTATTGGTTATCCGGGTAAGTCCGGGCAAAATGATGCATTGCCGGATAAGACAATGTAGCGGAAAGGTAGACCCTGTTCTACCCGGGTCGACCTTTCAATTTCCTTGATTGTGACCGAATCGAAGCGGGTTTGTCGTTATTTCTTTATCTTTAGTGATGATTTCATATGGCGGGTGGTTATACGGGTATGTAGTTGTTTGGGTCACCAAATTGGTCTTTTAGGGACGGGACTCGGTATCGATTAACACTTCTGTGGGAAATAATTTGGGTATGTTTGCTATTAGGTACCTACCTAGGTACATACTTCTTCTGAAAAAGAAACCAAAAAAAAAGAGAGAGTTCTTAGAAAGTAGTTGTTCTTCAGACAGATCAGGTGCGTAGTACTAGCCGGGCGGCGTGCGTGTTATGACCTGGGTGCTTACTCTCGAGTTTAATTCCGATAGATCGACATTGGAAATGTGACGTTTCGTACTCTTGAGTTCGATGCTAGCGCCAATTGATTTTTATATTGGGTGTCCATTTTGGGGAACTAAGTGGAATTGGGAACGGGCTTGGCGTGGCGTAAACGGTACTCTTGAGTGTATTTTGACAGCTGTGTATTGCGTCAATATTGCGTTGGGATAGTTTGTTGATAGTGATTTTTCCAATAACAAAAGTGTAACTTTTTAGAAATTATTTTTGCGTTTTAAGTGGTTTTTTGTGGGTTCTATGAGTATAATATGGCACGATAAGCAGTAATATATAGTGTTTTACGTAATTCCCATAAAAAAACAACTGAAACAAAGACGAGATGAGCGTCGGATGATGCGTTATATGAACAAAGCGTTTTCTATGAATAAATACGAATTTAAAGCAAATTACGGAGTGAGCAAGGATTTTACTCCTCTTTCGTATTACATAACAACATTTTTACCCTATCTCTATACAATAAAAACTTTCTAGAACATTAACTTAAAAAATCGGACTTCGGCATGTTTTCATTATACAAAATTCTTTCTATCTCAAAAACCCATAGACCAATTTTCATAATTCAAACTAGAATATCAGTTTTGAACATAATCCTCTCATTTGACACTAAAATCTCGCAAATATTCCTATAGACAAAAATCCTCGTTTTCAAGTTACGTAATTATTCTATAATTTTCTTCGTACATTAAAATTATCAAAAATTCTACGTTAAATATTGATATCAGATTCTAATACGAAAACTAATAATAAAAACCAGTTAGAAAGCTAATTAGAGCAATACAAACACTTATAATTTACTTAATTAGAAAATCAAAATCTTACTCAGTAAAACAGTAGTAGCACATATCGACTCCCACGCTAGGTATTTTAGGGTCTTAATTTATCCTATTCTAACTATCACTTTTACATATTCTATTAACACTTCACTGGTATCTCAGTAATGTTCACTATTCACATAAACACGTTCGGCGTTCGTTACAAAAACATTAAGTACTTTATAAAGCAGTTGTTTATCTATTTACTTGGCATCATTTGTATAAAACTGTAATACAAATTAGATAAGTAACTTAGCGGACAGTAATTATTTCTTACTAAAAAGAACCAAACGCGAACAATATTGTCATAAACAAACAAAAAATATGTTTGAAATTGGAGAACTTACACACAGTCTTTTTTTTAGAAGTGTAGGCAACGATCCTACCGCATGCAGCCAAAGTCATGGTTAATTTTATGATTTTAATCATTTTCTTACGCCCAAATGAATTAAATACTTTATAATTAATCAATTAAAGAACTATTTATATCATTTTTATTTATTAGCCTTGTTATTTAAAGGATAAAGCATTTCAAAGCCCCATTACCGGTTTATCGTAATGAGTTGAACCACACTATTGCAGCCCGTTACGTAGCTAACTTCACGTGTAACAAAATAATGGCAGACCAATGTCAATTTCATTTCAATGGTGACAATATTGTTTTCAAGAGTACCGAATCACGTGACTGTAAAATTAACATCGGAATCGTATTGGCCTTTCATTAGAATTAAAATTAATTTGGAGAGTTAGCCCCCTGGGGGCCTAAAAAGGCCACTTTGGCAGAATCATAAAAGGATAACAATATGAATCATAATGGACAGTTAACTGTTAAGTTAATCGTATCAAAACCCATTGCTGATTTTTCAGTTATTTTTTTTTTGTCTGTGCTGAAATTCCAATCAATCCAATCCAAATCAAATCCCAATCTCTTTGATTATACCAATGTAGTGCAGCGAAAAAAAGAAAAACACGGACTGTCTTCGCCATAATATAATGATTCATAATGTTATCCTTTTATGATTCTGCCAAAGTGGCCTTTTTAGGCGCCCAGATGTATAAACGTAAATGAACCAAAAGGAGTCTGTAGTTTCTGCCAACCCCCATGGGAAGAAGGCGTTAGTTTATGTAAGTATGAGTATACTTGTACAGTCAACAGCAAAAGTAGATGATGAAAATCAGAAATTCAATACGATGAAAGGAGTTCGCGTCAGAACTGTGTGGCGTCGAAGTGATTCAAAAGTATTCTAAGTAGTAGTACTTCGACGCCACACAGTTCTGACGCGAACTCCGTTCATTAGTATTGAATTTCTGATTTTGATCATCTACTTTTGCTGTTGACTGTACGAGGCGTTTGCAGAAACCAAAACACGTGTACAATTTTCTTGGTGAAATATTGCATTTTTAAAAGGTTTCTGTTGCAATAAAAATTTTCAGTAAGAGCAATATCCAACTCCAAAATGTTAAGATCGTGAGATTAAATTTTTACAACTCTTCACTCTGAATTAGAGTTGTGAAACGAAAAATATTTTACCGGGTCACAGTTCCAACATTTTCCCATATCCTCCACTATAATAATATAACAGTGTTAGTTTGAAAGAAAAATAGAAGCAAGAAAAATTCGTTTATAAAAAAAATATACACCTTAAAACTATAAAAAACTGGCCAAGTGCGAGTCGGACTCGCACACGAATTGTTCCGTACCACAAGGCAAAAACGCCGAAAAAAACACGTTTGTTGTATGGGAGCCCCCCTTAAATATTTATTTTATTTTGTTTTTAGTATTCGTTGTTATAGCGGCAACATTAATACATAATCAACTGTCTAGCTACCGCGGTTCTTGAGATACAGCCTGGTGACAGACAGACGGACAGACGGACGGACGGATGGACGGACGGTCGGACAGACAGCGAAGTCTTAGTAATAGGGTTCCGTTTTTACCCTTTGGGTACGGAACCCTAAAAAACAATTATTATAATGCCAAAGGGGTCTCAGCTCAGTTTGTATGTTTGTTACTCAATCACGCAAAAATGGCTGAACAGATTTGGATGAAATTTGGAACACTGATAAACCATGATCTGGTTTAAGACATAGGATACATTTTATCCGTGTGATATGAAGCGGCGGGCAAAAACAATTTTTCCTATATGTCTCCATATCTTCAAACTATAGTCGTTTGGCATGAATTTGAATATACCCTTTCCGTTACATGTTGTATAGGTACGGAAAAAACACAAAACGTACGTTTATTATTGATGGCACAGTCTAATATCGTGACAATACCCAAAAGAAGTATGATTGATGATGAGACCTAATACTTGAAGAAGGGGAATGGTGTAGATAATAAATATAGCCGGGAAGCAGTGTTTCGACAAAACTGGTGCTATGATAAATGTTAGTCGATGGGTTCTGAATTTGGGTATACTTTAGTAGTGGGAAGGTACTGTCAGCAGCATAAATCGTTGAATAGGGCTTCCTGTACAAGACGCGGGAACCGCAACGGCGGGCGCCGGACCGCGTGTTTGGGTCATCATCGTCTGCCTAGCCTTTTCCCAACTGTGTTTGAGTCGGCTTCCAGTCTAACTAGATTCAGCTGAATACCAGTATTTTACATGGAGTACCTATCTGACCTCCACAACCCAGTTACTGGGACCGCGTGTTTAGTTATACGAATGAATATGCGTTTATAAATCAAGTAGGTACAGTCAACAAAAGAGATAAGTATGCAAGATCGTCGGATATAGTTTAAGTTTAGTACGAAACTGATGGATATTGTCGAATCAAATTTAACTGTTAAATGACCTGTTTGTTTTCTATTAATAAAAATAAAATAGCCTTTTATTTCTTGCTGTTTGAATTAAAAATATAAATTTTGCATGCAATCCTAATTATACATTTCAATTCATATATAATAATAAAATTAAATTTTATTCGAGAACATCCATCAGTTTCTTACTAAACTTCAACTATATCCGACGATCCTGCATACTTACCTATCTCTTTTTTTGACCATAAGTAACTTGTTTTTTTTTCGTTATGTAACATCTTATGGTATAACAATATTAAAATCAAAAGCAGCGAAACAACCGACGAAAAATTTCTACGCTCTCTCTTTCGGCCTCTAGAATCATGTGCTGAATTCATGGTTTCAGTTTGCACGTCTGAAAAAAAATTTATTAAATAAATAAATAAAAATAATATAAATTAAATAATAATATTATTAATAATATTATAATATATTTATTATTATTATAAA
The DNA here is from genome assembly GCA_963082905.1 of Oligia fasciuncula. Lineage (NCBI taxonomy): Eukaryota > Metazoa > Arthropoda > Insecta > Lepidoptera > Noctuidae > Oligia > Oligia fasciuncula. The sequence goes on from OY720395.1 coordinate 18,650,541, forward strand.
TTATAATAATAATAATTATTATAATTTCTGAAAATATTATTCTAGGCCTCCTTTGGACCATTGCCTTACCGGCACCATATTTATTCATTAGAGTGACTCATAAATAAATTAATATTAATACCGTGTGTCGCAGAAAACGAGTTCCAACAATTTGATATTATAAAACAGTTTTCCTTCATTTTCTGTAACTTGAAAAAACATTATAAGTAATTTCTTAGTAATTTTTTTCATCATATGTATTGCAGTTGCTGAAATCTATACATAATAAAATAGATCTGTAGACGAGGGGTTTCTGTAAATTGAAAATATTTCCAAAAAAAAATTTTGGGTTGTTAAAGGATAACCAACAGATGTCATTTCTATATTTTGTGTGTTTATATGTTTTGATGTGATATGAGAGATTAATTATCCTATTCATATTAATCTCTCGCATCCAAACAGACAATAATATCACGTAAAAAAATACGAAACCAATTTGGTTAAATTTTAAACTCAAATACCTATTGTGTATAACTCGGAGAATAAGCAATAATAATTCTGACATCAGTCATACTTGACATAACATAATTATCTTAACTCCCATCACCCGTGCGCCATGATTGGACATAAACGCTTCATACGTTTAGCACACGGACGTCATTCACGGTACATAGCCTTGTGTATATGTACCCTGACAGTCATCAGGACGCATAGATCCGTTCACATTCGCCTGGCTGCATGCAGGGACCGACCCTTTGCCCCAGCTCGAGTAATTGCTAGCTTCGCCACACCCACGTCCATGCAATGTCAACTAAATACAATCCGTGTATTTGTGCCCAATGAAGGGTAATAGGTACCTTCAGGCCGTCTTGGCCGTAATAGCCACAGGCCACCAATATATTACCCTGCAACGCCAATATATCTCCCAAACAGAACGGCGGGCGATAGAGAATCCAATATATAGAATTATCAATAAAGCTCTGTCTATATAGTATATAGGGCACATACATTACAAATTTACCGGTAGCATTAAGTCAGTTTAGCAGAATAATACAAATACATTCACCATACGATATTGAACTTTGCTCTCATAAAGTTAGAGTACAAAATCAAGTGGATGAAAACGGAATATTTTTCGCCAGTCGAAAATATCCACGTGTGGCTGCCGCATTCCCTGGCCGGTGTATGATTGATGGCCAGCCTAGTGGGCCGGATAAGACAATGTACCGGAAGGAATGACCGGGTAGGTCCGGACGATGCACTGCCCCGGCACCGAATTATACCGCCACATTGGAAACTTGATACGGTTTATGGAACGAAATAATGAAGAAAGAGGGCGCAACGTCAATGCTTTATGTTTACGGTGATAGTAGGATTTTGGAGGTTTAGCATGAAATTAGAGAAGTTTTGTATGATTATTCTTGTTATTTAAGGTGATAAAAAAATGTGGTTTTTCTATTTCGTGTAACTTTTTAAGTATGTGGAATAGAGATTTGACATTTTGTTATGTTTTTTGACTCTTTGGTCTAGTATCATGTGAAAGGAATACACGACTCAATTAATTTTTCTCGATACAAAAAAATTGCAAAGTTATATCTATTTTTTTACTTTTTTCGACATCACGGCGCAACGCTTAGAGTCATTGACTTAAAACATAGAGAATTATCGTATTAAAGTTTTATTAATTTATTTTGTTAAAATAGGAGTAAATTCGTTTTATTCCGAGCGCACGCACACTATAGCCATCACTTTTCTTTTGCGTTTCAAAAGTAATTGCATCACTTTCGCTCGCATAGTAGGTTTTCGAAGATTTTAGATTTTCGAGGTAGCTCCATAATGAAGTGAGGTAAGTATGTGTTCTAAAATGTATGGACTTAAACAAAGTCACCAACGACCAAGACTATGTAGCAGTCGGATGGAAAAACACTGAAAACATAATTTATTTTTGACGTGTTTAGTAGGCAAGTTTTTTTTTTAACCATCATCATCTGCCTAGCCTGTTCCCAACTATGTTGGGGTGGGCTTCCAGTCTTTGCCGGATGCAGCTGAATACCAATATTAACGGAGCGACTAACCAATTTATTATTTACTAGCAGCGCCCCTCGGTTTCACCCGCATAAGTGTCGATTCCGTGGGAATATCGGGATAAAAACTATCCTATGTCCTTCCCCGGGATGCAATCTATCTCTCTGCTAAATTATATCAAAATCCGTTCAGTGGTTTAGGCGTGAAAAGGTAACATACAGACAGACAGAGTTACTTTCGAATTTATAATATTAGTATGGATTATATTTATTTATGTATCCCATTTACATAAATAAATATCATTTTTCAAAAAAATATTCGCAGCAAACGATAAGTATATAATCATTATAAAAACATACCTACAAAGCTAATGTTAAAAGATTTACATTCTCAATATTGTTCGAATGGCAAATTTCGTTCGTTTAGAACATTGAATTTTTCAATTAAGCTCGAATCCTGAGTGGGTTTGCCTAATCGAGTTAAAATTAATACACAATATTGCTGAATAGAGAAAAATTGTTGATTAAATTTTTAATTACGCAGCGGCTGAATTTAAGATAGGAATTAAAGCTTGGGTCAGACATATTGGGAAATAAAGATTTATTATCTAACGCCCTTACTAATAATAAACGTTGTCGTGTTTATAGTTACACAACGCTTTATCTTCTTCTTTCGAAAGTCATATTACTGACGACTGAAAGAGAGAAATCGGTTTGTAACTATTCATTTAATATACTACGTTTATTAGTAAGGGGTTAAATATAATAAATTCGAAGTCCTGACTTACTGATATATCAACGCACAGCCTAAACCGCTGGTCATATAGACATGAAATTTGGAGGGTCTGTTCTTTGTGAAGAGTAGGTATCCAGTAAGAAAGGGTTTTTAGAAATTCCACCGCTAAGAGGGTGAGTGAAATTTCACGCGGACGAAATCGCGGGCGCTTGTTATGTATATTATAGGAGTGTGGGCGTACAGAAAGTACCAACGTATTTTTTTTATGACCTAACACACATAGCTTATCACCACGCTTGTAATCCCCAAAGGGTTAGGCACGAATACCTACATCAAGCTACTAAAAGCTGTTAAATTTCTTTAATAGATTTCAACTTTATTGCTAAATCATAAGGTTCAAATTTGATTGGGAAAATTTGACAGTTTCGGGTAGCTTGATATGCGTATGACGTCTGTAATTAGAATAGTACACCTACATTCCGCCATTTATGTTCAAGTCCCATGTATACCTGGGCCATTTTGGCGCAGCCGTGTGGCACACTTTCCTGCTAATTTCTTACATCGCACTTTTCACTTTATAATTGATTTAATTTTTTTTTTATATTTTTGGGACAAAATCTAACATGGGGTAAAAATTATTGGAATCGATTCAGTTACTTATTCTGAACAATATTCAGGTTTCGCATATACTAAAAATAACGTTGTATAAGCTGCCCATGTACTTTTGTTTCCAATAAATCTAGAAACAGTGAATTTAATACCCAAATGTTACAACACTTCCAACATAGTGCTGTGAGCCTGGTAGTTGTATCGTGTAGTTAAGAGCGTAGACGGGCTGCATTTTTTCCATACAAACGTATTCCCCTATTCTCTTCCTGGATAATGCCTCTAGAGTAATTATTTTTATTTATAAAAATCTAGGTCTATTGAAGGCATGCCCCTGTTATTTTTTTTTCAAAAAAAATATTACGAAAATAAATATGATTTTCCGAAAACCTAAAAAAATGCCCCGTTTTTACCTACGTAATTAAAGAAAATTGAAAAATTTTTAAGATAAAAACAAGTGATAGGGGCATAGATCTATTCTTCCTTTAAATTTTGATACCAAAAATATTTTAATCGGCTAAGGTTTCGAGAAGAAAACAGGGGAATATGAAACGTCGATCGGTCATGGTTTTTTCTAGGTAAAATCGTTCTGAGCTGCAGTTGTCCCTATCGCACTCTACGGGGGGAAACGAGAGAGAGAGAGACAGCAATAGTTGCTTCAAATACCTATTTCTCAATTCTGGCGCAGCCCGTCTACGCTCCTAACGTGTAGTATCTCACCGAAATGCATGTTGCTTTGCGTTGAAACTCGAGCAATGGTCGCTTGGGTCTATAGTATGTGTAATACGGTATACAGGATGCGGATTTTGAACCAGGCTACCTGGAATAGGGTACCTGGAATATGTTATAATTTTAAGCCTAAAATTGCGTAACAAAAATGTCTCGTAATCTGGACGTCATATTTGCGTAAAGACACACACACAACACATTTTAGATGACTTCCTCATCATCATCATCGGCAGCCGTGTTCTAGCGATTGCTGACTATAGGCCTCCTTCCTTTTGTACCTGCTGCCCTGGTCTGTCTGAGTCTCATCCAGGTCTTCCCCGCGATCTTCTGTAGGCCTTCTGTGTCACGCCCACGGCTATTGGTGATGAATTATTCGATCGTAATTATTTACAACCATGATAGAGAAATATTTATTTAAAAGTACTCAATAATATACATAATCAGCCTTTAAAGTTCCCAGTGCTGGGACACAGGCCTCCTCTCTTCGAGAGGGAGTGGGCTGTAATCCATCGCGCGGGCCCAGTGTGGGTTGGTAGATGTCACATGTCTTCGGATTTTCGGTTCTAGGACATGCCGGTTTCCTCACGAAGTTGTCCTTCACCGTTTTGAGAGCAGCGGTGATGAAATAATTTACACAAAATAAAGCGCCTGTCTGGACACGAACCCACGACCTGCGACTCGTGAGTCGGGGCCGTTACCACTGGGCCACCACTGCTCTAGTCAGTTATATACCGATTCGAAAATACAATATTCCAATGTGCATAATATATCAATAATTCCATCCTCTGACTCTTGTACTTCTAAAGACACGTAAACAAAACACATTTGATCTACTAAAAGATAAAAAAAGAAAAGCATTACAGTCTGCAAAACTTTTTTATACTCTTTTCCTCAAAGACCATGCATACAGACAAAACAAAACACGCCCGTATACTTAACAATTTCTCCGCGTCCACCACTTATGTGAGCCGAACAAAAAACATGATACCTAACAAGACAAGCCAACCCCACTTGGAACAACCTTGTTAAAAATGGAAACTGATGCATGCTAAATCGAAAGGTCACAACGTAAAGGTAGTCCATTGTCTACCGCCCAGACCATATTTCTTTCCAACCATTCATAATAAAGACGTTTAGAATAATGAGTTTTTATTTCTCGCGTGCAACAAAAAACTCTTTTCATTACATTTATAAGAAACCTCTTTCTATTTACGGTTTACGACCAGCATTTCTTGGTAACAAGACTCACTTGAAGTTTGAATGAAATTCGTGGGGTTGAGAACTTGGCAGGTTAAAATGAGGTTTCATTTTAAAGTGTTTTGAAGGTGCGGTATTTTGTTTCTTCATAGTTTTAACAACTTAACTGATCAGAAACACACTAAAGACTTGGGAATTTAGTAACAGTGCACTTTAGTTCAACAAAACTGTTGTTGTTGATCATTCTTTTGTGCATCGCCACATGCAAACTACGCATTTCACTGACATCACGCAAAATCCTGCATAGCGTAAGCAAAGTTTACCGAGCAGCTAGCATATATACAACGCGAACGTCCCGACAGCAATCGTCGGATAGTTGCCCACCATACCCAACACCCGTCTGACCCCTCCGGTCAGACGGGTGTTGGGTTATCTTCCCTTTTCTATAGAGTATGAGTGAACTTTACACCCTGTTCCTCATACCTCTATATTTTAATTTTCGAGCGTACCATTTTTCCTTCGTTTATGAGAGGCCATGCTCTGCACCTCCGCCTTCGCTAAGATGGCCTCTGTTTCATCCCTAATGATATTAGTAGCTGATTTAAAAAGTAGCTCCACTCACCTTAACTTAGCAATTCTTTAGCAACATCATATTGTAATAAGATCACAGGTGAAATGACCAATCCTCCTTTCAAAAATGCCTTAGTGGCCTCTCACGCTGTCTACATCAAAATGCTCCTCCCCATTCTAATCCAGAGATGATACGGCATTAACTACCTCTCTCCATCTATCTGTAAGATATCCTGCATAAAGCGAACTGAACATTCTGAGCCAAAGTTTTCAGTGAATATCCTATAACTGTGACATGTTCCCTAAATCAAATGCCACTTACTAAAGTTCGCCATTATGGCAGACGTGGCGGAATAGAATGCTTCACCAAGTTTTATATGAAGCGGGGAGTTACTTGGGAGGAAAAAAGTGTTGGAATAGAAGAAGTTTTTTGTTGTGAAGATATGATATGGCTTGTTGTTAGGAGTTAAAAACTAGCGCAGAGTTCAACTACTTATACAAAGTATTAGGTAGACTGTTAGCAGAGTTTGTTGTTGTTTAGTTTTTGTTCATTGTGATTCCACCAACCGTAAGATCTAGTTCGTTCCTATTATTTCAATTCATGACGTGGTTGACATTGTTGTGTTGTATTTAATATAAAAAATACAATTACATTATTTCATATAAAAAAATTGAAACATTTCAACATTGCATCTTCCTCGAAAAGTAACTACAGCTGCATCCCACAGTTTGGAAACTACAAGTTAAAATAGAACACAAACTCATACACAAAATTGAAATATATAAAGTAAAGAACAATGCCAACCTCAATTTAAATCCGAAACTGTGCCACATTCACTATATTTACTCACCCACAAACTTTACGACGCAGTCTCTATTCTAATGAGTTAAGTCTTCACAACTAGTTGATATTACGTTGCGAGAACTTCGCGAAAGGAACTTCACTTGAATACTAGCCATTATTATCCTAACACGGGTTGAGGTAACCTCCTCGCAACCAGTCACGTGAGACCCCTGGATATTGCAGAAAATCTTCCATCTCTACACAAACTTGTGGAACCAAAAACAGCAGGGGGGTCTGATGAAATTGGACGTCTGCTATAATAGAGAAATGTCTGTATAACGTTACCATTGCATTCGATGCACGTATCGACGAATTGAAATCGTGGTATATTGGTTTGCAACGAGTTTTCGTACAATAGTAATAGATATTGCGATAGTTCTCGGGAATTATATCTATTGATAATCGAATTTCTAGTAACGGTTTCATTCTTATTCCCCCTATTCCGTTTTGACAAAGAACCGTATTGCGAGTTATCCTAAATCAGTTTCTGGATTATTGGATAGCGGAGTAGATAAGTTTTGCATCTTCATAATGTGCACATATCGAAATGAGTGAAACTAAGCTTAATTTTATCGACGAAAAAAATATTTTAAAAAATCAAAAAAAAAAAAAAAACTTACATTTTTAAAATTTTTGTTCGCTGCTGTAACCCCTGTGTAAACAATCGCCCTCAATTGAGAATTATGTTTTTTTTTAACAAAAAACTGATATTTTTTCATCAATTTTTACAATAATTGTAAAATTACTCAATAAAAGCCCCGATTACCTACCCTTTTTTATTACTTTAAATTATTCTCCATCGTATCACAACATTTCATAACAACTGTTAAAGAAAGGCCTTGCAATCACTATACTTTAGCAGGTAAAATAAAAAATCGCTTGTAGGTCTCGTTTACATACTCTATCTATAGTTACATAATCTGCATTCGCGATTTATTTGCCAAAAATGTAAACAATTATGAGTATAAGGAAAAATAACTTTAAATCCTACACCATAAAGCTCACTTCCACTTCAAACATTTTTATAACTTTTTCAGTGCTAGTATATTAATCGGTATAATAAACGTGAAAGTGTTACCAAGTTACAGTTTATTTTTCTAATGTGAACAGCGTCTTTTCTCATTCTTCAGACAGTACCTACCATAAAAACTCAGCACACATATTTGCTATTGCTTTTACACTAGGCGCTCAAAACTTTAAAAATTTAAAATAACTTGGTGTACATAATAAAGAGTATTTCTATTTTATTCTATTCCTGGAAAATGGTTTACCTTAAAGGTTTTCAATTGAAATACAGCCGACCGCCGACCTAAATAACTACATACGTCGAAACCAATACTAAAACAGTTACATTTGCATATCAAACGGAGTCAGCGAACGTAACTCCAAGACATCTTATGTTCGAAGCACAGCATCCCTGCTTCCCTGGTTACAATATAGCCCGCCACATATTAGACTTGAAGCTCGCCGAGGCTTTACAAACATTGCCGACGCTACCATCCGTGTCCGCCTTTTGTGCTGACCGCACATACGTCTGACGAGAATGGAGAGTTTTTAGAATAGGGTATTTGTTAAGCGGGTCGCATGCGAGGATACTTTTTGTTGTTGGATGATTACGTGTGGGATGAGAGTTTTAAAACGTTTTTAGTTAAACATTATTTAAAAATTGTACACAGCAGTAGGTATACATGTCTACTATTACGTTTCTTTAGAAAAAATATAGCTGAATCCGGTTTCCTAGAAGAGCGGTGGGCGCACTTAACGGTCGCAGTGACAGCTGTCATGAAAATTATGACAGCGACAATGATTTAAATATTTAATAATGTGTGAGCGCACTCTCAGTATGGACACTTTTTCGCGTGATAAAGAACGGTGAGAGCAAATCTAGCGATTTAAATTTTTGGGCAGCGGTGTTTGACTTAATGTCAAATACTGGTGTAAATGACAGATTTTTCTGACGGCCGTTATACGGGGCTGTCCGGTAATTAATGGATAACCTCTTAAGGGGTCATTGTAGGTACTTATCATTATGAACAACTATTACTATGGGACCAAAACAGAAATCGCGAAAAAAGAATTAGCTGTTTCCTACATTTTGACGAGTTATGCGAACATAAATGTAGGGAACAGCTGATTCTTTTTCGCGATTACATGTTTGGTCTCGTAGTAAAAGTTGTTCATAATGATAAGTACACCGACTCTTTAAAAGGTTACCCATTTATTACGGGACACCCTGTATATGATGAAGCCGGTGATTGACAGTAGTCGGCTCTTTAAACTAATTTCCATAACGTTTGGTGTTTGTAATGGAATATCTCTAAAATAAAGGTGGTCGGAAATGCTCATTATTTTGCCCAACGCATGATTACGGAACAGTAGTTATATTAATTTCTGACTCGATGCCCGCTTATGTAATTATTTGCAATAAACATTAATTAAAGTTCAGTCGCCACGGTTGAATGGATCCGTACACACGGCTACAAATCAGGCTATACATTTACAGTTTTAGTTGACCTCGCATTGTTTAGGCTTTCCGTACAATCAGAAGTCAGCTTATACTAGCTAAGTATATCTTGGTGTTCACCTCATTGCAACAAATGAAAAAGTAAAACATAATTTTACATCTGATTTCCCTCGAAGGGTAAGGCAGAGGTGTACCTACTGTTCCTACCTGTACCCTCTACAATTCGTCTGTTAAGTTTAAGTCCCACGTAGTTAGAAACGAGCCTACTACTAGTCTGCTACTACTGAGAACTTCATTAAGGACAAAAACACTTTGCCGCGACCTGGGAATCCAGCCCAGGACCTAAACGCTCAGCATAAAAAGCATAATATTTCAAAGCCAAGTAACTAAAGCTGAATTTTTCCGCAACTATCGCCCAACTCTCTTGCAACTTTACCTTGCAACAATACAGTATCCAGGTATGCAAACCGTCTTATTGGCTGCATAGGAAGCCAAACAGTGCTGTCGTCTGGCCAGCAATATCTCCTTCAAGCAAGTCTCGAACATGGATATTAGAACGCGACTGAAGTTACAAAGCCGCTCTGTAAAGGTATCCGCGCGATTCCCGTTCAATAGAGATGTTTTCAATAAAACTGCTTCGTGAGCAGCCAGCCGAAATGCTCGCTTGTGGTTAATTATTTTGGGAGGCAGGTATTTTCGAGTTGTGATTAAAATTTTGTTGTAAACGTCACTTGTATACTGGGGAATGGTGTTGTTGTAGATAGGTAAAGCTATTTAATCATCGCTATTTAATTGATCTGTTGAATAAATTTTGCTTAGTTTGTTCCAATGTATATTCTAAGTTTATTTTTTTATTTTAATATGTTTTTAGATTAGTTAAATTTTAGTTTCTCTTTTCCTGTCTTGCAATAATCACTATCCACTATGTACCACTTTGAAAATGTCGCAACACTGACTCCCAAGATACAGGCAAATGTCGCAACACTGACTCCCAAGATACAGGCAAATGCCTAGGTTGGGGGTCACCGTCTATTTTACTCTTGTACAAATTGTAACTAATAAATAATTTGAATTTGGATATTTGACTATACATGAAAAACTGAAAATCTTAATCCAGTCGCACCAACCAAGCTAGATAGATTATGACGGTTTTGTCCCAAATGGTAACCCTTTACATTTAAAAAAAAATGCAAAAAAGAGGACCCGGTAACTTTTTACTCGGGTCACCTCCGCCGATATAATCACTTATCCACGAGTTAAACGTGTGATATTTCACGTGGAAATAATCAGAGAAAAACTCGTCTGATCCCTGTTTATTTATGTCGAGGAACAAACTTGGGGGACAGACGAGACACTGCCCCCAAAAGAGGGTCGGAAAAAATCGGCCCCCAAACTAATGGAGCGTGCAACACGAATGAACTTTAAAAACTTGCCTACGCCGCGGTCGCTTCTTTATAAGACTGACTGTTCATTAGACGATTTGTCGTGTGTTTCGTAGTTATTGTGTACGCTTTTTTAGAGTTCCGTACCCAAAGGGTAAAAACGGGACCCTATTACTAAGACACCACTGTCCGTCTGTCTGTCTGTCACCAGGCTGTATCTCATGAAGCATGATAGCTAGACAGTTGAAATTTTCACAGATGATGTATTTCTTGTGCCGCCATAACAACAAATACTGAAAACAGAATAAAATAAATATTTAAGGGGGGCTCCCATACAACAAACGTTTTTGTTTTTTCCGGCGTTTTTGCCTTGTGGTACGGAACCCTTCGTGTGCGAGTCCGACTCGCACTTGGCCAGTTTTTTTTTAGCCATCAATCCCAATCCCACTGCTGGGCAAAGTCCTCCCTAATCTCTTTCCACTTCTCTCTGGCCAGAGCTGCCAAGAACCAGTCTTTATTAAAGGAGTCCAGCTCATGTTGACGCTTGTGAATCAAATTTTTGAAGCGAAAACTTTTTTATGCGCGTTGGGCATTTTTTGAGCTGGGAAGAAACCATTGAACTCGCGCCACTGTTACCGTAAGCGACACCGCGCGTGGTTTGTTTATAAGACGATTAAAAAAATACCCGCTTCGGAGGTGTTCGGCTGTCCTCGGGATGTACTTGGTTTTAATGTATGTCCGATATGTCAGTGAGTGATGGCAAAGTGTTCTGTTTGTGTTTTGTTTTCACTTTTGTCGGCACTCCCGGAGTGCCACTGTTTTTATGATGATTTATGATGCTGATATAAGATGATTTTTGAACTACTGGGCTCGACTCATTTATGATTCAAGTTCTTACTATTTTTTATCTCACGAAGCGACACGTACTTTACTTGTGATTACCAAGTGTACAAAAACACTGTGAATGTGTGTGTAAGCGCAGGAGCTCTCGGTACGTCGCAGACAATGGCGAAGTCGGAAGTTTGTGTGTGTGTGTTATGTACTAACGCTACTAGTCTTCACGCTCACATTCACATCGTTACCACAAGTAAAATGTGTGTCGATTCGTGAGATAAAAGTACTGTACAGACGCCAGCACATCAAGCTACCCGAAACTGTCAAATTTTCCCAATCAACTTTGAACCTTATGCTTTAGCGATAAAGTTGAAAATCTATTAAAGAAATTTGACAGATTGTAGTTGCTTGATGTGCTGGCGTCTGTACATAAATTCCATTGACACTAACAGAAGAAGAATTCTAAACAGCTTCATTGAGTAAAAGTTTCTGAATTAAATTGACAATGAAACGTATTTATAGCTTCGAATTTATAGTTATAAAGATTTAAACAAAACAAATGGGTAATAGAACTACACACAATGGGACTGTTTTAAATTCTACCCAGATACTACGTAGACAATGACATTTTTTATATAAATTCTTCCAAATGTAGGTGATTCGATTTGCCGCAAATTTTAACGAAATCGAGCCAAATTTTCGAAATTCCTAATTTTCGAGTAACCAAAACCCATATAGATGCATGCCACGTATACACTCCGCATTTCGTAATTGACCTGACTCGTAAAAATTTCGCTACCCGACGACTTGAAGACTCGTCGTGAAAACATAAAGTGCAGCGAAAAGCACCGTGAATGACCCGCTTTATTATATAGCCTGTGCTCGGCTTTCGGGAAAAATATCGGGTAAAAATAACAATTTAAAATATATTTTCTCCTTCATCGTTTTAAAACGATGTTTGACCTGATTTTCAAAGTTTTGTTGTAAAATTGTACTAAAACGAAATATTACAGTCGGAGACGTAAAATCGTTCGGAAGTTAAAATTGTTCGGAGCTATGTAAAGTTTTTTTATAGGCTATACGGAATTCTTCAATATTAATACTTATTTAGTAGTGGCCAATCATGAGCAATGGTGGCCCAGTTGTAATGGTGGTGACGTCATCACCGCTGCTCTCAAAACTGTTAAGAGAAACATCGTGAGGAAACTGGCATGTCCTAGAATTAAAAAAAACGAAGACATGTGACATCCACCAGCGCGCACTGGGCCCGCGTGATGGATTACTACACCGCTTTGAGAGCATGGTGTTCAAATAATTTACAAAAAGTGAAGCGCCTGCAGGCGCAACCACCCAGCCTGCAACCAGCTGAAGGAAACCAGCAGCCACAACTGCTCCCCGAAATCTATATTCTCTCTTCAGAATTTCGAATAGATATTAATAAGTTGAACCAATAGGTATTTATTATTAGTACATGAAAGAGAACCAATAGGCTATTTGACTGGTTTCTGATAAACATCTCAGATTATTTAATGGTGTCTAACGAGCCCACAAAAACCTATTACTTCAAATTGCATAATGTATTTCTTTTAAAAATTAGTAAATAAAAATGTACTGTTTAAATAAGCCGCCAAAACGCTATCTTTAACAATATGGCGTCGTGACGTCACGATTCACGTAAACAAACGTTGAAACGGTCGAGATACTAGACAAAAGTCATCTGTTCTGTCAACGATAGACAGAAATTTACTAAATCATGACGTCATCTTAAGTTCAGCCAATCCAGATCGTTTTCGATTACGTGGCGCCAGATTTAAAAAGATGAAGTTTTTTCGGGTTTTTTTTTTATAAATAATACATTGTTTTGTAGTAAAATTAATGCAAATCGATTTTAAAAGCGATGATCTATACGAGTGTCAATAATTATGACCTTATTTTTTACATTGTCAAATAGCCTATTGTTGATTGTTTTTCCCTTGAGAATATTATAATCGGAGCCAGAATTCGTCGGTCCAGCAGCTTCACTGTGTGAACTGGCTCTTTCATTTCCTTTTCGTTACTACAAAATATTGTTAGAGCAACAACGAGTACAAGAAAGAGACCCAATTGTTAATTGTTTTTCCCTTGAGAATATTCTAATCGGAGTCAGAATTCATCGATCCAGCAGCTTTACTGTGTGAACTGGCTCTTTCATTTCCTTTTCGTTACTACAAAAGATTGTTACGTCGTATCGGTTACGTCTTCAGAACTCAGCTTAGTAAGATTTTATTGAGCATAAGTTTGTAAAGATGGGTATTTCCAATTTGAACAAGAGCTTCGAATGAATCTAATATGAAAATCGCTAAGGAATTTTAAATGTTATTGGCGTTAAAAGACTCTAGACAGACTTTTAGGTAAACGACAGTTATGTCAATGGCTTTAAAGAAGATGTGGAAAACTTCAATAGAAAAATTCGCAATTATGCCAGTAGATATTAATAAACTAAATAGATTTTAATTTTTTTATTGTTTATACAATGTGGCGATTAGGTTATCCCATTACTCTTAACAGATCATTGTACTAATCATTATGAACAACTTTTACTAAACTTAAAAAAAAAAATCAGCTGTTCCCTACTTTTTGACGAGTTATAAGAGTAGGTACACACAATAAAATAAATAGGGATACGACATAATTAATTAAATTGATTGACTAAATTGCTTCATTAATAGTTAATTGGTTATATAATTGTTGTTTTCAGTTTGTTGTTATTGTATTAATTATTGTTTTTTTTTTTATACACGACGTTTTAGCCCGATTTTAAATCAAGCAGTGACTTTCATGACTAAATCAGACAAAATCAAATAAGATATATGTTTCAGTTATAAAGTGCACTTGATTCAGTAACAATTTATTCGATGAGAGCTCACACATAAATTAAACTGTCAATTTGGCCACTTATCTTTGTCTCAGCAGCGAATACTTTAACGCTGACATTTCATCTCGGCTGCTCGGAATTTTGACACGGCAACAATGAGGGTTATCGTGTCAACCAGCTCAAACCCACAGCTGAACTTTGCAAATAAATCATTCACTCATCCAAATGTGACACTGACTATCTGTCTAGCCTCTATTGTCCCACTCAAAGGCCTCTTTTTCCTGAATCTCCTCACACTTCTATCCTCTGCTAATTGGAGGCCAGCCATTTGCCACTTGCCACTGAACCTTATTTAAAAACAATGGCTATAATCAAGATGAATGGTTAGATAAGCGTGTTCAGTTTACTGTTGTTGCTTATTTAAGAGAAAGTTCCTATACATCCTTTAGGTAAAGCGACCATATGTAGGTAGCCCAATGGGATATTAATATATATTTTTTTTTAAACAACGTTGCCCGCACTAGTAATTTCTCCTGTATTGTGGGTGCGTATTAATGGGCATAAAAGTTATTGGATTTTATCATCTAAGTACTTATTTTCGCTTCACTCAGTATCATCACATTGACAAATGCGTGCACTGACTGGACAGGTCCTCTCAATCTGTGTGGTTCTTTCCTCAAAAGACCACCTCAGACATCGATCTACATGGTCTTCATATAACCTGACCAAGATTATGTCTGGACTTACTGACTGTGACTAAGAGACTGTGACCTCTGAGTTTGTTTCGGCCTTTCTTCTCAGAGTAGTCAGATAGGAAACGCCGACTTCATCTAGTTTAAAAAAAAAAACATGATTGACGTGTAAAAGTGTTTGTACAAACCTACTTACAAAAAATAAAATCATTTCATTTCAAAATCATTTCAAATCATTTCATTTCATCTAAGAGTAAGTGTCAATCTAATCAATACACCGCTTAGTTCAAAACGTAGTGTATCTATATTTATATTATATCAAAGACAATAACTTCAGCCCATACTTCGCCTTGATACTGTAGCTATAAACGTTAAGCTGGATATCAAGTTAAGCCAAGTTAAAGCCTTATAAAGTGCTGTAATAACTTGGAAACTGAGCAGGTTCGGTTCCTGGACAGTCTCCCGAGGATCCAAGCGTGATAGTTAGGTACGTAGTTTCTTGTACAGTTACTATAAAGTTTTAAAACTTTTTGTTTACCTAGTCATCATCAAAGTAGAAACACACACAGAACACATTCGCAAGAAGCTGGCAGTATCATCACAACGGTAATATTTTCTCACTGTTTGTCTTATTTCTTTTTAGTAAGTATATTTATGTATTTATGTATATTTATTTGTGCTTATATTTATATGTAATTAGGTATATATTATATTCATAGTTTTATTAGGTTCATGCGTATCTTTATATTTAAAATATTTATTCCTCAATGTTCTTGATTGCACCTACCACTGTTTGTCTCTGCATTACCCAAAGGTTGACTGGTAGAAAATGCCTATGGCATTAAGTCCGCCTCATTTATATGCTTGAAGTATTAAATAAATAAATAAATAAAGTAGGACGTTTACCTATAATGATGTCATAATCATCATCAAAATAAAACGTTTACCTATAGGTCATCATCATTATCAAAGTAGAACGTTTATCTATAGGTCATCATCATCATCATCATTCTCCTGCCTTTATCCCAATTAATTTGGGGTCGACGCAACATGACTTTTTCTTCCATACTTCTCTATTACGTTCACCTATACTCGTAGGTAGATAAACAATAGTTCGCAAAATGGCGCATTAATTTAGTTTCCCACAATTTTAAGAAGGAAATAAATTGACTATTTAAAAAAAAGGAATAATCTGATATCAGATGCCAACAGAAACAAGTAAAATAATTACAAAGAGTGAAACGACCACGAAAAATATGGACAATTTATCAGATGTCAGCTCCACCCCCTGGGGCACTTTCACCATCTAAAATTACTTCCACCCTGTACACAAATCAATTATTTATTTCATCAATACAATTTGTACGTCTCACCTGAACTCGCCTGAACCCCGCAACAAACGGCACGGCAATGCCGACAAATGAAAACTTTCCGCCGAGGGAAATTACCAAAGTCATAACACCGACTTTGTAGGGTTGGTTGGGAAAAGAAGAGGGATTTTACAGAAGTTTTAGTTTGCACAACACTTGATAAATATGGAACTTATGCACCAAAGAGGCAACAGAAAAAAATCGAGAAAAACTTAAAACGCTATAAGTTTACAGAGATTCTCGTTCTTGAAGCGTGTTTAAAATTGCTATTATTGACCATTACTGATCAGAACAGCTGTCATGCCATTTGACCAATGGTTTAATAACAGAGGGGCCACTTGCGAATGTTTAAGACCGTCTGCTTAGGAAAGCAGACGGTCGGAAGGTATTTTTGACAGATTGAGATTAAAATTAGAAATGTCAGTCTCAATCTGTCAAAAATACCTTTAATTTACCTAGATTTTTGACAAGGTTTTGACATTGATTGTCGCTGAGATGAGATTGCGATTAGATTTAGAACATTTCTAACTAAGAGATTTGACCTTCAAATGCAAAAAACACAAAAAAATAGTTATGCTGATGCAACTTTACCTAATTATGGTTTAATCAACAATGTTCAATTCGCGAGGGCAAGTCACGCATGATTTATCGAATGTCCTAGAGATAATTTAACAAGCGAGACTTCTACAATATCTCATTATTATGGTAGGCACTCGTATAAGAGATACGATACAATTTTACTTGACAAGAAAACAAGGTCAAACTAGCCCACGCAGGGAAAAACAGATGAGGTTCCGTCGGTTTTGGGTCGGTAACTTTGATTTGTTAGTTTTTATGCTCGGAAAATGTTTGATTATTAACTGGAAGAAAATGGATATTGGATCCGATTCTCTTGTTCACAAACTAAACAAAATTTAAGTACAGTGTATCTTTTTCTTTCTATTTCATTAAGAAAAGGACAGGAGATACATTTTTGTTTAGTCCTGTCAAATCAACGCCTGACACTACTCACGTGATTAAAAACTTGCCTACTAAAATTACGTTAATTTACGTCAGGCGCTGATTAATTTGACAGGAACTAAAATTTATCTTCTGTGCATTTTCTTAATGAAATAGAAAAAAAAAAGATGCACGGAACTTACATTAAGTACATAGTTTAGTTTGTGAACAACAGAATCGGCATCATTGTTGTTAATCTTTCATTCACTGGCAGGCAACGCATCTAAACCGCTAGGTCCAGAACCTCGAAATTTTGCACATAAAATACATACATCGACATGCAACATTTTACCACGGATTCAGTACATTGTTGTGAACCCCGTGCGTTGAACCTTTTCGTCGGTTAAAATTAATTTGAGGTCTAAAATCATGTGCTTATTATGTTTTTGTTTTTTGAGTCTGTAACCATGAGGTTTCCGTTTGCGAGTCGATTGTCCCTGCCACCCTGTATAACAACGATGAACACTACAAGGATTTTTAAGTTAACTTTAAGTTTACTAGATTAGGCAAGTTTGTAGTTAAGGAAGTTCATCATTTTTGCCGATCGGCACCCTAATTGCGTAACACACTACAATCTCAATCGGATTCATTTTGAAGGATATTGTTAATCCATTGCTTCATATCATGGAAAAAAAATCTGCTTATCAACGTAAATAACGCAATGAATATTGTTGAGCTGTCACACCCATTGCTACTGATAGTGTGTTACGAAACTACACCGCAAATATCTCATCAGGCACACGGCTAATGATAAAACTGCAAACCGGGCAGCCTATTGGAAAGAATTGCATCGTCATACCAAGCTTCCTCTCTATCAGATTTTGGAAACCTACCTACCAATTATGATACCGAAAAAATGCAACACAAACGCAGGCTTATTTTCGCATAAAACATGGTATTCTTGCCAACCTTTACAGAACCAACCAAAGTCCCGCCTACTGCAAAACTTCAATAAAAAGATCAATCAATATGATTGCAGTCCTGACATCTCGGCAGTACATTTCACTGTAGTTTATTTTCTGTACTCCAACAATTTGAACATCACCGCTCTGAACATCAGACATTCTATTGATAAATATAGATTGTTCTGTTCGGCACTTCCTCGACTCCATTTGTAGGCAATTGCATTCCTATCTCCGGTAGGGAATTATCGTTTACCTGTTGTAGTTTCTATTTTGGTGAATATTTGTAAAATATTTTACCTATATTTTCCCGATCTTATATTTTCAGTGTTATGTTAATAAAATATAATTGTATTTACGTATACGTGCATACGTAGCGTTGGAAGGCCTCCCACAAGGTGGACCGACGACCTTGTGAAGGCCGCAGGAACCCGTTGGATGCGAGAAGCACAGAACCGGTCGAAGTGGAAGTGCTTGGGGGAGGCCTATGTCCAGCAGTGGACGTCTTTCGGCTAAAATTATGATGATGATGATGATACGTGCATACACACATTGCAGTATAAAACTGCTTCACATGCGACACTTCACATGTCAGGTCCAGTTGAAAACTAGCGTCAGAAAGTACGTTACGTTGTCTGGCATTTTTGCTGAACTAGGCCGTTTTGGCGCAGCCGTGAGGCACATTTTCCTGCTAATTTCTCGCAATGAAATATATGGTGTTGTCTGTCTTTTAGTGTGACAAGAAAACCTCATCTTATTAAAATTATTTATTTATTTTATTCACAAGTCTGATCAGTAAGGGCGCATTTCACCAATGAAAAAGATTTGAACTCTCTACCTGTGTTATGTTTCCGAGCGCATACAACCCGAATCTCTTAAGAGTGAGAATGAACAGGCTTCTTCTGGGTAAGCTAACTCCATCGTCGACTTTGTCTGTCACCCCAAACCTAGACTAGAGTCAAGAGCAAACCCATACCAAATTTTAAAAAAGAAACTGAACGCCGCCGCGCGTTTTGCTTTCCTGATTGCGTTCAGTTTCATTGGGTTTCTCCCTTAATAATTTGACATGAGATTGGACAACAGATCAAATTGAGTAGGCTTTTAGATATCATTCAAGAGTCCCAGTTTTCTATAATATTATAAACATCAGACTTGCATCTATAGTAGGTACAACCATTATAATCCGCCAGTTGTGTTTAAATCCCATGTTATAGTCCCAAGTAGTTTTCCAATCAGACATGGCAAATATCACCCAATAAACTAATTGAATAGTTCATGTTGTAGGCATCAGGTTTTTGCAAATCTGTAAAACAGCAGCATCTACCCAAACTAAAGGCCAACTCCGCTTTAGAACTCATTAGAAGCATGATGACCCCATTTATCAAAATGAACCCACCAGTTTAGACCCTAACGAGAACTATACACACGCCACTTAAATTATAACGCGTCCCTTTACACTTGAAGGTTCACTAAAAAGCCTCTAATGGGCCCTTTTAATATGTTCACGACCTGCCTAAGGTAGTAAAATACTTAAGGATCACATGGATCACAGGTCTACCTTCACCCCTAATGGGATTCCCCTTTAGGTCGGGGATTCACTGGTGAAGCGATGCGATAGCTTATTTCTAAGGCATGCTACACATTTGTTTCGGTAGGCATTAATCGGCACAGCCGCGCGGTAAAATCGCATACCTATTATCGCATGTTTCTCCCAACTCTTTCTTATTTTTTTTGGTGTTTATGTTCTTTATTGCGTCATGTTTACCGCAAATAAACGTATTTTCTTTCTTCCTTTCTTTTTATTATATTGATTCGGGAAAAACACCGCTCGTCTTAGCCGTCAACTGCAACATGCTAAATCAACGAAGGTAGATGCCGAACGGAGTCGGCACAGCCAAATATGTGTAGTAATTGCTTCGGGTCGGCTTTGTTTTTCAACAACTGCCGACCAAAACAAATTTGTATCACCTCTTAGTTTGTTAGAAATAAGCTATTTCATCGGTTTTTATTAAATTCAAAATACTGAATAGAATGACTGTCTTTGTCCAATTTTTTGATGTGCTTCATGTTTTGCATGGTGTATGTAGGTGAACTACATAGACGACACTTTTACTCTGCTAAATGCACAATATGCAGTTATGCACATTGCATTTTTGCACATTGTTTTTTATTTCTTTAACTAAACTAGATAAACTATATCTTATCCTTAAATAAAGTTGATGTCTGACAGTTCTAGTATGGAAAAACTGACAAAAATTCAAAATGTATTCTCAGTTTATGACCTTACTCTATGTATAAAAGTTATGCGCCCTAAGTAGGTTTGTACAAACACTTACCTACGCGTCAATAAATATAATAAGAATAAAATTAGAAAAATACACAATATTGGTACCTATAAAAATATTGTAATATATGTTAAATTACATGTAGATTCATACGTTAAGATGAATTTAGGAGCAATTAGTTCTAAGCTAGTATTGCGCGGGCAGCACTGTATCGCTTTACTCTACCAGTGCAGCCTAACCCTAAGGGCACTGTAACCCGAGCAAATACAGAAAACTTGAACGATTATCGTAAACTGGAAGAGAATTCAACGGAACGCTTATTGGAACGGAAATTTACAATGGCCGTTACTTTCGATCACTGTTTCAAAAGTTTTAGGATTTACCAGACAGGACGTACTCGTTTTATAGTGTGGTTTTATCTGATAAGGTGTATGTAAGGGAATTACCTGTTTGACGTTTAGTACGGGTAAATTGCCTACAGTTCTGCGAGTTTGGGTAAGATCTAGATTCGAGTCGTTTTTTTGTGATGCTGTGTTTTGTTGAATGTTGAAAATGAAAAGGTAGAACATTCTTGTCAATGAATAAATATAATAATAATAATATTTATTAGACCAAAAAGAAAAATGCTAGTTAGCATGTGTTTTAGCATGCAGCGCCTGAAGCCCTAGGACTGGGTATGCAAGTATGAGCTTATAAGTGTTAAAAGTTTATAAGTGTATTTAATTAGCTGTAGTGCCAATAAACGCATTTTTCTTTCTTTTCTTTCTTTTCTGTATTTTCTTTCTTTTCTTTCCTTCTTTATTTTCTTTCATGTTTTCTCTTTGTTTTCTTTCTTTTTTTACTTTCTTTCTTCCGAAGAAAAGTATATATTTAATGTTGACAGGAATTTTCTACAGACTTCTTTTCTACGTACTTCGAATTGAAGAGTTTGTTTCTAATGTCAAAATAACAGCTTTTTATCAGAAATAAAGCTTCTTTTGTTTAATTCTCCTATTCCTGGCAGCTTGGACAGGTTTTGTTCTAATGCCACTCGAATTATACTTAAATTTTAATTGTTATGTCCGCTTTGTAAGCAATTAAGGAAATCTGTCAATTTTCATTCCGTTTTCAGCTCGGACGTTCCTTTTCATAGAATTAATTGGACTGTACATTTATATTTCCATTTATTTCTTTTTGTTTTTAAATAAATCCGAAATATTTTACAACGATTTATGCAAAAAGTATAATTAATTTATCAAAACAAAAGCCCGGTAACAAGATTCAAACAACTGCTTTCCATTGTTTCGTTGGCTGGCGGCAAGCCCGACGATTAAAACTTCATCTACATTAAAAACGACTTTGAAAAATTCAACTCACCATAGGTCCACCTAAAAGCGCTGTTAAAATTGACCCAAATTGTTTTTAAATATCTCTTTTTAAGCCACAAACGATACTATACTCCATTCTGTTATTAAAATAAATGTGTTTTGCGTACGCAGTCTTATTTAGCACTAATTAGAAAATGTTTGTTGTTAGGTTTAATAAAAGGAAAAGCGTAACGAATGGTTCATTGAAATTAGTTAAGACGATTGCATTTAAACTCTGACTAATTAACACAATCAGATTTCTTGTCTGTGAACAAAAACTGATTGTGACCACAATTTCTGCAATTAACCAAGTTGTGTAGGAAATAGTAGTAGTAGGAAAATAAACGTAATTTATAACAGATGAATAGTTACACACCGATTTCTCTCTTTCAGTCGTCAGTAATTTGACATTCGAAAGAAGAAGACAAAGCGTTGTGTACAGATGCTATACAACGTTCATTAGTAATGCAGTCTTTTTTGGATATAACAAGCAAAATGTAGCAGTACTCAACTCAATATCCATTTGTTGCATTCCAGAATGTGAGTCAACACCTCGACATTTTTCCGAAAACTCATGATTGGATATACAAAAAAAAAAAACAGTGCACCATAACCATGAATTCAGCACATGATTCTACAAAATGTATGAAACAACTAATATTTTTTTAAATAACCGACGAAAAATTTCTACGCTTGGCGGTTTAGAATCATAATTATGCTAGGTATTCATTTTTCCTGTATTGTATGGACATCACTCATGACTTGTTTTTATGTTCCGCTGCCATAATTGGTCAATACCCAAAATAAACAATAGACTACCATAATATTAAAACTACGGCATTTCTACCATCCAAATTCAACAACTTTCCATTTTATTCCTCCCGATATTTTTCGGGATAATGTCACAATGGTTTTAAGGGTCCCATAACGAGACGGCAACTTGAAAAAAGTCTGCAACAACGCGATCGTGACGTGACGGAGACAAAGCAGCACTCATTGTAATTGCCGTCGCGTGGGCATTAGGGACTGAACCGCTGGCAATGAGAGGCTAGACGGTTTTAGGGGTCTGTGCGAAGGATAAAGGAACAATTTTTTTGTAAAGGAGTGCATCAGGAAATCGATATTGCCATGGAAGTTGAGGCAGACGTTTTTATTATTAAGGGCTGTTTTTCAATCATTTGATAACATTATTCGAGGAATAATTTTGAAATTTTGACCGTTATTCCATACAAAAACTGTCAAACGTCAATTTTATTCCTCGAATAAAAGTTATCTGGCGATGGAAAAATCAGCCCTAATTTAGATAACCCGACAGACGTTGTCCTGTCGTCTTGAGATCATACGAAAATTCCATAGTAAAAAGAACGTTCAGTTTCTCCCGAATATTAAGTACATTTTTCCAGGAAAGTTATTATTTATTTTTTCTTAGAAACTCTTTTCGTACTAAGTATTAGGAGGTACTGATATAGATTTCACTAATATTTCCATTTTTTTTTTTTTTTCTTAAGTCAAACCGGTCCAGCCGTTTTCAAGTGATGCGCTCACCAACGAACAGCCGGTGAAGTAGGTGAAGTGAGTTTGTTTTTGCTAGGAATTGACACTATTGACAGCTCACTCCACGCTCACTTCAATTAAGTTGTCACGGTGAGATTTTTACAGAATAGCACCGCTGCATTTAATTTTATTTTATTTAGGTATCTAGGAGTCGATGCAACTGACATAAACCATTACTCTTTGAAGTAACTTTTCGAATTATGAGACCTCTTCTGATTTGCATAGAATATGTACACGAGCATGGCAAAACCTAGGCAAGCCAGTACATTAGGTACATAATATTATGACCAACAGCCATCACTAGTCCTCATTCAATAAAAGGTACATCACTAAAACTTTCAAACTCATCACAGAATCATAAGCCAGCCCCTATTTCAACTCGAACTTGTCCGTACATTTTTTACTTCCCGAAATCCTCGAACCGTGTAATAAGCCTAAAAGGGGAGGGGTCCTCTCTTTGATTCGACCGGTAGGTACCTTTTAAATGTGGGTACTTGTTCACCTTTGTAGGGGACCTGCGATTTGGGTCCACTTTGACCCACGCGGCGTCCACAATGGTATTAAGTGGTCTCTTTGTTTTGTGGCCAATTTTTTTTCTTTTTTTTTCCTTCTTTCGTACCTGTCAGTCTTTGATGCTTTGATGTAAGGAAAATGACCGCTTCCGGATTATCGGGCAGTGTTTGAGAAAGATTTTCTGCTTGGATTGAAACGTTATTACTTTTGTTAGGTTGATTTACTTGTGAACCTTTTTGTTGTTTACTTTTTATGATAGGTCAGGGAGATTACTTTGATCTTGAATAAAATATTAATAGTGTGCTCGTAGTTACCATTAGGAAATTGTTATTGAAGCAATTTTATATAGGTCTACCTATGCGTTCATTACCTACTGTGTAAGCAATATTTGTACGCCTTGCAAGGCAGCACATAGTGACACAACATATCTTTTTATTTTATCCATCATGTACCACTACATTTCACCTATGTGTACAAATAAATTTGAATGTGAATTTTTGTTAAAAGCTTAAATCGAAATTCTCTTTTTTGATCCAAAATGATCTACTGGAGACCACACAAGAGGATATTAAAATAAATTATACAGTAAATTATTTAACTAACATTATTACGTACCTAATTGTGGTTTTTATTGACACTAAAATGAAAAGATAAAAAACTTTAATCATCATTAAACAATTTATTTCACTCGCAGAATGAAAATCCACATTCATCCAGAAATCATCTTCAGCGAAGTATTTTAATTTAGTCGAGACATAAATTAGACAGTTAACACCGCAAATGAAGATGAAAACATGCAAGAACTCATATTATTCATATAAAACTATCATAATAAAAGAGTGCTGAATTAATTTTTTCGGCCACAAATATTTTTCTTTGGAGTACCGTGCCAAACATTATCTATATTATAACTGTATAAATAAAACAAAATCGGGTTAGCTATACCATTTCTATCTCAAGGGCGACTTGACCGATTTTTATGATCTTTGATTTGTTGGATTTGTCTCCGCAACGAATCGCAGAATAACTATTAAAACATGGGAAAAATTTAATTGAAAAAATAAATTATGAAGATAATTCATTTTCTCATAGAATCGTTCTTTTTGATTCCGAGGCGGTACGAAGTTCGCCGGGTTTTCCGAAATAGTTTCTTCATGAATTTCACCGTACTGTAGATTCTGAATCATAAACCACCCAGTATGCTCCTGAAACAATAAATAGTGCTCAAAGAATTTTACTACCTCGTTGCTTATTTTTAATCTTATATTTTGAATTGTTTCTTCATTTGATTTTTTTAACATTGTTTTCACATAGAGAAGCAACATGTACCACGTGTACCCAGGATGTTGTAACATCTTGATTGAAAAGAGTGTCCTTGGAGTTTCTTGCCCGTTCTTCTCCATAGAGATCTACGTTTTGGAATGGGCAACTAGCTTCAACTTTCTGACTAACTGACCGACTATTTGACAATACAAAAGTGCCTGTAAATGATTTAATTGGAATAAATGCTTTGAGTTTGAGTTGGTCTAGTCGTCGCAAGCGCTACAGCTGAGTGTGAGGTCCTGGGTTCGATTCCCAGGTGGGGCAAAGTGTTATTGGTTTTGTACTGCCCGGAGTCTGGATTTGTACCCGGTTGATGGCAATAAGCTCGCTACCTTTTACATGGGACTTAAAAAACATAACTGGTGAAATGAGGGTGTACTAGGTACAAAGAAGTAAGTAAAAAGTAGTGATGTTATATGTAGAATTAGACAACGATCCATCATTTTGAGGACCAAAGACCTAGCAAGTCGCATGGATCTTAAAATACGGTCCATATTTTACAGTCACCAATTATTAGTAGCTAATAATTTTATTGTAGAAATAAATTTAAAATTAAAATTAATAATTTTATTTCAACAGCTTGTCCCCGGCCTGTAGTAGTCACAATATTTCTACAAACAGTGACCGTGATATGACAAACGGCAAAAACATTCCACATTTCTTCGCCACGGAA
The DNA here is from genome assembly GCA_963082905.1 of Oligia fasciuncula. NCBI lineage: Eukaryota > Metazoa > Arthropoda > Insecta > Lepidoptera > Noctuidae > Oligia > Oligia fasciuncula. Next base: position 18,676,417 of record OY720395.1, read on the forward strand.
GCAATACATTTTCATACATTCATTGATAAAACGCGTGGGGCGATTCAAAACATTCTCTCCGCCGTTCGTGTGATTAACGTATAAATCATACATATTGCGTCTTAAAACATAATGTACTTTTTCTTTCAACATATACATTTTAATTGATAAATTGGCTACGATTTATGTTACAAAAACACATTAGCGGCGGACGGAATGTGAGCCACGAGCCACGACGTCGCGTCTGCTCCCAACGTTCGTCAACGTTGTTGTCACCGTCAACTCAAACCGCACGGCTTTCCTATTCTGTCATAAAGTAAAATAGATCTTTATGCTTATATTCCCTTAGTGGGTTAGGGAATAATTATCTTGGCTTTGTTATAAATGGAGCATGATCTTCATAACTTTAATTCAGATGCTCATAATCTACCTATAATGTTCCCACTTCTGAGAGACCCACACAAGCCTCCTCTCTGTTAGAGGGAGTGGGCCGTAATCTACCACTTGGTGCTCGTTTCAACGAAATTATTTTGGTGCTTCGTAAAAATATTCGGCGCACCCTATAGGCCTCGTTATCAAAGCTGCTACCAAGCTAAGCTTTTTATCACGTAATGTTCTATTCTCAGAAGAATAGTTCTTCATGTTCTTCGGTTCGAACTTATTGTCTTATGTTTTCAGTCGTGTCATTTTCAGGCACTTTGTATGCACACGTTTTTCTTGTCGTGAAAAACTGCGGTTTATTCGCCGTGTGTAGGCACGGTTCGTCAGTGTTGTATGGATCACAAGCTGTACCCCGCGGTTTCACCCCCATAAGTGTCGATCCCGTGGGAATATTGGGATAAAAAGTAGCCTATATGTTAATCCAGGGTGTCAGCTACCTCCATACAAAGTTTTAACGAAATTGGTCCAACCGTTTGAGTGTGAAGAAGTAACAAACATAAACACACACAGTTTGTGAGTGTGTGTGACTCACAAACTTGCGCCTTTATAATATTAGTGTGATTAGTGTTACTATGAAAGCTGGTTGACAGACACTTTTTTTTTGAAACCGTGCCGTGTACAGTCAACAGCAAAAGTAGATGATCAAAATCAGAAATTCAATACTAATGAACAGAGTTCGCGTCAGAACTGTGTGGCGTCGAAGTGATTCAAAAGTATTCTACGTAGTAAGTATTCTAAGTAGTAGTACTTCGACGCCACACAGTTCTGACGCGAACTCCGTTCATTAGTATTGAATTTCTGATTTTGATCATCTACTTTTGCTGTTGACTGTACAAAGAGCCTCATAGGTAATCACTCATATCTATTATTTATGTATATTTAAAATTCCCTAGCATTCACATTTAAAATTCCCGATCTTTGACTAATCTTCTTGAGACCTCTCTTATTACGTCACAAATTCATTCAATACTCTAATTGTGTAACACACTATCAATCTCAATCTAAATCATTTTGAAAGATATTGCTAATAAATTGCTTCGTATGTTCAAAAAAATTCTCTGCTCAACAACGTAAATAATGCAATGAATGTGGTTGAACTGCCAAAATGAATCTCATCTCTACTGATAGTGTGTTACGCAATTACCCCGCTGTTCTTCTCAGCCAATAAAACCAGGTAGTGGGTTATTTGGTCAGAGTAATTCCTCGTAATTTGACAAAATAACAGAGACATAAGTATGTGTGTACTATAAATTAATTTGGTTCGTCTAACGAGGCGGTCGTCTTGGCGGCTTGTCACACCTCATTTATTTTTAAACAGTGTCCGATGTGCGGATTACTACGGAGTTACCGACACTCTCTGTAGTGACGGGTGACGCGCCGGCCGCTTAGGGTTGCTCGTTTAGAGAAAACTCTAAAACGAGCATTGTTGCTGTTTGGACTGAAAACTCTGAAAATAGAACAGTGTAAACGGGAGGCAAAGACCCCTTTCTTTAAAAAAATGAACAGGTCGTTAAACAAGTAAACAAATAAATACAGGGCCAAATTAAATTAGCTAGGGAAACTCCACTGAAGTGATTGGTATCGATATCTAATGAAGTAAAACAAAAAAAAAAAACTGTGCGGGTGTTTTTTTTTTAGAATGGGAAATCATCAAAATACTCCTCCCGCTCTGGGTGGAGCGGAAGGGAGTGTCAGACTCTTACTGACTAAAACCTGCGGGGTGAACTTAAGATAACGTTCATCCGTACTAAGTGATGGAGAGAAGTTATGACTTTGGAAAAAATATACACGCGTCGACCTGAAAACCTCCGCTTTTTTATTATATTGGGTCAACACATTCAAATCGAACTTTTTATTTTCATGAACGTTTATCGAAACGGCTGTTATGTTTAACATACATATTTGATCCAATTATTTTAAGTGTGTAAATCGTCTTGTATGCCACACCTCATTTATTTTTAATCACTGTCCGCTCAGCAGATTACTATCGACATGTAGTATCTACCTAGTGTGACGGGTGGCGAGTGTTAGGGCTGCCAGTACTGTTGCTAAACAGCATTATTAATTTTGACCACTTCATTAGGAAAAAAGTTATGACCCAAAATACATGACAGATTAAGTATTAACATTATAAGTCAATGCTGTCCCACGCCGGGTCAGCGGGATTGTCCGAAAGGGTTACCGCTGGCCCGGAACATAAAGGGCTAAGGAAGGAACACGGGTGGGTTTTAGTCAGTAAGAGTCTGATACTCCCTTCCGCTCCACCCAGAGCATTCATTCATTTCAATTTTTTTTTTCATTTGATGATTTAACAACCGCAAAAAAAAAATGCTGTCTCCCTCTCTTTCCACTATTCACGGTCGAATGCAATTGTGAGCCAATCCTTTATAAATGAGTCTAGCTCATCTCGACAGGTGTCTATAAGTATATGTATCGAAAAGACACAAGACGTAGATACGCCTTGTGTTTTTTCGCACGAGGGTTGGCAGAAACTACAGAATGCCACATGCTGCACAGGCTAACACTCCCCTCGTATTTCGTCAACGTTCATATAATCATGAAATCATGTTATTAATTTTTAAAGTAAATAAATTATTATTAATTTAAATTAATAAATTATTAATTTTTTTAATGTTTAAATGTAAAATTAGTGGGGTCCGTGGCTAAATAATAACATCCGCACAGGTCCATCGATCAGGTTAAGCTACGCTTGCCGCGGTTGGTCTGTGGATGGGTGACCATCTTTACTTACATACCTAGACCCCTCCGTGCCTCGGAAAGCACATTAAGCCGTTGGTCCCGGCTGTCATTCGTGGATCTTTGACAGTTGTTACGGGTAGTCAGAAGTCCGAAAGTCTAACAACCAGTCTTACCAAGGGGTATCACCCAGGAGTATTACCCAGTAAATAGGCTGTGGAGGTCAGATAGGCAGTCGCTCCATGTAAAATACTAGTATTCAGCTGCATCCGGTTAGACTGGAAGCCGATCCCAACATAGTTGTGAAAAGGCTAATGACTTGGGAGTCGGCGCAACACGTTTTCTTCTTCCATTCTCCCCTGTCAACCGTCACGTTATCATTCACTCTCTTTTCTTTCATATCTTTCCTCTCCCTCTCCAGCCATCAACATTTATAATTAATCATCACTCCTTTAGCCATGTGTTCATAGAATCATCAAAACACATCTAACTCTACTTTTTACCGACTTCACAAAAAGGAGGAGGTACTATGTTCGGATGTTTGTATGTTTTTTTTTTTTTTTTTAGTATTTGGATACGATTTAACTAGGTACCTAATATCTTGTTTTAACATTAGCCATTAAGAGGTTTTAAACCCGTCGTCTCCTCCAAGAATTTATCTATCGCAAACAATAAAACTTTTCAATTTGTAACTACAAATTGACTGTAAAACTCTAGTGACTTTTACGGACTGTGAAATAGCAGACGGCTTAAGTTTATTTCAATATCAATAAAAACCCCTTTTTATTGTTGTTGAAAACTTTATTTTTCGATTGAAGATGCTTAACGGCTTTTGAGAAAAGAATTCTAGTAATGTTCCTTATAAAATGGCTTTTATTCAGTTGAACTGTCCTGTGGGGTAATTGCGTAACACGCTAAGGCTGCGTTTCCACCAGAGAGATGAGCGAGGATTCGTAGCGAGGAATGTGTGTAAAGCTAACCAATAACAATGCTAACTTAGTCCAAGCTATGAAAATGAAGCGATGTTATTGGCTTGTTTCACACACATCCCTCAGGATGCGTAGCGAGGGATGTGTGTGAAACCAACTACTCAACAACTACTAATCTTATGTCAGTAGGTACATAAGATTAGTATGAGACCCGAACTAAAATTGAATGACAATAAGATTTAACAGTTGTTGACAGATTTCGTCCGTTCGAAAAATTGAATTTGACACTTGTTTTGACGGATCGACTACTTTCGGGCGTGCCCTTATCTTCTTTGACGGACTTGGAGAATATACCTTGTTGTGAATTCGTATAGGCTGTTTATTTCTTTTACTTGAAGGAGAAAGTTGTCAAGATGTAATGTCCACTGAGTCTTACTTACAGATAGCTATTTTTACTTCATCCACTACAATGTGTCTGGCCGATCTAAATCAAATGATTCAACTTGTAATTAAATGGACGACAACGTACGAGTATCAGCTGTGACTCCCGCGCACATTGTAAAGGAGTTTCAGGCAGCAGACGCGGTGCAGTCTCAAGAACAAAACAACAACACCACTTTTATAGCAACCGCGCTGCGGAAAAGAACAGTACCTCATCAGCCTGGATGTGTGGAGTTCTCGGGGGAAGGCCAAGTTAAGGGTGACCCAAGGCAATTAGGTTTATTTAAAATGAGTTTCCGTTTCGATGCTTTTGTTTTAATCAATAACGCGAATTGAGACGCAAAATGAATCACGTAAATTCCTTGGAAATTCGCGGCCTTACGGATTGAGCTCGTCTAGTGTTACCTTTAGAATGTACTGAGCAGAAATGGATTAAATGATTAAAATGCGTGTAGGCGACAAGGGTTTCCTTATTAAGGGGTCACTCGATCTCTTTGTGTCGTCTCGAGACTGTTCAGAGGCTATTATCAGCTCTGAAGACATCCATATCTGCATGCTCTAAATAGGTACCGAGATGGCTCTTCCCTCCAACCAATAAATAACATGCTCAATAATATTCTATATTATAATATATCGTGTTATTCGCACGAGTTTTAAAAGTACAACTCCTCCATGGTGACGAGATTTGCTAGGCACAAAGGCGTTGAACAGATGAATAACGTCACCGTACTTCCATTTTAAGCCTACGACGACTTTGAGCTGCCCGGTATCTTCATCATCATCATGTGCCAAGCCTGTTCCCAACTAGGTATATTGAGGTCGGCTTCCAATCTAACAGATGCAGTTGAATACCAGCGGTGCTATTCTGTAAAAATCTCACCGTGAAAACTTAGGTGAAGTGAGCGTGGAGTGAGCTGTCAATAGTGTCAATTCCTAGCAAAAACAAACTCACTTCACCTAAGTTTTCACGGTGAGATTTTTACAGAATCGACCGGCTGTATTTAAAATGGAGCGGATGCCTATTTGACCTCCACAACCAACTGTATATACCTTACACTGTGTTCAATTAAAGCTAAAGCATATTTTTTATAGAAGAACTAGCTGCACCCCGCGGTTTCACCCGCATAAGTTTCGACCCCGTAGGAATATCGGGATAAAAAGAAGCCTATTTGTTAATCCAGGGTGTCAATTACCTCCACACCAAATTTTATCAAAATTGGTCCAGCCGTTTGAGCGTGAAGAAGTAACAAACATATAAACACACACACACACCCCTACACGATCACAAACTTTCGCCTTTAAAATATTAGTGTGATTTCAGTGCGCGTTGTAGTCAACCCTATAGGCAGATGCCTTTCGCGTCTATCGGGAATTTATATTGAATGGAAGCAAATGGCAATAAACCTGCGATGGGCGACTGCTATCGAGAACTTGTGACCTACACCTTAAATCTAGGACAGTTTGAATGTCCATAGTTCATTGTGATTGCTTTTCTACAGTAATCTTTATCTTAAGTGTCATTTTAATGTTACTTTTTGTGAGTTAGAGGTTGAAAACAAGATCTATTTTATGATCGAACGATATTTTGGCTATAATTTTGGATTTTTAGATTTTTGGTGCGTACTAACTCTGCTCAAAATTGCCGCCGTCAACCTCTGTTGACAGCGGCAATTTTGAGCATTTGTACACTAGCCCTCTGCCTAGCTAGTGTACAAAGGACCATGCGTCATTTTGGGCCCACTTTTTCAACATTGTTCAACAGTGATAAATTATATGTCACATGAAAGCTCTTAAAGTGTACGTTATTTCATTCTATGGCAGCTAAGTTCAAATCCAGCGCAAAAACGGTCTTTTTATGCGTTTTTTAAAAATGTTCAACATTGTGCAACAGTAATAAAACCTATGTCATATGAAAGCTCTTAAAGTGTACTTTATTTCATTCTATGGCAGCTAAGTTCAAATCCAGCGCGAAAACGGTCATATATGCGTTTTTTAAATGCGTCATTTTGGGTTCATTTTTTCAACATTGTTCAACAGTGATGAGTTCTATGTCATATGAAAGCTCTTGGCGTGTACTTTATTTCATTCTATGGCAGCTAAGTTCAAATCCAGCGCGAAAATGGTTTTTTTGTGCGTTTGTTTTTTAAAGTTCAACATTGTGCAACAGTGATGAAACCTATGTCATATGAAAGCTCTTAAAGTATACTTTATTTCATTCTATGGCAGCTAAGTTCAAATCCAGCGCGAAAACGGTTTTAAATGCGTTTTTATTTATTGCGTTTTTTAAAAATGTTTAACATTGTGCAACAGTGATGAAACCTATGTCATATGAAAGCTCTTAAAGTGTACTTTATTTCATTCTATGGCAGCTCAGTTCAAATCCAGCGCGAAAACGGTTTTTTAAGCGTTTTTTAAATGCGTCATTTTGGTTCATTTTTTCGACATTGTTCAACAGTGATGAGTTAATGTCATATGAAAGCTCTTGGCGTGTACTTTATTTCATTCTATGGCAGCTAAGTTCAAATCCAGCGCGAAAATGGTTTTTTTATGCGTTTTTTAAAAATGTTCAATATTGTGCAACAGTGATGAAACCTATGTCATATGAAAGCTCTTAAAGTGTACTTTATTTCATTCTATGTCAGCTAAGTTCAAATCCAGCGCGAAAACGGTTTTAAATGCGTTTTTTAAATGCGTCATTTTGGGCTCACTTTTTCAACATTGTTCAACAGTGACGAGTTATATGTCATATGAAAGCTCCTAAAGTGTACTTTATTTCATTATATGGCAGCTAAGTTGAAATTCAGCGCAAAAACGGTTTCTTTATGCGTTTTTTAAAATCTGTTTTGTTTTGATATTAAATTATAATTAGCTGTCAGGCAGTAGCTAGGATTATAAATAGCTCTTGTTTGACTAAAAATACACTAAAAATATCATCATAGGCCGTATATTGCCGTATTTTTTAGGGCTGATTTGAACTTAGCTGCCATAGAATGAAATAAAGTACACTTCTAGAGCTTTCATTATGACATATAATTCATCACTATAATTTTTTTTATCATAGTTCAACTATGATAAAAAAAATATAAAACGCAAAAAAAAACATTTTCGCGCTGGATTTGAACTTAGCTGCCATAGAATGAAATAAAGTACACGCAACGAGTTGTCATATGACATAGGTTTCATCACTGTTGCACAATGTTGAACTTTAAAAAACAAACGCACAAAAAAACCGTTTTCGCGCTGGATTTGAATTTAGCTGCCATAGAATGAAATAAAGTACACTTCAAGAGCTTTCATATGACACATAATTCATCACTGTTGAACAATGTTGAACATTTTTAAAAAACGCAAAAAAAAACCATTTTCGCGCTGGATTTGAACTTAGCTGCCATAGAATGAAATAAAGTACACGCAAAGAGCTGTCATATAACATAGGTTTCATCACTGTTGCACAATGTTGAACGTTTTTAAAAAACGCATAAAAAAACCATTTTCGCGCTGGATTTGAACTTAGCTGCCATAGAACGAAATAAAGTACCCGCCAAGAGCTGTCATATGACATAGGTTTCATCACTGTTGCACAACTTTGAAAAGTGGGCCCAGTGTTCATTCAAAAGTGCCCATGGTCCTTTGACAACTATTAATGAAAAAGAAAAACATAGGGACACAGTATATATATATCCTTCTTATTCTGTTTATGAAATATCTTTTACATTGGTGAGGAAAAAACTCGAATTATGACTTTTTAGTTAGGCTTTTTCAAAAAGTCTCTCCGACCGCATTTCCTCTTAAGCGGCTATAGGCCGACCACTTAACCGAGATGTTGCCTGAGGTAGCAGCGCGGTGCGGGAGGGGGTGTGGTGATGTGATGCGAGAGTTCAATATTGGTCAACTTGTGACAACTATTACCCCTCCCGCTCCGCGCAGCTATGTACCTCGGGCAACGTCTCAGTTAAGCGGTCGGCCTATAGTTGCACACACGGTTGACCGTTACCCTTTAAAGGCTTAGGCCATCTTTAAAAACCTCTATTGGATTAATCTCCACCCCGATGTCACAAATTTTTTTGCAAAAATAAAACACAATGACGCCGATTCTGTTGTGTCACAAACTAAACTAAATTTAAGTTCAGGCATCTTTTTCTTTCCATTTCATTAAGAAAAGGACAGAAGATAAATATTAGTTTAGTCCTGTCAAATTAGTCAGCGCCTGACGTAAATTGACGTATTTTTAATTGCCATTTTTTAAATCTCGTCTAAATTGTCTATGGAGTATCTTAATTTGACAGGACTAAACTAATATTTATCTTCTGTCCTTTTCATAATGAAATAGAAAGAAAAAGATGCATGAACTTAAATTTAGTTTAGTTTGTGAACAACAGAATCGGCGCCAATATGGCGCGTGTTGAACTAAAAATTGATGCTTTCGACTTTTTTAATATTCATGTTTCTGTGACACTCTGCTAGTTTTTTGTTTCGTTTTCGTTGGCAATGCTGCCTGCCTTCTGGGCACGTCCGACAGTGTGCACGCTTTTTGTACACCAAGCCTTTTTTGAGCGGAAACGTATGATTTAAAAGTATGCGAAAACTTTTTTTTATTTTGATAAAGTTTTTAGACTTTAAAATATACGTGAGACGCTGAGTGATTGGAAAAAAATCGTAAATGATTAAAAAGTTTCCCAATAAAAGTAGGTAATGACACCTGCACATCAAGCTACCCGAAACTGCCAAATTTTTCGTATCAACTTTGAACCTTATCCTTTAGCGATAAAGTTGAAAATCTGTTAAAGAAATTTGACCGATTGTAGTAGCTTGATGTGCTGGCGGCTGTACTATAAACCCTACTTTTCAACTCAGTCTCCTCATAGAGAGCTACGATTAAAATTTGCAAACAGCATCCTCCATAAGGTAAATGAGATAATCTCCATGACTCCTTGAAAATAATAATCGTCATTATAACTGAAAAAATTCATATAAAAACGTCAAAACCGTTAACATTACTATATAAGTGACTACTTACAAGGAAAATAACTAAACGCAAAAAAACTAGAGAAAGTTACCTGAAACTAGCTTTACAGATTATAGTCTACGGTCAGTACCTACAATTTAAATGCGATCAGTTTCACGGATCATTTTATGGTAAAGTGTATTCAAATGCTTTTATCCAATACATGTTATTTCCACTTAAAGAAATATCAACTTTACTTTAATGTAAATTAAGTTGACTTCTGAATGATCAGTACTTACTATTAAAAAAGTTATTTTAAAAAAAATGTTAACGCAAACTATTCTTTATTTAATGTTATTTTTCCAAATACAAATAAATGTTTGGAAACGAAATTGTGGACAACATCATAGTTGTGTTTGATTGGCTCGTCTCGATGAGGCGTTTTGACGCGTGAATTGGCGCGCGCGCATGATATGCGTGTTACGTTGTTACGTCTTTGTTACGTGGTTAGCGCGAATGTTTGGGCTAGAAATCGACGTGTATTTGCCATTATCAATTTGTTGTTGGATGAATGAATGAACGCTCCCGAATATGAAGCTGAAATCGCATGTATTTGTTTATTTATACTTTGTACACTGATGGTACAAAATAGATACCATGCTCTTCATCATCTGCCTAGCCTTTTCCCAACTATGTTGGGGTCGGCTTCCGGTCTAACCGGATGCAGCTGAATACCAGTACTTTACATGGAGCGACTGCCTATCTGACCTCCACAAACCAGTTACTGGGTAATACGATACCCCTTGGTAAGACTGGTTGTCAGATTTTCGGGCTTCTGACGACCTCAAAGATCCACGAATGACAGCCGGGACCAACGGCTTAACGTGCTTTCCGAGGCACGGATACCATGCACTACCATGCAATACCATGCAATTCCACGCAATACCATGCTCTTATGAGCATGAATATAAGCTCAGCAGTTTTTCATATTTTTTTACAAGGAAGTATTGACATGAGAATAAAACAAAGACTTCTCGCTTTCCTTTAAAATTTACTTGGAAACGGTTTCGTTGTTTTTTTTTATTCTGAGAATTTTCTGTGTGAGATGGCTCTTGATGCTAAGTGCCATTTCTTTAACCGGTTTAAGGCTCCCGCAGACAAGCGTCGTCAAGAAATGGCACCAAGAGCCATCACACAAAAAAATCTCAGAAGAAAAAAACAAAGGTCTTGATGCTAAGTGCCATTTCTTGAACCGGTTTAAGGCGCTCGCAGACAGGCGTCGTCAAGAAATGGTACCTAGCACCAAGAGCCATCTCACACAAAAAAATCTCAGAAAAAAAAACAATGAAACGTTTTCCAAGAAAATTCTAAAGGCTAACGCGATTAAAACATATCTACATAGACGTCGACATTTTAAGTCTAGCTATAGAGTTTTTTTTAAGTATCAAATGACCCCTCCCGCTCTAGGGGGAGCGAAAGGGAGTGTCAGACTCTTACTGTATTTTTTGTTCTTGTTAGGAACCTCCGGCGCGCACGCAACAACTTATCAAAGTTTCATCACAATCGGTCGAGCTATTTTCGAGTTTTTGCGAGTCTAACGAACGGCAATTGATTTTTATATAATAGTAGCTGCGCACCGCGGTTTCACCCGTATAAGTATCGATCCCGTGGGAATATCGGGCTAAAAATCCTATTTGTTAATCCAGGGTGTCAGCTACCTCCATACTAAATTTTATCACTACTGTTCCAGCCGTTTGTACGTGAAGAAGTAACAAACATACTCACAAACTTTCGCCTTTATAATATTAGTGTGTTAAATAGATTTTTATTTTTATATATAGATTTTTGTGGTGTAGGTACATAATAAAGAGTATTATATATATAACTAATGACGAATGGAAACTTTAAGCGTTTGTGACTGCCAATACTGTCCGCCAATACTGTCCGCCATTACTTGCTCAATAGCGATACATTTCACTCTATAAATAGCTTGATCGCTGATTGATCGCTAAGATTCTTCTTTCGGCGCCTCGGGACTATGTTGTTGCGATGAGTTGTTTGACAAATTTTGTGAATGTAGCTGTTTTATGAGGGAAAATGGTTTCAAAGTACTGCCAGTGGAAATCCCGTCAAAATTGGTAGAGCCATTTCAGAGATTAGCCGGAAAAAACAGACATAAAAAAAAATTTTTTTTTTAGGCATTTTTTTTTTTACTTTCATATGCATTTGGTAAAAAGCTGTTATTTTGACGTATCATACAGACACTTCAATTTTATTTTGTTGTATGGATTGTATAAATATGTGCGTGATTATTATGTCCTGTGAAAGATAAATGATTAGCAGAAAATAAGGATAAGTAGTTAGTTACAAAAGAAAACCACGAAGATCATGATAATATGAAAGCGGGCGAGCTTTATTTGACCCAGGTTAAGTTAGGCACACAATATTCACAAAAAAAAAAACAGGAAAAAAAAAACATAAAATAGGTAAATTACACCATTATACTTTTGGCCTAGACCTAGCCATAATAGTCTGAACTAAAGTGAACTACCTAACGGAACATGGGAAATGAAATATAATAAAGAGAATACGCTGAATTTCGTCACGGCAGTATTTCCTGTTCATAAAAAATACGCTACACACATCGTTGAGCGAGTGTTCTGCCATCGATCAAATCAGACACATTTCTCACTTCAAATAAGTTGAAATACAATTGGGTTTCCCCGGTTTCTTGATAGCCATCAATCGAATACAAAGTATCAATAAATCGCATGACTATCACATCACTTCTCATCGACAGTAAATCACTTCATCAAAATAAACGATTAATTTATTTAGGTATACATACATCAGACGCCAACGTATAGGTAGGTTACCGTCGGTTAAGATCGACGATCAACCATCCGTAAAGCTATCGTGCAACAACATCATTAGCAACATATACGTCATAATTTTAATATTGAAGTGTTTGAGTATCATTATCTGCCTAGCCTTTTCCCAACTATGTTGGGGTCGGCTTCCAGTCTAACCGGATGCAACTGAATACCAGTATTTTACACGGAGCGACTGCCTATCTGACCTTCACAACCCAGTTACTGGGTAATACGATACCCCTTGGTAAGACTGGTTGTCAAACTTTCGGGCTTCTGACTACCCGTAACGACTATCAAAGATCCACAAATGACAGCCGGGACCAACGGCTTAACGTGCTTTCCGAGGCACGGAGGGGTCACGGTATGTAAAGATGGTCACCCATCCACAGACCAACCGCGGCAAGCGCAGCTTAACCTGATCGATCGACCTGTGCGGCTGTAAATGGAGAAGTGTGATCTCTTATTTCCAATCTGTAATAGAAAATCGTGTACTATTTATTATTTATACTATTACTACAGTGGCTATTCTGATAGTCAAACGAGGCGCCTGTCAACTGCTTTATTTGGCACTGTCTCAGTACCTAAAGTTATGATACGTCATAATTTTAATATTGAATTAGAGGAAGTGTATGATGGCTAGCCTACGAATAATATTTTATTATTCGTAGTGGATGGCTAATAAATGACGAAGAGTACTCTTTTATTTTCAATCTGTTATAGTAACTAGATGTTTGTCTTTCATTATAAAATAGTCGAAGAGACTGCCATCAAACTGCTTTTATTCAACACTAATCAAATCTGTAAAGTTATGGTACCCAATTCGTAGGATACTGAGATTTTCATAGAGCACATTGACGCTATGGAGACTTAAGAGAGGCCAATGGCCAAAGCTGACATCATTGGTCCCCATTCAGAAAATTGTCTTTGGCATCATGATCTACGTAATAGTGCCTTTGAGGCCTGACTGTTGCCACCGTAGGCGCGGGCATGCGGGCGGAGAGTAATGGGTAGCTCACCGTCCGATCAGGACCAGGCCCGTGCCGGACGGCGCGTACGTGTTCCACGCGCGCCTCAAAAAGATGTCAGCATCGAGGAGGGGCCCCCCCCATAGGGCCGAAGCCTGCCGGGTCAGCGGGATTGTCCGAAAGGGTTACCGCTGGCCCGGAACATAAAGGGCTAAGGAAGGAACACGGGTGGGTTTTAGTCAGTAAGAGTCTGACACTCCCTTCTGCTCCACCCAGAGCGGGAGGGGTCATTTGATGATTTCCCATCCGCAAAAAAAAAAAAAAAAAGGCCTGACTGTTGTTCAGGCTTCCATAGGAAAACCCTTGTATTAGATCAACCAACCATATCATACTGATTTAAAAACCAACACATTACGAACCACATAATAGCGCCTTTTAGACCCGACTGTTTTACCTATCTTCCTTATAACCATATCTTCGACCATGTAAACGTTAAGACTGTTAAAACCTCACTTGCAAGATATTGCAAAATGGCCAGTAAACGTGAATCAATACACACACACATACCTATCAACAGATACAGAATCGAAACAACAATAGTGACAACACAACACGTCACAATGTGTTCGACCAATGTTTACGAATAATTAAAATAGTTCGGGATTGTTTGCACACCTAACATATAAATAATTTGTATGTTTATAAATGTGGGATATACAGAAGGTGCACTCTGTTTTAAAACATGTTGAGAAATAGCAGTCAAACAAACATAGAAAATACTTAAAGAGATTTAGATAAGAGAATGCATGATTAGAGAAAGAGATAAAGAGATTCAGATTTGGAGAATTTAGCTCGCCTTCACCTTATTTCTTCTCCCTCGTGTCGCTGGCACGACAGTTATTTAAATTTTGTTGAGCCAACACTTGGCCAGTTCCACGGCGTTATCAGTGGCAGGCAGAGGTAACTTTGGCTGCATGTTTATGGTCACCTTATTCAGGTAGGGGTGCTCCGAAGAGCCACAGTACGATTGTGGAGCCACATCACAAACGATGCCTCACCTCTTGTCGTGCTCTCTGTGCAATACCATCTGCACTATGGAGGACGATAACGCTGTCGAAGCGGCTGAACTCTGGTCGAAGTTCAAAAACATAAATGAAATCATCGCTGCGACGAAGGAGAATGTAAATTGACTGTAAAATGTTCGATTAATAATAACGAATGGGCCGATTAAATCGAATGTAGGGTAAATTTTACCAAACTTTTATAGTTTTTCAATGCATTGTTAAGATGGCTCTACCTAATAATTCGATTAAAGACTGATTTTACCAAAGTCAGTGAATTTATCTTTTAGCCTGAGAATAAAATTTTGAATTTTTGACAGTTTTCCACTAATTGTCAGACGTCAATTTTATTCCACGGATAAAAGAAAATTATCTGACTTTGGTAAAATCAGTCTTTGATCGAAATATTCGGTAACAATAGGCAGTCGCTGTGTAAAAAATTCAAAATGTTAGCCGAGCGACTCTTTCTATATTTATATGATATACATAATAAAGAGTATTCTATTCTCTTCTTTCTTTCTTTGAGTAAGGTAAGCAGCATTGCTACTTGTAGGTCCAGCACCCTTATTGCGTAACACACTATCAATTATAATACGAATAATTTCACAAGATATTGCTAATCCATTGCCTCATATGTTTGAGAAATTTGTCCGCTTAGCTACGTAAATATCGCAATGAATGTTGTGGAACTGTCAAAATGAAAGCTATTGTTACTGTTAGTGTGCCCCGCTGGTTTAAAGAGTTTTAAAACGTGCTCGTTAAGTACGAAACAAGCGACACTTTAATTTCATACCATGTCTTGAAAACTCATCGGCTACCACTGTCCAAGTAAACCTTTAGCCTCTTTGGTAAAGCACAGATTTCCAGTGTGTGCCAGTCTATACCCATTCGTATAGACTGGACATTCTGTGGCCATAAATTGTTTAGTATCGGTGTTCGAAGCCGAATTAATGTCGTCGGCCGATATGCTGTTAATCATTCTAATGGGGTTAACATAGTTTGCGCTCTGTGCTGATGCATAGACAATTATGGATGGCGACTATTTTAGAATTGCATTTAAGCGTTTTTTTTTTAAGGCTCCTGCAAACAGTCGCTACGCGCGACGCGAATCGCGCGCGACCCAAAGGGCCCGCTCGTTGTGCGACTTGCGGTGCCTTTGGGTCGCGCGCGATTTTATCGCGTGTCGCGCCTGTTTGAAGGAGCCATAAGGGCTATATTTCACAGGGACACCATGGCGGCGCCACCAGTCGCCGCTACCAACAAAATGTATACAGCTCTATAGAGAGTTACTCACCTGGTGTCCGTTTGGCTGCGCAACCAACCATACATTTTGTTGGTAGCGGCGACTGGTTGCGCCGCCATGGTGTCCCGGTGAAATATAGCCCTAAGCGTCTCTTCTTATTCATCCTGTTTCGTCATTAACCGGTTGAATTTCGTAATTACAGAACCAATTAAAAAGCCATTGTGTCTCGCGTGGATCCAAATTCAGACAGTGGTACTTAACTCTTGTTTCCTAATCAGATTAACTAACTATCTTCCGACGAAGATGTATCCCGACTACCCTTCACTTTGCGTGGATCGACACGCACTTGACTGTTTTTTAACCGACTTCCAAAAAGGAGGAGGTTATATTTTTTTCAGGCAAAAAACATTGTCAATCTGCGGGATAATTGCGTATCACACTATTTGTAGCAATGGCTTTCAGATTGAGATTGTTCGTTTGTTACGCAAGGTTGCTGGTCAGACAGAACGGAGGGGCAATTCTCGTAATTTTAAGAACGTTCACAGTCTGATCTCAGTCTCAATCTGTCAAAAATACTTCTAATTTCCCTACGTTTTTGACATTGATTGTCACTGAGATGAGATTGCGACTAGATTTTGAACGTGTTTAATTACGGGAATTGGCTTTCTGATTAACTGTCAATGTGCCTACCTGCCTAAAAAAATGCCTGACAGTATATAAGTTTTTTGTAAAAACATGTCAAAATATTAACAATTTATTTTTCTTTGTTCAACAGATGCACCACCCTATTCAAATGAAGCCGGCTGACAGTGAAAACAGAAATGGTAAGTCATTTTCATAAGACAATAATAATATTTTTCAATTGAATCTACCGATGCTATTTCTAATTTAGTTTCCAAACATGTAAACAAATATGAGTTATTGGAAAAATAACTTTAATTCCTACACAATAAAGTACAGTTTTCTACAACTTCAACAACATTTTTATAAATTTTTCAATAGTACTAGTAGTAGTACCTATACTCTGAAATCAACCTAATTCTCACTAAAATAATGATGATATTTGTGTAACTTGAAATAACATCAATTGGAAACTTGAATTTGAATAGACTATAGACACAAGGGTTATACCTACTCTATCAAACAATTTGTTGCACAATTTCGGTCATCTGCGTAGTTTTTGTCAAACTTTTTTGCTGAACACTCAAAAAAAATGTCTTCAAATCTTCATTGGCAATATTGACCGCACTTTAGACGCTGAAAAAACGGCCCCTCGGATGTCTAGGTTAGGTACTGTTTGCACAAATCATTATAGAGAGTACCAAGGTCGGTGACGTAAAAAACGAAGAAACTGTGTGTTTGATAAAAGCTAACAATGGATGGCTAGATAGCAGTTCACAGGCCGAGATCTGTAATCGTTTCTTAGCAGATGCTTTGGCTAAGACATGTTCCCGTCTCTATCTTGCACTAGTAGTTTGACAGTTGTACGACAGTGACAGGAATAACGCTTAGCTTGAGTACGTACTAAGTAACGTATAAAGATCTCGGCCTTGGTGTTGTTTTGAAGATACATCTTAGCTATCTCCTTGGATTTTGGTCGTGTAGTGTAAACCGTACTTTTGTACCATAAGGGTTGGATGGAGGTGGGTCTAGAAAAGGAGGCCTGGAAGGATTTTCGTGGAGGCCTTTGCTCAGTAGTGGGACA
The DNA here is from genome assembly GCA_963082905.1 of Oligia fasciuncula. NCBI lineage: Eukaryota > Metazoa > Arthropoda > Insecta > Lepidoptera > Noctuidae > Oligia > Oligia fasciuncula. Next base: position 18,693,696 of record OY720395.1, read on the forward strand.
GTGCAGGCTTACTTAGCCGTACGCCTGAAAACAGTCACCCAAAGAAAATCTCCACAGAATTTGTGATACAATTGAGCCACTTTTCAAATAAGATATGATTGTCTGACTTCACTAGCTCACATGCTAATGAGTCACCGTAAGAAAACGACCTTCAAACAAAGATTACAAACAAAGATTATGTATGCATCCTAGAAATGATTGGTAAGGTCGCTTCTGTATGATCAGACATAAAACACATAATGTATACTGCGCTCGAGATTTAGTTTCCAAACACGTAAACAAATGTTTGTTTTCTGAAAAACAACTTCCACGTACCAAGCTCACTTTGCGCTACAACTTGAAACATTTTTGTGACTTTTCAATAGTACTAGTAATTTCGAAAATTAAATCCGCTTAATTTAAGCTTAGTTGTTATTCGTTTAAGTGGAAATAACATCAATTGGAAACATGAGTTTAAACAGAATTTAGGTACTACATGTGCCGTGGCAAGACATAATTATGTCGCATTGTAAAATCACTAAATTTTCACAAAACTGTGACATGTCACGGTAGTAAGTACGCTCTAGTAGAGACCTTATGCACAGCACAATTGTATGTGTGAGTACATAGTGTTGACTTTGGCGGTGTTTAGCTAAATATCGATAAGGCTAGTCTCAAGGACTGCATACGGAACGCATGACAAATTGATTCACCAGTTGCCCACCTATTACGTTAGGGCTAAGCTTCACTATAGTTTCAATACGACCATGAATAATTGTTTTGGATAATCAATTATCGGTTAAATAACAAACATATTCATTCGTAGTCTTAGGAGAGAAATTTATTTTAATTTATTGAGTTTCCTCTCACCGAGAGGAGGCCTGTGTCCCAGCAGTGGGAACTGGGAACATTATAGGCTGACTATGCTTATGCTAAGTTTCTTTAACAAAATTGTATTCCGATTTTTCTTATCCGATTTAACATGCTTAAGAATGCATGCTTGGTGCAACTTATTTTTTTTGCATCTAATTATCTCTATACTGTAAACATTTAATAAATCCCAAAACACGTCAAAACAATGTTTAGTTAATAAAACTAAAAACTACATCAAGCGTGTTAGGCTTTCATCTCATAGTTAAACAAGCCGATCACAACACAACACACAAGCTCGCTTAGTTTGTTCTTCAAAACGTACAACTCTTCTCTCAGTTAAACAAACGACGGTACCCCACAAATATTTCAGTGGAAGACAAACGTATAGAGTTACTCGCACCTGATATGTGTGAACGAGGCACGGAACCACGTGCGTGCTGTGTCACAGCTTATCCACTGCGTAACGTCAAGCAGAGATTACAGTCGAGATAGTGGTACGCACAAGGGTGAGCCTGACAGCTATAGATAGAAGTTAAGGTCGCCATAAAGACTGTAGTGACTGTTAGACTGACAGGACAGTTGAGGGTTATACGCAACGGTCTGTATACAAAATCCGTCTTGCATAATCAGCTTCTAATGTTCCCACTGCTGGGACACAGGCCTCCTCTCTGTGAGAGGGAACGGGCCCTAATCCACCACGCGGGCTTAGTGCGGGTTGGTAGATGTCACATGTTTTTGAATTGTTGGTTCTAGGACATACTGGTTTCCTCACGATGTTTTCCTTCACCGTTTTGAGAGCAGTGGTGATGAAATAATTTACACAAAGTAAAGTGCCTGTCAGGGTTCGAACCTATGACTTGTATCCTCCATGATTTGTATCTTGCTTATGCTTATGAAGTTTCATTAAAATTGGTTCATTTATTTCGAAAAGTAAGGGCTTGAAAGTTTGTATGAAATACCGTACGGCGTAAACGCTCTTAAGACAAAAAATCCTTTTTCATTTCTCATGCTCGGAAAGTAGTGTTTGTTTGATCCGAATAGCGGGTGGAAGACGCTGCTTCCCACCTTAGGGCGGGAACGACTCATAGTAATTGCTTCCCTCTCTAGGGCGGGAATGAATTTTAAAAATAGAACTAAATTTGCTTAGGTAGTCAGCTACGTTTTTTTTTTTAATAATTAAGAAAATTGCAGCGGTCTTCTGAGTTTATAAACAGCCAGTGTTAATTTAAAAAAAAAACTTGGTAAGTGGGACGGCCCGCCGCGGCGGTGAACAGTTTCTTACCTACTTATGTGGCTGTGACGCGGTGTGTTCCATATTTCAAATTTAATTGAGACTATTAAATACTTCGATCAATAATAGTACTAGATGAATGATTAGGAACAAAAATAAGTCGCTAAAGTGGCCACGTTTGCACACAGATGAACATTTATATTTCTTACTACGAACTATAGAAAAAAGTTCAATAATATTAACAACTTCAGATTATTATAAACCTTAACACTCTAACATAAAGTTTAATTACGATTGCAAATGATTAATATTTAAGTCCTTCTATCATCGAAGCAATAAATTTAAAATGTCACTTGAAAATAAAATGTCATTTTTATAATAAGTACAAATATATTTATTCTAAAATGAAACTTAACGTCTAAGCAATAGGGTTAAATATATTTTGTTGACAATTTCGTACTTACTTGAATTTGGAACTAGACGTAGTTCTTGGAATTACATTTCAATGCTTCAATGTTTGTTAGAGTAGTTGGCGCGTTGTCGCAAACATTGGCCAAACAATCATAATAATTATTTGCTAATTGATTTATATTTACTATTTAACTGTGTTAATATTTTATGAAAAACATTTAATGATAAAAACTTACCGAAAAAAAGATATTCCTTCCAAAATCTTGGTGTTATGGTGGTTATTTACACAACTTTTGAACGCGCACTGAGGCATTTTGACGTCTTAACATTGGCTATGATTGGACCATACTAATTTGAAATAAGAGCACAAAAGTATTCGTGCTCGTATTTTTCGGGCCGTTTTTGAAGCGCTTATCGGGCATCTAGTACTATTATTGATCGAAGATTAAATAGGTAGTATTCATGTTCATGTCATTAAAAAATATTTTAGAAAAACTACTATTTTTTTACTTTCCTTATATTCGAAATGAAAAGTAGAGTGTTTAACGCGGGTGAAAGACATCAATTCAAACAATCTACTATTTTCGAGACGCGCATTGCTTTCAATTATGTGTCTTTACCTTTACAATATCGGCACACAGTAGTAACACGTGGGATCGATACATTGTACAGTCAACAAAAGAGATAAGTATGCAGGGTCGTCGGATATATTTGAAGTTTAGTAAGAAACCGATGGATGTTTTCGAATCAAATTTTATTTTATTAATGGTAAACAAACAGTTCATTGATCAAATTAAATTTCAGTCGACAACCATCCATCGGTTTCTTACTAAACTTCAACTATCCTGCATACTTATCTCTTTGTTGACTGTACCTACACGTTTATGTAATGCTGTTTGACATTACTGACTGACTTACTCATAAACACACATCAGATCAGTGAAATGCTATTTAAAATGTTGCAAAGATTTTCTTTAATTAGTAAATGGGAGAAAAACTGTAAAATATAATCACATGGTGCTTAGCCTTAGCATGTAGCGTATGTGATTATTTTTTAAACTGATATTCTGAGCATAAGGCATTGCTTTAAGAATCTTGTAGTGAAGACGTACCTAGTAAAGTCAAAATGATTTTCCGTTAATTTTTAGTTTTTCTTTTTTGTTAATCTATATCTATTGCCCCACTGCTGGGCAAAGGTTTCCAATAAATTTGCCAATTTTCTTTATGTTATGCGTTCTCCGGTCAATTTAAATGTCAAAATTCAAACAGAGAATGAAGATTTTCCAAACATAATAGCGTCGACTATGCGTTTAAATTAATTTGTTTCACACCTACAGGGAATTCAGTTCTATTAAAAACTCTGAACATAAATCTTAAAAACCAGCGATAAATATCAAATAAATTGCGAGTAAAACGAAATAATACCGCTAGTATGCAAACAATAGCATATCGGTGCTATTTATATAAGCCTCGGATGGATTAGTGCTATCCTAACATTAAATCGTGCGCGCCAATCAACAGGCGCGCGCGCACCGATGCGGTGCAGTTTCTCTACCGAATTGAGTAAATGAGGAAAATCTCGGTAGCAACCTTGAATAGTTATTTATTGTTGTGCGTGGTCAGAACTTGTGCCTGTTAGGTATGCAGATTTATTTTTATTTTATAGGTTGTTTTTAATAAGGGACCCGCGGCTAACAGCAGCACGGGTCCATCTAAGGTTAAGCTACGGTTGCCGAAGTCGGTCCGTGGATGGGTGACCATCACTTACATACCGATGAGACTCGTGCCTCGAAAGGCACGGTAAACTGATGGTCCCAACCAACTGTCATTCGTAGATCTTTTTTTAAATTCTAGTGTTCAGTTTAGACTGGAAACCGACTGGCGACCCCAACATAGTTGGGAAAAGGCTAGGTAGATGATGAAGTTGTTTGTACTAGTGTGTATTTTTTTTATAGGGCACATTTTTTATAAATAATCTACTATTGAATTTCAACCCCCTTACTAATAAACGTATTATATCAGATTAATAGTTACACTCCGATTTCTCTATTTTAGTCGTCAGTAATTTGACTTTTCAAAAAAGACAAAGCGTTGTGTAACTTGTATATAGACGCTATACAAAGTTTATTAGTAAGAGCGTTAATTTTTATACGGGGTAGGTAGGTACTTATCTCCGATACTAATGGGTAGTTACTGATTGGTTAAACTTTTGTTAAAAGCATTTCCTTAAGGAAGAATTTCATACATATCAAATGATAAGGGACTTCAAACATTCATGTTTAAATAGTCATACTTTTCAGTTTCGTTTGTCGTTGAATAATAATACAGTTTCACGACGTATTTTACGAACATTATTCAGATTTTATGAAAGATATGATACTCAACTTGCCATGAATGACTCAACTAGGTAGGCAGGCACCTTACCTGTCCCTACACGTCAAACCGAATCGTCGCGCGGACACCTTAATCGTACCTATGCACACGTTAAAACACAGAGCACGTCCCGAGCACCACTCAAAGTGGCTGCGTGACGATTTTTAGAGTCCTCACCTAGTTCGATATTCCATCTATGTGACACAGTGTTCGCGTGTGTTGGGTGTTGGAGAGCTTGCAAATGATTAGATTTATCGTCGCGAGTCGAATCACCTCTTGTGATTTGTTATATATGTATGTGGCGTCTTATGAAATCAGCTGGTCGGAGATTGATAGAAAAATATTAACAGCTGTTTTATTCGTTTTTTTTTTCTTTATCAGCAATGTAACTTGTTAATCACGTTAAAGTTACCTATTAGATCTGTCAAAATATTATTCATTACTTTTGTCTTGTGTTTAATAAAGCGGATTACTGAGTCCCTAAATGGCACTCAGAATGCAATAACAGAAGAAACTGCGATAATAAACTGTAAACACACAATGGACTCTTTAGCTCTGCAAAGTACTTTTTAAGACTACGCATCGTGTGTCCTCGGCCTTACATTGTGGCATCCATTGTGAAATGGCATGCATTCTATTTACCTTCGTTATGTACTAGCCACCTGTCAAAATAAACTTGACTCATATACCACGCTTCACATACCACTTGCATAATTATAATTTTATATGTTCAAATAATATTAAATACTTACTTAATGTATTTCAAATTATTGTGGCTATACATTAATTTTATTGTAGTCGTAAACATTTCGGTTTAATAGGCGTTACTTTGTACATACGAAGTACACAACTGAGTTGAAAATCTGAAAAGATCAGGCACGTGACAACTGAAAACCTAGTTTTTTGAATCGATTAATTCTGACAGTTCGCTGCATCTTCGATTTGCAAATCGATTATCGACTCGGCCTCGAATCGGATTTTCGTTTTATTGTAGAAACTCTTACCTAACCCTATTGTGCCGAGGACATTGACACTACATTTCAGCGTTAACACTGCCGCGACCGTCCCAATAAAACGCGCGATTATCATCCGCGTAGGTGTCTTTACGACTCAACAATGTTAACTTGGAACACAATAGATGCGATGCAATTGAAAACCGTATGACGCGCAGGACGGAGCTCATTAGCCACTGAAGTGGGGGGAGGGGAGTTTAGGTGACACAACACCACGAGGAATGACTGATCGACCGTCAGAGCCGGCGCCCGCGCACCTCCGATAGTGTTCGCGTTTAGTTGTGTGTCGGCCGCGGTTGAATGCAGACGTGATCGCGGCATGTGATGTGAATGTGTTGTGTAGTGCTAAGGATGCGTGGTGAGGCGGGCGGCGCGCGCGGCAAGGCGGGGGTTCGGACCAGCGGTAGCAACTATCCGCCCATCAGCGCCGCCTACTGGCTTCCTCCGTCGAACCCAACCCCCTACCATGTACCAGGTTCGCAGCTAACCCCCCATTCATTACTTAAACACGTGTATTGTTGTGTTGTCGGTCTGTCGGACCGTCGTAACGTCTGCCTTTATACTCGGATGGATTATCCTTGACATAAAGTGCTTCTATGACGATGCAATCGTACTACTGATTTTTTGTACGTCGTCTGCAATTTTTTTTTCTCATCCGAAACGGAAAGCGTGTCTGACATTGACCGATATGCCAACTGAAAAACAATACCTCTCCGCTGACGCAAGATATTATAACTCCGTGGAAATTAAGTGACATTTGTATTTTTTAATTTTCTTTATTTTTGTCTCGTTCCGAGAAAATTGGAACGGACGGTAAATGATTAGTTTCATTTAACTTTTAAAAACTCTATTCTTGTTTTAATTTAAATTGATGTCTATGTAAATTCTTTAGGCTGTACGTATTATCACGTCTCTCTGTTCTTTATTTTATTCAATAAAGAAAGCTGAGTTAAGTGCCTGCGATACTTGAAATCGATTGGGAATTCCGTCATTCCTAATCGGTGTGTGTTTAACTCAGTTGGGAAACGCTAACAATACCTATGTCACAGCACTATTTATGATCTTGGCGCAAAGTAGCGAAGACAATGTTTTAGTAAGTTTTCGCACAAATTTTTAGAATAGCCGCCATTTGTTGGAATACCTACTAATCGATCGTCTCAAGGACGGCCTTTTCATGAACTGTGGGATTATTGAAATAGATTCAATAAATAAAGTTTCTAATGGTTATTTTCATTAATTTCTTAGGAATCAAGTTTCGTTCTTGACTCTTCATTAACCGGTTGAATGCCGTATACAAAGCCCAATTGTCTCGCGTAAGTCCACGTTCCCGCATATGAAGGGTTAAAGGTCATAGCACACGTATCAAACCGGAAAGGGATCGGCACCGTATCAACTCGAGTCGTTCAGTATTCTCCCTACTGCAACGCACACTAATCGGAATCCTAACGTAATCGCCTCGCCTAGGGAGTCGGGACAAGCTCACGAACCGCGGCGATACGGTTAAGCTCGGTTTCCACCGCGAGCGGAACGGACCTATTAATGACTTCGTTAAACTCGCAAACGCAAACTGCATACTTGTATTTCCGCCAACGGTGGAAATACAAGCATGCAGTTAACTGTTAACAGTTAACAGTCAACTGCATATTTGTATTTCCAACAACGGTTGCCACCACCACCACCACCAGCGTTTGCGAGTTTAACGAAGTCATTAATGGGTCCGTTCCGCTCGCGGTGGAAACCGGGCTTTACGATCCCTTTTGATATGTGTGCTTATGACCTTATACCTTTTAATTTTATTATAATCATCTAAAATTTCAAGTTGAATAATGGCTTTGCGATTTTCACTAACTAAATCTTTGTCACACTTGTCTTCAAATATTTATTCATTAAAGTGAATAAAACACTAAAGTTTGTATTACGACCCTACGGCCTACGAGACAACGAGACATTCGCTTATGTATGCATAATAGGTGAAGTATCAATCACGTACATAAATCATATCTATGTAGTCACTTATTTACAAGAAGACACTAAACCTCATTATGATTCTAAGACACAGAAATCTAATAAATTATTGATTTACCACTCAGATAGAACAGCTGACAGTACCTAATGATGAACATAATATTGTATAATATTTATCTTCCTATGATTCTACTAACTTGTCTTAGGCTGCCTTGATATGAATGATGGTACCTAACCTAAACTTGAAATATAACTTAAGTACGTGATGTTTCATTAGTAATCAAGTATAGAGCTCAATGATCTGCCATCAAGGCTATGGTTGAAGAGCTCAACATGTTTGTCAAAGATAACTTCTAAATAGAAAGCGATTTTAGGCAAAAAATAAAAACCTAAATTCACAAGCATGTAAATGAATGAGAACAGTGTACTAATACATTACTACCAACTACTGTACCTACAAGTCCATGCCTTATAAATGACTAGCGGCGACCCGCGGTTTCACGCGCATAGGTGTCGTCCCGTAAGAATATCGGAGTAAAAACTATCCTATGTCCTTCCCGGGGATGTAATCTATCTCTCTGCCAAATTTTATCGAAATCCGTTCAGTGGTTTAGGCGTGAAAAGGTAACATACAGACAGACAGAGTTACTTTCGAATTTATAATATTATTATGGACTAATATGGCATGCGCTGAAAACTGAAAAGCGAACCAATACCTAAATATGCAACTTGTTAATCTGCAAACGAGAAAATCAAAATGTATGTAACAGCTAACAGCAAATCACATAACACTATTGTTAACCAAAGCCGAGAACTGAAATAAACATGTTTTGTTTCCTCCTTATTGCATTATCCTCGTTCGAACATCGGACCAACAGGACACGACCAAAGTGAATGCGCAGTGACTAGCGCGGTAGCGGGCGCGATTAGGTGGTCACCATAGATTTAAACCGTTTGATCGCCCTATTGTGTCAATATGATCACATTTCCCGTTTTGCTTTGACACCTCTGACACACAATGTTGCAGTTGACTGTCATGGGAAATCCGTACACGGGATGTGAGAAATCACTCTTCTCATTATTGTAAATTTTTGCAGTGAGGACCATAGAGCAACACAGGCCACCGGATGGCCACAGTGTATAGCTAGTTGTTGTAGCGGGCAGTAGACGTTAGACATGTTTCAAATGACAGGGAAAAACAATAGACGGTCGCTCACTTGCTAGGTCGCTCAGTCCTTTCGCGGTAGGCACCTGCCAGTCACCACACTATGAACGCAAATAGCGGTTTCATTATGTGTATAAGCCTTGTGCCCGCTGGGATTTCCCTTCGTCATTATTAATGACCTCTAAAGGGGTTCCTTTAAAGGTTACATTTTCAAAAACTCATCCTTAGCACTCATCTGCAGTATCTGAACTCTTGTGCACAATTTCATGCTTCGTCAGAGACCCATCGGTTTAGTCTGTGCGTTGTCTGTCAGTAGTGAATTATTGCATAAATGTAGATTTTGTACTCGCCTTAGCACCCGCGCAAGGTCTTCACCGTGGACCAAACCTCACGCGTTTGACCGACACGTACATTAATTACTCGTCTGTCAAATGTGAAGTTATATTTAACTCTCGGTTAGAAGTAGCGCTGATTGAAATGTGGATGATGGATCTATGTACCATCTAGTGCTAGTACCTACTAGAGAAGTGACGTGAAGTGCTCTAGATGAAATGTCATTACCATGTATTTTGAGGCAGTCTAGACATGGGTTGTGTGTACTGAGTATGTTGCTTCAGGATGCAGGTGACGCTGTGGGAGATCTCCGTTAAAATTATTTTTTTGTATAAAGTGAGACGTAAATTCGGTTACCTTCAACGTTCCGAGAGTTGTATAGACTCTTTTAATTACTTTCATAGCCTGTGATAATAAACAAATAGAGTCAAAAACAAATCACAACGATTCGCCTAGCCCATCCAGAGTTCTTGTACACCTAGAATTTGCATATGGGTAGAGCTTCTATATTTTTAACGATGGATTTTCCTGTATCGTTGGAGGCAGGCATCTCCATATACAAACACACAAACTCGGGACAAAATATTATCTCTATATAGCGTACAAATATTTGTTGAACCGGAGCTCCAAAAAACTGAATATGTGCACTGCACCGGCTGATATTCGACTTGATATATCCACATTTCGCCAGTAAGGTTTAACTCCTATCCCATATAATAAGGGGCGAGCCAATCAACCAAATCCATAGTCCAGGCTACTACTGACAAAATTTCTAATAGCAAATCCCATTGACCCTTTTGCTCGACTGAACGAACCGAGGAACGAACCTAGGTCACCACGCTCGGAAGTCGCTAGCGATCACTAGACCAATCAAGCAATCGTAAAAGTTTAAACCAATTTATAAGTCTTTGTAGACCAAAATTGAATTATACAGATGAGAAATGTCCCGTTGATTGATCGGGTCAAGCGTCTGGATGCGTTCGGTTAGGTCATGTTCTATTGAATTCTTTCATCAAATCGTCTCGTGCGTGAATGCGTGAATAATGTGAAGTTTCACTGAGTAACTTTTGAATAGGTCTCGTTCTAGAATAGTTTCTGATTTGAGAGTTTGAAATTGAGTAGGTACTTACTTGTCAAACTCTACTCTAGTATTACTTAAAACACGCCTCCCGAAATTGATTTGCAAAAGTCATTTAGTTTCGCGGGCTACATTTAGGGAATCACCTTACGTAGTGCTGAAGTATGAGTGACGAAACGGTAGCAGGGTACAGATGTGAAGCTATGTCGCAAACTATGCTCCACATCCCACCCTCTGTGTCCCGAAACTTGCAATCAAAGTGTCTTCTGCGCTGCTACAGACGACGCCGTAAAAATGGCGAAGTTTTCACCCAACAAGGTTTGAGAAAAGTCGTGCCAGCGACACCAAGAAGACAAAGAAGTGGTGAAGGAGTTTGACACGTTCTCAACTTAAATTCACAATTCAGAAACCAGGTGCAGAAATGGTGAAGAAATCATGCGATGGCAGTTCTTCAACCAGTCTACAGAACAATAAAACTTTTTCTATCCTTAATTTCACAACGTTACAAAACCCTAAGTTCAATTGACCGTCTTATCGTGTCCAGGAGATCACTCCTAGGCTAGCATTGGATGGGCTGGAAGTTAGAGTTTCTTAGTAACGAGATATCAATCGGCCTATCCTACTTCTGTCGTGAGGCTATTACTTATTCAGGCAATAGCCTCATAGACTTTCCTGTGTTGCTTTCTAAGACTATTGTAAAGACATGTGACCTATCACTATGTATGTCTTTATGTCAGCATTTTGTTGGTTTAACCAGTTGTAATTTAGACACACTTTTGTCATAACTGACACTGCCTGAATGAAAGAAAGAATGTGATTGCCGCGATGGTCTAGTGGTTGCAAGCGCTACTGCTGAGAATGAGTCCTGGGCTCGATTCGGTCGGGCAAAGTGTTATTGGGTTTTTTCTATATGGAATTTCCCAGAAGCCCGAAATCTGGATTGGTGCCCGGTTGATGGAAATAGGCTCCTATGGTACTTCAACATAACCAGGTCCAATTTGAAAAACAAGGTCAGGCACTAGTTGTCTAGCATTTTTGCTGAATTGGGCCTTTTTGGCGCAGCCGTGAGGCACATTTTCCTGCTAATTTTCTTACATCGGACTTTCACTACTGCCTAACCCTTTGGGGGTGAAGGCGTGAAGTTATGTTATGTTACTTCTGAAATATAAACGTTTTATTCAAATGAAATATCGTTGTCATGTATTTACGCAGAGAAAACAAATTAATTACGTATGTATTAACTAAGCATCTCCTTTCCACAGTTTCAGGAGACAATTCCACACCGCAAATTAATTTGAATTGCTAATTGATCTTTCAACTGTGACGTCACCCGCATTATTTGGCATGCAGTCTTCATTCGTTCCGAATCGACAGCGCTTCGTAATCAATGAATTTGGTTACACAATCGTTACATTATACCTGCTCGCTACGCAGTTGCATTTCAGGCGATGCATTGCATTTATAAACGAATATAAGTTGCAATAAAATCAGTAATGAAGCTAAATATAAACCTGAAGAGGCCGTTTGTTAGGCAACTCAATGATTCTTCAAGAGCTTGACACGACACATTGTAAGGTTTCTTCTCTCTCAAAGCCTGAACACTGGTAAATAGGGATTACTATAATAATGTCAAAAAATAAAAATGTCAAAAAATAAAGACTCTGTTCCTGATGTCGATCTAGAGTTCGTATGTCGTTCTTTCTTTAAGGTTGATGGAATACAAACCGACGGCCTTGAATGTTTGTTAAACACTGATTTATTGAAAAACATTTTTTACATATTATTTGGAATGTTAGGTACAAATGCCGTATGTGAGCAGAATGAACGGTGCGTAACTAGTAACTTTTATTGATTTATGATCTTCAACAAAATATGTAAGTACACAATACTCCTTCACTTATAGGAGACACATCCTGATGAAAATGTACAGTTCCGTTCAAATATAGAAATGAATTAAATTCTTTGAAACTGATCACTTATCAAATGCATGAATTGCTAATTGCAAGTTCAGATCGGCTCCAAAACATTTACTGCTGATGATTCGTTGCAGTTTCCCTCGAGGATAATACAAGAATGCTTGGCTTGGTGGTTTAGCTCGTAGATATGATGCTTTAGCTGCCTCTCTACCTTCCTCACGTCTAAATCAAAACGCACCACGATTGTCATCCATCAGCCAGCACACTTCCAAAACAACCGGCTTTGTATCAACATCGGTAAACAAAGTCTGCGTTACAATCGCATTCCATTGCTGCATGTTTGCATGATCCACCGTCTGTCGCTAAATAAATAAACAATGAACATCGAAAGAATCCTTCACCGATGTAAACATTTTGATATTTGTAATAGCAGTAATGAGTGAAGCATTTTGTTGACTGTGTTGGAAGTTTAGTCATGGCCATGCTGATGTTGTGTGGTTTTGTTTGTTGTTGGTTTGGTATGTGTAGCAACTGCTCCATGTAGTCTCTAACTCATGGGTTGTATCGAGTATCGTCTCACAGGCCTGTATCTATACTAATATTTAAAGCAGAGTTTGTTTGTTTGAAAGCGTTAATCTCTGAAACTACTAATCGGATTTGAAAAATTATTTTTGCAATTGATAGCCCATTTCTTGAGGACGGCTATAGGCTATTTCATATTACGATATGACCCTAAGGAGCTGAGCAAAAAGAAGAAAAGTAAAAAAAAAGCGAAAATGAAGTGACAGCGCGGGCAGGTGATCGGGGGAACAATGAAGAGTAACTCTACTTGAAGCTCGATTCAACCAGTAATATGGCTTTTAATTTTATGCTCAAAGCGAGATATCTGCTTGAGTATCTATATTTCTATAAAATAATACGTGCGGGCCTTAAACTCCTGCCGACCTACTCTTTAAAAATCTCAGCGTGAACAATTAGATAAGTGAGCTTGGAGTGATCTATAATTCTATCTGATGCTATGGATAATATTGACAGCTCACTTCAAGCACTGCACCTAAGTCTTTACGGTAAGATTTTTACAGAATAGTTTGGCTTACTACCTCGTGATCGTAATCCGAATGCGGCACAAGATCACAGTAGCTTGGACATTTCGTCTTAATATTAATTCCACTCAAAATTTAAAATAATATTTATTTAAAGTGTTTACATTATTTAAAAAGCTAACAGTCTTAAAATAATATTAATAATATGTACAAGTATTAAAAGGAGGGGAAATAATCAAAGGGCATCAAAAAATTCGTCCGCATCGCTGTCCACAGGAAACGTGCCCAAAAGGCTGTCAGCATTGCCACGTTATATGGCAATGCTGATTCTTTGGCAAAAAAATAGGCCAGCCCTCTGGTCACGTACCAACCGCTTGGCGATGTCTCGAAATACTAAATGGGCACTCGGGCCCGATGGCCCTAGTGTTTCAACAATAATTGATCATTAGAAAATTTATTAATACATACATACAAGAAATATTATAGAAAAGTGTTTTCTATAATATTTCTTGTATGTAGTAGCCATAATAAAAACACATACTTGCGCCTGCTTCTATATTTTATAATAAAAATAAGCCATTGTTTACACTCGGATCCCATGGCCCTAGTGTTTCAACAATAAATAATTGATCAATAGAAAATTTATTAATAACACTTTTCTAAAATATTTCTTGTATGTAGTAGCTATAATAAAAACACATACCTACTTGCGCCTGCTTCTATATTTTATAATAAAAATAATCCATTATTTAAAAGAAATAATAAAGATTAGTTAACATCATAAAATAAAAGTAGGTAGGTATCATGAAATATATAATTTGATAAGACCAAACTATTCAAATCATTATTAATAATCACAATTAACTTCAACAATTCGTAATTCAATCACTTTTCCAACATAAACGTTTGATGCAAAATGTTAATAATATGTTTCGTACTTAATTAATGTAGGTACTCATTATGTGAGCAACAATGAAAGTAATGTCGCATCGTCAATATGAAGCCGGTAATTTGTTAATTGAGTAATATTTGTAACTGCTAATTAATTACAAACGTATTTAGTCTACTTGTGTAGCATGGCGAATTAATGCACTTGGTATGTATATACCACAGATATAATTATATTTCAATTGAAAAATCATGTTAATGAAAATTAACCGTGGAATTTCATAACCACCTGAAATATAGGTTTTATGGAGAATCATTGCCATGTAACAACAGTTATCAATAAAAAGACGTTGCTTGCATCTGAAAAGACCTGTAGAATACGAATATTTCTTTATTGATCGCTGCTATTAAATATTTATTAAATCCTTTAGTAATTCTGATAAATATAAGCAGTTATATAATTCAGGTAGTATCAGTTTTTAGTCACTCTCAAACAACTTTTCAAAGTACCTATGATGCTTATGAGTTGGTTCTTAATCTAGAAACTACTTAATGCTTCTGCGACTTCCATTAAGAGTAAAAAAGTAGTGCTTTGGCGTCTGAAAAACTGCACCAAAAAACATGTCGGATCCAATTTGCACCGAAGCTCCATCCGTTAACTATACACGGGAATACAGCCCATTTCCATTGTTAGACGATAAATTAGAAATCTCGGCAAGCGCTGGAATCGTTACAATTAGTCGGCGCTTCTAGTTTAGCAGTCATGGCACAGATTAAAGAGAATAGATGCATCACAGAGCGCTGCCGATTAAATACGACTAAGTAGGGCTGGCACACGTTGGGAAGCTTTTGTAGATGAGCAACATTTTTTGGGTGCTTCAAAATTGAGCAATACATTATTGCAAAAAGATGACCAAGTTAGAGTCTCAGTTTAAAAATATATGTATTTAGAATAAGCACACCAACCTGTCTCTTACAAATTACAATTCAAATTCCTTAACATCTAAAATTGGCATTTCAGTAACCATGCAAATAACAGGTATGCATGACAGTGACATATGAATATTAGTGACAAAGGAGAAAAAAATATGTGTCTAGAAGACCTAAATCTAGAACACTACAAAAAATACCAATTCGAGCTACATAGACGTGCATGCACTGTTCGCACTGTGTAAATAGAGGGAACGTATGTATGCAGTGAAACTCACGGAAAAATATCAATAGGGTAATCCGTAAGTTGGACCTTTCATTGTATTATTATTTTATATTTTTGAATTGATAGATTTTTAAATGACAGAATTTGACATGACAGACTTTGAGATGACAGACTTTAAGATGACAGATTTATCTGTGCTTAAATAAATAATCTCATTGTAGAAGGCACTTATGTTTGCATTACCTGTGGCTCTACTCTTGGTTTTACGCTTGGTTTATACTAGGTGTAAATCTGTAGACAAATGAACCACTCATAACGTTTGCACAATAATTTCGTAATAACACATTTAACTACAGTGCAGGTCATTAGTAAGTAATGTTTTCATAATAGTTGTGGTGTAATAAAAGTGATAATTTAATAATTATCTATGTAGAATAACCATTAATATAGGATTTCCACTTCAATAACAGGTTTTTCAACACACTTGCTCGTAAAGTGGCTCTTATTGAACCGCTTTTAGGTCCATAATGGAGTGTATTACGAACGCGTGCTTTTTCTTTACTTTAATCCACATGTTCTGTAATACCACAGATAACTATTTACTAGTCGGAGACGCGCGCTTTTTAATCTCATCAAACCCTGCGTTCCGAATTGGGAAATAATCGATGTGTTCCGAATTGGGAAATAACCGAATTAGCGTGAGCGCGATAACGATAACGATGTCCCGTGAATCGTCATAGATGACGTCATGACATTCGCCATCTTGCGATAATGCCGACCATGCCCTAGAATAATATCACCGTGAGCGCTGTCAAAAATGACAGTGTGTGTATGAGGTTGTGTCAGTGTGTGTTTTGTTTTGAGTTGCATCATCTTTAAATTAAACTAACGTGGAATTTTTGAAATTGTGCTTCTGACTGACAGTCGCCACCTAACCAAAGAAGAAGAACTGAAGAAGAAATGTGGTGTTTATACAAAGAAATACTGTAATAATATCTTTTTTACATTGTGTAAGCACTGTCATGTGAGCGCGTTCACGAGTGTTCCGAATTGTTGCCAGCTCTCAGCAGTCATAATAGTAATATCTAAATCGGAACGCATGTGAGATGATGCATGGACGTAATATTACGTCCATGGAGATGATGTGAGCGATTATAGCTAATTCGGAAAGCGCCCAAAGAGACTTCATGCCGAAAGAAAAAATCCGCGGGCTATATTTCAACTTTTTTTTAAATAGTCTGTATTGTCCTTGGTCGCAAAATGAACTCGCAGGGGACCACAGACAATTTAAGGTGAATGCGCAGTGGTAGACCGCGAAATTCTTAGGTTTTTTGCAATTTTCAGGTTTGTGTTTATTATATTTTTTCTATAGGCTGTTTAGGCGTATTGTCTGTGCCATAGATTAATATATTTAAAATGAGTCAATGTTGCGCGCGCATCGCTAGTGCTGGCTAGCACGGCGCGCGGGAAAACAAAACCAGCGCGCCATTTTCCATACAAGTTAATATTTAACAATACAAGTCTGTTTTTTTTCCTCGCAAGTGTGTTGAAAAACGTCGTATGAAACGCGTGTGCATTAATCAATATACACTCGGCTTTCTTATCGCTCTCGCCTGCGGCTCGCGCGATAATATCGCCTCGTGCATAATGATCAACATAGCACACATGTATCATAATGTACTATTATAGAATTAATTATAATGTTTGAAATATAAAATATATTTTTTATGATAAAATTATTTTTTATTTATTTTCATCTTTAGCAACTGAGCAAAAATAGTTAATAACGTTTAAAATATTTGAATTACTTACCGGTTCCAAAGAATAAAGTTAAAATAAAATATTTGTGTATTTGACAACCCTAAAACGTCGAACATTGCACCGGCTAACGCGACACATCGCACCAATTCGACATTTTACCGTGGTTAAACTGTTATGTTTACACGGCTCGCTTAGTACGCATGATACAGTCGCGCGACAGTTCGCAGCCGGCAATGTATGCAAACGTTAAACACACGTCCGTTGTAGTAACATGCGAAGAATCGATAGAAGTGCGTTGTTGCCATTCGGAATTATTACCGAAGCTTTACAACGAATTCGGGGATTAACGTGAAAAAATGCAATTTCTGTTGAATGCTAAACGATTTGGATTTTAATCACTTTTTCATCAATACAGACCTCAGTGAAGTCCAATTGTACGAGTTACGGGGATATTAAACTGTTAGTATTGCTGAACTGCATGTGAAACATTTGTATTGTTTACTACATCTGTTTGTAATTTTTGTGTTGTATTTTCCCTTGTCATCGCCAATTTATTTGGAGTCCTCTTCTTCCAGAGATACACCTCTAAAAGCACCATTTGATTTACTCCCATACTTGATGGCTTGGCATCCAAAACTGTATCTTGGCCTCCAAAACCTGAGAATGCATGTTCGATCTTTAAAAGTTTCTCATCATTCTATTAGTTGTTATTTTTCATAAGGTCTATCTCCATAAAACTTGAATGGGCTCCTTTTAGTCCTTGTATGTTATTGCCAGTATTATAGATAAAATAATAGCTGATCCTATAATCGTTTGCAGACGGGAAGCTATAGAGTGGTCTAAAAGACCATCATCATCTCATCATCATCTGTCGAGCCTTTTCCCAACTATGTTGGAATCGGCTTCCAGTCTAACCGAATGCAGCTGAATACCAGTATTTTACATGGAGCGACTGCCTATCCGGTGGTCTAAAAGACCATACTGTACAAAAAGTTAAAGCGTTAGGCGTTAGTCACAGGCGATGTTTAAACAATGGATCCATGTCGCAATGTTTGTTTTAGACCTTGTGTGTGTGTGTGAGCATTATCAGTACCTGCATATGCATACACTTGACGGTAAAATTATTATACTGCTTGTAGACTCGAGTTTTTAATTTGAGGATTTCATTTTCATATTTAGTTGATTATGTTCAAAATGGTGGAATTTGGTAAACAGCAATTTGTATATGCACCATAACCATTATCAGCCACAGATTTGACAATTATTTACCCACGTCATGGTCACACTAAAAAAACCCATACTGAACAGGGAAATGGCGAAACCCATACCCCACACACCATATCAAATAAAAACCAGTTGTCATCAAAACTATAAAAAGTGTAATGCAAACAAAATGCCATAATACAGCGTAGCCATTGTGACCGTAACTTAACGCCGACGACACGTTTGCGTAACGACAGACGACACTTGAACAAACATGAGTAGCTCTCTGATAATGGCTGCGTTATAAAGAATGTTAAAGTGTTGTATGTAAGCACCATAATTATAATTGTAGATTATGAAATTATGAATGTGACGGTAATACTGAGAGGCATCTAGTTAGACTTGAAGCCGACACTAATGAAGGTAGAGAACTAGGGACATAAGGGACAACGAATATGATGAGGCTAGATCGATAAATGCATGTGCGGTTATACTATATGCACCCTTGTTTGTAACAGTAGGTAATTCAGTAGAATATAATATGAATGGTGTTGTCTAGAATATAAGTGGTGACGATGAAGTCGGATACCTTAATCGTGTTTTTCTTCAATATTTCCGAGGTAAATGTTTAGTAGGTACTAATTTGTAAAATTCATCACACGGTTTTAGGTTCGAAATAAAACTGCTAGGAAGATCAAAGTTTGAACCTCACCAAGAAATCTATTCAAAACAAACCACATACTTAATGCATTATGGGATTATACCCTTTTACCAAGACCTTAGAAACCATACTAGCCTTTAAACGTCATACTCGTAATGAGGCACGCAACACTTGTTCAAACATGCGCCCGCGCCGCCTACTGATAACGATCGCCAGATTACGGACAGTACCGAGAAACAAGGCGATGTGTGAACCGACGGGATTAACGCGTCGTGACATTTTTTTAGATAGTTATCCTGATAAATTGTAAATTGGATTAAGAATGGAATTAGATATGAATATTAGAGGTTAATCTCGCTGTGATATTGATACTATTTATCAGTCTGGTTTTGGTAATAGTTTTATGATTCCCTACAGTCTAGCAAACATTATAATTTTGTGGTTAAAGGATACTAGCATTTAATCTCTCCCGCCTCAAAACATTTAACCAAGTACCAAATCTAAAGAGACTTGTTATTAAAATTGAAGGTTGTGACCTCCCACTAAACAACGAATGCAATGTAAAAGAAAATCATTGTTGCAGAAAGGAACTATCCGTGCTCACTTTAACTTTTATAGAAAAGCATCACAAAGCACGAAATTAGCATTCACACAACATAACAACACAGGTGTCCTTTTAGAATCACAATTGAAAAACTTGAAACGTCACGGTTACGACATACGACGCATGTGGGGACTGATTCATGATACACCGTACGCAAACCGAATAAAAGACAAAGGTGCACGAAGCATTGATGTAGTTACAAGTACAACGTGAGCTCTAGGAAAATTTACACCTTACAAAAGACGATTGACTTAATCTGGGCTTCTGATAATCCTGACCTCGTCATATATGTTGCGAACCTTCCTCTACGAAACAATAGACCCAATGGGAGCTAGTTAGTCATACAGCATGCAGGTAGAGAAATGTTTGTAGACTCAGGCGTAGCATATTTTATGATGCAACTGATTAACTAGCAAAAATCCTTGGCGTGCCCCAAGGATCTATCTTAGACCCACAACCTATTATTGATCGAAGCCCACAACAGAATAATTTCTAAAAGAAAATAGTAAAAGTACGAACTTTATCCACTTCAGCATTAACTCTACGAAACATGTATCAGGGTTTAATTGTACAAAATCCACTTGAAACCGTGATCTACGCCGTGACGTGTGTATTTCTAAACTCACTAACGACCTTCTAAGCGTGGTCGGTTCAAACAGCCAAGTTTTAATTGAGTTGCAAAACAAAAGACGGGACGGATGCCACTGTCCTGTTCCCCCCTTAACAGCCCTCCCCCCCCTTTTCGTAGTAAATGCGGATGTCTGTGACTTGAAGCTAGAGATTTACGATCTTAGGAACGTTGTCTGAATGCCTGTATGCAAGTGATGTGTGCCTAACAAAAAGTATGGAAAAGCGGAAGGTAATTTTAATGTGCCAGTGGAATATGTTAGAAGTGTTATGGAAGTTAGTTGGCAGGTTGTTTTATTTACTTAAAGTGGAATGAATAAAGTTAAGCCATGTGTAGTTATGACGTATGAATTAAAACGACTTTTATAATAGGACATTTCGAGAAAATAATTGGTGGTGTAAAATTACTTTAGTAATTTTTGACTATCTTGAAGTAGTTATGTATGTGATTTTGACCAAGTAACGTCATTCTTGCTGTGAGCTTTTAGTTAAAAGTGTAGTTATCAATCCTGATAACATACCGCAATCGCCCTTGATAAATGACAAATAATAGATGATATATGATATGCTGTCTATATCTCTCTATTTATTTTCCTATCGCAGGTATGCTGGAAGAGATTTCTTATGAAATAAGCATCACCTTTGTACCTATTTTTCTGTTCTGTTTTTTTCTTGTCTATTTATAGGTTTGTTTGTGTTTATTTGTTTATAGGTTGTATTGTACCTCTTTGCTTGAACATTATGTAAGACTAGCAGCGCCCCGTGGTTTCACCCGCATAAGTGTCGATCCCGTATATGCGTGTACATAAATGGTTAAATAAATAAATGGCTAAATAAATACATTTGCTTGCGCTTGTTTGTTTGCGCTTTTGATTTTTTCACTTGCCATTAAAATACGATTCGACATAGTTTCCTGGAACAGCCCGCATGCAATGTGACGTCACTTGCATGCCTATGAGCTTGCATGACGCAAAATATCCTAAGTACTAGTTAAAACTATAAGGAATTTTGACGTTTACTATGAATTATTAGACTTTTATTTCTATAGCCTGTATATTATGGCGTTGGACGGCTTGTAAACGCCACGAGAATTATATGCAGTTTCATTTTCTTAGAAATATTGCTCATTGTGTGACTGCTGTTTTTTCTGTTGGCCATGATTCAATTATAGATATTATGTTCGCTAAAAATCTATAGCAATTATTCAATACCCTATTTTGTTTGTTACCTATTAAAAATTACTATCAATATTTATTACTATAAATTACCTATTTTCCCGCTCATCATCATGTATTTCGTCAACCCTATTATAGTAAACTCCTAACTCCTTAATGCACAATCCAGACAAAATTTCAAGCTATCCACTTCCACCAATAATTTCATGCCTTTAGAACCAGACGAAACAAAACCCCAAAAACTGTGAATGTCAGTCACACTTTTTTCGTCCAAAAATCTATTTGCGCCTGACGCTTGTCGCGGGCAGGCGTCGCCGTCGGGAGGCACGAAACGATCTCCAGATCATTATCAGTGGTGCTTCCGTTCTATCAGTTTGCCTAGAAGGTAGGAGCAAACTGGCAACGTGTACTTTGATGTAGTGCTATGTAGGGAGATGAGCTGAGCTGAGCGTTGCTGTGCGCTGTTTGAATTCCAGTTGAAGGTTTATTTAATATTAGCTGCAACCCGCGGTTTCATCCGTATAAGTGTCGACCCCGTGAAAATATCGGGATAAAACGTAGCCTATATGTTAATCCAGGGTGTCAGCTACCTCCATACAAAATTTTATAAAAATTGGTCCAGGCGTTTGAGCGTAAAGAAGTAACAAACATATAAACACACTCACAAACTTTCGCCTTTATAATATTACTGTGATGTAAATACCTAAATCGTGATTATATCAACGTTAATACGAAACCACAAGCTTTGTTTGCTTACAAATAAGGGTATGAGCTATTTACCTATGTATTTTAAAAGTATTGCTCGCGTTCCATCACAAAATAAAAACCCATGACGCAATATCGATAGCCCACCGCTTGATGGCAAACTAAATAAATAATGCCTTTTTCTTTGCGAGATTTAAAAAGTACACAAAGTCCTCTTAGCTCACGGTAGGACCTTGTCTCAATATCCAGCGATGCGCTTTATCAGACCACCTCTATTGGCAGAACCAACATGGCAGCCAAGCCAAGTAATTTAATATCTGCCGATATCATAGAACTTGAGTGTTTTGTAAACTCTCGAGTGGGCGGTGAGGGGCACCATTGTCTAGATAGAATTCCTTTAGTATCTACTGACGATTAGATAATATTATAATGGTTACGATATTTATAGTTCGGAGGTCGAATTAACTTCTTTGTTTAATCATTGTTTAGAAAGGAAGTACGTTTGATAGTAACAGTTGCGTTGTTTGACTATCGAATAGAACAAGTTAGGGGAAAATTTGTGTCACATCCACGCAAAACGGCCATCGCTCATCACTTAGCAGCCTCGGCATATTTTTAATTATTTTATTTTTGGATTGTTATTTTCTTACTATTTTCTGTACTTTGGACGCTTTTAACGCGTACGTCTTTTTTTACATCGTTCTCACATTAATGATGTAACTAATATTTTTGTAAAAATATAATTTAAAAAAGTGTTGCCCATGGAGTTTCTTGCCCGTTCTTCTCCATAGGTACCTACGCTTTGGAATGGGCAACTAGCTTCATATTTTCTGACTGACCGACTTCTTGACAATTCAAAAGTGCCTGTAAATGGTTTAATAGAAATAAATGGTTTGAGATTAATGCTACAACCCTATGCGAGACAGAAATCTGAAGAAACAAAATGATGAATCAGAACCTGTAGTTGGGCAGCTAAAACTTGTGTTTGGTTAAGTCCTGGTTTAACTAAATAATCACACTAATACGAGTAATAAAGGCGAAAGTTTGTGGGGGTGTGTTTGTGTGTTTATATGTTTGTTACTTCTTCACGTTCTAACGGCTGGACCAATTTTGATAAAATTTTGTGTAGATGTAGCTGTACTACTGATGTACTTTTTATCCCGATATTCCCACGGGATCGAAACTTATGCGAGTGAAACCGTGAGGCGCAGCTAGTTAATTATTATAATTGGAATACTTTATCGATAGGCTTTTGAATCCAACTCATTAAAGTACCTTACTCATCTGTTTTAAGCCGAAAGGTACTGATGCTGACCCTGTAATTGTTACCAAAAGGCTTTAAAGCTAGTAAAATAAAATATGAATACAGCATAATATGTTATTGTGGCCAACCCGAAAAACCGTACATGAAACCACCAACTACTACAGAGCATACAAAACAGCTTTTAAATTACACCAGCAGTGTCGAGTGGAAACCGCGGGAATATTTATTGGATGTTTTATAATTATGGGGAAAAGTTTATGCGGTAAATAAGTTCATTTAAATAATACATAATCAGCCTCTAAAGTCCCCACTGCTGGGACACAGCTCCTCTCTGTGAGAAGGAGTGGGCTGTAATGTAACCCACCACGCGGGCCCAGTGCGAGTTGGTAGATGTCACATGTCTTCGAATTTTTGGTTCTAGGACATGCCGGTTTCCTCGCGATGTTTTCCTTCACCGAAATTAAAATAACAGTTTCTACAAATTTTAATTGAAATAACTGAAAACCTGAAAAGGGTCATTGTAGGTACTCATCATTATGAACAACTTTTACTATTTAACCAACACTGATGAAACTAACATAAAAAAATATCAGCTGTTCCCAACATTTTGTCGAGCTATCCATATTTCCATACTTATATTATAAATTCGAACAGATTTAGGCGTTGAAAGATAACATAGAGTTGTTGAGTTACCTTTCCACGCCTAAATCTGAACGGATTTCGATAAAATTTGTCAAGGAGATAAGATGGTATCCTGGAAGGACATAGAGTACTTTTTGTCCCGGTAGCACGTACAGTCAACAGCAAAAGTAGATGATCAAAATCAGAAATTCAATAGGAATCAAAACTGATCACGAATATATGGCAGCTGTACTAGTAGTAAATGTTTGGTATGGAGACTGATATTACAATTTTTTTTATTATTAATTTTTTATTTCATTTAATTTTGTATTTATTTCTTAATTTAATTTTGATATTTTAATATTACTATAATAATTTCATAACTGTGACTGTAAATTTTATCCTGTACCTACCTATTTTCATTATTTGCATACCCATGTGATGGTTAAACATGGAGAACTTTATTATTAATTTAAAAACAAAACATCAATGTATATTTTACCCATGTTTGCAAATTAATAAATGATTTATGATTTATAATTTACTATCACATACTTTTGAATCACTTCGACGCCACACAGTTCTGACGCGAACTCCGTTCATTAGTATTGAATTTCTGATTTTGATCATCTACTTTTGCTGTTGACTGTACCCATGGGATAATTTCAGAAGCTAAGTGCGAACATAAATGTATGGAGCAGATAATTTTTTTTTCGCAATTGCAGTGTGCCCCATAGTAACTAGTAGTATTCAATAGGTACCAGTATTTCATTTTGTTAAACCCATCCCTTGTCTCGAGTTTCCCAGTAGGTTATTAGAACAAGGAAGTTTCCTGCTAGATAATGGTTTAGTTAGCAATGTTTGGTAGTTAGTTTGTAGTAGCTATTATGATTTTTAATACAGGAAAATGCTGTTTTTAACTGAAGAGTTACTCTTAATTAGCCTTTGTTAAAATAAAGCATAAAATTTTCGACCTCCAAATAGTGCAAAATGGGTATTTTAAGAGCTGGAATCATTGAGTCACATGTTGTGGCATCGACAATGACCGAAGTTAGTACAATGCGGAAACCGTTTGAGCTGTAACTTCACGGGAAATACCACATATTGTTCTGAAATCAAATAATGCTAGTTGAAATAATGATTAAAAGCGGGTTCTACTAAATATTCCTGAAAAGGTTGTCATCATCGTCATTGGCATCCTTGTTCCACCCATGCTGAGTGCCTCCCTTTTGTGCGATTCTCATCCAGGTCTTCTATAGGTCGTCCCCACCTGGCCGTCGTCGATCTGCCAACGCTTCTTCTCCCGTCCGAAAAGGTATATATCGATCAGTCGGATTCTAACACGGATACTGCAAATCCTTGCCTGCAACTGACGCCACTAAATTCTCATACACGGACGAGTTTCAGTAACAGTTTCAGTAACAATCTGAAGGGAAATCGTTGAAACTATTTGTCGTTGGATCTGCATACTTGCCGTTTACGGAAGAGTTGGAAATTGATGGCTGCCGCCGCGGGCGACTTTCGACTTTGATAAGACATTGTTTGGCCACGCAAACAGCGTTGCCTAGCTCGTATTTATATCGTTTTGGCATGCAGTTTTTGCACGCTATTGCATTGAACGGAAAGTTTTTTTGATAGGTAGAGTTACATAAATATTGATGATTGTTGTGAGTTTATATTGTGATATTTCACTGCATTTTTACAATCAAAACTGGTTATAAAATGAATTTTGACTGGTTTCAGTCTTTCAGTCAAAATCGTCATAAAGTTAAAACGCGTTTTATCTTTTTTTTTGTTTTTCGTAACGCAATGTAAAAGTCAAATCATTTATTTCAAATACAACACAACACATTTGAACGTCAAAGGACCATGCATCATTTTGGGCCCACTTTTTAGGGTTCCGTACCCAAAGGGTAAAAACGGAACCCTATTACTAAGACTTCGCTGTCCGTCCGTCCGTCTGTCTGTCACCAGGCTGTATCTCAAGAACCGCAGTAGCTAGACAGTTGAAATTTTCACAAATTATGTATTTCTGTTGGCGCTATAACAACAAATACTAAAAATAAATATTTAAGGGGGGCTCCCATACAACAAACCTGTTTTTTTCGGCGCTTTTGCCTTGTGGAACCCTTCGTGTGCGAGTCTATTAATTCTGTTCAGACGGTTCAAATCGCTTTTCAATTAGCAGTTAATCAACTAAAATCAAACCGTGTGGCCCTGAACCCTAATTGCGTAACACATATCTCAATCTATCAATCTCAATCAGAATGATTTTGAAGGATATTGCTAATCCATTGCTTCATAATTATGTTCGGAAAATGTGTCTGCTCCAACAACGTAAATAAACGCAATGAATGTTGTTGGACTGTCAAAATGAAACCCATTGCTACTGCTAGTGTGTTACGAAAACCCAGCTGGTATTAGACAGCTAAAAAGTCGTACATATGTGACCTTATTTATTTAAGTACAATTTACAGTCTAACACTAAAAGAAAAAAGGGAGAAGCTCATTGGGCATTAAAAAATTCGTCCGCATCGCTGTCAATGGGATAAGTGCCCAAAAGGCCAGCTCTCTGGTCACGTGAAGAGTCAACCAACCGCTTGACGATGTCCCGAAATATTCAACTCCAAGGTCCTAGTGTGTCAACCCCAAACGGCTTTATTTGAGTAGTAAATATCATGTCAAGTCACACAAAATCACGAACCGGTCATCTAGTTATCACATCGCTGATTCTAAAGCCACATCATCCACTTTGGATGTTCACGTGATATGCAGGCACAGTTCAGTTACAGTTACATTGCCAACGGCGTTTTTCAAATATTTACGACTGCGATACAATACGGGTATGCTGGCCTACAGTGGGCCATAATGGGGCCAGCCGGGCAATAGGCAAAGTCGGGTGAAGCGTGAAAACTTGATGGCGTTTTTAGTGTTTGTCAGTTGTAGCTCGAAATTGGCATTTATAAAAATATTTTGTTGTTTATTTGAGTTTTGTTTTTGCTCGACTTCCCTCAACTACGGTTGGTTTAATTTTTTCAGGTGACGTTGCTTTTTTCCCCGGAATGTTGGGGATTTTTCACTATATGCGAATGATATGAATCGAAATGTTGATGTTTGTTAGGGTAATGTTGCAAGTTTAATATTTATTTATCGATAGTTTTGTCCTTTAAATTGTTTTTTGTTATCGAGTGGCAGGTTTTAGGTTGAATTGGATAATTTATTTTTTTACTAGGTAGGTACAGACGCCAGCACATCAAGCTACCACAATCTGTCAAATTTCTTTAATAGATTTTCAACTGTATCGCTAAAGCATAAGGTTCAAAGTTGATTGGGAAAATTTGACAGTTTCGGGTAGCTTCATGTGCTGGCGGCTGTACATAAGAAATATTGTTTAGGGCCGGTTCTTTCACGTCCACTTGAAGTACCTATACGTCAAAAATGGCGCTAACTACCAAAAAAAGTGTTGTTTTAAATTACAATTATAAAATTATAAAAATAATTGGGGGATTAATTTATTATAGCTTCAATAACAAAGAAAGCTCAAATTCCTTTTAGATCTTGACTACCTGCAGCTATAGCTTATGGCCTAAGGCCGCTTTCACATTTAGGCGACTTTAGCAGCGCGACTGACGCGCGACCGTTGCCCAGTCAGAATTTCATATTATAAACAGAAGCGTGCGTGAAGGTTTCTGCTTCTGCCGCGCTACTGTCGCGCTGCTAACGTTCTAATGTGAAAGCGGCCTTAACCAACCGTTACGTTAACCGACCGTTTGAAACAACCGGCCCTCAGTTGCTTTATTTCAATTAACGAGATACCTACACCAACGAGGCAATTAATAAGTGCAATATTCTGTCTGTAATTGCTCTCTTTTGGAAGGGCCCGTGGCTAAATAATAACAGCCGCACAGGTCGATCGATCAGGTTAAGCTATGCTTGCCGCGGTTGGTCTGTAGATGGGTGACCATCTTTACATACCGTGACCCCTCCGTGCCTCGGAAAGCACGTTAAGCCGTTGGTCCCGGCTGTCATTCGTGGATCTTTGACAGTCGTTACGTGTAGTCCGAAAGAAACCCGAAAGTCTGATAACCAGTCTTACCAAGGGGTATCGTATTACTCAGTAACTGGGTTGTGGAGGTCAGATAGGCAGTCGCTCCATGTAAAATACTGGTATTCAGCTGTATCCGGTTAGACTGGAAGCCGACCCCAACATAGTTGGGAAAAGGCTAGGCAGATGATGATGAATTGCTTTCTTTTAATTAACGAGACACCTTTCTCTTGATACGGGATATTAATTAAGTACTTATACCTAAATAGGCGAATCTTCAAAGTAGACATTCTAAAATACTCAAACATATTTATTAAATTCTAATGTCGCGTTAAACTGCTCATACCGTAACGCACGGCTGGCCTGTTTTAGATGTGATAATTGCGACGTGTTAGCACTAAAGGCCGCGGTATCGCACCGGCGGTGCTAACAACTACGTCACGTATGTAGTTATAAGTATCTTACGTACAGATAACTATGTATTTGTAGGTATATTAGCCGTACATAATTATGTACAGTCAACAAAAGAGATAGGTATGCAGGATCGTCGGATATACCTAGTTGAAGTTTAGTAAGAAACCGATGGATGTTGTCGACTGAAATTTAATTTGTTAAATGAGCGGTTGATTTTCTTTTAATAAAATTAAAATTTATTCGACAACATTTTTTTTTCTAAACTTTAACTATATCCGACGATCCTGCATACTTATCTCTTTTGTTGACTGTACCTCACATTAAATTTACAAACACGTTCATATTTATTATACATATAAACATATTATAGGTACACAAGTATGTGTGTGTATAAGTTATAAAGTAAACCGAGATCCTCCTTGGCATCGTTGCTATGTCTCAGTTTATATTAAAAGGACAAATATTCTACTCGACAAAATCCGCAAATATTATCAGTTTACACAACATTCTATCGGAAACTGGTTAAAAAGCATTCCTCTTCCAAAGGAAAGGGTTATTAGTTGTTCTAGTAGTCGCAAGCTCTACGAGCATGAGGTCTTGGGTTTGATTCCCGGATCGGGCAAAATGCTAATGGGGTTTTTTCATCTGAAACGCAGCATCCCATAGTGTGGATCTGTGCCCGGTTGATGGCGACAGGCTCGCCCCCTATTACATGGGACTTTAAACATAACTGGCGAAATGTGGATGTACAGACGGCAGCACATCAAGCTACCCGAAACTGTAAAATTTTCCCAATCAACTTTGAACCTTATGCTTTAGCGATAAAGTTGAAAATCGATTTAAAAAAATTACAGATTGTAGTAGCTTGATATACTGGCGTCCATACTATAGGTACACCTCTGCATAACCCTATGGAGAATACAGGCGTGATGTAAAAGCTCTTGCAATAGACCACAAACAACAGTATTATCTATTATGAATGCCATTAATTAGCTATAATTATCAGTGTAGAGGTACCTAGGTCGTCTATGATACCCACTCGAGAGCTTCCGCGAATAATTTCTGTATTAAGTACATGTAATTTAAACCTGGCCTGAGATTTGTTTTGTTCCACTTAGAGCTGTTGAATCTGTTTCAGTGAAGACAAAGGTAATGTCATAATGAAGACATGGGAAACTCGTTGAATTGTAAGTTTTTCGATAGATGTACCTATTAGGTTTACTAACAATAATACTTAAAAGGTAACGCATTTTATTTTTTAATAAGCGTCTATTAGTGTAATAATAATATGTTCATGAATTTGCAGAGAATTTGCTGCCTTTTCACCCTGTTAAGTAGTAACTGTTACCCGGTAATACCCAATACGATTTTCACTTATTTTTTAATAAGTTATCAAACTTATTTTGTACTAACAGTAGTACCATAACAATCCCTTCTTTTCCCAGATTGTTCGCTGTAGAACTCGACATTACACTTGACATTATTTTATAATAGCTTGACCCATTCTGCCCAACACCAACTAAAACCATGTAGACTGTAATTAATTTGTAAATACGTATATGGAATTTATATTATTTATTAAAAAAATATATAATTGACTTGTAAAAGTGTTTGTACAAACCTACTTAACATCATTTATCATTTATATAATTATTATCTGCAACCTTTGAAAAATTATGTAGAGTTTAACTATCATGTCATACGTTTGCCAACTTAGCTATTTTTATGTACTTAGTATTTCTTAAACAATAACAGGGTGCATCCCCAGCTCATATCGGAACCCACCAAGTTACGTGTCGCAGTGTCTTTCAATTTAAGTTGACCCACATACAGGCGACGGTTGCAGACAATCGATTACGAGCAATACGAGCAGTTGCATCTATGCACGCGATCGTTCGATTCTCGATTCTATACCGATTAGCGATTATCGATAAGTGTGCAGTTGTTTATACCGATGTTACGTTTCTAGTATCGATATTATTGTCGTCGTTGATATGGGATGTTGTTTTCTATTAATATAAGGAAGGGCGCTCCCACGAGCAACTTTTGTGTCAGCAACTAAATTGTTTCTCACGTCATCAAGTTTATGGGTTTGTATGAAAGTGCGGTCTTTGCCGCGACTCCCTTAAAACCATGAGTATATATGTATAAGTACTAAGTAACTGAATATTAGGTACTTACTTGGATTTTGATTGCTTCCCACGCCTGCATGGGTCCTCCATTCATAAAACGACGAGTTTCGCAAACTGCTAAATATTCATGAATGTAATCACATTGACTCATTCAAGATTATTCAATAGGTAATATTCAATGTTTCCTTGCGAATGTTAGTGCTTATTTTTATTACCACAAATAAACAGTCATAATCAGCCTATAATGTTCCCACTGCTGGGACACAGGCCTCCTCTCTGTGAGAGGGAGTGCGCCGTAATCCACCACGCGGGCCCATGCGTGGTAAATGTCACATGTCTTCGAATTTTTTGGTTCTAGAACATACTGATTCCCTCTCCTCTCTCTTCTGAGAGCAGTGGTGATGAAATAATTTACACAAAGTAAAAAGTAAAGCACCTGTCTGGGTTCGAACCTACGACCTACAACTCGTTTACATTATCCCAAATTTGTTTGAAGTTTTTGGGTCACTTTGTGATCCAAGATTTACAGACTGACCTGATAAACTAGACTAATGACGTCACTACATATCAATTCTTTTAGTTTTGCTATTAATCTAAAGTTTCCTAACAATAATCAAGCAATAATACATTTTATGGCTCTATAAATAGAGCACAAAATGGTTCGTGTCAGTTTAACAGGTGCCCTAATCCTACGTCCGCCACGAAGTTATTTTTAAAATATCAATGAAATTTTTTTGTTAAAAATAGTAACAACTTACTCTAAGAGTATTTCCGAATGTATTTCAGTCTAACACTGAAGTCGTAAAATCTGAATACCTTTGAGATAATCAAACGTTTGTGAGAATCACTGCGGAAAATTCTTTTATTTGGTTTTGGCACATCATTTTAAATAGCATACAAATGTAGCCATACTACAACACTATGCGTCAAAATTCCCAAAAAATAAAAGAAAAATGAAAGAAAAAATGTTTAATCTGCACAAAAAAAAAAACACAAATTACAAAAAAAAAGTACAGACGCCAGCACTAAAAAGTTGATTGGGACAATGTGACAGTTACGTTTAGCTTGTATACAAAGTAGCCAAAAGCCTCGTACTCTAGCAATAAAATGTGGGCAATATTGTCCATTGCTTGATGTCAGGGACCAAAGATAGACAATACACATTAATTCTGATCAAATAGTTGTCTTATTTTCGCTACTAACAAATTTACATTAATTAGGTACTGAAATTACTTCAGTAATTAATGTATCTAAACGATACAGCCACATTGCACGAAAACACTATGTAGGTACCAAATTACCAGAAGCATCGAATCAATTATTACAAAACGCGACAAATAGCCAAGTCAAATTATCGCTACCAGTAGGTATTTCGTTACAACAAAATCGTGTACCTGTAATTGTACCTAATTACCTAACAAGACAGTTCATAATTGTACAACATTTAGCCATTGACATTTAGATATACGGGGACACAATAGTGTGGCAGGATTTAATTAGTTACATCCAATCGGCTGTCTTTGTCGCCTAGGCAGGTATTTTAAGATACGATTTGTCTGAAACGGATAATCTAATGTTAATACTAACAGACTATACTAATAATTCATATAAGTCTTTGAAGAAAATGTGTGCAAATTAATTAAACCTACTTTTTTTTTCTTCTGGAGCATCATTGAAACCCAATATGATTGAACTAGCTGACCCGGCGAACTTCGCACCGCCTCAGAATTAATTAATGTTGTGATATCTTAATATCTGATTTAAACTCATTATCAATAAAACCGTTACATACAAAATCTATGAGAAAATAAATTATCTTCATTATTATTTTTTCGTGATTTTTTCCCAATTTTAGTTTTTCTGCTATTAGGGGCGGAGACAAATCCATCAAATCAAAGATCATAAAAATCGGTCCAGCCATTCGTGAGTTATAAATGGTGTAACTAACCCGACTTTGTTTTATTTATAAAAGATAAAGATTAAATTGGACAGAAATGATAATGGCGCCGATTCTGTTGTTCACAAACTAAACTAAATTTAAGTTCGGGCATCTTTTTCTTTCTATTTCATTACGAAAAGGACAGAAGATAAATATTAGTTTAGTTTGTAATACACACTGGGGTAATTGCGTAATACACTTACAGCAGCAATGGCTTTAATTTTAACAGTTCAACAACACTCATTGCGTAATTTACGTTGTTTAACCAGACAATTTTTTCGAACCTATGAAGCAATGTATTAGCAATATCCTTAAAAATGATTCAGATTGTAATTGATATTATTATTTATTTTTATTATTTTAGTACTTATTCTATTCTATTCTTGATAGTGTGGTTGTTATCAATATACTTCATGCCTCTACTGGTGAAATATGGCAGAACTTGTTGTTTTTTTACTTTGTCACCATGTATAATTGTACTTCGTACATAATAATAATAAAATTGAATACAGTTTTGTTTGAAAAACTTAGCATGAGCATAATCAGGCTATAATGTTCCCACTGCTGGGACACAGACCTCTTGGTGAGAGAGTGGGCCTTTAGTCCACCACGCATGCCCAGTGCCTGTTGGTAAATGTCACATGTCTTCGAATTTTTGGTGTTAGGACATACCAGTTTCCTCACAATGTTTTCCTTCACCGTTTTTTGAGAGCAGTGCTAATGAGATAATTTACACTAAGTAAAGCGCTTGTCTGGGTTCGAACTTACGACCGACAACTCGTAAATCGCGGCAGCTACCACAGGGCTCCCACTGCTCCTGTTTTGCTTTTAGATACCAACAATATCTATCCTCCTAAACATTTCACATAAGACCTTATCACTTTTTGTGTCTACGTCTTCAATTTCCAGTTGCATAATCGCTGAAGTACCTATCACAAATATATTGGCGTGCTACCCGACTATCGTGCCGTGTTACAATCGATTTGCTATTTTTCTGCCTCATCGGCATGCAATTACGTCATAGTGCGGCCATTCCTTTACATGCTGAAATATGGATAATAACTTGATGTCGAGTTACGTATTCGGTTGTAAAGATTTTGAGAGCTCACTTTGAGTTTTATTGGTGGTATCATGTTAGTTTATTGGATTTAAAATAATGTTGTTTATAGTAGCATTTTTCTTGTGGTAGACTTTGTTCCTTTTAAACAGTGTTGGTCATCAATTTGTTTAGGGGCTTGTGGCTAAGTAATAACAGCCGCACAGGTGGGTCGATTAAGTTAAGCTACGCTTGCCGCGGTTAGTCGGTGGATGCGTGACCATCTTTACATACCAAGACCCCTCCGTGCCTGGGAAAGCACGTTCAGTCGTTGATCCCGGCTGTCATTCCTGGATCTTTGTCGTTACGGGTCGTCAGAAGCCCGAAAGTCTGACAACCAGTCTTACAAAGGGGTATCGTATTGCCCAGTGACTGGGTTGTGGAGGCCAGATAGGCAGTCGCTCCATGTAAAATACTGGTATTCAGCTGGATCCGGTAAGACTGGAAGCCGACCCTGACATAGTTGTGAAAAGGCTAGGCACATTGATTGGTCGTCAATATGTAGGAAGTTACTAAGCTTACAACAACCCAACAACGTAGGCTGGTCAAGGTAATAATGTTAAACCTTATTAATGCTTATCAGGAAGACTTTGAGATCATGAGATCCTGGGTTCGATTCCCAGGTCAGGGCAAAGTGTTTGCCGGGTCAGCGGGATTGTCCGAAAGGGTTACCGCTGGCCCGGAATATAAAGGGCTAAGGAAGGAACACGGGTGGGTTTTAGTCAGTAAGAGTCTGACACTCCCTTCCGCTCCACCCAGAGCGGGAGAGGGGTCATTTGATGATTTCCGATCCGCAAAAAAAAAAAAAGAAAAAAAGAAAGGGCAGTGTTATTGGTTTTTATATCTGGAATTTCTGATTATCAGCCTGGAGTCTGGAACTGTGCCCGGTTGATGGCAATAGGCTCGCCCCCTATTACATGGGACTTCATAAACATAACTGGCAAAATGTGGGTGTAGTATAGGTACAGACGCCACCACATCAAGCTACCCGAAACTGTCAAATTCTCCCAATCAACTTTGAATCTTATGCTTTGGCGATAAAGTAGAAAATCTATTAAAGAAATTTGACAGATTGTAGTAGCTTCATGTGCTGGCGTCTGTACACCTCTCACCAGACCTTCGGGGAAACCAGCCTAGAAGTTATGTAATGTTTTTTCTTTCTCAAATATTAAGCACTCCAAGGGCCATTTAGCCTTAGTAGTAGGTACACTTAAAAAACAACAATGGTTTTGCTTTAAAAAGTTAATGGTAGTAATTAGTACGCAAACTACAGTAATTACACTTGTTAAGGTTACTTTCAAAGGTTCTATAGTAATTTTACGCAACCCATTTGGAGCAATTATAACTGTAAAGACATATTTAATGACACTACCACAAATTACAGAGAGTAACACTACTGTGATAGAACAAAATGCTTTTCCAACGTAAAATGACGAAAATTTTTGTCGACAAAAAATAAAAGTATCCGAATTCAATTTTATCGTTGCATACACTTATGTCGATAACTGTACCTCCGAAATAAATTCTAGCATAAAATTATCGTAGTCAAAAAGCGTACATTACCGTGTAACAAATTAGATATATTTTGAAATAAGTGTGTTGCTCATTTTGGAGTATTTCCAGTTTTATGTATTTTGCTGCCAAATATTGCAAAATTATTTTGGATATTTATTTTGTGAATTCTAACTAAAACGTCGAAACTAGCAACGTATTTCACGTTGCGAGTTTCGACGTTGCACTGAATATCACCAATATAGCACCAACTAGGCAGTAAAGAGCTGACCTTAATAAGGCACAGAAATATGTGATGTGGTCCTTTCATAGGTTGAGGGTTATTTTGTTTATCTTCTCATTACAAGGACATAAGCACTAAGTATTTTACGAGATAATAAAGTGTTAATCCCATCATTTTAATAGCGTGACACACGTCAAAGTTTAATAATAAATCTTAAGTGTCAGTGGCGCCACCTTTATTTTCTAAAAATAAAAGAAAACGAAATGACATGCGAAGGAAATACGTAGTAGGTAAAATATTATAATAATGTAGGCAAAGATATTGTTTTCAAAATGGCGGCTAGAGTAGGAGTGTCGTTCTATGCGCTAAGAAGAAGATTGTGCGATCACCAGTTATTTTTAATATTTAAATCTTTAAGGACTAAAGAATTCGATGGAAAAGTCTAGAGTAAAACCTACTCTAGACTTTTCCATCAGGAGAAATTCTATAAAGAAAGTCCCAACCGACACATAGTGACATAAGCATGACGTGGACGTTAGGTACATTTAAAATAACAACTTAATTACAATATAACCTACTCTAGTAACTGAGGAAAACGAGTGAAGACTTACTATCGACATGTGACCAACACAAAACTTATGTTTACTTCAAAATATTATTTGCAAAAACATCCTAGAGAAACGATTCAGAATTGTTGCACAATTTAGTTATATTTATCTTTATATATCTCACCAATTTGTGTTAAATCTTTAGTTGTTGACTGTACACATGAAGTAACCAAACATTACGATCGACTCCTGCGCAGCTAGTTGGCATTACTGTGCTAATCGTAACAGAAGGCTGCGATGAGCACCGTATGTGTTTAGTTGACGACAGTACCTACTTAGGTCGTAACGGTGCATGCTCGCATATGAGCGGGCGTCGGCTGTAGGTGTTGCGAATATGTGGGACAATGGTATTTGTAAAATGTTAAGTAGTAGCTTCTTAGATAGGTTGAGATGTAAAGAAAGAAAGAAAAATGCGTTTATTGGCATTACAGCAAAATAAATACACCTTAAAACTATATAAACTGAACAAAAAGATTATAATGCCAAAACGGCCTCAGCTCTGTGTTCTAAAGAACGAAAAAGATACTATTATGTGAATAAAAGAAACGGAATCCATACTAATATTATAAATGAGAAAGTAACTCTGTTTATTGGTCTGTCTGTCTGTTACCTTTATAACGGCTGAACGGATTTGGAAGTTAAGCAAACTGATAGACCTCGACCTAGGTTAGGACACGGAATACTTTTTATTCCGGTAGTACGGCCAGCAACAAAAGTCGATTAACACTTCAGTTTTTTAATCTCTGTTATTGAGCAAAAATAAAAAAAACTGAAGTGTTAATATTTTGCTCAATAACTGAGATTAATAAAAACGAACGTACAGTTCAGGTGGTATAATTTAATTTTGGAAAATGCTATATAAAAATAAATCAGTCAGAGGGTTTAGGCTGTAGCCTAAGTATGTGGTTGCAATAAGTTGCCTTAGTATTTACTATGTAAACAAGCCATACACTTTATTATTGTAATGGTAATTAGACAAACTCGTGATCCTCGTGGCTAGAAAATGTATTAGTAAAGACACCTTGCCGACAAGAGACTAATTTAATACAAAGTATGTCCATTATGTAGATCAGTCTACCTTGAGTACAAAGATAGGGACTTCTCAAGTACTGGCCCATTGTTATTTAAGTCTATGCTAGAATTTTCTCCAATTTTCTTAGATAGTTTGCTGTGAAAGCGTAGGTTTATTAATATGCTCCATGACTGTATACTTAAACAGAGGGTGGGACGCGATCCATCGACACATCGACGCGCAACTTGGATTAGGCACATGATTCTAGACGGCAAGCGTGAAAGATTCGTCGAGTTATTAAAAAAAAAACAGTGGCACTCCGGAAGTGCCGACAGAACTGAAAACAAAACACAAACAATACTTTGCCATCATCACTGACTTAACGGATATACATTAAAACCAAGTACATCCCGAGGACAGCCGAACACATCCGAAGCGGGTATTTTTTTTATCGTCTTATAAACAAAACACGCGCGGTGTCGATTACGGTAACAGTGGCGCGAGTTCAATGGTTTTTTTCCATCTCAAAAAATTCCCAGCGTGCGTAAAGAAGTTTTCACTTCAAAAATTGCTGCTCCATACATTCTGACCGCGTAGTTATTGGCACTGGTGTATGTATCAGCCGATATTTTTTTGATAACCGACAAAAATGTTTATACTAAAAGTGATAGGGGTTTAAAATCATGTGCCAAATCTATGGTTAGAGCGGTTACGCACTACATCCGATCCGAATCCGAATTAAAGATCCGACTTCAATCCGAATTGGGAATGTTCTAAATTCGGACGGATAGAGTTTGGATCTAGTGCGCAACCCGTCATACAAATAGGACTATGGTCACTTCGGACCGGCATTTCTCGGATTCTGATCGGATGTATTGCGAAACAGCTCTTACGGTTTGCGCGTCAATGTATGTCACCCTTTATACAATATCCACAGCAGCTAAATATGGAACTCTTTAGTCTTCATCATCATCTAAAGTTGTACAGCCACGGGTGGGTCTTAGACTGGTCAAGTATTTGGCGAAATTTCGCGTTATCGGTTTTCGAGCCAAATCTAGGCCAGAGTGAAAAATGTCCGGCTTCAATTTCTCACTCCAACAGTTCTTAAATCTTGGCTTGCGCCGTCTAACTATATCAGCTTGGTCCGGCCTCGACTTCTCCGACCATCCGGTTTACAATCAAGTAAACGTTTCGGTGCTCTGGTGTCCTGCCCAACGAATTATTTTGTCCTTTTACATTTCAATATACAAAGTATTATAGTGATCGTACAAAACAATCCTACTCCAGCCACCATTTTGAAAACAATATCTTTGCCTACATTATTATAATATTTTACCTGTATGACGCTAACACGATTAGTGATTGACAGTACACATGAAGTGAGAACGTTACTATATCGCATACTCGTGCGCGGACAATTTGCAAGGCTACGCTAATCGCGACAGAAGGCCTGCGCTTGCGCACCGTACCGTATTATTATAGATAACTATGGATGGGTAATTTACTGAGCGTTGAATGTTAATGTAATATATTGTTATGATAGTAATTCTATTTATTTATTGCCTTTATTTTATTTATTATTGAGCTTAAGCGCGTAATACGTATGAAACGAATAAAGTCGATAGTAAGAAATTTTTTCAACATTTTGCATATTCGATTACTTGAGTGTGGGTCTTCACTTTGACATATCGGTCTCCTGTGGTTCTTCATAGTTAACTCATCGTCTACAAATACCTACACACTTACACACATTCAGTTTTTCGACAATTAGCAATACACACAAATTGCAATACTTAAGTAGACGCTTATTTACAAGCAATGAGGTAATAGAACAAGTAAACGCAAAGCAAAGGTCGCGCGCGCAATAGAAATCGACGAAAAATTATAATTAGCATCAAACGCGACATTCTCACTTACAACGATGTACATTGCTGATTGACTTTGTAAAAGAAAATCGAGTAGCCATAGAAAATGATCGATGGATATGTTAATGTGGGTTATTGTTGTAATATATAAATAAATATATCTAACTATAAATATAACCTTGTGTACCGTCTTTGCCTGTAGCCTTCTGCATAAATATTGTGTTGTAATAGTTAGGAGTGGAGGTGTTGTTCTAGTGTCCTCTTTAGGTACTTGGTGACATAGGTAGGTACTGGCATTTGTTGTTTATACAATAATTATGTTCTTTGGCTATACAGGGTGAAATAAAATTAGGTAGCGAAACTCCGCAGACTGATTGGGTACCTATCGATATTTAAACATGACAGCCGGCCGATTCTGTAAAAATCTCACCGTGAAAACTTAGGTGAAGTGAGTTTATTTTTGCTAGGAATTGACACTATTGACAGCTCACTCCACGCTCACTTCACATAAGTTTTCACAGTGAGATGGTTACAGAATCGCACTGCTGAACAAGAAAAAATTATAGGTATTAGGAAATATTTTCTGGGTCAGCATTTGTTGCTTATACAATAATTATGTTGTTTGGCTATACAGGGTGAAATAAAATTAGGTAGCGAAACTCCGCAGACTGATTGGGTACCTATCGATATTTAAACATGACAGAACAAGAAAAAATTATAGGTATTAGGAAATATTTTCCTGGTCAACGAATTCGGGTAGTCTAGTTACTACTTCACTGCCGTGATGGTTATCGATAGCTTAACGAGATAAAACAAAAAAAAACTGGCTTTCGCAACTCTACTACTTCAAGTGACAAGCGGTCGTCGATCCCAAAAAAAACATCAAATATTTTTTGTTTTTGTTTTATCATGTTCAGATATCTGAGGGGCAATTCCCGTAATTTCAAGAACGTTCACAGTCTGATCTCTGTCTCAATCTGTCAAAAATTCCTCTAATTTCCCTACATTTTGACAAGTTTTTGACATTTATTTGTCGCCGAGATGAGACTTGATGTGACCGTGTATCTTCTCACTTCTGACATTGATATTGCCAATTAAGAAACCAAACCAACAACCAAACCAAAAAAAAAAAAAAACAACGGGGGGGGGGGGTTAAATACCAACCTACCAGTAACTGTAATATCATACTGTATATCATGTTTATAAATACATATGTATGTATATATTCATTTGATTCCGTTTCATTTCAGTGTATAGTTTCTATTTTACATGAATGCTTAAAATTCCATTTAACTATCTGTTTCAAAATTTAACAGCTATTACGATTGTGTAATACGCAGCGCAAAATTTCATTTCAAACGTATCTACTGAAAATCGTTTACTGTTTCCCAAAAATATATCATAATACCTAACTTATAGTAATACGATGCTTGCTCGACATGGTTTTCGGAATACGAACCTACGTCACGCTTGAGTAACTGCACGAAGGCTGCGCTGAAGTTCATGTTTGGGGTCACCAGTATAGAGGTATGAGGAACAGGGTGTAAAAATCACTCATCCTCTATAGAAAAGGGAGGATCCTCCGACCAGACGGGTGTTGTGTCTGGCGGGCAACTGCCCGATGATTCATGTCGGGCCGTTGTAGATTAGATAATGCTAGTTGCGCGGTAAAGTCTGCTTGCGAGATGCAGGATTTTGCGTGACGTCAGTATGACGCGGAGTTCGCATGTGGCGCTGTAGATACCGCTACATATGATTCTTGTTACAAAATCATCAACCACAGCGGACTTCACCCACTGCTAGGCGGGCATATGCCTCTCTTTGCTTGTGCTAATCCCCACGCTTCTGTACCAGCCTCATCCAGGTGTTACCATAACTGCCAATCAATTCTGTATAAATCTGACCTTGAAAAGTTAGATAAAAGTTAGTGAAAAGTGAGCTGTCAATAGTCATCATAATCAGCCTATAATGATCCCACTGCTGGGATACAGGCCTCCTCTCATCGAGAGGGAGTGGGCCGTAATCCACCACGCGGCCCCAGTGCGGGTTGGTAGATGTCACATGTCTTTGAATTTTTGGTTCTAGAACATGCCGGTTTCCTCACGATGTTTTCCTTCACCGTTTTGAGAGCAGTGGTGATAATAGTACATTATGATACATGTGTGCTATGTTGATCATTATGCACGAGGCGATATTATCGCGCGAGCCGCAGGCGAGAGCGATAAGAAAGCCGAGTGTATATTGATTAATGCACACGCGTTTCATACGACGTTTTTCAACACACTTGCGAGGAAAAAAAACAGACTTGTATTGTTAAATATTAACTTGTATGGAAAATGGCGCGCTGGTTTTGTTTTCCCGCGCGCCGTGCTAGCCAGCACTAGCGATGCGCGCGCAACATTGACTCATTTTAAATATATTAATCTATGGCACAGACAAAACCGATACAGCCTATAGAAAAAATATAATAAACACAAACCTGAAAATTGCAAAAAAGCTAAGAATTTCGCGGTCTACCACTGCGCATTCACCTTAAATTGTCTGTGGTCCCCTGCGAGTTCATTTTGCGACCAAGGACAATACAGACTATTTAAAAAAAAATTGAAATATAGCCCGCGGATTTTTTCTTTCGGCATGAAGTCTCTTTGGGCGCTTTCCGAATTAGCTATAATCGCTCACATCACAGCGCTCACATCATCTCCATGGACGTAATATTACGTCCATGCATCATCTCACATGCGTTCCGATTTAGATATTACTATTATGACTGCTGAGAGCTGGCAACAATTCGGAACACTCGTGAACGCGCTCACATGACAGTGCTTACACAATGTAAAAAAGATATTATTACAGTATTTCTTTGTATAAACACCACATTTCTTCTTCAGTTCTTCTTCTTTGGTTAGGTGGCGACTGTCAGCCAGAAGCACAATTTCAAAAATGCCACGTTAGTTTAATTTAAAGATGATGCAACTCAAAACAAAACACACACTGACACAACCTCATACACACACTGTCATTTTTGGCAAGATGGCGAATGTCATGACGTCATCTATGACGATTCACGGGACATCGTTATCGTTATCGCGCTCACGCTAATTCGGTTATTTCCCAATTCGGAACACATCGATTATTTCCCAATTCGGAACGCAGGGTTTGATGAGATTAAAAAAGCGCGCGTCTCCGACTAGTAAATAGTTATCTGTGGTATTACAGAACATGTGGATTAAAGTAAAGAAAAAGCACGCGTTCGTAATACACTCCATTGTGGACCTAAAAGCGGTTCAGTAAGAGCCACTTTACGAGCAAGTGTGTTGAAAAATTATTTACACAAAGTAAAGCACCTGCCCGGGTTCGGACCCACGACCTACAACTCGTAGGTCGGGGCCGTTACCACTGGGCCACCACTGCTTCTGACAATAGTATCAATCCTTAATATCAGGGCGAATGACAGGTCATTTTACTTAAGTTTTCACGGTGATATTTTTAGGCAGTCCCTTGTTCAACTTCAGCTTAGATCATTTTGTTATTATGAGTATTGGTAGCTAATTCAAAACTGACTTTCCGCATTATATGTTTATATTTATATATACTATTTTATATATTTTTATATGTATATTATTATTATTTCACATTAAATCTATCATTAGGTATACTATATCAAATTTATACCAAATTGAGTTAATTAAGTTCTTTATTAATATAACATCAAGCCTTTATTCCCCAAGGATTTAGGCAGAGGACCTTACTACATTACGCCAGTATAATATTTTACAGTAAGCAATTTATTTCTGTGGCCTTAGCATCGTAGTTTACGGCAGGTTAATATTTCATTGCAAATTTTCTCTAAATCAAATTCCGGGACCGAGCGACGGGAAATATTTACTGCTTTTTTGTTTCAGTCGACTGGACGAGACGGGAACGGTAGCC
Organism: Oligia fasciuncula; assembly: GCA_963082905.1. Classification (NCBI taxonomy): domain Eukaryota; kingdom Metazoa; phylum Arthropoda; class Insecta; order Lepidoptera; family Noctuidae; genus Oligia; species Oligia fasciuncula. The sequence goes on from OY720395.1 coordinate 18,736,517, forward strand.
ACGTGGTTCTAATAGCTAGGATCGTTCTTACTTAATATTATCGGTTACACTACCATATTTAGAAGTTTAAATCTTTATTTTATTTTTAGCCTATGTTGTCCCACTACAAAGAAAGGGCCGTTTCTTCGTTCCACTCCTCTCTGTTGTGAGCTAGTGTGGACCAATCCTGTCAGCATCTTTGCTTTAATATAAGTAAAAATACCAACAAATAACGTAGTAGGAAAATAAGTAGCACTTATCATTTAAACAGCACTAAAACTATTGGGTATTGTATCATAGGTAACAAGAATAGCATAATGAGTGCTTAAAGCATAACCGATATTTTACGGTTGCCATCTCAAATCTAAACTAGACTGTCTGCCAAACTCCATTCATATTCACCCAACCATTACGAAGAACTCGAGTAACAAACATTTAATTTTCATTTATTTCCTTTCGCAGACAGAAAAAAGTAATAAAAAAATGGTTGCCTGTAAAGTCGGTTTTACGGGCGAAGATTTTACGTGACAACGACCGATCATCCGATCATAGTTGAGTGGGAGAGAGACGCAAGGCATTCGGCGGGCCTCTCTCTCGTTCGGTGACTCATCGTAACGTTACCGAGCGTTACACTTTTTCATAAGTGACTCCCAGTCGCAACCTAATTTAAGACGTTGTCACGTCAAAAAACAAATTGCTTCCTAAAAGGAGATTGAATATCCTTTTACTGCTATATCATTCAAATATTCAGCAGAACATCGATAAATCATCCACTCGTTACGAAAACGAACAAAAATAATAGTAAATAAATACGCTGACGACAAAAAAAAACGGAATTCGTAACGTTATTTTCATTCGCGTGTCGTATCTAAATTGTCCCGCTGATTTCCTGGAATATCGTCACCCTACACGCACACGTAATGCACGAGGGTGTAATAATTTACTAGTCACACACACATTCAAGTGCACACACACACCGGTGTAGGCACGGCTTAATATCGGCAATAACAGCAACTTTTCACCTCCCCCTACCCTCTGCGCTCTGTAATTTCCCCAGTCCCGAATTATAAGCTCATGAATCATGAGCATAGGAGCAAAATATATGGATGTAGAAGGCTCACTTCATGCAAAGTGTGATAACGATAACAAAACGCTGAATTAAACAAACCTCACTCTGTATGCAATGTTGTCTAAAATTTCATGGAACACACATTTACAATAATTACTATAATAATCCTGAGATTTTATTGGGTTTTTCTATGAGAAAGGCAATGAAGATATGAAGAATTTGATAGTTTTATGAATTGCACGTAAGCCAGGTTCATAAAAGGTCTTTCGTGCAGTTATTGGCTGCAGGGTTACACGTATAAATTGTACCACACGCGTTTCATTTAAACGTGATACGTATAAATTGTACCACACGCGTCTCATTTAAACGTGATACGTATAAATTGTACCACACGCGTTTCATTTAAACCTGATACGTATAAATTGTACCACACGCGATTCATTTAAACATGTCCAAAGAAAGAAATAAATTTGACCCAGGCTAAATCAAGATGGGTCACGATACTGAGCACTGAAGGTGTGTGTGACTGACACTGAGACCGTATATGAAGAAGACACAAGAAAAAACAGAAAATACTTAGTCTCAAGAATGTAATAGAATAGACTACTCTTTATTATGTACACCACCTTGACCTCGACCTTGTGAGAGCCGCAGGAACCCGTTGGATGCGAGAAGCACAGAACCGGTCGAAATGGAGGTGCTTAGGGGAGGCGTATGTCCAGTAGTGGACGTCTTTCGGCTGAAATGATGATGATGTGCACCACCTTTGACTTCTATCACAACAGTTCAGTTCGTTCTTTATCGCCCTCAGTCAGGACTGAGCCTTCTGTATCTTCTTAATTTACGGTCACCGTATCGTTTTTCTCTGTGTGCGTGAAAATTCGAAAGGTTTATTTACAATGTCAGTTTTGAATCGACATTGTTATTTGGTGTTCGATAAATCTGTATAAAATTCATTGCGTGTCGCTTGCGTTTTCGAGTCGGTGAGCTTCGCTTTCATTTCGGCGGCCATCTTGTATAAAAAAACTGGCTCTTTTTTTATGTCGTTTTGAGTTTTCGTTTTAAACAAATAGAGAAGCCTTCGAAGCGTATTTTTCCGGAGAATAATCAGCGCCAGTCGCAGGTTATTTTTTACATTTCGGCTTCAATATTTCAGCAGAGCTACACAGGCTCATTGATAAGCCTTAAGAGTGAAAGAGACGCCCTAAAGGTGTGCTCTTTCTCTTTCTGAAAATCCGAAACGAGTAACTTCACACTATAAAATCAATGTTTGTATTATTAATATGCTACCTACACACTTTATTTCAATGGGTCGAGGGTTCCCACGTCGCTGTAGGCAACAATCGACTTAGGAATTCTCCCACGTCTAAACTGTTCCGTTTACATAATAGAATTCGAAGGAGATACAGCAGCCCTACTCATTCACTAAATTTAAAGTAAACACAATAATGAATCTAATAACTTTCGTTTTTACTATAATTAAGTTTCATCACCGCGGTACAGATCTTGACATTTTGAATAGGTACTTTAACGAAATGGAATTTACAACGGATATAAAGTTCTCTATAAACTTTTAATTTAAACAATCTATTGTATCTGAAGGAAAGATATAAATAAAATGGTTTACCCAGTGTACAAATATGTATACATCGAGAAAACCCAAAAAGAGTTTTCCCTTCCCCATTACACTTGCCAACTATTTCCTCAACGTTAAGGGGGAAACGCTAAGGTAGCCCGCGAAATTCTAATTTTCTTACGTTTTTTGCAATTTGATGGTCAGTATTAAGTTGTACGTTGATTAAAATATGATTCGCGGCCGTAACAAATATGTATTTACAGAATTATAATCATTAGAATCAGTTATACAACTTGTTAAAGTTAGTATAATCCCCAAATGTCAAGATTTCATGAAATAGTCATTCTTGGGGATTACTTGGTCTTAGAGAGTAGTGTTGATGACTTTAATGATTATAATTCTGTAATATCGCGAAAAAACATCTGCTGTTCCCTACATTTTGACGAGTTATACGAACATAAATGTAGGGAACAGCTTTTTTTTTCGCAATTTCAGGTTTTGTCCCATAGTAAAAGTAGTAGTCCAGCAGCGGACGTCTTTCGGCTGAAATGATGATGTTGATATAAAAAAGAAGATGCCATAGGTATCTCCTCTACTTACGTAACCCTTCGAGGATTACAGACGTGATTCTACGCATGATGTTAAGTTATGTAACTATCGCAATAAGATTCCCAAATAATTTCCCCAAGACCGTACAGTCTTAATATTCTAAAAGCGGCGTCAACAGACATTTCTGTAGAATACGAGTTACAAATACGAAACGAACTATTATCGCCCGGCCGTTCGTCTGCCACTAAACAGAATATGTTAGTGACAGTTTGCACGTAATACGTTGACGGTTTTATTGGTACTTCGATGGTATGAGCGCTAAGAGATGTGGTAATGGATTCCGGTGATATAATTTTGATTGTTGATGGGTTTGTTTTGTCCTTTTTGGGAAAGGCTTGAAGGTTTTCTTATGTTATTGGGATTGGAGGCTTTTGTTTGTGATTTGTTGCGACTGATTTCATGATCGTGGATTAAATAGAGACAAAAAGGTAATAAAGACCATGTTAATAGTTCTTTTATCACTCACTAGCCACCCGCCCTTGCTTTGCACGGTTTTTAAAACTTGACAAAACATCAAAATATGTTTATAATATACAAGCCTAATATTAATGTATAAAACTTAAAAAGCATCTGAAATAAATTCTCTACGTTATGGTGAAAACCACATCAAAATCGGTTGCGCAGTTTAGAAGAACAACGCGGTCACACAGACACATGAAAAGCGACATTAATTTATAACATGTATTATGTCATCATCTGCCTAGCCTTTTCCCAACTATTTTGAGGTCGGCTTCCAGTCTAACCGGATGCAGCTGAATACGTCCAGTATTTTACATGGAGCGATTGCCTATCTGACCTCCACAAACCAGTTACTGGGTAATACGATACCCCTTGGTAAGGCTGGTTGTCAGACTTTCGGGCTTCTGACTACCCGTAACGACTGTCAAAGATCCACCAATGACAGCCATTACAAAATCGTTGACTGCGAAATCTGATTGAAAAACCAAATTGCAAAGAAGACTACCATAATAATATGAATAACTTAGAAATAAGAAAAAACTTTTCAGCTCAATCATAGGTACTCTTCGTTTTGTTATATAAATCAAATTACGAAAGATGTAAGACCAAGGCTTCAGTGTATTAATTTAGAGATAAAGTTAGAAATGAAAGGTTTATTATTAACTAGCTGCGCCCCGCGGTTTCACCCGCATAAGTGTTGATCCGCAATAGCGAGCAATAGGATCGCCCCCTATTACATGGGACACATAACTGGCGAAATGTGAGTGTTACTGTGTAAAAATGACCAACGCAAGTGTGTGTGTGTGTTTTTGCTCTATGGACATTTCAGCAGACACCTCTAGTTGTACACAAATTCCGGAAGCAAACTTCTCATGCTACTCATTTTCTAAGTTCTTCTTATTTAGTATAGAGGTATGAGGAACAGGGTGTAAAGTTCACTCATACTCTATAGAAAAGGGAGGATCCTCCGATTAGACGGGTGTTGTCTGGCGGGCAACTGCCCGATGATTCATGTCGGCTCGTTGAATATATGCTAGTTGCGCGGCAAACTCTGCTTGCGAGATGCTGGATTTTGCGTGACGTCAGTATGACTCGTTGTTCGCATGTGTCGTTATAGATACCGCTACATCACTCCCCTCCGGAGACCGGAAGTCGATATGTGCAGACTGGAGCATTTGTACTTAGTTCCCTTCTAATCCAATCTATATTTCTTCCAATTCCAAATCAACCTGCCTAATCAAACTGAATATCGTTAAAACAAGGTCCGTTCAATCAGCAGTAACACGCTTCTATGACTTCCTTCCAAAGGTAGAAACAAACAAAAAACTAAACAGCATTACTAAGTCCTTGCATTCCCTACATCTGTACAATAATCCTTCGTACACAGCTCCTATAAACTGCTCCCCGAAGTTTGTACGACTTTCGGAACTTTTTCGAACAAACACGCTTACATTACTTGTGTGGACGACTGTACGGGACTATATACAGACGCCAGCACATCAAACTACTACAATCTGTCAAATTTCTTTAATAGAATTTCAACTTTATCGCTATACCATAAGGTTCAAAGTAGATGGGGAAAATTTTACCGTTTCGGGTAGCTTGATGTGCTGGCGTCTGAACGTTAGCCTACGCTTCGTCTTACATTGGCCTTACGGAAACTACACATGTTCAGGCTGGACTGATGTGTAGATCGAAACAGTTATCTATAGAGTTAGATTTATGAACTCCAGATTGCTTTACTAGTGATCTTATTGGTGACATTAATCTTTGCCACGTAGGTTTAGTGTTACCTTAAAAAGGTCACTAAGACAGACTTTGTGCGGAAGACGGAGGACAGGATGTTTTGACGCAGCCCGATAGAGGCCTATGTCCAGCAGTGGACTGCGTTAGGCTGAGTTGATTGTTGACGTAGGTTTTGAAACTGTATTAGAAAGAGTTGTAAAATTCAGGTAAAGACGTAGCAACGTAGTCTGCCTAGCCTTTGTCGGCTTCCGGTCTAACCGGATGCAGCTGAATACCAGTATTTTACATGGAGCGACTGCCTATCTGACCTCCACAACCCAGTTACTAGGTAATACGATGCCCCTTTGTAAGACTGCTTGTCAGACTTTCGGGCTACTGACGACCCGTAACGACTGTCAGAGATCCACGAATGACAGCCGGGACCAACGGCTTAACGTGCTTTTCGAGGCACGGGAGGTATCTTGGTATGTGAAGATGGTCACCCATCCACGGAGCAACCGCGGCAAGCGTAGCTTAACCTGATCGACCCGTGTGGCTGTTATTACTTAGCCAGAAGCCCGTCTTAAACGTAGTAACATAGTATAGTAAATAATTGTTAAGTATACATAATTACATAGGTCTCGTTCAATATCCATAATTTTTACACTTTTAGTCCTACATAATATTCTTTAGTTTTCCCCTATCTTGTGTAGCTCCTTTTCGCCCAGATGTAATCCCTCACGGCACACCATGACGTGTCCCGCCGACGGATCAAATTATACTAATTTATTCATATATCAAACATAGACCATAACACCCGAACCATAAAGATCACATTACAATGTTTTGAGTGCACACGGTAAAGTTGTACATTTTCATTAACACGTTTTCGAACTATTAATATCGTTGTTTTTTTTTCTGTTTTTTCGCGTTTGTTTTCATAAGTAGAATGTCATTAAGTGTGAAAGTGTGTTAGAAGGTCGCTGTTTTTACCGACTTCAAAAAAAAGGAGGTTATCAATTCGACACGTATGTATGTAGGTAATATTATTGGAACTGCATTATATTCACATATGACAATCTATTAGGACTTCCAAACAAACACAAAATTTTATAGATGTATGTATGTTTGTATGTATGTTTGTCAACGCATTTCTCCGCAACTATTAATCGGATCGTGACCATTTTTTTTTATTAGCTTACATTTACTTCAACTTGGGGAACAGTGCAAGTTTCATCAAAATCGATTCAAAAAACACAAAACAAAAAACTAAAATACAGTTCCCAAGACTTCCGACTTCCGAAAATAAAGTTATTTCATAATTTTGAGTTAATTTATTTTTGAAGTAGATTTAATTTTTTTAAATTACTTTTTTATTTTATTTCAATGTTAAACTAAATATTGTGATTTTATGAGTGATTAAAGCAATTTTTCGTGTACCTACATGATGGATGATGGACTAATAAATGCTCATCATTATTTTCCCTTGATATATCTTACCAAAACTAATGACAATTTACAGATGGTCCACCTGAAGGTCTACGTGCGGAAACCAAACCCACTAGCTTAAATTATAATTCACAAATCATTAAAGAATACTTTCACGTTGCCTGTAATATTACAAAAAAAACCGGTCAAGTGCGAGTCGGACTCGCGCACCGAGGGGTCCGTACAAATTTGTAGAGGTATGTAACTATAAATTCACGGTTTTCGGATTTTTGCCATTACTTGTGCTACATGACATTGCTTCTTGACAAATTTCATGATTCAAGGTCAACGGGAAGTACCCTATAGGTTTAGATTCCCTTGCGAGTGTCAAAATATGCGGCATAAACAGTACACAAACACCCGTATGTTTAAATTGCGTTGACTTAAAAGTTTGATTTTTTCACTGCTTCAAGGGATTGCAGCCCTGAGTATTTGATATTCATTTCTACTTGATTAATCCACTCGTTCCTGAGAAAAAGGATCTTGGCAGACGGACAACGAAATGATCTTATAAGGGTTCCTTTTTCCCTTTTGAGGTACAGAACCCAAAAAAAACAATATCCCTTTACAAGAAGGCTCCAACTAAACGATTTATTGTTCCCATCTGCACAGCACAGATTAATAACTAAGGGATTTATCGTACAAGTTCCGAACACACTGGCAACACTGCAGAAACCGTGCTGTCAACTGCACGACAACGCAGCATGGCAATACAATATCGCACTATGTGTCTGACATTGGATCTTAAACGGAACACTGCTTGGGATATTAGTATTTGTTGGAGATCGGGTTTAGTCGGGTGTCTTCGTGGATATTCGGGCAGTTACGGACTTTGATACTTGAAATAAAGTTTTTGATATGAAGTTTTGGAAAAAGAAAGTATGATGGATCTGTTATATTATAAACTTATGCTTTCTATCCCAAGAGGACAGACAGACACTGCAGAACGCTACCTTTTTCTGTTTATACATTGTGGGGTTTATTTATAAAAGATGATTAAAAGTTGTATGGTTAAACAGTTGCTAATCACTACATTGGTGACGGTGATGACGTCGTCACCGAGGCAGGCATAAGAAACGCTGGTGTGACGATTTGAACTCGTTCCTTACCGATTGGACGGAGAAGACAGCAGAAGGAAAGGTGGAAGAATAGGATGGGGGAGGCTTTTGCTCAGGATTGGGACAGTATAGGCTAAAGGAAAAAAAATCTTTACTTAACTTTAAGCAACGTTTATGAATAAAGGAGATTATGATGTACAGACGCCAGCACATCAAGCTACTACAATCTGTCAATTTTCATTAATAGATTTTCAACGTTATCGCTAAAGGTTCAAAGTTGATTGGGAAAATTTTACAGTTTCGGGGAGCTTGATGTGCTGGCGTCTGTACTTTAATTTTTGAGCAGCAAAGAGCGTGCAATGTGATTTTCCGTAACATTGTTCAAAAAGAGAAAGGGGTTACATGCGGGCGCAGTTTCACTCGTCTTTTTACTTTTGCAATGTGAGGGTACCTAATCAAGGTAGGTACATAGCAACATGCGTGTATCTGTATTACATACAGCTACTACAGGCATTTCTTTTTTAGCTGTTGTTCATGAGGACTTATGCCTGCACGCAATTGTGTTTAAAATAATGTTACATAACATGATACCCCCCCCAGTGCTTCTGAAAGTAAGTGCTTGTTAAACCCTTCGTCCGGGCTACCATTCGTAGATCTTCGTCAGCCGTTTACGGGTAGCCAGAAGCTTCCGAGTCTGACAAACAGTCTTACAAATGGGATATCGTATTACGCAAGGAACCGGGTTGTGGAGGTCAGATAGGCAGTCGCTCCATGTAAAACATAGTTCGGAAAAAGCTAGACTTATGGTGATGGAAATGTAAGTCCTACAGAAATTGTTACTTTTATAACTACCAGGTTTCAAACGTATTTCCCAGTAATCTCACAAATGAAAATGAACACCCTACCCGCTCATCTGACTATAATTCCAGTTTCTGATTGACCCATCTACAACTATTTACTCGTATTTACAACCGCGAACGATTTTCACATACAATATAATAGCTTAAATCAGCGAATACGTTTGGAGATTTTCGACAGAACCGAATGAATATTATCGCACAGCTGCCAAGGGGGGCGTGGCAGTTGATTGATACGCCACAGTCGGACCGGTGTTTATGTTATTATCAATCTCGGATCCGACCCGGACGCCGGATGTCGGAGCCTGGACGTAACCGGACGCCGGATGTTGGACGTTGCGAACGTTCGATGGGGTCTGGAAAAGTTTGTGGGTAGACTGATTTTTTTTTCTCTTTTTTTTGGTGATGAGGTTTAGTGTTAGTAACGGAAATCTCGGATGTTTATGAATTTATTTTGCGAGCTTTTATGCCGCTGCGATGTGACTAATGCTAATTAGCTTGCAAATAGATGTTTAGTAAAAAAGTTTTGAACGACATTGACGAGCTGAAGTGAAATGTTAAAATCGTTTGAAATGAAACATGAAGTGAAAATATTTTATTCAAAATATTCAAAACTCTATTAAGGCTACGCCTAATAATGATGACCTTTCAAACAGAATTCCGAAAAAAAATGCTACATTTTCCTCTAAAAACGCTACCCAAAATTACAGGAAATCGGTAAAAGAAAATGAAACGGAAAACCATAAACACGTGTTCCCCTCATAAAGAACAACTAAAATAAATCACTTAAACGATTCGCTCGTCGAAACACCGCCGTGCAGATTGACACGCCACCGGCCTACATAAGTTCTGTTCGGCATTCGGGAACCGAACACTACACTGCTAAAAGACATCACTATTTATATAAGACCAATGTTAAAAGACCTCTGACACCTGCTCTAAATACCAACATTTGAACAAGTAGTTCGATCACCGCAGCTCTACTTAAACTGGCCGAGTTTTATTTTAAGCTGCTAATGACTGATGCGTCATTTTTGCTTTTTTTTATGTATTTAAAGACAATAGACGAGGACAGTTCATAAGTCTACCTAATGGAGTGTCCATTGCTGGTCTAACGGATGATATCAAAGGTTTGTTCAGAATATATGAGGCAGTCGTTATAATAATTTATTATTGGTGCGTCTGCGCATGTTTGTTTAACTACAAAATGGATTGAACGCGTGCGGATTGTGTTTATGTTCTGACAATTATTTGCGCGTTTAATATACGAGTGCGCAATGAAATCGTTTTGTGATGTTCTGAACTAGGTCTTCGTGCGATTCCAAGCCAATTTTGTTTGAGCAACCGGGGAGTTTCTTAGTATATTCATTATGTTTCAATGTAGGTACATTAATACTGTAGCTTTTACAATTGCAACACTATCGGATAGCGTTCGTTTAATTGTTAAAAGGAAAGGCGGTCGGAGAGACTTTTGAAAAAGCCTAATTAAAAAGTCATAATTCGAGGTTTGGCTCTCGCCTATTTCCTCCTCAAATATTGGAACAATTTAAAAGATATTTCATAATCTGAATAATAAGAATGTATATTGTGTCCTTATGTTTTTCCTTTTTCATTAATAGTTGTCAAATTTGTACACTATGCCTCTGTTAACAGCGGTTTAAATCGGCATTTTTTGAGGGTTCTAGTGCTTCTAAAAATAATGTATCATCAAAAAGGAAAACATAGGGACATACTTACAAGTAGTTAGGTAATATTTATTATTCTGTAAAATATCATTGCTTTATGGTCATTAACCAGAAAGAAAACAGGCGAGAGCGTTTCTATGGAGAAAAGACCACCCGTATTTTTTTATTGCATTTTTGTGTGATGGGCAAAAGATTAGAATAATATTCATTGCTAATAATTTCAAAGCATTCTTTTTTCTGGTACTAATAAGTACTCGTAATTAGTGATTCTTTTGAAACACAATCTAGAGGATTGAATGACTCAGTTTGTAAGCCTAATATTTTAGTTATTGAACACGCGAACCTCAATCCAGATGTTAGAATTTATCTTTATCGTATAGGATTATTTTCATAGTGCATTTAGCATTATTATCTGACCTTCTGATTTATTATTATTATGATGAAAGCTTTGGTACGAATAATGCTTCAGCCTCCTTGGTAGACAGTTGCATTAAAGCTTCTTTAATGGCTGGAGTTTTTGGTTTGTTTAATCATTGAAATCTCTGATAATTTTTCGTTCGTGTACTGTATCCTGCTGGTTAACAAAATATAATACAAAATAACTGACGCTCAAAATCGGTTGACGATTGGCAATAATCAATTTTGCGATTTTAAATCGATTACAGCTGTCATGCCAATAAAATCGGCGGGAGATTTTCTCCGATATGCCAATTGCAACAATGCACGTCGCGAGGCTGTCGCGTGCCAGTCATAGATAAGATATCTCGTCAGTCAAACGTGTCGCTGCAAGCAGTTGGAAGCGCTTTTGGCAGCGCTGCAGATATTTCAGCGATCCCACTATGGTTTAGCTGTAGTTACATCATTGTAAAGCTGAGGTTGCATTAGGCGACTTTTTTCAGACAATGCGAAAGGTAGGATTTTTAAAGTTTTATTCTGCATGCAATTTTATGAACGAAAACGAAACACAAGAAGTATGTAAGAATCGTAATAGGTGTGAGTCGAAGACGTCGACGTCGAGAGACGAAAACGTTCCAAAATACACACACAATGTATGTATTTTGGAACGTTTTCGTCTGTTTCTCGTGTCCCCCATTCAGACTTCAGTAGCTGGACTTAATGACCGCTACTAAGAACCGCCATAGGAAAAATTACCACAGTTACTGAGCTTCGCAAATGGAGCTCTATCAAACCTTTCTGGTAAACAGTAAGATGCTGCTAACTAAACTCTACGACCGGGCTGGCCATATTAGTTGTAGAACCTTTGACCGTTGGGGTAGACATGTTTTTGAGTGGAGACTGCGAATCGGCAAACGTAAGGTAGCACGCCCTCAGGCTAGGTGAAGCGACGTTTTCGCAAGGTGGCTGGTAGCAGCTGGATGAGAGTTGCCGCAAATCGAGTTGAATGACGTGCACTAGACCAGCAGTGGACTGCTCTAGGCAGCAACGTTTTTTTGAAGTGAAAACTTCTTTAGCGGCGTTGTACACTTTTTTTGTAATGGGTAAAAAATGTTAAACTCGCGTCAGGACACGTGACCTGATCGAAAATTCGTAAGACGGATGGAGAGTAGACAGCTGGCGTGGCGTAGGAGAGGGAGTATCCCCCTCTCTTTCTACGGCGCGGCGAAAATGTATGCCTGCGCCGGCTGTTTCGTTTAGGCGGCGCAGGGCGCTTGCGCGAATGTGCGTGTGTGTTTATGTTACAGCGTGCAATGTAATATAAATTGTCATGTTTGTGAACGATAGCGCAATAAATAAATATTGTATTCTACCACATAAAAGATAGTACTTTTATTCTGATAATTAAAGCAATTCGTGCAAAATTATTCCATAACCATTCCAAAATATCCAAAACGCACAACGTTAATACTTACTTAAGTTTTCACTTCTGCCGGCACTCCCGGAGTGCAACCCGTCGTTTTTTTTTTATTTTAAACTTTTTAGTGATCTGGTTGTGTTGAGGTTCGCAATGTTGCAGATGAATCATTGGCAACATTGCTGCCACACGCTTGTGAGGACGCAGCTTTAAAATGCGTCGATGCGAGTCTATTTAGTTTGATTGAACGTTAGGTAATCACTGCCGCTACTGCGCCAGTAACTGCTGGCGCTGCTGGCTGTGCTGTGTGTTGCCATTGCAATTTAAAGGATCCAGATTGGTTTATTAAAGATGTTTCTATGCACTCAAACAGGTTATGATCTGATTTGTTACACTAGATAATCTATTTAAGCACTAACTTAGCTTTACTTGTTGCGCCTTTGCGGATCGAAAATCCAGCTCCAATTCTGTCAAATTCGATTAAACGTAATAACACTTATTGGCTAACGTTATCAGTACAACGTACTGCTTGGAATTTATTGTAATATATGTATTGCTGTAGTATATAAGTTACTCTGTACTCAAATGTTTTTGCTTAATAAATATTATTATTATTATTATATTAGGCTGGTGCAGACTATTACAAAAATAACCCATCAACCCACCTATGTCATCTAGGATTTCCATATAGCACCTATGTAATCTAGGATTTCCATATAGGTCATGCCCGGGTCGGGTTTTTGTCTACATAAAATGACGATCACTTACAGCTAGAGACAAGATTAGGAAAACTTTCAGCCGGTTTCTCAATTGTGAATTTCAAGTTAAGAACTTGTCAAACCCTACTTTGAGATTAGTTAAGGTGAAGCCCGCAGAATTCAAAATATCTTTGCCAAAAATGTAAGAAATTTTCCTGGGCTACGTTGCAGGAATCGCCTTAAGTAGTTTGTAATGTTCTTTTGTTTTCAGTTTATCAACTTGGCGAACGCGTCCTTTTTGAGTTCAAACAGACTAAACTAAATGACATTGGCTAAATGCACTAAACGTGCGAAGCCAAAAAAAAACCACTTTCTCAATAAACCAATTCAAAACCGTGTGTTTGTCTTGTAAGAAGTGGTTTTTCTGCATCACGTATTTATTGCCAATATTGTTTCGAGTTTACCAAGTCAATATGTATAAAGGATTGTTGTGTGAATTTGTAATAACGTTTGTATGCCCTATTGACCCTACGCACACATGCATGGGTCAAACTATGTTGCTACAGTGCGTCTAGTAATTAATTATCGTTGTATTATAATTATGTTTCAGTTGCTTTGTCTATATATACATGGCGCACGCTATGCGACATGCGACTGAGACAGCTCCGCGACTAGACGGCGAGTTGTAGAGTCGCAACGACAGGCTAGGGGAGCCGCACACTCTCCCTACTAGTCACAGCGACTAGATGCAATACATACCTGACCACAGTCGCATGCGACAGGTCACCGTCAATCTTGGGCTGATAAGCACCATCGCAAGTGTAAATAGAGGCTCCTAGGGGAGCCGCACACTCTCCCTACTAGTCACAGCGACTAGACGCAGTACATGACTATACCTGACCACAGTCGCATGCGACAGGTCAGCGTCAGTCTTCGGCTGATAAGCACCATCGCAAGTGTAACTAGAGGCTCCACAAAGAAAATTATAGCTTTCTACACGACGTCTGTCTGACTAGTCGCAAACGCAAACGACAGCTATACGTTTTGTTGCAGCGACAAGACGCACAGTTTGCGCTGGCACTAAATGTAGATGTGATTTTATTAGTGTTTTTTCTTGTGTTACGATGTTGTTGGTGATGTTTTTTTACAAGGTCAGGTTTAAACCCGCAGCTATGTTGCAGGGTATGAAGCAACTTCTGTTCATGTATGTACATTTGTTCTTCAATTTCTTAGTAAAACAAGACACATGCTAAAAACGTATGTACTGTTATAAAACAGGATACAAATGTTCGCTTACTACGAAAGATGTAACAATGCAATTCTGCATAAAATATTATTTTCAGATCATCACCGGTAATTGGATTATTTTCTGGGAATTGAGTAAGGTTTAGAACGAAACCTTACTACGTAAATGGAGCCATACTGACCTTCAGATGTCAGATGTAGCGTCGTAAAACATCTTCATAGTTATTGTTTTCATTATTCAACTACAGCTATTGCCTGTGGCTTCGCCTGCGTTGAGGTCGGAAATTATCCCACGGAAATTGATGACCAGGAATCGGGATAAAAGTATCCTATGTCCTAACACAGCGGGGTAATTGCGTAACACACTATCAGTATTCAAAACGATATCATGTTTATTGTTTAACTTTGGATGCACAATTTCAAACAGTGGAGTAATACTCTCCCGAAATTTGTATGGAAAAAATATCGACTAGTGGCACCTTAAGAGATTTATTTTATCTGTAAACACAATCGCGTTACTTTTTTTTAGAAGAAAATCAAAGATAATGGTCTTTGATCTCAGTGAAGTATGTTTACGTTCTGTGATAACAATACACAGTAGTTTATTAAATAAGTTACCTAACAGGAACATGTGTTTTTTGTACAGAAATCGACGTAAATGCGTATATTAGTTGTTGTAGGTAGGTACACATAACTAGTATACGACAAGTATATGAAATTGCAACATACAGTTGAAACACAAAGGATTGTAGGACAAAGAAATAGGGTTAGGATTGGGCGGGCTATGGAACGGGCAAACTTCCCTTGTATGAAGTCGACGTGCTGCCAAGCCACTGGATTCCAGGGGCCCAAGTCTGCTATTTTTATAAATTCGTCATTCCAACACGATCCCATTGTCATTTTTCTAAAAGTTCGTAATCTGCTAAGTTCATAATGGTCGATCATTGGTCGGTCAATGGCACAGAACATATACGATACTCGTAACGAATTAAAAGCAATGACTGCATAATGACGTTCTAATGGTAGGTCACTGATCAAAGGTACTGTCAAAATTTTAGCAGATTAACGCCTAAGTCAGTCATTCTTTTGTCAATAAGTTACGAGATTACTTACCATTCTATGCCATTTCTTTCAATGGAGTGTCAGTGGTTGACCATTGGAAAGTCATAATGACGCCATTATATTAGTAGATTACCAAACGTGTCAAAATCAACAATTATGAAATCAATGATAGACCATTCTGACACTATTGTAATAGCACACTTGACGCCCAGACACCATGCGCCAATCACCCACGCCACAGTATCACTTGCAAATAGCGTTGAGATTCCTCTAATCAAAGACGATACCAACATCTCTATATCTTCAGTAGGTAATTATATATGTATGTTGTCTAAATCTCATTAAAATGGAGAAAATGTCGTACTTCTGTATAAAAATCTATACATTGAGGGTTCAGCTAAAACTGAAAATGTAAAGCTTGATGTGTACTTGCGTCTACGTCAGAAATCTTTGTGGTTTTACTTCGAATCGTAATCCCTGTATACAGCTGTTGTAAATGTGATGTCATTATTTTTATATCCTTTCATTATTTTTTACGATTACCCACGTGCATTAGTCACGAGTGGAGAAATATTGCACAACAATAAAATGATTACCTTGAAGGAGGTAATGTTACCTCCACTTCAGTAGTAACACGTTGGTAACACTTGAACTATGAATAGCCCTCTCCTGCTAAGAGATCAACAAGCTGTCAAAGTCGAATTGTTACCACTAAATGACATACTGCTGGATGCACAATGCAAAATGTTCTTTAGTGTGCAGTCAGGTAAATTAATTGTTAAGCAAATTGACACGTCAATTTGCCGTGTTATAGCCATTTCTTACAACCGTCAAAGAATGACAAATTGTGATTTGAATAGAAGAACAATTTAATTTCCAGACTTTACATGATTATTGTCCAATGTTCCTGTTTAACCCTTCTCAATCTTGCTCATAAACGTATATAATAAAGGCATAAATAATTTTAAAAAATTCCATCCGTTTTGGTCAAGTCGTGGTTCTAGCGGCCCCACCGCGGCGCATTACAAGTCAATTATTGCGCCTCACGTCCCAGACTCACCGAATTAATAGAAACTTCCTGCTGTACGCCGCACGATTAACATCGAGGTGAACTTCATCTGAATTTGTCCTGAAACAACTGTCAAAAATTAGGTAAAACCGTTTGAGCTGGTAGTGCTTATGATGGTCATTATCGAACCACCACCATCATACCCCTATGGGTACTTAAGAGAAATGATAACACACTCCATCTTTTAGCGTGCATAAAACTAAAGATAGGATGCTAAATATAGCTTCTGCACTGAAACGACACTCTAAATGGTTCGGTAATCAGAATCACCGTATCTCGTCATTTCAGTCTAGGAGAATTTAGATCGTGCATGTGTGTCAATCGTGCTTTTATCTTAGCGTGCAAAACATATAGAGATTTTCTATCAAATCTTCTGTGTGGGCAGACATCAGGCGGACAAAACGATTATATATTTTGCCTCCCGACTGTGCCGAATACGAGATAAACATCTCTTGTGGCCGTTTTTATCACATACAAAACAGCTTCAAGATCTCATTCTATCATAACTTTTTGCCAAACATTATCCAAATATCTGTATCTGTCAATTTTCTAACAAAACTACGATATCAAAGCCAGACAGACAATTCTCAGGAAAGCCCCTGCACTCACGGGCACTAGAATCGACACTATTCTAATGTCATACACATTATTGCACAGTTATTTCTGTTACCGGCTCACGCTAGAGCATTTATTTCCAACGCTCAAGCCTAGTTTACCTTATGATGAACGATGGCACTGACCACAGTATATCTGTCATTCAAAATGCACTGTCTGGACGAACTGGCAGTCTGAATTAAACTTGAGTTTAATGTTGATGCAATTATTTAAACGGTGGTCCACTGAAAGAGGAGGTAAATGGTTTGTTATTTGAACTGAAAGAGTACAATATTTTGACTTGATAGGTCAATGAACAAGGAAAAGAAGAAATGCTGATGATGATGATTGTGGAAGACCAATCATCATCATCATTTCAGCCGAAAGACGTCCACTGCTGGACATAGGCCGGGACCAAGCACCTCCACTTCGAACGGTTCTGTGCTTCTCGCATCTAGCGGATTCCTGTGGCCTTCACAAGGTCGTTCCATGACAAAAGTGGTATTTAGATGATGAGGTTAAGAAAACACCTCCGAGAAGGGTATAAATAAGACATCCTGCTATAATTTTGATGAATTGATATTATGACTATAGCATAAACGATCTTTAAGTATATTTTCAATGATATAAGAGAAATGGGGTGATTTTTTTTAAATCGGTGTTGTTTTGGCTACAGGGTTTAACTAAATAGATATCGTATATGCTTATTCTTCCAAATTACGTCAAGTCAAAGTCAAAGCATTTATTTCAAATAGGCACATAAAAAGCACTTTTACAAATTACAACAAAATAATAATAATAATATTCCACAACTATCACACAACGCCGTCTAGTCTCAAGCTAAGCAGAGCTTGTGTTATGAGTACTAGACAACTGATAAACATACTTATATATTTCTAAATACATACATATATAGATAAATTACACCCAGACACAGAACAAATGATCATGCTCATCACACAAACATTTGTCCTGGGTGGGAATCGAACCAACGACCTCCGGCATAGCAGTCATAGTCACTGACCACTAGACCAACAGGCCAGTCCAATAAAATTGATTCTAGTCCTCATTCCAAAAGGTAGTTGTCGTATGGAGAAGAATGGGCAAGAAACTCCACCGTTACTCTTTTAAAATGTTTTACAATATTTTGCATACATTAATTATATAATAATAATATGTAAAGACGATGCACCTAAAATAAAATTACTATACCACAATAGGCAAAAGAATTAAAAATTAAACCATGATATATAAATTATTTAACTGATAGATACAAACATGATGCTCACATATTTACAAACAACATCTTCCCCAGCATTACCATCACTCACCCAATCCATCATCGTCCATTACTTACAACATGGTCAGAGCTGGTCCCATTAGTTTCCATTCCACCATTCAGCTAGTGACCACGACATGTCACAATGTTCAGCTCCATCAAATAAATCAGACTGAATCAAAATGAACGCGAGCGGCGCTTTGTAAATCATTCGGCATAGTAATTAGAAATTTGCCGAAATTAATTTCTGTGACGTCACGTGACGCGTGCAGAGAATCTTGATAAGTGGGCTTTGATGTTGTCAGGTGTTCCTGGATATTAGTCTGGATCTAGTTTATAGTTAGTGAGAATTTGAAGGAGTTTTGGACTTTGCTGACGTTACTGATAGCAGAGAATTCTAAAGTAATTCTAAGTTTGAAAACGCACCGTAATTAGATAATAATGACGATGAAGGTAAGCCTTAAAACTTATATAAATCGATATTTGCGGAAAAAGGTTATTGTCCTATAGAGAAAGGTTAGTACACTCACATTCTACCAAGATATCAATAGCCAAAAAGTACATTTAATTTCCTTAAAATGTTTCAAATTAAACTGACGAACACGAAGCTTTGAATTTCACATTTCCTATTTTGCGTCTATACTTTGAATCTAGATTAAAAACGAAGTAACTAACATGCTTGCAAATCAACCGATACAAAGAACCATCATTTCACCTAAATCGCATTGCAACATTTATCGCAATGTCGTCTCAGGTCACTGCATCAGCATAAAAACGCTTAGAATTATCTTAGAGATTTCTATTAAGACAGCAAAAAAAATATTTATAAATTCTGAAATCCTTCCTACAATGATTCTTAGAAACTTATAGTCGAATGTGGTTTTGGGATGCTAAAAACCGCTACGGGAAAAGGTTTTTATAAAATGAAGTTATAGTTAATTTGGTTTCAAGTTGCAAGTGCTTGAAGGAAGATAATTACAGATTACACCCGGATCTTCCTAATGTAAGACTTTAACAGTGTTATTTTGATAAATTCCAGTATTTTCATTATTCATTATACCTACTTGCAATTCTCTACTTTCTGACGTACTTTCTTAATTACTATTTTTTTACAAATTATATTACTGTCCCACTGCAGTGCAAAGTCCTTCTATTAATACCTAATAAAAAGTACCTAATTACAATTGAATTAAAACCAAAACATTCTAATTCCAAACTGTATTTAGTGTGTATTGTATAAAGCAGCGGGGTATTACAAAATCATGTTGTTATCCAAAACGGATTTCAGTCTAGCCAACATTAAATTTGTGGTCTAAATTCAATCGGACGGAGCTGGAAGCACTGACAGGTGAGTTAAGCCGGCTGTCACTTGGACCGCCATTTTGAATAAGTCGTATATTACTGGTGATACTGGGAAATATTTCTATTTTTATATTTCGACTTTTGTATAAATGAACTGCATATTTTGGTAACGTAGAAATGGTCTTGTTTTATAGTAGAGAATGAAGTAAAGGTTTATTTTCCTTAAAATACAGAAATTGGAACGAAAAATCATTGCTACAAAAAAATTATGCATATACTTACTAACACAATCTTAATAGAAATGCCCTGAAAAGATGCTAACACACATTCACGCAACACTAAAACAATTATTAATTCAAGTAACCATACGTTTTTCATAGAAAAGCAATTAAATTAACAGAATTTTCCGCAAGAACAGCACCCCTGCGATTGTGAAGCTGAACACGTAGGGAGCTTTGCCGCACTCGGAATTAGAAACACTTGCTTCTGGCTAAGTATCGTTAACACATGGGATTTCGAGTTTTAGAAATTTTCGAAATAACGTCAGCAATAAAGTGTGCTTTTTGAGAACGTGGGACGAATAGATGAGGGAACTTGATAGTAGAACGTAGACATGACAGGGTATAACAAATAATGATGATAATTAAATTCAGGTTGTTGACAAAAACAAAGCAAAAATATATAAAGTCCTTCACAGTTATTTTGCTTCTGACAGCTGCAACCCAACAGCACCCATATTACAACAACAATAAATATCACTGTGATTTTGACAGACTTGACAGTTGCAGCAACCCAAGAGCCTTATTGTCACGAGATTAAAAATCACTGTCATATTGACAGGGATACAAAATCGGAGGTAACTGTCAAGTCAAAATCAGAGGTGAATGGACTGCAGTAAAAAGGTTTTATTACTTAAACCTAACAATAGCAGCATCAAACGGACAACCTAGACCTTCTTTTATTTATATCTCTGAAATCTAAAATAAGAACGACGATAAAAAATACCAGCATCCGTATAAAAACGTTTACAACATTTGCAAGAATAATACAAACGGTAGCCTTAGTAAGACTTTGTTTTGAATTCCGATATAAATCTAAAAGGAAAAGAATAATTAAACATTATCTCTGTAACCGTTGCTTTATTGAAAGATAAGGAATAACCGTTTTAAGGAGTTTTTGCGTTTCCTTTTCATGTTACAGCATTTGTAGGGATTCTTCTTTCGTAACTTGATTTGCTATGTTAGCTTATAATTTTAGGCTCTCCATTTCCCTATTACTTAAAGGGCCTTTGTCGTCACTTTTGTGATATCTATGATTGTTCAACTTAAAGATTGTTTTTATTTATGAAATGTTCTTTTTTCCAGGTAAGTTCTGCAATACTGAAATCACACTAGTAAGGAATTATCGTGTTAAAGGTAAGAATAGGGTTTCCGAGCAACCGGGAGTTTACGTTGTCCTAATATTAAATCATTCTTGTCATGAGGTATCTTGGTCATAACTAGACCATAACTTAATGCAGTTTTGTAAAGCATTTGTTTGTCTTCTCCTAGACAAATAAAAACTTCTTAAATATTTTGGAAGTGTCTCAATAGTTTTTACGTGTCCGTTGTTCGACACGGATTCCCTAGTCAGGAGCAGGTTATTGATCCTCTGCGTATGGTTTAATATTCAATGCGCGAGTGCAACGACGACGGTGTGCGTCCGTTTGCTGCCCCGGCGCAGCCTGCTCCAAGTGAGAGTTTTGATTTTAGAACAATGGTATTAAAAAAAGTTCTTTTTTGCGTTGAAATATAATATGTGCTTTGCATTCCTGAGTGTTTTGTATTTTTCTGTAGGAATTTTAAATAGCAAAACATAAGTCTTGAAATAGTTGCATAAATGAATTTATTTTAATTATTATAGTTATCTTTAAGTAAATTGTCTATTCTATTACCATGGAAATTAGAATTACAAATGACACTTGAATAGAAAACGCATTAACATTCCTGTGCTTGAAACCCTAAGTGTGAACAGAAGTGGCTTTAACTTAGGAACTGGTGAAACTTTAGGTTTTGCCAGGAATACATTACGCACTTTCACTAACTTCACTAAAGCTACAGACTATGTACTGCCTACTTGAAACTTCTATGATATCTACTTACATTAGTGTATGCATTCTGGAGAAACTTTGTGATTCAATCATCACTCGCCTGCCCTTCACCCAATATATTTAGGGACGGCCCAACATGTTTTTTTTTCCTTCCATACTTCTCTATTAGTCGTCATCTAGGTAGGCACTCCCTTTCTAGCTATATCGTCTTTCACACACAGTCCGTCCACCGTTGAACTTTGTGATTCAATAAAATGGCAAAATAATTATGATTCTAGTTCACCTTTCTTTATATCTTTTTTGCTTCCATTTAATTTGACTTGTATTGATTTTATTTGATTTTATACGTGTGTCATTAATGGGTGGTATTTACCTGAAATAAATGAATTTAAAAATGTAATAATCTATTCATGTCCCACTTCTGGGCAAAGGCCTCCCTACTATCTCCAGCTTCTATCTAGAGCTGTCAAGGGGATAGTCCAAAATATTGACTACATTATATACTTCATGCATCAAAGGATCTAAATTTGAACATGATGCAATCATCCAATTTGTCAATCATACCCCCAATGCCTCCAAAACTCACATACCCATTACAATTTAATCCCAAATAGTAGGTAAAGTTGTATGACAAATGAATGAAGCTTAACATTCTAGTTTCGGTTCTAAAGCGATTATAGTGCGGCTAAGGCAAACCTATTTTGCATTTGATCACGTTGATTGAGTTAAAGTGTGCCGATTAAGTCGTCTTCCCACATTTCAAACTGGTTGGGAGTGTGAATTAGAATCCAATTCATACTATATACTGGTATTGTGTAGTACTGTATATGGTTCATGTTCAATAGTGTTGCTGACTGATCTGAAATAACTTTCGAATTCACTTTGACCAAAAGGCAATGGAATTTTTAATGAATTTATTGGAATGAAATTCGACGGTGAAGAAACTTTTCTAATAGGAATTGTAGTTAATGGAATGACTTCATTCCGATAACCAAAGTATTATTTGAAGATACGAAACTTTCTAAAGGTCCTCAAATTGTAAATCCTAACAAGCAACAGTAGTGAAACTGGCTCTAGGCTGAATGAACTAAAGTTTGAAGCTGGGAACAGCAAGTGCATTCTAAGTTAACGTTACTATAGACCGCAAGAACGCATTTCACGTAAGGCTTTCGTTTCAAAATTAGCATCTGAACGTCTTGTTTCATCTTATTCGATTGCCTTTTCTCTTTTCGATTTAAATAGCATCAAGACGATCTGCGATCATTTCCAGTCAATCGATGAAACCGAGGACGTCCACAAAATGTATGGAAATACGTGCACGACGTATATATTTCAATACATTTTACTTTCCTGTGTTTTTGTAATGCCGTGACGTGAGCGTCCACAATAATATCGTCACGTTAGAAATTATAAAAGCGCACAACAGTGTCACAATAATAAAAATTCAGCAAACAGAAATTAGTATCGACTTCCTTCCAAATAGACGAAGCACTTGGACGGTATAATGTAAATGTCGAACGATAAAAAAAAACAAAGGAAATAGTGGCCAAGTTCGTTGCCATCGACGATGCGACTCATTCCATATTCTCGTATAATCTTCGGAAGTGAAAAAAAAGTTAATTTTAAAATTGTCCCTGAGCCTGACGTTTGGCTCGGTGGCCATTTGTTAGGTAAACAGTTTAAGGCCTTCGATAAGGGCTGTCGTAAGCTTGACATCGAATGATCAGAAGGTTAGATGCGTATATGCGACCGTGTTAGATTTATAATTTTTATGTCGGCTACCAGAATAATAAGCTTTGATTTTTTTTTGTGTTAAATTGGATGTTGGAAACATTGAATGTTATGTGTTCCACGATATGGAGATTTTTTTGATTGTATTCATTTGTGGCAATAAATATCAATGGCACCAGTAGAATAATATTTAGAAAAAGCCTCAAACTACGTTTTTTTTTTATAAAATTTTAACAAGAGGGATCGAAACAGAGGACAATGAAGTTCCACTAACACAATTGAGATATCGTAACTTTTGGCTCTCGATTCTTTCAGCCTACCTAACAAGATGCCTGACAATATGATAGGTCATAAATAATCAGCCAACTTGCACGCCAGGGCAGCTCTAATTTATATCGACTAGTTGTCAATCTGACACCTCTAGTAAAGCGGGCCCAATTAATGTAATCACGGCTAATATTATCGGTAACAGATGGATGATTTGTTGGGTTATTTTATGCTAGTTTCAGTTTGATTGCTAGTTTATTAAAGGTAGCGTTATTAATGGCTCTATCATGTACCTATCTGTTTATTAATAACTAGCTTCTGCCCGCGACTTCGTCCGCGTGAAATTTCACCCTCTTAGGGGTGGAACTTCGAAAAACCCTTTCTTAGTGGATACCTACTCTTCACAAAGAACACACCCTCCAAATTTCATGTCTCTAGGAGCAGCGGTTTAGGCTGTGCGTTTATATATCAACAATCAGTCAGTCAGTTTACCATTTTATACAATGCGTAACATAATGAACGCAAGACCTCATACACCCCAATTAGAGTATTGAGTTAAAAGCATAATACAATGATCAAAACAATTTTTTTTAAAGCTAACTATTTTTATTAAGTAAATTGTGTTGACCCTATCATTACTTTATGCATTCAAAATTGAGTCTTATTGCCTTGACATAAGATTTAATTTTCTTTGGCTCAATCGGCGATCAGTATGGCAAAATACATTTTATTTCCTTCCACATTTCCTTATACTGTGCCTTCTCCGTCCAGTCGGTTAGGAACGAGTCTAAATCGTCACGCCAGCGTTTCTTAGGCCTGCCTAATAATATAATATAATTTTGCCGGCAAAATACATAATTTAAAAAAAAATACCTATCTTAAATGTTACCGAAATTGATTCAGTAATCAATTATGAACGAACTACTTTCAGGACTTGCGTTTATTCTGTTACACCTTGTATATATAGATTTTACATTTAAGAAAATCTGATAGTATTTTTATAATATAATTGTCTTTATCGAGAGTGTGTATTTTTTTTCTCTTGACCTCGATAACGCCTGATGGAAAGCGATGGATGAGGTCTATGATGGAATGAGGAGCATACCTAGAAGATGCCTGTTCACTCTTGCTTTGAAGGCAGACGGGTTAAATGTGGAAGGGAACACAGACGCTGGCAGAGAGTTCTACATTGGCTGTGCGCTAAGTACGACTATTCGGAATATATAGGAAGATATATAGGATATTAATTAGCATTTCATTGTTGCTAGTTTGTCATACTTAATACCTACTTATGTTGATCAATAAAGTTAACCTTACTGTAGTAGCATTAACAGCACTTACCTACTATTATTAACGTCTTTCAGTACTTTATCATAGTTTCAGCAATTTAATGCTTTCTTGACCAAATATTGCTTCAAAGATATTTCCAATAGGCATTCATCTTCCAAACTCGGTAGCTTCTTAAGGAACTTGGGAAACCATCAGACCTTCAACCTAGTAATCAGCAACATCAATAAAACTAATAGCTCCAACTAAGTTACCCAAAGCCACAGCAATTCCTCACTGAGAAGTTAGTTTCCATCTTTGGCGAACGATACAAACAAATGGAGTAATGCCGAACTTGCCAAAGACTTTAATCTTAATTATTATCTCGCTCCAGTTTCAAGTTGGCTAAGGAATCTGGGGACTGAGATGACTACAGTTACAGATTGCCATATTATGGGCCCATTCTTCTTCTTTGGCTAGAGTTTGTATTCAAAGAGCACCTACTATAGTCCGGCCGTTAAGAGAATGAGTTCCTGACACCTGTCAGTGCGACAATTCTAGTAGCTAATAACGATCAAATTCGCAAAACACGTATTCGTATATATAAAACTGACAGGTGTCAAGAGCGCTTTCTCTCCGGCCGAACTGTAGCTAGACTTTTAGACATGGCGCACACTATGATGACAAGGCGCAGCTGCAAGTCTTGTTGTAGTGACTAAACGCAGAGACAAGACGCACTGTTTGTGCTCGCACTTAGGTATCAATACTTACAATACGACCGACGTAACTTGGCGGGCCTGGACATAGGCACTAAACTTTCGCGCATGTTCTCTCACTCGCACTCGCCTCATGTCACCATTTGGTTCCTAATAAATGTTACTGCGCAGCCTTCTGCGCAAAGTTCAGGCCCGCCAAGTTACGTCACGTCAGTTGTATTGTACGTGCGCTTAATATTGTTACGTAGAAATCTTCTTCGTCAGTTACAGTCAATATTGTGATTTTGTCATCATTGTTATTAACATTTCCGTAGAAACAAAAAAACTGCAAGTGCTGGTAGCACTTGCAGTTTTTTTGTTTCTAATATAACCACTCTTTAAAGCTTTTACCCCCTTATAAGTCCCAAAATAATCACCTGCTAACAACCTCTACTCAAACCCCAAATTGCCAATAATTAACACCCCTAACCAATAAAACCAAATAGTTCCACGAACTGTCTTGTTACCCGCAGCCATTTCTCACTCCCAACTTTAGTTGTCGCAAACTTTCGAGCCAGAAAACGATACACACAAATGGTGCGGATTTCGGTCCCGTGGTACGCCGCGACCCGCAGCTGATTCACGCTCGCGACTTGTCAATCCTGGTAGGGCTGTCACCCAACGAAATTAATCACGGGACACGACGCCAAGTTATATTGCACGTCAATACGTAAGTTTGCCTCCCTCGTACGCTCGAGGGGTGTGATGCAAGTGTAGCTTGACGTGACACGTTATAAATTATTGTTATAGCCGCCGACGAGAGCTTGATTAATTTTGCTTTTGACGTGTTTGATGAGAATACTGTGGTATTGGTTTTGAGGTCAATCTTGTTTGAAGAATGATATGATAAAATGATAATGTCATTTTAATATAATGGATGGACGATTAGGTTTATCTTCTGGTAAATGTCAAAAGCAATTACATACATAGATAAGGACATGTTATCGAGATACAGCCTTGTGGTTTAGCTAAAAAATGTGATAGAATATTAAAATTTTGGGTGTACCAAAATTATAATTCACTTTATTGGCGATTTTACGTGTTAGCTGGTTTCTTCAAAAATCATTTCCTCGACATTCTAAAATAAAAAATAAAACATCCCTTTTCAATCAATCAACTCGATAGACCACAGCTGCACATGCGTTATTGAATTTACTGTTTTAAAAGTAAATAATAACAGCAACATTTTGACAACCCTATATAGAAGAGCGCGGCCCGACGCGAAGTGCGCGGTACACGAATTAATTGCCTATTGATTGTAACGAGAGTCTTTGCCGATAGGTACGACGTACTTTACGCTGACTAATTAATAGAGCTTGTTTACGTAGATTACGTTTTTAGGGTTCCGTACCCAAAGGGTAAAAACGGGACCCTATTACTAAGACTCCACTGTCCGTCTGTCACCAGGTTGTATCTCATGAACCGTGATAGCTAGACACTCATCGACCATACATAGCTGTAAACAAGTTAAAAAATAATAATAATAAAAATGCGAAAAAAAATACTAATAAAAAAAAGTTGCTAATATATAAATGCGAAAGTGTCTCTGTCTGTCTGTTACCTCTTCACGCTTAAATCGCTGAACCGATTTAGATGAAATTGATATAGAGATAGTTTGAGTCCCGGGAAAGGACATAGGATAGTTAAGGATAGTTTTTATCCCGATATTCCCACGGGATCGACACTTATGCGGATGAAACCGCTAGGCGCTGCTAGTACGATTATAAATCACAAAGTACGAAGGGACTCAGTAATGTCATACTTAGAAAGTGTGCATTAGTAAAAACAAAGTGCTATTAACTTCTTAACCGGATTTCTACAATACAACAAAAACGTTCGAGAGATCTTCGAATATTTTCCGTTTCTATCCATTAACATTAAATTACCAAGTAATTAATCATAGTTTATTTTAATTATTAAAAAAGTGTTTGCAATCCATTCCAACATGGTTCGAATTGAAATATTATTTTTGTGTTGGAAAGTCCATTTATCGAGGAAAGCTATATAATATCACGCTTCGACCAATAGGAGCGGAGCATCAATGAAAAATGTTACAAAAACGGGGAAAATTATTACTTTTGAGAGCTACCGTTGCGTACGCTGCGTAAACGGTTAAAGTTACGCAAAAATCATGTATAACAAAAGGAATTGTTTCCCTTTAAAAGTTCTAAAAAAAAGACCACGACAGCATAAAACGTCTAACTTTTAAGGTTGACTCACTATAACCTTTTTTATGGTAATCAAATTTGTTCTAAAATAATGCATTATTTGCGAATGTGTTTTTATAAACATGATATTAATCCTTATCCAAATAAATACGGTATTCATCACAATTCACAAGTGATTTCAATGAATATCTTAGGAGATAATTATCATAGTTTTAAAATAATTATGATTTATTTTAAAATAATTATGATTTATAAGTACCTAATAATAGTATAGTATACCTAATAGTAATACGTAAGGTAATGGAATATTTTTAGTAGGTTTTTCCTCAAATTAACGCGGGTGACAGCACAACAGGCACAGCTAGTGCACTATAATACAACACCTCGTTACAAAAATTGTATCAAACAAAATTTCTGGCAGAATTGAAATATTTATTATACATATACCTACTTACTCAGATAGGTCAGATAGGCAGTCGCTCCATGTAAAACACTGATACTCAGCTGCATCCGGTTAGACTGGAAGCCGACCCCAACATAGTTGGGAAAAGGCTAGGCATGATGATATACCTACTTACTCGAATACATGAGATGAGTATTTCAAGAATGCTAGCACCTATGCGACACTGCTGCCACTAAATGGTAGCTATTGTTCTACTTACAGACATGTCGCTGTCAACAATGGAATTTAGACATTTACCCCCTTACTAATAAACATTGTATAGCGACTGTATAGTTACACAACGGTTTGTCTTCTTCTTTCGAATGTCAAATACTGACGACTGAAAGAGAGACATCGGTGTGTAACTATTCATCAGCAACGTAATTGCGTAACACACTATCAATCTCAATCTAAATAATTTCGAAGGATATTACTAATCCATTGCTCCATAAGTTCGAAATATGTGTCTGCTCAACAACGTAAATAACGCAATGAATTTAAAGTGTCAAAATGAAACCCATTGCTACTGATAGTGTGTTACGCAATTATCCCACTGATATAATACGTTTATTAGTAAGGGGGTTAGTAAACTGTCTAGAAGTTAACTGTCAAAAACATTTGGTCAAAATTAGTGATTTATCTTGGAACAGTGACGTTTAGTACTTCTGCTTTTTTTTTGCTAATCTTACATTATTAGGTCTATTATTTTTAGGATTCTCAATTTCTCTTTTACATAATAATTATGATTTAATTAGAGCAGTAGTGGTCAAGAGGTGACGGCCGCGACTTACCGAGTTGTAGGTCGAAGGTTAGAACCCAGACCGGCGCAGCGGCGCTTTACTTTGTGTAAATTATATTATTCACCACTGCTCTCAAAACGGTGAAGGAAAACATCGTGAAACCGGCATGTCCTAGAACCAAAAATTCGAAGACATGTGACATCCACCAACCCGCACTGGGCCCGCGTGGTGGATTATGGCCCACTCCCTCTCATTGAGAGGAGGCCTGTGTCCCAGCAGTGGGAACATTATAGGCTGATTATGGTTATGGTTAATGAAATGATAAAACAAACAAATCCGGTTGCGGCTATTATTCTGATCAGTTTTTTTTTTATTGTCCCCTGTGTGACAAGTAATGACGCTAGACCCTTTAAACCTTCCACCCGACACGTCTACCACAATAAAATTAATTACAAAATGCGCAATTAAATCCACACTCCGCCCATGTCCGTTACCAATAAAAACGTAACCAAAAAAAACATCCCGGCCATTTACATAATTCACCGATTTCACGAAACAGCTGTGACTTTTATATCAATCCTGTACCTACACATTTGTGGTTTGAAATGTTTTGTGTGTGTGTGTGTCTGTTTAACTAATGTGGTATAGCACACAGGAAATGTTCGCGTTGACAGGTAAAATGTGTGTGTGTGTGTGTGTGCTGTAAATATAAGGATATCGCACGAGTGTGGGTCACAGGGCTGGTAAGGCGTGTTTTGAGGCTTAGCGGTGTATTGTAATTAAAAACAGTTTCAAGTGAATATTTAAAGGAAAAATTTGCTATCTAAGTTTCATTAATACTAGTTTTGATGTTGCTTTTGTTGTTCAGTATAATTATTCGTCTCATATGGTATTTGATGGAGGTATTTACGGACCCGTCACTAAGTAATAACATGAGTCGCACAGACCGATCGATCAGGTTAAGCTACGCGTGCCGCGGTTGGTCTATGGATGGGTGGCTATCTTTACATACCGTGACCCCTCCATGCTTCGGAAAGCACGTTAAGCCGCTGGTCCCGGCTGTCATTCGTGGATGTTTGACAGTCGTTACGGGTAGTCTTACCAAGCGGTATCGTATTACCCAGTAACTGGGTTGTGGAGGTCAGATTGGCAGTCGCTCCATGTAAAATACTGGTATTCAGCTGCATCCGGTTAGTCTGAAAACCGATCCCAACATAGTTGGGAAAAGGCTAGGCAGATGATAATGGTATTTGAAAATAAGCTAAAAGCAATTTTACCTTCGTTACTTTTTAAGCTTAGCTTTAGTGAACATCATAATCATCTCCTTCCACTTACTTGGTCATCTTCAAAAGAACAAAAGGTTAGGTTAGGTTGTCCTTAAAAGATCGCTCTTAGCGGTTAGACCGTCCATTTTGTCACCCTTTGTAAAACTTCTATATTTATATCGGTAATTTATATGGTGTACAGTCACGAGCACTAATATGTCAACACTTGGCAACTTTCAATTGCGATTTTGTCACGAAATAACGAATGCAACGTTGAAATACAACACTTTACATAAACCTATTGGTTCGAAAATACTATGTTCCTAATAATATAAAATTTCATTCAAAAACAAAGGAGAAAATCGCCTTTAAATAAAGCCAAGTGTATACATACTTTTGCTCGTGACTGTACATAATAAAGAATATTTTATTCTATTCTTCAAGCCCAACTTTTCTTTTTCTTAGCGTGTCGATAGCAATCTAAATATACTCGGCCCAGAATTCGGCCACTTGTTTGGCGCCTCCACCAGCGTCCATCAGCTCCTGCAACGTGCAGCTGACAGGACACGCAGGACACGACATTAAGTGTCCCATCGTTTGTGGAACAGCACCACATTTACACTCCAAGGCGGAGTCGTCTATGAATCTCCACCTGAACAGGTTTTTCTTGCTTCGGCCAACCTGGGTCCGGTGTCTGTTTAAAGACTTCCAGGTTACCCAAGGTAGCTCATGTGTCCAGGTGGGAGATCTTCAGCGGGTGGGACGAACGGTCCGGCCCAACTTTTGATAACCCTACACTAATGTCACATAAATGCGACAACAATGCAGTTTAGAGCAAATGCACTAAAGTCCTTTCATAAGGCGTAGACGCTAGCAACCAGGCCCTAACCATACTCACCTACTTACGTAACTTTTCAGTCACCTTACCAGCACCCTAATTGCTTTACACACTATAAATGACAATCTGAACCATTTTCAAGAATATTTATAATACATTGCTGCATATATTCGAAAAATTTGTCTGCTCAACAACGTAAATAATGCAATGAATGTTGTTGAACTGTCATAATGAAAGCCGCGGCTGGTATAATGTGGCTGTGGCTGTACTGAGTGTGTTACGCAAATCCCCACTGTACATTTTCGACAGTTCTATCGAGTAAAGTGACGTCATACATAAACTTCTGTTACTTACTGTTACCGTACTTCAAATCAACATCAATGTCACCAGGAACATTACACGTCTCAAAATTAAATTGAAATCTGCGACACTGATGCGAATCTCAGAACTGCCCGTGCCAGCCCTGTACCGGTGACACATATATGTATGTGACAACAATGCATCTGTTATGCTGACTTCGCGCCTTGAAGCCGTTGATATGTCCCAGACACGGAGTAGAAATGGAATGGAGGGTTATTAATAGGTCCGCGTTTTTCTCTGTTGCCAAAGACGTATACTGAAAACAAAAATGTTTAAGACAACCTGGGTGGTAAAGAACTTGATGAGGAGAAGGACGTTGTAGCCACCACGATAACTGAAGTACAAACATTTTTATTTTAATGTTCATCATTTTTATGTGATCGCCACATCATTCCGTATGCTTTACAGTACAGCAAAACTGATACACTTTGATTGAAAGTCGCAGAAATTAGAGGTACCAATGGTCTACATTGAATAATAATTCACGTTTGTGTTTAAACGATTCAATATTTGGTAGGTAGCTTCGTCAAAATTTAAAGGCGTAAGTGAACACTACGTTATTATTGCTATTTTTTTAACTTTGTCCTTATGCGATTCCTCTTTTGTATTCTCACATTGGCTTTTAGACTTCAAAAATAGATCACCCACACATTAGCACTCCATTTACTTACTAATCCATGGTCGTCCAAGAAGTGTACCTTTGTGTGTATGTCACGTTCTTCATTGTTTTGCGTCCGATTGTCTATGGGTCCGCTGAAGGATCGCTGGGGACTATCGCGTTACAATTTCTGTGACACACATTGAACTAAGACCGGTGTGGTGCTTTTGAAAATTAATTGTTATGTTTCGTGTTTGTAACGTATCCAAAGACAATGTAAGGAAGATGTAGAGCACTATGAACAGTTTAGCAAAATGTTAACAAATTAATAATACAGCTTCATATAACGCACTCCATTTTGCCATAACTACTTAGATTTAAATATCTTCATTGTTTCTGCAACCACAGCTTTTTACATTCCTCGTTGTTGCCATGCTAATTATCTGTGCCCACCCTTGAATTCTCCAAGTTACGTTTTATCATCATACTTTCACTATCAGACATATCACAGTATATCCTTATACCTTCACCCTCATTCTTCTCATCAATGATCCTGGCTTCCATATCATTATGATTTACACTAAACCCAGGCACTATTAACACTTAATCCACTACGTCACAGTTAACACTCAATGTATCCGTTTCACCAGTAATGGATTCCAAACGTGACAGTTGGTACAACCGATCGCTGCTCACAAGGAGCTCACGTTTCCTATTTATCATTAAACGTGCGCCTTTCCTTAATAAGTTTCCTTCGCCGTATATAGCTGGTAATGAATTTTAGTATAGTATATGTATATATTTATATAATAATTGTGTGCTTAGAAAGCGTCACGTTCGGTACGTTGCGATGATTGGTCGTCAGGAGTCTGTTTGCTGCGTTCTCATTGGTTTAAACTTCTATACTTATTCGTTACAGGGTTCGCTGTTATTTAACAGTGGATATATCAATAGATGAGTATATCAATAGATTTTTATTGTCAAAACTAGAAATTTTGCCGATTTAAAGTTTACCACAACAACGCTTGACAAAAAACTATAATTTGGATTACCTATTTCGAAGTGACAATTTAATCAATAGTTTCGGGGATTCACCAAATAACGTGCAAGAACGGTTAGCTTTTTATTTAAATTCAAACCTTATAACCAGGTATTCAAAATTAATATTTTTGAATTCTATGGGAATCCCCTGACGCGTACGTACAGTCAACAAAGGAGTTCAGTATACAGGAGCGTCGGATATAGTTGAAGTTTACTAAGAAACCGATGGATATTCTGGACTGAAATTTAATTTAATAAATGAGCTGTTTGTTTTCTATTAATAAACTAAAATTTTATTCGAGAATATCCATCGGTTTCTTAGTAAACTTCAACAATATCCGACGCTCCTGTATACTTAACTCCTTTGTTGACTGTACCTACCGTTCGAGTGTTTTTTTATCTTATTATATTACTTTTGAATGTAGATCCAAATCCCAATTCTCAAATTGTACTTACTATACAGTTCTTGTTCCATTCCCATGTCAAACTATCTCTTCAATATTTTTTCTACCAGATTC
Source organism: Oligia fasciuncula (assembly GCA_963082905.1). Classification (NCBI taxonomy): domain Eukaryota; kingdom Metazoa; phylum Arthropoda; class Insecta; order Lepidoptera; family Noctuidae; genus Oligia; species Oligia fasciuncula. The sequence continues at coordinate 18,770,162 of OY720395.1, forward strand.
TATCATTCTGGTAAATCTCAACAACGGTCTTAAACCTGACAAACGAAACAATCCAATGTAACGTCGGTCAAGAGGACCGACCCGCATTTTAGCGCATATCTCACTACTGTGGGCTACATCGCTATCGGTTTCATGATAAATATATCTTTACCTCAAAGCGGTGATTTATTCAAAAGGCCTCAACCCTTACTTAGACCTTGAAACTGTACGTAATTAATATTAAATTGCGATTTAACGTTGTAAATGTAACGTCTCTTTTGATGAATGAGTGGGTAGTCGTAATATACGTATACACGTATAACTTCGTATGGGAGTAGAAATTATTTATTTGTTTGAACTTTATGCACAAGTAAAAAAAATACTGTACCTACAAAGACGGATTTAATACCTGAGGCATTTTCTACCAGTCAACCTTAGGGTGATGCAGAGACAAAACATGGCAGTGCAACATACGGGATAAATAGATAGGAAATGACTATAAAATACAAGAATACAAATAAATACATCGAGGGGCCCGTGACTAAATAATAACAGCCGCACAGGTCGATCGATCAGGTTAAGCTACGCTTGCCGCGGTTAGTCTGGATCTTTGACAGTCGTTACGGGTAGCCGAAAGTCTGACAACTAGTCTTACCAAGGGGTATCGTATTACCCAGTAACTGGGTTGTGGAGGTCAGATAGGCAGTCGCTCCATGTAAAATAAAGGTATTCAGCTGCATCCGGTTAGACTGGAAGCCGACCCCAACGTAGTTGGGAAAAGGCCAGGTAGATGATGATGACATACATAGATACATAAAAACAAAATGAACTGTCAGGCAGGAGTAAAAATGATCGTTAAAGGTGAAAACGAATCCAGCAAATCAGCGCTGGAATGTCACGGTCAACTTCTGACGGATATGTTCACGTGCCTTCACTTTAAAAGATAACCGACTGATTGCCGTCCTGATGTGTTCAGAGGAAGCGCATTCCAAAGAAAGACCGCCTGGACAAAAAAAGAAATATGAATGAAGCCAGAACGCTAAGAAAGTGAGAAGGATATCGTAGAAGACGATTGTTATTGGAATGAAGATTTTTAGCATGGGCAAAGCATAAATATTGAATTTAGGACGTCATGTAAGAAGGAGCAGTGGGAAATTATGTGGGATGTTTAGAACTTCGAACGGTGGGTGAATGGGTATTTACGATTGTTTTGGAGAGAATATAATGTTACTAAATATGGACAATATCTAAATGGACAAAATTCCAACTTGAACAAGCAGTTTCTGAAAATGCAAATTATTCCACGTCATCAACTTACTATCCTCTGCCCATAGCATCATCAGAAGATAGCATCCACTTCAAATGTGTTAATTAATTTATAGAATAAGAACTTATTTTATTTTCTTACTAATTACTAGCGGCCCGCCCCAGCTTCACACGGGTGTAATTTTTGCAACCTTGTCCTGGCAATACCAAACAGAACAAAAAAAAATTATTCATATTGGTGCAGTCATTCGGAAGTTATGCGCGGACATTTTGTTTTATTAAATACTATGTAAGGATTATTCAAATTTTATGATTAATTTTAGAATCAGCAGTTCATAAGGTTAGAATTAAAAGACTATCTAGAGAATAAATCTCTAATACAAGGTGACAGGGATATGGACGCGCAACCTGTCTCCATAGATTCAGTACATGATTCTGAACCAGAATTTTTTTGCCGGTTATTAAAAATCTCTACGCTAGGGGCCTAGGGGATCTAAAATCATGTGCTGAATTCATGGTTAGGTACAGTTTGCGCAACGATGTCCCTTTGCCACCCTATGTATGAAAGTTAAAGAAAAAAAAGGAATAATTTTGAATTTTTGACAAGTTCTTTCACACAAAAACTGTCAAAAATTCAAAATTATTCCTCCAATAAAATTATTTGGCGTTGGAAAAATCAGCCCTTAGTCGAATTAATTCCAAGTCTCTTGAATAATACCCGAACATTTTTATATATGTAACACTAACATATTTGCTTAGATCTCTCATAATGATGCCTCCGAGCAATCTGAAGCTCACGTTACCAAAGTTTACCAACTATGAGACCAAAACAAAAGCATACACAACACTAATTAATACCAAAACAACGCAATGATCAAACAATAACAGTTGGATCTATCAATAATATGATGGGCATAATACCCTTCAAATGTTAACAGTGGAGATCAATAATGAACGTGTAACTGACACCTGGATACGAAGATCCCTTGTAAGTGCCGCGGGCGAAATGTACCGATACATGTAGAACTTTAGTGGGGTGTAGGTATCTATATTAATTGGAAAATGTTTCCGCTCTGTAGTTTAGGAAGAGCCATGGTGGCCAAATGGTCGCGACTTACGAATTGTAGGTCGTAGGTTCGAACCCAGACAGGCGCTTTATTTAATGTGAATAATTTCATCACCAATGGTCTCAAAATGGTGAAGGAAAACATTGTGAGGAAACCGGCATGTTCTAGAACCGAAAAATTCGAAGATGTGTGACAACTACCAACCCGCACTGGGCCTGCGTGGTGGATTACGGCCCACTCCCTCTCACAGAGAGGAGGCCTATGTTCCAGCAGTGGGAACATTATAGGCTATATATATATGCTGTAGTTTTATAATCTTTGGTGTGAAAGGTATGTTTGCGTTCAAAGAGTAATTGTTCTTAGAAGCATTGTAATTATTGATTGAAAAAACATAGATACATACATAGAATACTCTCTATAATATTATATACCATATGAGTTATAGATATAAAAGTAGGAATTTTATTTACCTAATTATGTTGACACAATGGGCGGTCGTAGCGCTAAAAGCAAAACATAGGATGGTTTTAGCAAGTTGTTTTTAGGGTTCCGTACCCAAAGGGTAAAAACGGGACCCTATTACTAAGATTTCGCTGTCTGTCCGTCCGACTGTCTGTCATCAGGCTGTACCTCAAGAACCGCGATAGCTAGACAGTTGAAATTTTCACAAATTATGTATTTCCGTTGCCGCTATAACAACAAATACTAAAAACAAAATAAAACAAAATTTGTTATTTCTCCTCTAGTCTACGTATCCAGCTGACGCTAAATTTAAAATCATTTCACATAATATAATGCATTTTATCGACTAAAACAATACCTACATTAATATTATTTTCCAGTAATAGTCACATAAAAGTAATAAAACGTTAACTAAAATGTGTCCACTGCAGTTATTGAAACGCGCGCGTTTACAAAATTTTTCACGCATATTAAACTCGCGTCACGCGTTTTATGTTTTTGTCACGGCATTATATGAAGCAATTATTGTATTTCATTCCGCTGCTACCAAATTTATCTTCCGTTAACCTGAATTGTTTTTTTATCACATGTTATTAAAAAAGTTACAAAAAATATATCGTATAATAATTATGTATATCTGTAGGTATGTGTTTTACTATGATGTACATAAATAATAAAATAAATAAATAAAATATTGTTTTGAGGGAAATTCAATTTATGGAAATAAAGACTCAATTGCTCAACTTCAATGATTACCGAAATTCCCATTGACTTCTAAAGGAAATTCCTATTTCGACCACAACATCCGAAAATTACATCTACAAAATGTGCACACAATGGAACCTTGTCAAAATGCGACACTTGCGACAGTACCTGTCTGTCATTATTTTTTCTACATAAATATCACTTATCATTGTCGTGGAGACCATGAGAAAATTCACTTTCCTCTTGAAAATAAAACCAACAAGCATTGTGTGTGTGAGAACGTTTACACAAACGCCATGAAGTAGTGAGCAGAGTAAATATAACGAGAAACTAAAACAAAATGAATTAATTTGTGAACGCCAGTGCGAATCCCCTGAACACATACTTTTAATTAAAAGGATGTGGCCCGTGGTGGCTCTCAGGAGTTTGTCAGAAAAAAATACAATTGAAAACACACGGCCGCTGTGAAAGTAGTTGTGTGTTCAAAAGAGTTTCTAAATTAAAATTTTCGTTGTCTAAAATTTTTGTTTATCTCATTTTAGGGAAACAGGAAGTTTGAATAGCATAATTTATCCTGTGTTTTAGAGGATAAAATTTGTTCAAAATTTGCTTTGCTACATTAATATACGACGAACAGTTGGTGCTGAAGGCAAATTAATTCTAAGTAAATTCTAAAATCTATTCTTCAGCTTTCTATCGGCAAAATATGTAAATAGAATTCTCAAGAGTCGGGACTTTCAAATCTGTTACCCGACTCGACTCAAATATAGCCGCTCCTACAACTTAATAATCAACTAATCCGCGCTCTCAACGGGTGTCAATAACAAACAAAATTCATGAATTTATTTCCAACACTTCAAAACTGTTCATTTGAACACCTTTTAGCATTATTTAATTCGCACTTGACACTAGAGAGCAATGCAAACAATAAACACTGTCCAATAAATCTTGACACTTCGTGGCGGCTCTGCTTGTCATGGCAAATGTCAATTGACTGTCAAACTCCATACATTTTTATTTTAGTTCCATATTTAGCCGCGGGTCAAGATAAACTGGACGTTCCGTAAAAGCTGTTACTGTAGCTCCGTAAGTAAATTGACAGTGATTCTATCAAACTATTCATTCGTACATTTATTTGTTCCGTTTTTTAAAGGGACGCGGACGTCCAATGAGTATTTTTAGCTTGAATATACCTAAGGTTATGTTTGTGTGGTATGGTAAGCGGGTTGGAGCTTTCGATACTTTTCGTTGTTATGAAAGGATATCCTAACCAATCTCCAGTTATAGACGTGATATCTCACTACGCACGTAAATTTTATTCCACGGGTAAGAGATAGCTGACCTGGTAAAAAACCAATTAGAAAACCAATAAATCCCGGGTTTTCTGTAGAACCTATAAAGAACCTGTCACTGGGAGAACTATCACATCAATTACAGTCGTTTCACGAAACGGAATTGCCCCCTACTAGGCGCATAGGCATACATTTCAGATTTTCTCCATGAAGAAAACCAACTTATGAGGTGCCTTACTATTTTTTCAAAAAGCAGCAAGCCTTCATAATCAGCCTATATTGTTCCCACTGCTGGGACACAGGCCTCCTCTGTTCGAGAGGGAGTGGGCTATAATCTACCACGCGGGCCCAGTGCGGGGTTTTAGTTCTGGGACATGCCGGTTTCCTCACGATGTTTTCCTTCACCGTTTTGAGAGCAGTGGTGATGAAATAATTTACACAAAGTAAAGTGCCTGTCTGGGTACGAAGTTCGAACCTACGACCTACAACTCGTAAGTCGTGGCCGTTACCATTGGGCCACCACTGCTTAACGCCGTCCTTAACATGTAGCTATTTAACATCAATTTCTTCCTCAGACACCCCCTTTTAATAGTAATCCGCCGAACTTGCGGCAAGTGCACCCCATCGGAACTTACATAATACTACCTGTCTCTTATAACACCTATTGTTCACTCGCTCGTCGCTCTCTAGTCTACTCAACGCTTCGACGACAACTCGATCCCAAATTAAGCCCCACTCGATACCTGGAATTATCGGATGCGAATCGATTCGACAGACTCCGCTCGCATCGTTGGCGATACCAAATATTGACACTTCATATTGAGCCGGCGACCGGTACGGACGAATGGACAGGTACGCTGTTTAAATGTTGAAATCAAATGTTTGGTGGATAAATATTGTGGTTATTTAAGCTTATTTTAGGTTAGTTATTATGATTTTATTAAGCTCGTTCAAGGGGCCGTCTCCACGAGCGAGAGAATCGCGGCGATATTATCGTCGTGCCACGTATTTCTATACACTCTCTTAGAACGTGTCTCCACACGGCGATATCATCGCGACGAAAATTTGATGGCGAAAAGTTTAAGCCTAAACTGAAGTTAAATTACGTAATCTGCATTCGCGATTTATTTGCCAAAAATGTAAACAAATATGAGTTTATGGAAAAATAACTTTAAATCCTACACAATAAAGTTCAGTTTACGCTACAACTTCAAAAAATTTTATAACTTATTCAATAATGCTTGTCACTCTGAAATCAACTTAATTAACATTGAAATAAAGTTGATATTTGTTTAACTTGAAATAATATTCATTTGAAACAAGTTTGAATAGACTAATCCCCTGTTCCTGATAGTAAGTCTACTGTTTAATCACAAAATAATGTTATATGTTACTAATGAAAATAACACTACCAATCATCTAGATGCACTAAGCTTTGACAACAGTACCTTAACTGCGCAACATACTTTTAATCACAATCTGAATAATTTTGAGGGGTATTGCTAATCCATTACTTCATAAGTTCGAAAAATTTGTCTGCTCAACAACGTAAATAACACAATGAATGTTGTCAAAAGGAAAGCTATCGTTATTTGATATTGTTAGTCTGTTACCTACCTAATTACCCCGTAGATTAACCAGGCTTTCTGAATCCGGGAGTTAATCTAAAGGTCTACAAGAACACAAGCGTTCATTTTCACAAGTATCTCATACATAGTCACGCCATCGCCACTGAAGCGCACAATAAAATTACGTATAAATAAATCTACTTACAACTTCAGATACATCGCACTATAATATTATTACTTATCTCCAAAGTTTCACTACAGTGGATCATACGCTTATAATATTACAGGAACATAAAGCCGTATCTCTTAAATTACAGTGACATATACCCGTATCTTATATATTACAAAGAGATACGTCGTTTCGCACAATCACATCTCGGGCTCATAATTCGATTTGCTCATTTGACTATAGACCGATCACGGCAATCAGACGGTGTGGGAACGTAGGTACCTAACCTATTTGTGCAATGTCTCACCACACACACAGACGACACGGAGTAAGAGCACCGGACTGCCATACAGTCAAGTGAAATTGAAAGCGTTGACACAATTTGTGTTGTTTAATTTTCTCACGCGTTTTGTGTGTATCTGACACATAGATGGTTCAGCTGGCGAGCGAATGTTTCATTAATGTTTTCTGACACATTTTGACAGGTGTGTCGTGTCAAAAGTTGTTTATGTTTGTGGTTAATATTGTTTGACTGTGTCTGAATGTTTACTTGTTTAATATTCACTGTTTATTGTTATGACGTTGCCAGATAAATGTTGTTTAAATATTGCTGTGAATTTCAAAGCAAAAACAATATTTTGGTAGCTTGTTTATTGTGCCAGCGTCTTCTTGATCATCAAATCGTCTTACTTGTATCTCATAATCGTATTCAATAAATAATCGGTAGCGATTTTGTTGCAAATCCATACAAATATTATAAATTCGAAAGTAACTCTGTCTGTATGTTACGTTTTCACGCCTAAACCACTGAACGGATTTCGATAAAATTTGGCAGAAAGATAGATTGCATCCCGGGGAAGGACATAGGATAGTATTTATCCCGATATTCCCACGGGATCGACAATTATACGGGTGAAACCGCTGGGCGCTGCTAGTGTTTTATATTTTTGTAACGTTGTCTATCTTTAGTTGCAATCCTACGATAAACTTAATAGGTTAGGTACTTAAAAGGAAGGGGTATATTTTACAAACCAAGCTACAACGTCTTATTAACCGTGTGTATTGTTCAGTCCGTCTGAAGTTTCGTTTACCGCGACTCGACGACGCTATCTAACATCACTGCGAAATTCCAGCCGAACGGACACAATGACGGCCCCATTGTACAACAAACGTCATATCTTACCCGTGATCGAGACACCCATTGATTCAAATGATGTAAACAAATTGATGAGAAGTTAGCGAGTGAATATCATCGTATCTTGAGATACGGCTTTGTTTGTGACGAAATGTGACAAAGTTGGTATTTTCTTTGATTGAAATTGTTTTTTGTTCTGTTTCGGAATGCGACAAACATTGTTTGTAGGTACAGGGGTTCAGGTTTTGTTTCTATATTAAATTGGGAATTGTTTTGTTTCTCTTGTAAGTCATTGTAAAATTATTTTATAGAAATAAATTATTAAAACCGAATTGAGTACCTAGGTACCTACACTACACCCAATCTTAATCCAATTGAAATGTAGATAGGTATATTTTATAAACACAATTTACTTCGACGATAAGCAATAGCACATCCTTGATCCCCTGAGGAAGAAAACCACAATTTCATTTTAATCAAACAAAACCTAATCCAGCCCGCGGCAATCAAACAAATTGTCGAAAGACGCACAAAAAAATAAAATTATATTACATTTCACGTCGCTATGTTGACAAGATTCGTATATTCCTTTATTCGTCTGAAAATAATCCCCCCTTCGCGTTTCTCGCGAGTAATATCGCTATTTATTGTATTATTCGCATTTCTTCTCGCATCAAAGAGCAACAAAAGGAACAACATAATATACTGAGCAGGTACGACGTTTCAATTTGAGATGAAATTGCTCCATCGACTGAGTACATCGGTATTGGCAAAGCACTCCTCCGCCCCGCACACAGATATTTATACGAATTGCTTATAAAATAAAATGGCATATTTTTTTCGCGAGCTAAGCGCTCCTTTATTGGAGAACGTTTGCCTTTTATATACTTCTAAGATCACAAATTATGATGGAGTCGACGGGCTTTTATTGATGTTGAGTAATGAGGACACTTATTTACGAGTTTTCGGATTATCACAAGAAGTTGTTATGTATGAGGAAAATACAGATCATTTTCCGTGAAGCATTCTCAATTGTGATAAATTCCGATCATTTCTCTCCGTATACAATTTGCTATAAATGGCGAGATGTTACAAATATTTTTATCACAGCCTGCATTCAATTCAAAGTTATGCCTAATATTGCCCTAATTTATGGGGAGATAATTTAATAACTTTGTCGGAATCCTTAGCCATTCCAGCTGCGCGAGTAATTTCATCAGCCCCCAGTCATATATTTCAATAAACAAGTATTTTATTTCTCGACATTTTAATCCCTCAATCGCACACATACGTACAGTCAACAAAAAAATTGGTAACCCAGGCGAACATATGTGTGAAAAACCCAGGCCTTTTTCGAGTGCCTGATGACCGGATGACAATGACTTTGTGAGCACATGGGGTGAAGTAACCTCCCTGACTCGGTACTTATCTCTTTTACTGACAGTACGTCAACCCTGCCACACCGACCGAAGAGTATTGTAATAATGAACAAACAATATTTCGATTGCGCTCCCCCTATTTTTGACGCTTGCCACCCCTTTCAACCCGCTAAAGGTGCTTGTTTCCGAATTCAAATTTATTCAATTCGAGCCGCGATCGCTGTGGAAATGAAACGTCTCACGATGGTACACTTCCTTCTCTATTAGCATTTGATGCCGACACGTCATTGTTATAGTTCGGTGCGCACGGAAGATCTATTTGCTGTTTTTTTCAAGCCTTTTCCCCCACTTCTCTCCCCCTTTCGCGACGTTATTGACGGCTTGATGATCGCGATAAAAATGGTTTGAGACCGTTTGAGTGCGCATCTTTATATTGTTGGCGTTTTCTCTGCGTTACTTGGTGTTTGTACTTTCATTTTCTCTTACACGCGTTTGGTTAGAGGCTCTTAACTCGTCGTGTTAAGTTAAATTGTTAAAATTATTTTCTTTTATTTTTGTACAATGAAATTTAGAATTTGGACACTGCATGTAAGTATTAATTAAGGAAATATGCGCTTTTGTAATATCTAACGTGATTATATTATCGTGGACGTCCACCGTCCACATTCATGGAATTTATGGAAATAAGTACGTGCACATTATAACGTTAATGTAGACGGAAATCGTCTTCATATACAGGGTTATTGGAAAAACATCAACAACCTCTTAAAGGTCATTGTAAAAAAAATCTGCTGTTCCCTACATTTTGACGAGTTATACGAACACAAATGTAGGGAACAGCAGATTTTTTTCACGATTTCAAGTTTGGTCCCATAGTAAAAGTTGTTCATAATGATGAGTACAATGACCTCTTAAGAGGTTATTGGTGTTTTTCCAAAAACCCTGTATATCCATACACTTTACCTCCCTATGTTATCGTGATCCCGTGACGTGGACGTCCACAGTAATATCGTCGCGTTGGAACTGGAAGTTACAAAAGCGCACACTTGGTGACTACAACCACTTAAAATAAACTTGGTTCTAAATAGTGTTATCACGATTTATGGATGCGCTAAGGCCCTCTACAAGTGGCCGACCGGCACACGCACCTTCAACTAGGGCCGTACCCCGTGGCTTTATCAAGCTTACTGTCTGGCCAAGCTTTCGACCACAGCATAATCGATTATTACAGATATATTGTAGCTTGTGTACTTATAATAGTATGCTGTATGTTTTTGAGTAAAAATTTAATAACAGATACAATAATTACGCTATCATCCAAAAAAATAAAATTGAGTACCTAGTTTTTTTTTTGTATGTTCGTTTTTAACGCGTTTACGCTAAAACGGCTGAACGGATTTGGATGAAATTTCGCATTTTCGGAAAATTCAAAATTTCGGATATAGATTTGAATGAAGATAATGTTGTCCTGATATTCCACACAGGATCGAGACTTATGCGGGTGAAACCGCGGGGTGTAGCTAGTTGAATATAAAACAGTTAACAAAAAAAAAACTCGAATGTCTGAATCAAAACATCAATACATCCACTGAGCCTCAATTGTCATACGTACGATATTTTGAGCACAAGTCGCACGGAAATCGCCGTATCTTTGCACACACGAGCGACCAATGACAAAGTAATGACAGACAGGATTCTCTTTTCACTCAATCGGCTTCCCTCCAAATATTTTAATTTTATTCATTCTATCTTTTATACTTTATACGATTTCTTCCCGTTGATGCCTCCACGAAGATTTTGTTTTAGATTACGTAGACGATAAGAAACGAAATACGCATTCTTTGTTTAATTGAATTTCGTTTCTGTTCCTCGAATAATTTCGAATGGCGCCAAAAGTCGTAACTGTTTCTGGACAGAATACTGCTTTTGTGACAATCTCCTAATTGCTCTCTATTCAGCATTATTTTGGACACTTTTAAGGGCATTAAATCTAACTACCCAAATTAAATAACACAATTTTTATGACTCACAATCATATTGCACAGCTAGCTTCTGCCCGTGACTTCGTCCGCGTGAAATTTCTAGGTCTCCCGTCACACACACCCACACCGTCGCATTGCATCGCCTGCCCGAACTACTACTCCGTTTTCGCTTAGTTCTTTCTGACTTTTTTTCTTTTTGCTCAGCCCCTAAGGGATAGAATTCCTTCCTCAAGAATTGGGCTATAAAATGCAAAAAGAGATTTTCAAATCCGACTGGTAGTTCCAGGGAATAGGGCGTTCAAACAAACAAACAAAAACAAGTGCAAGTCGGGCTCGCACACGAAGGGTTCCGTACCACAAGGCAAAAACGCCGAAAAAAACACGTATGTTGTATGGGAGCCCCCCTTAAATATTTATTTTATTTTGTTTCTAGTATTTGTTGTTATAGCGGCAACAGAAATACATCATCTGTGAAAATTTCAACTGTCTAACTATCACGGTTCATGAGATACAGCCTGGTGACAGACGGGCAGACGGATAGCGGAGTCTTAGTAATAGGGTCCCGTTTTACCCTTTGAGTACGGAACCCTAAAAACAAACAAACTCTTCAGCTTTATTATTAGCATAGATAATCTGCCTGAAAATATTCCAACACGCCAACATGTTCCCTAAATTGTTTTTACATAATACACGCGTCGTAAGTCATAATCTCTCAATTTTCGCCCGAGATACGGCGAAAATTGGGACAATACAATTTAAAACTAATCATACAACATTCCATGCACCCTTTTAGTTTTCATCGAGGGGGTGGGTACGGTTGGAAAGCTAGCGCACATTATGAAATCTCGTCAAATAAGTACAGTGAAATAAACGTGGTTGGGAGACACGCTGAGGTGAACAATACGAGTTTATATGACGGGATCGCTGTGTTTGCTCCGTAATTTCAAAAGTCCTGGCCTTCCTGAACGCAGCCGTGAAGTAGGTATTTTGAGTATAGGGATGTTTTCAACTACCGAGTTACGACTGTGGGTGCTCTGTGAAAGGATTTCGCGGTGAAGTTTTTAGACAGAAAAAGTCGTGTCCCCCTGTTGTGTAATGCTGATTTTTTTGAGCTGACAATGTTTGTATGCAGTTTGTTGGATGCATTCGTTGTTTTATACTCTTCAACTTGGGCTCATTCTACCCTTTGCACGGATTTTGTCCGAACATTGCTTTGTTGGTACTTCGAAATTTTCGATATAATGTTGTTACTTGTTTGTGTTACTCATCAAATTATTTGGGCTCAGTTGTTGATTTTCACTTTCCCTTTAAACTACATAACATCACGTCTCGTATCCCCGAAGGACCAAAAAGACCTGTTATAGTACAGTCAACAGCAAAAGTAGGTGATCAAAATCAGAAATTCAATAGGAGTCAAAACTGATCACGAATATATGGCAGCTGTACTAGTAGTAAATGTTTGGTATAATTTACAATCACATACTTTTGAATCACTTCGACGCCACACAGTTCTGACGCCAACTCCGTTCATTAGTATTGAATTTCTGATTTAGATCATCTACTTTTGCTGTTGACTGTACCTACACCCAAATTTCGCCAGTTATGTTTAAGTCCCATGTGATAGGGGGCGAGCCTATTGCCATCAACCGGACACAAATTCAAACTAAGGACTTACTGAGAAATTCCAGATGGACAAAACCCAATAACACTTTGCTCGACCTGGGCATCGAACCCATGTCATGTTCAGCAGTAGCGCTAGCGACCACTAGACCAACGAAGCAGTATCCGTGTCAGTCCCTTTAAACTGTCACAGTCAATCCCTTATTAGCTTGAAGTTTCTACAAATAGACAAAGGAAAAATTCTATAATAAGCGCAAATTATACAACTAGTACAATTGTTTGCCAGAGGAAGTCGTACAAATTAAACAAACGATATAACGGCCGCCGGGGCACGTTAATGAGTTTTGACAAATTTTCTAACTAGCAACATAATAAAGAGAAAATTAGTCCCGCCGACGCAATTGCCAGCTGCGAAAACTATTTTACTTGAGTTGAGAAGAAAATCTTTGAGTTTTAACTGTTTTCCGTCGTAAATGGGAGCCGATGGAAGTAACGGGGTGTTGCCAATGTGTTTTTGTTTAAAATAGTCCTTAGCAAGGCGCTAGAAGTATGTACATACAAAAGTTATAATATCACACTAATACCTATTATAAAGGCGAAAGTTTGTGAGTGTGTTTGTATGTTTGTTACTTCTTCACGCAAAAACTACTGAACAGATTTGGATGAAATTTGGCACGCAGATGGTTTATAACAAGGATTAACACATAAGATACTTTTTATCTCGATATTCCCACGGGAACGAATCTTATGCTGGTGAAACCGCGGGCGCAGCTAGTTTGAACATATTTCAAACAAAAAGCTATCATCATCATCGTCATTTGCGGCCTTACTCCACCCAGCGCTCAGTATAAACCTCCTCCCTTTCGTGCTTAGAGTAAGAAAGCTATAGAGCATTGGGTAGCGTGGCCACACATGAGAAAAAAAACTAACATAACTAACATGAGCTACATAAGTAGCTGCCTTAAAAAAACTGGCACGCACTGAGAGACTGAAATAGTATAGCTTTATGTTACTTATAATAACACAATACTTTATCCCTTTCTTGTGAAAATGAAATGGAGATACCCGCTGTCTATACTTTACTTTGTCTAAGCTTTCGTGCCATGCTTCCCTGGTCTGTGCCAGTCTCATCCAGGTCTTTTAGAAAACTGTCTGTCTATTTTTTTAATTCACCTCTCTGCTACTTTTAACACGAAACCTCTACTCCTTCGATCCCTTACGATCAATTATGCTAAGGGCTGATTTTTCCAACGCCAGATAACTTTATAGGAGGAATAATTTTGAATTTTTGACAGTTCTTCCAATGGTTCTTCCATACAAAAATTGTCAGACGTCAATTTTATTCCACGAATAAAAAAAATATCTGTCGATTGAAAAATCAGCCCTTAGACAAACACGTTTTCGTTGTTATTAACGTTGATATGCTGACATCCAGACTTGCCAAGGGACATCGTGTTACCCAGTAACGATGCTCTTCAATTTCGTCTTCTTTAACTGTAATAGTTCAGACTCTTGAATTAGAATACCCTACTATGAACGTGTTCAACTATTAATTCGACAGGTACTCAAACTTACGACTAGATGACTGACCAGCTAACCTCAGAATAGTAACGGTGACACGTCGTCGTTTCCACTGTTTACAAGCTAATAAACACTTATGTCGGTTTCACATTTCGCGCTATCGTGAGGTCGACGGTTTGTCTTGTAGAGTCTGTACTTAGTACTTGTTTGTGGAGTATGGTTTATGCTCAGCGAGGTTGGGTGAAAACTCTTTAACACTCCGTTGATTAAAGCATTTTTATTGCTTAGAGAAATTAAATCAAATTATTCATTACTTTGCAAACGTGGGTAACTAGCCCCTGCCTGCAACTTCGTCTGCGTGAAATTTCTTGTTTTAACATAAAATATATCCTAAGTTCGCATAAGTTTCCCGTTTGAATATCGGGATAAAAAATCATATGTCCTTTCCCGGGACTCAAACTATCTCTATGCCAAATTTCATCTAAATCGGTTCACCGGTTTAAGCGTTAAGGCTCCTACAAACAGGCGCGACACAAATGCACCGCACGCACGTTGCGCGACTTGTGGTGCCTTTGTGTCACGCGCGATTTTATCGCGTGTCGCGCCTGTTTGAAGGAGCCTTTATGAGGTAACAGACAGACACATTTTCGCATTTATAATATTAAGAATAGTATGGATAGCTGTGCCCCGTTACTTCGCTTTTGCTTAACGTTCTTTCTGCCTTTTTTATCTTTGCTCGGCTCATAGGTTCGTAGCGTGGTGCAAAAATATTTTTCAAATCCAATTGGCAGTTCCAGAGATTAGCGAATTCAAACAAACTCTTCAGCTTTACTATTAGTAGAAAATGAATGACATTAATGTTTTTTTAAGTCTGTTTTTGTTTTTGACACTCATTTGGTGTAACCATGAGAGACACACACCGCCCAGTAGTGATCGACCGTTATAGATGTACCTATATGAGCTAGGTGTCTGTCTATGGGTCAATTTATCTCTTTAATCTTAGTTTCTTTTTTTAACCTTTTTTGATGTTTTTTTTTAATACCATGTTGAACAGAATAAACGTTTTATCTATCTATCTATCAATTACATAGTGATACATCATTCTCAGTTAGACCGATTGTAAGACTTTCGGACTTCCACCTACCTGGAAAGACCACTCATTCGCAGAACAGCTCATCAATCAACCTGGGCAATCGACCTACCCACCTTTAACTATCCATCCCACTGTTCTTTCCCTTATTACGTCGTCTCTCATCTTTATTTTGAAAAAAAAACCTCTCTTTTATTTATATTTAAAAACAACAAGCTACCCGAATTATTCTGGCTTTTTAATTTATCTCATCAAGCCAAGTGCAAAAGGTAATTGTTTTCAATGGTACCGCGCCGTACATTATTATTACCGTACATAATTAAAACGCAAAACAAACTAAGTAAAGCTACAAAATGTCTGTAGAGTGGCGGGCTCAAAAATATACTGAGAGGGAAAAGACCCAGCCAGGCGCTTTACTTTGTGTAAATTATTTCATCACCACTGCTCTCAAAACGGTGAAGGAAAACATCGTGAGGAAACCGGCATGTCCTAGAACCAAAAAATCGAAGACATGTCACATCTACCAACCCGCACTGGGCCCGCGTGGTGGATTACGGCCCACTCCCTCTCACAGAGAGGTGGCCCGTGTCCAAGCAGTGGGAACATTATAGGCTAATTATTTATATATGTATGTAACATAAAACTCTCTTTGCCTGACGCAACATGCAGTGTGCATATAATTGCACGCAAGTGTACTCTCGGCGTCGCAAACACTATCTACTAATTTGTATGCATCTTCAAACAGGACCGGAAACCACTAATTTAATAAATTTTAAAACAGACCCAACTTTGGGGATTCAGCTCACGAAACTGGTGAGATTTAGTAAGTGATGTAAATAATTCGCTTACGTTTTACTGTAAAGGTTTGCTTTTGTTAAATTGGGGTTTTGGGATTTAAGCCAATTTTGTCGTTAACTTTCTGATCACAACTTCTTTTCGGATGTCCAACATTGTGATTGCGAAGATTTTCATAATGTTTTGATTCAATCAACCAATTTAACTGTCATCTTTGCTAAAATAAAATCAAAACAATGTTTATGTTTTGAGTCTTGCTCACTCTAATAACGGAAAATTCTATTCTATAAGTATTTAGACCAAGGTTTAAACCATTGAGCCATTTTAAAATTGCAAACTATAATCCAACTAAAAACTAATGTTAAACCCTAGTCTAAGTTATCAATTTTGCGTTGTGACATCGCGCTTCTCTTTCTTTTCTATGCAGTCCGACAGTGACCGCGCTTTAGGTCTTGTAGTCCCGTTAACAACAAATACAATAACTAGCTCGAAGATTTAGGCTAGGTCTAAAGTTAGAACTCGTTTCGTAATAAGAGGGAATGAATCATCCAAGTTGAACCACATTGATGGCACACCTACTTTAATTTTGCTTGAACAAGTAGACGTTAAATTACACGCTGAGCTCCTCAAGGTTGTTGTTAATGTTCCTACAATTGCCACAAAACTACGGCATTGAATAAATCGACCCAAAATGTTGAAAACCGAAACGGAAAGTGCTAAAAAATAATTCAACACAAAAGATATTTCACCTTGACTTATCTCGCAATGACAGCACACAAAGTGGAGGATCTGTGTCAAAAGATAATACACACGCGGTCATAACTAGGGATGACCGCGCGAATACCGATACCGAAATCGCGGATAATCCGGCAGTTTTTCACATCAGTATCCTTTTTATCCGACAATTTGCTAGTGAGGTAAACGGATGTGATTTCCATTGTTTATTGCGAATATCGCGTCCATTTCACTAAATAATTACACATGATTGACTTTGTTTTGATGTCTGAATAAAGTAAATTGATGTGGAAGTTTCAAAATTTGCTTTCATCTGATTTACTGAAATCCCGATTCATTTTGGAAATAGGGTTGGATTATTTCATAGTTAGAAATTAACTTATCATGTCAAAAGATCATAGGTAGACATTATTTCATAGTCACAAATTATCATAACATGCCAGATCTTCATTGAGTAATGCCGACGCTCATTCTTTATAAGAAAACGCTGAATTTTCACGGATATTAAGATGATGTTTGCACAATTAAATTCTTTTTGTCTTACCTACTTGCTATTTGTACGCCGTTAACGGCAAAACATAGAGATCTGTATACCTATTATAGGTACTTCTAAATTTAACCTATTTTTACACCTATGTTTATAAAAACTAAAATAAAACGTTGACTTTAAAACTAGGTATTGAACCTTCTCCGGTACACAACAACTTACCAAAGTTTCATCACAATCGAAAAAAAAATCGAAGTCGAATAATTTTCGAGTTTTTGCAATTTGTTTTGTTGGCAATTGGTTTTTTCACACAGACAAAATGGTTAAACATTTTATTTTTGACACTGTACCTACTTAAAAATCCGTCGTCCTAAAGTTCCGACGTCAACAGAAATCCGTACTCACTAAAAGACGTGCTGGTAACAACACTAGCTCATAACTCGCAACTTAACGACTCCGTACGTGGCAACAGGCATACGCACTTTGAAGGGCTTGATTTACGACCTTGGCGAGGATAATAGCTAGTAAAGTAGCCTAAAGTAGCCTAGACTAGCGGAATGTTGATAGTGTGGTCCCGGGTTAACGCGGCCTTTAGGTGAGATCGCGGCCAATAAAGTTCGCCTAGGATGGCGGTGTAAAAATGAGGTTTAATTGTGGCCTACAAGTTAGGGGTTTATTTATAAACGATTAGCTGCGCCCCGCAGTTTCATCTGCATAAATCTCGATCCCGTGATTTCTAATATTATAATTCAATCATGATTCGAAAGATACGTGGCGCCATCTATTATCATAATAACGTTATTGTTGTTTTCCTCGGGAACGGCAATTCAATTATTATTATTCAATTCAATTCTCCAAATTCAATTATTATAATAAATCCAGGCCTTCCATATTGTGTAATAAAATGTTAATAGAGAATTACAATGAGTACAATACATTACAACCCCGTCAGGAGTCGAGCTCGGAGACAATACCTGTTTGTTATTCATCATTGTAGGTACCTCAGTTCCGTTCTCTTACTAATTAATTATACTTAATTATTACTTATTATAATAATTACTATTGTGAAACTTGCACCTGGCTGTGGTTTTCATCATGTCAATAAAATTGACGTTTAACGACAAAACCGACTAACGACTAACGTTCACATATTTCATAACTAGCAGCGCCCCGCGGTTTCGGCCGCATAGGTTTTGATCCCGTGGGAATATCGGGATAAAAAGTATCGTATGTATTAATCCTGGTTATAAACTATCTGTGTCAAAAATTTCAACCAAATCTGTTCAGTAGTTTTTGCGTGAAAGTGTAACAAACATCCATTCATCATTCTCACAAACTTTTGCGTTAATAAAATAATATTAGTAAGATAGTAATATTATAGGAAGTAGAATGTGTCAAAATATTTCAGTGGTCGAAAGAACCTGGAAATACGAAGAACTTAATATGGAAGGAACTCAAATTAGAAGAAAAATAAACTCTTCCATACAAAATATTGATACTTACCTTCAAATCCTATTGTTCAACCAAAATGATGAGGTGCTAATTTTTCTTTTGTTTTCGATGGCACCTGCTAAAAGCATACAGGCGCGACGCGATAATTCAACAATTCGACAATTTCTATGGGAACTTCATGGAAATTGTTTTACCAGAATCGCGTCGCATTGTCGCGTCGCGCCTGCCTGCGGGGAGCCTTATTAACTCATTAATTCATCTACACTTAGATACACATACATCGTACTCACCGTTAGATAAGTCTCCTTATATTTTTTTTATTATTTCCTACTGCAACTCTACAAAACAACAAGTCTTAGTAATAACGATGTTCCAACTAATCGAGTCATCAAATATTCAAGGTTAAGTGTAATTATGTAGAAAAACAATAAACTGTAACACTTTAGAACTAT
This sequence comes from Oligia fasciuncula, assembly GCA_963082905.1. Classification (NCBI taxonomy): domain Eukaryota; kingdom Metazoa; phylum Arthropoda; class Insecta; order Lepidoptera; family Noctuidae; genus Oligia; species Oligia fasciuncula. The sequence goes on from OY720395.1 coordinate 18,789,318, forward strand.
TCAACTGACAGTTTAAACGTCCATTAAACTTGCATGTTCATTGTAAGGACGTCCTCCCGTCTAAGTGGATACCATTACTCTTATTAACATACGGCTTACAAGAATTTTTAAAGTCATTTCAAGTTTTTTTTTTTTTTTGTTAAATTAGCAGTTATGAGCGTTTACGCTGTACGGCATTTCATACAAACTCTCAAGCCCTTGTTTTTCGAAATGAATGAACCAACTTCATACGCATAAGCAGGATACAAAGGTCTAAAAAGATACAATAAGAACATTTTCGAAATGTTTTATTTAAAAAAAGGTAACTGGAAATCTCTGTTTTTATGGAAAATTTTAAATCGGTCTAATTTGGCTGTAACACTATTTTTCGAAAATGTTTCTTAAGTAACTTTTTAGATCTTTGTATCCTGCCTGAGTGTATGAAGTTTCATTAAAATCGGTTCATATGGGACCCTGTAAGTATATAATTATATTAACATAAAAATTCATTATATTATATTATTAGTTTGCACTCAAAAACAGGCTATAAATCCAGACTCCGGACCGCTACTGAGAAATTCCAGATGGAAAACCTAATAACACTTTGCCCGACCAGGAAATCTAACACAAGACTTCATGTTCAGCTTGCGACCACTAGACCAACGACATGACTATAATATAAGGATTTTTTTTTAAATCGTAGCCATTTTATGACTTAATTGTAACGTTTGTGTGACGTGTGTGTGTGTAGTTGGACTGAAAATGGATCCAACTGTGGAATGTGGTGCAAAAATATTAAATTTTCATAATTATTTTGTAAAACTATTTATTACCAAGTTAATATCACATTTCGTTATTAAATGAATTCTCTTGTTTATTTAACACAAGTAACCATTAGAACATAATTAATTTCTCTCAGAGTAAGGTTTGTAATTTCATGAGTGAAACCTTGTGAAAACATTATTATGAATTGTAGTTTTTGGTTTTGCTAAAAAATAGAATACCTTCTTCAAATAATTATATTATAAAATATATAATCATATTATACTATACCTAAACTCAAACTCAAAGCATTTATTTCAATTAAACAGGCACTACAGGCACTTTTGAATTGTCAAAATTAAATAGTCTGTCTGTTAGTCAGAACGTTAAAGCTAGCCCATTCCAAAACGTAGATCTCTATGGAGAAGAACGGGCAAGAAACTCCATGGACACTCTTTTAAATCAAGATATTACAAAATCCTGGGTACATTATTCTTGTTATTTCTATATGTGAGAACAATGTAAATAAAAAGTAATTTAAAAAAATTAAACCGACTTCAAAAATAAATCAACTCAAAATTATGAAATAACTTTAATTTCGGAAGTCGGTGTCTTGGGATCTGTATTTTAGTTTTTTGCCACCGACTTCCGAAATTAAAGTTATTTCATAATTTTGAGTTGATTTATTTTTAAAGTCGGTTTAATTTTTTTAAATTACTTTTTATTTCGTAATTTTTAGTTTTTGCACTAGAATTTGACCAAGGTTTTGAGATGTTTTCCCTTTGACACTACACCCGTAGCTCGTATCAATACGCCAGGCCGTCACACTTTCACGTCTTAGTCCATGTCTTGAAAATTACTGAATCGATTTTGATGAAACTTACACTGTTCCCTAAGTTGAAGTAAATGTAAGCCAATAAAAAAAGAATGGTCACGATCAGATTAATACTTACGGAGATATGCGTGGACAAACATACATACATACATACATACATACATACATACGTCTATGAAATTTTGTATATTTGTTTGGAAGCCTTAGTAGATTGTCATATGTGAATATAATGCAATTCCAATAATATTACATACATACGTATCGAATTGATAACCTACTTTTTTTTGAAGTCGGTAAAAAAGACACAAATGAAGAAACAATTTAAAATAATTTTATATAACGACGAGGTGTGCCTAGTAGGTGGCCACGCCAATCGCGGCATTAGTGGCAAAGTTATACTGAAACAGTACATTGATGGAAGGAATAAATAGGTCGCAACCGGATATCCAGAACACACACACGACATGACACCGCCCGGAAATAGTTGGTTCTTATCTCAAACTGAACCTTTTGATTTATTTCCGTAAAGGTCGTAAACGCCAAAGAATCTACCGTACGACTATAAAAACGAACCCCGGTCATCGCAGGTACTGGTAGGGGGGGCTTCCCCCCCCCCTCTCAGTGAAGAGGTTATGTAAATTGTTTAACGAAGGATGCCGTTACCGGCTCGATGGCGCACTTGGAACATTAACATTTTAAAGCCTTATTTGCTCTAAGTACACAATTACTTGTGCATTTAAACAGATTACACTCTGCTTAAAGATTCACTTTAAATTATTCTAATTAGTTTGACTCTGTCGTTCTGCTGGAGTTTGTTTCAATTGTGAATAGTTGTTGTTTTGTCTTCTTTAGCTAGGCGTTTCCTGGCCCATTAGCTGGTCCATTTTGTTTGAGAGTTCTCGTAGGAAAATTTGTGAGGGCACGATTAGTGAGCAAGTTAAGTTCAAATATTATCTTAGAATAAATTAACATTGTGAGTTTAGGGCCCATTCATACATACTACGACCACACCACAGCGCAGCGACAAAATGCGGTCGAGCTGTGGTTACGTGTGAATAGTGTCGCTGTGACTTCTTGCGGTTGCGTTGTGGTCCCTACAAAATGTTGTGATAACGTTGTGTTTGCGATGTGGCCGGCCGCTAGTTCGCAGTGTCGCTGGTGATTGCGTTGTGGTTGCGACGTGGCTGCGATGTGGTCGGTGTCACACATGCGGTTGATAATATCGGCAAAATTTGGTCCGTGAGAATTTAAGTATTAATTTTCTGACAAATTACACACCACAACCACAACACGTGGGCGGGCCCACGTTATGTGGTGTGGTTGTGGCACGTGTGAAACAAGCCTAAGTTTTGAAACATCTTTTCGATTAAAATTAGGTAACAGGTGTATACAACTTTACATTACCCAAGATTTGCTAACGAATGTAGCACGCCTAGTAAATAGTAACAGTTAAGGGGGAAGCTATAAGGTGGCCCGCGAAATTCAAATTTTCTTACATTTTTTGCAATTTGCTGGTCAGTATTAAGTTGTACGTTGATTAAAATATGATTCGCGGTCGTAACAAATATGTATTTACAGAATTATAATCATTAAAGTCATCAACACAACTCTCTAAGACCATGTAATCCCCAAATGTCAAGATTTCATGAAATAGCCATTCTTGGGGATTACATGGTTTTAGAGAGTTGTGTTGATGACTTTAATGATTATGATTCTGTAAATACATATTTGTTACGGCCGCGACTCATATTTTAATCAACGTACAACTTAATACTGACCAGCAAATTGCAAAAACCTAAAAAAAAATGAATTTCGCGGGCTACCCTGGCGCTTTCGCCTTAAAGACGCACATGCGGTGACCGTCCTTGTACAGGCTGGCAGGGACATCGCTGCGCAAACTGTAACCATGAATTCAGCACTAGATTCTAAAAAAAAATCTGCTGTTTCATATAACTGAAATCAATAAATTAAAAAAAATAAGAATTGTTTTTGGTCCTACAATTAGTTACCATAAAGTAGGCTCATGCCGCCTGTTATACAGGTTTATCCTAGTATGTACAGACGCCAGCAGGTCAACCTACCCGAAACTGTCAGATTTTCCCAATCAACCTTGAACCTTATGTTTTAGCAATAAAGTCGAAAATCTATTAAAGAAATCTGACAGATTGTAGTAACTTGATGTGCTGGCGTCTGTACATGCATCTAACATTATTATACCTTTGTAAATAATTTCTAAGAGTTTATGTAATAGTTTTACCAATTTTAATACTGAATAAAGCATTTATTTTCAATATCTACGCGGTTAAAATGTATGGAACAGCAATATATATTTTTTATAACTGACGATCGTTTCCATATCCCTGCCAGCGTGTATATTATACATAAAGCATTTCGCAACTGAATCGAATATTATTACCCACGACGATTTCATACAACCTGTCGTAAAATAATTCTCGTGTATATTAATATTAAATTCAAACACATTGAATGGGGTGGAAAGCGCCAGGTATTAAGAGAAACATGTGGCATTACCAACGGAGCTCACACACGTTCGTCCTGCAATACTGCGCAAATGAAAATTAGGTGTTCGTATTTTATATCAACGCAAGAAGATTTTGTGTTAATCTTCATTTCAGTGGCAAAAACTACATAGCCTTAAATTCTAAACTTGCCTGCATAAATCTAAATTTTTCATTGTGCAACAACAATGTGCCAAAACTCCGCCATCATTAGAATATGCGAACCAAACTAATTATCTATGGTTCCCATTGTTAGATGTAAAGTGACAACACTACTTTGGTCTAGAGCGGTATATCTATGGTTCACGGGAAGAAACTGGTTAGACTTATCATTTTGAATCTGAATGTAAAACTTATTAACTATGCTCTGTGCAAGATTCATATCCTGTGTTTCGTAAAAATAATATTTTTCCGCTGTCTGATACAAATGCATAATCTATTACAACTAGACCAAGTTTCATTCAAGTAAACCTTATCGCGCCTAAATCTTCCTAAAAACATAAATTTAAATCTAAAGGTGTTTTCTGACTGTTGTTGAACATACATTACGACTAAAAAGGAATTTAAAATTCCACCGAAGTTCAGTTGGGGTGCGCCGCACTCAATCTTCCTCCACCAAAATCGACTTGGCATCAAAAATGTATGGTTACGAGGTATTGCATTATCGCCGACGATTGCGCGATTCCCAGTTTCGTTTTCTCGCGCAATTTTCATGCTAATCTTGGTACGAGCGCGCTGATTTCGCTGGCATGAAATATTTGTAACCTGAATTAGGGTAGGTCTTTACTGGTGGCATTTCTCGCTTAGCTCCGTTTAAAATTTCATTGTTTTTTTTTAAGTGGCAAAAATTTCCTGAAAAGTTGACAGAAGTAGTTGACGATTTCGAAGGTCAAGGATACTAAAATACGAATTCGGATAATGCAAAAACAATGAGCAGTAAAAGACAAGACGATCCTAGTAAAAATGACCTAAATATCCAAGTTGAATTTGTGAAAGTACCTACAGAAAAATAAAACATTTTCTGTAGCATTCCTTACCGAAGTCCAGTACAGTACGTCGTTCATCCCTCGCTCATTTCGCACTACAAACTGAACAGTCTCGGTGCCTTTTCAATTTCGCCTCTCGCCTGCCTCACTGGGGGATTGAGAGGCCCCCGAATGTTGGATTTTACGCGTAATACTCCCCCACACCGTGCATTGTGTATCGCACTCCTTTGACGTAGAACATTTTACGTCTGTCTGTGTAAACGTTAACGTATGTTTCCAGTTTTTAATCGTGGTTCCTTGCGGCCTCATTTTTATGCTGGTTTTTTCAGGTGCGTAGGGTTTTGAGTCTACAGTAGTGGGTAGTTTGAACTGGTTTGAACTGGTTTATCACGATTAGCCTTTTTGTTGGTCGTCTCCTCTACTGTTTTCACAAAGGCTTCTTTCTGCTTTTGGGAATTGTGCCGGTATTTTGTTATGGATAAGCTCGCCCTTTTCCCGTGAGTGTCGTTAGAAGTAGTAAGTAATGGATTATGTCAGGTGTAGACCGACCGCCCTCGCGCCGGTGCCCGATCACTGATCCGTTTAGTAAGCCCGGATTATGGTTTATCTATCCTAATCGTTTGTTGGGATCGTAGGCGTAAAACTCATTTTTAGATTAAGACATGGATTCGACTGAGTTTAGATACCGTTTCGCAGTTTACACTACCTTTTGAAGACGTCGTAATCTCGTACGCGGCTTCAGAAATGCGACGAGACCGCGACATTCACAAGACGTTAATAAATAGTGAAACGTTAAATCTAGGTCAGGATCCCGTCACCGCCTCCCCCGCCCACATACTTGTCAGAACCTCGAAGATTTAACAGCATCAAAAATTCGTATATGCACCGAAACGGAAAATGCTTTATGACCGACGCCGTTCGGGGTCGAGAGTCGTAAATTTCCCAGTTAACCCCGCGGCCGCCGAGCTTCAGGGGTTCACAGAGTACATATTTCAGGATCACGCCTGGATTTCTGACGATACTCTTGTGTACGACAATGCACTTCGATATTGTGCGATGCAAATTCGAACGTGATACGCGTCCGACAAGAGAGATTTGTTCGTTTAGTTTCCATTGCTCTTTTTGGTTTACTTGAGTTCGTTTCGTGTGAGAATAACGAGTCGATTTAAGGCTACCTGTGATATAACCTTAACGGGAGCGGACTGGACTGACGAGCGTTCCGGTGTGACTGAAATCGGCTATCGACAAAAGACGTGAAAACTACTAAATTCCTTAGCGCGCTTCGCCGTTGATCGCTCCGTTCCCATCTATTATGAAAGCTAGGCCCAATGTATCGTTGAATGTGCAAAGGAAACTTGCTTCCTCTATTACGTAAACATATCATTTGGTAATGGTCTCCGTGATAATAGCAGAACATTATTTAGCACTTAATGTGTGTCGTCACTGAATAGGCAATTTTTAACAGATTAAGGTTAAACGTTATTTTAGTAACGTGTGTATTTATCTTTATGGATTTCTACAGGTTTATTTGAGCTTTTTGAAATAATGTTTCGATGATTTATTTGTTTTATAATGTAACACAGAAGGGGCGCAGTTAATATTTTGTTATTTGCTCTTTTTAGGGTCCTCACAGGGACGCATATAACAAAACCATTCGGTGTTGAAAGCGCAATTAGGGGTTACACTCAAAGGACCAGCTCACCTGGCGATCAGTTGATCCTTTCAAGCATACTTCTTTTAGAATAGCTATATTATCATATTACTAACATTATGCCTCTCTTTGCCAACAGAACGCAAGCTATTCGTGGGCATGTTAAACAAGAAGCTGTCTGAAAACGACGTGAGGTCACTGTTCGCTGGTCACGGCGCGATTGAAGAGTGCACCGTACTGCGCGACGCACAGGGCCAGAGCAAGGGCTGCGCTTTCGTCACCTTCGTGTCGAAACAGGCGGCCATTGCTGCTATTAAGGTAAATACCAGGGTGTTAGTCCTAGGAGATGATAGAATGATGATTTAAGAGTGCACCGTGCTGCGCGGAGTTCAGGGCTAGAGCAAGGGGTTCGATAACTTAGTGCTAAAGCAAGTTGGCATTGCTGCTATCAATATACTTTATGTTTGTTGTTTGTGTATGTGAGTTTAAATGTTTGTAAACGCACCCACAATACAGGAGAAATTCCTAGTGTGGGGCAACGTTTTTTTATAAAAGGAAAGGAAGGAAAGGAATGGAAATTTACCAGGGTGTCATTAGTCCTAGGAGATGGTAGAATGACGATGGAAGAGTGCACTATACTCAGATAGAGAACAATGAATGCAAGGTGACTATTACTATACTTTAATAATAATGCGCTGGTTCTTGGTGGTAAAACAAAAGTATATTCAGTCAATCAGAAGTAAAAACCAAAAGGTACAAAAAGCATCAACAAAAAAAGTATAAAAAGGTAAAATATCAAAAGGAAGAAAAGACTTGCACAGTGACCATTACCTTAGTGTGTAAACAGGCTGCCATTACTGCTATTAGGGTAAATGGACCAAAGTGCAGGAATATTTAGGAGCTCTAAGCATATGAGGAGTTTTGAAAATCGCATACGGCTCAAGGTCTATTATGTTTTTTGCATGACACTTGGGACGAAAAGCACAAGGAAATACCGTCGTGACTCACAGGATGATGCAAAAATGCATAATGAATGTTACGCCATTGCACAAAGATCTCCTTAATGACGTCATTTTGTATTCAACAATTCGCCAAACATGGTGATGATAAGCAATATTTTTTCCCAAAGTTTATAAATACAGATCCGTATCCAAAAAATAAGTCGTATATTTATTGCATAATATGTTTTTAATGCCATATCTGCATTACTACGCTGAGCCTTCCATGCAAAGACTTTAATTATGTATTTTTAATTGGGAAAAGTAGATAGAAGTAAAATTCCTACAGATAACTCTTTAATCCGTCAATCCTGGAGAGACAGACATGTTTGGCATTCCTGTAAATTAAAATAGCAAGCAGTCGAATATTAATTAAATATGTAACGAAAGCCTCTTTCACTTGTGACATCGATGCAAACCTGTATAATTGACAAATGTTCATTGCGACTGTACTGGAAACACAAAATATATTAATGTTGAGTCTAATAAATGAGTGATAGGATTAACGTAAATGCGGTTAAGGATAGCACGAAATAGGGAAAATCCCTTAGTTAGACGGCTAACAAAGATACGAACAAAATAATACAGGATAACTGTACTATTATCCTATTCGATAATATTCGGAATAATTCATCATTTTTTCAAATTAGTGCAACAATTATTTCCAGGCTTTACACCACAGTCAAACTATGGAGGGTTGTTCAGCACCACTGGTCGTGAAATTTGCTGATACGCAGAAAGAGAAGGAACAAAAGAAACTTCAAGCCATGCAGGCGAGCTTATGGGGGCTAACGGCACCCATAGCCCCAGCGACGTACCTCGCGTCAGAGGCGGCGCTGTCGCCGGCAACGCAGCTGCAACTGTTGCAGCAACTGCAAGCTGTTGGGTTGCAGCAACAACTGTTGCAAGGACAGGGGTCACAGCTTTTGCAAGGTTAGTGTGTAATTTTTTGGATTCGGAACGTTAACAGATTTTTCTAGCATTGTTCTTTTTTAAATAATTAGCAGTGAAGGTTATGCGCTTTTTTCGGTTGTAGTCGCTTTTTGAATTTTTATCTCCCCCCATTTTTATTTTTGGTGAGAACGAGTTCTACGAAATAACCCTGTATGAATTTAGTATCAACGCAAATAATGAATCATAGTGTACGTTTATTATCTACAATTCAAAACAAGAAAGATAATATTTAGAAAATAATTAATCATAAGCTGGCCTGTAAAACAATAGGTACAAAAATTACTCGGATTTCTCATATTTTTTTTATTCTGTGCTCTGGGATTACTCCGTGAAACAGTAGGTATGTGAGAGAGTATACCGCGACAGAATCAAATGATTCAATGTGTACACACTGTGGCATAATCAAATGCATCTAAACAAAATGTATGACATTAACGTATTATTTAAAGAGTAAACAAGACTGGTTTCAGTATATCAAGCAATGACGCAGTATTTTAATGATTCATTTAGCCAATTGAACACTGCTTAATTAGTGGAACACTCGTTTTCATATTTTGTTTCCTTTCAACCTAATTTTACCTCATCCTTGGTGTTGCCTGTTGCGATAATTATGGGGTTACTAGCCTATAGCCTTAATTGGACTAAAAGTGTTAGAACTTTCGTCTTTATTGGGTATAATGCAACTAATGAAGGAAAACGTGATCCGTTAATTCTTTTTGTTTTATGGGGAAAAGATATTAAGTAAAGAGGTAAATAATTTACTAGAACTGTTAAAAAAGTCGGTGTGAAAAATACTACCGAGCAATAAGACTGTTTTTCAATACTACTGTACTCTATACTCTTGGCAACACCACTCCCTGATCCCACCTAATTTGATTTTATCCCATTTTATTTTTATTTATGCTACCCTTTTGTTGTTACTTAGGTGTTAACTATCAGGATATGGGTTTCAATGGTGCAGGCCTGAGTGGGGGCACCGTGAGCGGAGTGGGGTCCTTAGGTGGGGGTGCAGCCGACCAGCTTGGGGGACTTTTAGCCCCCGTGTCGGTGCAGAACTTAGCTGCTCTTGCGGCGATGACGCAGCCACCGGTAGTGTCGCAAGCCGCTCCGATCCAACAAGCCAGCGCGCCACAACAAGCCGCGCCACCATTGTGTAAGTTGTTCTTTTTTTGATTTGCATAGAGTGCCAGTTGTTTTGTTTTTTTTTATTTTTTTTTCATTTGTAGTGTTCAGTCGCGGAGGTTTTAAGTTTGAACTTTAGTTTCATTAGGTAGCTGTAAGATAATTAGTAATAAGATCAATCTGCTAATTTTACTGACTTATTTATTGATAGGTAATATAACGCTATAGCTAGCTACTGGTAAACTATACCAAGATAGTGGGTTACATAAATAAGATCATAAATATTTCTGTGTTACACGAACAATTTGTGTCCCATACAATATCTGTCCTCTCTTTTTCGCCTTGCATTTAAAACACTTGATGCATAAATCTTTTAGTTTATAAGATAAAGTAATAACATTAATAAATATCAACTGGAATGTTGTCACAGACCTTAACCTGCCTGCCTTCTTGCTCATCCAAGTTTATGGCAATATTAAATTCTCAAGTTACTTAAATAAACATGATGCAGTTTACAACTATTACATCAGCACCAAAAGTAACTATCTACCATATTTAAAGGGATTGTAAAACTATGATACAAGTATAAAATGTACATGATGTAAAAAGAAAATAAAAAGAATACGGGTATTACCCTAATGCAAAATGTTCCCCATCAGTTTTCAACTCTATAGGCCCCCCCCCCACCCCCGCCCACGAACTACACCCTTCTCCAAATTCAAAAATGGAACCTTCAACCCACATAAATGTTAAAAAAAACATGTACCGACCTTTTTGTCCGCAAACTTTCCTCTTTCAGGTTTCGTTTCGACTTAGTAAAAAAAAAAAGTTAATTAACGATGAACATTTTTCACACTTCAGGTCTTCTCGGGAAGACTAACATCACAGGTAACAATGCAATGAAATAAAAAGAAATATTGTGTGTTTTTTTGACATGGAATGACATTTTTTAGCTTCGTAGATTTGTGTGGTAAATGATATCTAAGCCATTGGATTATGTCGTATAATTTTGCAGCTACACACGGCGACACGTCAAGCTATTCATATCCAGCTACAGCGCCTACAGCTGACCTCGCATTGTATAGATTTTTCGTACAATCAGAAGTCAGCTTATACTGGTTAATAAGCTCGTACGTGTTTCCAGGGAATCGTACAAAAAATATATTGAATTTTAAAATATACGATACCAGTGACTTTTTTACAAACAATAATGTATTTTTTTAAATCGAAAACAATACAACACTGTCATAGGTCGTTTTTAAATTTCACACAACAGCAACGTTCTAGCATTTGCATAAATTATACTTTCAATGAAGTTAAAATGTATAGGTTTGTATTGTTTTACCGATGAATACTTAAACCTTGTAGCAGACTATTGTAAAATATGAAAAACAGACTGTTTGCCTGACAACGAAGGCTGCAGACTTTGTTCCTACTATAATGGCTGAAGTGCATCATCTATCACATGAATCTAGTACTCGCCTGGTATGATTCTATGTTGGCATTCTTAAGGTAGAATGGTCTACCACCGCTTGCTTTGCATAGGCTATGTAACCTTATGGATAAACTACGACGATTCGTATCCAAGTAAAATACTTATGCTCGATTCCTATAAACAAAAACGAATCGTTTTGCCTAGCATTTTTATGGCCAAACTGGGCATATAAATAGATTCGTAAGCTAGTTTTACCTATGAAAGCTACTTCCATATGAAAGAGTCTACAATGCAAAGCTATGAGGTCTTTGCTTCATTATCGGTAAAGAAACAAGTCTTAATTTTAGCCAATAACAGCGGTCCCTAAATTATAGGAATCGGCCATTAGTCGCATTTTCCCCCTCTGGGAATTCTGTAACGTTATTTTTTGGTAAGGTTTTCTGTTAAATTGCTATAATTTATGACCACGTCTTTCTGTGATTGCGATTTTTTTATCAAAAATTACTGCTATTTATGCATTTGACACCATGAAAACATTTATTTTATTCGCATTACGTAGTCATGAAATTCAGCAATCGGAAATAACGTCGAATGCGTTGTAACGTGCTGCTAAAAGCAACATTTTCATTTGCCTTTGAGGCTTTGACCGTTTATCATTAATCGTTGTCGCAATCATTAAATTTTTAACATGGGCGTAATGTATTACTCATTGCAAACTTGCCCCGTTTTAATACTTGTAAATAGTGAAGTAAATAACTGCGACACAATTTTCATGTAAAATTAACACTTTTTATTGTCTCTGCATGAAAGTGCTAAAAAAAACGTAATTTTATAATATTTGTTTAAGAAATTCGTGTTTAGTAAAATAACGTTTACTTTTTGTATTTTCTTTGTGTAAATGATTACTAATATTGTATGACACTGTCTATGGCATGCAGTGTTTGTGTGTAGTTTGAATCTTGTTTTTTTTTTTTACTTATTTGACAGTTTGGGCATTACGAGAATTATCTTTGCCTAGTGCCTGCACTCTTTTTTCTATAAGGTAGTTTTTGGTACCGACTAATAACCCAACCATAAACAATATGAATTTAAGCAACAAACTTGAACATGGAAAATTTCAAAACCTGCAGACAACAGTTTTACATAGGTACCTAGTTAACGTGTAATGTTTTTGACGTTTTCAACGCAAATCTTTAACAGTTTATGTTCAGAATAAATTTCGCTGCTCTTACATTACCGTTTATTATAAGTAGCTACGATTCAACCATTTTACTAACACGAACTCTTAGCTCGCGTAATTTGACGACGATTTACTTAGATTTTACAAGATATTGAGTAGGCATGCTTGTCTTTAGCAACTCCTTGGATAGAACATCCATAGATATAAGAAAGTTTTTTTTTATATTTCTAATGTTCTATCCAATCAATGTTCGTTTGTCTTTTCATATCTTTGGGTTATTAGTTGTGGTACGTTTTGTAGTTTTCTAAAACTCTCTTTTATATCTTGAAAAGTTGACTTTAGTCAAAGTTATTGTGTAGAACTGTAAATATGTCACTCTTTAAATAAAAAATAAATGAGCTACGTTACATGATACCCACAGTTGTCATTAATCACAAACCATCATCTAACTGATGATGTCAGTCAGCTAATGGCAGACACTTTCCTATGAAAATAGGATTTGACATTCACGAAAAATACCCATCGTAAAATGCAACTTTAAAAAAAAGTGAAATTAAAAACCGAACACTGAACTGAACACACTGTCATGTGAAATCTAAAGCAACACATTCCTGATTAAAATTTCCTATTCACAACTATCCTTTCTAAATCGATTAACAAATTCAATTAAATATTCCAGGGTCAACAGCTGAGCCTCTAGGTTCGGCATATGCGGCACAATTTGGCACAGCATTCGCAGCAGCACCATTAGGATCCGTACTAGGCTCTGCTGCCGCCGCAGCCGCTGGAAAGCAGGTTGAAGGTACGGGTAATCTTTATTTTGCTGGTAAGTGTATAATAAGCCAGCATCTTTCAGGTGGCCTTAGGCCAGTTTCCGAGGGTATCGTAAAGGGTTACTGGGGTTGGTTCGAGAGGATGGAAAGCATCCATCTACAATGCCAGGTAAATGGCAACACCAAGGAGAGGCCGCGAATTGGGAGAGCCATGTCCAGCATTGAACGTTTACGGGCTCATTAAATAAATCCTACATATAAGAATCTTGCGTGAAAGGCAAAAAGAATCAACGACTGATGGTCTACCAGCATCCACCAATAATGGACGTACCTACATACATTTTTGGACACGCGCCAAACTTTGGCTAATCGACAATTTCCTGTTTCAACCGTTAAAATCGGTATATTGCATTGTTTTTTTTTTATTATCTTTGCACTGGCTGATAATAAACCGATTAAAAACTATGTCATTTTCTTTTATTGTGGAGAGAACATACATTTGGAGAGTTCCAACTATAAATTTCCGAGGGGGCTATTCAAATAGAGCTGTGAGGTTACCAAATGCCAGAAACGCATTCTCTTTCTTTTTTTTTAATTACCGGATTCGTGATCACAGTATGATTTTAGTGCAGCCGGATATTACCCCTTGGTCGATTTTTACAACTTCCACGAGAAGGAATTGGGTGATCTATTCTTGTTGGACACCAAACAGCTGTTTTAAAGTGAAATCGACAAATGAAAGTCAGTGTCCAGTTACATTGTGAGTCACTGATTCTTAGGCAAAACTGAAACGAAAAGAAGAATGAATATTTTTTGGCTCCAAATACTTTTCATGAAACTTTCCTAATACTCATGAATTACTGTGGAGGAACTCGCTGTTTCCCAAGTTAGAACTCAGCCAAGAGTGTCAAAGACCTCAATTACCACTATTACCCCTTTAAAATCAGCCAATAATGTTCCCACTGCTGGAACTGGAGGCCTCCTCTCTGTGAGAGGGAGTGGGCCAGTGCGGGTGGCTGTGACGTGTCTTCGAATTTTCGGTCCTGAAATCTTGGTTTCTAATTTCCCCTTTATTGCTTGCTGTAACTGTACTTCTAACTGGATTTTGCCCAACAGGACCTGAAGGCGGGAACTTGTTCATATATCACCTGCCTCAGGAGTTCACCGACACGGACTTGGCGTCCACGTTCCTGCCATTCGGCCACGTGATATCGGCCAAAGTGTTCATAGACAAACAGACGAACCTCTCAAAGTGCTTCGGCTTTGTCTCGTACGACAACGCTGCGTCCGCGCAGGCCGCCATACAGGCCATGAACGGTTTCCAAATAGGTACAAAGAGACTCAAAGTTCAATTGAAACGTTCTAAAGAACTATCGAGACCGTATTAAGTATTCCAGAACTCGTTCCTAGTGAATTTACAAAAAAAAGAGTAAAAACAAACTTTGCTAAGAGGTTGTAAGATTCCGAACGTTTGTTGTGATGTATCCGGTGCACTTGAACTGACTTAGTTTGTTAAGGTACGTTCGTAACGGTGGAGTCCACCTGCACAGTTGTTAACTAAATAAGAATAACGTTAAGGTTTGTGTCAAAGGATTTATCGTTTCCAAAGTATTCCCCAAATTGTTTATTATTATAATTATTTTTTTCTTAACATTTAAGTTTTAGTCACATTAAGCATAAGTTGAAGGATCTATACATTTCGCAGGCGCCAAAGAGCTGATAATTTTTGAATGAATATTATATCAACAGCAATGTAACTGGCGAGGAAATTGTTTATTCATATACATACAAAGATGTATTTTTCATCATCCAAAGTGTCGGTCGGTACTGAAGTACCGGGTACCGACTAGTATTTGCTTCTACACTGTTAAGTTCATTAGAACAATACCTATAATTATTATTTGTTACATTTTTTTTTCTTTTATTTTTATGTTACCAACTTGATAGTTAATTGTAAAATAATATAATTATTGTGGCCATTGTCAGTTTTGCAGTCAACCTTTTTCGTTTAAAATTTTAAGTGTTTAGATTAACGAAGTGATCTCAAAGTGATCAGTGTATTTATTGTTTACAAATACTTGTTGTCAAATAGTGTACTTAACATGGACCTGCCTGGACCGTGTCCGCGGCTCGTCCGCAAACTACCTTCATAACGAGAAGATATTTCAAGTATTTCTCAAATGAATTACGCTGAATATTTCAAAAGAAAGGTTTCGTAATTTTCTTAAACGTACAGTAACTTTTCAGTGGATTATTCAACTCTGTAACTTCAAAATATAGCTATACCAAACTATGCACCTCTCCTATACATAAGCTTAGTTATCACATAGTGGTTTATACAAAGAAAATTTTAAATATAAGTTTATAATGTAGTGTCAAAGAAACATTAATTACTTAGGTACTATAAGAACTAATAACGTCTGCATTTGAACTTAACAAAATTTACTTCCATTCATGTAACTTTTCCGTTACATTATCTACTTGAATTTCGAGTACCTACCTAACGAATTCCGGTTCGTCACATGACTTTCGAGTAACGAATTCCGCTTTGTTGCATAAATTTAGAGTAACGAATTCCGCTTTGTTGCATGAATTTCGAGTAACGAATTCCGTTACAATACGTTTTTTCATGAAATTTTCAGTGAAATATTTGAAATATCTTCTCGTGCTTTACTTATCTACTATTGTGCTTGTTTTGTGTAATTAATGTAATACTTTACCACAGTCAACAACATTTTAACACATCGAACACTGGCCCTTTAGTCAAAAATTTTTGTTAGTATAAGTATTTAATTATAGAAATATTTTCGTATGTAAGTTTTGGTATTTCATTCATCTTCTTAAAATATGTTTCTATATAAAATACTGTTCTTTGATTGTTCGTCACTATTTACCTAATAGTCACTGGCACATTTTGATTGTTTCTTAATTATTTTATATTTACGGATCATTAAAAATGTTAGTAACGGAAAAATACCACATCACGTTAGGAATACAAGATAATTTAAAAGGTAAGTCAAAATGACAAAATTATTTTTTCATGGAATCAATTAAATCTATTCTTAAGTTGATACTTCTTACTTTACGTAAAACATTAAGAAAGTTAATACCTCGAACCAATCTACCAACGCTACGCAATTTCACGGAAATATAAGTAAATACTGGTATTTTTCCGTGACACTGACCGTAAATATAAAAAGTTTACCTACCTTCTAATTAGCTATTAAATTAAGTATTAATTACATTTATTTCTTGAATACGACCACATTTAATATTATAAAAACGCTCAATAGGTGAAAAAATAAGGGAATTTTGTTTACCACTGGGGGGAAACCTGCGTGATTAATTATTTAATTTTTTTCTTTTACGAAAATATTTAAGGTTACATTTTCAATTGTTTTTAATTATTTTTGTTAATAACTTGTGCCAATGCGTTTGTTTCGATAAAGAGCTACGACCAATCGTATGTCTAAAAATTGTGGATTTCTTTAGATGTAATTAGTGATGTACAAAGTCAGTCTTGCATCAAGACGAATTTAGCAAGGCGCGAGACAAGACGAAAATATTATCTATTTATTTGTTCACAGATCAGACGGCTGTTTGTTGCGCAGTCGGCTCTTAATTATTCTTACTTTGCGCATCACTAATCATGATTTTTCTTCAAAAAGAACTAATGTAGAGAGAGTATCATTATTATAATAACTTAATTAAATTTAGTTGAGTATTATTATTATATTTAAAAAAAAGTTTATCAAAATGGGTCTATATTATTTAGTTTAATTTTAGTCAACGTTTTTAATGTCTAATGAAAGACAATATCTAGACTGAATAAGTTTCCTTCTTAGGTGTTACAACGATACAATCTTTGTCTTGTGATTCCTTTTAGTAAGTTCATTAGTCAACACTGTATCTAAACATCTTTTTCTTCGTCTTGCAAATATTATTTTCTTGTTGTTAAGGTAAATAAATTATTATAAAGGCATGTACGTATTGTTAAAAAGTGGACTTCGGGAATATTGATATAGTGTAAATGGAGCTACGATCCTGGACACGACCACTCGTTTAGCCTCTTAAAAGTCCGTCAATATCATTGCTGGGGTTGTAAAGTAGTGTTGCAATTTATTTTTCGTGATTCTCTGTGTTGAGACTTCTGAATCCTGTACATAGTATGAAATACGTTGATATAATCGCATTGCTTTTGCAGTTTGCAACCCCAGCAATAATGTCAGCGAGCCCCCAACGTGTGATCTATAGATAGACGTCAAAAATATTGTGAATAGAATTTTTTACCTACAATTTTCTAGGTGTTTGATGGGAAACCTAATTGTTGCTATTGCCTAAGTTTTGTACCTATCACTAAATGATTGGAAAAGTATATAGAGAACGAAGGCATTTTTATTTAAGAGAAGGGTATTTTTGGTGACCGTCTGGTTACCGTCCGCTTGCTTCGATCGAGATTTGAACCGACACGTCAAAATTTAGACCATGATTTACAAAAATAATTATAGCTTTTACCTTTGAAGGCTCACCGATCTGCAAGAGCGTTTAAGTATCTAATTACCTACCTACGGTCGGTTCGAATGTCGATACATCTTGACGATATAAGTCACAATGTCGCCAGGAGCCTGTAAGTTACCGATGAAATGCCATATGCTTAATTCCAAGCTCAATATTTTTCCTAAGCATTTTATATAAATGTCGCCTTTGATGCTTTCAAAATTTATTTACCTATTATACTAGTACCTATGTAAAATCCGAAAATGTAAAAAACAATGATTATTTTTGTGATTTTCTTGCCGAGACCAACAGGCAAAAGTCCTCGCGAGCTTAAAAAACTAGATGTCATTTTTTATGACGGTTAGTTTTTCTAAAGGAATGTGGAGGACTAAAATTATCACTGCTGCGTCTCGTTTTTTAAAACAATCATTATGTATTTTTTTGATTTATGTATGCCCAGATTCTTGAGATATCCATCATGAACTTGTAAGCTGAAATTGTGACAAACCCTCAATGTGGACCTAGCGGACTTTAGAAGACCTCTGGACTAGACTTTATTATTGGACTAGACTAAAGAATAAAGAAAACTTATTACCAACATACTAACGTTACCTATAACTTGACTCAAAATAACGAAAAGTTATTCAACCGAGTAGATATTTTGAATATTGGCGTTTACATTTAAAACATACAACAAAAAAAATACCTACAGAATCTGGGTGCGTTATGGAATTTTTGAATTGTATACTTTTTTTTAAAGGCAAAGTAATGCTTGATAGTTTGTATCGAGTCACGGTATGTAATACAGCATATCTTAAAATTGAAGCAAGAAAATTAAAATTATTTTTGCATTCTCGCTGCACCACACTAGAGATATAAAATTGGTATGGAAAATTATAAAAGAACTGTTTTATACAAACACCCGTTTTGTTGATATGAATGTAAATAAATGTCAAGTTAAAAAAAAATGTGTTTAATTTTCCCGGTAAGCGCGTGGAACTGACCTTAAGGGTGCGTTTCCACTGAAGCGGAGCTGGGCGGAGCGGAGCGGAATCGTCCAATCACAATGGTTGAAATTCCTCATCGCGTCAGTCGTCTCGTCTGTGATTGGACGATTCCGCTCCGCTCCCCCCAGCTCCGCTTCAGTGGAAACGCGGCCTTAGGCTCGGACTCCACTGAAGCGGAGCTAGGCGGAGCGGAGCGGAGATGTGCAGGAATCGTCCAATCACAGACGAGACGAGTGACGCGATGTGGATTTCAACCATTGTGATTGGTCGATTCCTGCACGTCTCTGCTCCGCTCCGACCAGCTCCGCTTCAGTGGAGTCCGGGCCTTATACTAATTATACTACATCACACATCACCACCCTCGGTACTATCCTTATCCCATTTTTTTATGGCGATCAGTTATTTTGTTGTCCAATTCAACACCTTTTCCCCATTTGCCCTAAGAACTATTACGCAACGCATTTATCCTTTCACACCGCACAAACGCCTACTTATGACGTAGGTTATAGCTACTACCTATGTACGTCTAGCGACTCAAGACCATTGAGTAGGGCTTTGCAGACCAACTAATTTAGTGCTCACATGAGTGAGAATCTCTAATATGAGTACAAATACCCGCATAACCTCCAGGATCCTCATAATGTGATAGAATAATTCTACCTATGCCAATATTTAAGGCATAATAGTTGCAATCAAAGTTCCCAGTCTTAATTTAACTGCCACAAAAACTTCGTTAATATGAATCGTTTAGTGTGTGTTATTAGCACACTCCAGCTATAACTGGAGTGACGTCACCCCAGCTTCCTAATTCAATACAGGCAAACCAGTTAGGTTAGGGTTTGAATATAGTCAGAAAAATAAGGCATAATAGCTGCACAAGGAAGGAAAGAACTGAATGATAATACTTAATAAAAATATAATTATGATATTCTTCAGGATGCTAGGTAGATAGTGTGTTGAAAACATAACTAATTTGATAAGATAGAAAAAAATCATGAAAATACCTGTAAAAACTTTATTTTTACAATAAAAACCATAATATTATACTTACATACAATAATTATGATTTTTTTATCAGATTATTCTACAAGCAACATACTAAAACATTAGTGTTTTAATTTTTTAGTTCAAACATGTTCATGTTTTAGTTCATGATTAGTATATGATAGAAGGTTGTGGGGGAGTGAACCCATGATCTGTTACTGGGTAGCGTGTGATATCTACGCATACAGTGATACTCAAACGATTTTTTAGTTCTAAATTCACTCACTAGAAGGCACTACTAAATTCTCTTTAAATTAAACAGTAGTCATCACACCATCTATTCAAGTAGATAATTAGGATTGCTAATTTAAATAAAACACCAAAATACTAATAAATAAACAATAGAATTTATTAACCAAAACTAATCATTCCCATACTTTTGGGCGAATTTTTCCTTATGCGACTTGATTTCATCCTCTTTCTTATCAGGCGTAGCATCTTGAGTTTCTAGAGTCGACTTCACAGATTTGATCAATCCTGTGTTATCAGCGAGAGGTAAAATATCACATATGAGGGGGGATTCGACGCCTAGTATGTAGTGACAAGTTCTAGGTTCTAGTAAATAGAGGGACACTTGGGCAGGACTAGAGGAGTTCTCCAGGCATTTGAGCTTGACTTCGGTTTGTCTCGGCTTGCCGGTTTTGTCGCAAATGTCCCCGTTCGCGTAGAAGTGCGATACAGATGTGCGGTATTCTGGGAAAGAGAAAGAATACATTTGTTAGGTTAGGTTAGGTTGCCTTTCTGACCTCCTCAACCCAGTTACTGGATAATACGACACCCCTTGGTAAGACTGGTTGTCAGACTTTCGGGTTTCTGACTACCCGTTTCTGTCAAAGATCCACGGTTGAAAACCGAGACCAACCGCTTAAAAATCCGCAACCGCTGAGACATCTAAATACTTGCCTCAATAAAAGTGCGCTATTGGATTTTTAACTTTCGGCTTAGAGCCTAGCGTTGAAAATCCAACAGCACGCTTTTATTTAAACACTAGCTTCAGTCAGTCAGTCAGTCACCTTTGAGTTTTATATATTTAGATTCATTTAGTTGTCGCTTCCTTCTACTCGCGTCGTATTCCTTACTACTGAGGCTCGTGATTCCCTAGACGTGCGTGAGGTCATCTTCAGTTTGACTATGTTATGTCGCTTAGCGTTAAGTGTAAACGAGAATCAGCCATGTACAGTCACGAGCAAAAGTATGTATGTACACTTGGCTTTATTCAAAGGCGATTTTCTCCTTTATTTTTGAATGAAATTTTATATTAGTAGGAACATAGTATTTTCGAACGAAAGGTATAGGTATATGTAAAGAGTCGTATTTCAACGTTGCGTTCGTTATTTCGTGAAAAAATCGCAATTTAAAGTTCCCAAGTGTTGACATTTTGGTGCTCGTAACTGTACACAATTATACATACCGACAGGTTTAGGCGCTTTTCCCTTGTTCTCCTTAATCCAGTCCAGATGTGCGCGTTCATCGAACTTGCCTAGCAACAGCGTGGTCTTCTCTCCAGTACGGTCCACGTGGTACTGAACCACGTGCTTGCCGTAACAGAACTCGTACTTCCACCAGCCCGTACCCTGGAATATAAAAGTAATGATGGGTAAACTTCAGTTTAAAACAAAATTTGTTTGCGAGTTATGCTTCGCAATGTTGCTGTATCAAGGGGCAGATTTTGTTTGTGCCAGATCAAAGACAAAATAGTGTATATAGTGTTTATGTTACAGTCATAGTGATTAAAGTATAGAGGTATGAGGAACAGGGTGTAAAGTTCACTCAACCTCCACAGAAAAGGGAGGATCCTCCGACCAGACGGCTGTTATGTCTGGCGGGCAACTGCCCAATGATTCATGTCGGGCCGTTGTATCTATGCTAATTGCGCGGAAAACTCTGCTTGCGCGATGTAGGATTTACGTGACGTAGTATGACGCGTTGTTCTCATGTGGCGTTGTAGATACCGCTACAAAATAGCTATTATACATAATGACATGTCATTATATTTAAAGTAACCTAACCAAACCGAACCTCGGGGTGCCCTTCGCTCGCTCTAGCATCCTATGTCGACGTAGCCCCGCTTCGCTAATGTGATTAATTTTGTGTCAATTATCACTTTATCTAAATTAAGTATACATTATAAATAATATAATATAATAATATCCGGATTTATTACTTTGGCTGTTACATTTATATATCCTAGCTAGTGTATACTAGTATACTTTTTTTGTTAGAAAAACTGAACAAAACTGAACCACATGTACTTATAATAATAGCCTCCCCGACCGTTTTCGGTCACGGTAGCCAATCTGAATGGAGATTAGCCAGGTCCTCCTCCTTAGTCGTTCACTCTTGACAGAGTGGTCGTGGTTGATGATGCTGCATTTTCTTTGGCCAAAGTAGCCCTCGCGATGCTCCTCCACTTCTTCCGGTCTTCAGCGTCTCGGAAACTCTGGACTATGGAGGTAGGAGGTGGAGCCAGGTACGCAGGAGATATTATAGTGCACAAGTGTGTGCGCAAACACAGGTGCACTCTCTGTTCCTTTACTCTCATAGTCCGATGGGACGGCAATCCAACACGATCGGGCCCGGGAAGAGATCAGGCGCAGGACCAACGGCTTTACGTGCTTTCCGAGGCACGGTGGTATTAAACCGCCAACTTCCTAACTCCGGGCTGTTACTAAGAAATTCCTAATGGAAAACCCAATAACACTTTGTCTGAACTAGGAATCGAAATCCCTCAGCAGTCGCGCTGGCAACCACGAGACCAACGGGGCAGTCAAAATTATGTGAATGTCAGAATACCGATTCGCAACTCCAGACGTTTTGCTACTAGCTCATTCTGCTATCATGTCGTCCAGCTGAGTTGACTCTCTGCTGACTGGGTACACTGCTTTTATGTCATGTAGCTGAATTGTCTTTCGGCTATCTAGGTAACTTGCTTTCATGTCAGCCAACGTGAATTGTCTTTCAGTGAAAAGTCTTTCCGATAAAGACCCCGAGTATGCAATACTTATGTTATTCAATGGTTAAGAATGAACTCTACTCACCCCATTAAGACAGTTCTCTCCGTTCAGGAACGCTCTAACCGGTGAGTCATCAGTAATGACTGACGCTGGTTTATCTGAAAGCTGTGGCTTACTATCCTCAACCAAGTCTTCATCTTCATTTAACGGATGCAGCTCGAATTTAAGATGTGTTTCGCCGTCCTGCAAATAGATAGGGTTTGAGAATAGGTTGCACTATGGCATAGCAGGGTTAGAGCTCTGTCTATGCCAAATATGTACCCATTTAGCTTTATTTCTTTGTTTTTTTTTTATTTATACGATTTTCATTTAGAATAGAATGTACTCTTTATTATGTACACCATACGAATTACAGATATAAATGTAGAAATTTCACATGTCGATCTTTTAAAGACAACCTTTGGATGAATTTAACGGCTCAGCTCAAAAAAAAAAGTTGTGGACCAACCAGGTCAAACTTTTTATTTGCACGAATCTACTTCGTAAATAAAAAGTAAGTGCACCAAGTAAAATCGAATCAAATGAAACTAAAAACCTTGCTCATTAAGATCTCACATATTAACCTGTGAATTGCAAATGGTCAAAAATAACAATTAACTGTTACATAAAGTACTTACCAATCTGAAAACGACGAACAACACACACAAAAGCAAAAAATGCGAAAAAAAAAACAAAAAATCATATTACCTTATCAATTTTCTCAACTTTCAACACAGCTAGTACGTCCTTAGGATCGTTATCCTGAATAACGCCAACAAAAATGTTAAATAAGCACTAAATACTACGCTACTAAATATGGACGAAGCCAGGACAAAGGGGATTTACATAAAATGGCGCCCACTATCGGCATCGGCACAGCTGAGGATTTTTATGCGACAAATAGAAATATAACTTAATAGTATGACAATAAAATATAAATTTCAATGACACGGTATGTCGGATACCCTATCTTTATTTTTGCACCTACGATGATTATTATCATTGAAATTTCAATTTTATCGTCATACAATTAAGTTACATTTTTATTCGTCGCATAAAAATCCTCAGCCGTGCCGATGCCGATAGTGGGCGCCGGGCCATAAGTCTACATGTTAAATGTTATCTTCGACTCTAGACTGTCTAAGAAACGCATCATTTCAGCGTTTTATTATTGTTTATCATAATTTTGAAACAACAGGTAATTTTGCTATAGGCGATTTTGACCCTTTTGCTATAGGCGATTTTGACGCCATGACAGGTCAAATTACTTGCAAATAAGGAACGATTTTTCAATCGTCGGATAACTTGGTTTGACATATTTTCTACACAATAGTACATAAGTTGTGTCAAAGTGATTTTTATATTTCTCAGATAAAATTTATATACCGGGTGTAAAAAGACACGTAACGAAGCCAAGTCACTTGTACTCCCTGTCATTGTAATATTTTTTTTTACTGAACCATACCTGGAAACCGTCTGGTTACGGAGATATTGAATGTCAAAATTCCAACTTTTACTGACGTTTTTTTACGAAAACCAGTTTTTAATGTACACAACACAGCTTTAAATACCGCACGACCCCTGTACCGTTGCAAGCACCTATAAACACAATGTTTTGCGTGCGTTACATTGCGTACTAACCGCAAGCAGAAAATTATAAAAGTCGTTTCCCAGCAATTGTTTTTGTGCAATGTTACTTAGTTTGAAGTATAGAATGCAAAGTTTACGGCTTTGTGTTGTATCTTTTTACAACCTGTATAAAAATTTAATAATTGGCCCTTAATCCGGTATGACCCCAAGTTTGTCAATAGGTAATTTTGACCCCACTATGTCATTGTCAGGTTATTTAAAATGGGTCATTTGAGATTATAACAAAAAAATAGGGAGGTAACATTACATTCCTGGCTGCACCCATGCTACAAAATAAATGTGTTTAAAATGCGCATACTTGAAAAATAAAGCTTGTTACACACTAGAAACGATGAAAATGGTAGTTCTTAAGTGAAAAGTGTTTAATAGGTGAAAGAGCACACTCAAGTGACTATAGTAGCAAACACACTCGATAAAAAGTTATTACCGTTATTATAGTTTCTTCAATCCATTACTTCAAAAAAGTTTAAATACTACCTTATGACCAATCATTTCCGTAAATAAAAACGTTGAAAATCTAGTCGCAACCTCATCTCAATCTAATCTCATGTCAAAAACTAATAAAAAACGTAGGGAAATTAGAGGTATTTTTGACAGATTGACACTGATAATGTTCTTAAAATTACGGGAATTATCCTTCTGTCCTTCGAAATTAAATGCGTATTATGAGTAATGAGTATTCAACGGTTTTATGAAACGAAAGTATAAAAATAATTCAGAAAATACAGTGAACAGTATTTTGTATTTCAAAATGAGCTAATACTATGTTTTGCATAAATCATAAAATGACGAAGCGCCAAAGTTTCTGAAATCTCTATTGCAACCAATATAATATTTTGATTTTATTCTACATCATATTTCTGACCACTACATCTAACTTTACTAAGTCAAACGTTACCTACATATGTGTAACAGTCCTTAGTACACTAAAAAAAAACCACAAACGTCACTCTAAAAAATTAAAAAACTTACATTGCTCATCATCCTAATAGTCTGATGGTGGAACCTCAAACTATCGACTTCCATTTTCAAAAGACTCCTAGGTTTCTTCGGAGCATCGGCGACAGGTAGACAATCTATGATGTTCTCGCTCACATCCTTCGGCCTAAACTGAGGATGTTCGCAGAGTAAGGGAGATAGAATGATGATTTCGTATTCGCAGGTCGCCGTCTCCTTGAAGGAGTAAACTTCATGCTTTCCGTGGGTGTAGCAAACGTATAGGACTCTGGTTAGACGAGGTTTGCCGCTGAGGTCACAGACGGTACCTGGAATAAGAGAATATTACATGCATTGGTTACTTACTATCTACCGTGCATTCACGATTTATTTACCAAAAGTGTGAACAAATATGAATTAATGGAAAAATAACTTTATTTCCTACACAATAAAGTTCAGTTTACGCTACAACTTCAAACATTTTTATAACTTTGTCAATGATAATGATAAATGATAAATGATTTTTATTTCTGTAAGTAGGTTTGTACAAACACTTTTACACGTCAATCATATTTTTTTTTAAACTAGATGAGGTCGGCGTTTCCTAACTGACTATTCTGAGAAGAAAGGCCGAAACAAACTCAGAAGTCACAGTCTCTTTTAAAGTCCAGACAAAATCTTGGTCAGATCGTGTGAAGACCATGTAGATTGGTGTCTGAAATGGTCTTTTGAGGAAAGAACCACACAGATTGAGCGGACCTGTCCAATCAGTGCACGCATTTGTCAAAAATCGTGCAGCTCAACTCAGAACTTGAGGAGCTCAACGATTCGACGAACAATACCAAAGACAGGACATTTGGGTAGGCCGCATAACTACTCAAACTGCCAGATCATGATTAAAACTAAGAAGGAAAAAAGAAATGACCCACATAGTCCTCACATTCACAATAATTAAATAAGAAATAATAATAAAAATTACTTACAAAGTAAATATTCATGTCATTGTCTAAATAAAATTCATCAATGTCAATGTGTATATAAAAAATCCGGACATAATCTTTGAGGACCATGTAGATTAGTGTCTGAAATGGTCTTTTGAGGAAAGAACCACACAGATTGAGCGGACCTGTCCAGTCAGTGCACGCATTTGTCAGTAACCGTGCAGCTCAACTCAGAACTTAAGGAGCTCAACGATTCGACGAACAATACCAAAGACAGGACATTTGGGTAGGCCGCATAAACTACTCAAACTGCCAGATCATGATTAAAACGAAGAGAGAAAAAACAAAAAATTACCCACATAGTCCTCACATTCACAATAATTAAAATCATATAATACTTTATACAGTAAATGTACATGTCATTATTTAAGTAAATTGATACTTAAAAAAAAAAGAAAATTATTAAAGTGTAAAATAGCAAAAATAAAAACAACATTCTAAACCTATTGGAGCAGCTCAATCCCAAGCCTTTTTGTCCTCAATATAGTCTTTTACAGTATAATAGGCTTTCTGACATAGTTTTCGCTTTATAAAAGATTTGAATTTATTACGGCTTAGTTCTTGAATGTGGCTAGGAAGTTTATTATAAAAGCGTATACATTGGCATCTAAACGAGCCACCTATTTTTTTGAGCCTTGTTGTAGGAACAACAAATTTGTGTTTGTTCCTAGTATTTATGTTATGGATATCACTGTATTTTTTAAACAGATTAATATTTTTATGTGCATACAAAAGATTATCATAAATGTACTGAGAAGGCACAGTCATTATATTAATCTCTTTAAATTTGTCTCTGAGGGAGTGTCTGGGACTTAATTTATAAATGGAACGAATTGCCCTTTTTTGTAAAATAAAAATTGTCTGAATATCGGCGGCATTTCCCCACAACAGAATACCGTACGACATCACACTATGAAAATAACTAAAGTATACTAAACGGGCTGTCTCTAAATCAGTTAAATCACGAATTTTCCTAACGGCATATGCTGCAGAGCTAAGCTTTTTTGACAATTTATCTATATGGGGGCCCCATTGAAGCTTGGCATCCAACGTTAAGCCTAGGAATACTGTGGTATCTTCAGGTTTCAACTCTTCATCCTTAATGAGAACACTAGTTTCTACTTGTCTAACGTGGGGTATGGTAAACTTAATACATTTCGTTTTTTTTCCGTTAAGAAGTAGGTTATTGACATTAAACCAGTTAACTACTTTTGCAAGGGCGTTATTTACATTGTCAGTAACCAGCTGCTGACGTTTGAGTTTAAATAAAAGTGAAGTGTCATCTGCAAACAACACTATATCATGTTCATCCCTTATGAGGTAAGGCAAGTCATTTATATAAATAATAAATAAAAATGGGCCGAGAATTGAGCCCTGGGGGACCCCCATTCTTACTACAGATCCGGGTGACCTTTTTCCGTTAACATCAACTCTCTGAATCCTATCACTTAAGTAAGAAGTAAGAAGATCCAGAGAGGCGTACCGGATTCCGTAGTGGTGCAGTTTCCTGATTAATGTTTCATGAAGAACACAATCGAATGCCTTGGACAAATCGCAAAAGATGCCCAAAGCATCGCATTTGTCCTCCCATGCATTATAAATATGTCCTAAAAGTTCAACTCCTGCATCGGTAGTCGAACGACCCCTTGTAAATCCGAACTGTTTGTTATGTAGTAATTTATTTTTATTAAAAAATCTTTGCAATTGATTTAAAATAAGTTTTTCAAAAATTTTACTAAAGGTAGGTAGTACTGAAATAGGTCTATAATTAGTAGGGTCTGATGTACTACCCGATTTAAACAACGGTATTATTTTACTGTTTTTCATAAGATCAGGAAACTCACCACGGTCAATACAATTATTAAATATAACAGCTAAAGTAGGTGCTACAATGTCTATAATCGACTTAGCAACATCCACAGAATTACCCCATAGATCTGCGGTCTTTTTAACATTTAACGTGTGAAAAGTTTTAATTATATCTTTACAAGTTACATATTGGAAGTGAAATTCAGAATCGCAAACTGGAACGTTTTCTTTAAGTAAAGACTCTGCAGCAATGGGTGATGAGTTAAGAGATTTAGTAGTTGATACGGGAATCTCTGCAAAGAAATTTTCAAAGGCCGCGGCGACTTGACAATCTGATTTAATTATATTGTCATCAATAACAAGGCTGTAGTCACTACTTCGGGTGCATGACCTTCCCGTTTCGCTATTAATGACATTCCAAGTCGTTTTAATAATGTTACTACTATTTTTAATTTTTGAACTCAAATAACGTGACTTGGCAATACTACAAACTTTTTTAAATATTTTAGAATAATTCTTAACATATAAATTAAATTCAGCAGTGTTTATACAAATCCGTTCTTCATATAATTCATAAAGTCGTTTTCTACTTTTATGTATACCAATGGTGGCCCAGTCACTGAAGGAAGCAATACTATTAACCGATAATGTTTTTGGAATAAATGTGTTATCAAATTGTGTGCAATACATATTAAAAAAATCATTATATTGTTGATTAGGGTCATCATTAGTGAACAAAAGTGGTAATTTACCCATGAGTTTAGTTTTAAATGTTTCCAAGCGATTAGTTGTTTTTGGATTAACAGTGATATCTTTTTTAGTAACTTTTTTGTTTTTATTTGGAATAGTGATTAATTGTCCACAATGATCTGAGTCTATTAGGTTAATAATGTCTTTGTGGGTTGGTATAACATCTGTATAAATGTTATCTAGGCATGTGGCACTAGTAGGAGTTATTCTAGTGGGCTCCAAAAATTGGTTTGCAAGATTGTATGACTGAAACAAACTTATAATTTTAGTACTTAACCCAGAATTTTCTAACAAATTAACATTAAAATCACCACAAATGATGATGGACTTGTTTGTATTACAGATTTTGTGCAACACTTCATCCATAACTTTTTCAAAACAATCATACAATCCTGAAGGAGGTCTGTACACACTTAATATAATGAACTGCTCCAATTCTATACAGGCTATTTCAATTGTCCGTTCAACAGAGAGGCTCACAATATCCTTTCGGTCTTTAAACTTAAGCTGGTTATTTATTAAAATTAATGAGCCACCATGTATAGCATTTACTCTGCTGAATGAACTACCAACCTGGTGATTACTAAAATTGAACATGAACTGGTGACTTTTAAGCCAATGTTCTGTCATACAAAGAATATCTATATTGTAACAATTCAGGAATAATTCTACTTCTAAGTCTTTGTTTGAAAAACCTTGAATATTTTGATGCACCAGATTGATACTATTTAATTTTTTTACACTTTCATTTGACTTATTTACATTTTTGCAAGAGGTTGCCTCTATTGTCTTAATTTCTAATTTAAATGATTAATGTCAATAATTTCAACCAAATTATTACCAGAGTAATTTAAAAAGTCATTGCATTGCTCAATAGGAGCAATTTGTTTAGCCAAATGTTTGGCTGAAATAGAAAAAAAATATGATAGCGACACAGCTATCTGTCTTTTTTGATAGTTAGAAAGATAGTACATAACAATATTATATCTATCTTTTGTCAAATATAAATTATTACCAACATAATAGTTAGTATCAATTAACTGGAATAAGTTATCATTATATGTCAAATTGTGCAATGTCATGTTTATATCAAATCTTAAGTTATTTTCTTCCTGTGGCAAACTGTTACTGTAAGGTAATGTAAACAAAACAATTTTTCTTAAGCTAAGGTTGCACAATGTTCTATGATATTGGAGCAATTCTCCTTTATTTAAATTACCCCTATTTCCCATAAATATTAATAAAGTTGTTTCC
Organism: Oligia fasciuncula; assembly: GCA_963082905.1. Lineage (NCBI taxonomy): Eukaryota > Metazoa > Arthropoda > Insecta > Lepidoptera > Noctuidae > Oligia > Oligia fasciuncula. The sequence continues at coordinate 18,819,453 of OY720395.1, forward strand.
TGTTTAAAGTTACATTTAACAATTGCTTTCATAATATCAAATAAAGAACAACCAGGCATACAGTAATTTATTATTGAGTGTCCCGGATATTCATCTGTCAACAAGTGACCTAACTCCTTTCCAATCTCATCACAAAATAATATAATATCATGATTTACAATTTCTTTAGATGGTATAATGGTACTATCAACAGAGGGAATTGCCAAATCAACACAAGGCTGCGGTAATGTGGTATTGCATGCCGATAATGAATGGTTTGGTGTAGGTACATTGGATGGTGTTTGACAGCGCTCACAGCTGTTCGTTTGTGAGTTCACCAGCTCATTCATTGCCAACACATATTCCCTCATTAGATCTTCAGAGGTATTATATTTGTTAGTCATTGATCTTAGTTTCTCCTGCAGCTGGTCAAGTTGAGATTGCAAGTCCTGTGTGTCAATGTTGTATTTCCTAGTACTTTGCTCCAGATTAAAAGAATACATATCTAGCTGTTTAAGTAGATTTAACCTTTCCCTATTAAGTTTAACATTTTTAATAAAGAACTTTTGTCTTTTTACCATTTTTTGGGTTTTAACAATGTATTTATTAATTTTGATGTACTTTTTAAGTTTATTTTTACTAGTGACTACCCTCACTGAATTACATGATTTTGATTCATCATCACCTGTCAAATCAATAGTGGGGTTTATGGCAGAAACCATTGACGGGGCAATAGACACCAACTCATTGAACAGACTTTGATTCAGCGAGGCGGTGATGTTAAGGTTTGTAGTCTCAAGTTGTGTAATCTGACTTTGAGCCTCATGTAGCTGCTGTTGTAATAAGTGTTTGTGGCTAAGAGCTTGTTCATACTCTACGCTACACTGGCTGAACCCGTCCACAACAAGCTGAAGTCTATCCCGTTCTTCTATGGCATCAGTGTATTGAGTATATATCTGAGCCATTTCAATTTTTAACTTCCTATTCTTTTCATGGGCATCAAAGAGCACCCTTTCATTGTCATCTATTTCCTTAATTAGTTGGTCACAGGACTCCTTTGACGCCTTTAAAGCGCTCAAAGCCTCATTGAGTTTGGACTCTTCGAGGCGAGCACGGGCGCTGCGAGTCATAATCATGATTAAAGTAAGGAAGCGAAGCGACAAGAAATAAGAATAGAGAAGGTTGTTGTGGCAGCAGTTGAAAAGGTGATTAGTTTAAAAGGAAAATATATAAGTCAATGGGAAAAATAAAATTTAGATGTAAATAAAAGGAGTTCTGTCACCAAACCTAAGTAAGGTTATGTTTACGTTCAAAGGTCATTGGCATCAAGTAGCCTTACTAAAAGTGAACAAAGTAGGTAATTGCTGGTGTAATTGAACTAATTGTAGTACGTAAACTAACTAATAGCAAGTAAAATATAAAGTATTGTACCTGATATCAAGATGACAATGCAAGTTTCCTTGTGCCGGCAACTGTCACCGATTTACATTGAATTATGTACACTTAATTTGCACTAGCTATGTGAATCTAACACAAAATACACATTATTATCATAATTACTTGAAGAGTAATTGGAAAATAGGCCTAAAAAACAATGAAATATAATATTTAAGATAAAAATTTCGAGAACAAATTCTAAACAGCTGTTAGCTGTAGTGTTGCCACAGGAAAAAAAAAAAAACAATAGTGCTAGTCACTCTGAAATCAACTTAATTTTAATTTAAATAAAGATGATATTTGTTTAACTTGAAATAGGGTAGGGGTGTGCAGCACTGCGCACTTTTACTTTAAGTTTATCTTGGAGATCACTGACATTGGTGAAGGAAAACATTGTAAGGAAACCTAGCATAATCAGCCATAATGTTCCCACTGCTGGGACACAGGCCTCCGCTCTTCAAGAAGGCTAATCTACCACGCGGGCCCAGTGCGGGTTGGTAGAAGTGACATGTCTTCAGGTGATGAAATTATTTACCCAAAGTAAAGACCCAGCCTGGGTTTGAACCCAGGACCTACAACTCGTCAGTCGGGGCCGTTGCCAATAGCACCACTCTTTAGAGGGAACCTGGCCTTATCCAGTAATAGGCTGGGAATACAAAAACTTTGCCATTTTCTTTTTTGAGCTATAAACAGCTCACCCACCAGTCCTGTTGCCCAGAGGGCTCGTGCCCTGGAGATGTTAAAAGAAGACAACCAGGCAGGGCCGTCTTTAACCTATTAGAGGCCCTGGGCACATAAGGGTCACGGGGCCCCTGTGTGGATAAGCGACAATAAGAGAAACATACTAATATTTTTCATAACTGGGAGGCTAGAAACTTATTGTAAATTGCACTGCAAATAACTTATTTTGTCATTGAATCGGGTACATCATAATAATGCGTGGAATGCAACGGTGGCTGCAACAAATGTTTTTTTATGAGAGCAGTCCGGGGCCCCCGAAGATCGCGGGTCCCTGGGCACTTGCCACAGAATGCCTAATGGACTAGAGGGGCCTGCCAGTTAGGAAATGACTAAACCAAGTTTCTGCACCTTAATAGGCTATTTGACTGGTTTCTGATAAACATCTCAGATTATTTAATGGTGTCTAACGAGCCCACAAAAACCTATTACTTCAAATTGCATAATGTATTTCTTTTAAAAAATAGTAAATAAAAATGTACTGTTTAAATAAGCCGTCAAAACGCTATCTCGTGACGTCACGATTCACGTAAACAAACGTTGAAACGGTCGAGATACTAGACAATAGTCATCTGTTCTGTCAACGTCAGAAATTTACTCAATCATGACGTCATCTTAAGTTCAGCCAATCCAGACCGTTTTCGATTACGTGGCGCCAGATTTAAAAAGATGAAGTTTTTTCGGGATTTTTTTTATAAATAATACATTGTTTTGTAGTAAAATTAATGCAAATCGATTTTAAAAGCGATATTCTATACGAGTGTCAATAATTATGACCATATTTTTAACATTGTCAAATAGCCTATTGCGTAACACACTGAAATGAAATGAAATGAAATGAAATGATGAAATGATGAAATGATTTTATTTTTTGTAAGTAGGTTTGTACAAACACTTTTACACGTCAATCATGTTTTTTTTTTAAACTAGATGAAGTCGGCGTTTCCTATCTGACTACTCTGAGAAGAAAGGCCGAAACAAACTCAGAGGTCACAGTCTCTTTTAAAGTCCAGACATAATCTTGGTCAGGTTATATGAAGACCATGTAGATCGATGTCTGAGGTGGTCTTTTGAGGAAAGAACCACACAGATTGAGAGGACCTGTCCAGTCAGTGCACGCATTTGTCAAAAATCGTGCAGCTCAACTCAAGACTTAAGGAAAAAAACAGAACAGAGAGAATAATAAAAAAAAAATATATAAGTACCTATGTAAAAAGACCCACATCGTCTTCACATTCACAATGAAAAAATAATATAATACTTTACAAAGTAAGCAAATGTCATTGTTTAAAAAAAAATATTCATCAATGTCAATGTGAAAAAGAAAAAAATCATTCAAAATGCAGAAATTGGAAGCAGCTCAATCCCAAGCCTTTTTGTCCTCAATATAATCTTTAACGGTATAAAAGGCTTTCTGGCACAACTTACGTTTAATGAAAGATTTGAATTTATTAAGGCTTAGATCTTGAACGTGGCTTGGTAGTTTATTGTAAAAGCGTATACATTGGCATCTGAACGAGCCACCTATTTTCTTGAGCCTGGTTGTAGGTACAACATATTTGTGTTTGTTTCTAGTATTTATATTATGGATATCACTGTATTTTTTAAACAATTTTATATTTTTATGGGCATATAAAAGATTTTCATAAATGTACTGAGAAGGCACAGTCATTACATTAATCTCTTTAAATTTGTCTCTGAGAGAGTGTCTCGGACTTAATTTATAAATTGATCGAACAGCTCGCTTCTGCAAAACAAAGATAGTCTGAATATCGGCGGCATTTCCCCACAATAGAATACCGTACGACATTACACTATGAAAATAGCTAAAGTACACTAAACGAGCAGTCTCTATATCAGTTAAATTACGAATTTTTCTAACAGCGTATGCTGCAGAACTTAGCTTTTTTGACAATTTATCTATATGTGGACCCCACTGAAGCTTAGCATCCAAAGTTATGCCCAAGAATACTGTGTTGTCTTCAGGATTCAATTCCTCGCCCTTTATCAACACATTAGTTTTCACCTGCCTTACGTGGGGTAGCGTAAACTTAATGCATTTGGTTTTCTTCTCGTTTAGAAGCAAATTATTAACATTGAACCAGTGGACTACTTTCGAGATCGCGCTATTTACATCGTCAGTAACCAACTGCTGACGTTTAAGTTTAAACAAAAGAGAAGTGTCATCTGCAAACAACACTATATCATGATGATCCTTTATGAGGTACGGCAAGTCATTAATATAAATGAGAAACAAGAAAGGACCAAGAATTGAGCCCTGTGGGACTCCCATTGTTACTATAGATCCGGGTGATCTTTTTCCATTAACGTCAACGCTCTGAATCCTTTTACTCAAGTATGAAATAAGAAGATCCAGAGCAGTGTTTCGGATCCCGTAGTGGCGGAGTTTCCTGATTAACGTTTCGTGAAGAACGCAATCGAATGCCTTGGACAAATCACAAAAGATGCCCAAGGCATCGCATTTATCTTCCCATGCATTATAAATATGTCCTAATAGTTCAACGCCGGCATCAGTAGTTGAACGACCCCTTGTAAAACCAAACTGTTTGCTATGTAATAATTTATGTTTATTAAAAAATCTTTGCATTTGGTCTAAAATTAATTTCTCAAAAATTTTACTAAAGGTAGGTAGTACAGAAATAGGTCTATAATTTGTGGGGTCTGAGGTACTACCTGATTTAAACAAAGGTATTATTTTACTATTTTTCATAAGGTCAGGAAACTCCCCATTGTCAATACAACTATTAAATATAATAGCTAGAGTAGGCGCTACAATGTCAATAATAGACTTGGCTACTTCTACAGAATTACCCCACAGATCTGCAGTCTTTTTTACATTTAAAGTGTGAAAGGTTTTAATTATATCTCTACAGGTAATATATTCAAAATGAAATTCCGAATCGCAACCATTAACATTTTCTTTAAGCAAAGACTCAGCAACAGAAGGTGATGAGTTTAGTGATTTAGTAGTTGAAACGGGAATATCTGAAAAGAAATTTTCAAATGCCTCGGCGACTTGTGCGTCTGATTTTATTATGTTGTCATTAATAGACAGGCTGTAGTCAGTATTTCGGTTACTAGATCTTCCCGTTTCACTATTAATAATATTCCAAGTCGTTTTAATTACATTACTGCTGTTTTTAATCTTTGAACCCAAATAACGTGACTTGGCCATATAACAAACTTTTTTAAATAATTTTGAATAATTTCTAACATACAAATTAAATTCATCAGTGTTAATATAAGTCCTTTCATTGTACAGTTCATAAAGCCGTGTTCTACTTTTATGAATACCAATGGTAGCCCAATCACACTCTCAATCACAATCAGAATCCTTTTGAATGTACTGCTTATGCATTGCTTTATATGGTTCAAAAAATTGTCTCTTTAACAACGTGATTATAATGCAATGAATGATATTAAACAGTCTAAATGAAAGCTTAGCTAAGCATTTTAGGCAGGCTATTGGGCCATGAAAAATGAGCGAAAAAAAGAAAATTTGTAGCAATTTCTTTCCTAACTGGAGTTATCATGGCCATGGAGTTGGAGTTGGAGAGATATGGTTAAGTGTAGGTATAGGTTTTAGCATTTTTGGCGTAAATACCTTCTTTGTCACATATTTGTACGTTTTGGACGTGTAAAAGTGTTTTTTTTAACCAATTTACAGAAATAAAATATCATTTCGTCATCTGCCTAGACGATTCCCAACTATGTTAGGGTCAGGTTCCAGTCTAACCGGATGCAGCTGAATACCAGTATTTTACATGGAGCGACTGCCTATCTGACCTCCACAAACCCAGTGACTGGGTAATACGATACCCCTGGTTCTTAGATTTTCGGGCTTCTGACGACCAGTAACGACTGTGAAAGATCCACGAATGACAGCCGGGACCAACGGCTTAACGTGCTTTCCGAGCCACGGAGGGTCTTTGTATGTAAAGATGTTCATCCATCCATGGACCAACCACAAAAAGCGTAGCTTAACCTGATCGATCGAAACGTGTGCATGTTAGTACTTAGACACAAGCCCCTCCAGAAATAAACATCAACTATCATCATTTACTAACGAATAGCCATGCTAAGAATAATAAATCAATGCGCGTACCATCATCAAGCACCATTTCTACAGAGGGCAACTTAGCACCGTCAACTTTAGTCATCCTGTAGGGCTCCTTAGTTTCCTGTGCTGCCTTCACATCAGCCTCCAACTTGGCATGCTTTTCTGAGCTCCAGTGGCCAAGGTAATACTCCTGAGTTTTTACTTGTTTACCTGGAAATGGATGAATGAAATACATTTTAAAAACTTCAAAAGACTTCGAACTTAAAAAAGACTTCAAGGGTAACAATTGGAAACAAGAAAAACTGATATTACTAGAATCTTGCTAGACAGAATATTGTTTTAAATATCGCACCTCCGATAAAATAGGGTTACAAGTCGAAAAACTTGGATTTTTAGAAAAGCGAAAGTAAACTCACGGATTTGTTAATCAGTCTTTATACATACTTGAAAAGCTTACAAAAAAAATATGTTTTAATGGCATATGCTGTTAGCGATTTGTGGTGCAACTGGGCCTTTATATCCAAGAGCTGCAAGAAATGGTTAATGCTTGGACCCAAGAGAAACCCAAAACAAACATTTTAGTGAAAAAAGATATTCTACCCTCATTAAAACCCAAACTGCAAATATTAATGTATGTCCTAAGTCTGATAGGCACTATTGCACACAAAAAGAATGGATTGCAAAGTATTTAATAGTAGTCTATGAAATAACTGCTATTTTGGCTTGAGCTATAATATTTGCAAAAACAATTATGGTACCTGAGTAAGTTTAAGTATATTTTAAATCCATTCATGTGGTTATGAAAAAATATAATTATCAATAATTCCAAAGTTACCTGTGATAACAATAGTAACTGCACCCTGCTGATATCTTTTCATCACTGATTTTAAATTACCGTGAATGAGACAAACAAATATTTTATTTATTGAATATGTAAAAACTGTATACAAAAAAAAAATCTTTTATAATCAAGTTATACCTTCTCTTTCCTCATGATACTGTCTAATGTATCTTCCGTGACACACTTCGTAGCTCCAGTAACTCTCTAGTCGGTACGAACATATCTTCTGAGAGAACAACGGTTTTAGAAGACTGATGGGAGATGGACCGTCATAATCCTCAATATTTGTTGATTCCTTAGCACGTAGCTCTGGTATACGGCATTCATATTTCTCTTTATTTGCTGTTGTCACTTTTAGTATCTCTTTCTTTGGTAACTAATGGGAGGAGAACAAAAGTGTTTTTAAGTATATTAAATATTTTAAAATAAACAAGTGCATGTCGGATTGGACAGGGTTGGAGGGCCTTTTCCAAAGGGCACACGGAGACTCAGAACTGATTCGAACATTTTGTACTACAACTATCACTCTGAAAAATAGGCTATAATAAAATAATAAAAATATTTTATCTTTGACTGAATCAAAACATAATGGACTAAGGGAAGAATAAATTGATAATAGAAATAGTATTATTGGTCCCTTATAACAGAACCTAACTCAAGCATTACTTAAAACTAGTTTCAAACAATCAAATGGCTCATTTAGTTTTAAGTAATGCCAACGCTCAAGCAACAAGGTAACGCAAAAGCTTGAGTCTTAAGTGAACCTCCCTCAAGACTCAAGGTCTTGAGTGAGGTTCTATAATATGAGCCTTAAACTTATATGTCCCTCTTGCTGACATCTACTGCACTATATGTAGTATTTTTGTTACGAGTCGGATAATTTTTAGCTTGGCAGAAATAGAGTATGCAATGATTAGAATTGGAAGTTTTGGAGCAGCAAAGAATACATCCCTCTAAAAACATGATGCTGATTCTTTGTGGCAAATAAATTAGTCGCCTGTCACCTTTAAAGATTGCTATTTGAATGACTGTAGAAATGCTATATTATACACCCACTGGCACGGAAACAACAACAACATAATGAATTACCCTCTTGAATATATTAAGAGTAAACATTTGTTTGACCTACCCTCATAAGAAACAATCATTGGATTAAAGTTTTTGTTATTGCGAGTATTTGCGAAATAAGCGCTTGGCCAAGATTTCGATGCTGCTGAGTGTATGTTAACCCCCTTACTAATAAACGATTTCACTATTTCAGTTGTCAGTAATTTGACTTTCGAAAGAAGAAGACAAAGCGCTGTGTAACTATACAGACGCTATACAACGTTTATTAGTACGGGGGGTCAGTGGGTCGTCTTAGGGGCGGGGTATACTTTACCAGATCAGCAGAGCACTTTCCCTAC